>OX381587.1:15534640-18034640 GCA_947458855.1 Monopis laevigella
TACTAGCGACTATAGTAAAATAGTTTGCAAAATATTTAGTAGAACTAACTGAGTACTTTGCCGCGAAAGCGAGGAGAAACCCGCCCACCAGGATTTTTTTTATTGCATTTTATCTTTTAAAAAAATCAATACAAAATTATCCTAATAAGGAATTTATAAAATAGTAAAAATAAATATAAAAAAATATTCATATAATTTTGTGGCAATCAAGAAAACATTTAAGCACAAATAATCTGTCTATTCATTAGACATTATTACATCCCCAAGGGTTAGATGGAAGTTGATTGCCGTGTAATTCATTGGTATACTTTACCTTTATCAATAGAGATAATTCCTACAGTATTATATAAACTGATTATTTATTGTATTATAGTTCTACTAAGTAGTATTATTTATTTATTTATATCCTAATGCCGATAGACATTCTCTACCAGTCAAACCTTCGGGACAATCAAAGTAGTTAATAAGTGAGGTAGCAATACTAACTGAGTTATAATGAAGTGAATATTATATAAAATACTTACAATGTTATATACAAAACTTAAATATATGTTATATACATATATAAATACATACATATACACAATACTACCAACTACAAAATGAGAAAAAAGAAGTAACAAAGTGGAAAACAATAGAATAATGAAAGGTGAAAAGAACTACTTATGAATTTAGATAGTAAACATAAACTCTTTTTTTATATATGACTCTATTTGATGATTGTCTTATTTTGACTGTATTTATGTATTATTCTGGGATTATCCTATAAGCACAGGGCTGTTATAATAAGCACATCGACGTAGTATACACTAACACATATTGATCGATTCATAAAAACTCATTGAGTCCTTGATGAACACTTAATTTTGGTTCTGTCTCTTTTTTTTAGCAAAAAAAATAAATATGCGTAAGATAGATATATTTTTTTTAACTAAAGTGTTCTTCAAGGACTCAATAAGTTTTTATGAATAAGTCCATCAATATTTGTCACGCCAATGATTGAGCGTGTTTAAATAAAGTCTTAATAGATGTTTGAGGTAATCCCGCAAACCTCAATTATAATACTTATTGCAAAAGTTATTTAATTATTACTTAGTAGTATTATTGGGGGCTTATCGGATAAGCACAGTTGATTGTTACTGAAGTCTGTTTTCAGCTACTATTCTTCTAATTTCATAATCACATTTATTTATTTTTTTATTTTTGCCTAAGTAATCATTAAAGAAAATAAAGTTTTCCAGAGAAGTTGGACAATAATTTTTGATAAAAGGAACGCTAGTAATATATGCGTTAAGTAGGTGTACTAGAATCTGAGAAACAAAACTATTCAGTACAACATTTAACAGTTCAAGATTCTGAAAAACCTGACAATTATTGTAGGCATCTAAACACATGGCAAACATACACTACACACAAAATTAACAATAGAAATTAACTATCTAGATTATTAGCTGCCACACAATATTGACTCAAAACAGAAATCGTCTTGACCACAGAACAAAACGTCCATAGAGTATAATATTTTTTTTCTTGTGTCAAGCACGAGCCTTTTCGTGTTAAGAAATAGCAAGGCTGTGGGCAAAAGTCCCTTTTGCCCACAGCCTTATCAATACCGAACATAGGTGTAGTGTTTTCTAAGCCTCCTAAAGGGCATACAAAAAAATAAAATAGTATGGATATTTTAAAGTTTTTGCAAGACTGACAGCAACCGATATTTATTATATAGATATTCTATATATTCATCAAGTGACCAAGTCATGTTTCGGTTTTAGTCTGTTGGTTCACCGGTTTTTAGATGTCTGCTTCACCAATTTGTTGTCGAGGTGGTAGACTCCTTTCAGGGTGGTACGAAAGCAGCGAGGTTTACAAAGTAAACATGTAATGCGCGGAATGATTAAGAAAAAACTAATATTATATTCATTGACTTATTAAAATAAAATAAAAAATCCCAGGTTACATAAAATCAATCTATGGCAAATTACGAATGAACACTAGCTCGTTTTCATCTGCGCTAGTGGTTTCAATCCATTTAAGTCAATTGCTTTGCTCCTGTAGGATATATCGTGATTATGTCTTATAGTCTATAAGTCAGCTCACTAATCGAATTCAAATCGAATGGCAGTTACCTAAAATTAGAGCGTTAAAACATACAAATTCTTTAGCTTCAAAATAATCAGTTAGACTGATTACGTCTTGCGCTATAGTCGCCATGCACCATGTGGCAACATGATACATTTTTGCCAACTTAGTTCTAATGTAGGAAAATTTAGATTTGGAGCGAGAAATATTGCTAGATTGCGGTATTTTCGAAGACAAGACAAGGTCTTTGTTGAAGTAGCCATGTGACAGCATGGTTGATTCTGGAAAACTCCGGTGAGTAATAGAGCGATTACGCTGTTCTCGTAGAGGCCAAGCTTAGAAGATATACCTGCGCTGAAGTTGACATGTAGTAACATCGTAAATTCTTGAAAAATTAAATATCCAGCGAACAATACTGCGATTGCGAAGTTTTCGTGACAAATCGAGTTTAGAAGATATTCTTTTATTGAAGTAATTATGTGGCATCGTGGTAAATTCTGGTAAACTTAGATATCCGGTATCCGCCCCAGCTATCCATTTCATGGAAACTACTGGCTATTTGTTTAAAATAGTAGATTACTCTGGTGTTTTTTTTCCTGCCTGTGGCAAAACTATAAAAAATATGGGCACGACAGCCCCCGTAGACTAGTGGTTACGCCTTTGGCGTTGTATCCGGAGGTCGTGGGTTTGATTCCCACTCATGGCAAAAAATATTAGTACATTTTTTCTGTACAGTTTGTCATAGTCTGGGTGTTTATAAAATATAATATGTATTATATCGTTGCTTCTGGTACACATAGTACATGCCTAGAGCTTAGTTTGTGACCAGAGCAATATGTGTAATTTATCCTACATATTATTATTATCATACGAATGAATATTTAAAATATTACATAGTTAATTAAGTAAGTAGGTATGCTGTATACGACCGCATCGGTTGCATAAACTGATAGTCGACCAAAATATTTGTTGGAATTTCATTACCGAAAAGGCAATAAAAACCATCGTTATTTCCATTTATCCATATTCCATTCCATATTATTATATGAAAGGTAGTCTGTCTTTTAGTAATTTCAAGATTAAACTGATGAACTGTTATAATTTGTCGTAATTTGAACTTCAAGGGATTCCGGGACAAAAAAAAACATAGACAGCACTATACCACTGCTGGATACGAAGACGCCAACACGCTTTCTATATAAGCGTACACATATACATACTCGTATAATATCTATGTTATGCATGATTTTTTTATAATTTGTAGTAGTTTGGAATGTAAGGCAAATGTATAAACTAAACAGTTATTTCCATCGATAGTTGGTCCAAAATGGGTCCGAAATGAAGTTGAAGATGGTTGTTATTTAGAGATAAATTAATACGTTGGTGGAAGATCTGAAATATGCAGAAACTTGAAAGAGGAAGCATGACCCACTGGTGCACAATTGGTAATAGAATCACAAACACAATTTATAATTTGTTTGATAATTTTAATAACAGTTGAATTTAAATTGGTAATAAATTATTAAATATTAATAATTTTCATGAAAAACTTGTATTTTTTTAGATGTCAGCACAGTGTATAAATTACATTGGGTAGACAAATCTATGTTTAATCCTATTTTAGGTCAAATTAATCGATGCTGTAGTTAATCTAGCTCAAGACCGCATCCTTGGAAAGCGAGTCCATTTAAATTATAAATTCGAGGAAAATGGTAACGAACGAGTCCTCGACGCGACACGAATTCTGCATTTCATTTCATTATTCTGACGGCAGTTCTAGTATTTACATATCAAAGATAACCGAATCGGTCCACTTATTCTCTTAATGCAAAAGGTATCCCTTTATTTAAAGTTTCAAAATACCTTTTTACTTTGTTTTGAAGATGGTAATTTTGAAACTTATTTCGTATCAAAGAAATATACTTAATGAAGCATTTTTTTTTGGGATAAAAAGATTCCTCTCATTATTTTGAAAGGCTGTCTTTGAATCATAATTAAATATAAAGGAGCCTATCCCGACTGACTGACTGACTAACTTTCTGATCATCACCCTAAGTACCTACCGAACCTATTTTACACCTATTTTTAATTTTTGACAGTAACTTTCTTTTGTGTTGTACCAACCCAATTTAAAAGGGGTTTTAAGAAAAGTCAATCCTATAGGTCTCATTAAAAAAAATTACTTTCACCAATTTTTGAAATTTCAATAAGGAGCAAGATGAGGAGTGTTAAGTGGATACGTCGTTCAAGAGATAAAAAACGGTATATTTTACATATACCGTTTTTTATATCTGGAACGACGGGAACTTCATTCAACCTTGAAGTTTTGTATGTAGACTTTTCTAATAAAAGTAACTTATTTTATTAAATAGGGGAAGGCGTCTAAATATGACGCGTTTTTTTTTATTTTCACGTGACATTAAGACATTGGTTAATATTTGAATGTATATTAAAATATGGAAGTGGAATAGGTGTTGACATAAATAATATGGCATGGAAAAAAGGTTGTAGAGTAAATTAAATTTTAAAAATAAATTATCATCTCAATAACCATTTTAAAGATACATTTTTGGATATTTAAAACTAATAATGAAAAAATGTTTGGGTTTTCCTTACAAATTGGTAATTTTAACATTACTAATTTGTAAAGAGGAGGCAATTTTTCTTTCATTTGTACATACATAGTTTCATGGGAAAAGTGTGTAGAATCTCTAACCTAAATTTGAAAGATTGTACATCTTTCAAAATCACTTTGTATACTTAGCGGTCATTCATTACGATAGTTTTCAAAATTTTTACTTTATACCTCAACTGGTTTTCGAGATATCGGTCTGGATAGGACAAACAGACGGACTGAGCGTTCCCATGGGATCTGACACTCAGTCAAATCCCATGCCTTTTGATTTTAACTCTATTATTATACATATAACTGTTTTTTTAATGGAGCACGTTTATGGTCTATCGATACATGTTGTTTAACTATATAGATAGCTCCCACTATGCCGAGGAGACTGGGTAGTCTCCTCGGTCTCCTCCGTCGAGGGGGTTCTCGCCAAGATGCAGTAGACCTCCGGAAAACTGGTGAACCCACATACTAAAACCGAAACATGACTAGGTCACTTGACGGTTTTTGCATCTGTATAGGCAAAACGAGTCCGGTATGTCGGCCTATTGTTTAATAAATAAGTTTTATTTACTGTTGTAATTAGTATTACTGTTCTCTCCTATATTATGTATTTGTAACAGAAAAGCGAAATATGGTACCTAACTTAGTTTCAAAGAATTTGGGAGTAGGTAGCTCGTGTTAATTGCCCTGACTTACCCAGCAGCCACTAGCGTACTAGCTCGGTGTTGCCAACAAAGGTTCGGATAGTTAGGTGTTTGTGAAGCTGAAAGATCAAAGAGGCTGGCGGCCAGTGTGGTACCGACGTATTTCTAGAGAGTTTCACTTTGAAAAATTACCCCTCTTTTTTCATTCTTAATATTTTCTAAAACTAAATTAAGTTGGTTGTATCCAGAGGTAGTGGGTTCGATTTTCACCTATGGCAAATAATATTAGTAGGTCCGTATTTCTGTACAGTTTGTCGTGGACTGGGTTTATGAAATATAATATGTATTATATCATTATTTCTCATACACATTACTGCACATAGTACAAGACCCAGTAGTAGTAGCAATATGTGTAAATTGTTGAAAAAAAAATTGTTTCTTGAAATATACTTTTTGTCTTTCTACTATAAAAGCTGGTGTCTACTTACTAATAAGATTTACATGTTTAATTCACTTTGTTTCAAGAACGATAGCTGGCATAGTGGGAGCAATTGATGTTTTTAAAGGTTTGTAATTGTGTCGATGGGGATTTTATTTATTTTTATAAAGTATTTTTTAACTTAGTTTATTGTTAAGTAACTCAGGAGTTAAAAGACTATAATTTATTTATTATAAAAACTAACATATAATTTTGAGGACCCTCGAAAGTTTAAGAAATTTGGCAACTGTCGGTCATTGATCAATTGAGCTGGAGAATATTACCTTTACGAGGTGGATACTTTGTCCAATGAAATAAATTAATATTACCTTCACGAGGTGGACACTTTGTCCAATGAGATAAATTAATATTACCTTCACGAGGTGGATACTTTGTCCAATGAGATAAATTAATATTACCTTCACGAGGTGGATACTTTGTCCAATGAGATAAATTAATAAAAAACATGAATTTCTTTAAAGTTTTTACTAAAATTGATATATAAGCCAACATTTGAGGAAATAAAACTCTGCTCTTCCGATAAGATTAAGATTTTTATTATTATGTATTTTTATAGGTTCTATAGAAAAATTAAAGGCTAATATTAATAATATTTGTGTAAAAAAAAGAACAAAAAGTCACGCACACTCGAAAGCTTTGTAAAAGTCAGCCAATAATGAGGTTGCATAAAATATGTATCTGTCTACCATCTGGCTGAATGCACAGAAACGCGGCACGATCGGTCGGAAATAGCTTGAGATATCGGCTACATTACGTGCCCCTATTTCCACCTAAAGAAGACAAATACGCGTAATCTAACTGATTTCAACACAGACACAATGGAGTAGATAGACCGAGAAGGACATGAATTCCGATATATAAATCGTGGTATATCACTATACGTTTCTATTATTATTATTGTGACTTTGTGCTTACCTGGTGGTAAGCAGATATACAAAGTCCATGAAAGGGCTAGATTTAATACATTGTGTTTAACAACATTGATCGCTTCCATTATGCCGGCTAATTGATGCGATTACGAAACAGAGATGAATGAGTCTTTTTTAATATCCTCTTAATTCAGCCGCCCGTTTCGTAACCGAACCCTGAAACTAGACTACCACGACCCGACAACAAATCAATGCAGTAGTCTCCGAAGACTCGGTGAAGTCACAGACTAAAACCCAAACATGACTAGGTCACTTGAAGGTTTATGCTATCTGTATGGGCGACGAAACCGGTCTAGCAAAGTCGTAGAGACCTTTCTTCCACCTAAATAAAATCACATATAATAAAATCGTAGGCTTTCCGTATTTATATTATATTAAACTAGCTGACAGACGCCAGAATCGCCAAACTTAAGTGGCAGTGAGCAGGCCACATGCTCGCAGAACGGACGGCCGTTGGGGCATTAAGGTTTTCGAGTGGCGAGCGCGTGCTGGAGGACGCAGCAGAGGCAGCCCCCCCACAAGATGGACCGACGACCTGAAAAAGGTCGCGGGAAGCCGATGGCTACGCAGAACCGGTCGTTGTGGCGATCCTTGGGGAAGGCCTATGTCCAGCAGTGCGAGCAGTGCCAGAAAGGTTGGTATGATGAAACTAGCTGACACGCGCATCTGCGTAACTTTAACCGTTTACGCAGCGCACGCGACGGAAGCTCTCAAAAGGAACAAATTTTCCCCGTTTCCCCAACATTATTCATTGATGCTCCGCTCCTATTAGTCGTAACGTAATGTTATATAGATAAATGGGCTATCCAACACTAAACAAATCGTTTCAGTAGATCCAGAGATTACCCCCTACAACCTCACAAACCCACAAACTTTACCTGTATATTATATTAGTACCTATAGATAAAAGTTTTTTTTAAAAAAAAAACGTTGATACTAGAAGACGCGTCAAAAGTAATGACACAAACATTGGCACAAATTGTTCAAATAAACAAACAGATTTTTTTACAAAAAAGTTTTTTTCAGTTAGAGTATGTTGGTTGAATGTTTGAAGGGCTTTTACGTGAAGCATGCTTCACTCATTCATTGGATTCAACATAGTTATTGTGAATAAAATTTAGGATTCTGGGAGTTTATAAACTATAATAAGTTTGGTATCGTTGTATCTTATACACATAATATAAGTCTAGAGCTTAGTTAGTGTGTGAAATATTCTGCATAATATTATTATTAGATTTCTATATTATCGATCGAGTTATTTCACTCCGCTACTTGTCTGAGTATTCAGTTATAATAATAATAATATGTAGGATAATTTGCATAAAACGAACATATTGCTCTAGTCAGAAACTAAGCTCTAGGCTTGTACTATGTGTACCAGAAACAACGATATATTATATTTTATAAACACCCAGACTATGGCAAACCTTACAGAAAAAATACAATTTTTTTTTGCCATTGAATAAAATCGAACCCACGACCTCCAACGGTTATAAATGCGCAACCACTAGGCTCTAGGCTTGTACTATGTGTACCAGAAACAACGATATATTACATATTATATTTTATAAACACCCAGACTTTGGCAAACTTTACAGAAAAAATACTAATCTTTTTTTGCCATTGAATAAAATCGAACCCACGACCTCCAACGGTTATAAATGCGCAACCACTAGTACCACTGAGGCGGACAAATTTTGTTTTTATCTAGTTTAGTTCTGTAGTTAAATCTAATATAACAAAATCGTTCTGAATAATTAAAGGTTAAAGTTTACTTAAATCCTTGATTTATATGTCGTAGTACAAATTACGTGCGTAGTATCTACTTTGCCATTCTGCCCTTTCCTTTTTCTGTAGATTTCAACAACCTGGCGCGCGATTGTATTTTTTGAAAGAAGACAATCGTGCGCCTTTTTATAAAAAAAATCGTTGGTTATTAGGCCGATCATAGCTAATAGAGTAGTCTGAAACAAAAGGTGGATACCACCATGTTACTCAATTGTTTAACCGAGACCTTAGGGCGCCAGATGCAAAAAAATGTACAGTAAAACTCTTAAGGAAATGTCATAGCTTATTTCTGTTATATATATGGGTGTGTATTGAACATGTAAAGAATCTAGACAAACGCAGTGGCAGAGCAAACCCCCCGGAAAGCAGCAAGATTGATTAAAAATCTTTAATTTTTTATAGAAATCTTGACAAAAGCTCGTTTAATGGCTGTTAAAACGTAGAAGAAAGAATGTCATGGCTATTTTTTAACCGGCGATGTTATTGCGGTGTTGTTGTTTTCGTAGCGAATTGGCACTGGGATATATTTATTTAAATGTACATGATGATGGGGTGTTTTGGTAGCTTAGTAACGAAAGCTCATTAATGGAAAAGAAGGAAGTATTTATACTGGTGGTGACTTAAAAATGAACGGCTATTTACGGTACAATATTATTGAAACAAATAACAAGATTATTATTAACTAGTCCTTGGTGAAGGAAAACAACGTGTTCTAGGAATTGTTTTGCTAGATATTAGTTAAGTACCTACTTCTATAGTTTATTCCAGAAACGGATTGCTAGGAAAAACAACTCCAAACAAGATATTCAAGTATATAATACCTGGTGAGTTTTCCAATTTTGCCTTCAAGGCCAAATCCTAAACTACAAGGAATAGCGGAAAATGCCCAAAGGGACCGATTTTGATAAAAACTAAAACGACATAATTAGATTAAAAAAAAATTTTCCTTATCGGGAATCGAACCGGTTGATTTAAAAAAATCGAATGATACAGTTTTAGATTTTACGAAAATTGGCACCGAGACTCCTTTGAGCATGTTTTGCTATTCCTTGTAGTTTAGGATTTGGCCTTGAAGGCACACTTGAATAATTCAACTTCGTTAGGCCGTCCGACCGGTCTTATTACCACCGGCCATACAGATGCAAACATCGTCAAGTGATCTATTCATGTTTCAGTTTTAGTCTGTTTACTGGGGACTACTGCATGCATCGATTTATTGTGTAGGTGGTAGTTCTTAGTGCGGTTAAGAAACGGGCGACTGATTTGATGATAAAGCAGCAAAGATATTAAAATAGACTCGTAATACAAATTCAACTTTGTCGCCGCCAATTTCGCAGCCGCATCATTTAGCCGGCATAGTAGGAGCGATCAATATAGTTAAACAATAATGAATTGATAAATCCCATTTATGGATTTTGTAGGTCTGCTCACCATCAGGTAGATACAAAATCACATGCCGTGCTCCAATAAATAAAAAAAAAAACTTAATTTATAATCTTATTGGCTTCTGTCTGAATACCTTCTACCTACGAGTAGAAGGAGCATCGATATCGTAAATCAATATACAACGGCAGAATAAATAAGGACCAATAACGTAATATACATATATGAAATTTGTTTATCTATAACGTTTTTTATTATTATTGGACACGTGACTTTATATCTACCTGGTGGTGACCTACAAAGTCGAAAGTCAATGAATGGGATCAATCGATAATTGTTCTTAAACAATATTGATCGCTCCCACTATGCCGGCTAAATGATGCGATTCCGAAATGGGGACAATGACGTATTCCATTACGAGTATATTTTAATATACTCGCTGCCTTATCGTCAATTCAACTACCCATTTAAAACGTAACCGCAATGTTTTCCTTGCAGGGTAGAAAGTAGACTACTAACTTGACAAGTAATCGATACAGTAGTCTCCTGAAAATCGGTGAACCCACAGACTAAAACGAAATCATAACTAGGTCACTTGACGGTTTTATATATGTAAGTTTTTCTGTATAGTTTATCAGGTACCGGTATTTCGGCCTAGAAGAATAATAGAGGCCTTCCTCCCACCAAAATATAAATGTGTAATTGTTGTAATTGATTTATAAGAGATACTCGTATCTAACTTTACAATTTATGTTGTATTAAGGTGTATAAATAAATAATAATATTTTGAAATCACAAAAAAAAACATTTTGTCGCCATATTCTGTTTTCTTATGCCTTAGATTCAGGGGCGTATATATATATATATATATATATATATATATATATAAATGTAAGTCTCCCAGTTCGAGACTGAACCTAACGTCTCGAACTGGGAGACTTCCATTTAGCCGTTAGTTCAGTACTAATAGTTTTTGCCATGGGTGGGAATCTAACCCATGACCTCCGGATACAACGCCAAAGGCGCAATCACTTGTCAACAGAAAGAGGCGGTCAAACTACCTCTTCTTTAACATTTGCATTCCAGTTCAATTTTGTCCATCTTTAAGTAACCATATTTACGCAAAAAGTTCTTTATCTTAGCTGGTAGAAAATGCCTAAAGAATTTAGCTCGCCTATCTACAATTTTGTGCAATAAATAATTTTAAAAAAATAGTACCATCGGTTACGACGAGGTAGGAATAAAACCCCAGCGCTGGGTACCCTGAGGCCGTCCAGGTGGTTGACGGTACTAAAATATGATGGTAAATATATATTAGTTTTTTAGACGAGCGTAGCCAAGGTGTTAATTTTTTTTTCATAGGAATAATGCCATTTTATGCACACCTTGTTGTTTTATTTTCTTGATCCCCACCCGATACCAAAACCTGGCTACGACCTGGGTTTTGTAGAATAAAAAACTTTAGGTTAGTATATACGTTAAAGCTCAAGTTTTTTAATATCGTAATACTGGTAGCCGAGTTTTTGCGCTTTCTTATGTGGTACCTATAAGCCTAGGGAAGTTATTGAAACCTCCCAAAGTAACAACTCGTAACGGAATCAAGGCTCTGGTCAAACCACGTAACTGGCAAATTGTTAGTTCAACGGTTCGGAAACGCACTACGCATGGGTAGAATTCCGTAAACCCGTAGTACGCTGGAGTTACCAAGCTATTTGAACGGTCTAATTTTACTTATTATTTTCCTGGTAAAATAATGTGTGAAAATATGTTAAATTTATAAAAAAATATTGTGCATAATAATTTTAATGAGGTAAACACCCAAAAAAAATGTTTTTAAGATCTAACAGATTTGATCAAAATTAAAATTTATAATAACAATATGTAGGTATAGAACAATTTACATATTTATACATATTATATTTTATAAACACCCACACCATGTCATGTTTCGGTTTTAGTCTGTGGGTCCACCGGTATTCTGGAGATTTCTTGTCGAGGTGGTAGTGTCCTTTCGCATGATGCGGTACAAAACGGGTGATTGTTTTAACGATAAAGCAGCGAAAATATTAAAATAGACTCGTAATGTAAATAAATTTTATATATAGCCACCATTTCGTAACCGCATCATATATCCGGCATAGTAGAAGCTATCAATATTGTTAAACAACAATGTATTGATCCACCCCATTCATGGACTTTGTAGGGTTGCTTAGCATCAGGTGAATACAAAGTCTCATGCCGCCAGCAGTAGGAATAGCGAAATTAATATACACTATTGATTCTGGTTGTTCATATATTTTTATTATAATTGCCGCTCAGAATAGGGAGGGAAATGAGTATTTTTTTCAATATTATGTTTATTTTATTATAATTAAAAAAAAAATGTAATATGACTGAAGACTCCATTTAAGACGAAATATATCTTAGTTAAATAAAAATATTTTTTATTTATATTATATAACTAAAAACCTATAATGAATAGGTAAACAAATAAAATGAATAATTATAGCTTTTTAGCATCAAATTTTAAAACAACATGCCAACTAAATGTATTAGGTATGTACATATTTTTTATTAGCTTAATATTTGGTATCGAAACTAAAAACAAACGGCTGTTTGTATAATTATATAACTAGCCAGTGTAAGACTAGGTGGTTACCTAGTCATTTTTAAGTAATTCCTGGACAATTTCACATCACGCACCCTTTGGCGCTCCGCACACGTAGCAACTTTTAGAACTGCAACTTTCTATTAGATTTGTGCTAACTGAATTAAGTTGCCGATTGCCGCAACCGAATTTACTATAGTTTTCAATAAAAAAGTAAAATTCAGTGGCAGTTCTAAAAGCTGCTACAAATGCGGAGTTTAGAAAACGAACTATAAATTAAACAGCAGGTGAAACCGCGGTTATTACCGAGTTGGTTAGACCTTGGACTTAAAAACACTTAGGTCCCTGGTTCGAATCCCGGTGTGTACCAATGAGTTTTTAATTTAAAAACATTTGTTTGACAACACCACTATAGTGCCTCGGAGAGCACTTTAAGCTATCGGTCCCGGTTTCACTATACCAACTTGTGAAACTGTTTATAGATGGGTTATTGAGTCTATTCAAAACATCGCGACGAGCTAGCCACTTCGGTGAAGACTCATACCATCGGCTACGACGAGGTAGGATTAAAAACCCCTCCGCTGGGTACCCTGAGGCCGTCTAGGCGGTCTCGGGCGCCGTAAGGCAGCCGTGATGATATGAAACCGCGGTGCACAGGTAGTACAACTTGTAAGTATTAATTACTTGTAAGTATTAATCATAAGTGTTAAGAATTTGAAAACAAAATGTATTTCCTCGTTTATCGTTATTATGTAATATTCATTGTTTTCCATTTATTCGTATAACAATAGACGCGTAGACGTCAACAAAGTCGAGCAATAAAGGTCCAGTTTTATTCTCAGCAAAACTCAGTTGTTTACAACAGCGGGGATTCGAATGGGATTTCCTTCTGCAATATTATGACTACTAGGATTTTGAAACAATTCCTTTTTTAAAATAATTTCTAGAACACTAAAGTGGGTTTTTTTTTGACTGACTAATACAGATGGCCTTGAGGAGCATTATCTATTAGATTAGCCGAAATTAAAGTGGGTATATAACAGTTAATTTAAATACGTTTTAAGAGGTATAACACATACAACGCTTTTAATATCATCAGCGGCTAATGCCCGATTTCACCAACAATCCCTAACTCGGGAGCCCAAAAGGAGCCCCTAAATAAGGATTTTGACATATTTGCTATGAAACAACTGTCATTAATTGTCTCTTAACTTTGTTACAGGCTCCCTTAGAGTTGGCGAAATCTGGCATAATTCTTTTAAATTTAGTGCAGTATTTATAAATACTACTTAAAACTCAATATTTACTCTATTTAATGTCTTGTCTACTTTTAATGTCAAATCAAGAAAGAATATCAAACGAAAAAACAGACGATAATTGAGTCAACATCGTATGAAGGATAAAATCGTAAATTTAGACCTTTAAAAATAAGTGTTTTCATTAATTTAGACGCTGTTAAATATGATTTTTTATTCCGAAGTTAGAAATATGAAATTTGGACAAAAGCTGGCTTTTATCTAGAGATCCAATAAAAAAGAATTATTAAATATTAAACTCCTAAGGGATTGAAAGAGGGGATACATTAATTTTTAGGAAAGTTAATATCTCGTAACAGAAGGTAAGAGGATATTATAAGGACTTCAAAACTGAACCAACATGGACCCTTCTTTCAAAATAGGTCTTTTACTATTATTTAAATTTTCAATAAGGGGCTAAGGAAAGAAGGCATAAAGGGTGAGTAGACTAGTTGTGATAATTCTTAAAAAATAATAGGCACGATTTCACAAAATGTTGAAAGTTCAATTAGAGGTACATTTTGAGTGTTTTTTCATCATTATGGAAACAATGGGTGCCATGATGTATAAAGGACAAAAATAAGATGTAAGGAGGCTAGCGGACGTAATTGTGATTTTATAGATTTATTGTTTATTTTTATAAAACTTACAAACTGATTTTTTTATTTACATTCTCTACAACGATTTCATTAAATAATACTTCTCTTTAATATTATTAAGCCCTGATCTTTCAATGGTCAGATAAAGTTATACATCAGTTATCATTCATTTTCAATACAACTTATTCATTCTCTACACAAGTTATCTATTGAATATCTGACGTTTGAAAATTCAGCCTTAAAAGTTTTAAAGTTAAGCTTAACTTTAAAACGGTTTCAAGAGGTTAGTACATCGATTTCTTATGGAGGTGGTAGTCTCTTTCAGGGTGCGGTTATGAAGTGTGTGGTTAAATCGACGATACCTAATTAAAATATACTCGTAATGCAATTCGTTTTTGTTGCCGCCCATTTCGTAATCACATTATTTAGCCGGCATTTAAGAACAATGTTTGATTGATCCCATTCATGGACTTTATAGGTCAGCTCAACACCAGGTAGATAAAGTTACAAGCTGTGCTCCAATAAATACAAACTTCCTACTTAATCTTTTCCATTTCCTTTCTTAAATTTCTATTTAATTCTATAAAAATGTTTCATCCAAGTTTATTTCAGGACAATAATGTGAAAGCAGAGTTCGTAGCATATCCGGCCGAATCTTTTCAGTTCAGAAATGACATCTAAATTCTATTTAGTGAGCCGTTCTAGCCGTTCAGCTGGAGGAAGTAACGACATTCGCGAGGAAGAAAACTACTAGAGTATTATGAGACTATAATACTCTTTGCTATAAAGATTATACCATACTTATGCCCGATTTCAATAACAATCACAATAACATGAATGTAAATGCGATATAGTATAGTAATTATTGACCTTGGACTTAAACACGTTTAGGCCCCTAGTTCGAATCCCGGTGTGTACCAATGAGTTTTTTATTTATTTAAATATGTACATTTGTTTGACAACACCACTATAGTGCCTCGGAGAGCACGTTAAGCTGTCGGTCCCGGTTTCACTATACTAACTTGTGAAACTGTTTATAGCCACTTGTTCGGTGTAGACTCATACCATCGGCTACGATGAGGTGGGATTAAAATCCCTCCGCTGGGTACCCTGGGGCCGTCTAGGCGGTCTCGGGCGCCGTAAGGCACCCGTGATTATGTATATAATATATATATATATATATATATATTACTTCCAGAGTTTTTTATTATTATTTTTTTTATATGTAGGACAATTTACACATATTGCTTTGATATTTAATTAGTTTTCATTGTCTTCCTTACTCTAAAGTTGTAAAAATTTAAAATGATAAAATTACCATTACATTATTGTAATACTATTTTTTTTTTTTTACCATTTCCGAACGTTCTCTTTCCCAGTTGTCAAAATAATGAATATTAAAAAGAAAAAAAAAACAACCACGAAGTTTTTACTAAAAAAAATCATAGAAGTTTTTATGATTCATGCAAATATTTCTTAAAAAGAAGCTACTAAATAAAAAAATAAAAAAAAATACCATCACGGGTGCCTATTTGGCTCCCGAGAACCGTTTAAACGGCCTCAGGGTCCCAGTGGAGGGATTAACCCATCCTCATTTCGCCGATGGTATTCGGAGGCAACACCTAACAAGTGGCGAGCTTGTTGCGGTGTTTATGATGAAATAGCCTCGTTGTATAAAGCGGTCACCCATCCCAGGCCGGCTTTTTTGTCATCTGCTTAACCTTGTTATCAGTTGCGCAGTGACTTAACCACTAGGCTGGGGCGGCTTTTTAGAAGCTACTAATTTGTTTCAATATCAGATTTTATGATTTGATTCAATGAGTTAGGTTAGGTTTCATTTCATTTCATCTCATTAAATTGTATAGTTCTGTATAGTTCCCTTTGCCTACCCAGAATGGGTGAAGAAAACAAAAAAAAAATCTCTGCTTATATTCTTTTACGGTTGGCGCCATTTTCCAGAAATATTCTTTGCGAGTTTAGTTGTGTTTTTATTATTTTATTAAATTGCTTCATTTTTTCTGCTATACTGTATTAAAAGTAGTTGTTCAGTACATGTGCGGAACCGTCATTGCAACTTGTTCCGACTATCTATACATTTGTCGGAACTCTTTGCAATGACAGGCTTTCCGCACTCGTAATGAAATATACTATACCCTCACAAAATATATACTACATATCTGCGTAACGGCATGCTTGATAATGCCGCTAACCGAATTGTAATATGTGTAATGTTTTTGAATCATGAACAATAATTTTTAAAATTCCGAATACCATCGGCAAAATGAGGACGGGTCCGTCCCTGGGTACCCTGAGGCCTTTTAAATAGTTCTCTGGAGCTGAAAAAAGGCACCCGGGCTGGTATTTATTTATTTTTAAAGTTTTGGGAATAATTATTGAATTATAATACTTGCTTAAATAATATATTAATAATATGTACGCGTGTATTATTAATATAAGTATTGGTATGTATGTATATGTAGTGAGTATTAGTATGTATGTATAATATTAGTGTACTGTATTTTTAAATATATATTACTGCACCTATTTTACCTACTTAATGCTTAATTTGTCCCAAAGGTTTGACTGGTAGAGAATGCCTGGTAGAACATTTGTACTAAATTTGTGCCATAAAGTTTTTTTAAATAAAAATAAGTAAATAAAAATATAATTAGTTTCGTAAGCATTTTTATTGATGAAAATTTTCAGCGCCACGTAAGTTGTCGTGTGTCCTACGCCCACGCTGGACTTGGAAACGTAGCAACATGTCGCGGGTAACATATAGCGAGTTTATTTTAGAACTGCTTTGCTAAAATAGTCTGTGGGTTTACCGGTTTTCAGGAGATTACTGCATCGATTTTTAGTCGAGGTGGCCTTTCACGGTGGCTTTACGAAACGGGTGGTAGAATTAACGACACGGCAGCGAGGATATTAAAATATACTCGTAATGCAGTTCGTCTCCATTTTCTAATCGCGTCATTTAGCCGGACTAGTGGTAGCCATTAATCTTTTTTAACATCCTTTACAAAATATTGTTTTGTATTTTTTAAATATTTATTATGTCCTATTTAACGTTATGAAGGCAATAGTTCTCCGGAGAATACTAGATTTCGATTCAAAAACATCTGTCTATTGATTAGATTAGATGTGGGATATCAGAAGTTGCACCTAAGTCAGATAACATAGTAATCATAGTAGTAGATCTGAAACCCAATAACAAGATGAAACAAGGCTGGTAACATACATCTAGTGTAATAAGGTTTAGCAGATGACTACAAGACCGGAACTACGTGGGATGGGTGACCGATTTATACGACGAAGCTATATCATCATAAACACCGCAACAAACTCTCCACATGTTTGGTGTTGCCTCCGAATACCATCGACGAAATGGGGACGGGTTAATCTCTCCGCTGGGTACCCTGAGGCCGTTTAAACGGTTTTCGGGAGCCAAAAAAGGCACCCGTGATGTTATTATTATATTTTTAT
This sequence comes from Monopis laevigella, assembly GCA_947458855.1. Taxonomy (NCBI): domain Eukaryota; kingdom Metazoa; phylum Arthropoda; class Insecta; order Lepidoptera; family Tineidae; genus Monopis; species Monopis laevigella. The sequence goes on from OX381587.1 coordinate 15,552,577, forward strand.
TTCTAACAATAATATAAGTTTATTCCCCAAAATAAAGCGATATATTATTGGTAAAGAATTAACGACTGACAAAAAAGTTAAAGTTTAAAAACGCATACTTTGGCCACTGACAATCTGGAATAATAAAGCTTATTGGACCAGTGCCCTGTTCATCAAAACTTACAAGTCTACACGTTCACAAGTTACACTTTACGAAGAAACTTTTACAAGTTCGTGTAAATTACGTTTATCAAAAAATATTTACAAGGTATGTAAAATTTAACGATTGTAGATTCTACTTGTAAGGTCCAAAATTAAAAATAGTAGGTAGCGACAGTAGTATTCCCGCGCTTTGGCTGAAGGACTTGTTTCCAAGCCATAATAAATAAATAAATATAAATATATTATACATGGTGACTTTGAAAGGATATACTTTGGCTAATATGAGGTTCTACTGATTAATACGAACAACTTTTCTCATGGAACCATGTATCGCAATAGAAAAAAAAATATAAAAAATTCTCCACACAAACTAGTAGGTAATGTTAAAATGAAAAAAAAAACATTTGCGGCACAGGGTTCCATAAGAAAAGTGGTTCGATTTGATTAGCAGAACCTCATATTAGCCCAAAGTGCATCCTTTCAAATTACCTTGCATTATATTATACAAAAAAATATATATACTAGTATCAAAATATTCACTCTCAGGATTTGTAATGATTTTCTACAAATGTAACTTACAAATATTGTTTGATGAACAAAATCACAATTGCATGTGTAAAAATATACTTGTGAAATAAATAATGACACTTGTAACCCGTATTTTACACGTGTAGTTTTGATAAACACATGTTTGTAATAATAAAGATTTTTACAAGAAAATTGCTTGTAATACAAGGCTTGTAAGTTTTGATTATCAGGGCACAGGTAGTTAGTACTGAAAAAATCTCACACTAAAGCCAGTAGCATTCTATGCATACCGATTTTACGGAATATTATACAAAAAAATGCTACAACTATGGATGATGAAAGAAACACATATTAACATTGACAGGGACATATACGAGTATCTTGATACTAGCTGATCCGCGCAACTTCGTCTGCGTAACTTTAACCGTTTACGCAGCGTACGTTCTCAAAAGGAATATTTTTTCCATGTAATTACAACATTTTTCATTGTTACTCAGCTCCTATTGGTCGTAGCGTGATCCAACACTAAAAGAATTTCAATATCGTATTTCAATTCGAACCAGTAGTTCCTGAGATTAGCGCGTTTAACGAAACAAACAAACTCTTCAGCTTTATAACATTAGTACTTATAGATTTTATTAATATACGTGGTGGCCGAGTTGGTTAGACCTTGGACTTAAAAACACTTAGGTCCCTGGTTCAAATCCCGGTGTGTACCAATGAGTTTTTAATAAAAAAAAATATTTACATTTGTTTGACAACACCACTATAGTGCCTCGGGGAGGACGTTACGCTGTCGATCCCGGTTTCACTATACCAACTTGTGAAACTGTTTATAGATGGGTTATTGAGTCTATTCAAAACATCGCGATGAGCTAGCCACTTGTTCGGTATAGACTCATACCATCGGCTACGACGAGGTAGGATTAAAACCCCTCCGCTAGGTAACCTGGGGCCGTCAAGGCGGTCTCGGGCGCCGTAAGGCACCCGTGATGATATGTATGTGTACCTATAGATTATAATAAATAACCAAGAGCCTACTTGATTGTACAAGTACCTAGTTAATTATTTGTTACATTGCTTAAAAATCCATAATATTGCGAGACTTCTCAATATTGTGGATTTTCAAATAACTTTGTATCAAATATTAAATCGATCTAATATCAAATTTCCATAAAAGATTATTCTGAATGTAACCCCAAAGGGTGGTTATCTAACGGCATGTAGTTACCCCAAACACAGGGTAGATGGCCCCTTCTCTGTCGAACCGTGGATAGCCAAACTTATACGTCTGTCAATGTGATTTATGTAGCTGGCGAAGAGCAATCTTAAGGATCCTATAGCACCTAACCCAGCTATTTAGAATTTTAAGGGACTATTCGAAGTTATAATTAAAATAAAGCGTTCAATATCATATGAAATATAAAATGCTAGACTTTAAAATTTTATCGATTAATAGTAATTAATTTTATTAAGGGCTCTGTAGTCGTTTTGACTTGAATAAAATGTGAAATGCTCTACCAGCTTGCGTGTTTCTTTTCTCTTATAACCTAGAGTCCTTTAAACGAAGCGTGAATGAAGAAGGTATTTTAGCCGGCATAATGATGGCAACCAGCGGTGCACCTGTATGCACCCGTTTGTTGCTATCATTCCTGGACTTTGCATACTGCTTAACATCAGGTGGGTGCAAGGTCACATGTTGAGCTCTTATAAAAAAAAATCTCTGGTTATCTACGCATGGCAGATGAAGCGGTATTGATGCCCATACAAACGTACTTCCAATATTACAACTTGCCTGTTAGTCGAAGTTCAATTATTATTTTTATGTTGGTAATTATACGCGAAAATGTTTCTGTTGTGGGTAATAATTATTATTATAATAGTAGACAGAAACAAACATACAATGAATAACCGTGAAAAATATTATTTTATTCTGCGACAAACAGTAAGTAGTCGAGTAATTTTGGAAGTGCGAAAGCTCATTTTGTATGGAGAATGACGACTTCGCGATTGCGAATGCAGTTTCCTTAAGTATGGAAGGTTAAAAAAGAAGAAGCTTCCAAACTGTTTATTAAGCCTAAAAGTAGTGGTTTTAGAATCCAAGGTTAGGTTAAGGATTGTTAGATCGCAAAAAAAATCTTTCTAATAAAATTCATACAAAATTGATTCTGAGAAAAAAATATGTAAAATATTCAGGTTTTTTCTCAACAAATCTTGGTTTTTAAATTTTGTAGTATTATTTTTAATCTGCCTATAATACTTCACTGTGTAATTATAAACTGATACACCAGCAGTAAATTTACAACTAATGTATCTAATAAATATATTTGTAAAATCCGTTGAAATATTTTCGTAATATGTTTAGGTGATTCGTCTCGGCAAATTAATGTATTACCGAGGTCGTTAACAACTGTTAGCGCCTTAAGATAAACGCCTTTTGCTGTGTCTCAAAATATGTGGATGCATAAAAATGAGATAGCCGAGACAGGGAGCGTGGTATCGTATTTTCTGGCTAGATGAGATTTGTTAACTGAGCTTACGAACTCGAATATAAAATATGGAAGGATTGACCGCCTCCGTGGTCTAGTGGTTATGCCATTGGTGTTGTATCTGATGTCGTGCGTTCAATTCCCATTCATTTGGAAAATAATTTTCAACAAAGACAAGAATTTGCATAACCTCGCTGCTTAATCGTTAAAACTGACCGTTTTTCAACCGCATACTGAAAGGAGACTTCAACTTCGACAAGAAATCAGCGAAAACCAGTGAAACCACAGACTAAAACCGAAAAATTACCTAGGTCACTTGTCAGTTTTTGCGTTTGGGCGGTCGAGGTGGTAGAGAAACCGGTAGGTTATTGAAACCTATCTCCTACCTAACGACTTTTAATACACGTGTGGTTTCATTTACCCTATTCTAGGATAGTATTACATAATGTATTAGATATTTTGAACCACAAGGTTAAGTAAAGGTACAATCATTGTACAGGGACCTAAGTAAACACGTCCATCCAAATTTAACCAAAATGTTTCCTTTGATAGTTAAAAAAACACGAACTATCAATTTGCACGTATTTACAAAAAGAAAATTGTATTTCTTTATTACATACAAAAAGGTTGGTTGTATGGAAAGTTAAACATTTTAACTCACTCTTTTTTCAGCAAATAATATCGTTGTTTGTTTTTATTTACAAAATTTTCAGTGGTTTACGTAATCAAAGAATATTTTATAGCAAATATACCTATATAAAAAAATATGCAATAGTTTGTTTGTACTCCAAACGTAGTTTTATATCTTTATCATTTGATTATTTTTTGGTAATAGTTTTAATAAACAGGAAATTAAATATATACCTTTAAAAAAAAATTGTAGAAAATTAGTACATGGTACAAATGCAAACTTAATGCATAAATTGTCTACCAGTCAAACCGTTAGGACAAATTAAGCAGTAAATAGGTAAAAAAGGTTATTATACTTTTTATAGTGGTTTACCGTTAAAACTACTAAACCGATATCTGTGATAACTGAAACATATTAATAATTGTAATAATAATAATATGTAGGACAATTTAGTTTTTTTGTACTAAAGGGTTTTTCAACAAGAACTTTATTTTCTAAAACAAAATGCTCGATTCTTTCATCAAAGGTTTTAATCACTTTTTGACAAAATGGCGGGACTATTTCATTAATCACATCACGGATTTTGAGTTTTAAAGCTGCAATCGATTCGTTTAGCTCCGTATAGCCTCTGCCCTTAACATAGCTCCACAAAAAAAAATCCAGTGGTGTTAAATCACACGATCTGGCTGGCCACTTAACAGCTGAGTTTCGTAAAATTATGCGATCGGGAAATTTGGTTTGCAATAAATTGATCGTTTCATTGGCTGTGTGACATGTGGCACCGTCCTGTTGAAACCACATGTCAGGGATATCCACGTCATCAATAATAGGCCAAAATTGAGTTGTTAACATCTCGCGATAGCGTGAACCATTGACCGTTACCGCATTTCCAGCCTCATCTTAAACCACATAGCGCACCATACAGTGACACGTTGAGCATGCAAAGGCTTCTCAGTAATCGCTCTAGGATTTTCAGAAGCCCAAATGCAGCAATTTAGCTTGTTGACATACGTCTGAAAAAATATTTTTTTAGAAAAACCAGCGGGTTGTTCCTGAATGAATGGAGCGAATCTACGGCGATGTGAATAGTCGTTCATAAATGCTGAACTTTTCTCTTTGTAATTCAATAACATTTTTAATCATCGTCATCTAAATTTTTTGTTTTATTTTGTTTTAGAAAACAAAGTTCTTGTTGAAAACCTCTTTATATGTACCAAAAACAACGATATTTTACATTTTATAAACACCCATATTAGTTTTATAATCCACGATTATATTTATATTTTTTACGTACCTAATATAGTAGTTTGTTATATAAATATATCTATCCAGGGATCTAAGTGTTTTTAAGTCTAAGGTCTAACCAATTCGGCCAACACGTATATGTATAATGTAAGCAACAATTACACCTTCTACTGAATAAATACTTATTTGAATTATTTTAGATACACAATAGGTACTAAAAATACGTAAATATATACTTATATTAAAATTTATAGTATACATATAATATATTACATATCCACAGAATAAAAAAATATAGAAACCATTAATAATAATGCGAAAGAAACCACAGACAAGAACAATATAATTACAAATCTTAAAGTTAGGAATGTAATAAAAAAAAATCCCCAAGAAAATTTGATTAAAATAGGATAAAACCCAGTAATCTAAAGAATTCTGCCTAATTTGGTTGTGAAATTAAGGGAGCTCTTTTAGGGTTAGTTACAAATGGAAGTTTGTAACTTTCCCAATGAAACCTATTGAGCCAATAACTCAATATAGGAAATAAAATCGTGAGATTGGAGAACTCCAGTTGGCTTTAATAGAGAAAGTTGGTAATCGTTGAAGTATTTGCAAACATTCAATTTGGAACTAGTCTAATTAAGCTTGGACTTTTTAAATTAGGAATAGTAATTCTTCTTGAGTAGGTATTTGAATTTTAGATGGGGGAAGGTTTGTATAGCTTTGGAGATTCAGGAAATGCCTGAAAAAGGAGGTATCCCGTTAATCCCATCAAATCCCAACGATTGACAGATCAATAGAACCAGCTAATCACCTAGTCTTATACTAGTCGGTTATGTAGCGTGTTTTTGGTTGGGTTGTTTTTTTTTCTCCCGCAAGGACAATAGTTTAATAGTTCACTACCCGTTATTTTTTTATTATATTTTCAATATTTGTCTGTGTCTGTGTATGTGTAGAATGGCGACCTAGCCAAGTGCATACTTAAACTTTATATTATGTATATACTTTTTTTTTTTACTTTTCATAAATGCCTGTAAAAGTTTATATGAAATAAATATTTTCGATTTTGACCTTGACTCTGGGTCTATGTTTGCATATTAATATCTTTATATAATAATTTTATTGCCTTTTATCTATTGGGTACCTCCTATATATTTTATTATTTTAGAAATCCATAATTATACGAAGAAGTGAAATGGAGGAATAACTTAATTCATAGGCGAAAAATAGTACATATTACTATTTCGCCTATGAATAGTGTACGATATGTAATATATAGTACTATCAATTATAATCTGTTGGCGAAATGAAACTATTGGTTGGTTTATTAACGTAAAATTATTCGTTGAATTTATTATTAATATTTTATATAGGGAAAAAGGCGGTGTTTGGTTGGAAAATAGCCTAAATATTGATGGAATATAAAATTATACTGAAAGAATACATTTTTTATTTTAAATACTTTATTGCACAAAATTACAAAATAAATTTGTACATAGGCAAACTTAATGCCTTAGGCATTTTCTACTAGCTAACCTTAGAGAGAAATATTCCATTATTTTAAAAAATATGTAAAACTGCATACAAATATTTTTTTAAATCACATCCGGGAATCAAACAGACTGAAATTCGAAAAATTAACACCTGTATTTTTATGGCCCTGTGTAAAACATAATGGCAACTAAATTCTAATATAATCAAAATATAGATCACATGCGATGCTCCTGCTGGTGTTTCACATACAATTTAATCGTATTGGCCACTTATTAAAATAATGTGTTAGCATTTTATATATTATTATTATTATACTTCTTATGAATGATAAGTTTGAAATTTAAAATAATATTTCGTTCTTCTTTTGTTATTTGTTTGTAGTAAATTATATTTTATTTAAAGCTTAAATAACTGCCAATGTATATTACTACAGAAACCTGTGAAGAAGTAATTGAGAAAGAGGACGGAAAATACTACTATAAATTAAATAACTTGAATATGAATTGCATATTAAATATTTTAAACAATACAAATTATTAGTGATTTATTAATACATATTTGGGTGAAAGAATTATTATAAAAATATCTGTCGTATTCGAGAGAATTTCATATATTTAGATAAACATGCTTTTTTTCTTTATCTAATTATAAGAAGAGCACATCAAATAATAAAATTTAATAACAAAGAGTGACATATAGCTCTTATATATTTTTTATTTGGGTATATTTTTTAATTAAGTAGTTAATAAAAATAAAAAATTGAATATATACGAATTTAGTTCCCCCCCTAACCGAGTTTTTTCAGAGCTGCCAATATTTTATAAGGTTTGGGGGTTTGGCATTTTGGCCAGGCATTTAAAAAGCAGTTAGTTTGTGACTGCCGTCTGCTGGTTAGTTATTACAACCAAAACAGTTGAACTAGTGAAATTGGGACCGCCAGGTACCAGTCAGGTCAAATGTTTGAACTGCACAACCTTATCCCATCCTCATCTTTCTGCTCGTCACGCGCTGGACAAAGCATGCATCCACATTCCGTCAGTAACATACCTTCGAAAACAAACGAAAAGTTCAAACGATCATACCTTTGTCGCACAAAAAAAAATTAAACGCGTAACAAATGAAGCGAGTGTGTTTCCTTTATCTTATAATCCCGGATTCTTCAAGCGAAGCGTGAATAAAGCACTGCTTAAGCCGGCAGCACCACCAACATCGGATACTGGATACTAGTGTTGGTGTTATCTGTTGGACTGTATAATCTACTTACCATCTCAGGGATATTCAAATCACATGTCGAGCTCCAATAAAAAAAAAGATTTAAAAATCTCCGTGCATAATAGTGATGTTGTCAAATAAACGTACATAAATGTTTACTCGGTAACTGAACTGGTTACCGGACTTTATCTCTATATATCTTTATCGAACGCCATTACCTATTAGATATGTATTTCACAATTTTCAAAAATCCAATTATAGAGGTGTTGGAGAAAAGGAATAAATTTATTCATCGGCGGAATGAAACCAACGAAACGTGAAAATATTCGTCGGGCCTATTAATAAAATTTTAAACTTGGGTGATCTGACAAATGTCTGACTGGTCGGCTCTTACTTCTCAAACGATGATCAAATTATTTTATAATTAAAAATAGGTACCTATTCTGGTTGATTTATTACTGTCACCTCTTCACCAATCAAGTGTATAATAAAATTAACTTATTTTGATTTTTTTACAAGCCCGAGTTTCTGAGTAATATGTAATATAACCCTGATTATTTTTATTTCAGGCAGTATTTCAGGGCAAAAATATGTCCAAAAAAATTTCTAAAAGGCCTAAAACTATGGCAATTTGCCTTAAAACTACTAATAAGTTCCTCTGCCACACCTTTGACAAGTGTGGCAGACGAACTTATTAGTAGTTTTAACTTCTTTATATGAAACCTGAAAGAATAAGTCAGACTTCTCTGTTCATCTTCAAATGAGTCCCCTGAAGTATCGTGCTTAGAGATGGGCATTTATAAATAAATGGATTTTGTTTTTTAATTGAAAATGTTTAATTTAAATTTAAAATGTTATTAATATTAACGTGAATCGCATATTTTAATTATTCGTTTACGAACAAGCTTATTTTAATTCACGACTAACGGTTTCGGTTTCTTGATGGATAGCTAAATTTGACTATTTATCTTTCTCAATTGGTTAAGCAACTATAGTTAATTCATTAATCCTTAGTCATCAGCAATATGTGTTTCTTGAAAAAAAAAATACTATAGTATCAGTAGACACAACTTACTTAACCAATTGTTAAAATTTTTTCTAGGAAATTTAGCAAAATTTTAACTTTCATTTTCATTTTGTTTGGTTTCCGGCAATTTTATACAAAATATACATCACTTTGAATATAAAGTTATTTTCTTACCTTGTTGTTCGGCATTAAATAAACATTTTTAATTATTTTATGAGCCACAGATATGTTTTATATTTATCCGAAATTTATTCCAAATCCTAGAGTGATCTTTCCTGGAACGGAAAGCGATATTACACTTGAAACAATCTTCATCCGAACAATCCGATTTCATAATTGGTAAAATATTTCTATGCTCAAATTAATTTTTATTATAATTTGCAAAAAAAAACTCAACACAAATTCTTTAATTATACACACAAACATAACATTCGCATCTTACGTGAGATTAAACCATTTGACCACTAATTTTTGACAAGTGAAATTAACGATTTGTAAAATAAATTGTTATTAATTAATTATATTTAACATATAGTCAATTTAACTATCCATCGACAAACACTTTTTTTTCGAAATTTAACTTTTAGTACTTGTACTTTTATTTATTCTGTGCTTTTAGTAATTTATCTGTCATTATTTAAGTCAAGACTATCGATCAAAAAACCGCCTTTCTTTATTTTCTTTCCAGAACGTTTGTATGTATTGATTGTCACATGAAAGTTTCCCATGTCTCCTTAAAAATATAAAATGTAGTATAGCACTTTACTTCATGTAAAAACTTATACTTGTATTAATAATTAATTATACCTATAGGTATGTTATTTTACAACAACATATAATGATATTTTACAAAAATCTTCTATTTTAAAACATTTTTCATTGGAAAATCTGTCTAAATCTATAAATTAAAAAATTAAGCATCTGTCTATTTTTTTTTTTTTTTAGGGAAGCTATATTTTGCATTCATTATTAAACAAATAAGTAATTATTAATTAATAATAATGAATGCAATTTTAAAATAAAGAGTAAAAAATAATAAAAATATTCCATAAAAATAATGATTAGAAGTTTATAAACGAGTTTTATTGGAACATCACTAGTTAAAAAAAACTCACTTAGAACGTAAGCGCGTTTTTCAAGCGTTTTGGAAACGTCGTTGACATTATCAATTAATGTAAAGAAAATACGTTCTATCATCCATGCCAACCTTCAAGGGACCTTTCTTAACGTGAACAGAATATAATAACAGTTTCATGAGTTGGTATAGTGAAACTGGGAGCAATTGCTTAACATGCTCTCTAATAATCGGCAAATTTATGGATAAACCAATTTTATTGTACATATATTTTTACATTTATAACTCTTTAGTATATCTATATACATCTAGTTTGTTTGAACTCATGACCTAAACACTGTAGAATACAAAATAATGCCTATAATATGATAAAGTATGAAAAATATATAACCTTATAATACATGTATACTTACAAAGTATTATCCAGTTACTGAATTTGGGTCAAAACCATCCCTACCTAAGTACAGTTTTATTGACTTGAACAACAAAAAACTCATTTTTTTTAATTTGTAATACAACGATTACATTTTTGAGATATAAAGGACAAGAGCCATTACAATGGGTAGGGTCTGAGATTTATTTTAATTGGATGTCCTTATCTGATTTGCCTTGCGGTTTGCAACAACAAAGTATTTCTTAGAAACGGTACGCTGAAATAATAAAAAATAATTCGAATACAAAAAAGTTTTTTGAAGGATTTTTTGTACAAACTAGTATAAACAATTGTATTAGTATAAAATCACAAATTTAAGGATACAGGATTTGTGGATCGTTAAAAAAGCAGTCAAATGCGAATGCTGTTTCCGTATTTAGGGTTGCATACAGCAGAAGGAGAAAAAAGAGGGGATATGAGAAAATTAAGTCTTCATTTTCTAATTGAGGTAAAAAGCTGAAATTTTAAATATTTAAATGTATCTTCAAAGTTTGTGCAATGGAAGTCGGTGCAAGAGGAATTCCATCAATGTCTTTGCATCGTCTATTGAAGGATCTTGGCTTTTCGGAATGCTGTTTCCGTATTTAGGGTTGCATACAGCAGAAGGAGAAAAAAGAGGGGATATGGGAAAATTAAGTCTTCATTTTTTAATTGAGGTAAAAAGCTGAAATTTTAAATATTTAAACGTATCTTCAAAGTTTCGGCAATGGAAGTCGGTGCAAGAGGAATTCCATCAATGTCTTTGCATCGTCTATTGAAGGATCTTGGCTTTTCAAGTACTTTTATGAAACGTGTTTCCAAGATGACACTGGATAGGATTTTTTTTTTATTGGAGCATGACATATGACTTTGTCAATAATTGTTCTTAAACAATATTGATCGCTCCCACTATGCCGGCTAAATGATGCGATTATGAAATGGGGGACGTCAATGACGAATTGCATTTATGTATGTTTTAATATATGTGTTTATGTATCATCACGGGTGCCTTACGGCGCCCGAGACCGCCTAGACGGCCTCAGGGTACCCAGCGGAGGGGTTTTAATCCCACCTCGTCGTAGCCGATGGTATGAGTCTACACAGAACAAGTGGCTAGCTCATCGCGATGTTTTGAATAGACTCAATAACCCATCTATAAACAGTTTCACAAGTTGGTATAGTGAGACCGGGGCCGACAGCTTAACGTGCTCTCCGAGGCACTATAGTGGTGTTGTCAAGCAAATGTAGATATTTTTTTTAATTAAAAACTCATTGGTACACACAGATTATTATAGCATATTATTGTATAAGTCATGACGTGAAGAGGAGGCCGTCTAGGCAAGACCTAAGCCCTTTACGCAACTCTGAAATGGTAAACATATAATATGAGTTATTTACTTAACTTTTTTTTATAGGACCACAGCATGTAAATTTGTATCTACCTGATGTCAAACAGTCCTACAAAGTCCATGAATGGAATCGATAAATAAATTGTTGTTTAACAATATTGATCGCTCCTACTATTATGGCTAAACAATAAGGTTACGAAATGGGCGGAAAAAGGACGAATTTGCATTACGAGACTAAAACTTAAAGATGAAAGGTCACTTAACGGTTTTTGTATCTGCATATTTATCGTTATCCAGGGGCGGATCCAGGATAATCCAAATGACTTTGCCGTTTTGTGCAAGATTAATTGTCGGTGATGGTTTTTATATTATATTTAAAATGTCCTAATTTGTATCTTTACGTATTCCTTCGACGGGCAGTCGGTCGTCATCATATATAACTTTATAAAATCTTTTAAAGAAGTGGACATATTTCAAGGTTTTTATTCCACTTTTTTTATTGCGCGACAAGGATATGTCCTTGTCGCGCAATAAAAAAAGTGGAATGCATTTCCGAGACCACCTAGATGGCCTCAGGGTACCCAGCGAATGGATTTTTAATCTCATCTCGTCGTGGCCGATGGTATGAGTCTACACCGAACAAGTGGATAGCTCGTCGCGATGTTTGGATAAACTCAATAACCCATCTATAAATAGTTTCACAAGATGGTATAGTGAAACTGAGATTGACAGCTTAACGTGCTCTCCGAGACACTATAGTGGTGTTGTTAAACAAATATACAATAAATGTTTAGATTAAAAACTCATTGGTACACACCGGGGTTTGAACCAGGGACCTAGTGTTTTAAGTCTAAGGTCTAACCAGGTGGCCGAGTCCACGTATATAAGGCACTGTTTAAGCCGACAACATCGGTGATACTGGTGTAGGTGTGGTCTATTCATGGACTGTATAATCTACCATCTCAGGGACATCAGTCTCATGACTAGATCCAATAAAAAAGTAAACAAAACACGTTTAAAATTTTGGGACCCAAAAAATTGTCTCCTTTTTATTGGATATTGAAGTTAATTGCATAAGGTTCCGCTACCAGCGGATGTCAATGTAACGCTTGGTCGCCTGTGATTCGGTTACCGTCCCTGTCGACGTTTCCCTGCTGTAATTAAACTGTCCTCAGTCTGTTTTTGACATTTCGTAGTTACGAGATGTTGACCAATAGCGTGTTTTTTTTTATTCGACACACGTCTAGGTATCGACAATTAATTTACTTAATAGTTTTTTTTTATTGGAGGCATTTGAGCACAGCATGTGAAATGTATTGATCGACTCCATAAATGGAGTCGATCAATACATTTTTGTTTAACAATATTGATCGCTCCAACTATGCCGGCTAAATGATGCGGCGCATGTTTAGCAATTTCCATACTAAACAAAGATTCACTAACTGTCTGCTTAGATTAAACTATGATGAAATTGAATAAATGCTATTGATAAATAAATAATTACTAGCACACAAACATGTTAAGATGGTTAAAACTGCTTATATTATTACTGAGCTTATTTAGGACACACTTTTACAGGGTTTCAAAATACACATAATTTTATACTCGTATGTGTGAGTATACTCAATTTTATACTCAAGCATACCACGTGTTGTTAAAATTGCTCTTAATTTTAGAAATAAAAAACATAGATAGTTCATTATTTTGAAAATAAACATTTTATAATGAATTAGATTTAATAGGTTTAATTTAGGTTTTTCCTAGTAGGTATGGCAACGAATGCCATATGTCCACAATGATGAATATTGTCAATTTGCAAAAGAAATATTTGGAACAACCATGAATAAAACGATTCCGACTAGACCTATGAACTGAACCCGAGAACGGTTGTACCAATTCGGCAAATTTTTGTTTTTGAATATTAGTTGAAATCTGGACAAGGTTCTTATAAAGAAAAAAACTGACAAATATTCTGCGAAAAACCAAAACCCCGTTTTTAATCCCATCCAAACTAGCAATTCAAACGTTCCCTGTTGCCAATCAAATATCAAACTTATACACACTATAGTGATAAATGTATTTATACTCCTGACGATATAGCTGTATGGACAAAGTTACTCTTCCTTTCCTGAAAAAGGAAGAATTTAGACGAAGAGTTGTAACTTTTTTTCCTTTAGTTGGCAGTGATATGATGGGCAACAAAGCAATGGTCAACATGTTTACTTTATGTTGGCTTTACCTAATATAATACTTTTAAAAACAATTCCAATTTTGTTTTTAATAATAGTAACAATAATTTGCGGGCTACAGTTAGTATTATATTATAGTACCTATAAGTTGTTTATAGGCACTATAGTTAAATTCTGAATACTGTACTTTTTTTGTTAAAAAAGTTTTTTCAATTGAGGATCATTTTCCTCATTTTTCAAATGAGGAATAGCGTGTTTTGGAGCAGTTAAGCAAACAATAGGTATTTTTTGGATTGCTCACACAAATATCATTTATGAATATTTTAAAACTACAAAGTAAATAAAACATGGGTTTCGCAAACAAATCGCCAGTAGAAATTATGCAAAAATCTCGAAATAAAAATACTAACATATTTTCACTTAAATTGTTCTTTATTGTAGCACGGCATATTACCTTGTATCTAACTGAAGGTAAGAACACCTACAAAGTTCATGAATGGGGCTGATAAATATGTTCTTGTTTAACTGCATTGATCGCTCCCACTATGGCCAGCTAATTGATGCGGTTATGAAATAGGTGGCGACAAAAACGAATTTGCATTACGAGTTAATTTTAAAATTCTCTGTGATATATCGTCAATTCCATCGGTCTGACTTCGTCACATGACGGTTTTTCCATCTGGTGTAAGGAATCTCACCCACTAATGGGTAGATAAAATCAAGGAAATTCTTGAAAAAAATAAAAGGTGCCACTTTTTTTTACAAGGTCTTTTACAATCTAACACAAGTGTTTGTTAAAACAACTTCTAAGTTTTCCTTTAGTAATTCTATAAAAATGTACTTGCTTCATTTCACAAAAAAAAAAACAAACCAAAAAATCATCCGCGATGGGTACCGTTCCGATCTTGTTTTTTTTTTCAAGATTCTTACACATTTTTATAATTTTATTGTAGTATTTTACTATATTTGGACAATTTGACCACAATTAATAAAACTTAAGGAAAAGAACAATTAATATTTATTACCTTTGTAACCAATAGGGAATATGCATGTTTTTTTTTTATTTCATTAATTGATAGAGTAACTACATTAGACCCTAAAAACAAATATTTAAATTTTTTTAAAGGGTAAAACTAAAAATAAAAGGGTTTAAACTTTATCTGCCACTACCGCAGTAACTCCGCCACTTGTTAGGTGTTGCCTCCGAATACCATCGGCGAAATGAGGATGGGTTAATCCCTCCGCTGGGAACCTGGGGCCGTTTAAACGGTTCTCGGGAGCCAAATAGGCACCCGTGATGGTATTTATTTATTTATTTTTTACCGCAGTAAAAAACGGTACATCACTAGCCGCCATTTTGTGACATCATTCGTGCTCAAAAAGCATATTAGTTTAATGTTATTGCACCTCAAAAGTTAGTCAAAAGGTTTGCTTACAAGTTATCGTAATAAAGGACAATAAATACCCGAGAAAACAAAAAACTGTAGACTACAGAACACACGTTGACATTTGTTTATGCACGAATGACGTCACATGCAGTGTTTGCTAATGTTGGGGCGTTTAAAATGCGTTCCGTTTGTACAAAAAAATGGATTTTTTAAATCGTATTTATAAAAAAAAATGCTAATCAAAATAAAATAGATTACCGTAAATATGTTCAAAGACATAATAGGAACATTATATATTAAAATAATAATAATTGGCGTTACATGCATATTCCCTATTAAGATTCATTAATTTATACATTGGGAAAACTCTTTGGAGTAATTTTTCCGAATTTAATAACTACATATTATAACTAAAAAACCAAAAAATCTAAAATAACAGAACTCTAAAAAAAGAGATTTCTTACACAAATTGCATTTCAGAAATAAAATGTGCATTTACTTTTCATTCGCTGGAGGCTCGAGTGCAACGACAGGTGCTTTCTGAATTTTCGCGATGTTTCGTTTGATATTGGCAAAACTTTATCTTGTTTCAATTTCCGAGAAGCGAAATCTCTATATTTACGAGATAGCATTTCATATCGAATCATGCAGGTAATCTGTGACCCGAACACATCGCGGGATGAGAGCGGCGTTTGAAATAAAATTGCAATAGACATTTAACTGCTTCATATTGCAATTTTTGTAATGGATTTTGGTATGGCTTTTAAGGTTGAATAAAATAGAATTTTTGTTCACTAAATATGATCGTTGTAATCATTTTAAAAGCATTTCATTTTTTAAAGAGGATTTAACTCGTACTCATTTAACTGATGATTTTTAAAATGACATTTTAAACCATACGTTTAGACATTATGAAAGACTCCCTAGGTATAATAACTAGTGATCGGAAATTCGGATGTAATTATATATAAAATATAATACCAGATTCCCGGGATTCTTTATGTGAAAATATATGAAAAATATTCAGAAGGGCATATTTTCTGGAAAAAAAAGCGAAGTTTAAGTTTTCAAGTTTCCAATCATTAATAATAACCTAGCAGGTAGACCTAAACAATGCTAAGTGACTTTGAGCTTGTAATTACAAGATCCAATTACAAGCTCATCGATGGCCTTTTTATAATGTTTGTTTAAAATGTCAGTTTAAAAATCTATATTTATTGCCCTGTATTGAATTACAGTTAAGTAACATATTATAAGGCTGCCTTAAATTTTAAGAAGGAATAAATTACCGGCCCTTAACAGTAGATGATTAAATACTTATATTTATATTTTTATTCAGCTTTGACGTAATGATATGAAGCAACAATGCTGACGAACCTAACTGCATTCCCCGAAAGATCTGTTAAAAGTAGTTCATATAGTTTCAAAAATTGTTATTATATCTGTTGTACATGTTGTAGATCAAATTATTAGTTTTTATTTAACTATTTATGCTGTTAAAAGATACATATTTAAGGCGTGGTTATAGCAGATAAATATTGAAAGGCAATTGGAATCATCTAACCACATCGTACACTAGTTGGTTCAGTAGTATGCGTTCGGTTGGTATTACTTTCATATCACGCGTATTTTTTTAAATCGATCTAATGAAAAATGATGTATGTATTTATGGTAATGAAGAGCAGCCTAATGAAACGCATTTAAAGACTTTATTTTAAAAGTTTTTTTGAGTTATATATATGTAAAGATATTTATTTATGCATTTTTATAAATTCCTTTTTATAGGATAATCTTATATTAAATTTTTTAAAGATAAAAATGCAATGAAAAAATTCCTGGTGGCGGGACTCGAACCCACGAACCTCGCTATCGCGGCAAGGCGCTCAACCGCTGAGCCAACCAGGTTCCAGTCAGCCCTCACGAATTTTGTCATTGCTTGTTATCTACTTATACACAGACGCCCTCTATTAGCTTTCTTTTAATAACTCTTATACGAGTGAAGTTAAAAGTCCTAGCTTTTTGATACTAGATGGCAGAGGAGTCTGTTTTTTGTTTTTACTTTTTTTCAGTATTTTATATTTATGCATTTTTATAAATTCCTTTTTATAGGATAATCTTATATTAAATTTTTAAAGATAAAAATGCAATGAAAAAATTCCTGGTGGCGGGACTCGAACCCACGAACCTCGCTATCGCGGCAAGGCGCTCAACCGCTGAGCCAACCAGGTTCCAATCAGCCCTCACGAATTTTGTCATTGCTTGTTATCTACTTATACACAGACGCCCTCTATTAGCTTTCTTTTAATAACTCTTATACGAGTGAAGTTAAAAGTCCTAGCTTTTTGATACTAGATGGCAGAGGAGTCTGTTTTTTGTTTTTACTTTTTTCAGTATTTTATATTTATGCATTTTTATAAATTCCTTTTTATAGGATAGATAACAAGCAATGACAAAATTCGTGAGGGCTGACTGGAACCTGGTTGGCTCAGCGGTTGAGCGCCTTGCCGCGATAGCGAGGTTCGTGGGTTCGAGTCCCGCCACCAGGAATTTTTTCATTGCATTTTTATCTTTAAAAATTTAATATAAGATTATCCTATAAAAAGGAATTTATAAAAATGCATAAATATAAAATACTGAAAAAAAGTAAAAACAAAAAACAGACTCCTCTGCCATCTAGTATCAAAAAGCTAGGACTTTTAACTTCACTCGTATAAGAGTTTTTAAAAGAAAGCTAATAGAGGGCGTCTGTGTATAAGTAGATAACAAGCAATGACAAAATTCGTGAGGGCTGACTGGAACCTGGTTGGCTCAGCGGTTGAGCGCCTTGCCGCGATAGCGAGGTTCGTGGGTTCGAGTCCCGCCACCAGGATTTTTTTCATTGCATTTTTATCTTTAAAAATTTAATATAAGATTATCCTATAAAAAGAAATTTATAAAAATGCATAAATATAAAATACTGAAAAAAAGTAAAAACAAAAAACAGACTCCTCTGCCATCTAGTATCAAAAAGCTAGGACTTTTAACTTCACTCGTATAAGAGTTATTAAAAGAAAGCTAATAGAGGGCGTCTGTGTATAAGTAGATAACAAGCAATGACAAAATTCGTGAGGGCTGACTGGAACCTGGTTGGCTCAGCGGTTGAGCGCCTTGCCGCGATAGCGAGGTTCGTGGGTTCGAGTCCCGCCACCAGGAATTTTTTTATTGCATTTTTATCTTTAAAAATTTAATATAAGATTATCCTATAAAAAGGAATTTATAAAAATGCATAAATATAAAATACTGAAAAAAAGTAAAAACAAAAAACAGACTCCTCTGCCATCTAGTATCAAAAAGCTAGGACTTTTAACTTCACTCGTATAAGAGTTATTAAAAGAAAGCTAATAGAGGGCGTCTGTGTATAAGTAGATAACAAGCAATGACAAAATTCGTGAGGGCTGACTGGAACCTGGTTGGCTCAGCGGTTGAGCGCCTTGCCGCGATAGCGAGGTTCGTGGGTTCGAGTCCCGCCACCAGGAATTTTTTCATTGCATTTTTATCTTTAAAAATTTAATATAAAGATATTTATTAAAACTCGTAATAATTAATAGTTTTTAAACGTAATGTTGACATTTAGGTCTATAGTTAAATTAAATCCGAGAGAAATTAAATGCATTTCAAACTGATGAAAGTAATATGAAAAGATAAAACGAATGAACAATTTAATGGATTGTCAATGAAAATAAATTTAATTTATTTATTATAAAGTAATACATTTTCATGTCAATGGCTTCGTTTACTTTTCCCCGAATAAACATGTTAGAGTGAGAGTAATATATTTTAACAACTTAAAGTGATTTGTATACCAGTCTCGAGTGAACCAGCACCGCGTATCACATTTAGGTAATCGACTGAGCGTGACGAGGGTCGCGTACCTTCAAGTGACGTTGCCATAAAAAATCTTGAGGCGATTTTATATCTTCAAATCTATTATATTATAACATATTATTTTGACCCAGAAATAAAAAGAAGTCAAGTCAAAACAGGGGTAGATCCATTTTTTTATATATATTTTTTATTAACTATTTGAGTATTTATGTGGTTGTGTTATGAATGGAATTGATGTACCTATATAAGTATTGATGTATGTGCCTTTTGTGACTTAGAGGTTCCTGCCTCCCAAACTAGATGGGTAGCCGAACATAGGCATATATATGTATGTAAGTAAAATCTGTAAGTTTGATGTATTAATAAGTAAAAGTAGGTAGTGTGTGTATGTGTATAGTTATGTTTGTGTATGATTGTATACAATTTTGCAAACATTTGAGTATTTATGTGGTTGTGTTATGAATCGAATTGATGTACCTATATAAGTATTGATGTATGTGCCTTTTGTGACTTAAAGGTTCCTGCCTCCCAAAGTAGATGGGTAGCCTATTCAGAACTTAGGTATATATATGTATGTAAGTAATAGTTTTGTTCGGTATTGATAAGGCTGTATGGGCAAAAGCTTGTCTTTTCGTAACACAAGGAAAAAAGAAAAAAACAGGATGACAGTTCTGTTATGTGGTCAAAATGGTTTTGTTCTGAGTAAACTTGTGCGGCCGCTAATACTTTATATTGTTAATTTTGTGTGATTCGGTCGCCATGTATTTAGGCGCCTACAAATAATTGTCAGATTTGTCGCGTTCTGAAGTTACCATCCAACGTAGTATTGTTATTTGTCTGAATAGTAATTGCGTGGCATGTTAGTGGTTCAGAAGACAACGAAGATATTGCATTCCTTGGATACCCAGAGAAGTCGTCGCTGAAGTTACCACAAGAGCCACCAGTAAGTAATAGTTGAAAATGTGAGAAGCTTGGACTGAAGAGTTTTATTTCCCGGCTTCTCGCACATTTTTGGTAGAGCATGGTTTGTACAAATGCTTGCACATATTGTTAGTGGGTTTTTAAATTTACCCATCTGTGCAAATTTTGATAGCGTGTATAACCTCAAATTATTTGTCCCTAGCTGTTTCTGGTTTGTTGGCTAAATTAAATTAAATTTTCTTAATTGTTGGTTTTGTTGTACCATTTGGTTTGGAGTAATCATAAATTCCCTCTATATCCTATTCCTTTATTTATTATAATTTCGACTTTATGTGACTTGCCTATGCTTTGCTACCTTTCTTAGGGTCAGGCAGGTCAGGTTAGTTTGTGTAATATTCCTAGTGCAGTTCCAACATAATTAAGTAGGTTTTTCAATTAAAATTAAGTTTTTTCCTTATTATTAGGGTTATGTAGGTAAGGTTTAGAAAATTGTTTTATGTTTTTTTTTCCTTAGTAAGAGAACTTAAAACTTGTTTTAACAACAAAACTTATTTCATTTGTTGCAAAACTTAAAACTTCATTTTGTGTTTATTTGTAAGTTTGTTAGATATACCTTTAACCTACTTATTGTAATTATGTCTGTCAATAAGATATCAAAGAATATTAAGGCTATCTTAAGGTGGTTTACATCCGCTGTAGATTTGGTGGACAGACCCGACCATTCCGCTGCTCTTTTGGTTCGGTTCGAAAAGATCCCAGAGTATGAGCAAGAGTTAAATAGGGCCTTTGAGGAGTTTTTAGTTTTGAACCCCGCTGAGGATGAGTCCCATGCAGCGGTCACTTGTGACTATGACCATGACTTGGTGCTCATAGACACCATTACCGAGAAGATTCGCGGGAGTATTGATAAGTCGCTTAAGATGGGCCCCGAGTCTTCGCCGGTTGGTTCTTCTCCCGGGCTTTTGAGCAGGTTACCTACCCTTGACCTCCCACCATTTGACGGACGACTGCTTGACGCTTGGGTAGGCTTCCTAAACCTATTCGATAGTCTTGGGCACGGGCGGGGGGTCCTTACCTCCAGACAGAAGATGGCATATTTGTTGTCCTCATTGAGAAGAGAGGCTCGTGGCATCGTCCAACACCTACCCGTGACGGACGAAAATTATAAGATCACGCGTGAATTTCTGACCTAGAGGTATTAAAATATTAGGCGTTTGTCTGACACTCATGTCAACCAAATATTAGCCTATAGTTGGTAAGGCACATGATTTGCGCAGGGACCTCTTGAACCCGTTGATGATTGCAGTGAATGCCTTGCAGTGTCTAAACCTACCAGTCGATTCTTGGTCATTTATACAACATTGTGCTCGGGAAGTTGTCCCCCAAACTTAAGCTGCGCTTTGAATATAGGTATGGTGGTAACACCATTGATTACCTACCATTGTTCTCAAATTTGTTGACATTTTTGGAAGAAGAGTGCCGAATAGTGGGTAACTCTACGGGTGCAGAGCGGCCAAGATTTATTGACCATCCGATGGTCTGGCCCCCTGTTCAACCACCTAGTCAAGTCCACCTAGTCGGTTGCTGTGGCCGCTGTTGAAACGAAAAAAAAATCATATTGTAGGAACCCTGGACATTTGGTGCCGCATTGCCCACAATTTTGAGACTTGCGGGTCCAAGCCCGACGTGCCATAGCCCGACAGAGGCAATGGTGTTATGTGTGCGCTTGGGCAAGCACCACCAAAAGGATTGCCTATAGCTCATGCAATAAAACTCTTTATGAAGCTAATTTTTACTTTCAGTTATAGTCAGTGTTGTATTTACTTAATGAAAATTTATATTTCATTCCAAATCTCGTTTCTCTCTAACATTTTTTTTTGGATCATTCAGTAACGACCAGCAAGGTTAACTATCAATAAGATCTATCATATCTTACTCCTTTGTAATTTATATATTCCAAAATACAATCACAGAATCAACATAAACATTAAAGTTTTTGCTTATTCAACAAATCTAGTTCAGAATTCAAATCGATAACATCGAGAAGCAAAACTTTGTCTTAAGAACATTAATTGAATTCCGAAAGTTAGACCTAGACTTATTTAGTTGATTATGTTTTGAGAGATCGATTTTAAGATTTGAAATCAAATAACTGTGACAAGAATGATAAAACTAAGATATAAATGTGTTCTATTAATCTAAATTTATTCAATGAAATGAAATTATTTTATTTGCTTCGAATCTGAGTAAAGGTAGATGTTAGTAAGGTAATACATGTATATCAGAATCTACCAAGACAATATGGCATGCAACCAATAGATAGATATGTGGTACAATAAACTATTTGATTATTTTATTTTATTTTTATTTTTATTTTTATTTTATATAAAATATATTTTTAATCCTTAAGTACAAGCATTCAAGAATTATAAAAGAAAAATAACATACAATCAATAAAACAAATAACCAATTATCACGGTGTTTCGATAGACTCAATAAGATAAACGCTGGTATAGTGAAACTAAAATCAACAACTCTCTTTATAATATTAGTATATTATATCTAACTATTGGGTTGTCGCATACACATCTCTTTAACGACGACCTGTGTAGGCCGTCGTATAGGAAAGCGTAGGTGTATATTCATTCCTATACGTACATGAAGCTAAAAAAACGCGCCCGCGCCAATGGAGTAAGCATGATACATAAATTGTTTCATAATAGTACGATATCGGTGTCACCAATTTATGAGGCGAACAAATGAAGAACGGGGAAAAAGGTGTGGCTTCAAATGGCAGCTCAACGCGTCTGACACTTAAAAAACTGCTTGAGAAAAAAAGAGATACAAGTTAGCTATTGTCAAACATGAATGTGTGCGCGTGTCTATGAAGTGTATTGTTTTTTTATTATAATAAGCTAAATGTTAAATTGCATACTTAATAGTTTCGATAGTGTTGCTACCGACACCAAATATTATAACTTATCGATATAAACCAAATACTTTGGGATTTATAGAGATCATCAAAAATTAATAATTATTTATCGATATACAATTGTAATACACACACATATCATCACGGGCCCCAAGGTAACCAGCGGAAAGGTTTTAATCCCACCTCGTCGTAGCCGATGGTATGAGTCTACACCGAAAAAGTGGCTAACTCGTAGCGATGTTTTGAATAGACTCAATAACTTTGAAAGGATATACTTTGGGTTAATATGATCAAATCAAGCAACTTTCCCATGGAACCATGTATCGCAAAGGAAAAAAAATGACCTTCTCCATACAAACTAGTAACGTTAAAATGACCAATTTGTATAGGGAAGTTAATTTTTTTTTGCATTTGCGACATATGGTTTCATAGAAGAAGTTGTTATATTTTATCAGCAGAATGTCATATTAGCCCAAAGTACATCCTTTCAAATTCACCCTGATAGACACTTTCGCATTTATAATACTAGTGGATTTAAAATATGTAGGTATATATAACAATAAATTAAAATACCTACTTTATTAAATTAAATTATTTATTAAATATATTTTAGGTATTTATATAAAATACAACCTAATAAAATAGAAAAAAATAAATAATAATGTGTATAATTCCATTAATTCCTCTGGAGCCGCGCAGGTGCCGAGAACTGCAGCCGCATTGCCTCTTTGAATTATATTATTAGTACGTCGGTCACCTGTTTTCTCTATTAATAATTTTCCCAACAGATTAGAAAATGCTAGAGCATCAGGTGACCAAGGGCCTAAAGTTTCCACTGCAAAGGCCAGAAATTCAAAGTGGTCTGCAAGCTGGGAATATTTATCGTTTTTTGAATTTTGTGCTTTAAGAGCTGCGGCCCCAGAGGAAACAGAGGTGAGCTGTAGATTATATGGAGCTAATGTGTCCGTACAGGTGGTCCACACTAACGATCGGCCCCCTCACGGGACTATGGTCATGCCGTCAGGTCTTTTTCCGTCGTCACGACTCACTCCTGTTGGCTCTAAAATGCTGGCGATACCCGCGGAACCCAAAGCGCGTTTAATTACAGCGTTTAAATTGGCGTGCCGCGGCCATCGTCCAGTGCTTTTTTTACATGAGAGGCCGTGAACACCAGACTCATCGACCATAATACCGCAGATGCATCTATGTGGTTGACATAGAGCAGCACCTACACGGAGAGAAATGGCAATGCGAATGACGTTGCCGTCAAGTAGGGTGCCAAGTGAAGGTGAGGGAACGGCTTCGAGCCAAGAGCCCGATTCTTTGCTACTTTTTTTTTAACCGACCTCCAAGAGGAAGTTTTAAAAGTCGATGCAAACTACAAAAGGCGAAAAACAATTAAATCGTAGCTTGATTCCTCAAAATGTACTGAACATACACGGGTATACTTGATGGTAACCAATTTTCTTCTCTTTTAATTGCCTCTACCCATTTATGTTTTAATGCCGGATCTTTCGGGAAACTGTATGTATATAAAATATAATTAGTATTATATAAAAAAAAACAATAATTGTATAATATCTCATAACCATGAAAGTATTTACAAAAATCGAGTTTATCAACTATAAAATCACATCACTAAATTGTAACTGACAAACCTCGTTGGACGGTTTTGATGTCGCCATACCTTTTGATTAAATTAAATTTAAATGATTATAAATTATTTTAAAGTATCGAAATTCTCATTAAAATAAAAACACATCACTAGTTATTCAACTTCTAACTGATGCACACAGTTTGACAGTTACCGTCAGATTTTGATATTTTAATCATGGGTTTTATTATTATCTTTTATTAAGGTTTAATACAAGATAAACATGTTAAATACATACTTGAAAAACGTGACCCTAGGTACTTTTTTTAAGAGTAGTTTCTACACAGCTTTAATGCACAATTAACCATTTTTTCTACAATAAAAGCGGAGCTCTTTTCGACTTTTTCCGCCGAACGCACAAATCAAAAAATGTGAAAGTGTGTGTGAGTGACAAATTTGTCACTCGCGCGGCACCCTGCATATTGAATGATGCTTACTCCAGTAGGCGCGCTTTTTACCTTCATGTATACGTACCTCAGATCGATTAGTTAAATATACTTTATAAAAAAACTCACCCTAAACTGCAACACACCCATCAATTACACATCAATGTAATAGCTGAAATCAACTATCTATAGTATTAAACTATCTATAGTATTAAACTATCTATGAGAAGTAAATTCGCTGCCAAACACCTACACGTAAGTGAGCAAACCTAAAGATAACGCGGCGCAATTCAAAGCCATCAATCACAGGCGTGAAAAAAGAAAAAATATTTAGGGGCGTAAACATACTATGGTCTGCGAGATTAGTCGCCTGGGTGCCACTTTGCTATGATAGCCAAACCAAACGTACTTTTACTTAAGTTTGCTCCAAAAATATATGTAAATGTTTATATAAAGTATATACGGTAATCTTAGAAAGTTGATAATAAGGTCGTAATTAAGACCTTAATATACGTGGTGGCCGAGTTAGTCTAACCAACTCGGCCATAGTCTTAAAAATACTTATGTCCCTGGTTCAAAACCCCGGTGTGTACCAATGAGTTTTTAATCTAAAAAAATATGTACATTTGTTTAACAACACCACTAAGTGCCTCGGAGAGCATGTTAAGCTGCCAGTCCCAGTTTCACGATACCAACTTGTGAAACTATTTATAGATGGATTAGTGAGTATCAAAACACCGCGACAAGCTAGCCACTTATTGGGTGTAGACTTATACCATCGGCTACGAGGAGGTGGGGTTAAAAACCCCTCCACTGGGTACCCTGAGGCACCCGTGATAATATTTATTATTATCTTAAAAGGTTGTACTTTTGGTAATATGAGACCAAATCAAAAAACTTTTCCAATAGACATTTTATTTATTTATAGAACAATATACACATATTATATTGCTCTGGTCACAAACTAAGCTCTAGGCTTGTACTATAATATGTGTGCCAGAAACAACGATAATATAATTTGTATTATATTCAAACAACGACATCATGACAAACTTTATGTCGCAAATGAAAAAAAATGGCTTCTCCATACAAACTAGTAATCTTAAAATGACCAATTTATATGTAAGATTTTTTTTCATTTTCGACACATAGTTCCATGGAATCAGTTTTTTTTGAAATAATAGAGCCTAAAGCCTATTAGCCTAAAGTACTACCTTTTAAGTTACCATGTATACAGTATGTTTAGTGAGTGTTAGCCAAACATAAGGGCCGAGTAGGCACACCTATTTAGAAAATACAAATTCAGTATTATGACCATTGGGGATAACGTTTTTAGTCCATTTTTTTATTCTCTGGATTTTAGCCCCTACATTATTTAATTTACATGTTTTTAGTTAATACATTTATTGTCTAATAAATGTTTAATGTAATGAATCCAATGTTTGACTAAAATAACGAATAAAGCAATAAGGTGTCAAAGTTCCATAAAGAAAAAAGTTCAACTTTAAAGTTAAAAAAAATTTAGTCATCATACTGAATTTGTATTTTATAAATAGGTGTACCTACTTGCCTTTAAGTTTAGCTAACTCTCTATCAAACACCCTGTGTTTTGACTTTGACATTTTGACATTTAATAATGAGCTGTCAAAGTTCAATAAAGAAAAAAGTTCAACCTTAAAGTTCAATAAAATTTGGGCCCAATGGTCATCATAATAATACTGAATTTGTATTTGGTAAATAGGTGTACCTACTCGGCCCTTAAGTTTGGCTAACCCTCTACCAAACACCCTGTGTTTTGACTTTGAAACAAAACAACTTCGCGTCGCACTTCAGTTTCTGCCACGTAGGCAACTCCAAACTTCCACTACAGTTTTTTATTATTTTCGAATCCCGTCGCACCGCATTCTAGTTGACGACCGCTCCAGGGTGACCTAACCCAAAGCGAACACGCGATAACTATAGTTATCATTTGGTTTTAGATTATAATTTAGGTGGGAGGAAGGTCTCAATAAGTTAAGCGCATAGCCTCAGTACTGTAATTTTACATTTAAAATTTCAGTTTATCATGGTCTGTGTGCTTATAAAAATAAATATAAACAAAAAAAAAACTAGACAAATGCAACCAGTGTTCTCAGGACTTTTAATTATTTCGCTGGTCGAGATTTTAAAGATTTTCTTATCTTGTTTTAAATGCAATTGAGCAATATTATTAACATTATAAGTATAAACTAATAAAAAAATAGGTACACTTACCTACTTAATTTTTGAAAAAACATTGTACAAAAATGAGTCTTTTTTCTGAAGCAAAGCTATTATATATATTATTTAAGATACTTTGTTATTTAAGGTAGGGAATGTGAGACAAAAGTGCAATGATAATAATGTATGTGACAGAAAATATTCTGTATGCACGTAGCATATCTAATGCCGCAGACTCCACCTTTACGGGATAAGTTCGTTTCAATGTCTGAGAGCAAAGTCTGTGTGGAATATTGACGATATGGAATATTTATTTTTAGATTAAAATTAACCTTTCTTTTTGTTTTCAATATGTTTAAGCGCAAGTAAGATTCTGCTTTTATACTTAAGATTTATTCTGTTATTTAACGTTCAATTGAAATAACGTTAAATTAATATATTTGAAATAATCTTAACTATATATCTGACGATAGAAAAAAATGTTTTTAAATTATTTTACGTGCTTTTCTGTAAAAAAAAAATAATGTGATTTTTACTTAAGTGTTTTTTTTACTTAAACAAAAAAAATCTTGGATAAAGAATATCTGTGTTTAATTAATTAAATATTTAATTATTTTACACATATATGTATTCAATGATTCTATTTTAATATATAAATATATACTATCTAGACATCAGACGTCGGGTTAAATTTGTGTCACGATAATATCGAGGAAAATAGAGAAAGTATTTTTACACATATTGCTCTGGTCACATTACGCAGCGCACGCGACGGAAGCTCTCAAAAGAAACAAAGTTTTCCCCGTTTTCCCAAAATTTTATTAATGCTCCACTAGTCGTTACGTGATGTTATGTAGCCTATAGCCTTCCTCGATAAATGGTCTATCCAGTACTATAAGATTTTTTTTAATCGCTTCAGTAGATCCAGTGATTACCTATAGACAAACGCACAAACTTTACCTCTTTATTTAATATTAGTATAGATAGAAAGTATAATGAAATACCACCTAAAAACAAAACTTATATCAATATATAAATACAATCACAAATACCTTTTTTTAAAAGGAATACGAATACTGCTTCCACAAAACCTCATCGAATTTTGTTCTAGGATTTATTTTGATATTAAAGCTGTCGTTTACTCAGACACGTTATTTTACAAAGTGGTGGTTTGGCAGTAGCAAATAAGTTCCAGTAGGCAACCTTATTTCAATTTCCGCTGACCCACAGGGTTGAGGTGGACCCTTGCCACGGTTCGGAAGAACAGCACTTTATTTTCTTTCCCTTCAGACCTTCAGTGTGAAATAAGAATTTATTATTGGATTTACAGGGACTTTCCAGCTGCGCCTTTATTTTATTGCGTCACTACTGCTGTTTCTAACCTTTTGAACGCTAGATCTTTTAGACGTATTTCGCTAAAGGAAAGGAGATAAAGTTATTTGGGCCCAAAAAAATAAACGTATATTGATGAAATGTACCATAAAAAATAAATCAAAATAAACATCATAAAGTAAAACCGCGGAATTATAAATTATGTGATATAATATAACATGTTTGTCTTCAACATTAATGGTAATAAATAGGAATCTAGTTTTAAAAAATATATTTTCATATGCATTTTGTTTACTATTTTTGCATTATTCATTATGGTGAGTCGACATGTGTCGCTGTAATGGTATAAAAAGGTAATCTATTTTTTTTTCAGGCAGTTTAATTTAGCTTGATAGAAGATTTCTCAATATTTCGATTAGTTAATACAAAAATATTTACAGTGATTGAAAATTCGGTATACATTAACTACACCTTTTTCCGAGAAAAAGTCTCAGAATATTTTCATATAAAAATACCTTTTCCATGTAACTGCACCCGAATTTCCGATTACTAGTTGTAATCTATACAGTTTGTATTGATATATAATTCAACCAATTACAATAAAGTTTTTTGTAGCATTGACCAACAAAAAAAAAACATACATACATATACATATCTTCACGGGTGCCTTACGGCGCCCGAGACCGCCGGGACGGCCCCGGGGTACCCAGCGGAGGGGATTTTAATCCCACCACGTCGTAGCCGAAGGTACCGAACAAGTGGCTAGCTCGTCGCGATGTTTTGAATAAACAGTTTCACAAGTTGGTATAGTGAAACCGGGACCGACAGCTTAACGTGCTCTCCGAGGCACTATAGTGGTGTTGTCAAACAAATGTACATATTTTTTTCAAATTAAAAACTCATTGGTACACATCGGGATTCGAACCAGGGACCTAAGTGTTTTTAAGTCCAAGGTCTAACCAAGTCGGCCACGTATATTACAAAAAAAAGTACATATTTTGTTTATTATTGTTGTTATTTATTCAACCCACCCTACTACTACTGGGTACCCTGGGCCGTCTAGGCGGTCTCGGGCGCCGTAAGGCACCCGTGTTGATATATATATATATATATTATTTATTCAAGAGAATATACAGCGATACAAAAATACATTAAAACACAACATACATAATATGGTGCAAATGACCAATAACGAATTTTCACAATTAGTAATCTAAGCAAAAATACACAAGAAACATACAATAATAATAACCTAATAAAAGCAAAAACATGTGTGTATGTGAATGTATATTTTGGGTATGAGAAGAGTGTAGTGTGTGTGAATTAACAAAGTATATGAACATGTACCCACGCAAAAAACGATCTCCTTTTGTAAAGTTCTTCTACGTACTTATTCTACTATTCTACGTACCCAGTTCATAAAATTAATAAAGTTTTTCTGTAAGGTAACTAAAATGAAAAAGTAATTAAAAATAATACTTGTAGAAATGTAAATTTAAATGCTCACACAAAAATTATAAGAACATTCAAGCAACTATATGAACCAAATTCTCACGTTAAATTGACAAGAATACTTCAGCGAGAGAATACTTAATATTTGTAGCTAACTTTCTAAAGCGGTTCTTTTTAATTTTCCTGTATGTATGTATTAAAACAGAACATACACGAACGAATTCCTCGAATTTCTTTTTAAAGAAATATTAAGCAAAGTCTGGTATGGTACAGCATAAAAGCTTTTCACTTTTCACATCTTGCTGCAAAAAATATTTAAAAAAAAGCTAAAATGAACGTGTGTTCACAAAACAAGCCATTTTGTTAATTAGGCTTTTGCTGAATAGAGCAGAGTTAGTCGAGTTTAGACCGTAGTCGCGTTTGCTTGTGCACACTAAAGTTGATTATTTAAATTCTACTGAATCGGAATTCTTTCTCCTTTGGCTTTTTGAATAAAGTGCTCCATGTAAATAGCTTCAGCATCTTGGCAAAGCTTCAGTAAAGAGGAATGTTTGCGTGGTTTGTGGGGAGTGGATGGAATGGAGAATGAGATGATTCTGTTTCCGCTAACGTTGTACAATACGTGCATTATCAGAAACTGTATACCTGCTGTTTTTCCTTCGACATTTTATAATAATAATATGTAGGACAATTTATGTTTATTTATTTACTCCACAATGTTTTTTTTAATAATTAAATAAAACCTAATAAATAATTTAAATTTAAAAAATCATTTAAATCCTCCTTTGCTGAGCATGTACCCAAAAAACTTAAAGCATTGTCCCTGTGTATTTCCAGCGATATTCGTTGGAAAAAGAAAGATCTTGCACGTTGGTCTCCAGAAGCATTTATTAATAATTTTCCAACATTTATTGCATCTGGAGACCAAGGCCAAATGTTTCCAATGAAAATTCTAAAAATTCATAATGATTTCGGTATTTATCAATTTTCCTATTTTAGGCTAACAATGCTGCAGCGCGAGGATTTGGAAGTTAAGTCGATATAGCTGGGAGCTATAGTATCTGTCCACACAGGGGGCTTCATATATCGCTATTCACGTGATAGACTCATATATCGCTATTTTCAGAAGGTATTTGAGTGATGCTTAAGCTGATTGCCAACATGTATATTTATAGTAATATATTGTTTTTAATTTCAGTTCGGCAAGTCGGAAAGAAATAATGTTCGAAAGGATTTTTCTTCGCTTATGCTGCCTAAACAGTTTCAATCATAACAATTTTTATACATGGGAAATTTGAAAGGTTGTACTTTGAGCCAATATAAGGTTTAACTGATAAAAACAAAGAACCCATTGAGCCAACATTTTTTTCGTTAGTGACATGGGAAAAGTTGGTCGATTTGATCAGTAGAACTTCATATTCGCCCAAATATAAAATAAAAATATAGCTATAAAGTGTAGTTGTTTTTTAGCTACAAATATTGCTTAATAAAAATATTTATTAAAAAAAAAATCTTAATTATATATAGGTGGTGACAGGCGATGTTACTAAATTACTAAATTGTGTTTAAAAGTAAACTTGGAAAATGTTTGTGACAAAATTTTGTTTTAAACTTTCCACTAGAAGGTAATATATACACTTAATATCTCTAGTGTGAGAATTCTTATATTTACAGAAATTAACGAATTTTGGAAATTAAAACCAGAGAAAGTGTCCATTACATTAAAATTAAACTAATAATTGCCTGCCATTACCACCCCGCCATGATTATTATCAGAATCTCTTAATTTGATAATATTATAACCAGGTAGCTTAAATTGTTTTTTATAGTTTAACCAAGCTTCATTAAGTAAAATAAAGTCTGTTTGTTCAGGAAAATTATGTATAAAGTTTTTTAACTCTGGTTCGGTCTGTTTCAGGAGTTCCAGTATATAATATATACTGGAACTCCTGAATATAATATTTAATATCGTATCCCTTGGAGTATACTTAACCTATGTTTGGGGGATCTGAATATCATCACGGTATCTTATTGATTGTTATGACTATCATGATGGTATTTGGGGATGGTTATTCGTATAATTGTATAATACAATAACATATAAACATAACGTTAGAATATATAAAACGCCTGGGGCCGTCTAGGTCCCTGGTTCGAATCCCTTTTTTTAAATTAAAAACTCATTGATACACAATGAGTTTTTAATTTAAAAAAATTATGTACATTTGTTTGACAACACCACTATAGTGCCTCGGAGAGCACGTTAAGCTGTCGGTCCCGGTTTCACTATACCAACTTGTGAAACTGTTTATAGATGGGTTATTGAACCTATTCAAAATATCGCGACGAGCTAGCCACTTGCTCGGTGTAGACTCATACCATCGGCTACGACTAGGTGGGATTAAAACCCCTCCGCTGGGTACCCTGGGGCCGTCTAGGCGGTCTCGGGCGCCGTAAGGCACCCGTGATGATATTGGTATATGATGATATTTTTCAACACCTCCAGAATTTAGATGGTCGTGCCAGACGCCTATCAAATCTAGTAGCCTCCTCTTGTTTTTTTTAATGAATCTATTTACACGCACAAGACATGCATTCCGCCACAGTACCTAACTGAATTTAAATAATATACATATACCTATTAAGATTTATATCACATTCTCCAACTAAACTGGCTCCTTTTTTTCGGGATTATATTAATCTAAAATTTAATCTTTCTACGTGAAATGGTTTGTGAAATATCGGTCTAGACAGGTTGGCAGACCAATAACGATGTTTTAATAGTTCATTTATAGGGTTCCGTAAGTTAAAAAACTTGATCACCCAGTTTAAATTTGGAATAGTAGTAGACCTTTTCCCCGTAATCAAAGTTGTAAGCTTAACTCCACGTTTCACTCATGGATAGTCTGTCTCATTTCATTCTATCTTTCTTGATTTGTTATTTGGTGGAAAGTGACAGACGTTCCTTGAGTGAAAGTGGAGTGGAAAATACGACTTAGAATACTTAGGGTAAGTGTCTTCTTGGAGACTAAGTAATATATATATATATATATATATATGTATATCATTACGGGTGCCTTACGGCGCCCGAGACCGCCTAGACGGTCAGGGTACCCAACGGAG
The DNA here is from genome assembly GCA_947458855.1 of Monopis laevigella. Taxonomy (NCBI): domain Eukaryota; kingdom Metazoa; phylum Arthropoda; class Insecta; order Lepidoptera; family Tineidae; genus Monopis; species Monopis laevigella. Next base: position 15,585,620 of record OX381587.1, read on the forward strand.
GGGTTTTTAATCCCACCTCGTCCTAGCCGATGGTATGAGTCTACCGAACAAGTGGCAAGCTCGTCGCAATGTTTGAATAGACTGTATAACCCATCTATGAACAGTTTCACAAGTTGGTAAAGCGAAACTAGGACCGACAGCTTAACGTGCGCTCCGAGGCACTATAGTGGGTGTTGTGAACCAAGTATAAGTTCCAAGGCACAGAATTTAATTAATTTTATGTGTTAATTTATTTACTAAAATAGTTTTAATAAAACTTATTTCAAATAGCGAAATATAAACATATTATTTGATAATCTAGGCATTTTTTTAAAAAGAACCTCATGTTAATTATAAATGATATGCATGTTTTGAAGAGTCTTCCCTGAATTCTATAATATATATAGAATTCAGGAAAGACACAGGTTGGTATGCTTACTTTTTAATTGTGTCGACACATTTGTACTAGATGATACATCTACCACAGTAATGCATTTTATTACTAGTACGAGAGGTCCAAATGATGAATGTAACATTATTCATTTATATACAGCAGAAAAAATGTCGGTGATAGCACCGTCCTCTGATAAACCAGCGTTTATTACGGTTATTCAGACCGAGGAGATACCATCTACCAGAACCCTGTATGAAATAGAAAACCACAGATCCAATCGCAAAGCCGCGTAAAATAATCCGCATGCTGGGAGCTGGAACGGTCGACTCCTGTTAGTTATTCTCTATGAACATTTTCTTATTTAACGGCAAGTATTCTAAGCCGAATTAGTACTAAGAAATAAGGTTTAAAATCGTAAATCATGAAGGTCATTGCGGCTCAATATTTCACTATTATTTTGATTCTAAAATCTCTCCAAACGCCATTAAAGTAAAATATATTGCTACACTTTTTTTTCTAAAAGTGGTGAATTTTAATTTGGCTTATTTTTATTTTGATGCAGTGGGCTAATATTTATATAAACTTAAAAAAATAGTTAATAAAGACTGTCTTTAGATATATTTTCGATCGAGCGATGTAATATTAACTACGTTTTGAGTCCACCAATAAAATAGTCTGTTGTGATATTTTTTTTTTCACTCACATAATAAATTTCACAGTTAAAACTTAATTTAAAAACTGGAATACGGGGGGTATTTTGTTGACGGAACCCTAAGTACGCTAATAGCAATAGCACTTAGCCGCTTTTTTTCTTTGAACAAAAAAATATTATCTCGTAAAGGTGCTACGTGCATTTCGAGAATTGAAGTGAGTACGGTAATTGTGACGCATACGAATGGACTGTATTCTGCACAGACTGTAAACGATTTAACAATCTCAAAACGTCTCTTGCAACTTCTGATAATAAAAATGGTTTGGGAACTTAATATTTCCAGCTGCTGGATTTATTTTTGTTTGTTTTATTTATAAAGATAATGGGAAAATTATTGATCAGTTACCCTAATAATTCTAATTAAAAAATACATTTTAATTATTTGATAAAAAAAAATGCCTAAAGCTTCTAATCAAATTTACTTACACCAACTACACTTGACAACACCACTATACCTCGGAGAACACGTTAAGCTTTTGGTCCCAGTTTTACTATACCAACTTGTGAAACTGTTTAATCTATTCAAACATCGCGACGAGCTAGCCACTTGTTTAATATAGACTCATACCATCGGGGACGACGAGGTGGAATTATAACCCCTCCGCTGGATCCTTAGGCCGCCGGGCCGTCTAGGCAATCTCGAACGCCGTAAGACAACATTATGATATTATGTAGTAGGACATTTTGTTATTGAACATATTGCTCTGGTCACAAACTAAGCTCTAGGCTTGTACTATGTGTACCAGAAACAACAATAAAAATAATAATAATACTATGTAGGACAAATTACACATTTTGCTCTGGTCACAAACTAAGCTCCAGGCTTGTACTATGTGTAACAGAAGCAACGATGTAATACATATTATATTTTATAAACACCCAGACTATGACAATCTGTAGAGGAAAAAACGTACTAACATTTTTTTGGCAATAATAATACATAATATATTTTATAAATCTAATGTCATCTCACAAATAAGCTCTGCCCCACTTCAATTTGAACTGCAGCCTGTGACCACAGGTGATGTAAAGAAAATTGTTAAATCTATAACTAGTAAGGCAGTGGGCTTTGATGATATTGGTCGCGCCCTGATTATTCCTATTATTGATATAATTCTCCCTTCTATTACATTAATTATTAATTCATCTCTCTCTTCAGGACATTTTCCCACTACTTGGAAAAGTGCGCATGTTATTCCGATTCCAAAAAAAACTGCTCCCACTACTTTTAACGATCTACGCCCATTTCTATTCTTCCTTTCTTATTTAAAGTCCTGGAGCACGTTGTTCACAGTTTACTAACTTTTTAAATAGTAATGCATTATTGAACCCGCGGCACTCTGGCTTTCGATTGTCTCATAGTACCAGCACTGTTCTTGTAAATATCACTGATGACATACGCCGTGCTATTGACGAAAAAAAGTTAACACTGCTTGTTCTTCTAGATTTTAGTAATGCCTTCAACTGTATCGATCATGATATCTCTTATCTCTTATCGCTATTTTGCGTTCACTTAATATTTCTCCTACTGCGACACAGTGGTTCAACTCATATCTTCGCGGACACAGGCAGCGCATTCGGTGGACAATGTTTTCTCTGATTGGTGTTTACTCACTGGTGGCGTCCCGCAAGGTGGCGTTTTATCTCCTTTGCTCTTCTCGGTTTTTATTAATGCCATGGCCCAAGTAATTAATTTCAGTTTCTATCATCTGTATGCCGATGACTTGCAACTTTCGCTGCACTTTGATACTTGTGACATAAATGTTGCCATTACCAGAGTTAATCGTGATTTGGAGGCTATTCGGGTTCGCTCGCAAAACCTTGGTATTTTAGTTAATCCTTGTAAGACGCAGGTCATGGTCCTTAGTTCTAAATACATGTTGAGTAGATTGGATGTGGAATCAATCTCTCCATTAGTATTTAATAGCATACCTCTTCCTTTTTGCCAGCATGCTAAGAACCTTGGTTTACATATGACCTGCGATCTTTCTTGGAACTATCACATTTCGGAAGTTAGTAAACGTATTTTCGCCAGCATGCATTCGCTCAAGCGGTCCCAGTACCTCATTCCATTTAAGACAAAGATTATGTTAGTAAAATCACTTCTTTTCCCTATTTTAGACTATGCTGATGTATGTTACTCTGATCTGACTGAAGACCTACTCAATAAACTCGACCGCCTTCTTAACTTGTGCATACGCTTTGTTTTCGGCCTGCGCAAATATGACCATGTATCTATTTACCGCAAACAGTTAAGATGGCTTAATATACGATCACGTAGATCAGTGCACATGCTTTCTTTCCTTTATAACATCCTCTATAATCCTAATACCCCTTCTTACCTAAAATCTCGATTTATTTTCCTCTGTGATTCTCACGATCGTCCTCTTCGCTACTCTGTTAATAACCAATTAAAGATCCCGTCGCACATCTCCACCAAATATTCCGATTCTTTTACTGTGACAGCTGCTCTGTGTATAAGACAGGCTCCAACCATCGGTGTATTTAAACGTCTACTCACCACTCATTATCTGAATAAGTAACTGCCAATTTTTCCTTTAGCATTTTCTGTTTTGATACCTACTATATGTATTATATTGTATGATTTATATAAGTAGTATATTATGTATTGAGTGTATGTTTAAGTATTTACATGTTATATTTAAGTAGTTTATAAACTATTCGCTATATGTCTTTTAAATTGTTATTTATTAGCTTTTGCACCCTATGCATAATCTTCCACTCTCTTAAAGGTTAGCTGGTAGAAAATGCCTAAGGCATTAAGTTCGCCTATGTACAATTTTATTTTGTAATTTTGTGCAATAAAGTATTTTAAATAAATACCCAGACCATGGCAAACTATATAAAAAAACTAATATGTTTTGCTATGGGTGGGAATCGAACCCACGACCTCCGGAAACAACACCAAAACCGCAACCACTAGTCTACGAAGGCATCTTTCACTAATACGATTTTACGTGATGAGTGCGAATAAACTGACCAACAGACCGTGATAGCATTATCTAGTGAATAGGAATATTGGATATGTTTATTCCATAATATCAAAGTATGATTTTTTCATGATAAGTTAAATGCAAAAAAAATTACACACTCTCAATAAACTTTCAGTTAATATTTTTTAATTTATTAAAAAAAAAAATGCACATATTTAGTACAAAGGCGGACTTAATGTCCCTAGGCATTCTCCACCAGTCAAACCACAGACAAATTAAGCAGTAAGAGGTAAAATAGGTCTGTGCAGTAACATATATTTAAAAAAATTGAGTATACAAATATTATACATACATACTAATACTCCCTACATATACATATATACCAATACTTATATTAATAATATACATACATAATAATAAAATAGTAAATATTACAGCACAGCACAATATAGCATTACTCACAGAACAATAATTATTTAAAACAGAAACACAGGATGAGATCTCTCTCATTCTGAGATCTGATCTGAGAGAGAGAGAGTAAAATTAAATATACATTTAGTAAAGGGTAAAATGAACCTGGTTTAGTACCTACTATGTAGTGTTGATCGTATAAAAATGTTGTTTAATAAGATTGACTCATTAATTAATACATGTATCTACTTCATATATTGTTTATGCAAATACATTCACATATCTGTGCGTATCGCACTTAATTGCGGAGGTTGCCATTTCGCTCTTACAGGAAACTTAGGATTCTCTATCTGCCCTTTTTTGTATTAATGCCCCTGCGACACCGAAATACGCATGGAAAATATATGAAACCGCCCATAGGCCTAAAATCGCCTAAAAAACGAAATCTCGAACGATTATGACCGCTCAATGATTAGTTGAAATAATGAGTAGTTTTTATAGCGGTGGCGAGGCGGTGGCCATCTTCTTTTTTCACGATTTTAGTGCGGCTCCCTACCTCCGTAGAAATACCTTAAGGACAAAAGAATTTCTCCCTCCTCCTTCAATGACAGATCCCTTCGCCTTCTAACAACTCTGTTCTTTCACCCCTTTTGTGTTGTTCTAGTTTAATCTCCAACTCATTATTTGGTAACTTGTGGAACAATCTACTCTGGTCAAAATAAGTATATTTTTAAGAAAATGGTCTATATATTCTATTATGGTCTATATATGCTATAGGCCGGCTAGGCGGTCTCGGGCAACCTTAAGGCATCCGTGATGATAATTATTTATTTACATTCTATTAATACGTATATACATGGTGACTTTGAAAAGATGTACTTTGGGCTAATATGAGGTTCAGCTGATCAAATCGAACAACTTTTTCCATGGAACCATGTGTCGCAAATGAAAAAAAAAATTGCCTTCTCCATACAAACTAGTAATGTTAAAATGATCAATTTGTATGGGGAAGCCAAATTTTTTTTTCATTTGCGACATATGGTTCCATGGGAAAAGTTGTTCGATTTGATCAGTAGAACATCATATTAGCCCAAAGTACACCCATTCAAATTCACCCTGTATAATAGTTTAGTGTATGTCACTATGACAGCCTCCGTAGACTGGTGGTTGCGCCTTTGGCGTTAAATCCGGAGCTCGTGGATTCGATTCCCACCCATGGCAAATATATATTAGTACGTTTTTCTGTACAGTTTGTCGTCTGGGTGTTTATAAAATATAATATATATTATTATCATTGTTTCTGGCTTAGTTTGTGACCATAGAGCAATTTGTGTAAATTGCTCTATGGTAACATATTATAATTATTATTATGTATTGTTTAGGCATAATAAGTAGCCGTTAAGTGTATATATCACAGTCACACAAAGGGCGATGGAGCGCGGTATGCTCGGCGTATCCTTGCGGGATCGTATTCGAAACGATGAGATCCGCAAAAGGACCAAGGTAACCGACATAGCCTCCAGAATCGCCAAACTTAAGTGGCAGTGGGCAGGCCACATAGCTCGCAGAACGGACGGCCGTTGGGGCATTAAGGTTCTCGAGTGGCGACCGCGTGCCGGAGGACGCAGCAGAGGCAGGCCCCCCACAAGATGGACCGACGATCTGAAAAAGGTCGCGGGAAGCCGATGGATACAAGCAGCGCAGAACCGGTCATTGTGGCGATCCTTGAGGGAGGCCTATGTCCAGCAGTGGACGCGCGAAGGGCTGGCATAATGATGATGATGATGATGAAGTGTATAAAGTAGTATTTTATGTTAACTATATTGAACTTACATTTAATATTATAATAATCTGTAATTATTCCGATCCGGGCTGGCAGTTACGTTTCCCAAAAACTTAGTACGACAATGGCAACGCCGCCAGTGTTTTGGGCACCATGCCGCATAGTACCTGAATAATGTATTCGTTTCATAAATGTATGTAGGTTGGTGAGTTTTTTTATTAGATATAAGTAATATATATTTTTGTTTAGGTAGATTTTCTTTTAAGGTAATTTTAGTGTTTTTTTAGAGGTTTTTTTTTTGCTTTAATTTTGATTACATATTTAGGTCCTTTTTATATTTTAGGTAGGTACTTATTATATTATTTTTTGTATGAATCAAATACTGGATCAAAAAATATATACCTATTATATAACATCGTTTACTGTAATTGCACACTTACTCGTATCTCCTAACATAATTGTCCCAAATATTGGACTGGCATAGTGCTTTGGTACTTTGTAAATATAGTTTTTTTAAAATAAATGAAGTAAAATATTTAAATAAAAATATAAGTTTAATAAAATAAAATTTGAATGAATATTAAAGTAAATAATTTCTTGTTTAAATTAAAACAGTGCTTTGTCGGAATTGTGTATTCAGCGAAGAGTGAAAATAAAATCAACGTTGTATCATCAAATTGACATACGAGTATGTGTATTATAATAATTGGAATTTCTGCGCTTTAATTATTGCATTTATGATAGTTATAATATTGGGATATTATTAAGCATGAAACCATCAAAGAATGTAGTATTTTATTCCATTTTATTAAAGAACTGCATGAAATTTTGTATCGATTGTTGGTAAATATCTCTTGCTTCGGATTTATCGAATGCCTCATGAGGATCTACTTCAGATTAACGTAATGTTAATGAGAAACAGTCAATAGAAACGCTTTATTTTTGAAACAAATACATCTAATAGTAATAACATTACGTTAATGCGAAGCAATAGAGCATCTAGTAGATTACTCCGTTGCCGTTGTATCTGGAGGTCGTTTGTTCGATTCCTGATCATGGTAAAACAATATTAGTTAGTTTTCTGCTTTGGTATCGGTGTTGATGAAATATAATAGTTATGTATTACAACTGTTGTTTCTGGTATAAAGACAGGGCACGATCTAAGGGAGGGAGTGCCGGGCAAATTGCCCAGAGCTGCAAAAATAAGGGGTGGCAAAATTGAGGCAAAACGGAGTCCTCAATTTTCTCTCTAGGAGAGATTTTTTTTATAAAATAGCAGCCCGACAAAAGTATTTTTTTAATGTTTTTCTTTAAAAAAACGATACTTCCTTAGACTGACCAACATTTAAAGTGCTGTTTTTGACTTATAATTTTCTTAGAGAACATTATAAGAAAAAAAGGAGTAGAAATACTTAATAGAAAAAAAAACTCTTAATTTTTTTACCGATATTTTTTTACTATAATCGGAATGAAAACGGTTGCCAGATACATTTCTGTATTAACGTTAAACACCACCAATGGGATTTATATATTCTGGTTTTAACTATAAAACGATCTAATAGGATATAAAGCGATTCCATTGGTGGTGTTTCATGTTAACACGAAGTAAACACTTCGTGATCAACTCCCCGAACATTTTAAAGTAGGTATATGTATTATACATACATGCATATCATCACGGGTGCCTTACGGCGCCCGAGACCGCCAAGACGGCCCCAGGGTACCCAGCGGAGGGATTTTTTTATCCCACCTCGTCGTAGCCGATGGTATGAGTCTACACCGAACAAGTGCCTAGCTTTGTCGCGTTGTTTTAAATAGACTCAATAACCCATCTATAAACGGTTGCACAAGTTGGTATAGTGAAACCGGGACCGACAGCTTAACGTGCTCTCCGAGGCACTATAGTGGTGTTGTCAAACAAAATGTACATATTTTTTTTAATTAAAAAGTCATTGGTACACACCGGGATTTGAACTAGGGACCTAAGTATTTTAAGTCCAAGGTCTAACCAACTCGGCCACCACGTATGTATTATATATGTGAATATTATTTTTTCCCGGAGCGGCTAAATAGCTAAATCGGGCCCTGTATACAAAGTAACTCCTGTATAAAAAGTAACGCCTAGAGCTTAGTTTATGATTAGATTGTAGGTGTATGTGTCAATTGTCCCACTTCTTATATATAAAAAAAAAAAAAAAAAAAACTTTATTTCAGTCTCCAAAAGGTAATCTGGTAGAAAATAGGGCAAGCTTGTCCATGCATTAACTTTATTTCTTATTATGCCATATAAGTATGAAACAAAATGATATTTATTTAATTTTAATTTATACATAATTTACCTATACGTATGTATTTTTAATGTCGATTTCATTATAACACTTCTTTATTGGAGTAAAAACCACCCAGAATGTTAGTTCTGGAGAATATTAACCTTCAATGCTACCCGAAACAAATTCAGTATATCACACAATCACTATATTAATATTTATCTAAAACTAAAACAATTTAAAATTCTTCGTTCATTACAAAGAAAAAAAAAAGAACAAAAAAAAAGCTTTTGACATTTTAAAAGGAAAATCTGTTAAATACCGATAAAGGAGGAAAATGCAATAATTTCATCTGATTCATTAAGCTATACTTTCAGGATTTAAATGCTTTTGGTTCCCTTTCAATAGTCAACAATAGTAGTTGGGTCACATCGAGCTGTCAAGTACACTCGATGCAATAACGAGTTACGAGAGTGGGAGGTGGGTGTCGATGTGCCCAGTCGACCAAACTGTAGGATACGTTATTGCGCGACACCATGTCTGAAGTCTAGAAGCAATTACTGTTTGTTACATTTTTTTTGTTGGTAGCACTGACATCCAATTGTTAGCTTTCTTTCTACTTTAAATAAACATATTGCAACTACATTTTGTTACTACAAATTGTCTTTTATTGGAGTGGGTATTGTAACAGCTCTTTTCGTAACTTTCACATAACCTAACTAATTGGGAAATAAATTAAAAATCCATATTTGGGCTTATTTTATTGTATTGCCATCCAAAATCTTTTATATATATTATTCACTACAAATTATTATGTATTTATTTAATATATATATTATTTATTTATTCTTTGATGGAAAACTTACAGCATTAAAGTGATAATACAATCTAAATATGAGACAAGATGCATTTTATTTTTTTACAGATTACGAAAATTCTGAATAGGTACTTAAGTATATTATATAATTATGTTCTATAATACATAGATTTTTCCCCACTTTTTTACTTGAACACGGCATGTGATTTTGTATATACATGATGGTAAACAGACTTACAAAATCCATGAATGGGCTCGATCAATACCTTGATGACGCCCACCATGCTGGCTAAATAATGCGGTTTACGAATTTGCATTACGACTCTACGGGTACTTTAAATGCCTCGTCGAATTTATCGTCAAATTAACTGCCTGTTTCGTAACAGCAGCCTGAAAGGAGACTACTATCTCAATAAGAAATCTATGAACTATCATTTGAAAACCGGTGACTCCACAGACCTAAACGGAAAGATGATTAGTCGTTTCACGGTTTTTGCATCTGTATGGGCGGTGGTAACAAAACCGCTCATTTTAATTTTATTGGAAATCTGCATGTCACTCTATCTACAAAATCGTTGAATGGGGATGACTAATTAATTTTTGTCTATAGGAACTTTTACAGTACCACTGGTTACGTATATTTTATTTAGGTAAATATACAAAAATGCGTTTAACAAAGGTATTGATCGCTCCCACTATATACTAAATAGTGCAGTTACTAAATATCGCCCACAATCGTTGTAGTAATAGTTCATATTCGTTATAGTAATAGCTCATATTTATTATACTAATAGCTCACAATTGTTATAGTAATAGCTCACATTCATTATAGTAATAGCTCACAATCGTTATAGTAATAATTCACGTTAGTTATAGTAATAGCTCACAATCATTATAGTAATAGTACATAATCGTTATATTAATAGCTCACATTCATTATAGTATTAGCTCACAATAACGATTGTGAGCTAAACAATCATTATAGTAATAATACACAATCGTTATAGTAATAGATAGCTCATATTAATTATAGTAATAGCTCACAATCGTTATAGAAATAGCTGACATTCAATAGTACGTTTTTTGTTTTCAGTTTATCATGGTGTGGTTGGTAATATGTATTAGTATCGTTGTTTCTGGTACACATAGTTTAAGCCTTAAAGCTCAGTTTGTACAAATATGGTTTGTACAATAATATATTTATATAAATATGTGTGTAATGCCCTACATATGATTATATTCACAGACTTTGTAGGATACAAGGTACAGATGCCGTGCTCCATTAATAACAATAATACTTCTGTATTTTACAAAGAAACAAAGATGTGTAAAGTCCAAAGGAAATTCGTTAAATCTTTGTTTTATTTTCACACAATACGAAGTTAGGTTTTTCCTTTTCTCGTTAAATTGTTCTTATATTAAAGTTGAAGCAAAACAAATATACAAAGTTGGTCGACATAAGGAACCGGTATTAGAAGAGAAGCGAAGGAGCACCCCAAAGTTTATGGAAACTTTAGGTAACATGAGAGGATACTGAAACACACGACTACTGAATCATAAGTAGAGGGTATTAGCCGCATTTCACAACTGAGGCACGTATTATTTGTGAGTTTGTCGCTCGAGAAGTTTGTTCTCGTCGCGCGAACCCAGTTACGTGTTGTGCCATTAACAAATTTAACTAAGAAAGAAACTCTACCGGGATTCATTGTATTTGCTTTACGACAAGTTAAGCAGTTCACAACAACTTATGCAACATTGCTATAATTTATGTGACAGCTATAAATAAGGAACGCTTGCTTTAAAAGGCTTTTATTTTATCTCTTTCTTTTAAGTTAATTTTAGTAGACCGAGGCGATCACAATCGAGGTTGGTATCTTTTTAAATGACTGCTTCTTTGTTTTTATTTAGGCATTTTTAAATTCTTTATGGCATACCATTATAAATATTGGTTAGCTTAATTCCTTTCATTTTCTACCAACTAAACATTAAGAGAGTGAAATATGTTAGGGTGCAAAAAATATAAGTAGATACAATAGCATTAATGAAGTATTAAAAAAGTATTGTTATGTAATACTTAAACTACTTAAATATGGTATAAAATTTTTATTATATAAATAATAATTATGTCCATGTGTACGTCGCTGAGCGGTTGATCCCATTTTGAAGAAAATTTTTGCATGGGTTTATATGGATTCGAAATTGGTTTAGATTCATAATTTAACCTGGTAAGTGACACTGCAATCGTGTCCTTGATTTTTTTAGGTTAGCTTTGGTCAAAAGCAAATCAACGGCGAAACGAAAAGATTGAAATGGAAAACTGTATGTCAAATGTCACTTAGTTTTATCAAAATAACGTTTGCTAAACCTGCTGATAGCAAGCAAGCTAAAATTCGGGCAAGACAATGTCTATCAGGTTCGCTAGTATATAATATACTTATACTGTAATTGCACATCTACCTTACATAACTATCAAATTGTCCCGAAGGTTTGACTGGTAGAGAATGACTAGCGGCATTAAGTCCGCCTTTGTACTTTGTGTAATAAAGTTTTTAAATAAATAAATAATACTTATATATGCATACGAAAAAAAAATGCTACAAGTATCTGTGAAACAAAAACTGTGGTCTTACTATTATTTTGCCCCGTGTTTTGATAAGCCAAGTATTGTATTTGACTTGTATATTGAATTAGAAATGACGTGTTCTATGAAAATAAATTATTTTGATTTTGAATTTCTAGTTCAAGTGTTTAGATAATGAGTTGTGAACAAATGTTAAAACACTCGGATGTGTTAGTCAGGGGAAGGAAATTCCACTGGCGAATAGCAGAGACCGTAAATTAATCTGAGTATTCGGTGAAGGCTTGTGACGGGATCTTTAGAAGGTTGTTGATAGAAGAACGAAGTGGACTTTCTTAAAACTTTTCAATCGAACATGCTTTACCAAGCAAGCATACTTTGGGTTGCATTTTTTTTTTATTGGAGCACGACATGTGACTTTATATCTACCTGGTGGTGAACAGACCTAAAAAATACAATCTTAAACAATATTGATCGCTCCCACTATGCCGGCTAAATGATGCAATTACGAAATGGGGGGCGACAATGACGAATTACATTACCAATAGTATATTTTAATATACTTATTGCCTTATCGTCAATACAACCACACATTTCGCAACCGCACCCTGAAAAGGAGGCCTCGACATGAAATCGATGCAGTAGTCTCCTGAAACCGGTGAACCCACAGAAACATGACTAGGTCACTTGACGGTTTTTGCATCTGTATGGACGGTGGTAACGAGACCGGTCGGTCGGCCTAACGAAGTTATTGAGACCTTCCTCCCAACTAAAAAAAAACTTTGGTTTGCATGCTTAACTGAAATAGGCAGTAATTAAAAAAGTACAGTTACCCCACCTTGGTTTATTTTCAATACCCTTTATTTTAAAAAGCACTCATTTTTTTTGTTATGCCACATTCATATTGCTCGATCGCAAACTAAGCTCTAGGCTTGTATAATGTGTACCAGGACCGATGATATAAATCCATATTATACACCCAGACCATGAAAAACGTTACAGTAAAACGTGCTTATTTTGTTTTTTAAAAATGGAATCGAATGCATAATCTCCATAATATACTAGACAGAGCTTAAAAAAGCGCCTTAAAAACAATATTTAAGAGGAGTGTCTGATGAGGCTCTTCGATGCTCATGCTGATTCAACTGCAAAGTATTACCTCTCCCCACGCATGACGGTGAGTCGGTAACACTACCATACATTTATGTAAACCTTTCCCCCGACCCTCAATAAGAGAAAGAGCACGTGTGAGATTATACCTACAATTTAGGCAGCAAAACGACTTTCGGGCCATAATTGTTTTCTACCCCTAAACTTCAATGGATTTAAAAAAATGGTCCCTTTTTATTAGAGAGAAAATAAACGATGACTGTACGTTTTCATTTTTCTAATTTTTCGTCTTGATATTTTATAGGAATTATTTTAATCTGAGGGATTTTTTTGCGATTTTTTTCGATTTTCAGGGCTTGATATTATTTTTCCTACACCAAACTTTAAAAAAATAAATACGTACGAGCCTGGATATAGGTCTTATTTATAACGCCTCCAAAACTCGTAAAAATCTATGAATGTTTAGTGGGGGGTAACAGGACCAAAGGGTTAGGACCAAAAGGTCGTGAATGTATGGAAAATGTTTGATCAGACTCCGCTCTTAACAACGAAATGAAATTAATTTCATATATTATTATAGTATCTTAAATTAAATTTAGCAATTTTAGTTTCATGGAGATTAAAATAGCACTTTCTGTACGAACTTCGAAACTAGAGCGCTATTAAAACAAGGATGAAAATTACTCTTGAGTCATTTAAGTTTTTTAAGTAACTAATGAAAAGGAAGTAGTTATTTTGAATTTATCTATTCCAAATTATTAATATTTTAGTTCAAAGTTTAACAGCGAGTAATTTACTAATAAATATAATCCAACCTTTCTAATAGGTATCTCTTATGCGGTTGCAGACCGAAAACTAAGCACATCAAATATATAAGGGAGCTAAGTTAAGCCAGCTTTATCTAAGCTAGAAATTGGTTGCGCCAAAAACTGCACTACATTGGCTTAATATTTGGTGTACGCATCAAATACTGAGTTAATATATAACTGGAATAATTTAGCTTATTTATTTATATTTTATTAACAAATAAACAGTCCCATATTACAATAAAAGTTAAATTAGATTTATAGTATGTTACAAAATTGACTTATAGTTGTATTTTTATTTCTAGTGAAGTAACAATCTATGTACTAGTAAGTAACAGCTTACATCAAACAATTTATCGTTATATAGTCTTCAATAAAGTTTTATATAAATATTTACACCATAACATATTAAAATTAAAAAAAACTTTATTTTTTATTTATTTATTACACTTTTTTTAGCTTTGCTTAATTTTTGGTCTGCAACTGACTGTTTTATCAATATCATTGATTTATATGTATAAAAAATTATACTATTTACTGATTGGAAGGTCTTATACCTTCCAATCCTACCTATTTTTCTTGCAGCGCAGAGCTTTGTGCGCCAATTCTTCATTTAATAATATTTTTATGTAGAATTGTCTATTTATGGGCGCGATATTTAAATGTGTCAATAGCTATATCTCTATATATATATATTCAACGGGCGCCTTACGGCCGGCGTCCGAAACCGCCTAGGCGGCCTCAGGGTACCCAGCGGAGGGGTTTAATCTCACCTCGTTGTAGCCGATGGTATGAGTCTATACACCGAATAAGTGGCTAGCTCATCGCTATGTTTGGATAAACTCAATACCCATCAATAAATAGTTTCACAAGTTGGTATAGTGAAACTGGGACCGACAGTTTAACGTTTCACATATTTTTTTAGATTAAAAACTCATTGGTACACACCGGGGTTTGAACCAGGGACCTAAGTGTTTTTAAGTCTAAAGTCTAACCAACTCGGCCACCACGTATATATTAAATATCTCTATATTTTTTATAATATATAAAAATATAGGTAAGTAGTTACTCCTTTTTTTTGAAGAAGGTAGAAAAAGGAAAATCATATGGTGTGCAAAATTACTTTCGATAATAATAAGAAATTATTCATTTGATCTACAAAAGGGACATTATCACAGAATATAAGTAGATATTAATGATGGGCAAAGTACAAACATACAGAGGATACGGTCGCAACATTATTAATTGTGGAGGAAAGCATGTCGATGACAGTGGAAAACCGCGTACCAAATTTGTTGGCTGACTACACCAAACTGTACAACTTTGGAGTATGTTGATTTACGCAAACACTTAATACGAGAACTGTGCGCGAACTAAACGTGAATATTAATATTTTAGAAACAACCTCTGTGGTTTAGTGGTCGCAGTTTGAACCCAAACAAAAGTAGAGTTTGTCAATAATGTATGAGCATTAAATATAAATATTCGCAATAGATATATTTTTAATTGCATAGCTTGACCATATTATGCACAGTTGGATATTGTGTTCGGATTGTTTTAAAGCGTGTTATAAGGAAAATCTAGGACTCCAATTATTAGAATACCTTTAACCCAACAAATATTAAAAAAAAACATAACATATGTTACCTCTATTTTTTATCAATATTTCCTATTACTTCAATTTAGAGCAGATTATAAAGCCATGTTTTTTATAAGTTACGTGAGATTTTTCTTTGTTTCTCACTCGCACGCTTTGTAAGAGTCATAAACTCATGTACTCATGTATGTATGTATCATGTACAAGAAAGAAAGATACATTTATTGCCATAAAAAAAACACATATACAAAATATAATAAAAACAAATATTTATGGCAATGGGACCAAGATGAAAAAAAAGTATTACCTTCTCCATACAAACTAGTAATGTTAAAATGACCAATTTGTATGGGGAAGCCAAATTTTTTTTTCATTTGCGACACATGGTTCCATGGGAAAAGTTGTTCGATTTGATCAGCAGAACCTCATATTAGCCCAAAGTACATCCTTTTGAATTCACCCTGTATATATATATATATACATAAAATATGTATGTATGTTTTTACTCGGCATCATTTAGCCAGCATAGTGGGAGCGATCAACATTGTTAAACAACGATGAATTTACCATCCCCTTATATGTACTTTGTAGGTATGCAAAAAATAAATAAAAACTCGTAACTGATGGATCACTTTATTCTCGGGGCACCAAAATTGTTAGAATAATTACGTTCACTTAGTTGCATAGACTATACCATTAATAATAATAAACAAATTGCACCAAATTACTTAGCTGTCACAGCATACAGATGAGTACAAAGTATTTGAGTGAGTATGACCAATACAATAATGTTTAATAATAATGTAGGTATAATGAAAATAATATTTTAATATCATAATAATTGCATTGAATTCCTAAATAATCATATTGAATAATACATAATAAAAATAATGTGCCATAAGGAATATATTTATTAATTAATTTTCTAAATGAAGAATAAATAATAATAATGGAATAAAAATTTCAAAACATCAAGTAAGTACCTTACTTGATGTTTTGAAATTTTTATTCCATATTAATTAATTACTAAATAATAATGTTTACCTAATTACATAAAAATAAAAAATAAATACCATCACGGGTGCCAATTTGGCTCCCGAGAACCGTTTAAACGGCCTCAGGGTCCCAGCGGAGGGATTAACCCATCCTCATTTCGCCGATGGTATTCGGAGGCAACACTTAACAAGTGGCGAGCTTGTTGCGGTGTTTATGATGAAATAGCCTCGTTGTATAAAGCGGTCACCCATCCCAGGCCGGTCTTGTTGTCATCTGCTTAACCTTTTTATCAGTTGCGCAGTGACTTAACCACTAGGCTGGGGCCGCTTTTTACTTACATTTTTTTAATTACATTTGTGCTAAAAATTGTTATACCTACCTCTGAACTAAGACCTTAAATGGAATCTTAATTTGCAGTGCCCTTGCAGGGTTCACGTTGTATTACTTATATTTTACTAACACCCTACTAACCACAATGTGATGCAATAAATTATTTGTATTTGTTTATTACTGGTTAAATGGCTGATTACACGATCACGATGTGGACGGCGATAAAGACGAATTTGAAACGAGACTATATTTCGACCGCTTCCGTGGTCTGGTGGTTGCGCCTTTGGCGTTGTATCCGGAGGTCGTGGGTATATATATATTTTTATACTACACCTGCTCGGAAAGTAGGTTCTTACTTGCGTAAGAATAGGTCAGAAAGTACGTCTTTGTAGTCGTACAAATATGCGGGAGGAAAAAGTGTATGAAAATCCATTGTTAACGTGCTTAAGCGGGAGGAAAAAGTATATGAAAATTCATTGTTAACGTGCTAGTTTTTTTTTAATGTTTTTTCTTCAATTCTTCCAAATTAGGAAAGGCAAGGGTTCAAAGCCATACAGCCTAGTTTTTTTTTACAAGTTCGAAATTTTAATCAAAATAAAATAAAATAAAAGTATTGGTTTATTGGCTGTTTACTTTCTTTGCATTTTTGATTTATTAAGTTTTAACAACTGTAATAATTTTAATATAAACTTTAATTAATAGAGATTTTATTTTTTATTTTCCTCGTAGGTGTAGTATAAAGCACTATGTATCACTCGGCGAGAAAGTGCGATTCCTAACTCGAGCGAATTAAGGCCCTCCGCTTCGCGTCGGGCCTCAAACTTCGCCCTCGTTAGTAATCGGTGACTTTCTCCCCTCGGTGAACAATGTACTATTTTTACCCTGGTACTATTTTTAAGTGCAATTATTTATTTATTATTTTTAAATATAAATAAATATCTTTACGGGTGTCTTACAGCGACCGAGATCGCATAGCCCGCCTCAGGGCTGGATACTCAGACCCAGAAGGGATTTTAATCCACCGCGTCGTATCCGATGGAATACGTCTACCTAGGGTAGACTCAATAAACCATCTATAAACAGCTTCCCAAGTTGGTTTAGTGAAACTACGGGGACTGACAGCTTAGCGCTAGTATAGTGGTTATCAAACAAATGTAGGTACATACATTTTTTAATTAAAATTTCATTGGTTTGACCGGGGACCTAAAAACTTTCCATAATTTAAAATACCAATGGACTCAAAATAAGTCTAAAATAACTCTCTTCATATATTTTTTAATGCGCGTTCTTCCTTTTTATATGCAAAAGGGTCTAAATTCGATTTAACCCTTTATTGGCGTACGTAATATGTGTAACAGCTTGGTCTTAGTGGAACCTATAAGCCATACATCACTTATCTGTACCATAACCAAGATAAAGGAACCATAGGAATGATAATTTTAACTATATGAACTTCCTATTATGAAGTAATACTAGCATAGTTCATGAAAGTATCAAAGTTCGACAAAGTTGTATAATGTTCGCCTTTATCGTGAACTTAATATAAGGTAACTGTTTCAAGCATTATTATATTATACAAGACCTACAAGTTTGTTTGATACCTTCATTTAGAACTACTGAGCATTAAATAATGATAGACAGCGCATTGCTTTTATCTATACATACAGGGTGACTTTAAAAGGATGTACTTTGGCCTAATATGAGGTTCTACTGATCAGTACGAACAACTTTTCCCATGGAACTATGTGCCGCAAATAAAAAAAAAATTGCCTTCTCCATACAAACTAGTAATCTTAAAATGACCAATTTGTATGGGGAAGTTAATTTTTTTTTTTCATTTGCGACACATGGTTCCATGGGAAAAGTTGTTCGATTTGATCAGCAGAACCTCATATTAGCCCAAAGTACATCCTTTCAAAGTCACCATGTATATACATATCATATCATCACGGGTGCCTTACGTCGCCGTCGCCCGAGACCGCCTAGACGGTACCCAGCAGAGGGGTTTTTGAACCCACCTCGTCGTAGCCGATGGTATGAGTCTACACCGAACAAGTGGCTAGCTCGTCGCGATGATTTGAATATACTTAATAGCCCATCTATAAACAGTTTCAGAAGTTGGTATAGTGAAACCGGGACCGACAGCTTAACGTGCTCTCCGAGGCACTACAGTGTTGATGTCAAACAAATGTAGATTTTTTTAAAATTAAAAACTCATTGGTATACACCGGGATTCGAACCAGGGACCTATGTGTTTTTTAGTCCAAAGTCTAACCAACTCGGCCACCACGTATATAATCATAATACATATAAAATAATACTCTATACATATATAATAATAATAATATGTAGGACAATTTACACATATTAATAATAATACACATAGTACAAGCTCTAGGATTGTACTATGTGTATCAGAAATGATGATATAATACATATTATATTTTATAAACACCTAGACCATGACGAATATATATGATATAAATGAATCGGCGTTCGTTACTCGCGCTAAAACTCAAAACGGCTTGGGCGATTTGAATGTTTATCTTTTTCTTTTGTTTGCCTTAATACAGGGGTGGTTTAAAAAGAAAAATAATAGAAAAAAATCCTATAGAAAAGCTAAAAAATCATAAAAAGTAATTTTGTATATAAAATAACGGTACACTTTGCGATTGTTTATTTTATCTGTCATCTGTTATTGTTTTTTTCTATTCTTGGAGTCTGGAAAGGCAGTATGGATCTTTCGATCACAACCATAATTATAGAGTTATATCTACATATATATTGCTGTAGTTTTTAAAAACTATATTGTTTTGTTGAAATGTGATTTATGTATCAACAAGTATAGTAGGTTTACAATGGTTAGATAAATATCTATGTTATTTTATTAACATCTGCCTCAATACTGTTACTAACATGTTTACAAATAATATAGCTTATGAAAATATATGCATTTCAGAAAAATTATAGATAAAATATGAGAGTTAAACATATTTATATAAAACAAATCTTCATGATATTTAAATTTTATCTGTTCATAGATTATGTTTAATATTCTTCTTCAATTTAATTTAAATTACTAATTGTTTTAGTTTCATAATATACTGATACATTTTAATATATTTTGGCACAGAGCAATATTTGTGTAACAATAATGCTCAACAATATTTTATTATTAATAAAATTGATGTTTAAAATTAGTATGATGTTCTAGATTTCACATAAGATTGCATTTGATTGATTTCACACCAATATCACCTTTTTTCAATTATCCACACAAAATTTTGTCATTCATGTATGGGCTGACAAATTGCGAATAAAAAAAATAATATTCATTTGGTTTTCATATAACTAGTTGTAAAGGTATAGATAATAGATAGCTTATCTGAGTATAAAATTTATAAATGTATTAATTGGCAAGTTTAGTTATAGGTTTTTGTTAATTGTTCTACTTTGGCAAATTAAGGCCCGATATTTCAATCACCTGAAATAACTCAGTAGTTTAATTTATTTTAATTTTATTATTTTTTTATTGTTTAACAGTGGAATAAATTAAAAAAATTATGGACATTTGTTTGACAACACTACTAAAGTGCCTCGGAGAGCACGTTAATCTGTCGGTCTCGGTCTATTCAAAACATCGCGACGAGCTAGCCACTTGTTCGGTGTAGACTCATACCATCGGCTACGACGATACACACCCTACTTATTATATTTACAAAACAGCTGTCTATTACCTTCCTGTAAATTATATACTAAAATAACCCCATCTTGTACCAGGCCATCTCCTATTAAAAAAAAAATTATGTATCCATTAGTTTTATAGAAGAGAATAAGAATATTCATAATACAAATTTTCAGTGATGTAGCACCTCGAGATATAGAACATTAATTCATCAAGACATTAACAAAAAATAAAAAAGATTCTAATACCTATTAATTATTTTTTAAAGATAGAGTTTATGGACCAATTGAATAATACGTTGTAGCAGCTACTATTACTGAGTTATTTTGATATCGAATGGTTAAAGTTACATAAAAAATCCATCCGTTCGTAGTTGATCTCATAAATTAAATTAATAGATTTATTAGGTTATTATATTATTATAAGGTTTTAAAACTCAACTTTATGCAGTGGAAGTCAGTGCAAGAGGAATTAAAGCAAAGTCTTGCATGACAGCCTCCGTAGACTAGTGGTTTCGCCTTTGGCGTTGTATCCGGAGGTCGTGGGGTCGATTCCTACCCATGGCAAAAAATATTAGTACGATTTTTCTGTACAGTTTGTCATGGTCTGGGTGTTTATAAAATATAATATGTATTATATCGTTGCTTCTGGTACACATAGTACAAGCCTAGAGCTTAGTTTGTGACCAGAGCAATATGTGTAATTTTTCCGACATATTATTATTTATTTATTATTATTATCATCTAATGAAGGGACTTGGCCTTCCGAGATCGACCGTTGGAAATTTTATGAGGCGCGTTTCCAAGAATGCGGTACCAGGATCATATAGTTTTTGGTTGAGTAGAGGGGGTGGTAACTTCGTGGACTCAATTTCTGGAATGCTGCAGTACATTCCCCTGCCTTCCAACCACGATAGACCTGGCGCCCGCACGAAAAATCCATAGATAACTAAGAATATTGTCCCTCTCGAATTTTGTAAAATCGATTCTTGGTGATTTTTTCCTACATCCCAAAAGGAGTTGCTGTCCAAATATCATATTTCTAGCTTCAGTAGTTTCAGGTGTGTAAGTTAATTAGTCAGACAAGACAAGTTCTTCAAATTTTAAAAGTGATAGCTCAAATGTCTTTTCTTTTTATGGTCTATGCGGTCTCTACTACTAGTTTTATAAAAGCGGAGTTTAGGACGTTTAATAGTTCGCATAAAGTTGTAATGAGTAATTATTCTAGGAAGCTTAAGGTACAAAGGGGCAATGAAATGATGTCCAAGATTAAAGCGATTTATACAGCTTTAATATAAGTGGAGTTTCAGAGGGTTTTGTTTTTACTCATTTGCTTCACAAGTGGGTTTCAGAGCTGGTATAATGAATGCCATAGTGAATTGGTATTTTACTGTATAATATAAAAACCAATGTATATAAAATAATAAAAAAATACATAAACATACTTAAAATGTATGAATTTTATTGCAGAACTATTTGTATCTACCTCATGGTAAGCAGACCTATAAAAATCATAAATTAGGTCGATCAATACATTGCTATTTAACAGCAGTAACCGCTTCCACTATTTTGGCTAATTAATGCGGTTACAAAATAGGCGGCGATCAAAATAAATTGTCTTTTTAAGTCTACTTTAATACTCCTCACTGCTTTATTGTCAAATCAACTGTTTTGTAACGGCACGCTAAAAGGAGGACTACCACCTTGATACGAAATCAATGCAATACTCTCTCGAAAATCGGTGAACATACTGGCTCAAATCTAAACATGACTCGGGTCACTTGACTTGGTTTTTTCTTTTGTATGCGCGGTGGTGGTAATGAAATTATCTTGTCAAGTTATAGAGAGCCTTCCCACCTAAAAAATAATTGGTATATTTTTATATTAATGTACTACTACATTTACTTTATTTTACTGTGTTTATATAAACAACGCGACGGACTCGCCACTTGTACGTAGTAATGCTACGACGTGACGTACTGTCGTAGTGCTGTTTTCAAGCTTGTCAAGTTATAGAGAGCCTTCCCACCTAAAAAAAAATGGTATATTTTGATATTAATGTACTAATACATTTACTTTATTTTACTGTGTTTATATAAATAACGCGACGGACTCGCCACTTGTACGTAGTAATGCTACGACGTGACGTACTGTCGTAGTGCTGTTTTCTGAACTAACAATACGTAGATGTCGTAGTAGTTTCTCAACAGTACTTACGATTTAACTATCTTAGTAGCATGTGGTCTTAATTACTAATGACATGTCACTGTCGTGGCAGTATTACTATGTGAGTGCCGTAGTAGTGTGAACTTATCTAATGGTGTGCGACTAACGTAGTTCTACGACAGTGGGGTAAAGATATAACTGTCATAGTAGTGTGGTCTTAATAACTAATGTTATGTGACTGTCGTAGTACTACTACGATGTGAATGTCGTAGTACTGTGGTCCGAACTTACAATATTACGACCCATACGTAATAGTTATACGCAGTGCAGATGTTACGATATAATTATCATAGATGCATGACCTTAATTACTAACAGTACATTACTGTAGGGTTGTGCAACAATGTGATTGCAGTAATAGTGGGATCTTAACTTATGGTGCGCGCCTGTCGTAGTAGTGCTACGACGCGATTGTCGTAGTACTGTGGTCCGAACTAACGATATGTGGGTCGTGGTAGTTGTACGACAGCGCAGGGGTAATAATATAACTATTATATTTATTTATTTAAACACTTGCACAGTAAACATAAGTTATGTACTAAGGCGAACTTATTGTCTTCGGCATTATCTACCAGCTAACCTTTAGGAGTGTTTACGGAGATGAGACGGGTACTAAATTTTAATAAATTAATATATAAAGTAATATATACCATAGGCGTATGATCTTAATTACTAATGGTATTTTACTGTCGTGTCTGTAGCATGATCACATGCTTATGGTCCGTGACTATCGTCTACGATTTGAATGTCGTAGTAGTGAGTTCGTAACTAATAGTACATAACTATTGTAGTAGTATTGTATATATTCGATCGACGTAATTGGAAATATTTGACTTAAACTAGCGCGACTAAATTTGAGAGCATTGCGTTAACAACATACAGAAATCTGGGGATTATTAATATTGCGCATCGGCATAACCAACGGCTTTGATCTACAAAATCCAGATTTGGCCTTTTTCGGAACATTGTTCGCACTTTTAGAATGGATCAGCAAAATGTTGGCTGAATGATCTCGAAACTCTTCAGAAAAATGAATTAAATAAATTGGTGAACAGCAACTTGCCATTGAAGATGCCGTCCTTATGCCGCCTTACAGTGGGCTGACTTTACTCTTATTCCTCTTTTCTCTGCTAGATACAGGAGCTCTCTCACTGGTAATGAAATGCATTCGGATAAAGGGGCAGACGTACCGTCTTTTACTAACGTTTTGGTAATTTCCGCATTTATTTCACTGGAGCACGGCATGTGTTTTTGTATCTACCTAATGATGAGCGGATTTCCAAAGTTTATGGATTTAGTTAATATATTATTGCTTAAGCTTGATGATGTATGTATGTATGTATCATCACGGGTGCCATGCGGCGCCCGAGACCGCCTAGACGGCCCCAGGGTACCCAGCGGAGGGGTTTTAATCCCACCTCGTCGTAGCCAATGGTATGAGTCTACACCGAACAAGTGGCTAGCTCGTTGCGATGTTTTGAATAGACTCAATAACCCATCTATAAACAGTTTCACAAGTTGGTATAGTGAAACCGGGACCGACAGTTTAACGTGCTCTCCGAGGCACTATAGTGGTGTTATCAAACAAATGTACATAATTTTTTAAATTAAAAACTCATTGGTACACACCGGGATTCGAACCAGGGACCTAAGTGTTTTTAAGTCCAAGGTCTAACTAACTAGGCCACCACATATATATAAGCTTGATGATAATAATAATAATATGTAGGACAATTGACATTGCTTTGGTCACAAACTAAGCTCTAGGCTTGTACTATGTGTACCAGAAGCAACAATATAATACATATTATATTTTATAAACACCCATACCATGACAAACTGTACAGAAAAAGCGTACTAATATTTTGTTGCCATGGGTGGGAATAGAACCCACGACCTCCGGATACAATGCCAAAGACGCAAGACCACTAGTCTACGGATGATATTTATTTTATTTTTATTTTGTATAGCTTATTTTATGACCAGGGAAATATATGTGAATTGTTAAAAAAAAAAATCCCCTGCTAGTTAATATAAATAGTCGCATAACGTCAGCTTTGTAGAGAAAAAAAAATGGTATTATACAAAAAAATATACCAAACAAGCGATTACCAATCAGATAAACAACATATCTACTCAGCCTCAAAGGATTAATCTATCGATGAATTAACCAACGATAATCACATGTGGTATGCCACAATCAAACTAATAATTCGCAAAGCTATGGCCTACAATCCAAAATTCATGCAATATGTATACAGATATTTATTTATTATTATTATTATTTATTTATTATTTAAGGCATATTTTATTAAGGAAATCGTTTTAAAAAGTTGTAATGTTATGTTAAGTAAGTCCAAAATAATTTATTGATTAAACCCTAGAAGCCCAATCAGGCGTCAAAATGACTTTCCAATAAAATATAACATAGCTATATATGTTTACTTAATTGTAATTTATACTGCTATTTATATTTTTTACCTACATATTTTTAGAACTCGTGTCTGTCTGTTTGTTTATCACTTAAAAAAATAGCTATTATCTCTGAGGGTAAAATATATTATACCTACCCTAGTTTACCCTAGTTTGTGTTTTAAGAGTTTCTTCTATGAATCAAAGCTATAAATAATGACATAAAACTGCATTGAAATATTTTAGATGTTATATTTACTTGTAACAATTTATGTCATCTTTTTGGTAATTGTAGTAAATTTATTATACATTACTTGGTTTTGTTTGTTTTAAATAAATAATTCCAACTAAACCAAGCAATGTATTACCTATAAATTGTCATGGTAAATTACAATTGTCACGTTTATGAAATAGGCCCCTGGGGCAATAGTCCTGCGTTTCTATTGTAAAACATTTTTATAATATAAAACCTATTTATTAGTATTGCCATTCAACGTGGCAATGCAGTAAGTGTGTTAGGTACCCTCCCAAGTGGCTCTCCTTATAAAGATTTTTTTTATTTAGTTTAGTTTAATTTTTATTTTTAGGTTTATACTAGACTAGCAGTGCTCGCGACTTCGTCCGCGTAAATAGTTGTTTTTTATCATACAAACTTTCATCCCCAATTTTATCCCCTTGGGGGAAAATTAATCAAAATCCTTTCTTAGCGGATGCCTACGTCATAACATCTACCTGCATGCCAAATTTCAGCCCTATCCGTCCAGTGGTTTGGGCTGTGCGTTGATAGATCACTATGTCAGTCAGTCAGTCACCTTTGAGTTATAATTTAGATTGCTATATCATTATTATTATTTAGGTTATTTTTAATTTTATTATTGTTAAATTTAATTTCTTTTTTCTTTTATAAACTTATTTATTTACACCCTTTATTAGACTAGCTGGTATATCTGGGTATACGCATTATTGACGTTCAACATAGCGATGTCATCAAAATGACAGCACTCACCGAGGCGACGCAGCCGTCTCCTGTTAGCTCTCGACGGCTAATTAGTTTGGAAGTTTATGGCGATCTAACAAAGCGTGCGAAAGTACTAACGATTACTCTATGTACGTAAAATCGACGTAGATGTAGTTTCTAGGGTTAAATAACTATCAGACGTTTATATTCATGTAATAAACAAATAAAACATTTGCAGGACGGATAACCGTTGGAGCAGGCGGATATAGGAGTGGAGACCAAGTCTTGGCGCACGTAACGTAGGATGCCCCGCAGCTAGATGGACTGATGACCTGCGGAGGATGGTTGGCAGTGACTGGATGTGAAGAGCGGAGAATAGGGATCAGTGGCGTATCTTGGGAGAGGCCTATGTCTAGCAGTGGAGTGCGATAGGCTGATAATGAATAAACCAATAATAAATAAAAATTTGCATTGTGTGCTATTCTTGCAAACAAACATTTCAATTTATTGTGGGCAAAAGCAAACAAAAAGTAATACGTGCGGCAAACAAATCAATGAAATAGGTATAAAATACCCAGCATCCGCCCATGCTAACATTGCTAACGAATCTGAGCTTTGTATAGGAA
This sequence comes from Monopis laevigella, assembly GCA_947458855.1. Lineage (NCBI taxonomy): Eukaryota > Metazoa > Arthropoda > Insecta > Lepidoptera > Tineidae > Monopis > Monopis laevigella. Next base: position 15,612,259 of record OX381587.1, read on the forward strand.
TGAAAAGAAAAAACCTATATTTTTGTCTATTTCTACCGCTTGCGGATATAAAGTCAAATGAAACGATATTATCATTAGTTGGAAGCCTTAATTATTAATATCAGGTGAATGACCCATAACTTCCGGCACGTGTATTTTTTTTAAATAAATAAAATGTAGTGGAGTAACATTTTATTTATTTGAAAAAAATACACGTGTTTTTATGATTATATTGCCAACTTATATAAATACGTTTCCTTGCAATTTTACAGCTTGTCGGTGTTTCAAGGGTTTATTTTAAGGGCTTTAGGGTTAAAACCATGGGAAAAAATACAGTGATATGAACTGGACCTTCCGTTACTTATTCGTATTACTAAAGTTGAAAAAGAAACAAATTAAGGTTAAAAATAACAAAAATATTAAAATGTACTAAAGTATTTACCATTACAAAAGTTATCCAATAGAAAAATTATTTAAAAAACTTTTTTTTTTTATGATTTTTCATCGTGTTTAATATAATTTTGCTCAATTTTTGTGCCGAACGCCAAATTTCGTGAAAATTTTCACACAGACAGACGGCTCTAGGGGCAGCCTCTTAAAGTTTAAATTTGTTGTAATTAAAAACATATAAACTGGCCAGTCAGTCGGGAATGCCCTGCGGTGAAGGTAGTTTTCAAAATGGTGGCCCAATTATTAAGGCTGTGTTCTAAAACGGTGTAATAATTAACTTGTGAGATCTTTTGGCAAATAGAAAGAAATGGAGACAAGTAATTTTTGTATATTCCATTTCTTTCTTTTCCCTGAAAATTGCACGGGTAAAAATTTTCGAATTTCGGAACAGCCCCCAATATTAATAAAATATTAAGAATGTATGGAGTAACTACCCAAAAATACCGCCTATAAATAAAAATATAAAGATCAATTAACAGGTATAATAGCATTTAATACCAAATAAAAACCGATAAGTACGAAATATCCTGACATCCATACTTATATTATAAATGCGAAACAAAAAATATCTGAAATTTATTTTTAAAACTTATTAATGCATGCAATACACGGGCAAATAGTGAGTGTAAAACCCAACAAATACGAAAACTCACTCACGGAGAGGGTATTTTTATACACTTTCGGTAATGATATTTTTCGTTCCATATTTGCGTACTTACATAACCTTTTTTTTAAAGTGGTTCACAATCTTCTAAAAAAGGGAGAAAAAATTGCTAATAAAACCAATTATTTTTTTATAAATAATATAAAATACCCCACAACTTCGTTTTGATATTTTGACTACTTTTTACCTTCGATAGTCTTTCACTCACCAAGGTCTGGTGGCCAATTGGCAGGTATTTACGCAGACCTGAGTCTCAAATTAAAAGGGTTCCTTTTTTAAAAAAAAAATCGCACCACAATAATATAAACTATATTTTTACTAGATTAAAAAGAAACTTAAAAAAAAGTTTAACATATACGTAATATTCTAGTGGCGGTGGCAATCACATAGAAAGGAAAGGAAATCCTCGTTAAAAAAAACGAAACCCTATACCGTATCATTTAGCCGGCATAGTGGGAGTGATCAATATTGTTAAACAACAATGTTTAATCGTCCCCATTCGTGGGCTGCTTATCATCACGTGGATACAAAGTGACGTTCCGGGCTCTAATATTTTTTTCTTAATAAAAAATACATGAAAATGTTAGGTATACAATAAAAAATAGTGAAATAAAAATAGAAAAACGTATAATATTCTTGTGGCGTGGCATCATATAGGAAGGAATACCTCGCTAGAGTCACGTAACTGGTTGAACGCGAGCTGAAGCCGGTAGCCTTCGGGTAATGAGGAATATTATCACCTTCGAGCTACGTGCCTCCGTAACTTACACCTCTAATACAGACCCTTATAAATTATTAACACGGTCCAGCATCATTCCAAATGTATTCATTTATATTAATTAACTAACCCGACCGACAAAATACCTGTTACATATACCTAGGTACTTTAAATTCGGGTTTGACAAGAAAAAAGTGTTTTGTTAAATATCATTTTTTTTTTTTTTTCTTAGGAATTATTTTTAAGTAGTTTTGTAGTAGGTATTTTTAAATATAATAATGCATTAGGCATAATCTACTAGCTTTGGGAAAACGATAAATAACAGAAAGCCGATTCAAAAAAAAAACGATCAAAAGAGTAATAATAATAACAATGAAAATAAAACAATAAGTCAATCATAATAAAACCGTCAAGTGACCTAATCATATTTCGGTTTTAGTATGTGGGTTCACCGGTTTTCAGGAGAATACTACATCGATTTCTTGTCGAGGTAGGATATTAAAATACCTAGACTCGTATTCAAATTCGCCTTTTTCGCCGCCCATTTCGTAATCAATGTTGTTTATTTGAAATAAGAATTATTCATTGATCCCATTCATGGACTTTGTAGGTCTGCTCACCACCAGGTAGATCTAAAAAATAAAAAAACTAAATATAGGAAATTTGACACATCCCGAGGTCATGGGTTCAATTCAAAATTTTACTACGTTTTTCTTTACAGTTTGTTATCTTCACTGCCCCCGTAGACTAGTGGTTGCACCTTTGGAGTTGTATCCGGAGGTCGTGGATTCGATTCCCACCTATGGCAAAATAATATTAGTACGTTTTCCTATATAGTTTGTTATAGTCTGGCTATTTATAAAATATAATATGTTGTTTCTGGTACACATAGTACAAGCTTAGCTTAGTTTGAGACCAAAATATCCTACTTATATTATTATAAGTATGTGAAATGTTTTAATATTTGAATTAAAAATTTTGAAGTAAATATTTTTTGGCGGGTATGAAGAAATAGGTCATTGAGTATTAATTCGTTTGCAGACGAATTGCAACGAATTCGTTTGGATTTATCTGGATAAACAATTTTGACAAATAATTGTATTCATTTCATTGCTTGCTACTCACTGAACAAATGTGTATTTTGAATCGGATAACAGATTAGTGTCTATTCACTCGCATACAATTTAATTTTAAAATTTAAAATTAACAATGATGGTTATATGAATTAGGAAATACAAATAGCTCCATCATCGTTTATACCTGCATTATTAATTCGGAATGGAAACGATCAATGCTTTTCAACAACAATCAATTAATTACTTCATTTTAAGAAAGTAGTATTTTCATTAGATAGCAACAGAGGCGGACTAGTAGTTTTGGCCGCCCTAAGCCGTTGTTTAAGCGGCCCCCCCCATCCCGAGGTCATGGGTTCAATTCAAAATTTTACTACGTTTTTCTTTACAGTTTGTTATCTTCACTGCCCCCGTAGACTAGTGGTTGCACCTTTGGAGTTGTATCCGGAGGTCGTGGATTCGATTCCCACCTATGGCAAAATAATATTAGTACGTTTTCCTATATAGTTTGTTATAGTCTGGCTATTTATAAAATATAATATGTTGTTTCTGGTACACATAGTACAAGCTTAGCTTAGTTTGAGACCAAAATATCCTACTTATATTATTATAAGTATGTGAAATGTTTTAATATTTGAATTAAAAATTTTGAAGTAAATATTTTTTGGCGGGTATGAAGAAATAGGTCATTGAGTATTAATTCGTTTGCAGACGAATTGCAACGAATTCGTTTGGATTTATCTGGATAAACAATTTTGACAAATAATTGTATTCATTTCATTGCTTGCTACTCACTGAACAAATGTGTATTTTGAATCGGATAACAGATTAGTGTCTATTCACTCGCATACAATTTAATTTTAAAATTTAAAATTAACAATGATGGTTATATGAATTAGGAAATACAAATAGCTCCATCATCGTTTATACCTGCATTATTAATTCGGAATGGAAACGATCAATGCTTTTCAACAACAATCAATTAATTACTTCATTTTAAGAAAGTAGTATTTTCATTAGATAGCAACAGAGGCGGACTAGTAGTTTTGGCCGCCCTAAGCCGTTGTTTAAGCGGCCCCCCCCCCCCAATTCTGATATTTTTGCAGCGTAGAAATGTGAAATTGTTCTATGCAAAAAAAAATTTAGTTAGGTTCTTGTTTTATTTTTTCACCAGTCATAGTCTCACTAGGATATATAAATTAGGTTTGGACGCAGATTGGCCGCTCCTGCTTCCTATAATTTGGCCGCCCTAGGCCCGGGCCTAATCGGCGTTAAGGAAAGTCCGCCATTGGATACAAAAGTCATGTGCCTTGCTCCATTAGTAATAAAAAAAAGTTTTTTTGCATTTATAATCTAAAATAGTTATAAATTAAATCCTCTATTTAGATTTTAACTCTTGCGTTCAGGTTATATATGGAGAATTTCAAAGTGCATAATTATAAGATTCTAGAAGGATCCTATCATTTATACATAACATATTTAATAGTAATAAATATTGCTTCTTATTGCATTACGAATCTATTTTAATATTCTCGCGGCCATAATATTATTGTTCTACCACCTGTTTTGTAACGGCACCCTGATAGAAAGAACAAGAAATCAATGCAGTAGTCTCTCGAAACCAATGAACCTACAGACTGAAACTGAAATATGATTAGGTGACTTGACGGTTTATGCATCTGTATGGGTTGTGTTGTTAATTTACTATTTTGATATATAAGTGTGTGGTATGTCAGGGGCTAAGGTTCCCAAAGATTATTAATCCGTATGATCACTTTCACTCCCATCACTTTCAGTTGAATTCAATGATATTATTACTCCTCCTTTAATCAATTGTCATAACAATGTAAAGAGGTATAAGTTTCGTAAAGGAGATTATGATAAAATACGTAGCGAAATTAACAATACGGACTGGGCTACTTCCTTTAGAGGGCAATCAATAAATGATGATGTCCGATTGCTGTATAGTGTAGTGGAGGATTTGATTGACCGTCATATACCCTACCGTACTCACAACGTTGATCAGAGATATCCAATTTGGTATAGCGCCTCTCTAATTCATATTATTAAGGACAAAGCTAAGGCCCATAAGCGATGGAAAAAATTTCACAATCCACTGGATTATGACACTTTTAAACTTTTGCGTAACAGACAAAAGAAATTTCAATCTGAACAGTTTAGGCTATATATAGAAAACATGCAGGAGGCTATTAAAACTTGTCCAAAAAAGTTATGGTCATATGTTAAGGCACGTCGCGGCACAAACGCTTACCCACGCTACTTTCAGTACAGAAATGGTACATTGTCAGATGGTCAAGAGATTTGTGATGGGTTTAATGATTTCTTTTATAGCGTATTCTCGAATCCTCTTCCTTCGTATGCGCAACCGGAACTTCCTCCTCCTTATTGTGATACTAATAATCATATTAATACAGTTGATATTAGTGTCGAATTAGTATATGAGGTTCTTTCTTCTCTTGATGCTTCTGGAGGCTCTGGGAGTGATAATATTCCCCCATATTTTGTCAAAGAATGCGCTAAAGAATTAAGTTTACCTCTTACTCTAATATTTAATAAATCTGTGATCGACGGAATATTCCCGAATATTTGGAAATCAGCTTTTATAATCCCAATTCATAAAAAGGGTTCTAAATCAGTTGTTGCAAATTATCGTCCCATTTCTGTATTAAATGTATTTAGCAAAATTTTTGAAAAACTTATATATAAATTTATTTATCCATTAATAATTAAAGGTATTCCTGAGGCTCAGCATGGTTTTGTTAAGAACCGTTCCACTGTGTCTAACCTTGCCGAGTTTACGAACTTTGTTGCACGCACTATGGACTCTGGTAGGCAGGTTGATGTGATCTATACTGATTTTGAGAAAGCTTTTGACAGGGTTGATCACGTCATCCTGCTTAGGAAACTTCACAAACTTGGAATACATGGCAATCTGTTTCGTTGGGTAACTTCATATGTTTCTAATAGATCCCAGGCAGTTGTTATTGGCAATTATAGATCAAATTTTGTTGAAGTACCTTCTGGAGTACCACAGGGCTCTCATCTGGGACCTTTATTCTACATCGCTTACCTGTATGACATATATGCAATTATAAATAAAAGTAAATATCTTATGTATGCCGACGATACAAAAATTTTCATCGATATTAACGGCTATGGCGACTGTCTTGATTTGCAACATGACCTAAATAACCTTACTAGTTACTATAGCGTAAATCGTATAGCGGTAAATATATCCAAATGCTCTAAAATGACCTTTTCTCGAAAACGTAATATTATCAATTTCATTTATACTATTGGTGGATGTACTTTAACTGAAGTTGACTTTATCAGAGATTTGGGGGTTATTCTCGATAACGGTCTAAAATTTGATCATCATATTGATATGATCACCAATAGGGCGTACAAGAATTTAGGTTTTGTTATGAGAGTGTGTCAGTCTTTCACCGATCTTCATTGTATTAAAATTGTTTACTACGCTTATGTTCGTAGCATATTGGAGTACGCAAGTTGTATTTGGAACCTACAATATATTCAGTATAAGCAAAGTATAGAACGAATACAGTCTATATTTGTAAAACATTTGAATTATCGTGCCAAATTACCTTCTGTATGTTATGAAGACTCTTGCCACCGACATAATTTACTGAGTCTGCAAGAGAGAAGACAGATGCTGGATATGTTGCTGTTATATGATGTCGCTAATAGTAGATTTGATTGTTGCAATTTGGTCCAACGGCTCACGCTATATACTCCTAAACGTCGAACACGTGTCTCATCACAGACTCTATTTTATACTGAAACCTCACGCACAAACTATTCCCAAAACTCTGCTATCTCAAGAATTGCTATGTGTTACAATAAAAGGTTTACAGATGTCGATCTTTATAGTAGGTCTAAAGCATCATTTAAAGGAGCTATTTTGAAACACTTAACTATTTAAGTTTGTTCAAATGTTTTATTCAATAAAATAATGAAGCATTCCCCCTTGTGTACTAACTTGTAACTCACACACCAACATACCCATACCATACACAAACACTAACACACACACCACACATGCACACAATCTTATTTGTATAACTGTTTTTTGTTTTTTTTTTTGTTTGTTTATTGTTTGTTTAATCACATAATTTACTGCTATATTTGTTCTGTTATTTTGTGAAAATCTCTTACTGGCTTTATATTCAGCTATTGTATTTTGTATTTGTGATTTTGTATGCTGTGGATTTTCTTATGTACTTAATAAATAAATAAAATAAATAAAAATAAAATGATTAATAATCTTTGGAAACTTTGGTCTATTTCATAATCATGACTATTGCGATAATTTACAGCGACAATTTATAATACATTACTTAGTAAACTAATGAATTATTTTTATAATTTCAAAGATAAGGAATTTATAAAAATATAATAGAAATCTGCCTAGTGGTTAAGTCAATGCGCAACTGATAACAAGGTTAAGCAGATGACAATGGTGACAACCGGACCTTGGATAGGTGATCGCTTTATATTTATTTATTTAATACTTTATTTATTACAAAAGGGCGGACTTAATGCCTCTAGGCATTGTCTACCAGTCAACCACCAGGTAATTTAGGAACAATTAGGTAGTTGTCAAAAATAAGAGTTAACAACAAGTAATTATATTTAGAGAATTATCAGTCAGTATACATATATACATAAAATCCAACATACATACAACAACAAATAGCAAAATTATGATGATAAAAATACACATATGTTCCATTTTGATAAATAGTCTGGACGCTAATCTGTGGGCATGAACGTTTTTTGACAGGTGATAACTTGCAAGTCAGTCTAGAAAAAATGGTGTAATTAATTCTTTGTCCTGGTTTAATTATTTTGTTTCTAACTTTGAATAGACTTCTTGCTCCGCCAGTGAGTTTGGGCGGCCTATTAGAAATCCCATTTACATATGTAGTGTTTGTTCGCCATGTATTAGGCGCCTACAAATAGTGATTCAGATTTGTCGCGTTGTGTTTTGTTATATGGTTCCAACGCCATATTTTACGTGGCTTAGTGCTTTTGGTTCAACATCGAAGTTATTGCATCCCTTGGGTACCCAGAGATCTTGACGCTGAAGCACCACAACAAGCCATTCGGTGAATTTAGATTTTAAGTTTTTGCGGTGCGAATCGCACCCGTGTAAGAAGGCTGGACGAGGTTTGTTTCCCGGCTTCTCGCACATTTCTGGTAGCAGAGCGAGGTTAGTACACATGCTATCACATTTTGTTGGTGGGTTTTTTTAATTTACCCATCTGTGCAAATTTTGATAGTGTGTATAACCTCAAATTATTTGTTCCTAGCTAAGTTTAGAAACTGGTTTGTTGGCTAGATTTAGCTTATTTTGTTAATTGTTGGTTTTGTTGTACCATTTGATTTAGATAAATCATAAATTCTTCCAAAGGTACACCTTCATTTATTATTGATGAATAAACATGATTTTTTTATTATTAGTTATTATAATTTTGACCTTATGTTACTTGCCTGCTTTTTTACTGTTTTAGGGTCAGGCAGGTCAGGTTAGTTATAATATTCCTAGTGCAGTTCCAACATAATTAAGTAGGTTTTTTTAAATTAAAATGAAGTTTATTTTCTTATTATTAGGGTTAGGTAGTTAAGGTTTGGTAAATTGTTTTATGTTTATTTTCCCTTAGTAAGGGAACTTAAAACTTGTTTTAATAACAAAACTTATTTTGATTTGTTGCAAACTTAAACTTTATTTTGTGTTTATTTGTAAGTTTGTTTTTTATTTTTAAATTAATATTGTGTTCACCTACTTATTGTTATTATGTCTGTAAATAAGAACTCAAATAAAATTAAGGCTGTCTTAAGGTGACTTACATCCGCTGTGGATTTGGTAGACAGACCCAACCGCTCCGCTGCTCTTTTGGTGCGATTTGAAAAGATCCCAGAGTATGAGCGGGACTTACATAGGGCCTTTGAGGACTTTTTGGCCTTGAACCCCGTAGAGGATGAGTTCCATGCAGCGGTCACTTGTGACTATGTCCGTGCGTTGGTACTCATAGACACCATTACCGAGAAGGTTCGTGGAGATATTGATAGGTCGGTTAAGATGGACCCCGAGCCTTCGCCAGTTGGTTCTTCTCCCTGGCTTTTGAGCAGGTTGCCTACCCATGACCTTCCACCATTTGAGGAACGACTTGATGCCTGGGTAGGCTTCCTGAACTTGTTAGATAGTCTGGTGCACGGGCGAGGGGACCTCACACCCAGCCAGAAGATGGCATATTTGTTGTCCTCATTGAGAGGAGAGGCTCGTGGCATCGTCCAACACCTACCCGTTACGGATGAAAATTATAAGATTGCTCATGAGCTTTTGACCATGAGGTACGAAAATGTTAGGCGTTTGGCTGACACTCATGTCAATCAAATATTAGGGTTGCCTATAGTAAGGCACATGATTTGCGCAGGGACCTCTTAAACCCGTTGATGATTGCAGTGAATGCCTTGCAGTGTCTCAACCTGCCAGTCGATTCGTGGTTTTTAAGCTTTAGCTTAAGCTGCGCTTTGAGCATAGGTATGGTGGTAACAGCATTGACTACCTACCATTGTTCTCTGATTTGTGGACCTTTTTGGATGAGGAGTGCCGAATAGTAGATAACTCTACCGGTACAGGGCGGTCAAGATTTGTTGACCATCAGATGGTGCGGCCCCCTGTTCAACCACATGGTCAAACTGGCCAGCGTCCCAGGATTCGGTTTTCTGTGGCCGCTGTAGAAGCACAAAATTGTTTGTATTGTAGGGACCCTGGACATTTGGTGCCGCATTGCCTACAATTTTGTAACTTGCGGGTCCAGACAGAGGCAATGGTGTTATGTGTGCTTGGGCAAGCACCACCAAAGGGATTGCCGTGAGTCGCGGCCATGTTCGCAGTGCAGTGGCCGCCATCATCTTGTTTTGTGTGCCAATTTAAATATGGGAGGCCGCCAACTTTTTCAGTATGAACCCCAGGGTGCTAGGGAGGTACGACTCCTCACGTACTAAGGACCGGCGCCCCTCACTCCCCCCCCATATTCGGAGTTTACCCCCCAATGTTCGGAGTTCACCCCCCAATGTTCGAAGTTCACCCCCCAACGTTCGGAGTTCACCCCCCAATATTCGGAGTTCACCCCCCAGGAATGGTGGCCGCACCCCCCTCATGGGCGGGGGCAATGCTTCGCCCTCTCGCTTTGCTCCCATGGGTCGTAACCGGTGTGCAGCGCATCTACCTGCTGTAAGGTCTCGTTACCAAAGAAGAGCTTCAGGGCGACATGTTGTCGAGCCAATGCCATGGGACCGATCACATGAGATCCACAACTACCAGTGAATCCCGAACCCGAATGTTCCCGTACGTCCGGTTCAAGAGGAATAGGTATTCGCTGTTCGCTCACCAGCCGCCACCCTCTCAGAGACTGTAATTTTACCTACAGCCTCTGTTTGTGTTTGGGGCCCGAAGGGCAACTATTTGGTTGTTCGTGCCCTTTTAGATTCGGGTGCCCAGGGTTGCATTGTTTCGGCTTGGTTAGCGAGTGGCCTATGCCTAGCTTTGAATTCTCACCGGGATTCTGTTCGGGGAGTTGGTAATGTGAAAGTTGAGAATTTGATTGGTAACACCACTTTCACATTCTCCCCGTTCTCAGTTTCCTGTTCGAGCATCACTGCTTCGGCAATAGTATTAGAAAATATATTGGGTCAACACCCCCAGGTAAAGTTGTCCCCAGCTGTGATGACCCTGACAAGGGGTTTGTGTTTGGCTGACCCCACCTTCGACATTCCGGGACCAATTGATTTGTTGCTTGGTGCCGATGTTTTGGGAATGTTGCTCCTAGGTAATGTGAAGCCCCTAGGTACAGGTGGCCTCGTAGCGATCCCTACAATCTTGGGATCTTTTAAAATGGGCCCAACCCATGATCCTCCCCCACCTGTTGTTGATAACCGTTTTGCCGACATTTGTCTTTCTCTTTCTGAGGCAGTTCAGAGATTTTGGGAAGTGGAGGAGCCCCCGGCTGCTACGAAGGACAATCCTGTTAATCATGAATGTGAATTGTTCTTTCAGAATAATACTGGTCGTTTAGATTCTGGTCGATTTTACAACAGACTTCCTTTTCTCCCCTCACCACCCCCATTGAGTGCATCGAGGAGTCTTGCTGAGAAATGGTTGGTGTCCATGGAGAATCGCATGAGGTGTGACCCTGTCTTCCGCAAGAAGTACATTTTTGTTCGAAATACGTTCATGCGGGAGTATGAGGTTTTGGGACACATGACGGTCTCTTGGACTGGAGTTCAGTGGAACATTATTTCATTCCCCATCACGCAGTCTTCAAGCCTCATAGTGAGAAGAGTGGGAGTGGTGTTTCGGCAGACACTCATCCACGAGGATGACAGGTGCTACCAACTCATTTTATGGCGGGAGAAACCCTCTGATCCCATGCTTGTCTATGAGCTGAATACCAACACATATGGTTTACGGTCTAGCACCTAAAAGATAGCTAAAGATTTAATTTCGTCCTAGTTTTTCTAAAAAAAAATAACGATATATTTAATGATCTTTATAACGATCGGTAGTAATTTGGGGATGTATTTTATAACTTTAAGGTCTAGATATACTCAACCATTGTCTATCAATGAAATCATTGACGAATAGGAAACAATTGATGATGATGCCCCATTTCCTAGAAATATAAGCATTACCACCAGATAACGCTTATGCTGACGTCACAGATGAAGATTCTGGTGATGAGGAGTTCGTAACTTATTGTTAACTTATGGGCCAAGATACCTTCAAACGCCTTTGTATTACTGACTATATGTTTGGTGACAATGTTATTAAATTATTGGTCAAGTATACGAATATTTACGCGATTCAAAAAAACAAACTGGGTAATATGACCAAAATGAGGATATCAATTCTGGGTTAGCGCGACTAGATTGGGATATGTACTATGGTTTGATCCGTACCAAGGCCATGCAGCAATTATACCACTGGCTTATAGGCAGTTAGGTCTGGGAGCTGGGGTTAATTTGCGTTTAGCTGATCATTTACAATATTGTGACCCAGGTGCACCTTGTCAACTGTTCTTTGACAATTTCTTTTCTTCAATTCCTCTCTTCCACCAATTGAGTAACAGAAGCCACTGGGACAATCCGGGAGAACCGAACAAAAAAGTGTCCTTTGCCGTCCAATAGAGTTCAAGAAGACAGAAAGAGGCACTTTCAAGTTCAGGTCTAGCCAACCAGAAAATATTTTGGTTTGCAGTTGAAATGATAATAGTGTGGTGACAGTAGCATCCAATTCCGATACCATAGAATTCTTACATAAAGCCAAACGGTTCAAACAGCGGCAAATATATATATATATATACACATTGATTAGCCTGCAATTATAAAAAGCTACAATGAGAACATGGGAGGAGTCGGACCAAAACATTGGTCTTTATCACATCTATTCGTGTCAAGAAATGGTATTATTCATTTTTTTCTCACTGCCTGGACATGGTCACTCACAATGCGTGGCAACTTTACAAAAGCAATAGAGGAGAGTACGATCATCTTACATCCCGAAGAAGTATCACCAGAGGTATCTTGGAAACTCATAAACAAAATGAGAAACGCGGTCCTTGTCCCACTCCAAGAAATTATAGAGAAACTTCACAGAATATCATCTAGTAGGGTACAATTACTCTCAACTTCGATGTTCACTTTGTAAAAAAAAATACAAAATTTGCTTGTAAAAAGTGTAAAAACTATTTGCACCCTAAAATATGTTTTGCAACTTACCATCCTTCTATTAAATATATTAATTTGTTAATTAATAGTAACAACCGTGTTTCTTTAATTTAAAATAGTTTACAATCAATAAACGTGTACTTGTATGAACGGTAACCTACCCGCTTGTTACTACTGATCGTTAAAACGATCAACATTTTCCGAGCTTTCCAGAAAACCCAGTTTTTTTTTGCTATTTTTCTGCCTTTACTATATCCATCAAGTTAACATTACCAAAAAATTACAGTAATACGAGACAAAAAATAGTTTCAGTAACAACTGGGTTAAAATCAATCCAATTCATCTTTTCGTGCGGGTTGGTACATCAGCCACAGAATGCGCATGCATTTTGATTTGTTACCTACTCGTGAAGTACTGCTGCCTGTAACGGAAAGAGAAAGGAGAAATAAGATTAAATAGTTCTTCAGGGTACTGTCTATAGTAAAGGCAGTAAAATACACTCAACGATGCTACATATCTTCGAAGCTGTGGCTCTAGAGCCTAGGGTGTTAGTGAGCTCTTTGTCATCGATATTACGAGTTTTTTAAAAATATTAACTCGGTACAAGGTATTTCAAATAAAGAATTTTAATATTTCTTTTATTCAAACTATAAAAACAGCGATTCTATAATTTTAAAACAAAAGGTTTCGTTTAAATAGTGCGTGTATATAATAGTACATTATTTATGGAGGGGTGAAAGTAGCCAATTACCAATAAGGGTATAGTTAGATACTAACATTGATTAACGAGTTTGAAATCGCACTTTTTCCCGAGCTATACATAGTATGTACACCTACAAGGAAAATAACACTTTATGGTTATCAAAAATAATTAAAAAAAGCAACACGTTAATTATTATTATTTTTTTTTTTCTGGAATATAGCTATTATAGTTATAATTACTGTAAATTATGCCACGTTTTCAAAAGACTAAGAAAAACTTTTCGAGCAGCACGATTATAAAGAACAAAAAAACTTATAGAAAAACAAAGGTACTTTAACGGAATTATCCTATTCTCCTATTTACAAAGCGTGGGTTTAGCCGGTTATTAAAATGATAGGATTACAAACATGTAGACATCTTCAATTATGATCCTAGGACATAATTCAAAGACTCAGATTAAGCCGGCTAGAGAACATAAATTGGAATAACACGTCCTCCAACACGTTGCTTAAATTGATATATGTTTGAACAGATGTAAAGGAAGGGTATACCTACCTATTTATATGAAGGTAGGCTCTGTAAATATTATGGATTCAGATGCTAGAGTTTGTTTTGTGCAATAAAAATAATTAATGTATTTTCATAGACTAGGTAAACAAAGATGATTGCTAGGTCTCTACAGCTTCACAAGGTCGATCTAACGGTTTCGATACCAACGCTATGTTTCGGTTTTAGTCTAAAGGTTCAGCCGTTTTTGAGAGATGACGACACCGATTTCTTGTCGAGATATATAGGGTAACGAAACGGAGAATTTATTTATTTATTTTAAATTCTTTATTGCACAAAATTGAACATAGGCGAGCTTAATGCCTTAGGCATTTTCTACCAGCTAACCTTTGAGAGAGTGAAATATGCTTAGGGTGCGGAACTTTCGATAAAATGATATACATATAATTTTAACAATGATGCATATCATTACTTAAACTACTTAAATACTGTATATAATATAATAAATGTAATACATACCATACCAAACAAAAATTGTCACGAGGATCTGGTTTAAGCGTTCAGATAATGAGCAGTGAGAATTGATTGACAATTGGCAGAAAATAAAGCCGGTACATTGGTAGCGTTCAATGCTGTTAAATAGCAATGGTATCAGCGCATTTATGGATTTTATATGGTTGAACAAAATCACATGCCGTGCTGCAATAAAAACATCTTTAACAAGACCACGGGTTTCAAACTATGAAAGGGATGTTTAATATTAAACTATAGTGGTGAAGCAAACAAAAATCTTCACTTTCAACGTTATGAAACTTAAATAATTCAATACAATGCCGCTAGGAACCTACTGTTTTAGCGACATGTGCTTAGGCGGTAACGGAAGACTTAAATGTTTTTTTTTTTTTATTTAATTTAGCTTATTATTATAAATTATTTTAAAATCATATTTTTTATTATTATTTAGTTTATTAATTAGGTGCTATGTTTTGTTTTATAGAATGAATGAATAAAAAAATCTTTATTACACCAAAGCTTAATACTATACGACTACATAGGTAAGCGTGTACACGTAACCCATTGTTACACAACGGGGTTTGAACTAGGGACCTAAGTGTTTTTTAAGTCTAATGTTTAACCAACTCGGCGTATACCCATATATATTGTACTTTATTGAGATTCCATTTTTTTCGTATTAATTTATTATGTTTAATTAATAACTTGGTTTATGATTGTTATATATTTGTATAATTGATTAAATATATTAAAAGCGAATACTTTAATCTCTTAAAACTTTTAAAAAGAACTAATGTAAGGTATGTTACGTAGAGCAAAAGTGTAACAATTCAAGTAAGCAAAGTACCGCGTTGGGATATTGTAAGCCCTGAGCTGTCGATGGTACGAGGTTGCAGCTAACTTCAATCTTCTTTTAAAAGCTTTACAGCTGAGAGAGCCCCTTGACGATATTAAATATACGAGTGTAGGGAGGTTTAAACCGATTTACATAGTTGGGTTTAAACTTTTATTACAACGTGAAAGAGTAAACAGTTTAAGTTAGATTAGGTACAAAAATAAATAGTGTGCTGATTTTCTTTGCGTTTTATTTTCTTTTAGGGGGTTTTAAATGTAAATAATATAATAATATGTATTGCCCTAGTAACAAACTAAGCTCTAGGCTTGTTTTATGTGTACCAGAAACAAAGATATAAATTGATATATATTTTATAATGAGCCAGACCATGACAAAATATACAGAAAACGTAATATTATTGTGTTGCCATGAGTGGGAATCGAACCAACGATCTCCAGTTATAACTCCAACGACGCACACCATGCTAGACGTGGAGGCGGTTAAATAAGTAGTATTTTTATGAGAGTCGTACTTAAGACCTCTTATTTATTAGATACTCGTAGAACGCAGTATGATATACAGGTGCTGATTTCATCCAATATAATAATAAATAAAAATAAATATCATCACGGGTGCCTTACGGCGCTTGAGACCGCATAGACGGCCTCAGGTACCCATTGGAGGGGTTTTTAATCCCACCTCGTCGTAGCCAACGGTATGAGTCTACACTGAACAAGTGGCTAGATCGTCGCGATAGACTTAATAACCCATCTACAAACAGTTTTACAAGATGGTATAGTGAAACCGGGACCGACGGCTTAATGTGCTCTCCGAGGCACTATAGTGGTGTTGTTATATACGAGTATATATGTTCATAATTTTTTAGATTAAAAACTCATTGACACTCAACGGGGTTTGAATCAATGACTCAAGTGTTATTAGTCTAAGGTCTAATCAACTCGGCCACCACGTACATAATAATAGTCTTTATTTTTCTTAACAAGAAACTTATATATAAATTCATAGTACATTACTGCCGCGGTCTATAAACTACTTTGCTGGTCGCGCTGATGATGGCCGACAGAGCAGCGTAGCGCAGCTCCAGGCCGACACAGCGCGGTCGGCGTGCAGCACTTGATGGACGAGCTGAGATAAAGGCCGAGACCGTAGGTCGAGGCCTTTACAGCGAGAACAGCAAGTGCTGCAATAATGGCCAACCTGGAAGGCCTAGAGCGTAGCTAGGCTAGCTCGAGGCAATCATAGCGTGACCAGCGAAGCAGCCATAGTGGGCCAAGGCTTGTATAGTGCTTTACTCAAAAATGCAACTACCTAATCTAAATAAAACCAGCAAGTAATTTAAATAAAATATATATTTATTTGTTACTTCTTTGTTTTTTTTAGCAATGGTAGTTGGAACTATACAGCCAAATATGGAATAAAATCTTTTTTTACCTATCTCTATAAATACAAACAGCTGTGTTTTAAATAAAATATTTTTGTATTTGATTTTTTAAAACGTTGAAACGTCAAAATAGCGGCCGGCAATGTTTTGCACCTTGAAACAGAACGGCAAGGTCGACTTTGCTCAAACAAGGTTGTCAAAATATGACCACATTACATGTATTTTTGAGTAAATGTTATTTAAGTACTATTGATAAAATGTAGTCCTTGTGAGAGACTCGAGTCTGAACTAGGCTAGACGCCTCTACCTCAGATCTCTAGTATATGCCTGCTTATTATAGCCTATCGTTTAAAGGACTTAAGATTATATAAGTATTAAAGGATATATTTTAGTAGGTAGAGCATTCCACATTTTAATAGTGCAACAGATATAACTACGTATCACTAAATCTTTTACCAACCCGGGTATCTACTATATCTAATCTCGAATATCCATTTTTTCATATTATCTTTTTTTTTTATTGGAGCACGGCATATGACTTTGAATCTACCTGGTGGTAAGTAGCCTACAAAATCTATGAATGGGATTGATCAATAAATTGTTGGTTAACAGTATTGATCGCTCCCATTATGCCGGCTAAATGAAGCGGTTAAAAACTGGGCGGCAAAAAAGACGAATTTGCATTATTATAAATTGTTACAAATTTGACATCGTTAATTGTATAATTAAATTTTATAATTGGCCTTATTCATAAATGCTTATTGAGCCTTAGGGCTAAAGTTATGGAGGGTTGCTGGGGCAATATCAAACTAATGGCGAGTCCGACACTGTGTTTATAAAGCCATAAACTCTTATACTAATAAGTCCACAAGTTTGTATCTATCTATATTATCTAAACTGACGGTTTATTAAGAGGAGGAGTTAAAAGTAATAATAGTTAAATGTAACAATAGTTAATGAAGCAAGGCTAAATAATCACTTCTGCACGTGAAGAATGGGATAAAATTATAATAACGTCTTATTGACAGGAGGGTTAAGCGCTAAATAAAACAATGGCTTTTGTTTAAATATGCGTGAATAAATAGAAAAAATAAAATATAAATTATAAAAAGCAAATTATAAATTAAAAAAAGCGGCCCAGCCTAGTGGTTAAGTCACTGCGCAACTGATAACAAGGTTAAGCAGATGACAACAAGACCGGCCTGGGATGGGTGACCGCTTTATACAACGAGGCTATTTCATCATAAACACCGCAACAAGCTCGCCACTTGTTAGGTGTTGTGTGTTAATCCCTCCGCTGGGACCCGGAGGCCGTTTAAACGGTTCTCGGGAGCCAAATTGGCACCCGTGATGGTATTTATTTATTTATTTTATAAATTATAAAAGGAGGTTGTTTACTAATATGTGTCAAAAATAATTCAATTTCATTCTATATTTGGAGATAAATTAATATTCGTGTTTTTGAAGAGCCTACTTTGACAAATAATTAAATATATCGAGGAAAGCTAAAAAAAAAAAGCGTTTGTTACTCATCATTAAATTAAATTAAAATTTTAAATTCCTCGTTGCCTAAATATCATATCTGTAGAAAAGCATTAGCCTGAAAAAAAATACATAGCCTCTTAAGGACATGCATTGGCTATCGCGATGTCTGCGTTCTCCATACAAAATGGGTTTTCGCACTTTCAGTGTTTCTCCAACTACTTTATGTTTACGACATTTTATATATTTTATTTAAATCAGAAAAAAATATAATACAAAAGTTTTTATTACAACTAAAAGATAGAAAGGGGGTAGAAAACGGGACATTTTTTTTTCATCATCATATTTATTATATTTTCCATTTTATTTTAATATTTAGTTTTATTTTATATTTATACTTATTTATATTTTTTTATATTATTAATGGTTTTTTAAGTTTTTTCGTAGAAATAGATATTTGAAACTAAAAGATTGTTATGTTTGTTTATCAACATAAACATAATATTGAAATACGACTAACAGCCAAGTTGTAATATTAGAAGTACGTTTGTGTGGGAGTCACCACAACTGGAGAGCCCTTAAGGGAAAGGTTTATGTGGGAAGGAAGGTTTCTTATATATATCGTCGCTAAGGAAACCGGTTTCGTTACCACCGTCTTAAGGAGCCTACTGCATCGATTTTTTGTCGTGTTGGTAGACTCATTCTAGTAGAGTGTAGTTACGTTTCGGGCAATTCATCTGATGATAAAGAAGCGAGAAAACTCGTTATGTAAATTAGCTTTTGTCGCCTCCCATTACGTAACCGCACTATTTAGCCGTCATAGTGGCAGCGATAAATGTTGTTTTATAACAATGTAAACTACCTACAAAGTTCTATCTGTTTACTATTTGGTAGATATAGAATCATATATGCTTCAATAAAATAAAAGTAAAGATTTTGTGATTGTTGTACAAAGATGGATTCTCTTAAATTTAAACAACAATAAACAACACGTAATATGTGTTTTCAATTAACCATTTTGTTTTCTTTGTCTCCATTGTTTGATGTTGGTATCACCCTCAAACTTTGACATAAATACTTTTACAATTCCTTCATTGAAATAACATGTTTATCTTCGACAGGGGTTTATAACAAGGAAGGATTAACTCAAGAGACTTGTTGAGCTAAATTAGGTCTTGTTGGCACTCAGTTACAGACTGTTATGGCTTGCTCGTTTCAGCCACAATAATTACACCAGTGCCTCGGTAGCAAGTAGATTTCATGAGCTATAGAGGTTGGTTGTTCTATGCCGCAAGCAAATCAGTTATTAGCAGTTACGTAAGCTTGGTAGTTTTTTTGGCGTATAGTGCCATATAGCCTATTATTTAGCTGTGAATCTTGACGTACTATTAATTGGAACTTTATGAAATAAACACGTGGGTATCCATTAATGATTTTGTGATAATTAAGGATACGTTCTGAAATTTAAAACATTCTGTTTTTAGGCGCGGTTTTTAAAAGCATAGAAAATGTTGTGTGACTAGAAGGAAATAATACTACATGCTTTGAAAAAAACTATCCTATAGTCCCATGTGACGTCTAGCAAATATTTTTTTTTTTCTTAAAACAGTAGAATTTGCTTCCTCTTCTGTATGATCAGCCCCTTCCATCGGAGTGATTAAACGCTTGCTCACAGCTTATTATCTGAATACTTAAACCAGGGGGGTAATCACCGACTCCGATACCGTGGGTTCTCGTTCGAGTTGAGATCAAAAATGACGTCATTTCCTACAAATGACATTTCCAAAGTTCAAAATATATTTTAATTTTTTTTTTGTAATTAATTAGGTACTCGAACTAGTATGCAGTGGTCAATTCAAACAACGGTGTTTCACATTTCGTAGTACCAAAAAACCGTTCTCGATCTCAACTCGAACGAGATCTCACGGTATCGGAGTCGGTGGTTACCCTACAGATCCTCGTGCCAATTTTGCTTGGTATGGTTTGTATGTTATGTATTGCTTGTATTATATTATATACCGTATTTAAGTATTGTTATGCATCATTGATTTTTTTTTCGAGATAGTTCTGCACTCTAAGCCTATTTCACTCTCTCAAAGGTTAGCTGGTAGAAAATGCCTAAGGCATTAAGCTCGCCTATGTACAATTTTGTTCAATAAAGGATTTAAAATAAATAACTAAAACAAGATATGGGAGGCCCCGTTTCCTGGTTTATACGTTTCACTATTATTTAGAGAATTTCTTCCGATAACTTTATATTTATAAGAAAAATAAAGCCAATATATTAGGAAAATGTGAAATTTTGAAATTTATAAAAAAATCAAATAAATTATTTATTTATTATTTTGCGTTATTTCGTAACACTCTGTTTAATTATATGATAATAAAGCCACAATATAAGAAGTTTTATGAAAAGGAAGCCAGTTAAGTATTTAGCGACAGAGAGGCGAACGCGTTCAATACTTTGAAGCCAGCTGAAGCTTCTACAATTGACAATGAGCTCTATTGTGTGCTTGTGACAAGTCTTTTGTTAATTTATTTCATTTTATTGTTAAACTAGCTGATGCGTGCAACTTCGTCTTTAACCGTTTACGCAGCGTATGCTCTCATAAGGAATAGTATTACCGTTTTTGCTACATTTTTCATTGTTACTCCGTTCCAAAAAAGCCGCCCCAGCCTAGTGATTAAGTCACTGCGCAACTGATAACTTTATAAAAACTTATTGTCACAGAATAATCACAGTAAAACTAAAAATAAAACATTTATAAAATAAACTATAACTAAATGAAACAATCTATTGCATTTGTTATTAATACATACCAATCTGTGGTCCACAATAAGATACATGTTTCCAGTTTTAATCTTAAGTGAAAACGTTCGAGTAGTAAACTAGCAAATAATTGATCATTGCCTGTTGCAGCGCGTTTGGTAACCTCAGCAAGAAAGGATTCTACCACTTTGGCAAGAAATCGTTGCTGTATTCTCCTGAAAACCGGTGAACCCACAGACTGAAACCGAAACATGACTAGGTCACTTGACGGTTTTTGAATATATATGGGCGGTGAACGATACCGGTCAGTCAGTGTAATGAAGTTATAGACACCTTCCTCCCACCTAATGTTTCTCCTTTTACTTTGTTTACGCCATGCAACAGCTTTTGATACGTTTCACTATTATTTAGAGAATTTCTTCCGATAACTTTATATTTATAAGAAAAATAAAGCCAAAATATTAGGAAAATGTGAAATTTTGAAGATTCAAATAAATTATTTTGCGTTATTTCGTAACACTCTGTTTAATCATAACATAATTAAGCCTCAATATAAGAAGTTTTATGAAAAGGAAGCCAGTTAAGTATTTAGCGACAGAGAGGCGAACTCGTTCAATAATTTGAAGCCAACTGAAGCTTCTACAATTAACAATGAGCTCTATTGTGTACTTGTGACAAGTCTTTTGTTAATTTATTGTTAATTTATTTCATTTTATTGTTAAACTAGCTGATGCGTGCAACTTCGTCTTTAACCGTTTACGCAGCGTATGCTCATATCACCACTTGTTAAGTGTTGCCTCCGAATACCATCGGCGAAATGAGGACGGGTTAGGTTAATCCCTCTGCTGGGTACCCTGATGCCGTTTAAACGGTTCTCGGGAGCTAAAAACAGCAGTGATGGTATCTCATAAGGAATAATTTTACCGTTTTTGTTACATTTTTCATTGTTACTCCGTTCCAAAAAAGTGGCCCCAGCCTAGTGGTTAAGTCACTGCGCAACTGATAACAAGGCCGGCCTGGAATGGGTGACCGCTTTATACAACGAGGCTATTTCATCATAAACACCACAACAAGCTCGCCACTTGTTAGGTGTTGCCTCCGAATACCATCGGCGAAATGAGGACAGGTTAGGTTAATCCCTCCGCTGGGTACTCTGATGCCGTTTAAACGGTTCACGGGAGCTAAAAACAGCCGTGATGGTATATTTTTTTTACTCCTTTCCTATTGGTCGTAGAGTGATGTTATTGGTTATATCCTTCCTCGATAAATGGACTATCCAACACTACATTTTTGTTTTATCGAACCGGTAGTTCCTGAGATTAGCGCGTTCAACCAAACAAACAAACTTATCAGCTTTATAATATTAGGTCATAGTCATATCATCACGGATGCCTTACGGCGCCCGAGACCGCCTAGACGACCTAAGGTACCCAGCGGAGGGGTTTTAATCCCACCTCGTCGTAGCAGATGGTATGAGTCTACACCGAACAAGTGTCTAGCCCGTCGCGATGTTTTGAATAGACTTATTATATTATTATATTTTTTACTTCAACACCAATATTTTAACTATAAAGAAAAGGATTTCCGAAAAAAAACAAAAGTGAGTTTTTGCTATCAGTGTGCAGTGTTACTGAGACGACTCTCCTTCATAGTTTTATTGCTCCGTTGATGTTTTGGTTGGTCTCATCGGCACTTATAATTTCGAGTAGATATGCTACGCATCAAATTTATTTATTATTTCGTGCGTTCTGCTAAATGACAAAAAAATACCACCATGTCTGTTAGCGTTTCGTGCGTTCAGTAATATATTCATAATATTTACCTACAGTGCCTCGGAGAGCACGTTAAGCTGTCGGTCCCGGTTTCACTATACCAACTTGTGAAACTGTTTATAGATGGGTTATTGAGTCTATTCAAAACATCGCGACGAGCTAACCACTTGTTCGGTGTAGATTCATACCATCGGCTACGACGAGGTGGGATTAAAAACCCCTCCGCTGGGTACCCTGGGGCCGTCTAGGCGGTCTCGGGCGCCGTAAGGCACCCGTGATGATATATATATATATATATATATATATATATACCTACAGGCTTTTATTTGATGAGTAGGTTGATCATTATGGAAAGAAACTAGTTAAATAAAATTGTCACACCTGGGTTTGTGAGAGAAACAGAAACGGAGATCTTGGACACCTGGGACGCTGGCTATGTTGGCAAACTGGATAAAGCACTCAACTCAGGTAATATAAGTTAAATAAGTTTATTTTTTATTAGAGCATGGCATGTGACTTTGTATCTACCTAATGGTGAGCAGACCTACAAAGTCCATGAATGGGGTCGATCAATACATTTTTATTTAACAATATTGATGCAGTTAAGAAATGGGCAGCGACAAAGACGTATTTACTTTACGAGTCAGTTTTAATAACCTCGCTGCTTCATCGTTAAATCAGTCGCCCATTGGCTGCACTAAGAAAGCGATTACCACCTCGACAATAAATCGACGCAATACTCCTCGCTAAAACCGAAACATGACTAGGTCACTAGACGGTTTTTGCAACCGTATGGGCGGTGGTAACCAGTCTGTTCGTTCGGCCTAGCAGAGTTATATGGGCCTTCCTCCCACCTAAAACAGTTTAAATTTAGAGGACTTTATAAAAACTTACCCCCGTATTCTAAAACGTATACTTAACTCCACTTTACACTCAAGGAACGTCTGTCTCTTTCCACCAAATGTCAACTATAAAAAGCAAGTCGAGACAGACACTCCTTGAGTGAAGAGTGGAGTTAAGGAAACGTCTTAGAATACGGGGGTTATTATCACAGAATAATCACAGTAAAACTAAAAATAAAACAATCATAAAATAAACTATAACTAAATGAAACAATCTATTGCATTTGTTATTAATACATACCAATTTGTGGTCCACAATAAGATACATTTCTCTAGTTTTAATCTAAGTGAAAACGTTCGAGTAGCAAACTAGCAAATAATTGATCATTGCCTGTTGCAGCGCAAGGTTTCCGCTAAGCATCCGTTCACAATTACGTGTGTGAGCACCATTATGCCTTTACAACGCGCAAGACGCGATTCATGCAAAGGAAAAACGCATTGTATAGTGATCTATATTATGAGTTCGTTTTATATGGAAGCATAGTAAATAAAAAAGGAAAAAACAAAAAAGACTTAAACGGAAAGTACCAAGGCTATATAAGAGATAAGAAATACTAAAAGGAAAACCAAATATACGTATGTTTTAAGATGATTATAAACGTTCCGTGGGAAACAAACATACCTAAGGACCACAACATCAAGTCGAACAAATATTTTGATCACACAAACGAAATTACTAGAAACAGATTTAAAACTCAACTTTATGCAGTGGAAGTTGGTGCAAGAGGAATTCCAGCAAAGTCTTTGCACCGTCTATTGAAGGATCTTGGCCTTCCGAGAACAGCCGTCGGAACTTTTATGGAGCGTGTTTCCAGGATGGCGCTAACAGGATCATATAGTATTTGGTTGAGTAGAGAGGGTAGTGAACACAGTGCAGGTGAGAAAAACAGTTCAAAAGGCCTTTAAACCTACTTCGCGGTCTCAAGTCCGGGAAAGCTGCAGTTCATTCCCCTGCCTTTCAACCACGCGATGGACCCGGCACCCGCACGGTGAATCCATGGTTTGCTAAGAACATTGTCTCTCTTTTTAATTCGATATTTAAATTTTATGATCATTAAAAATTTTTAGGTAGTTACCTAAAAAGAAAAAGTAAGAAAACATTTTATTTATGGCCTCACAGCAACGTTACATACAAAAAATCAGTACAAATAAATTACCGCCTCCGCCCATGGCTAAAAACGTTACGATTTGTCATGGTCTGGGTGTTTATAAAATATAATATATATTTTAACTTTGTTTCTGGTACACATAGTACAAGCCCAGAGCTTAGTTTGTGACGAGAGCAAAATGTGTAAATAATAATAATATGTAGGACAATTTGCACATATTGCTCTCGTCACAAACTAAGCTCTAGGCTTGTACCATAAGGAACATAGTATATTTTATAAATACCCAGACCATGACAAACTGTACAGAAAAGGCGTACTAATATTTTTTTGTCATGGGTGGGAATCGAACCCACGACCTTCGGATACAACGCCAAAGACGCAACTACTAGTCTACTTGTCCTACATATTATTATTATTTATTATTAAAATACTTTTAAAAATGGTTGACCACTATTGTTTTATATACAGCATTAATCAGCATATGCCACATAAGGTTTGTATGCTGCAGCAATTTCTGACAACGCTTATAAGAAAATAGATCGTTTAATTTAGTTACATACATAAAAGTTTATATACGTGGTGGCCGAGTTGGTTAGGCCTTGGACTTAAAAACACTTGGGTCCCTGGTTCGAATCCCGGTGTGTACCAATGAGTTTTTAATTCAAAAATTTATGTACATTTGTTTGACAACACCACTATAGTGCCTCGGAGAGCACGTTAAGCTGTCGGTCCCGGTTTCACTATACCAACTTGTGAAACTGTTTATAGATGGGTTATTGAGTCTATTCAAAACATCGCGACGAGCTAGCCACTTGTTCGGTGTAGACTCATACCATCGGCTCGACGAGGTGGGATTAAAAACCCCTCCGCTGGGAACCCTGGGGCCGTCTAGGCGGTCTCGGGCGCCGTAAGGCACCCGTGATGATATGTATGTGTGTGTATAAAAGTTCCGCCATATAATCTTGACCTACTATAAAAAAAGATTATTCAAAAAGAAAAGTCGTGGTCGAATGAATAATAAAAAAAGAATCGTTTGAACGGTGTAACTGAACATCTTCATTGGGCCAGGAAACTATTTTATTACAGTGTTTTTACATAGATCCCACATAAAAGAAATTTATCGCGAATACCGAAGTTTTTACTGCCGAGCCGAGTAATCATACGTGATACGAATTCCGTTTTATGACCTCAGCCATAGAAAGATGTATGTATAATTGCATTTAGGTGTTATTACGTTCTTAAATTGCTTTTATGTGTTGTTATCACGTTTTAACGTTGATGCTTATACATAAGAAGATTTTATTGAAACGTCTAAAAAACATTATTTATGTAAAACGGAACTTAACCCGTCAGTGGTTACGTGTGTGTCTGTGAGACCAGGTTTTTACAAAATATGTTCTATTAGTTTGGGCTATGATTACCAGTAGTTCAATTACGGGCGCAGTTTCAGGAGTTTTAATAAAAACACCGGTCTAAGACATCGAGCATCAGTTTTTTTCAGATTTATATTTTTAAGTTCCCACTGGCACTGGTTAAGGCTGTAACTGCTTATATGTTTTGCTTTCAGTTTTAAATAAGGCCTATGTGTTAGGTAGCCTGATACACACCGTATCCACACCTTCCACTGCCAATTTTGCACTCCTTGGACTTCCGCGAATTGAGATATCCAGGGTCCCTGAAGGTGATTCCTCACCTGCACAAATCCATAGGTTATTGGTACTGGGTATTAATAGTTTTTGAGTGCACTCATCCCATTGACTCAATTTAAACTCAATTTTTAACTTTTGTTTTCACAGACAGCGTTAACTCGGTGGACATTTTTTTTCACTAACTTTTCAGCGATGTGATTGGCTGAAAGCAAGCTTCCTGTAAGAAGATTGAGATACAAGGCTATATATTATTAACTTAATTAATTTTCAATTCAATTCTTAATTTTTCAGTAATTAGCCTTATATATTTAGCACTTTTACCAGTCACAATAACACAATAAAATAAAATACCTACATTAGTTTATACACTTGTAGTGCTATTTATACATAATTTATTATAATCTTGTAATACTGGGCAGCACATTGCAGTAAATCGTAATATGTTAATGTATCTAGCACTGAATCAAACAAACCTACGAAAATAGAAAACTACTGTTCCAGTTAGGAATAATAATAATAATATGTAGGTCAATTTACACATATTGCTCTGGTCACAAACTAAGCTCTAGACTTGTACTATGTGTACCGGAAACAATGATATAATACATATTATTTTTTATAAACACCCAGACCATGACAAACTGTACAGAAAAACCAATGAGAAAAACGTACTAATATTTTTTTGCCATGGGTGGGAATCGAACCCACGATCTCTGGATACAACGCAAAAGGCGCAACCACTAGTCTACGGAGGCTGGGAGGAGGAATACTATGTAAAACAATATTTTTATTAATGTTTAAGATGCAATTAGTTGTTATATAAATAAACGTGATTTGATTTATTTCAAAAATATATACCTATGTATTATTGGTTAACAACCTTGTATTTTAAACAACATTAACAAAATGTTAAATTATTAGGTAATTTTTAGTCAAAACCTCGCCTAAGACCGGTATCACCAGATAAGTAATAACATTTCACGCCACTACTTGCGGGTTAAGGAGTTCGGTAATAGATAGAGGTAAAAACTTTCCTATGTTGTATAAGAAATTACTCTTATTTATTTATCCGATATTTGATAAATACCATATTTATTTAAGATCATAATTAGGTATCATAGTTTGATAGAATCAGTTTTGTGAAAACAATAATTCCATAAATAAGTATATCATTTGACGCTATATCATGTTATGTGAGTATTTACCTACTACGGCTGTGACATGTAGTGTTACGACTGTCATTCAATAATCAAACAAATATGTTTATACTACACCTGCTCGGAAAGTAGGTTCTTACTTGCGTAAGAATAGGTCAGAAAGTACGTCTTTGTAGTCGTACAAATATGCGGGAGGAAAAAGTGTATGAAAATCCATTGTTAACGTGCTAGTTTTTTTTTAATTTTTTTTCTTCAATTCTTCCAAATTAGGAAAGGCAAGGGTTCAAAGCCATACAGCCTAGTTTTTTTTTACAAGTTCGAAATTTTAATCAAAATAAAATAAAAGTATTGGTTTATTGGCTGTTTACTTTCTTTGCATTTTTGATTTATTAAGTTTTAACAACTGTAATAATTTTAATATAAACTTTAATTAATAGAGATGTTATTTTTTATTTTCCTCGTAGGTGTAGTATAAAGCACTATGTATCACTCGGCGAGAAAGTGCGATTCCTAACTCGAGCGAATTAAGGCCCTCCGCTTCGCGTCGGGCCTCAAACTTCGCCCTCGTTAGTAATCGGTGACTTTCTCCCCTCGGTGAACAATGTACTATTGTTTTATTCGTTAAAAAAGAAAATTATCCAAAGGGTAATAAATAAAGATAAAAAAATCGCCTATACCTTTTTATATTTGTGGTTCTAAATTTACACAAAACAAATTGTATATAATACTTTGCAATATTGCAGGAGCCGAAATAATGACGTTTAATTCATAACTAACTTGGAGTTATCGGCGCCATATGTAAAATAAAGTCGATTGTTATAAGAAATCGTAACGCATTAGAACATCACTAAATTATTAGTTCTCGAGCTGTAAAATAAACGCTTGGAAATATAAGTATAAAAGTATTTCTATATCCCAAGGCTTCTCAAACTATAAACACATTAAATGTGGATGTAATATACTATAAATTATTTTTTACGAGATTTTAATCTTTAAATAACGGAGGATTTGAAAGGACGGTGGAGGAAAAAAAAAATTGGATTACTATTCTATTTCCATCAGAAAGGCGTCTTAAAATAATTACGGGCGCTATATATATTTTAGAACTTTTAGGATATTAATAGGTGTGGAACGAATTTTATTTAGTGCGCCAAGGTTGCCGCGGTAAAAAAGTTTTAAAACCGCTATTTTATAATAACTTGCTTTGTAAGAAGTTAAACTTATTAGGTCGCCCTTAACTCTTAGGTCTATATTACGTTTTACAAAAGCAATTTGTACTAATTACAAGCTGAGGGTGAAACCATTTCATTAAAATGTAGTTTTATTAGCATTGTAATCAAATTTGTACTATTATATTATTGTAAGTTAGCGTAAGTTTTTTTTTTTGTTTTATTTTATTGAATAAATACATATTCTATTCTATTCTAATTGTTAACTTAGTTACTACCGGTACAAAATATTTGTACCGGTAGTAAAAGTGTTTAGATTTTATCGATTAACTTTGTTTTAGTTGCCTCGTATTATAAACAGAGTTTTGTTAGAAAATAAACTTAAGAAGAGGATCGTCTGATCAAAAAATTCCCATACATTACTCCTCCCTAAACATTTTCATAGATTTATATGATATTTGGGGGCGTTATAAATATGACCGTTATCTAGGCTCTTACTTTTTCCTTTTGTTTTATGTTTGGTATAGAAAAAAAAAATCTAACCCTGAAATCCGAAAAAAATCGCCAAAAAATTCCCCATATTATAATAATACATATAAAAGATCAAGACAGAAAATTAATAAAAGAAATACGGTACGGTCTTCGTTTATTTTTTCTTTAATAAAATGAGACCATATTTTTTCAAATACAGTTTAGGGGTAAAGAAACAGTTTTTCTGCCTAAATTGTACTACAATCTCATATACGTGCTCTTTCTCTTATTGAAGGTGGGGGAATGTTTACATACATTATGTATGGGAGCATTACCGACTCACCGTCATGATGAAGAAGCTCATCAGACGCTCCTCTTAATAGGTGACACTCTTATCTTACATTTTACAAAAGCAATTACATACCTACTACTAATTGTAAATCCAGCTCACTTAAACAAATATTTGTACAGGTAGTATAACTTTCTAGATTCTAGCGTTTAATGCTGGTACACAAGTCACGTAACAAAAGTCAGTTATGTAGGTATCTAAGTTGCTCTAACATGAGTTTTTGCTAAAGTTCATCGCTAGTTTTTACTATCTGCTTACACTAATAAAATAGCTTATTTGTACTTCTAAAATAATGGATACTAACATTAGACGTTAGCGACTACCGTTTGCATAAATTTATGGTAGAGCTACTGGAATTACGTATATCACTTGTATATTCAGCCTATATTGACAGCCTTCGTAGACTAGTGGTTGCGTCTTTGGCGTTGTATCCGGAGGTCGTGGGTTCGATTCCCACCCATGGCAAAAAATATTAGTACGTTTTTTCTGTACAGTTTGTCATGGTCTGGGTGTTTATAAAATATAATATGTATTATTTCGTTGCTTTTGGTACACATAGTACAAGCCTAGAGCTTAGTTTGTGACCAGAGCAATATGTGTAATTTGTCCTACATATTATTATTATTATATTACCAACCCTTACTAATGGCTCTCAGGCGTGGAAACTTAGACAAAATTTTTTTTTTTTTCAAAATCAACTAGGGCCTTACCAAAGAGCCAATCGATAATCGAATCGAAATACCCATCGAAAGCCAAATGTATGGGATTTGACGTTTCTCGTCGATCAGGTTCTACCCAAGAGTAAAATTCCTATACATATTTATCGATCGATTCGGCGGGCGATTCGATTGACGATCGTGTTCTTTGGTCAGGGGCCCGGTTTTTTTTTATAAGCGACACTAACAGCTGGTGTAATAATACAGCATGACTTTTTTTTTTTCAAAATCAATCGGTTCGATTCCCGGCTAAGAGAATATTTTTTTTAAAAATCTAATGATGCAGTATTAGTTTTTATCAAAATCGGTCCCGAGACTCCTTTGAGCATTTTTCGATATTCCTTGTAGTTTAGGATTTGGCCATGAAGGCAAACTTGAAAAATTCACCCTGTATACTCGCGACGGGACCTTACAAATTTAATTTTTATGTAAATATTTTTTAAATGATGTTGTGTATTGTAGGGGATAAATGGCTTAATATATATATAATAAATAAATGTACGTATAATTTGCCAAGAATTTTTAAAGTTTCATCTATTGTGGTTTTTTATACTATTCTTTACAGCACTACAGCCTATAATAGGGTACTAATTTATTCTACAAAAAAATATCATCCCTCATGTGCCGTGCTCCAAAAAAAAATTGATCGAATCAGATTTTTTAAATTTGATTGTAGATAATAGATAATATGGTACTTAAAATAAGGTTTAGACTGGTGCACTTTCAAAAACGTTAAATCGTCCCATTTATTATTATACATATATATATATATATATATATATAAATTATATATATCATGGGTGCCTTACGGCGCCAGAGATCACCTCGACGGCCTCAGGGTACCCAACGGAGGGGTTTTTAATCCCAACTCGTCGTAGCCGATGGTATAAGTCTACACCGAAAAAGTGGCTAGCTCTTCGCGATGTCTGGATAGGACCCAATAAACAGCTTCACAAGTTGGTATGGTGAAACTGGGACCGACAGCTTAAGGCGCTCTCCGAGGCACTATAGTAGTGTTGTTAAACAAAATTCACTGGTACACACCGGGGCTTAAACCTGGGACCTAAGTGTTTTTTAAGGTCTAACCAACTCGGCTTATTAAGTGGTAGTAAAATACGTTTAACGGTTTTTTGACAATTCTGAATGTCTGTTTTAATATAAACGTGTGTGTTAATAGTGGTATTAATACGTACCTATTTTTAGTAACAGGTTTATAAGAAACGTCTAATAAAATCGGAACCGCCTGAGGGTGTGATTTGGCACTTGCCGGGTCGCACAAATAAATAGACTGGTTGAAACATTCTTCGTCTCTTCCAGAAACTTAGTAGG
This sequence comes from Monopis laevigella, assembly GCA_947458855.1. Classification (NCBI taxonomy): domain Eukaryota; kingdom Metazoa; phylum Arthropoda; class Insecta; order Lepidoptera; family Tineidae; genus Monopis; species Monopis laevigella. Next base: position 15,643,752 of record OX381587.1, read on the forward strand.
TCTTACTTTACTTAGGTAACTTGGTATACAGCAAAAGTATCGGGTTGTAAAATAAATACCGGAGAAGGGAAGCGAAAGCAAACACACTTACTACAACAGTTTCTTTGCCATTTCTCCAAGCCTGTTACGACGTTAAAAGTGTTTAAAATGCTTGCGGTATAAGTAGTAAAAATAAAAGAGCTGTTTTTGCAGTAACTAAAGCGCCTTTTATGTTATCTTATACAGTCGTGTTGGTTTCCGGGAAATAATATTAAAACGCGTTTCTTAGATTAATTTTAATATATTTTTGAAGAAATAAAGCATATTAGAAATGTATATCTCAGATTATGAGAATACCTTAAACCTAACAAATATATAAAACAACATTGTAATAATAAAAGATATTTGGAAGTAACTGACTCTTTGAAATAACATAAAGTTGCATCGATAAAAAAAAATCGCAAAGTTTCACCTACATTTTTTATCGATATTTCCCATTACTTGAATATAGCCATGTTGATTATATAAATATGTTGATTATAAAGCCATGTTTTTTATAAATCCGCATGAGATTTTTTTTTTCACTCGTACGCTTATTACGAGGCATCTGTTATTTCACCTGTTTTATTTGCCTTTATACAATATAGTTTATAATAGTTATACATGGGGTACCACAAGGAAGTGTGAGGGGTTTTTGCTTTTTCTTTTATATTAATAACTTATATCAAGTTACATCAAATTCCAAAACATCTTATGACACTGTTTGGATGACAGTACTGTATTATTCGTGGGGACAACTATAGAATATTATACTAATAGCATATTAAATTCTATAATGGAATGCTTAAAATTTAACAATAAAAAAAACAGTCTTATTAAAACAAAATTCATGACTCTTACATAAAGAAACCTTAAACTAGTTGAAAACTAAGTATGAAGGAACAGGTATTAAAGACACGAATATTACAAAATTTAGGGATATTTATTTATAACCAAATAAAATAAAATATCATGCAGAAAATTATTTCTAATTGTTTTTATTTATCTTGGCGCCAGGTCCCTTATGGGGTAGGCAGATACAACCGAGCGCCACTTGATTCTATCTCTACATACCTCTTTTGCCTCGTCCACAGTCAACTCTTCGCATACATGCACGCCAATTTCTGAGACTTTTATTTGCACCGTTTTTTAAAACCTTTTCAATTTGATGCAATATGCAGAAAATGTATCCAAAAAATATGTCAACAATCATTTATGCACTTTACAAACTCAGTAAAATAGTTCCAGCTGCAATATATTAAATTAATGTTTACATACCCTTGGACATTGCATAGAGAGCTAAAAAGAAATTGTACACAACAACTTTATCTATATATTTTTTTATTTATTTATTACTTTATGACCTAGTCATGTTTCGGTTTTAGTCTGTGGGTTCACCGGTTTTCATGAGATTACTGCATCGATTTTTTGTCGAGGTGGTAGTCTCCTTTTCAGGGTGCGATTACGCAATTGGTGGTTGAACTGATGATAACGCAGCGAGTAGGTATATTAAAATATTCTCATAATGCAATTCATCTTTGTCGCCGCTCATTTCGTAATCGCATCATTTACCCGGCATAGTGGGAGCGATCAATATTATTTAAGAATAATTATTGATTGACCCCATTCATGGACATTGTAGGTCTGCTCACCACCTGATAGATACAAACTCAAATGCCGTGCTCCAATAAAGTTAAAATAAATCAGTATCACCCTGAGGCCGTCTAGGCAGTGTCGGGTGGTACAACCCGTGATGGTACACTAAATTTTTCTAACCGAATATTATACTAAATGGAATAATACCTAAACGCTATATCAGTTAACTTTCAGAACTAGTCATAAATGATTTATAAAGTCCATTAATACTCGCTAATACAAATGGAAAATTGGGACAATATTGACAGTATTTGCCACCCTCTAGCGGTAGGTACTAATAACTATGCATTAGCACTTATACAACCAATACACTCCATTGCTGGAGTTTGAAGCTGCAAGAGTACTAGTTCGAAATTAATTTTGGCCCGGGAGACTTTAACTCTCACGAGTATGAAATTATCTATTGTAGAAATTGAAATTGAAATAAATGTATTCAGAAATTAAAATAGGATTTTACGTGCTAGGCTAGGCTCTGCTATAAGTTTTTGCAAACAATTTTTACTAAAGTCGCTAGTAACTACAGATAGGAATCAATCAATAAGAGAGGTTTATTTTAAAAATAAAGCGACTCTATTGGTTTCCAAAATTTGTGGTACAGTAACCATTGATCGGTCGATTATATTTTAACTATTGACTGTCAAACAGGTAAACAGACCGGAAGTCGTGGTTTCCATATTACTCTTGGTAAATAATATTAGTATGTTTTTCTGTATAGTTTGCTTCAAGGGCGTTCCAGACAATTTTATTGCTATTCGGTGTTTTAAGAGATTTTCAAACCCTATCTAATCCTGTTACTGGACCGTTCCATTTCAAGTTTATGGTTAAAAAATGTTAAAATTCCGATTTATTACTAGATTAAAAAAATAAAAAACTAGATTAAAATAATAACATAAATATCCAAGACCCTGATTCTACTTTTATACTAAAATACCTTCATCATTACAAAACTTACATGATGATTTTTCGTCGAGTATAAATATTTTTTCAGATTGTTCATGCGCTAGCGCGCGGAATCAGTCTTCTGTTATGCGCTTCGCATAACAGATATAATATGTTATATCAGCATTGTTGTTCCTGATAAACATAGAACAGACTTTAGACCTTAATTTGTGACCAATATAATTAGCGTGAAATGTCCTATTATAAAGAAACTAATAGTACATTACTGCCGCAGTCTATAATGACAACTTTGCTGGTCACGCTGATGATGGCCGACAGCGCAGCTCCAGGCCGACACAGCGCGGTCAGCGTGCAGCACTTGATGGATGAGATAAAGGCCGAGACCGTAGGTCGAGGCCTTTACAGCGAGGACAGCAAGGGCTGCAATGATGGCCAAGCTGGAAGGCCTAGAGCGTAGCTAGGCTAGCTCGAGGCAATCATAGCGTGACCAGCAAAGCAGTCATAGTGGGCCGAGGCTTGTATAGTGCTTTACTCCAAAATGTAAGTACCTAATCTAAATAAAACCAGCAAGTAATTTATAGGGCTCATTTTTAGCAAAAAAGTGACTAAATAAAAATAAAATTTTCGCTGAACCGCGCTTTTGTTACTTCTTTTTTTTTATCAATGTTAGTTGGAACTATACAGCCAAATATGGAATAAAATATATGGAATAAAATCTTTTTGTACCTATCTCTATAAATACAAACAGCTGTGTTTTAAATAAAATCTTTTTGCATTTGATTTTTTAAATCGTTGAAACGTCATAATAGCGGCCGGCAATTTTTTGCCGGCCTGTTAGAATGGCCAACAAAACATTGCCGGCCGCCCCTTGAAACAGAACGGCAAGGTCGACTTTGCTCAAACAAGGTTGTCAAAATAATGACCACATTACATGCATTTTTGAGTAAGTAATATTATAATAAGTAGGTACCTAACAAGCCTTGTACAAATGTTCATACGAAGAGGGATTAACAACACGAAAATATACATCCAAGAAATTTTACCTAAAATTCCAAACAAAGCATTGCAGTAATATCAAAACAAGAAATTAAGTAGATTTACACAAAAGAGCTGCATTCTCTTGCGACGTGCGGACTGAATATGAAGCGAATTATGTTCGTGATAAGTTCCTAGATAGTGCTCGACTATTACTGCATTGTTATGTCCGCTTCTGCTCCAATTTGGGTATTACAAAATTTATATTTAGGTCTTACCCAAATTATGTGTTCTTTATGTTATTTATATATTCATACGCTCTTACGGCGCCCGAAACCGTCTAGACGGCCTCAGAGTAAACAGCGGTGTGATTTTATACATATCTCGTTGTAGCCCATGGTAGGAATGGGTCTAAACGGTACTGACTGAATATGAAGCGAATTGTGGTCGTGATAAGTGGCCAACTTGACGCCATGTTTGCATAGACGTTATAAAAAAGTTTCACGAGTTGTGTGTAGTGAAACTGGGAATGACAACTTAATGTACTACTACAAGTAATGGTGATGTCAAAAATTGTTCATATTTATTAAAAACACATTGATACACACCAGGGTTTAAACCGAAAAAATTAAGTGTTTTTAAGTCTAAGGTCTCCAATATCTTATTTGTTAATTTATCTTATTTACTCTATAATAATAATATTAATATTAATTCTTATCGAACTAACTTATAACAATAAAATTAAAAGTCATCTTCAGCATTACTAGATTAAAATAAAACCATAAATACGCTAGACACTGAATTTCTGGTGTTTGCAGGGCAAACTTTAGGCAGGTGCAAAAAAATGGGGGAAATACTGGGGGAACTTTTAATTGGTCCATCTGGAGATCAATCCCATTTTTAGAACGCATTTCACTGGAAATTCAGAGGATGAGTATTTTGGGCACAAGCAGAAGACTTCAACGAAATTCAGTTATATAATTGTGATTAATTAGTTTATTTTTGGTTTAATAGTTCATAAGTATATTAATAATACAAACTATTGGCAAAATTATTACGAGTGACCCATAGCACTAGCTGCGTCTCCGCATTGGACTTAGTTATATTTTTATTAATATAATAAAATAAGTACTAACAATATCATTTGTTATTTTATTTTAAAACACAAAGTTTATTGTATTCCGGCATTTAATATTCGCAGTTTAGAATATAAAAATAAACTGTAAAAAACAAAAATAATTTCTTAAAACTGTCGCTCCATAAGAATAATGATACACAAAAAAAATCTGCATTTACTGAATAAAGAAAACAATCGCTGAAGTTAGGTCGCTGAAACAGAGTTGATAGCTGGCATTCGTCTTGTTGCTTCAGGAGTGGCATCGCGTAATGTAAACAATAATTCTCCTCAATGAAACTGTTCCTTCTTGGTGTGTGCTTACGATCAAACTCTTGCGAGATTTATTTGTCGTTTTACTTTGACATCAGAGGCCCGATTACGAGTGTTTTGAGATGTGCGCACGTATTTGCGTTCGTATTACGAATAGGGTATTTCACTCCGTTTTGAAACTCGTTTTATATGATCCTTCATTACATAATAAGCACACTATATTGATATTTCCGAGATGTCTACTCTATTATTAATAAAAATCAATGTTAAAGTTTGAATAGGCTAAAAACGGTGTTTCGCAGTCTATGTCAAGTGTGACGTCAACAAACAAACAAGCATAGATTAATTTATCTCCTATATATTATACTCTTTATATTTCATCCACATGATTTATAATCTGTGTATCGTTTTGTTTACTTGCGTGTGACGTCACCAGTCATCAACCAATCAAAGATGTTTTTGTTATAAATAAAAAAATAAAATTTATTTCGTGTACTCTACAAAAGATATACATAATTTAGTTTAAAATAAAGTGAAATATGTTTTTTTACACCATTGTCTGATAGGATGACCACAATTTATAGTATATTTTTAATGTAGTCAAATAGCCTATTATAAATGACAGTTGTGACCTTTATATCTCAAAGGCTGGTTTTACATAATTTTGTAAACGTATTTTTTAATTCTTTCATTTATATATTATTTCCCAAAGCGTATTGAAAATAATCTTTAATCAAAATTAGGTAAGGGCATTACCTCTAAAATATTTAATCAATGATTATGTTAATTACTGTTCTGTCACCATCACTCTAATGACGTTTTTCAAAAGCATACAAGAGGATTTTTTTTTTGATTAGAGCACGGTATTTTGACTTTGTATCTGTCTACCTGGTGGTGAGCAGACCTAAAAATGCATGAATGGAATCAATTATTGTTGTTAAAGATCATAGTGGAAGCTCATTGTATAGCCATCTTTTGTTTGGAAATGTGATCTAGACCTTATGGCTTTCCTATAATAATAACTACAATTCAATCTACCTTTTTGTCAATCATCATTTTAAAAACAAACACGTTATACTTTATTTTCTAAGTTTTGCTGGTCGTTCTAACAGGCTGGCAGAACATTGCCGGACGCTATTTTGACGTTTCAACGATTTAATATATGTATATTTTATTTAAATTACTTGCTGGTTTTATTTAGATTAGGTACTTGCATTTTTGAGTAAAGCACCATACAAGCCTTGGCCCACTATGACTGCTTCGCTGGTCACGCTATGATTGCCTCGAGCTAGCCTAGCTACGCTCTAGGCCTTGCTGGTTTTATTTAGATTAGGTACTTGCATTTTTGAGTAAAGCACCATACAAGCCTTGGCCCACTATGACTGCTTCGCTGGTCAGGCTATGATTGCCTCGAGCTAGCCTAGCTACGCTAATTACTTGCTGGTTTTATTTAGATTAGGTACTTACATTTTTGAGTAAAGCACCATACAAGCCTTGGCCCACTATGACTGCTTCGCTGGTCACGCTATGATTGCCTCGAGCTAGCCTAGCTACGCTCTAGACCTTCCAGCTTAGCTGCGCTACGCTGCGCTACGCTGCGCTACGCTGCGCTGTCGGCCATCATCAGCGCGACCAGCAAAGACCGCGGCAGTAATGTACTATTAAAAAAATCCAAATCTATATTAAAAAAAAAAAAAAAAATCGATTGTGAAAAGGATAAGGAACTGAGAAGTGAGAACTTGGAGAAAGTTTTTGACAGATCCATTAAAAGAGGGTTAAAAGTAATCTTCAATTTATGAAGTCTCATTGTGTTTCATGCTTAAATCTTAATATAGTCCCTATATAGAGTTTCCGTTATTAGCTGTTTTTCAATAGCTATTTATTAAAAATTTTTGCTCACTTCATTTTAAAATGTTAATATTTATTATATAAAAATTATACCAATAAATTACAGTTAAATTTTATTTTCTTCTTTATTCTTTACAATTTTATTTAGGTTTTATTCCAGTGAATATTAGTTTAATTAATTTTAAGGAGATTATATTATACCTATTAATAAAAATACATAATAAGTAAATTAATTTCAGGTTTCTATTGGGAAAATATTTATTCACCACTTAGCAATAAACTTTTATAATTAAAAACTAATAAACGTTGGGCTATTTATTACATGAAATGGAGGTCATGGGTTTGATCGACCCATGGTTCCATAAGAAAACACAGCACGAAATTATTTAAGTAGCCAAAAAGATGTCAATAAATGACCACTTAGAAAAAAAAAATCCCCAAAACGTAAACCTAATTCAAAAATATTTTAATGCATTTTTATGTAATTTTAATATACCCAACTTTTCTTCATAGCATACTTTTCTCTATCTGGTTTATTTAATTATTTTTTCTAAGAGACTCTTAAAACACAAACCCCCTGTATATTTGCACCACCTAAAACTATATCGAAAAGTGATATACCCTATATCCTTCCCAGGATCTCAAACTATCCCCATACCAAATTTCATCAAAATTGGTTTAGCGATTTAGGCGTAAGAACTTAAAAAACATACAAACATACAAACAATGTTAGTGTGAGTTACTTTCGCTTTTATATTATTAGTATAGATAATACTATACATCGAGAGGGAAAGATCACCGAGATACAGACCAACGCCAGATGGCCTAGTTTAGTGGCCGGTTACTTACATAAAATTGTTTGGGCTTGTGCAAAAAATAGTGCATAATCACACTATTTTTTCTTTTATGCAGCGTACGCTCTCAAACAGAATATGTTTTTCCCGTTTTTGCAACATTTTTCATTGTTACTCGGCTCTTATTTGTAGTAGTATGATGTTATATAGCCTATCCAACACTAAAATATTTTTTTAATTCGAACCAGTAGTTCCTGAGATTAGCACGTTCAACCAAACAAACTCTTCAGCATTATTATTACCTTCTGATCCGAGCAACTTCATCTGCGTAACTTTAACCGTTTACGCAACATAAAAAGGATTTTTTTCCCCGTTTTTGCAACATGTTTCATTGTTACTCCGCTCCTATTGGTCGTAGCGTGATGTTATATTAGCCTATAGCTTTCCTTGACAAATTGGCTATCCAACACTAAAAGAATTTTCAAAATCGGTTCAGTAGTTCCATATATACAACCTTACAAACTTTAGCTCTTTATAATATTAGTATAAGTATAGACTTTATTTGGTTGAATAAATGAAATAAAAAATAAAATTCATATAACATTTATGCGTCCACTAGGACACACCTATCGGCAAAACCTATTACAGGGATTTGGTACTACTGCATGGGATAAGTTCTTAAGTCCCGGGATTCGTAATAACCCTCCCCTTCAAGAAAATGAAATCCGTATGAACCAGTCTTAAATTGGATACTGGAACATACATCCATTACTTGTATATTATGTATTTAATTAAATAGATTTGAATGAAAGGGTCGCGCACTGTAAGCTCAGTGGTTGAAGTCTTAAAGATAATTAAACATTGGCGCGTCTGTCAACCTTAGGAAATACTTTTTTCTTTCCGGAGTACGACATGTGACTGTTTATCTACCTGATGGTAAGCAGACCTACAAGGTCCATGAATGGGTCGACCATTACATTGTTGTTTAACAATATTGATCGCTCCCACTAAGCCGACTAAATAATGCGGTTACGAAAAGGGCGGCAACAAAGTCTTTGCATTACGAGTCTATTTTAATATCCTCTTTGCTTTATTGTCCAAATAATCGCCCGTTTTGTAACCGCACTATGAAAGGAGACTACTACCTCAACAAGAAATAGATGCAGTAGTCTTTGGAAAACCGGATAACCCACGGAATAAAACCGTCATTTGACGGTTTATGCATCTGTATGGGCGGTGGTAACGAGTCCGATCGGTCAGCCTAGCAAATTTATAAAGGCCTTCCTCCTACCTTAAACAACATTGCTGTACAAAATGTGCTATCAACCCTACATATATGTTCTTTTAATTAATGGCTTTTTCGCATTGCACGTAGTTTTGCCAATGTCACGTGGGTAGATTTAAAAAGTAAAATTTTTAGTATAATAAAAGTGGGATGAAAATTAATTGTCAGACTATTGTTATTAATACTTTTTCATAGTTTAATACCTAGTTCTACAATTCGCATGTTACAAGTATATTAAAACATATGTGATAATCAATTATTGGTCCTTTGAAGTTAAAATATGTGTTCATACTATGTTTAGTAGTGCTGTTCTTTTTCTAATAAATTAATTAATTAAAAAATATATACTTAAGATTGGTTCTCTATTTCCCAAATGTCAAGTCAAGATAGACTATGAAGGACAACTCTACTGAAGCCAATATCATGTACACATCTAAATTTAACATTTCATATAAAGGTTTACATTATATAGAATGTAAGATATTTGTATTTAGCATTTAAAAAATTAATCTAATTATCTTTTCTTTTCCTTTTATACATAATTATAAGTAAAACTACTTCAAAGTCCAAATTAAACAGAAATTTGTAGAATATAAATTTATTTGTGAAAAGCAATTTTGTTGAAATAATACAATTTCCAATAACAAGAAGCACTAAGTGAGCTTAAAATGGACGATCTTGTATTTACAAATTATTTATTACAAGTCAACAAATGGAGAATAAATATTTAATGCTTTCTATTAATTATTTCTTAGTCTCGGAAATGCTTATAAATTTAATTTGTTCATCAACACCGCTTTCAGAACTGAGAACCGTGTACACGGTATCAGTTATTTAGTGCATGGGTTTAGGCTAACTGGATTTTTTTATATTATGAGATTCTTAGGTGGGAGGAATTTAAGGACTCTATAACTTCGCTATGTTGACCGACCGATCTCGTTACAACCGTTACACTTGAAAAAAACAAAATGACCTAGTCATGCGTCGATTTCTTGTCGAGGTGGTGCAGTTGCGAAACAGGTGCATGGTTAGGAGCGCGGATATTAAAATTGACTTGTAATGCAAATTCATCTATATCGCCGCTCATTTCCTAACTGCGTCATTTAATAAACTTAAACTTAATGTTCTAATGTCCCGAAGGTTTGACTGTCAGATAATGCCCAACGGCATTAAGTCCGCCTTTGTATTATGCAATAAAGTTTGATAAATAAAATAAATATATAAATTTAGCCGGCATAGTGGGAGCTATCAATGTTGTTAAACAACTATGTATTAATCGACCCCTTTTATGAAATTTGTAGGTATGCTTACCATCAGGATACAACGACACATGCCGTGCTTCAATGAAAAAAAAATCTAAATTCAGCCACATTCGAAATAATCGTACAAGTAGTTCAGCATATAAAACTAAACGTGGCCAAAAATTTGTATAGTAAAAAAATATGTATATTTGTCTGGCAACACGACTATAGTGCCTCGGTGAGTCGGAGGGCACTTTATGATTTTAAAATATTGAGTTTAGATATTCAGTTTAAAACAATGGTAACATAAATGTTAATATGTTTTATTTCTAAAATTGGAGTGTCCCATGCTTTTTGGATATATTTTTCTATCGGCTCTTCTTGTCCTGTAACTAATTCTCTCCGTCTGCCTCGCCTCTCCAACAAATTCTGGGACTAAATTGGCCAATTGGTTATTTTTAAGTATAGAGTCAATTAGATTAAGAAAATGAAGGCTACGGAGTCCAACTATTTTTTTCTTGATTGATGCTATTAATATTAGTAATTTTATTACGGGTATTTTTAAATAATCTTGTTCTGAATAATTCTTTTTGTATATGAATAAAATAAATCTATTCAAAGCAAACTAAATTGAATTCAAAGAGATAATCCAACATAAACCAATTAATATGAAATATTCTTTATTAAATAAATAATAACACTCAAATCATTTTGAACAAGTCAGATAAGAAATACTTGAAATATAAATTTACAGATTCTTATTAAGGGCCCTGGAGTTGACTTGATGCCCATATAAACGTACTTTCAATATTACAACTTGGCTGTTCAACTGTCGACGTTCAATTATTTTTTTTATGTTCATAATTGTAAGCAGAAATATTTCTGTTGTGGGTAATATGATTTTTTGTATTATAGTACTTGTACTATTATTTCTTCTGTGATTATAGTATTATGTGTATCATCGCGGGTGCCTTACGACGCCCGAGACCGCCTAGACGGCCCCAGGGTACCCAGAAGAGGGGTTTTAATCCCACCTCGTCGTAGCTGATGGTATGAGTCTACACCGAACCAGTGGCTAGCTCGTTGCGATGTTTTGAATAGACTCAATAACCCATCTATAAACAGTTTAACAAGTTGGTATAGTGAAACCGGGACCGACAGCTTAACGTGCTCTCCGAGGCACTATAGTGGTGTTGTCAAACAAATGTACATATTTTTTTTAATTAAAAACTCATTGGTACACACCGGGATTCGAACCAGGGACCTAAGTGTTTTTAAGTCCAAGGTCTAACCAACTAGGCCACCACGTATATTTAAATATTATAGTATTAAAAAAGTTTTTTTTCTGATTTCGAAAAAAAAAAAATAACCCAACACAAAAAGATGAATAAATACAATAACCGACATAGATATTATTTTAATTCTGCGACAATCAGTAATCGAGTATTATTGGAAGTGCGAAAGCTAATTTTGTATGGAGAACGCAGAGTTCGCGATTACGAATGCTGAAAATAATAATATGTTCCTAGGAAACTAAGCTCTAGACTTGTACTATGTGTACCAGAAGCAACGATATAATACATATTATATTTTATAAACACCCAGACTATGACAAACTGTACAGAAAAACGTAATTTTTTTTATATATTTTTTTTTGCCATGGGTTCAAACCCACGACCTCCGGATACAATGCCAAAGACTATCACTAGTCTACGGAGGCTAATTACAGTAAAGTTTTAAAGTTCCTGAAGTATATAGACATATATAAAAAAATAAACGAAATATTTTGTAAAATTATTATTTCACAATAGAAAACCCATCGATATAATATAATGTAGTGGCTTATGACCTTTGTAGTTGGGGCGACTTTAAATAAATATGTTAATTGAGTTAGGGCATATCCATCTAGTTTTTTTATTCTACAGCAACCCCAATTTAAATTGTTAAATATAGCTGTGGCTATATAGAAAGTATCTAAAAAGTTTTTTCTTTACTTACCGCTTGATGCAAGCTAGGTGTTATATTTGCAAACATAATCCCACCCACTGACCCACATACACACATTCACACACACACACACACACACTCACACACACACATAATCACATTACACACACACATAATCACACACATTCATAAACACACTTATCACAAACCTCATACCCACCACATACACGCACCCACTCATTACTAACTACTTTCTTATTATTACAATTTTTATTAAGATGTTTACTTATATCTTTTCATACTTAGTAATTACTTTAAAATCATTAAACTTGTATTGATTATTTTGTATAAAGAGCGAGGTACCTGTCAATCAGGTTTTTCTAACCTATGACAGGGCCTTTTTACTAAATATGATGTATTAATTGTATTGTTTAATGACAAATAATTTTTTTTTTTTTTTTTTTATGATTTGACACCAGAGAAAATTGTTACCTACCAGTGACGAAAAGTAACGTACTTCTTCAAGCGTACTTTCTAAGTATGAAAATAAAAAAAAAATTAAAACCAAATGAAAAATTATCCTTCGGTTCTTGCCTTAACTACATATTCAATTTCAAAAATAGAACCGGGACAAGTATTAGCAACTCATTAAACTGTATGAGTGTTTACGGTGTCCCTCCGCAGAAGCCCGGTCAGTTGGGACTCCAAACGGACTATGGTACCGTGAACAAAGCAAAACTTTATCTGAGTGAAGTCAATGCTAGCAGTGTTGCCAATTACCCAACCAATTTTTAGAGGATCTTTTACTGTTCTAAAATCTAAAATTAAATGCGTTATCTATAGGTCGAAGGGAAATCACAAAATCAGTGATATTGTAAAATTCCTAGGTAAATCACGGAATCTTGGAACATATTAATGACCCCAAGCAATTATTTGAGAATGTTTTACTGGTATACTATAATTGACTGGGTTACCTATAAAATATGTCGCAGGAAGATAACGAAAAGAGTAAATTTAAAAAATCTCTGAGCAAATCACAAAATTCTGGAAGTCGTCAAAATCCAAGTTAATTTTGCCATTTCACTAATTTGAGTACGGCATGTGATTTTGTAATTACCTGATGGTAAGTATAACTACAAAGTCAATAAATAGGGTCGAATACATTGTTATTTAACAGTATTAGCTGCTCCCACTAACCGGCTAAATAATACGACTTAGTTTGCAGCTCGAGACTTTAATAATCTGCTTTATTGCAACAGTCCGTTTCAGAACACCCTGAAAGGAGACTACCACCTCGGTGAGTAATCGATGCCCAAAATTCATTCAGAATTCTAGTCTAATGTGACTTAACGATTTTTGCATTTGTATGGGCGGTGGTAATGAAATTCAATCAATTGGCCTAGCTAAATTTTCCTTCCTTTCCTTTCTCCCATTTAAGTATTTATCCACTTTATGTCTAAACTAATCAATTCATTTACTTTAATAAACTATTATACTATATAAAATTATTATACCGCTTTTTTGAATATTTTTTTATCTGGCAACTCTGTATTCTGTATTTCAATAGCTCGTCTACGCGAACCGCAGTTGCGAATGGAAATAGGCTGTTATGAAATTGTCGGTTTGTGTGTCGGTTTAGAATACGCTCTTCCTGTTATAGTTATCTCTTTGACTTTGGCAGGACTCAAATTTACAGACGTACGCTAATTACACTCAACTGAAATATTTTCCTAACACCGGAAAAAGGTTAGTTGATTTTACTCGATGTACCTACAGCTACGGACCGCCTCCGTAGACTAGTTAGATTGCGCCTTTGGCGTTGTATCCGGAGGTCGTGGGTTTGATTCCCACCCAAGTCAACAAAAATATTAGTATATTTTTTCTTTAAAGTTTGTCATGGTCTGGGTGAATATAAAATATTATATGTATTATATATCGTTGTTTCTGGTATACATAGTACACGCCTAGAGCTTAGTTTGTGACCAGAGCAATAGTGACGTGTTAATTGTCCTACATACTATTATTATTATATATAGATACAAAATAGTTCAGCTAATAACCAATAGCCTAGACGGCCTCGTGGTACCCATCGGAGGGGTTTTAATCCCAACTCATCCTAGCCGAGTCTACACCGAATAAGTGACAAGCTTGATTTAACTTATAAGACTAAATAAGCTACACTAATACATACGATATTTTATAAACACTCAAATCATGGGAAGCTGTACAGAAATGCGTACTAATACTATTTAATAAGAACAGAAATCGAACCACATATATGGCCAATGTACAGAGCTGCAGGCAGGCGAGAGAGGCAGTCACCAAACCAGGCCCGCGCCTAGCTCGAAACCTGCTTAGTCTCAACAGAGGTAACCTAAGGATGGTGGTGGGTATTTTGACCGGACACTTTCCATTAAACAGTCATCTTACCCTTATAGGTATCATCAAACTGTCCTCTATGTAAAGGATGCATGGAAACCGAAGAAACACCAACCCACGTGCTGCTTCACTGCACCGGGGTGGCTTCACCACGGGCGGAAATCCTCGGAACACCGAGATCTCCTCGAAGGTCGCTGCCTTTTGGAAGGGAGGCTAGAGTAGTAGCCTCTCTTTTAGAAGAGTAGAGTTGGCTAGAGTAGCCGGCCGTTTACATCACGCAAAAAGGCCTAACTTCCTGGCCAATTGCGGAAAAGTGGACCCGCCATGAAGATGATGATGATGAAATTGAACCCATGGCCTTCAATACAATAAATAGTGACGCGTAGCCACTAGACCACAGAGGTGGTCGCTTAATTTTTATATTTAGGTTTTAAAGTATACCCAGCTTGGTTAGCCTAAGGGAATACATTGCGCAATAACGAACAGGTCCGAATTCAGCAAACTAGGTATTTGCATATTTACCATGTTAAATATGCTGTTGTAAAAATAGCATATTGAAGTTGCTTTGCTGCATATGCAATCATATGTAGATGTAATTATAAAACGAATTAAAAAATGGATGTGTGGATGTATCGAAAATGTTAGGTCGGTACCAGCCAAAAAATACTAATAGGCTAAGTGAAATAGGGTTTAAGTAGATAAAAAAAAATAGGGATACAACATTTTAAACCGACGCAGGTGTTAGAATATAGTAAATAAATAAGGTATTTATAATTATTCGTTATGAATAACTTATTTATTAATTAGGGTTAAATAAAAGAAAATATGAAACCCAAAGATTTTTGTATTCTAATAAGTATTTTAACTTTATAATATTTCGGTTAATTAATGTAAATTGAATAACAAAACTACTACTATTAATAATCACATTGATAAGGAGATTTTATTATATTATTACAGTATAACAAAATATATCAGGGTTTACATATACAGGGTACTTAATTTTATATTTGTCGCAAACCGTGTATGTTTTCTTACCAAATCGCCATCTTGCCTTTTGTACTATATAGCCTGACTTATAAGGCCAAGGCCAACAAAACATAAAGCCACAGATTGAAGAAAAGACAATAATTAATTTAATCAATATAATGTTATTGTTAAAATAACTCTGTGATTAAAATAAACAAGTGATCAAAGTATATCTTATTGTATATTGGTATTCGATATCAATGGTCATTGATTAATCGAATACTAAAATATATCAACATAACAATGTAACACAGGCGTGCTTTCTTACCTAATAGCACATAATAATAATATATAATCGTTCCTAAGGGTATAGTGATAGGTAATGTACATGTATGTATATATAATAAAAAAATATAAGAAGTGGGAAGCCCCTTCCTATATTTAATAGTTTAAAAAACTTTGGTGATATTTATAAATAGCTATGTAACCGCGGGGTAAAAACTCGCCGGTTTACCCACAGTTTATTTGCTGATATCAATTGATGAAAGATTTTTTTAATCAGTTCTATTTTTAAGCTTATTCGAAAAATAAACAATTAAATCTTTTCTCTTTATAATATAAGTATAAAGTATAAATAGATAAACAAGGAATAAATAAGTTAAAAAAAAATAGAAAAATAATACTCTTTCATTTCAGAAAGTTATCAGTTCGCCCTCGTTCATGAAAAGCGCACAAACATTTTAACAATAGAAAATAGACCTTTTTATATAAACCCCAAACTCGTATGTTTGACAAACTCTACCGCAAATGCCAATTCTATTGTGCTGACCGATTGTTAGAATGTTATTGAACACAAACAGATTTAGTTTTCAGGCTTACATTCCCCGAAGTTTCCACCGCATCCGTCGTTCACTTTTCAGGGATATTTTCTGCACGACACGCTCGGTGATTTTCTCTCTTCTAACATTTTCCAATCCTGGTTATGCGGACTATGAAGCTATTGTACTTATGCCGCTTTAGTGTAATGTTTCATACAGCATTCCACCATTTCAGTGAGAAAATGCTAGTTTAAATTTGAAAAAAAAAGTATTAGCAGCATGATACCTTATTGATAAAATCTTTTTTTATATAGGTACTTACATTATTTTTTTATATAAGGTTGAATTCCGGGCTAATGAGGCTCTACTTATCTAATAAAACAACTTTTCCCGTGATACCACGTATAATTAAGAAAAGGTATGTAGTATGGACTCGCTCAGTTTGCTGCTTAATTAAAAAATATGCAAAACCGAACATCACAATAACGTTTTTAAGTCATACGAGTATGCACTTTGATAAATTATAATATTTTTACTTCACAAAATTTAAATCTTATTAAATTAATTAATTGACTATTCTGAAACATTACAGTATGATTAAAAAAAAAAAACAATAAACGCATAAAACTACAGATTACAAATTCGCTTGTCTAAACTATAAATAATAATCAGCATAAAAATAAGCATAAACTAGTCCTCTGACCTATTACGGTAATGTAAGATGAGAGGACTAGTTTTTGCTTACTTTTATGTTAATAATATTTAAGCACTAGTACAAGTTTACTCTCCTATTTCAATGGTTATAGGATTTAAGCGGTATATTGTTCAACGAAACTGTAGAATATGAAGTTGTGAAGTGACGTAGTCATGTTTGCGAATCTGCAGGGAGTAATTCCGGAATGCTCGGCCTTTACTACCGAAATGTATGCGACCAAACTTAGCTTGCCGTTCCAAATCTAGATTGCTCTCTATTAACAAGTTTAAACCGAGATTATTTATCAGACATGTTTTTATTATTCATCATGCCAGCCTTTCGTGCGTCCACTACTGGACATAGGTCTGCCCCAAGGATCGCCACAACGACCGGTTCTGCGCTGCCTGTATCCATCGGCTTTCCGCGCACACTACATAACCAACTAGTGTAAGACTAGGTGGTTAGCTGATTCCATTGACCTGTCAATCATTATCATTATCCATACAAGGGAGCCACCAAGGCGACCAACTTCACCGACATCCACGCTTTAAATATAAATTCTAAATAAACACACCATATTAACTAAAACGCTGTATCAATTTTATTGGTCCCTGGTTCAAATCCCGGTGTGTACCAATGAGTTTTTAATAAAAAAAATATACATTACACATAGTACATTTGTTTAACAACACCACTATAGTGCCTCGGAGAGCACGTTAAGCTGTCGGTCCCGGTCACTATACCAAGTTATGAAACTGTTTATAGATGGGTTATTGAGTCTATTCAAAACATCGCGACGAGCTAGCCACTTGTTCGGTGCAGACTCATACCATCGGCTACGATGAGATGAATTAAAACCCCTCCGCTGGGTACCCCGGGGCCGTCCAGGCTGTCTCGGGTGCCGTAAGGCACCCGTGATGATATGTATGTATGTAATTTAATGAATAACGGAGTAATCTCTAATATAAATACTTGACCGCCTCCGTGGTTTAGTGGTTACGTTGTTAGCGTTGCATCTGGAAGTCGTGGATTTAATTCCCACTTATGCCAAATAATATTAGTACGTTTTTCTGTACCGTTTGCCATGGTCTGGGTGTTGATTTAAATATGTATAATAAAATATAGTATCGATATTTCTTGGTACATGTAATATAGACTAAGAGCTACCAACTTTATGCACTGCATCTTAAATGCCTCTTTAACTACAAGAGCCGATTCTGGCACCCTAATATGGCGGGGTTTCACTACCATAAAATTACAAAGAGGGTGAGATATAAAATTCAATATGACTAAAGTAACAGTCATGCAATTTCAGAAGATTATTCTCTATAGTATTCTTGATTTATAAAAATTGCCAGAAAAAAATTTGTCTCCTAAATGTTGCCAGAACGTTAAAAAATAATAGTAATATAATAATAATATTATGTAGGACAATTTACACATATTGCTCTGGTCACAAACTAACTATAACTATACCCAGTACGCTTGTACTATGTGTACCAGGAACAACGATGACAAATTGTACAGAAAAAACGTACTAATATTTTTGCTATGGGTGGGAATCGAACCCACGACCTCCGGATACAACGCCAAATGCGCAACCACTAGTATAAGGAGGCATCATACAATTTTTATTGGTAAAAAAAGGTTAAATCTATTTAGGATTTTTTATTGGTAAAAAAATATAGCCCAACAAAAAAATTTATTCGTCAAGGTACTAAATACTTAAAGTATGTTATTTGTTAGATCGTAAATATAAGTGTACCTACGTACAAGTATATACTAGCGTAGGAGGAATAATCTGCTCATAAGTCGATCGTTTCTCGCCTCACGCCCGACCGGATATCGGTTTTTGGTGTTTGCTACGAAAGGCGATCCATAGTGCCGTATGACGGATCGCCGTACAGTAACCATGGCATTATAAATATATCCGCCGTCTTCATAGACGTATATATAAAATATATCTATAATATCCATGCAATGCTTTTGAATAAAATTTAAGGAAAACCTTTCGATTTGAATATCGGTTTTGGCTACGACGGAGACTCGTAGCACCTAATATTACGTATGTAGTTGCGCAAATATATAGGTAGATGTATCTATATACCTAGTCTGCCTCTCTGTATGCTTATATCATCTAAGCTACGCTACAGTTTTTAATGAATGATGTTTTCGCCATTATTTAGGTAAATTCTTCCGGAAGGTTTACTGTGATACATAATCAGTGCAAAGCCGGGTCATTAATATTAAATATAAAGGAAATAAAAAGGGAAATTTGAAGGATAACCGATTGGAAATAGGTTTTAGTTACGACAGCGATTTGTGTCACATATTATTATGTCCATGGATACTTGTGAAAATTTTTACTAAAATATTAATTATAAGACAAAAAAAATATTTCAAGAGATTGCTAACAAGTCGATAAAAAAAGTCGACGCGACGTCGTCGTCATTTTATTTTTAAACAACAATGTAATAAAGTTTAACAGTAGGTGAAACCGCGTTGCATAGCTAGTAATACATGTATAAGTACATAGGTATAAGATATAAAAATATCCAAATATATAAAATAAGATATTGCTTTATCATGCTGTTGGATAAAATTATAGGGCACAAAAAATTGGATAACGGATTTAGCTACGACGCGAGTAGCGTAAAACCATTATGACGGATCGCCACGCAATTACTACATCGCATTATAAAGATGCCCATCTTTAATATGTTTTGATATATAAGAATAATATTATATAAAATGTGTTAACGCTATATCACGCTTCTGGATAAAATTGTAGAAAACAAAATTGTTTTTAGTTACGACGGCGACTCGCAGTATATCACCGTTATGATGCATCCTTGTGTAACTAAATTCAATTTATGTATTTATGTTAAGAATATTTACAGTAAACTTATCATAACCATATTTCACATATAATACTAGGAACTATTTAAAAATCAACACATCAAAGATGATATAATTCAGCATAGATTTTATAAAAACTAAGTTAAATTTTATACAATTTATATGTAAATAATACATTGCGTTATTTATTAGATACAAACTTATCATCTCGGGTACCTTACGGGTCCCGAAACCGACTAGATGGCTTAGGGGTACCCAGTGGTAGAGTTTAATTCCCACCTCGACGTAGCCGATGATATTGAGTTTACACTGAACAAATATCCAGCTGCCCATTGGATTATATTATTGTAGGGAAGTGCCCTGAGGCCCAAATCGCCTTCCCATACATGCGAACAGAAGATGAATGAGCGCTTTGCAAACCAAAATAAAAGGTGAGAATAATAGTGATTACCTATAACCAATGAATGCTCAAGAAGTAAGTAACAGAATATGGCGGCAATAAATATATTTGACATTTCGTTACGTATAGATTTTAGGGCTTAGGGCACTTGCGGATGAATTCTCATTAAGAGTAAGAATAAATACGCAAGTGCCCTCGTCACCATATTTGGATAGACTTCTAGTTAACTTGGTTGGGTCGATCGAAATATATAAAATATGTTTATCGTGCTTCGGATATGAAATATTAGGACAACAAAATGGAATTGTGTTTGTTACGATGCCGCTCGTGATGTAGCACCGTAATCGATGCACATTTATATACACCACATTTAATAAAGTCCTGCGTATAAAATAATCTGAAATATATAAAATATGTTATAGCTTTTGATAAAATATAAAGAAAATAAATTATATATCGGTTTTAGCTACGATGGCGATCGTAGCGTAGTACCACAATGATGGATTGCCGGGAAATTTCTACTTAAATATTATATTTTAAAGTCGCTTTTCGTAAACGTGTATGTGGTCATGTATAAGGAAGATCGATATTATATATAACTCTTATATATAATCTTATCCCTCTGGATACAATTGTGGGGCGAATATTATATTTAGCTACGATGACAATTGACAGCTTACTACGAGTCGTCATCGTAGCTAAATATAATTAATTCTCTTAACATTTTTAATAAAAAGTAATTTAATATGTATTTTAGTTCAAAAATAAATTTTCATTGTGAAATCAGTTAATCTTTAAAAAGTATTTTTTAGTTAAAAAATTTACATTAAACAAATATGTTAACAAAATCATGCATAGTATAGCTTATAACCCTTATATTAAATGTTATCGCTATGTCATTGCTTTGGATAAATTTGTAGGACAAATATTATATCTACGATGACAACCTACTACGATTCGTCATTATTGTAGCTAAATATTTTATTTCCTCTTATAAGAATATATAGCTACGATGACAACCTAATACGAGTCGACATCGTAGCTAAATATATTATTTCCTCTTATAAGATTATATATCGTCATTGCATCCTCAAGATTTAGAATTCACTGTGTAGTCCATCCCATTGCTATGGCGTTGTACAGATTTTTAGAGTCAAAGCCCTAAAAAAAAAAAGAAAAAACAATACGTGCTTCGATGGTATCTCGCTCATTCAGTATAACAAACCATTCGTTCTTTTCTGTGGCGTTGTAAAGTTGTTTATTTTTCGTTAAAATAAAATTTTAGTGCTAATTTGTGTTAAAAACTGTTAAATCGTTTGTTATAATCGTGTATAAATATGGGAAAACGTAAAAGAGAAGAAGATAAGTTAAAAAAGAAGATTCTGAAGTTAGAAAAACGTCTTGCCAAGAAAAGGAGAAAGTTAGACGATACTACAAGTGAAGGTTAGATATAAAAAATGTGTTTGTAAACAAAGTATTTACATATTTACTTCAATGTTTAACAAACACTAGCGGTCTTATTCATAAAAACTTACGAAGCCTTTATTGATGCTTTATAACAGCTCAATAGCAAAACACCTCAAAATGTTATTCATAAACGCTCAATAAACCTCTAATAGTGATAAACGTCAAATAACAGCTCCATAACTTTATTGAAGGCAGGAGCCCACTATAAACCTATTTTAACCTCACTTTTTATACATATTTTATTTTTTGGTTTAAAATTTTATTAAATGACTTCTATTACTTCATAAAATTATATTACAAATAAAAATAATAATGCCCAGTC
The DNA here is from genome assembly GCA_947458855.1 of Monopis laevigella. Lineage (NCBI taxonomy): Eukaryota > Metazoa > Arthropoda > Insecta > Lepidoptera > Tineidae > Monopis > Monopis laevigella. Next base: position 15,665,711 of record OX381587.1, read on the forward strand.
GGCTTCCGATCAACAAATTCTCAAAAATTTACAACTCGAATGGACTTGAACCAAATTAGGTTGGGCGCACACTGACAGAAATTTGTAACAAAAAAATATTAACATTTAATCTTGTTTCACCGCGGTAATTTGTCCAAAAAGACAAAGTTGTGCCGCTTCAAACTACAAAAATTTAATGGCGGTGCCGACTGCCGTCACATCTGTTTTTTATTTTATTTATTACACGACATGTGATTTTGTATCTACCGGATGGTAAGCAGACCTACAAAGTCCATAAATGGATCGATAAATACATTGTCGTTTTACAATATTGATCGCTCCCACTATGCTGGCTAAATGATGCGGTTACAAAATGTCAAAGAATCAAAATGGAAGAAAAAAAAAAAAAGAAGTTTACATTACGAGTCTATTTTAATATCCTCGCTGCTTTATCATAAATTCACTGGTCAGTCGCTTATTTCGTAACCGCACCATGAAAGGATACTACATAGGTACAGATATAGAGAGATGCAACATACGCGATAAACAAAGCTGTATTCTATTTTTAATACAAATTATTTTAATTTAAATGACGGCTGAAACCGCGGGGCACAGTTAGTGTGCATGAATTTTCTATCAGTGTGCGCCCAACCTTATTATAATTATTTCATTAGAGGTGTCAAAAACGTTTTTTTTATTACTTTTATGGTCTTGGTTTTCCGCGATTCTGCCAAATTTCTTGACAATCAATTATTTTTTTCTAACAACACATCACTAATTCAGCTAATAAACGTCAAATAGTTATAGGAGCTTTATTGGAGGTTGGTGAATAACAAAAAAGTTATCGAGCCAATAGCCTTATTGAACGTTTTAACTATTGAGCTCTTTAAGAGTGTTTTAAGGTTTTTTTATGAATAAGACCGTTAGTCTTTTAGTTCTACAACAAGATTGTAGGCGACCAAACTATACTAACATTTTGTTAAGGTCATTTTGTTCTACAACGAGATTGTAGGCGACCTGTAAAAATTATCCAAAGAACAGGGTTAATTAGTTCTATAACGAGATTATAGGCAACCCTAGTTGTATATACATATTCAATTATATTTAGACATGTTCTTTTTTTTTTTTTTTTTTCAATTTATCCAAATATTGGAAAGGCAAAGGGATCTAAGCCCTTAGACATGTTTTTTGTCCTATAACGCGATTATGGGCAACATGTTCCCACAAATAAATAATGTGGTCCTTTTATATACATTAACTAAACCCTTACTCTTTTTCTACAAATTGTATTGGTGTTATGTACCTATTGAAGTATACTTTAGTTGTATATATGACTATTTACAATAATAATCATTTGTTCATCATTCTTTAAAACCATTATTATATTAAGAATTATATGAAAAAAATGTAATGTATGTTTTGTTTACTATTACCCAGGAAGTGCTAGTGACACAACTAGACCTAGGACACCAGTTATACTGGATTTGGATTCTGAAGGTCTGGAACAAGGAATACCGAAAACTTCTGAATTATTAGAAGACAAGATTGACTCAGAAATTTTGGACCTACTGGGAGAACCGAAAGAAAGTGCAGTTCAATCTGGAGCGTGTATTCCAGAGGATATCGATAAAAGATGGGGGGATATTTTAGTTATGGGTCAAACTAAAGAACAAAAAATGGAAGTTTTAAAAAAGATGTTGATACCAGAAAATTTTAAATTAGTTATGGCACCTAAACTTAATTCCGAGTGGTATCGCCACTATTAAATTTATCGATATTTATGTATTTATCGATCCTTTTCCCCTCCCTTTACCTTACGCACCTCACTACTCTCTAAGCTACTGTGACGAGAGGACGTCTACCTACATATAAAATTCGTCTACCTACATATAAAATTATAAATAGTTTACCGTGTGATTTTGGATTAATTATATATCTTGGAACCACAAAAACCCAAAAGTAATAAATCAGCCACCAGCCGGTGATAATATATATAGTATTTGTGAAGAGGAAACTATAATAAGAAGACCGTTCTGGATGATCAGGTGCGTAATCCCTTGTTATATTCCTTTGCAATTTCCTAGATTAAAATTAAAACGAATCAGCCTCTTATATTTACAGTCCACTTATTATCTTGGCATTCTTTGCATTTTTTCTACCGAGATAGCATCTGCTCTCACAGAGCCTGCAAAAAATAAGGACCTAAGGCTGGAAAACTTCCAAAATACCTTAGGACTAGGCTTGGCAGGGATATCTAATTTACTTACCTGTGTGATAAAGGGCAATGTTGCTAAGATGAACATGATTAAATCCATATCAGAAATTGGGCAAGTTCTTCTAAACTTGCATCATGATACTATGCAATAGAAGAAATCTTATAATACCGAGCCTTGACAACAAATTTAATAATTTAATTAAAACCTCCAAAAGGGATTGCTTTCTCTTCGGGGAAAATCTAGGAGAGAATATAAAAGCTATTAAAGTAATGGAAAATTCCAGCCTGCAAATTAAAAAAGTATATACCCCAAATGTGGCAAAGAAATATAATAACAAGGAAAACTACCGGGGCCCACCTCGTCAACAAAATCAAAAAGTATACAGACAAGGTGGGCGCAGGATCCCAGAAAATCACCAAAAAGTTGCACCTCAGCGTCCTCCAGCAAACTACAAGAGGAACACATACAAGCCGGCCCGTCAACATCATTAGAGGTACCTCATGCTGGTCGCCTTCGGCATTTTATTAACACTTGGAGAGTTGTCACACATGACCTCCACATTATTAGTTGCATTTCAGGATACAAAATACCATTTAGTTGTAACTTTAACCATGTTAAAGTAAATAAATAAATCCTAAATATTCCTCTTTGGAAGTGACAAATTTAAAAGTAGCTATTTCCAAATTATTAAAATTAGGTGCAGTATCCAGGTGTTCAGAGATCCAAGGCCAGTTTATTTCTACAATTTTTTTGACACCAAAGAGTGATGGGTCGTTCTTAATTTAAAAACTTTAAATAAATATATAGAAACTCTCCATTTCAAAATGGAACATATAAGAACTGTTTATAAGCTAATGTCTAAAATTGTTTCATGGCCACAATAGATTTAAAAGATGCATATTTTTTAATTCCAGTGAATATATCAGATAGAAAATATCTTCGATTTACTTTTGAAAGCTACCTCTATGAATTTAATTGCCTTCCATTTGGTTTATTTTCGGCACCATATATATTTACCAAAATTATGAAACCCCTTATAACAAAATTGACATCAGAAGGTCACAAACTTGTTATATTCCCTGATGATATTTGTTGCATAGGCAGTACCTACCAAGAATGTACCCAAACAGTACTAGCTACAATAAAATTACTAACTTGTCTAGGTTTCATAATAAATGAACAAAAAAGTTAAAAAAATCCTAGTCAATTATGTAAATATTTAGGTTTTTATTTAGATTCAGTTAATATGTGCATTAAATTACCAGAAGAAAAAAGATTAAAAGTATTAAGCTCTGTAAATAAAATTTCTACTTTAAAAATAATAACCATAAGGGATTTTGCAAAATTCTTGGTCTTTTAACATCAGCTTGCCCTGCTTCAGCATATAGTTGGATATATACTAAACTAATGGAAAGACTAAAATTTTTAGCTTTACAACAATCAAGTGATAATTATAATATTAAAATGACCTTGACTATGGAAATTTTACCAGATTTGACCTGGTGGAAAGATAATATTATTTCAACATTTAACCCTATTCGACAAGGACAATATAAATTAGAAATTTTTTCAGATGCTTCCCTTACAGGTTGGGGTGCCTCCTGTAAAGGTGAGAGTACCAATGGTTTTTGGAACCATCAAGAAAGACTTTATCATATTAACTACTTAGAATTGTTTTTCTTAGCACTTAAATGTTTTGCAAGTTTATTACAAATTGCGAAATTTTATTAAGAATAGATAATATTACAGCAATATTTTACATTAACAGAATGGGGGGAATACAATTCGTACACTTAAATAAAATATCTCGAGATATTTGGATTTGGTATGAGTTAAAAAATATATTTATTTTTGCTTCTTACATCAAGTCTAAAGACAATATAATGGCTGATATAGCCTCAAGACACTATAATATAGATACTGAGTGGGAACTATCTGATAAATCATTTAAATTATTAACACATAAATTCGGTGTTCCAGAAATTGATTTGTTTGCTTCAAGATTGAATCATAAATGTAATAAATATATTTCCTGGAAGAGGGAACCTGCCGCTTTCAATATTGATGCTTTTACTCTAAATTGTAGTAACTATTTTTTCTATGCGTTTCCACCTTTTTCCTTAATTCTAAAATGTACTAGGAAAATAATTGATGACCGAGCAGAGGGAATTTTAGTAGTACCCTACTGGCCTAGCCAACCATGGTGCCCACTACTGACATCCATATCAAAATCAGATCCGTTTATCCTTAAACCTCATCGAAATTTGTTATTATCTCCTTTCAGATCGTGCCACCCTCTTTGGAAACACCTTATCCTGGTTGTGATAATTGTATCAGGCAAGCATTCTTAAAAAAGGGGGTGCCCCCAAGTTCCATAGACATCATGATAGCCTCACTGACTAAAAACTCTAAGAAACAATATAATACCGCCTTTAAACAATGGTGAATTTTTTGTAATAAGAATAAATTAAATTTTTATAAAACTTCCTTATCTTGGGTCTTAAAATTCCTTACCGAACAGTTTAATAAGGGCTTAGGGTACTCAACCCTGAACTCATATAGATCTGCTCTTGGATTGATTTTGGGTAAAAGATTTAGTCAAGGAGATACTATGTCACGTTTTTTTAAGGGTATTTTTAAATTGAAACCTTACTTCCGAAATATCAACATACTTGGGATCCAAACATGGTTTTAGAATTTTATTCCCAACAATATCCTAATGAGAATCTATCATTGGACATGCTCACAAAAAAATGTATAATCTTGTTTTGTTGGCTTTAGCCACAGCTCAAAGGGTGCAAACAGTGTCCGTTATTAAATTAAATAATATTAAAATAAGTTCAGAAACAATTGATATTATTATAAATGACTTAATAAAAACTTCTAAACCCAATCTTTCAAATCCTAAAATATCAGTTCCTTTTTTCAGGCAAAAAATTGAAATGTGCCCAGCTCATACACTGTGCTCCTATATCCAATGTACCAAGAAATTTAGAAATACCACCAATACTGACAATTTATTTCTTACTATAAAAAAACCTATCCATCTACTTCACAATCTTTAAGCCGTTGGATTAAAGAATCTCTTAAAGGCGGGCAAAGATACTAATATTTTTACTGCTCATAGTACCCGTCACGCTTCTACATCAGCAGCTGAAAGAAAGGGTATTCCACTAGACATAGTAGAAAAGCAGCGGGGTGGTCAGGAAACTCTATGGTTTTTGCTAAGTTTTATAACCGACCCCTTAATAATGTTAAGAAAGATAGTTCTTTTGCTGAAGCTGTGTATAATGTATAATTAATGTTTTTGTGATTATCTTTATATGAAAACTATTGTATTTAGTATCTATTTTTTTTGTTTCATCTACCAATTATGTCATATTTGATTTATAAATAAAAATTAAACTATAATAATTACAATAATATTTATTATTATTTCTTTTAATTTCCTATTCTACATCAGACTCTAAACATCTACACAGTGAATTCTAAATCTTGAGGATGCAATGACGATATATAATTAACGGTTAATTGAACTTACCTTAAGTGAAGTTTGACCGTAATTATATGAGTCATTGCATCCGAAGAGATTTAGTCCCGCCCTCCCAACTACGTAAAACCCACAAACTGATGTAAAATAGGGACGTCTCTAAACTAAATGATTTGTTGTACTGAGTGAGCGAGATACCATCGAAGCACGTATTGTTTTTTCTTTTTTTTTTAGGGCTGACTCTAAAAATCTGTACAACGCCATAGCAATGGAATGGACTACACAGTGAATTCTAAATCTCTTCGGATGCAATGACTCATATAATTACGGTCAAATTTCACTTAAGGTAAGTTCAATTAACCGTTAATTATACAGCTACGATGACAACTTACTACGAGTCGTTATCGTAGCTAAATATATATGTTCCCCTTATAAGGTTATACAGCTACGATGACAGCCTACTACGAGTCGTCATCGTAGATAAATATATTATTTCCTATTTTAAGATTTTGAATGACAAGTAATTTAATATTCATTTTCAATATGGAATCTGTCAACCTTTAATAAGTAATTTTTGGTTCAAACATTTGCACAACAAATATGTTAGGAAAATCCTGCACAGTTTATTTAGCTTCAACCCGTTGTGCGGTTACGGTATTGCTGGTTCTAACGATTATTGTTGGTGTAATCAGCCCATCATTAGATTAGATTACACTTCGCATTTATCTCCCAACATATGCAGCTTCCAACTATATTGTTCTCATTCAACTAATTAGAATACGAGCTCCGGGCGTTGTTTTAGAAGTCAAGTTAAATGATGATGAATACCTACACCAAAGACAAGTAGTTAATTTATTTGTGACAGTATTGTATTAATAGCTATGTATAGTATTGTGCAAAAAAGAATTTTAATTAAATAAATAATGAAACAGAAAATACAATTAATTACACAACAATAACAAATTTAAAATTAGTAGACATAGACCAAAATAAAACAATATATAAACTTGAATTGAATTAAATTTGGATTGCGTAAAAAATCAATAATAATATAAATAGTTAGTAGTTCCAATAGAAAAATTACGCATTAAATATTTAAACATAATTTAAAAGAATAACGAAAATCATAAAAATAGAATATATTGGTGAATTTTTCAAGTGGGCCTTCAAAGCTAAATCCTAAACTACAAGGAATAGTGAAAAATGCTCAAATGAGTCTCGGTGCCGATTTTAATAAAAACTAAAGCTGTTATATTAGATTTTTGAAAAAAAATCTTCTCCTGGCCGTTAATACAAGTGATAAGCTTAGTTTGGGAGTTGGCTGAATATTGTAAAATTGTATTGTAATTTGTATTGTAATACATAAAATCGAACTAGTTAATTTGTAAAAAGCCAACCAAAGGAAATTGATCTCTATAAGCGACACACACTTATCAGTAACTATATCAGCGGGTGCAATAATGAGTGCAGGATGAGTTTTTTTATGGAAAATCCACCGGTTCCATTCCCAAATATTTATTTCAAAATCTAATGATGCAGTTTTTATTTTTATCAAAATAAGCTCTGAGACTTCTTTCAGCATTTTTCGCTATTCCTTGTAGTTTAGGATTTGCCCACTTGAAAAATTCACCTGTAAACAAATATGGTATATTTTTCATTTGCTACACATCCATGAGTAAAGTTCATCGATTAAAATTTGATCATTGTTCTAATGATCAAATTTTAATTCTCTTATTAGTCCAAAGTACATATATATATATATATATATATATCTATTATTACTAAGGTAAAGTAAACATGTTGACCATGGCTATCATGCCCACGCTTCATAATGGGTTTGTTTCATAGTTAATTTTGGGTTTTAGTACCTACGTACCTATCAATAAGTTGCCAAAAAGATAACATAAAAACTTTATACGAAAAAATAAAATTTCTTAAACATCAAACTTCGTTTGTGACCAATATGCGTAAATTGTCCTACATATAATAAATAAACATCAAAAATATTTTTATGTCATTATGTTAATGTAACTTTTCTTCATAAATCACTTCCTTATGTCTGGCGTAGGTATTTTAAAACTTTTCCTAAGAGACTCTTAATACACAATCACCCTGTATTTATGACTATATGTATATCGCTATTTAATATTATGGCAATGCCGCTTCCATTCTTAAGACCATCGGTCCTATCTCCGGGTTGAGTGATTTTTTAAATTTAATTTAATTTTAGATAGTTATAATTTTTATTTGGTTAGGGTTTTTTAAACTATTATAATTTAGTTATAATGTTCAATAAATTAATAATAATATATACCCTATTTTACCCCCCAAAGCTAATTAATAGCTATTCAACAAAAAATAAACCCATATAAATCGACAAATAAACAAACAGACAGAAATTCTAAAAATGTTAAATTAATTAAATTATTGCTCTATATATTATAAAGCAATAATTTAATTAATTTAACAGAATCCCTCTTGCCTATTTAAATTCTCCACAATAATAAATTTAATCTAGTTAAAATAAAATTAGCTTTAAATAAATAACTTATAGCGGTAGAAACAATAGGCCCATGGTCTCCTAATTCGAAAAAAAAATGCTTATAATTTAATTATTAATCGAAAAATCGGGAGATCATCGAGCCAGAGCTTTTTTTATAAAAAAAGTTTCTTTGAAAATTCAACGCGGAAATGCCGCAAGCATTTAGGAACATTTGCTGCTGCAACATCGGAGAACCTAAGCGATATTTTTTATTTATTTTGATACTATTTTAGTTTTCTTTATATATTTTAATTTAATTAAAAATAAAATAAAATAAATTGTACACAATTTTATTTAAAATTTATCTAAATTATAAGATTACCTATATATATATATATTTAATTAAAAAAATAGGGACATTATCACCTTTGTTCTAATATCTAGTTTATTAATTTTATATGGTGTATAAAATTTCCTTTCAGTAAAATAATACTAAGATTGATTACTAAATAGAATAACTAATGAATAATTGGTTTACTCTTTACACGACGCGGACCATGTAAGCGTAGGCGTGTCTGATAGCTTCCAAATGTATTTGCATATTCAATAACAATTATTGTAATTTATTGGATTCAATATTTTATATAGCTGTTTATTAAACGTTTATAAAACGTCTTTATTTTAAGTAGCTTTATCTAATATGCAATGAAGCGTTTTCACCTTCTCTATTAAAATTTTAATAAAACAAACAATTCTTATTATAGCTTAATTACACCAAATAAAACCTGCCAAGATATTATTATGTCAATTGCTATGATAAATTGATTGCAAATGTAAGTCTTGAGAGTTACAGACAAGGTTCTAAGGTTAGTTATAATTCAGATGAGACTATGATTATAATCATAATAAATGTAGTGGGAAAGTATTTATTCTGCCTTACCCAATAAAAATATGACGGTCGCAGGCATAACTTTTATTTAGTAATAGTAGGTATCTACTAAAAATAAAAGGTTTTGAATACACCAGATAGAAAAAAGTATTCAATAAAGCAAAGTATTAAAATTTTATAAATATTTTTGATGAATTAGTATAAACTTTTTCGGAATTCATTTTATTCGTTTAAAGTGATTAACAGGTAAGTCCGCGTGACGGTGAGTCGGTAACGCTATCATACGTATATTTGTAAACCTCCCCCCCGACTCTCAATAAGAGAAAGAGAACGTATGAGATTAAACCTACAGTTTAGGCAGCAAAATGACTTTTGGGCTAAAAACGTTTTGTACCCCTAAATTAAATGGATTTGAAAAAAAAAATCTCTTTTATTAAAGAGAAAATAACCGATGACTGTTACGTTTTCCTTTTTTTAATTTTCTGTCTTGTTATTTTATATAAATGATTTTAATACGAGGGATTTTGAGCGCTTTTTTCGGGTTGATATTTTTTTTAAATTTAGTACCTATAGGGAAAAAAATATCAACCCCAAAAATCCGAAAATCTCGCTTCATACATATATTTCACAGATTTTTATGGGGGGGTTAACAGTTAAGACCTAAAGGTCGTGAATGAATGGGAAATGTTTAATCAGACGCTCCTCTTAATAAGCAGACTTATTATAATTTAACGACGGGTAACATCCCAGAGCACAGCTAAATAAAAATAAACATACTAAATAACAAACATCTAAAAAAAATAAAGTAATTAACATACTAAATAACAAACATCTAAAAAAAATAAAGTAATTAACAAACTAAATAACAAATAAGCCAATCTAAAAAAAAACTTATAAAATACTCTTGTACATTTATATGTTTTCCCCACAACCGTAATTTACTTTATAATTTAATTAAAATATTATACAACCCCTTAACGACCCAAATGCTCGTAACGTTTATATCTAATATAATATATTACTATAACAACAAGGGCAATAACCTTGTGCAGAGATTTCTACTGACGATCTTACGCCTGGGGATTAATTTAGTCCTTTACACAATTTCAGCACCGGTTTGACGTTACGTACCTACTTATCCCATTCGCTTTTGTAATAATTATGTAGATATTTTAATAAATATTTATATATAAGAACTTCTTCTGACTTACCCAGAAGAAGTTCTTATATATAAATATTTATTATAATGTCTACAAAATTATTACTAATGCGAATGGGAAGATCAGTAATTTCAGCTGGACTATGACTTATCCCACTGACTTACCCAGAAGAAGTTCTTATATATAAATATTTATTATAATATCTACAAAATTATTACAAATGCGAATGGAATAATAATAAGCTGAAATTACTTATATAAAAAAAACAATACGATATACGCAATGATAGATCATTACAAGAATAATGAAGCTTTGTCATTATTACCTTTATATAAAACTTTCAGTAACACTTGTTAATTTTTTATAGGTTTGTTTTAGGTGGGAGGAAGGTCTCTATAACTTCGTTAGGCCGACCGATCGGTCTCATTACTACCGCCCATACAGATACAAATACCATCAAGTGACCAACCCATGTTTCGGTTTTAGTCTGTGAGTTCGCCGGTTTTCAGGAGACTGCATCGATTTCTTGTCGAGGTGGTATTCTCCTTTTAAGGCGCGCTTACTTTGTGGGTAGTTGATTTGACAATAAGGCAGCGAGTAAATATTCTCGTAAAGCAATTCGTCATTTAGCATAGTAGGAGCGATTAATATTGTTTAAGAATAATTATTGATTGACCCCATTCATGGACTTTGTAGGTCTGCTCACTACCAGGTAGATATAGCACATGTCTTGCTTCAATAAAAAAAAAACAATAAGGTAAGCGCAAAGATAGGGTATTACGGGAATAATGATACTTTGTAAGTATTATCTTGTTATAAAAACGTTTAGTAACACTTGTTTTAATTTTTTATAGGGATGGTAGGGAAATTTAACTAGGCACCTAGGTACTGTTTTTGTAATTATTACATACATACATAGATATCATCACGGGTGCCTTTGCGGAGCCCAAGACCGCCTAGACGGCCCCAGGGTACCCAGCGGAAGGGGTTTTTAATCCCACCTCGTCGTATCCGATGGTATGAGTCTACACCGAACAAGTGGCTAGCTCTTCGCGATGTTTTAAATAGACTCAATAACCCATCTATAACATACAGTTTGACAAGTTGGTATAGTGAAACCGGGACCGACAGCTTAAGGTTCTCTCCGAGGCACTATAGTGGTGTTGTCAAACAAATGTACATATTTTTTTTAATTTAAAACTCACTGGTTCACACCGGGATTCGAACCAAGGACTTTAGTATTTTTAAGTCCAAGGTCTAACCAACTCGGCCACCAGTAATTATTACAAAACAAAAGATAGTTATTACTAAATAAAATTATAATTATTAAACAATTATAATGTTTAAATATATACGTTGACATAATTGTAGTGTGTATGTAAAATATATTTTATTACTATGTGAGCTCGGTATGTATATATCTCTTGATGGTATACCTACAAAGTCCATGAATAGGGTCAATCAATACATTGTTGTTTATCGCTTCCACTATGCCGGATAAATGATACGGCTTAATGTGCTCTCCGAGGCACTATAGTGGTGTTGTTAAACAAACGTAGATGAACTGCAGCATATTTGGATTACTAGTTTGTTTTTTTGAGAATAAATTTAAAAAAAAGACGAGATGGCTCAATAAAAAATATATTAAATTATTGGAAAATTATTAAACTTTAAATATATAACCAGCAAATAGAACATTAACCAGAAACATTATCAAATGTCTATAAAGCTAAAAGTACTCCAAAAACCAGATTTGACTCAGAGTGCAGATAATTGGAATATAGTATTCCAAATTATATTCACATTTTTTTTTTTACAATTGCAAACACTTTTTCCTAGAAATTAATAGATTTCTTATATTAACAGTTTTATAGTCTTTAGGTCTCTAGGTATTTTTTCTTTTTAATTAATATCTACTCATAAAAAATGTGCATAAAATTTGGAATATTCCAAAATTATGCTCACTTTCGGTATTCCAAATTCCCAACATACCACAAACCTAAAATAAAATGTCACATTTTTAATTTTAGAATTATTCACGAATTCAAAGTTACATCATAAACTTACAAAGTCACTTAACAGTTTAAATTATTACAATTAAGATTTAACCATAGATACGTCAATGGATTTAACATATTACAGTGAATGATTATCAGCATGAAGCTAAAAAACGCGCTCCGCGCCAATGGAGTAAGCATGATACATAAATTGTTTTATAATAGTAATCGTACTATTATAAAACAATTTATGTATCATACATACCGGTGTCGCCAATTTCTGAGGCGAACAAATGAAGAACGTGGAAAAAGGTGTGGCTTCAAATGGCTGCTCAACGCGTCTGACACTTAAAAAACTGATTGAGAAAAAAAGACATACAAGTCAGCTATTGTCAAACATCAATGTGTGCGCGAGTCTATAAAGTGTATTGTTTTTTTATTATAAAAAGTTAAATATTAAATTGCATACTTAATAGTTTCGATAGTGTTGCTACTGACAACAAATATTATAACTTATCGATATAAACCACGTTTTAATTTCAACTCGTCGTAGCCGATGGTATAAGTTACAACGGACAAGTGGCTAGCTCGTCGCGATGTTTTGAATAGACTCAATAACTTTGAAAGGATATACTTTGGGCTAATATGATCAAATCAAACAACTTTCCCATGGAACCATGTATCGCAAAAGAAAAAAAAATGGCCTTCTCCATACAAACTAGTAACGTTAAAATGACCAATTTGTATGGGGGAGTCAATTTTTTTTTTCATTTGCGACATATGGTTCCATAGAAAAAGTTGTTAGATTTTATCAGTAGAACCTCATATTAGCCGTCCAAAGTACATCCTTTCAAATTCACCCTGATAGACACTTTCGCATTTATAATACTAGTGGATTTAAAATATGTAGGTATATATAACAATAAATTAAAATACCTACTTTATTAAATTAAATTATTTATTAAATTAAAACACATGCACAACATGTTACCTACTAAACGCAATCTCAACATTTTTGACCGACCTCCAAGAGGAAGTTATAAAAGTCGATGCAAACTACAAAGGGCAAAATACAATTAAATCGTAGCTTGATTCCTCAAAATGTACTGAACACACCCCGATGATTGTTGGTAACCAATTTTCTTCTTTTTTAATTGCCTCTACCCATTCACGTTTTAATGCCGGATCTTTCAAAAAACTGTATGTATAGAACATATAATTAGTATTATAAAAAAAAAAACAATAATTGTATAATATCTCATAACCATTAAAGTATTTACAAAAATCTAGTTTATCAACTATAAAATCACATCACTAAATTGTAACTGCCAAACCTCGTTGGACGGTTCTGTTGTCTCCATACCTTTTGATTAAATTAAATTTAAATGATTATAAATTATTTTAATGTATCGAAATTCTCATTAAAAATAAAAACACATCACTAGTTCTTCAACTTCTAATTGATGAACATAGTTTGACAGTTACCGTCAGATTTTTATATTTTAATTATGGGTTTTATTATTATCTTTTATTAAGGTTTAATATACGAAAAACATGTTAAATACATACCTGAAAAACGTGACACTAGGTACTTTTTATTAAGAGTGTTTCTACACAGCTTTAATGCACAATTAATCATTTTTCCGACAATAAAAGCGGAGCTCTTTTCCACTTTCTCCTCCGAACGCACAAATCAGACTGAGGATGTAAAAAATGTGAAAGTGTGTGTGAGTGACAAATTTGTCACTCGCGTGGCATCCTGCAAATTGAATGATGCTTACTCCAGTAGGGGCGCGCGGACGGGCACGGTTTTTACCTTCATGATTATCACTGATTGCGTTCTTACCGAAAATAAATCAATGCGGTCTTCTTCCCTTCGTGCTGGGGATCTAGAGAAAAATCAGGCGAGGCGATATGTCGCGTCGCCTCAGTCAAAAACGTATGTATTTTGACAGTGACAGTAGGCGTGAGGTACGCTGTCATCTGCCAAAGTCTATACAGTTTTGATTGAAGGCGACACGACACGTCGCCTCGCCTGATTTTTCTCTAAAGCCCCTGGTAGCAGGCATGTCAAGATGGCGTCTGTTTTTAATTATCTATGGCTTCGTATGCCTTATGACGTTGTGTTTACGGCAAAAAAACACAGATGGCGTTTATATTAATTTATTACATGCATTATCCTAAATATGCTGCAGTACCTCTACATATTTTTTTGATAAAAAAATCATTGGTACACACCGGGGTTTGAACCAGGGACCTTAGTGTTTTAAGTCTAAGGTCTAACCAAATCGGCCACCACGTATATATACATTTTGTTGGTAAAGTTATATACCGAAAGATATCAATTACGTTTGATGTTATATAAAAGTAATAAGGTAAATGTAAAGAAATAATGTACTTACAAGATATTCAATAAGTAGTAACATAAAATTATATACAGTCCCAGATATTAATATTTTATATAAATCGGTGGGTAAACCAAGCAATCAATAAAATTGATATACCTAAGTACGATAACATATTTGCCGTCGGAAATATTTCAGTCAAAGACCCCTATATCTATTATACGTTTATACCTAATAATTTACTTTTTAGCCCATTTGTCGATGAAGGCTATATGCATAACATCACGCTACGACCAATAGGAGCGGAGTAACAATGAAAAATGATGTAAAAACGGGAAAAAAATATTCCTTTTGAACGCGTGTAGTTATAATTAAATTGTCCTACATGTTATTTTTATTATTAGTAGGTACAAGTCTAAAGCGTAGTTTGTGATCTGGGCAATATGTGTTCTGTACCTATAATGTTTTTCATATTATTTGATTGTTGCAAAGATTTGACTGGTAAGGAATGCCTAGCTAAAATTGTAGATTTTAATATTTTGTTTATACATATGTAGCCTGGTTACACACTAAGCTCTAGACCTGTTATGTACCAGAAACTAAGAAATGTACCAATATATTATAATGTATAAAAACTGAGAACATGGCAAACATGGAAAAATAAATATATATATTATTTTGCCATAAGTGAGAATCGAACCCACGACTTTGGGATAAGACACATGGAAAGGGATCTAATGTATATTTTCTTTGTTGTATATATTTATAGCGGTAATATTAATATAATGGAAAAAGCGCATTACGAATCCTTACTTTTTAATCAATGTAAGTTACTTTTAAAATTTATGTAAAAAAGAATATTTACTCTCGTAAAATAGAATAAATCAAAACATTATTACGAAAAAACTCGAGAAAAAGGTCAAACGGCTCTTGGCTTTCAGTCTTCTCTAATGGACTTAACGTGTTAGTAGGTACTCAAATAACAAAAATAAATCATATTTAAGTCAGTTATTATATTTTATTTTTATTTTATAAAATATTAAGGCATATTAATAGAAAATAAGTATTTGCAAATAATAATAGATACTTACTATAAATAGTTATAAACATCCATTACGAATATACAGTACATACTTGTACGAGTATACATGCGTATTTGTACGATTATACAGTGTGTACTTGTATGAGTATACAGTGCGTACTTATACGAGTATACAGTGCATACTTGTACGAGTATACAGTGTGTACTTGTACAATTGTACAGTGTGTACTTGTATAAGTATACAGTGCGTACTTATACGAGTATACAGTACGTACTTGTACGAGTATACATTGTCTACTTGTATCAGTATACAGTACGTACTTATACGAGTATACAGTACGTACTGAATACGGTGTTTATATCCAAATTATAATTTTAATACCTCACCCAGATATTAAATATATATATATATATATATATATATATATAGTATGATGAATTGACTGAACTCTAGGCTTGTACTATGTGTACCAGAAACAACGATATAATACATATTATATTTTATAAACACCCAGACCATGACAATTTGTACAGAAATTGCAAAAATAATGAGTAGTAGGTAAGTTGTTTTTCTCGCTGGCGGCATATGGCCGACTTTGTATTCGTCTGGAGCTAAGTAGATCTACAAAGTCCATGACTACGGGCAATTAATGCACGGTTCTTTAACAACATTGATTGTTCCCTGTATGCTTTAGTTTTATTTTGTGGGTTCACTGATTTTTCGAGGTAGTAGTCCCCTTTCAGAGTGCTGTTACGAAATGAACTGTTGATTTAACAATAATATTTCAAATATGATATTTCTAGACTCATAATGCAAATTCGTCTTAGTCGCCGCCCATTACGTAACCGCGTCATTTAGCCGGCCGGCACAGTCGTAGCGACCAATGCTATTAAATAACAATGACCACATTTTTGAATTTTTTAGGTCTGCTTATCATACAAAATTTAAAAAAAATGAATATGTTGAATTTTTTTCCAAAAAGCGTCTTTTTCCTTGTAGGTACGAAGTAAAAAAATAATTCAAAATGTTTCCCATTTATTTTATTATTGTTAAAATTTTAATATAATAGCAGGCATACCAAAAAAAATATTTTTACCAATATCATTGAAAGAAATATAATATTTATGCCGAAATTGAACTTCATAAAATTATATTTAAATGAGGTTTACATTTTCGTGAAAGTTTTTACCGAATTCAAGATTTTTGCCCTTGAGTGGGAGAACTTTATCGGGGGCGTTCGATGTCGAGGCCCTAATTGACAAGGCGTTATCGAATATTTTATTAGCTGAAATCGCCTTTTTAGAAAAATGGCAAAATATTATTTATAAATAGAATCTATATAACTTAGATATATTATAAAAATTACATTAAAAAAAACAACATTATTGTTAATAATAACAAGTAATTTAAGTAACAAAAAAGTCCAGCCTAGTGTCACTGCGCAACTGATAAGGTTAAGCAGATGACAACAAGGTCTGCCCTGAGATGGGTGACCGCTTTATTCAACGAGGCTATACCATTATAAACACCGTAACATGCTCGCCAAACACCTAATTCCGTCGGCGAAATGAGGACGGGTAATTCCTTCGCTGGGTGCTCTGAGACCGTTTAAAAAAAACAGTTCTCGGGAGCCAATAAAAAGGCACCCGAGACCCGTAATGGTATTTATTTAATTTAATAAGGGCCGATTTTTCAATCGCCAGATTTTATTCAATAGATAACGTTTGGAGAAAGAATAAATTTGGCATTTCTTCATACAAGTTAACTGTTGAATAACTTTATCTGACGATTTAAAAATCAGCCCTAAGTAATTTAAATTATCGATCTATACTAATATTATAAAGAGAAAATATTTATTTTGTAGTGGATAAACTTCCTATATACATATTATGCCGTACGATGAAAAAGTGGAATGCCTTGCGTGCATTTTCCCTTCTTCAGTCCTTTAAGCGAGGCGTGAATAAGTTCCACAAGTAGACATAGTGAAGTCATACAATTGAATTCATTCTTTGGTATTCTACGTTAAAACAGTTTTGGAATAACTAAAAAAAAACACCTAAAGATATTGTTACTAGATGATAACCAACGATTAACATCGACGTTATTTTCTTTCATTTTTTTTATATGTAGGACAAATATTTTTTAAATGTAGGCTTATACTATGTGTACCAGAAGCAACGATACATATTATATTTTATAAACACCCAGACCATGACAAACTGTACAGAAAAAATGTACTATTTTTTTGTTTTGAAATCGGTGGGAATCGAACGCACGACCTCCAGATAGGCGCGATAGTCTACGGGGCTGTCGAAATACGGCACGATGCGAGATTATGAAAATTAAACAGCGTGTTCTTGTTACTTTATGCACTAGAAATAACGATAGGTACTAATACAAAATATTTTTTATAAACACCCAGAACAGTTGAAAAACAGAAACGAAAACACATACTAATTTTATTTTGCACTAAGAACCCAAGACCTTTGGATTTAAAGCTAATGGAAATAATTTTTAACGGAGGCGGTTCATACACTATATTGTCTCTTAACATTCATTTCTTTATTTTTTATCGAACGTAAATCAATTCAATAAAAGAAAAACTGTATTGTTTTTTATATCTAGTCCCAGCCAACGGCTAAAATAAAACTCAGGTATTCCTATTTTTTGTATGCCCATGTTCGAACGAAAAAAAATAAAAATCCACAAGGTAGGTACGCCATATCTGCAATGTGTGTCTAAAATATTTTTTATTCCAAAACTAAAAATATTTTTCGTGCACATTTTATGATTTTTTAAGCAACAGTTTTGATAACTGTTTATAACAGTTCTAATCGTGCTGTAGTGTCACTCGGCCGGAGACAATAAAAGTCAGAAACACGAGAGAATTGTGTATAAATAAAAATTATTACCGTCGGTGGAGCGCACCGCAAACATTGGTGTTGTTTATTGCAGGCAATGAGCGCAAACAAGCTCTGATTTACTGTGCTTAGTTCATCCCTGCGACATATCCGGTATTCCGGTTTTGAGAGATGAAATTAATGTATAAAAAAACAAAGGACCATCAATTTTATGCCGTTACAGATATCTCGTGCTGCCTAGAAAATATTTTTGGAATATGTGTTTTCATATTACATTTCGGATTAAAATGTTAAAACACGCACGAATAAATTGCAAAATTAAGTAGCTTGATGAAACAGATATTTTATTACAGATATTAAATTTTTTGCGTGTGTGCATTGTATGTTTTATTATTACAAATACTTGCTAATTGAATTAATTAATTCTTCATTCGTAATATTCCTGTAATTTTTTCGGTTTTCGGCTTTTGCAGCAGCAGAGACAGTGAACAGGGGCTCCACTATGGGTTTGCGCATTGGCCTCCATTATACGTATACGTGAGCAACAACCAATAGGGCTTGTTTACAGGATTAAATAAAGCGATCTTACGTATACGTATATGTATACGTTACGTTGCTACAATGCCCAAACCCATGGTTGCCTCTGAGCAGAATTGTGCACAGATAGTGGCGAGATAGTCACAACATGTGCCATCCCAATATACACGTATCAGTGATATGGCGTCATTACGAGAGACACCCGATGGTTCTAAAGTACAGTTCTATTTGCAGGAGACATTATATAGAGCCAAAGCCTTTTAAAACGCCGTTTATGGCCGCATGCAAACTCTATCCGCGCTCTGGAGTCAAGAAAGTTCATGGTAACCTTTAAGGACCTGAAAATAATATAAAATAATTCTTCATTATTTTCATATTATTTTCAGGCACGAGCGAGGGGAGCGAGCTATTGCTTTATAATAATTAACTTAATCGAATAAGTTTATTATATTTACCAACTAAGTTATAGTTTTTTTTTGCATTGTCATTTTTAAAGAATTTTATTTATATTTATTTAGATATTATGCTATATTTGTCTGAATTTCTTCAATATTTAATTTTAAACAACGAAATCGATGTCGTAGTCTCCTGAAAACAGGTCAATCCAGAACAGACTAAAATCGAAATATGACTAAATTACTTTAAAGTTTTTGCATCTGTATGGCGGTAAAGAAATCGAACGATGGACCTAGCTAAGTTATAGAGACCAAGGAAGGTTTCTATAACTTCTAAATAGACGAAGTTATAGAAACCTTCCTTGGTCTATATAACTTAGCTAGTTCATATACATGTTTAGGGTATGAAAATCCTACATGTTTTTATTCACTTGCTACAACGTTATTTGCAATTGCAATATCAGTTGCGCAAGTTCCATTGATCTAATTTAAAATATAGTTGCCGCACTTTATGCGAAGCTTCTTCTGAACAACAGAACTTATTTACTTATACAGCTTTGTGCTTTGTATTTCTGCATAATATTATTTCTCTTTGTTACTATTTATACAATTTAATTTATAGTTCTTTGTATATAATTCAATTTTATAATAAATGCGGTTGATATACATAAACATTTATTCTTAAAATAAATAAAGGTTCCACTTTCATTAAAACAGCTTCTTGTTTTAACAAGTTAAAACGAGCTAAATTTAAAAGCCTTAGGTTTTCATTCGACGCTGTGGTTTCGCTAGCTTTGTGACATTGGCAGGTCAAATTGTCTAGATAGGACGTGAGACGACTTCAGCGCAATCTGAGTCTGAAATTAGATTTTGTTTTTCTAAAGCCCGTTTGTTGAAAGCGTTGTAAAAGTAAAATCTTCCGTCTAGTACAAAGTCCCGTCAATTCATTTTAATCGTGCGTAAAACTTTAAGCTACATATTTAAGCTAAATATTTTTTCGTTACTTATTATATTTTCAATTATATCTTACCTAGTTGTTATACTTTTCATGCTAAATTGCTTATTTTATATAAATAATAATATGTTATGTTAAATACAAGATTCACACCGCTGCGCGCTGTCAGTTATAATAATCATATATACAGTGAGATAAAATACCTATAAGGTTATTTTTATAATGACTCAGTTACGTTTGACCTTAATCTTGCCGAATAGAAAGCATGATGAGATCGAATATGGAGCACGCATACTCTGTAAGTACCTATATACTCTTCTTTTCACAATAGACATCCTAATTGTAAGTATCTGGAAACACAGACGCGGGGTAAGAGTTCCACGCCTCAGCTTTGCGCACTTTCCAAACGCTTTTTGCGTGCCGATGGGGTATCAACGACGAAAGCCTTTCGCGTCTAGATGTTCGATATCGGAACGGAATACGATAACGAAACGGGGCAGAAGGAATTAAATGATGTAATCCGTCGGACACTCTCCGAAAGGTTGCATTTCGGAGATAAAATGCAGAGACCTTTCGTCTGTACTTAAAGCTGTCAAACCTTGCGACCAACGATTTATCTTCGATAAGCCTCATAGCTTCACCGTAGATTAGTCCAGAGCAGTCAGCTGGTAAAAGTCCTCTCCTATGTTTTACAACTTAATATATTAATTTACTATCGATTACAACTGACATTGTAAATGTTAAGATTTTAAAGATATAAGTTAACCACCGTTAAAAAGGGTTCGATTAACTCATTTGATATAAATCGAATTAACGATTCGTTATTGTTTTACCTCGAAAAAATAATATTCAAGCAAACGATGGGAAGGAGAGAAGTTCTCTACAACTTCGCCGACCGAACGCTATCGTATCACCGCCCACATAGATGCATATAAACATTGTCAAGTGACCTAGACATGTTTAGGTTTTACTCTGTGGGTTTATCAGTATTCAGGACTCCATTGCATTAATTTTTTGTCGAGGTGATGACCCTCCTTTTAGCGTGCGTATATTAAACGGCGATTCATTATGCAAATTCGTCAGTATTCCACATAATTTAGCCGGTATAGTTGGAGCAATCAATTCTTTTAAACAACAATGTATTAATAGACTTTGTAAGTCAGCTTACCACTAGGTAACATATTGTGCTTTAATAAAATAATAAAAAAAACGTACTTAAAATATCTAGTCTAGATTCATTTATAAAGCTTCACTAGAAAGTTCATCTCGAACCTAATTTAGCTTTTTCTTATAATATAAGACAATTCATTCATCAATCAAGTTCTCAGTCGGAGTTGATTAATGAACAGGTCAGGGAGGTTCTTAAGTAGAAACTTAAGTTTGCAAACTTCTACAACTCTTTGTCTGATAAACCTACAATTTAACATTTATTAAGTAATCTTATTTGTTATGGTTTCGAAGTTATTTCCCAGAATATTTGAAACTTGACAAAGTTTCGTAGGATCATTTGTAAATATTGTTCTGGGGTGCTAAGGTATTGATGCTGTAACACTATTTTAAGTTTTTATATAAATTTATATTACTTTGTGAAGTTTAAGTTTAGATTATTAACTTGAAAATTTACTTAAACTTTAACTTGCTTCACTTTTTGTTAAAGAAAATGGGTTTCAAGCCCGTTCAAGACAATTTACTCGCTTTTTGGTGTTTTAAGAGTTTTTTATGCTCTATCTAATCCTATTACAGTCAAGCAAAAAATCAATAAAAAATACATAGGACCGTGATATAAATAGGACCTTCCGTTACAAGTAGGCTGCTTTAAAATTTTAATATTACTATTATACGTAACGTAGGAATATAAAAATTTTTAAGCAGTAACTTATAACTTTTTGTTGTTTATTTTATTAATTATAAGAGTTTATAATTATTTTTTTGCATTTTTAGCACGGCATGAAATTTTGCATCTACCTGGTAAGTCCATGAATGGGATCGATCAATACATTGTTGTTTAACATCATTGATCGTTCCCACTTTACCAGCTATGGGCGGCGACCAAGTCGAATTTGCATTACGAGCCTAAATTAACAACCTCGCTGCCATATTGTCTATTATTTTTATAGTTTAGTAACCGCACCCCGAAACTATTATTTATATTCATAATTTCAAAGTACTAATTGTAATAGCTCAAATCAAATGTAATATTTTAATGAAAACTAAAATTACATCCTTATATTTTATCTATAAATCTGATTGGAAAATCAATTTCCTAGCCGAGAACCTACCTACACTACTTGTATGGAAAGGCTAATATACCTACTACTGATTTATTAAATAGAGTATGTCCTTTATTGAAAGTTGGTCATTGGGGTTCCGGAAAAAAATATTTATACAGTTTGTGCTGCATATACAAGATGAATTTTCCAAATAGGCTTTTATATCCAAAATTTTAGACTGTATTAATATTTTTATGAAAAGTAAAACTATATAATTAGATTTCTGGAAATTCGTATTCTATATGACAGCCTTCGTAGACTAGTGGTTTCGCCTTTGGCGTTGTATCCGGAGGTCGTGGGTTCGATTTCTACCCATGGCAAAAAATATTAGTACGTTTTTTCTGTACAGTTTGTCATGGTCTGGGTGTTTATAAAATATAATATGTATTATATCGTTGCTTCTGGTACACATAGTACAAGCCTAGAGCTTAGTTTGTGACCAGAGCAATATGTGTAATTTGTGTGTTTAATTATTATTATTATTATTATTCCTAGCTACCATGTACTCTATGTCACATTTACTAAATGTATGAATTTTTCGTGCTCATGACGGTTTCATTTATCGCAATTAGCCAAGAGATTAGGACTTTTTGCGTGAGTCGGCTGACTATTCTAGCCAGCCCAACTCCTTCCAGAAGCCGACAAGATGTCCGGGACTTCCACAGGCCTCAAGAAGCTACCTACATAAAGGGATGTTGGTGATACCTAAAATTTTAATTAAGGTGCCTGTTTACAGAAAGTTTTCGGTAAGTATACCCACCACCATACGCAGGTTACCTCTGTTGAGATTGAGTAGGTTCCGAGCTAGGCGTGAGCTAGGTTTGGTGACCGCCTCTGACCTGCCTGCAGTTTTGTAAGTTACAGTGATGGTTGAAGGAGTTGTCCCGTAGCCATATTTATAACTTATTAAATAGAGTACTGTGGCGATCCTTGGGGGAGGCCTATGTCCAGCAGTGGACGCGCGAAAGGCTGGCATGAAGAAATAGAATATGTTGTATAGTAACAGTTGCCATGGGTTCCAGAAGAAAAAAAAATGTTTGTACAGGGTAAATTTTCTAAATGGGTAAACCCAATAAAAAAAAAATTATCCATACAAATATTATATACGTGATAGTAACTCTGTTTATTAGTTTGTTTGTTACGTTTTCTCTTAGGAAAAGATTTTAAATACACCAGATAGAGTGTTAGAGTGAGAGAAAAAGTGTTATTTTTTTATCCGACAAAAATAGTGAACAAAATGCCTCTTTATTTAATAAAACAAACACTTGCAGCTAAATAAACATTTTCTAGTACATTCAACGGCTGACATATTCAAACCGAGTAAAAAATAAAACCAATTAGATGTGCATTTGCATACAGAAACAAATGACTTTTTCACAGGATTTTCCTAATTTTCTTTTTATTCAGAGCGGTATATCGGTTTGGCTATTTGTAAGGGGATACGAACGAAAATCGATAATCAACCACTTAAATTTACATTTAAAGATTTGTTTAACATTACGCGGTAAAAATTACAAAAGATAAATTGAAATGCACTTAATAATTATTACCCATTTTTTAACCGACTTAAAAAAGGAGGAGGTTCTCAATTTGACGCGTATGTTTTTTTTTCTATCAAACTTATATGTAAAATATTAGTATCTCATATAAAGAAGCCAAATTTAATATACCTAATAATAATTATTGTACAAACTATATGATTGAAATTTTCACCAAAGTATATAATGAAACGTAATTAAGTTTACATAGATATTATGTGGGAATATGTCTTCACTTAGTAATAGATAATTAATTAAAGGTTGTCAATTAGGCATATCGCATACAAAGGAGAGCGATACCCATCTTTGGGGTTATTCTTGTCACTTTCTAAAATTTCGATTATAATTTAATTATTTTATTAAATGCTGCCAGTGTTATAGGAACATTTGGACCGAGGCAAAATTTGGACATAGTGGACATGTAGTAGGTATTTAAACTTTATTTACTTTAAATATTTTATTATATTTATTTACTTAATAAGTTCTTTTTCTTTTTAGGCTATTTAGTTTTTGTATCAATCATTATAAAATCAGCAATTAAATTATTATATAAATTATTTATTAGATGTGAGGTCACATGCCGAGCTCTCATAAAAAAAATTCTGCAAAAAAAAATAAAAAAATTTGTAGCTTACATCTAGTTTCTAATTTTTATTATTTATTACCTATAATATTTTTACTTTTGTTATTAATTGTAAGATCACTTTTAGGTGGAAGGAAAGTCTCTATAACTGCCGATCGACCGGACTTGTTACCACCAAACAAAAATCATTAATCACCCACCCAAATTAACATTTAAAGATAAAATAAAATGCACTTTTTTTTCCTATTTGATCTTATATTTGTAGGTTTCATAGAAAAAATACACCGCTCATACAGATGCAAAAATCGTCAAGTGACCTAGTCTTGTTTCGGTTTTAGTCTGCGAGTTCAACGGTTTTCAGAAGACTTCTTCATTAATTTTTTATCGGGGTGGTAGTCTCCTTTCAGGGTGCGCTTACGAAACGGGCAGGTGAATTGACAATGAGCCAGCGAGAATATTAAAATACATACATAGACTTGTAATGCATCTATATCGCCGCCCATTTCATAATCGCATCATTTAGCCGGCATTTTACAATTGTACCTACTCATTATTTTTATTATTTAAGTGAGTTAAAAAAACATAATTTAGGAATATTACAAACAATAGCTTGTTAATACTTGAAACATGTCCAAAAACAATCCAGACCAAGTGTATATGGAGTTTAGTAGTCATTTGCCGATATGGAGGGTAAGTTAAAAAAATCTAATTAGAGGTCATTGACATATCTATGTTAGAGGTAGGTACTTTAGGAAAGTAGTAAATAATTTAATTGCTCAATGCAAGATATGTATAACTCCAAAAACCACATTTGAGTCTACAAAAGATTTTCATGTTCATATGAAAGCAATCCACAAAATTGAAACAAAATCATCGATGCGGGAGTCGGTAGAATATCCACAACCTGAACTGAGCCCCCGAACGTCGTCAGTGTCAATATAAAAAATATTTTTATGAATATAGCATAAGATGTTTTGCCTGTTAGAGTATTCTGCACTTCCGAAGACATGAAGAATCTTTCTTCTGCTAAAGGTAACTATTACAAACCTCCGCCTTCTTCACCAAATTCAATTAAACTATATATATATATATCTATATATCTTCACGGGTGCATTACGGCGCCCGAGACCGCCTAGACGGCCCCAGGGTACCCAGCGGAGGGGTTTTAATCCCACCTCGTCGTAGCCGATAGTATGAGTCTTCACCGAACAAGTGGCTAGCTCGTCGCGATGTTTTGGATAGACTCAATAACCCATCTATAAACAGTTTCACAAGTTGGTATAGGAAACCGGGACCGATAGCTTAACGTGCTCTCCGAGGCACTATAGTGGTGTTGTCAAATAATATAAATCTTGAAATTAAAAACTCATTGGTACACACCGGGATTCGAACCAGGGACCTTAGTGTTTTTAAGTCCAAGGTCTAACCAACTCGGCCACCACGTATATTTTAAACTAATTATTTTTATTATAAATCGTTTCTTTATTGGCGCGGTAAACCAAGGCTTCCTTTACTTGAACGTTTTTGGTTTAAAAAAAATATTTGGGTACTCCTCCCGCCCTTTAAAAAATCTATGTATGGAATACCCTCTACCCATGCTAGAGACTATCATTTTCGAAGAAAAAAATAAATGTTAAATAAAAATCCAAATTTGCAAAAGTCGTTTATTACTTTTTTTTTGCATTTCTAACGATATTTTACCATAAGAAAAGTATATGTTTTTCACGTAGTTTAAATGCCGAGATTTTAATGACTGATAAAGGAAAAAAAAAAGTTTTACCACCAACTTTTTCATTAAAAAATTTAGCTTTTTTTAAATTTAAAATCGAAAAACACATATTTGGCTTTAAATAAATTACTGCACATTTAAAAAACAAAAAAGAAGGTATTTACCAAAGTTCATAAAAAATATTTAAATATATGAAAAAATTAAGGAAAACTTTGAAAATTTTTCACGTTATATTGAAAAATTATCATAACAAAAGTTCAGACTTTTAAATTATAACTTTTTTCGATAGAGTGCATATTTTAGACACAAAAAATAATATCCAACCAGTTTACTTGGTTTTCCTAATTTAGCATAAATTTTCCGACCATCCACATAGGTATTCCTAAAAATTTTTTTAACAATTTAGTAAGTTTTGCGAATAAGCCCTCTGATACGGTTGGCTGGGGACGGCGCCGCTCGACTTCACCATGGTACGGCGTGACACTACCCTCAATCAATAGATATAGCAATTTCACTGTGTCAGCCCCGCGACCTCCAAACTGAGGAACGATTAGGGAAGATGAATGACGATGAATCACCCACTGGGGTCGCG
The DNA here is from genome assembly GCA_947458855.1 of Monopis laevigella. Classification (NCBI taxonomy): domain Eukaryota; kingdom Metazoa; phylum Arthropoda; class Insecta; order Lepidoptera; family Tineidae; genus Monopis; species Monopis laevigella. Next base: position 15,692,772 of record OX381587.1, read on the forward strand.
TATACTGATCTATCTTCACAACGCTCATAATGGATATTATATAACCATCTAATAAATCCTTATTTGAAACTACACCATAGATAATACACACATAATATATTATTAAATCCCTGAGGACGTACCAAAGAAGGGGAAATGTACTTCTATACTTACATGTTTTCCTGGTACTTTATAAATCGAAACTGACAATTTTTCTGAGGTTTACAAAAACATCGACTGCTCGTGTAACTGAAAGAAATGAAAGTAAAGGAAATACAGTTTATTTTTCTGACTTGAGTCTTAGTGCGTCCAAATAAAGTTTTGAGGTGAGCTATACCCGAGGGTGCTAGCTGTAGTGATATCTCAGCAAATATTTGCTCGAGAACGCGTGAGAGTTTATAACATAATAAAAGGAATATTATAAAAGCTTTACTTACACCCAATTAGGATTGACAGCTCAATGGAACCAGCTAACCACCTAGTCTTAAACTAGTTAATTATGTGGCGTGTGTTCGGTTTGGTGTTTTTTTTTTCTTCCAAGGACAATATTTTAATAGTTTACTACCCGTTTATTTAACGTATTAATTCATACTTTAATGAACTCACTGAATAAAATTGCTTATATTTTTATAAAATAGAATCAAAAGAACCAGTACTTATCGTTTCTAATATTACCCTGTACAGTACAGTTCTAGTGATTGTACATGACATGTCACCAATTTTTATAATCGGTTCGTTTAATTTAGTAGCTACGCTATTCATAGGTATGTTACAATTAACAATGCAAATTTAAAAATAACAGTCAGTGTTTTAATAAATAACTGGACCACGGCTTTTGTTTATTTAGATTGTGCAGATAAAAAACATAATAAATTTAATATTTACATTTTTGCGCGTAAGAAAATTATTAATTCTTGGATTCGCTATTGAATTACAGCAAATTTATTAAAATATAAATTGTAATATTTATTAATCTAGAATATTTTATTAAATGTACTTTGTAACCGCATATTTTATATGCGGTCTCAGATACTCAGGGAACTCCATAAGTACCTAATGTTAAAAAAAAAAGTTATTTTTATATCTATTATAAAAGGGTATAAGGCTTTTATAATAAGTATCATAAAAAAAATATGCTAGAAAATGTCATTAGAGAATAGTATAGCATACCCAGCTGGGTAGTTAAGAACAGCTGTTCTTAATTATAATTGCGGAGAGCAACGTACGAGTATATTATGATATGAACGAAATAGAGTGCTGCGTATACGGTTTCTTTACCGGTTAGTAAATCATATGGGATTTGCTAACCGGTAAAGAAACCGTATGCTAGCTTAAATTAAAACAAAAACTTAAGGACCTCGGGCTTAAGAACTAGGAGGTCTACCATCTTCTATCTGCCTATTGCTTATATAAATTTTAGGCAAAATGCATATATTTGAAGAAGCACTTTTGCGCGGAAAACCCTAGCCTAATTCTGTGAGAGAATTCAGTTTTAGGTATAATTGGTAATTTTGTTTGCACTTCTTTATTGTTATTTGCTATTTTTTTGTATTTTTGTGTTTATATTTTTGTTTGGTATAATACTATTATTATGCATCACGTTACATATATATATACTATAACTAACTATAAAATTGTGAGCCGTAAGTTTACCTGAAATGTAATAAATAAATAAAAAAAGAAGATACGGTACGTACACATGCTTATTGATATATATATATATATATATCCGGCGCCCGAGACCGCCTAGACGGCCCCAGGGTACCCAGCAGAGGGGATTTTAATCCCACCTCGTCGTAGCCGAAGGTATGAGTCTACACCGAACAAGTGGCTAGCTCGTCGCGATGTTTTGAATAGTAACCCATCTATAAACAGTTTAACAAGTTTGTATAGTGAAAACGGGACCGACAGCTTAATGTGCTCTCCGAAGCACTATAGTAGTGTTGTCAAACAAATGTACACATATTTAAATTAAAAACTCATGCTTGTTTTAACTTTATACTATTTCTAAAGTGTTATGTAGTACTACCCTACGGTGTTATAAAAAACTGTATCGGAGAGACATGCAGTGAGTCGTGGAATAAACTAAATCCGAATAAGCTGTGTTTCATTATCTCAGCCCCTTAGTACCTACTAAAAAGCACCAGATCGGCTTTGTTGACGTGGATGACGTGTAATTGTATCTTGTCCAGTTTTTAATAACAATTATAGAGAACGACTTCCAAAAGGGTAGGTACCCTTTTTTTGCTTTCATCTAAGCCTGCTGAGCATTAAATATCATTCTTAGTGTTGCCCCATTAAGCCTGGATATAGTATTCAAATTTCCCCAGTTCTGGTCTCGGTGGTCTGGAGGTCGTTTAAAAACCAGTCAGTTTGTGACAGATCCGGAAACAATTTTGTGACAGATCTGCTGGTTAGATATTACGGTAGATATGATCCTGGATATACCTTTTGTCAAGTTTGAAAGAGCTCAAGATTTTTTTTGTTGTTTTTTTGACCATAACTCTTCTAGAGTTATGGTCAAAAAAACAACAAAAAAAATCCACTATCAGTATCCTATGAGAGAGGCGACTGAACCGGAAACCGCTCAAAACCTTTTGGGTTGTGTTAAGGCTTACTAGAGATATGAGAAAATACTTCCAGCAGATGCGAAGCTGAGCAAGGTCAATGACTCTCGGACCTTGACCTGGGGAAATTCTAAAACTATATCCAGACTACTTGGGGCAACACTAAAAATGATATTACATGCCCAGCAGACGATTTATTTACCACTGAGTAAATTCTATGCGTATATTTTTTTATTGAAGAACGGCATGTGACTTTGTATCTACCTGTTGGTGAGCACCTACAAAGTGCAATAATTGTCCTTAAACAACATTGATTTCTCCCACTATGCCGGCTAAATGATGCGATTACGAAAGGGACGGCGACAAAGACGAATTGCATTACGAGTAGGTATAATTTAATATACTCGCTGCTTTATCGTCAGTTCAACCACCCATTTCGTAACCGCACCCTGAAAGGATACTACCACCTCGAACAAAAAACGACGCAGTAATCTTCTGAAAACCGGTGAACCCACAGACTAAAACCGAAACTTGACGGTTTTTGCATATGTATGGGCGGTGGTAACGAGAGAGCATATATGTAGCTCTTTAATTAAAATAACGATACTACACATTCTGTTTGACAGTACGCTTTGATATTAAATAACACGAGTTTGCCCACAAATTAAAATGGCCTGCGTCATACTATATGTTCATAATAATTATCGAAATAACGTTGGGCATTCAATACCGCGATTGTCACAATTTTACTGTAGATTAAAAAAAATGTTCAATAACATTTCACTTTTCGGTAATCATGTATTTATTGTTCTATATTTAGATAATTTAAAATTACAAATTTATGTGTCATTGAAATAAATACATACTTTTTATTTAATAAAATACTTTTAAATATATTTATTTCACATTTTTATTGATTCATGGTTTTTTTAAGTTTGTGTCATTTCAATGACACAATTAATTATTTAATCAATTTCTATAAAATTTGTTAGGGAGGTTTTAATTTATCTCCTTTAATAATGTATAAAAAATATCAGTATATTTTTTATACATTATTAAAGGAGATAAATTAAAACCGTTAATTTTACTGTACTTAATTATATATTAAAGAAGACAATAAATAAAAAGATAATAATTGCTACCAAGACATTTTCCCCAATTCCCCTTTGAAAACATTTTCTTTTACTATAAATATATTGTATAAAATTATATTAAAAAGGCACTAAGAATCACTACGTACTCTTCAAAATTTCAAGCTTTTTTCGGTTTTCAAGATATCGGCCCGGATAGACAGACGAGTTCCGTTTTCATTAAAATACAAATTTCTTGTCGAGGTGGTGGTCTCCTTTCATGTTGCGGTTACGAAACGGACGATTGATTTGACTATAAAGCAGCGAGGATATTGAAATAGACTCGTAATGCAAATACGTCTTTATCATCGCCTATTAATCGTAACCGCATTATTTAGCCGGCATAATGGGATCGATCAATATCTTAAAAAATAATATATTGATTGATCCCATTCATGGCCTCTGTAGATCTACTTACCATCAGGTGGATACAAATTCACATGTTGTGCTTCAGTAAAAAAAACACATTCGCGATATTGAATACACGAAAAGACAATCTTTATACTGCGGGTTTTCTAAAATGTGTCTAAATTTAATTATTATCATTTTAAGCCACGTTACATTTTCAGCATTTACAAATAATAACTGCGCATTTTGAATTAATGCGTTATTTTCCACCTACACAGCGCATTTCCAAATAAACTTAAAAAATATATACCTATCGATAGGATGGTAGAATTAGTTTCGATATTAAAATACCTAATAGCATTAATAATAATAATACTTTGACCGCTTCTGCTGTCTAATGATTACGCAGTTGTCGTTGTATTTGGAGGTCGTAGGTTCGTTTCCCACTCGTGGCAAAATAATAAGATTTATTTATTTTTATTTAAAAAACTTTATTTGCACAAATTTAGTACAGAGGCGGACTTAATTCCCCTAGGTATTTTTTACCAGTCAAACCTTTGGGACAAAGTAAGCAGTAAGTAGGTAAAATAGGTGCATTTACTGCACTTATTTTACCGATATGCAGTAAAATATATTTAAGAAATAGAGTATACAAATATTATACATACATAATAATAAAATAGCAAAAAATTACAGTAACAGCTATTTAAGCAGAAACACAGGATGAGGGAGAGAGAGAGCTCAAAAAAAAAAAAAAAGGAAAAGCGCTAATTCAGAAAATGTTTATAGGCGAGTCTTTTAAAGATACCCCTGTTATTAGTACGTTTTTTTAAAATAGTCTGGGTGTTTATAAAATATAATGACAGTCTGCGTAGACTAGTGATCGGTCTTTGGCGTTGTATCCGGAAGTCGTGGGTTCGATTCCCACCCATGGCAACAAATATTATTACGCTTTTTCTGTACAGTTTGTCATGGTCTGGGTGTTCATAAAATATAATATGTATAATATCGCAACGATATAATATCGTTGCTTCTGGTACACATAGTACAAGCCTAGAGCTAAGTTTGTGACCAGAGCAATATGTGTAAATTGTACTACATATAATTATATTATAATATGTATTAGTATCGTTGTTCTGGTACACATAGTACAAGCCTAGAGCTTAGTTTGGACGCGGCAATTTCTGTGAAATGTCCTACATATTATATTAAATAAAATATTAAATAAAATATTCAATCGAGGACGATAGTAAATTTTACCCAGTAATATAACGTAAAGTCTAACTAAGTCTAAAATGGCACTATGCCGCATGGCATAAATTTAATTTAATTTTTATTTTATAGGGTTTTATTTACATTGGTTTATTAACTGAGTATCTATATATTTTATTTAGTATACAAAAGTCTATACGTGGTGGCCGAGTTGGTTAGACCTTGGACTTAAAAACACTTAGATCCCTGGTTCGAATCCCGGTGTATACCAATGAGTTTTTAATTTAAAAAAATATGTACATTTGTTTGACAACACCACTATAGTGCCTCGGAGAGCACGTTAAGCTGTCGGTCCCGGATTCACTATACCAACTTGCGAAACTGTTTATTGATGGGTTATTGAGTCTATAAAAAAAAAAAAGAGCTAGCCACTTGTTCGGTGTAGACTCATACCATCGGCTACGACGAGGTGGGATTAAAACCCCTCCGCTGGGTACTCTGGGGCCGTCCAGGCGGTCTCGGGCGCCGTAAGGCACCCGTGAAGATATGTATGTATGTACAAAAGTCTGAAAGTCTTATTATTTAATCTAATCTATAGGATCCATAAGATGTCCCAAACTTTTTAATTTTAAAGTAATTGTTACGATTAAAGTTTAAAATGGCGTCGAATGTACCAGCTGTCATCGACTTTTAATATAAAACTGGTACATTAGACACCATTTTTATATATAATTACTAACGGACACTTTGGTGCAACTGGAGCTTAAAGTTATCATACTTAAACGATACTAGGTTAATAAATAATAAATAGAATTTTGTCAAAATACACAACATAAATATGTATAAAAAACGGTATTCGGAAGCAAGAGCATCTGTATAAGTAGGTAGGTAATTTAATTAAATCATTTCAGATTATAAACATCGGAATTCTAAAGTGTGTTTCAAGAAAATTCATTGAAAGCTATTACGAATAAGGAAACGAGCCAAATTGGAAGCTCGCTGATTACGCACCTGCGCCGTTTCACTTATAATATAAGTGTCAAAGTTCAGAGGCTCTACCATGGGTTTTAAAAACGTCACGTTTTAATACGTAACGTTTGCCTCACGTAAAAATTTTGTATGGAGTTTTATTCAGCGCCCCTAGCGGATACGTGAGGTACTAAAATCGGTACCATAGGTTTTTTTTACGTAACTTACGTTTTATCGTCCGCTAAGTTCCGTATGCGTTCCCATACAAAATGTCCTAAATCGGTACCATGGGCGCACAATTTTGACAGATTTACGCGAACGTATCACGTTTTTACATTTACGTGATACGTAAATCTCTCACCGGCCATTTGCAAAGTGAAACGAGATTTAAAGTGCTAAAAAGACTAAAATTTGTTATAATATAAAGTTTCTGAGTATCAAGATACTTTAATACTATTTTTATTATTATTTTTATATTCTCCGAGCTTGTTTTCACAGTTGTTTAGAGAATATAATTGTTGTCTACACAACTGTAACAAAGTAACAGAAAAATTAAGATTACTTAAATTGAGAAGACTAAAATAGTGAGAAAGTTTCAGTGAGGTGGGTTCTAAACATTGAGTTGATATTATTGTTCGAAAAAACTTGCTAAAAACATTTGAAGTGTGCTAAAATCTAAAATAATGTCTGCTAGGGCACACTTTGTATGGAGAACGGTGGCGGCAATTGAAAAGGCCTACAAAGTAAACGAACATTTAAAGAAATTGGTGTATTCAACTTGGGGATCCAATTGAAAACAGAAACTTTCAGTCTCATTTCTAGATTTGTGATTTGCTTCAACCGAATATGGATTTAAAATGAACACAGCAAGTCTATCTACAATCAAAGGTAAATATGTAAAAACATAATCAATGGAGAAATACTCAAAACATTCTAGTATAACTGTAATTCAATCTTGCTGGATTTGTAGGTTATGTGAATATTTTGGCTGGTAAATTTATACCCTTCCTCGTCCCTTCCTTAAATTACATACATTTTAAATACAATTCTTGAAGCTTTAACATTAATAAACATTATTTAATATATAACTATCTATACTAAGCTGGTCTCAATGTTAAAAAACAATTTATCCCCTTAAAACATTTACATTGAATTACCAAATTGTTTTATGTAAAATAGTCTAATTTATTATAAACATGAAAGTCACGGATACATTCCCTGTGTGTAGCTGCAAGTTTTTCTAACAAGCCCACTGTTTTGTTTCTAAGTATATAATTCTTAAGGTCTACTCAGACAAGCCTCTGCAAATTATTATGGCATATGTGAAAACATAGATGTGCTTTAAAAAGAAAACAGATTTTAATCAGAAAATTTATAACAAATGTAGGTTCACTCCTGGAAAGTTTTTTATGCTCTTATTATTTAAAATAATTTAGGAAGTCTACTAAAATAGTAGTTAACTATACAATATTTCAATTTAAATATTTTCTTTGCAGGTGATTTTGGGTATTCACGATGATGATCTGACATTGGTTCAATGTAGCAGGTGTATAATAAAAAATACCACAGGAAGTGTTATTGGAATACTTTTGGGGAGTTAAAAGTTGATGGTGCTGTCTGTTTTCTAAGCCAAGTTTTGCACTACAACAAAAGTGTGCCGAATAATCTACAAGGTATACCTACTATAGATATATATAATATATATATACCTTGTTAACCTACCCCTGCTTAATTTATTTGTAATAATATTTTTTTCTTGCAGGAACATTTTAACATAGGGAATAATTCAAAGATAAAGAGTGAAATGACTTATTTGATGAGCGGGATCAGCAAGTTGTGGGACATAACTATAAATCACTATAGAATGCAATGTACAGACCCTGAAGACATTGATTTGCGTCTACAATGTTTAACTACCTACTAATGCTCCAAATAGATTTGTTTTTAAGAAAATGGTTGTGAGCTCTTTTTAAATAAATCCCAACAACTTTTGAAGTAATCATTATACTGTTTATGTATAAATATGTGTACTATATGGTATGTAGTATATTGCATATGTATATGTGTATAATACATGTATTTGTATAGCATATGGGTATATATGATAATTAACTAATACTTTAAGGTAATTATAATTTTATTGCACACCTACCTAAACTTAATATTCTAATGTAAGGTTTGAAAGTTTTATAAATAAATAAATATTGATATAATATACTTTACTAACCAATCACTCAATTTGTTATTGAGAATGAAGGCATTGCATAGCTATGTTAATAAACATTTATATTTTAATATTTTTTTATAATTTTCTTACCCTTTTTATCTTATACATAAGTACAAAGAGTATGCAGTTACTAAACAGGGGTAAGTTTTGTGATAAGGCAAAAATTTGTCTTATAGCCATTTACAATAATCTATATTTTTTTGAAGTATAGTAACTATACTATATAAAATGTGTCTCATTAAGAACTTGTATTTAAAAAAATTAAAAACAAAAGTCAATAGAGTGCATACCTGCCAACAGAGCAATGGTGGCCATTTAACCGTTATTTTGTTTCATGTGTAAATGTCATCACTAGCTCCATACATATGTAGAAAAAAATCTTAAATAAATATACATTCTTTAATTTTTAAAATACTATTTCATAATGAGACACCTTTATAACTACTTTAGCAGCTCCTATCCAAAAAAAAACCAGCTGTTTTGTAACTGCATAATTTATTTGGTAGCCTGTTTCCATATATTATACCTACTTATAACTTATATATATATATCTTCACGGGTGCCTTACGGCGCCCGAGACCGTCTAGACGGCCCCAGGGTACCCAGCGGAGGGGTTTTAATCCCACCTCGTCGTAGCTGATGGTATGAGTCTACACCGAACAAGTGGCTAGCTAGTCGCGATGTTTTGAATAGACTCAATAACCCATCTATAAACAGTTTCACAAGTTGGTATAGTGAAACCGGGACTGACAGCTTAACGTGCTCTCCGAGGCACTATAGTGGTGTTGTCTAACAAATGTACATAAATTTTTAAATTAAAAACTCATTGGTACACACCGGGATTCGAACCAGGGACCTTACTGTTTTTAAGTCCAAGGTATAAACAACTCGGCCACTACTTATAACTTGTGTATGATATATATTTTATTGGAGCATGGCATGTTATTTTGTGTCTACCTGATGGTAAGCAGACATACAAAGTCAATATATTCTTGTTTAACAACATTGATCGCTTCCATCAAACTGTCGGAAAGATGAGGTTACGAAATGTGAATTTGCAAGTTTTAATATTCTCGCAGCTTTATCTTCAATTTAATATCTCTTTCATAACAGCACTCTGAAAGGACACCCTTTATAATCAATGCAATAGGCGCCTGAAAACCGGTGAACCTATTGACTAAAACCGAAACATGACTAGGTTACAGCACAGCTAGCTAGTATACAATACTTATATTCATGTGAACTTAAAACAGACAGCTGGGCTCACTTTTGCGTTTATAATATTAATATGGGTATGGATGGAGTGTATCAAATCGTTTTTTACCCTAAAGATAATAAACAACACTATCATAGTTAAATGTTAGACAGTTATCATAAAAACCCAACCAAGAGCCAGGTATTTTATTCTTAACTTATGTACCTACGAGTATATCATCATTTCGCAAATAGAACACCAGCAGATCTAAATGGAGTTTTTAACAAAGGTGACGATGATGATGCCGGTAAGAATAGTATATGTTATGTGACATATACTATTCTTACCGGCACCTCAATATACATATCTATATATATTGAGGTACCAGGCACAATTGAAATAAATAGATATTTTATAGTGCGAGTGAAAGGCATCTTGCCTAGGGGACGCCTGTGTAAATGGGGTGTGTTCTACTGAAACCCCCCTCCACGGCTACGTGGAAGTGGCGGTTGTTAAGGAAGGAGGCTAGCAATCTCGTAGCTATAGGGGGCAAAGACGAGTCGAGGAATTTTTTACCTAGGCCGCAGTGCCAGGCACTATCTAAGGCCTTTTCGATGGCGATGAAGACTCCAACCGTGGTTGCGCTACGTTTAGATCGCTCGCCGGGTGCAGCACCCGGACTAGTTGGAGCATGGTACTGTGTCCCTCGCGAAAGCCAAATTGCTTGAATCGAATTTCGACGTAGCTCTTTAGCCTCCGGAGGAACAGTCGCTCGAACTATTTAGCCGAGTGCAGAAGCAGGGTTGAGTGGATGGGGGAGGGCTAGGTATTTTTTGCCTTTGTGCCTCCTTGGCCGAGATTATGAACTCCATAAGCTGTCCGGCGGCAGCCTCAACGTCTTGCGGCGTGTTTAGGGGACCAATAAAAGAGAACAGGTGAAATCGGTTTTGTACCGCCCTCTCGCGGCGGCGACGTCTACCTTATTGCCCAGCACTATGATGCTGAGAATCCATATTGTAAAGCACTTCGACATGGACTGGGTTCACTATGGCTTGGGCCAGGGCGATGTCTAGGACGTCGGCCGCGTGATTCACCGCCGAGTCGTCGAAGAGGGTCGACAAGTTGGGAACCCCACGCGGAATGTTCCGCGTTAAGTCCCCGATCACCACGGTGGGGTGTGGTCGCGTCTAGAAAAAGTCTGCCGTATCTGCATACATTTTAGGATTACGTGGACTCTGTTGGGTTTGGTAGGCCTTAGGGGCCCTTTATATACAGGTGAATAATATATATAAAAAGGATGTACTTTAAGCTAATATGAGGTTTTGCTGATCAAATCGAGCAACTTTTCCCATGGAACCTAACGTATATCTAACTGATGGTAAGTAGACCTACAAAGTCCAAGAACGGGATCGATCAACACATTGTTGTTTAACAATATTGATCGCTCCCGCTATGTCGGCTAAATGATGCAGTTACGAAATGGGCGGTGACTTAGACGTATTTGCATTAAGAGTGTATTTTAATATCCTTGCTGCTTTATCGTCAACCCAATCCCCCGTTTCATAACAACACCATGAAAAAAGACAAAAATTATATGATTATGATTTTTTTTTTTTCTCTTTTTAGCTTTTTTAATACAGGGTGAATTTGAAAGGATGTACTTTAGGCAAATATGAAGCCCTTAAGTTTGGCTAACCATTTGAAAGAAAGAAAAAAAAACTTACAACAGTTGGTAGAGCTAGCAAAACTTAAGGTCTGAATAGGTACTGTAGAGTTAGGTATTTTCTAAATAGGTGTAGGTAACTACTCAGCCCTTAAGTTTGGCTAACCCTCTACCAATAAGTGTTGTAAATTAAACTTTTTTCTTTAAGATTTTATTAAACTGACAGCTCATTACTAAATGTTTAAGTCATAATTTTGGTCTAAAATTCATTAGATTGAACATTTATTAGACAATAATTAATACATTTATTATACTAGAAGCATGTAAAAATATATACATGATGACTTTGAAAATATGTACTTTGGGCACCTATATTTGTCTAACCTTCTACCAAACACCCTGCATGATGAAAGATTGCCATAACATGACTATGGCCAATTCCTGTAATCATTGATTATTAATCCCCATACTCAGCTGCATTTTTTAATGCAAATAACAAATCATTACCATATAGACAGACTTAGAATCTTAACAGACATAATGGAGTCTCTTCCAAATTAAGAGACTATTGGTCTTATTCATAAAAACTTATTGAGTCGTTGAAGAAAGGACACTTTAATTACAGAATGTTTAATCTTATTATATGTATATTATTCATTTTTGTTGCTAAAAAAAGAGAAAACCTATAACTATAGTGTCCTTCAAGGACTCAATAAGTTTTTATGAATACCGGTTAGTATGCAATTTCTGTATAAACATACCATTTACTTCATTGTCTGGGGGTTTACCAAAGAGCCAATCAATAATCGAATTGAAAGCCAAATGTATGGGATTTGACGTTTCTCATTGATCAGGCTCTACCCATAGAGTAAAATTCCTATACATTTTTATCCATCCACGCGTCAAATTGATTGTCATTTGGGCTCTTTGGTAAGCCCCCTGTAGAGATTTACCTACCATTATTATTTTGATATTTTAATGCTAAAGAAAATAGGACAGAAATAAAATCAAAATAAAATAACACTATAATAATAAAAAAATAACAAATTTATATTATTCAACAAAATTTAAGTACATATATTCCATACTTAAATCTATATATAAAAGTATTAAAACCATTTCCATAGCGACATAGCTGTCCATTCTTTATAAAATTAGAAAGATTTATATCTATTTTTGTAAAATTGGGCAAAGATATTCAATCAAAAATTTAAGATTTAGACTCTTAGACCATCATCATTTAGCTTCATATAATGGTGTATGTGTGTCCCATCTTAATTTGCCATCCAGTATAGTGCGAGGTGTGGTGGTAGTGTCTATGAGCAACTTCATTCATATAAACACTTGTGGAGGGCTCCATTTCCAAAGTTCATCTGCAAATGTGACAATAAAAAGAGGCATTGTATGAGGTTGTCAAATATGTTTAGGAAATTCAATCACTAAAAACATTTTTTTTAAACATTCAACATATTTTTTTAACATTTTTTACTTTGACAAAAACAAAATAGTGGTCAAATGAAAATACTGTTCACAAACTTAGGGTATCATTCAACAGAATAAGAAAAATCCTTGCTTTTAGAAAGACATGTAGGTATTGTTTTCTCAGAGTAAGTTCAAAATTATAATATTTGTATGTTTTATTATTTCCGCATTTGTAAAACTGACCTTTCTATATATATATAAATAACATCACAAAGTACCACACCATCAATATAAACAAATACAATGACCTCATTAAAGAAATTACTAAAATTTTAGCAGTCTTTTAAAACATCTTGCTCAACCTAACTCTTATGGAATGTGTTTCCAAGACGGCGCTGACAGTATCTCATAGTATTTGGTAAGGTAGTAAGGGTAAGTACTGAACACTACATGAAGTGTTAATATCACAAAGTGCCTTCAATTCTTACTTCACGGTCACAGCTACTATAATTTATCTTTGGATTAGAACTAAAGCAAACATTTTTTAGACGTTTTTATTTTGGTCAAAATGTACTAGATAAATAATAAATACTCACTATTCCATTATATCCGACAGCATTATAAATTGTTTATTACTCGTTCATAATCTTATGATCGGGATTTTGATATAAATATTAACTTTCCAGGGCGGCAGCGTATCAAAAAAATACACTTGATTCTACCACCGGCATTTTGATTTGTGATTCATTTATTAATTGCCAACCTTTAAGGAAAATCCAACAGCCTTTCAAATTGTACACTTGTTTTATTATCATCGGCATTAAATTAATTGGTTTTGATTTAATTTGTATTTTTCACGCCTTCCTGATCAACGATATTTACATTGTATAATATTGACAAATTGAAAACGTGTTATTATGTTAAGATTTCACGATTAAACATTCCTTTTCATTTTTGTCGGATATCAATTGCTCCGTATAATGTCACATTGACACAAAAGTATTTTTATCTTTGTCTTGGACTCTAGTTAGATAGAGACAAAGCTATTTCCGGTCCCGTTTTTGTATTTATCGTATCACGTACGTACGGAACTCCGTATATGATAACCTATGGTACCGATTGGGTGCAATACGTTACGTTTTTCGTCTTCACATTAACGGATGGACATACGTTAACGTATTTTATTGCAAAAACCCATGGTAGAGCCTCAGGCGACAAAACATTATTTAAATAAATGATAAATCAAGTTTTATTACTGCTTTATCAAGAAAAAAACAATAAAAAAAAAGTGTATTATTACTAACTAAATGCATATGTAGTTTTTATTTAACTTTCATTATTCTATTCGTTTCCACTTTGTTACTTCTTCTTTCTCATTTTATAGTTGGTAGTATTGTGTATATGTAGTTTATGTATGTAAATATATAAGATATATTTAAGTAGTGTATATTAGATTGTAAGTATTTTATATAATATTCACTGCACTATATACTCAGTTACTGTATTGCACCTACCTCACTTATTAACTGCTTTGATTGTCCCGAAGGTTTGACTGGTAGAGAATGCCTAGCGGCATTAAGTCCGCCTTTGTATTTTGTATGCAATAAAGATTTAAATAAATAAAATAAAATTATCGTTTTAGCACTTAAAAACACTGTCGAAACTTTCTATCGATTCACCGATCAGAAAACGTTTGACGTAAAGATATGAAGTTTATAATAGTTTGGTAGTTTAATAGATTAGTTTTAAGTTTCTGATCGGTTATGTACGAGAAAGTTTTGAAACAAACCTTTAAAATTGATCTCAAATTCAAGAGCAGTATTAATAACTATTATTAAGTGGATACCTTGTGCGCTCGTGAAGTCTGCCGTTTCCCATCTAAAAATGCACATATGTGTAGGAAGAAATATTTGAAGTATACTTCAAATATTTCTTCATACTGTTTGTCGTAGGAACTCGTGTGCAAATTTTATCTGAGATACCCAAATAATCTATAGTACTCGTAATATAATAAAGACGTAAAGTTTGTGAGTTTGAAAATTTGTGGGTTTGTGAGGTTGTAGGGATCTCTAGATCTACTGAACCGATTTTGAAAATTTTAGTGTTGGATAGCCCTTTTATCTAGGAAGGCTATATGCTATATATATATCCTTCCGAGAAATAACACGCTACGACCAATAGGAGCAATCAATGAAACATATTGGGAAAACAGAGAAAAATTGTTCCTTTTGAGAGCCTTTGTTGCGTGTGCAGATGAAGTTGCGCGGGTCAGCTGCAAAAATACAAATTTTGGTAAGTAAACTATTTTTATTATTATTAGAACTGTTTTATTATTTTTGTCGAGGTTCCTTCAGTGATAAAGTGAAGCAGTTTTGGTAGCCAGTGTTGTTAGACAAAGGTGATTATCCTGGTGAGAATGTACTCGAATTTCTATACTAATATAATAATATATTAGTACAACTTGTCTCAGCTACAGCTTGTACAGCGTGTCTCAGCTAGTAATATAATAAAGAGGTAAAGTTTGTGAGGTTGTAGGGGGTAATCTTTGAATTTACTGAACCGATTTTGAAAATTATTTTAGTGTTGGATAGCCCATTTATTTAGGAAGGCTAAAGGCAGACGAAGATGCGTGGGTCAACTAGTATATTTAGGGTCAATTTCACCCCGATCATAATGTTTTACACTGTACAACTTCTCTGTAGCTGGAGTCATTGAACTCACCTTTGCGCGCTAACATTCAGTCGATCTGCACCAATTTGCACATTTGTTAAGCACATACTCGTACAGTTCCGTTCTGGCAATAATGTGCTATGGCAAGTGATAATTGGATCACATAAGACTTATTTATTACTAATTTCATAAATAAAGATGATTGATCTCATAAATAATTATCAAAAAATCCTAATATACGCATGTTTGCTTTTATTAAAAATTTAATATTTGCTTAAAATTGATTAATGACTTCTTATGTATATTTGAAATAATAAAATATTTTGTACCTATAATTGTTTTATTTAATTATTTAATCAATTTAGCAGAAGACCAGAATCGGGGGTTGTCAGTGAGCAATGAAGCGCAGTATACTGGGTGTAAAACGCACTGCTAAGGTGAGAAACAGCATATTGCACTCTCAAACACAAATTATCGGATCTTAAATGGAACTGGGCAGGCCACGTGTGCCGTATGCCCGGCGATCAATGGCCAAAAGTTATAACATACTGGGACTGGTCAAATAGGTGTCCAAATAGCAAAAAATATAGAGAGATGGAAAGAGGGAAGGGAGGCTTTTGCCCAACAGTGGGACAGTATAGGCTAATATATATATTTAATTAAGTAACTAATTTGTTAGATTACTTTCCATGCTGTAATAACAAATACCAATAAACACAAAAAATATATAACTAAAATATAGAGTCATCATGGTCCCCCACATCCTCAACGTACAATTTTTGTAACACATCCTCACCGGGTTTTACGAGTATATAGTTAGTTAAACCTGTAAGACTACCAAATGTGTGGGCGTCTACCGGGGGGCTTTTCCGGGAAATCCCTCATAATGAAGAAGCAAAATCAAATACCCCGTGCACTCGTAGGCGAGCAGGAAACTGGGGCATTTTCAGTTTCCTGTCTACCGTTTATAAAAAGAAAGTAAGGAAAACTTAATTTAATCCTCTCGAACAAATTAACAACATAATTGAAATATAATTAATTAACAAGTAAAAATATGCACTATGAAATACTGTTTATAATTGAATGTTATATATACATAGATATAAATAAGTTTTATTTTGAGACCACAACAAACGATATGTTTAAACATTATGATAATAATTTTCTCATATATATTAAGAGTTAATTTCAAAATAAAATATAGGACTTAGACACTAACATTTAGGTATAGTTACACCAATATTATTTCGTTCACTGCAATCCTATCATTTATACAATTAAATTAATATCATATAGGTACAGTAAGTGAACTAAATGTAGTGAATGAATGAATGGACAAATGAAAACTTATAACCCTATTGCATTGAATTTAATTTATTGACAAATTATGACATATCTATTGCACTTTATGAAGTTAAATACAAATTTAGTACTAATGTAAATTGGTATTGAGTACAAATGCCAGTATAGGTACCCTACGTATACCTAGCTGTCTAGTGTACGACATGAAAGCCAATTCAATTAGTGATAGTTATAATAGTACTAGATATAGAACCGCTAAGACTGATATACTTATATATGGTAGCGGCTCCTTTGTGGACTTTATCGAAGCTGTTTTTGCCATAGAACATAAAATACTTTAGCTTAATTTATAATTTATTACATGTTAACAAATTCCTTGTCAAAGAAATTCTTAAGACGTTATATGCTCGTCAGTGAAATTACGTATCTGTATCTACTTCCCTATGTTTTATCTAAGCGTTACAAGTACGGTTTCTGATAAGTAAGAAGCGTGGACTACCAAAAGTCACATGGAAACAAAATGTCGTAAGTCACAATGCGTTTATATATTAAATTAAGAAAAACTACATAAAAAATGTAAAATATGAATTAACAATCTTCTTTTTATTCACTTCTATAAACAAAAAAATCATTTATAAAAAAATCATAAAATCCGAAAAAAAAAATTCAGAGCTATTTCTATCGAAGAAATTATTTTTTTTGTTCGTCTAAAAAGAGTCACTTTCTTATGAAAATCGTAATAATCGACGCAATCTCTGAACTCACCTCGCCTTAAGAAATTGTAAAGGTAAAATTGCAATGAAAAAATTATTGGTAGGTGGGAACCGAACCCACGATCAAATAAATTGGTAAAAAGCAATGACAAATTTCGTGAGGGGTGACTTATACCAGTGGTTGGATCCTTAGTGCAATGAGGATGGTCGTTACCACCGCCCATATAGATGCAAAATCCGTCAAGTGACGAAGTCACGTTTCGATTTTAGTCTGTGGATTTACCGGTATTCAGGAGATTACTACATCGATTTCTTTTCGAGGTGGTAGTCTCTTTTTGGGTTGCGGTTACGAAATGGGTGTTTGAATTGATGATAAGGCAGCGAGTATATTAAAACATACTCGTAATGCAATTCGTCTTTGTCGCGGCCCAATTCGTAATCGCATCTTTATTTATTTATTTTATTTAAAATTCTTTATTGCACTAAGAAGGTATGTACAAAGGCGGGCTTAATGCCTTAGACATTATCTACCAGCTAACCTTTAGGAGAGTGAAAACTGTAATATAGGATGCACAGATTAGTGTAAAGAGAAATCAAAATACATAAACTGCATAGATACAACCGCATAAAATACATAAATAATATAGCAAAAATAAATACATAAATATATGTCTAAAGCTAACCTAAATTATGATAGTGAGAAACGAGTAATTTCTTAAAAATGGCGAGAGACGGAGACTGTCTGATGATCTTTAGCCGGCATAGTGGGAGCGATTAATGTTGTTTAAGAACAATTATAGGTCTGCTCTTCACCAGATAGATACAAAGTCACATGCCGTGCTCCAATAAAATAAAATAAAACCCACCAATGCTAATACTTAAAGTATTATATAAAAGTGTGGTGAACTGGTTACTCAGAATATCACCTGCTACGGCGAGGTCTAAGGTAATAAACCCTCACCGCTAGGTACCCTGAGGTCGTCTATGCGGTCTCGAGTATGTACGGTATGCGCTATCACGGGTGCCTTACGGCGACCCGTGATAGCGCATACCTACAGAAATGCAAACATGTATTGTAAAATGACAATGGCGTGACTTCTAGCTAGACCACTTCGGAGGCCATTCGATTTCACTTGCCTCCATTAACCAGTGGTTACCTCATTACACGGTAAATAAATTGTTTGATTTGTTTTTGAGGGTTTGTAAGAATATTAGCTCTGTGGTAAGCGTATATTCAAAGTGACCAAGTACATTACTCAAAGCATAGTCTTGGTTTTTATAGACAAATATTTAATTGATAGTCTTACATAGAGTTTGTAGGTATAAGGAAGGCTTCTATAACTCAGCTAGGCCGATGGACCAGACTTGTTACCACCGCACATATAGATGCAAAAACTGTGAAGTGACCTAGTTATGTTTCGGTTTTATTCTGTGGGTTCACCGCTTTGGCGTAGAATACTGCATCGATTTCCTGTCGATGGGGTAGTCTCCTTTCATAGTGCAACACGGTTATGAAACGGGCGATTGATTTGACGATAAATCAGCGAGGATATTAAAATAGACTCGTAATGCAAATACGCCCAATATCTTACAGCAAATTTTTACACATTTTGTATAGGAAATATGTTGAATTTTAACTTTGATATGAATTTGATATTTAACTCATTTAGTAGAATAAAGGCCCTACAGTATGGTTTACAGTAAAAAATCGTTAATTTGCATTATAATAAAATATAATAATAAAAAGTAGTACTAATAAAAGTAGTACCTACCTACTATATACGAGTACCAACTTTACCTATATATTTTTTTAGGAATAAAAAAAAATACGTGGCCAGCGTTAAGTTATTTTAACAATCTAACGTTACCATTAAAAGAAACAGCATATGGCTGCTGTTCGCATTTTACACATAATCTCAAAAAAAAAACTATTAGTCCTAGCATAATGAAACTCTTAATCTCAATTATTGTGATCAAACATTTTATTTTGACAAGTATTATTGTAGGTAAAAAAAAATATATTATACACTATATTACTACGTAGTTCTTTATTTTTCTAGTAGTTAACGTGCAAAATGTTCTTTTGCTCGTTGTGCCAAATTTGCGCTTATGGACAAGACATTTAAATTTACGCGACCAGCTCGCGTTTTCCATCTAGGTACATTATCTCGGAAACAATTTGAGCAATGAGCATAATATAACATTATCTTAATTAGACACACATTCTGATGTTCTTTTTTTAAATAATGATTATTGTAAATAAATATATAAATAACTTATCATATATTTCTATATGCGTAAGTGAGTGTTTAAGAGTTACGTTGCATTTTTTTCACCTAATTATAAACCTTTCATAGTAATCAGCCTAAGATAAAATCATTGGGTCACATATCAAAGGTTCATCACTTTCTAAGATTACGTTTCGTGATCTGATATATATAAAGTAGCTTAGTAATAGTGCATTTATAGTGAAGTGCTAGTGATTAGTGATTTTTGAGCATTGTATATTTCATGATGTACGCAATATAATATGGTTTATATAATATGGCATGCTATATTTTATATACAAAACAAAAACTAGTCACCGGGCATGCTAATACGATGCGTCGAGTTAGCTTTTTTTGTTGGCCCTATGAGGTTTGTAACTTAAGTGTACAGGAATTGGATTCGCGAACTCAAATGTCAATAAACATCTAAATGTTGTTTTCAGTAATAACACAGTTTAAAAAAAGAACTTGGAGGTGCAGATTGTACTTACTTGATCCTAATTACCTACATAGTTAATTTATAAAAAATATGTTAAGTTTTGAAATGACTACTAAAATCATATTTTTAGAGTAATAAATCAAACTTTGGTTAGAAACTATCTAATTAGGATGGAGTAAGCTATATTTGCACATCCACGTTCTTTTTTTCTTAAAAAAAACTTAAAAATATCACTGAAAACAATATTAGACGTTGTCAGACGTTCGAGTAGGCGAAACGGTTTGTTTCTCAAATCGATTTTGATGTAATAAACGTTATTTTTTACTCACAATAACGCTTCTTATTTTTCAGTATTCAATTTTGGATCAAATGAGTGGCAAATGTACACACCAACTGACAGAAATCAAATCGGGATCTCTTACTTATTTCCTTAAAATAATGTCGTGATATGGTAAGCGCTCAGAAAGCGTTATGGCATTATTATTCATTCCTACAACGCGCTGAGGTCGAATAATATATCAGGCATGATACGAATTTTATTTAATATACTATGTGGTCTTTCTGTGTTTACCACAACGCGTCGTGGCCATTTTTATAAGAGCCATACATAGAGCAACGCGGCCACCGTACAGCCCGTGGCCGCGTTGCTCTAAGAAGCCCAAAACATCGTGATGTGGATGTTTTACAAAGACTACAAAGCGTTGTAAGCTATATTTTCGTAACACATACCCACGCAAAAATTATGTGAATAATAATATGTAGGACATTACACACATACTACAATGCCCTGGTCACAAACTAAACTTTAGGCTTGTACTATGTGTACCAGAAATAACGATATTAATATGTATGTTTTTTAAACACCCAAACCATTACAAAATGTACTAATATTGCCATGGGTGGGAATCGTACCCCCCATAGCGCAACCACTAGTCTACGGAGGCCGTTAATTAAAAAATATTTGTACATTTGTTTGACATCACCTCACCGTGCCTCGGAGAGCACGTTAAGCTGTCGGTCCCGGTTTCACTATACCAGCCTATGAAACTATTTATAGATGGGTTATTGAGTCTATTCAAAACATCGCAACGAGCTAGCCACTTGTTCGGTGTAGACTCATACATCGGCTACGGCGAGGTGGGATTAAAAACCACTCCGTTGGGTACCCTGGGGCCGTCTTGGCGGTCTCGGGCGCCGTAAGGCACCCGTGATGATATGTATGTATGTGTAGTCTACGGAGGCGTTATAGATAGATTAAATTATATTCTACAAATAATACAAAAATAACTCCACGGTCGTTCTAATATAAATATCGAAAGCAAGTAATTTACAAGAAGCGATAATAAAATAAAATAAAAACTTAAATCCCTCGCGGGCTGACGAGCATGCCCCGCGCTCCTTCGAGCAATCATTCCACGGACGCTTTAGCCCCAGTAGGCAAATAAGAATTTGCATGGAAAATGTGTCTTTACATTTCTCACTGTCCTATTAATTTCAGAATACATTCCGACTGCTTCGTGTAGATTTTCACACAGAAATAAAATGGCGTACTCTTTTGTTCCACTTAATTTAATTGTATGCCTTGTTAAAGTGAATAAGGGATATATTTTCTGATCAAATATGACTACCAAGTCCTGAGAAAGGGGCTCGTGTTCACTTAATAATAAATAAGTATGACAGTTATGAAAGTTTGGGTATAAAGGCACTCAAATAATATTGAACAAAGTACCTACATTTTTTTTTTTTAATAATACAAATAATTTTATAACAAAATATAATAAGTACGTTTTTCTGTACCGTGTACAATAGTCTGTGTGTTTATAAAGTATAAAATGTATTAGTCTCGTTATTTCTGGTGCACATAGCAAGCATCATTACTACTATTGGTTTATAACATTCTTGGACGTTACATTGCCACTTACCATCAGGTGGATCACATGGTAGGGTCACATGCCCCTATGCTCTATTAAAAAAAATAGCACCGGTGTAGCGCAATTCGTGACCAGTAATATACTATTATATACTCTTATATTTATATATAGGTACAGGGTGATTTTAATATTACTCGTTTGGAGAAGGCAATTTAATTTTTCATCTGGGACATATTAGCCCAAAGTTAAGGGTGTCTCATTAAGAACTTGAATTAAAAAAAAAATAATATTTTATTAACATTTTTTTCTATGGCTTTAGTGATGACTTTTACACATGACACAACATATCGGTTAAATGGTCACCGTTGCTCTGGTGGCAGGTATGCACTCCTTCAACAACTTTTTTGAAAATGGTGAAGGTGCCGCCGTAACTGTTGACGGCAATCGTTACCAGGCCATGTTGTCAGACTTCTTTTGCCATGAATTACAATAATAATTATATTGTGTTGAACACATATTGCTATGGTCACAAACTAAGCTCTAGGCTTGTACTATGTGTACCAGAAGCAACGAAATAATACATTTATATTTTATAATCTTTTTTTTTGCCATGGGTGGTAATCGAACCCACGACCTCGGGATTCAACGCCAAAGGCGCGACCACTAGTCTACGGAGAAATAGACAGATTTAAGTAAGTTATTTAATAAGATATATATATATATATATATATATATATATATATATCATCACGGGTGCCTTACGGCGCCCGAGACCCAGCGGAGGGGTTTTAATAAATACATTTATCAAATACATCGTGCCTTCGAAGGTTGTAAGTATAGGGATATTTATAATATTTTTTTTTAAATTTTCTATACTTACAACCTTCGGAATCATCATATTCAATATATAACACTTACATTTACATTTACTTTACACTTACATTTTGTCTGATTAATTTGACATTTAAGACTAAAAATTTTATATACTCAAGTAAAGATAATATTTCGTATAAATTTCTTCGGTATCTTTTGATAAAAACACAACAGAACCTCTTAACAAAACAAATAAACAAACTCCTGGTATATCATTCGTATATATGACGTGATTGACTGTAGCCTTTAATACGATTAGGTAACGGAAAAGGGCGGGCGGCAAAAACTTTCCAAATCGCCCCCAACTGATACTGAAACAAAACAAACCTGAAACTATCCGCCCTAAACTTCATTAAAGTTTCACTTGAATTGCCAACATTCCATTTAACAACAGAGCCCTTTTTGTAACGGGCTGTTTGTTAAATAATTAATTTATAATGCTTAAAGATGTGCGCTTGGCACTTGAAACTATAGTGGCAGAGTAGATAAGACCTCGGATAAGTAATCGCAGTTGAAATGCTGCCCCACTGAGTGAATGACCGCCGCAGGGGCCTAGTGGTTTCGCCGT
The DNA here is from genome assembly GCA_947458855.1 of Monopis laevigella. Classification (NCBI taxonomy): domain Eukaryota; kingdom Metazoa; phylum Arthropoda; class Insecta; order Lepidoptera; family Tineidae; genus Monopis; species Monopis laevigella. Next base: position 15,716,187 of record OX381587.1, read on the forward strand.
ATCCGGAGGTCGTAAATTCGATCCTCACTTAAAACAATATAAGTACGTTTTTATATAAAGTTGGCCATGGTATTAAACATATAATATATATTAGTATCGTTGTTTTTGTACATTTTAGTATAAGCCTAGGGCTTAGTTTGGATCATCAGAGCAACATAATTTGTGAAATGTCCTATATACCATTATCATTATTAATTATTAACCTACACTACTTGGGCATCGAACTGAATATGGGCCAACATATTTCAGTTCGAAGGGAGGTCTCTATAACTTTATTACCTTACTGAGCGGTTTTGTAACCACCGCTTGTACAAATGCAAACACCGTCATGTGACCTGGTCATGTTTCGTTTTTATTTTGTGGGTTTACTGCATAGATTTACTGTCGGTTGGCAGCCACATTTTAGGGCGCAAAGACGATATTAAAATAGAGCCAAAATACAAATTTATTCTTATAGTCTGTTTTGTAAAAGTACGTTTTTATTATAGTATCTCGGAGAGCACTTAACTGTCGGTCCCAGTTTCACTATACCAACTTGTGAAACTTTTTATAGATGGGTTATTGAGATAATCAAACATCGCGACGAGCTAGCCACTTGTTCGGTGTAAACTTATACCATCGACTACGACGAGGTGGGATTAGATTGAAAACCCCTCCGCTGGGTATCCTGAGGCCGTCTAGGCGGTCTCGGGCGCCGTAAGGCACCCGTGATATTTAATTTTTAATTTACGTTTTTATTATGTAATGTATTGCATGTTGTTCTGAAAGTCAATTAAATATAGAAATACATATTTCAAAATTATTTATTTCATGTAAATCTTAACAGATGTTTATGAATACTCAAAAAAAAATTGTGTAACAATGAGATAGCTTAGAGTGCATTTGGTTAGGCAAGCTATTCATTAAGAAAAGAACGACAAATATTTATTAAACCTCGATATAAGATTTAGAACTTAAACGCGATGGAATGGAAATCATAATATGAAAAATACTACCGAACCGAACACACACTACATAACCAACCAGTATAAGACTAGGTGGTTAGCTGATTCCATTGACCTGTCAATCATTATCTGCCATACATGGGAGCCACCAAGGCGACCCACTTCACCGACCATGTCCACGCCTTAAATATATATTCTTAATAAACGGTAAGTTACCAATCACATATAAGGTGTAAATATATATCGGTATTTTTAATGGCGTTAATACTAACTGTAAAGTCGATCCAATCAGACACACCACGAAGAAAAAGAAACCAACAAGTAAAAAAACTCTAGTGCTTCACACAAACTAAAAGAGGAGCACAGCTATTGATTTGCTTATGCTATATAGCATATATATATATATATAGTAGCATACTCAAAATGCACCCCACTAAACAGCATGCGTGAAACACCCTATGGCAGATTATTTATTAGTGTACCAATGTACAGAACTACACAGTATACTGAAGTATAAATTAAGTTCAGTATAAAAAAACCACGCTTTTGGTAGCGTGGTTTTTTATACTAAGTGACAGATAAACTTATGGATTATTTAAGTTTTAATTCAACAATAAACAATTTATGTTGGTAAGTAAAATTATATTTATAGACAAAAGATATAGAATTATATTAATATTTTTAAACTTTCTTGATAATTAATTTATTGTTAGATTGCCCACTGGTTTTACCAACTTTTCTTAAAAATAAATAGGCATTGTGGATTCTACAAACGTATTACAATTTTATTTGTCTGATCGTAACTTTCTCATTTTCAACACTGTATTTGTTTCCCCGTTCAAAACCATTCATTATTAACTCGCTTTATTTAAATCGAGGATAAAATATAAATAATTTGTATTCAAATTATATTAACCTCGTGGTTAAATGAAATAAATTATTATGAAACTCATTAATTTTTATATTATGTGGTTTTATTATTTGTACTGAAACAGTTCTCTGTGTTTATTTTTGTCAACTGTTTTGGTTATTCATTCAAATTCGTTCACAGATTTTTGCGTAGGAATTATTTAATATAATAATTATTATGTTGAACAATTTACACATATTGCTCTGGTCACAAACTAAGCTTTAGGCTTGTACTATGTCTATCAGAAACAACGATATAATACATATTAGTGCATTGAATATTATTATATAGAATATTAGTACGTCTTTTTTGTACAGTTTGTCTTGGTCAGTTTGTGTTTATAAAATATAATATGTATTATATCGTTGCTTCTGGTACATATAGTACAAACCTAAAGCTTAGTTTATGACCAATATGTGTAATTTGTCCTACATATTATTATTATTATTGTATTTTATAACGTACTAATATTTTTTTGCCGTGGGTGGGAATCGAACCCACGACCTCCGGATACCACGCCAAAGGCGCAACCACTAGTCTACGGAGGCATTATAGTTTGTTTTTAAATATCACAATACTAGTTATAGCACCATTGCCATAAATACTATCACGGTATTGGCTCTCGAAAACCGTTTAAACGGCCTCAGAGGATTAATCCATCCTCATTCGTCGCCGATGCTATTCAGAGACAACACCTAACAAGTGGCGAGCTTGTTGCGGTGTTTATGATGGTATAGTCTCGTTGTATAAAGCAGTCACCCATACCAGGTCCGGCCTTGTTGTCATTAGTTAAACCTTGTTCAGTTGAGCAGTGACTTAACCACTAGGCTGGGGCCGCTTTTTTACAATTAATAAGTTAATTATAAATAACTATCGATCCACTCTGGCTTCGCATGGGTCACTAGTAATTATATGTATTATACATGTAACTACTGGAATAAATTACCAAAATAATAATGAAAACGGCATCAAAATCCGTTGCGTAATTCAGAAGATTTAAGCGTACAGAGGGACAGACATGCAGGAAGGGATTTTGTTTTAAGTACTATATATTATAAATAAATAAATATCATCACGGGTTCCTTACGGCGCCCCAGACCGCCTAGACGGCCTCAGGGTACCCAGTGGAGTTTTTAATCCTACCTCGTTGTAGCCGATGGTCTACTGCAAACAAATGGCTAGCTCGTCGCGATGTTTGGATAGACTCAATAACCCATCTATAAACAAACATCTATAAACGTTTCACAAGTTGGTAGGTATAGTGAAACCGGGACCGACAGCTTAACGTGCTCTCCAAGGCACTATAGTGGTGTTGTTAAACAAATGTTCATATAAAAATACCCAATAAATTAATAAATAAATAAATTCTGGCGCTTTCGACTTAGGTGTCTGTTCGATATATTCGAGTGAAGTGAGTGCAATTCTCCATGCTGCAAAACTGTTTTTTTTTTTTATGTTCTCTTCATTGGAACACATCGAGCCTCAGGGTCATATTTATGAAATGTTTTTTTTTTATTGGAGCACGACATTGTAACCTGGTGGTGAGCAGACCTACAAAGTCCATTAGTGGGGTCAATCAATAATTGTTTTTAAACAATATTGATAGCTCCCACTATGCCGGCTACGAATGATCCGATTACGAAATATGACAATAATGAATTACGAGTTTATTTTAATAAACTAGCTTATCGTCAATCCAACTATCCATTTCGTAACCGCACCCTGAAAGGAGACTACCACCTCGACAAAAATCGATGCAATCTCCTCATAACCGGTGAACCCACAGACTAAAACCGAAATATGACTAGGTCACTTGACCGTTTTTGCATCTGTTTGTTAGTACGGGACCGGTTGGTCGGCCTAACGAAGTTATAGATACCTTCCTCTCTCCTAAAAAAATGTCGTACAGACTCATATTATTATTACGTTACTCGTTATTTGTAAAAATGCTTAGATGCATTGATGGGATAAGAAAAAAAATATACATGTGTATTTTATTTTATGAATAGATTACTTAAAATCCTATAACTTTTCGATTTGCTATCATCATCATTTAACTTTTTTATCTGTATAAAAATATTAATAAATGGCGAAGCCTAGTTTTTATTAAGCATTGATTTATATGTTAAATTGTGTCAACAAAATTAAATTAAAGTCCATGAAAAGCTTTTCAATTTTGGCGCTTAATATGTAGGTACATTTACTGACTAAGTTAATGAACTGTCAATTGTTTTAGTCTGTCAAAAGTTTTAAACGAAAAATAGACGCAGAATTTAGTTTAAACCCTAACGTTAAAATAACTTCACTTAATTTTACTGAAAAGCAGAAAATTCTATCTAAAATAACTCTTTTAGGGTGAATTTATTAAACCCAAATAAAGGAAAAAGTTGTAAAAATAAAAAAAATGGGTTGCCTAACCAGAACAAAAGAGGGACAGTAATAAATTTCTAGTCATTTTTCCAAATGAGGTTAATATTCAGGTGAAGAACTCATTTACCGAAATGGTTGCATTTAGCATCAAGCACGTAGCTTTTAAGGGACTGCTCGGTTTAGGGGTTACGATACAAAAAGGTACTTTAATCCTGGCACTGTCCGCCGCAACATTAAAATTACACCTATAAAAATCACAGTCGGTTAAAAACGGTATCCTTTGTAATAACATTGCTATTGTTCTACAAAAGAAAATTAACTGGTGAAATAAAAAAGATATTATTTTATTATTAAAAATTTCTTCTGAATCTTTTTAATGAAAAATGGGCTCAATTTGTGGCTTATTCAAGAAGTGGAGGAAGTTCTTTGTTGCTTCTCGATATCAAGACGTTCCCCAGGGCTATTGCTGGCACCATGAAAGCATCTAGGATGAGATGAGTCTCTTCTCCACAGAAAACGAATTAAACTTAGAAGGACAGAGTTTATAAAACGCCCGTTATGTGTACTAAGATGCATAAATCAGGAATAACTTTTTCAAGGACAGTCAAGTGTGGACGCAGCAAAGAAAGACTATTTATCTCTATCACTCGCACAAAAAAAAATCCGACTGGCCCACATGCCAATCCGATTAAAAAAAAACAATATAAAATGACAGCTTTGCTTACAACTGTCACTTCAATACTATTATACAGTACTCAAGTGACAGATTTGAGCAATGAGCTGTTATTTTAGACAATTCTTCCTGTACGACTTGTAAATGATTTATCAATTTAGATGGAAAACCACTATAACTTCGCTAGACTATCCAGTTTCGAATACTATTGCGGTTATTAGAAGACTATATTAAAGATCTCCTTTTTGGTGCAGCCAGGGAATAGATAGGATCATAGGATCATTAAGCGGGAAATTTATGGGCTTTATAAAAAAGCAGTCGAACAAAGGAACGGATATCTTTTTTTTTTTTAAAATGAATTATTGTTAAATAAATAGTCAACTACAATAGACCACTATTACTTTAGTTTATTACTATTAAGTAGTAGTGCACTACTTGCGAGGCAAAAAAACGGCACGCAAAATTTCTATTTAACTATACAAGTCCGGCTATCTAACGAATTAGATCTGTACTCATCTCCGTTGTAAGGACGCGAGATGAATGTCGTTCTTTCAGGAACCTGAACAAAGCGGTTTTCAGACGAAAGTCCCCGTCTCTTTGCCATCGTCTTGTGTGCGTGTCTTGATGGCTTACTCTCAGGGTTTCTTTTTAATGGAACCCTCAAATTTTATATTCCACTAGCTTTTACCGGCAATTTCGACGGCTAATTGGCTTTTTGTTAGCTTTAAAAAATGCAAATTGTGGCCAGAAAATTTTATGAACAGTGTTATGAAATCTGAAAAAAATACTTTCTGTTCAAGAAGTTAAGTTACTCGCCCACTGCGCTCATTAAAAAATCTTTGTTGTTAATTAACTAATATTTTCAGTTACCAAACCTTATTTTATTTCAGAAATATTTTATATTGCAACATTTTCAGATCCGAGGATTGTAATTTCTACTACACAAAAAAAACTACCTAATACAAGGATGTTTATATATAATTTTCCAGGATTTATTATATATTATTTTGATTATAATTTGTATGTTTTTCAGTCATTTCAAGCGTAACTCGGTTTTGTCTTTTTGATTCGGATTTTTTTATTACTATATTAATATTAATTTTAAGTTCTCAAAGTAATAATGATTATAAGATTGAATATAACAGTAAGTAATAGGTTGTCTTAGTTTCGTATAGCAAATTCCTATTCGTCATATTCGTTCACATAATATATTAACAGTTTTTCCTATAAATATGATATAGAAGAAAAATGCCAAATTCAAGCCAAGAATTATAATAAAATAACAAAATATAATAACAAAAGCTATTTGACCATGAAACAGTGATACGTTAGACGGCTGTTGACAAATCCAAAAATAGGTGACCAAATCGGTTTCGTCAGACACTCGTCCTCCAGAGAACTCCTAAGATTTATACAGTGAACAAAAAGTTATACTTACTCTTATAGAATATGCTTGATAACCACTGTATGTCTTTGTAATAAGGTTTCATTTACAACATCAAACTTGTACTATACCTTGCTGTGTACTGTACAGCCCTGACTCACGGATCATAAACCACTTGTAAAAAGGGACTACTTAATAGCCTGTTTAATGAGGGTCAACACAATTACAGATGACATTAATTGCTCCCTTCAGATACTCTTCAGAGCCTTTAGACGCCAAAAACTTGTTTATGTGCAATAGCTCTTAGGTAAAACGAGTGGCTAAGTAGTCTACAAATGCTGAGTCCAATCTAAAACTAGCTAGTTTGAATTCGCCAGAATTAATAGAAAGTTTTGGTACACCTATTGTCCCGTAAGTTTAACTTTTGTAGAACACTAATAGTAATTGCAGCCTATTAAAAGTATTTTGCTAATGTGAGAATTATTAAATAGTTTTTGACAAAGTTCTAAACTGGGTTGTCAATTTACTAAATGTAATATTATAAATTTTATATAATATTATAAATTTTAAAGGTTATACACTGGGCTAATATGAGGCTATATTGATTAAATCGATCAACTATTCCCATGGAACCATGTGTCGCAAATGAAAAAAAAACATATGATAATTTTAACACACAAATGGTCTTTTTAACATTACTAGTTTTTATGAAGGAGGCATTTTTTTTATTTACTACACAATATATAATTTGCGAATTTATTTTTTAGAACATCAGTATATTTTTCAAGGCCACTGACATTACAAATTAATAGAACTTAGTTATTTTTCTAGGTGATACATATACGTCGTAAATTTCTCTCTCGACCCCTTAACATGGGGAAACCAGGCGTAATGGTGTGTACATACATATTAGTGTATATATTTGATCATTAGGATCAACCACGACATATCGAATGACATCACTTATAAAATATCAATACATCGAATGCATCATAACTGTAGGTTATTATCGATTTCATAAGCTTTTAATGTTACGAGTATTAACGTCTGATTTCATAACGTATGAATAGTATTCGTAATCTTGTAAATCGATAAGCTCTGGCTCAGTTTCAACTGCGGATTCGTTTTTACAAAGCGTAATTAACATCTCAACTTCTCAAGCAAACATAGTCGACTATTGGTTGAGAATATTCCTGGACTTGCCACTTACTATCAGATGAATGTAAAGTTACATGATCTGGATTCCGTAGTACTGATTATTTATAAAGAATTTTACTGTAAAGTTCCCCTATGTTCTATACACGCGTATTTGCATACTAGTAATAAAGTTTTGCATGTTTAAAAATTTAATAACACCAATTCATAAAAACTTATTTAGTCCATGAAGAACAAATCAAACAAACAAATCCTTTTTTAATTAAACAGTTCTTCAACTCATTAAGTTTTTATGAATAAAGCCGAAGATTATGAAGAGTTTGATACTATATTATGGTGTAGCTAACAAGATTTGCGAGAAAAAGATCGTACGCGAACTTTAAATCAGAAAACCTCATGTAATGATTATTAATTAAAACCCTGTTATTATTATCTAACCAACGTTAAATTAACGTAGCGGTTAAAGTCAAAAGTCAAAATCATTTATTTCATGTAAATCTTTACAGATATTTATGAATAGTCAAAAAAAAAAGTTTAACAATGAGGTCTTAGAGTGCGTTTGGTTAGGCAGCTATTCATTAACAGAAGAACGACAAATATTAATTGACCTTAGACACGATGGAATGGAAATCTTAATATGAAAATTACTACCGAACCGAACACACACTACATAACCAACTAGTGTAAGACTAGGTGGTTAGCTGATTCCATTGACCTGTCAATCATTATCTGCCATACAAGAGAGCCCCCAAGGCGACCAACTTCACCGATCATATCCATGCCTTAAATATTTATTGTAAATAAAAGGTAAGTAACCAATCACATATAAGTAAAGGTATAAGGATCGGTATTTTTAAGGGCATAAACACTAACTGTAAAGTCGATCCCCTCACAGACACCCCGGAGAAAAAGAAACCAGCAAGTAAAAAACTCTAGTGCTTCACACAAACTAAAAGAGGGGCACAGCTATTGATTGACTTATGCTATATAGCATATATACATATATAGCATACTCAAAATGCACCCCACTGATCAGCATGCGTAGAACACCCTATGGCAGAATATTTGTTACTGTACCAATGTACATTACACACACACACACACACACACAGTACACTACACACACAGTATACTATTAGTATAAATTAAGTATAAATAAGTAGGTAGTTTGGATAATCATCAATGATTATCCAAAGACAAAATTTACATAATGTAATGAAAATAAATTATGTAATATAAAATTATTACAATATCGGACATTATATAACTAAACTAGGGTAGATTCTACATAAGCAATTTGTTTACTAGTTGCGAGACCTCAATTGCATATCAGGACGGTTCCAGACGTCTTTATCGTTAAGATAGTCTTTTATACTATAGTAAGCCTTATTGATTAATATGTGTTTTATACAATTTTTAAACTTTATTTCACTCAGATCTATAGGTTAAATATGTTTAATGAATAATCGAAGTTTTCCGTGTTGTAACAATACAAAATAACTTAAAACTGTTCTAAAACAAATTAATACATGATAAAAATCCGTATATTTTAGCCTATTGTCTGTAACTTGCCTTTCCCCTCGTTTTCCCTTCTTCCTTTAATCTTGAGTCCTTTAAGCGAGGCGTGAATAAGTTTCTCAAGCAGACATAGTGGAATCAACAAATTGAAGCATCATTGCTACTATTGGTTGAGAACATTCTTAGATTTTACATTGACACATACCATTAGGTGAATGTAGGGTCACATGTCATGTGCTGTATTAAAAAAAAACTTGACATGCGATTTAACCGCTACCCCGGTTCCTAAACAGTACCAGCTAAGCTTAGTTTGTGTCCAGAACAATAAGTGTGAAATGTCCTACATAGTACAAGCCAAGCTTAGTTTGTGCCCAGGACAATAACTGTGACATATCCTATATAATACAAGCCAAGCTTAGTTTGTGCCCAGGACAATAACTGTGACATGTCCTATATATAGTACAATCCAGGCATAGTTTGTACCCAGCATAATAACTATGAAATGTCCTACATAGTACAAGCCAAGCTAAGTTTGTGCCTAGGTCAATAAGTGTACAAGCCATGCTTAGTTTGTGCCCAAGACAATAAGTTTGAAATATCCTATTCATTATTACTATTATTACATATATAGCTTTTAGTGTGAAATATCTAATATACTGTAATATAAGGTAAGTTAACACCCTAGCTCGCTACTTCTTTGATATAGCCTTAAGAACCGAAAGCTGATACAGATGTCTATAAAGCTCTTTAGAGTGATGTATACTATATACACGGAACGTATTTGTATGTTGAAAAAGCTTTTTTGTGGAGCGGCCGTTGTAAAACTCCATATCCTTTCATGCGAAGGAAGATGAGAGTTCTTTCATCTACATACCGAACAAAGGGACCGCTCTAATACCACGGGGCTAGAACCCGACTGCGCAGGCTCTGTTACCACATTGAGTACCACTAACCTATTCATCTAGTCCTTAACATGAGCCATGTACTCGTTCGTCTATTTTCATGAATGCGTTATGAGAAGTTAAGTACAATATTAAATCAACATAATACTAGGTCAAGTATACAAGGCCATTTAGTGCTTCTGTCAGAGCGACATTTGTTGCTGATATGATATTTTTTCTAGACTTTTTTGTAGTTTATTTAAAGGCTTTATATGAATGAACACGGAAATCAATATTGTTTAACGATAACTGTCACACATAGTCGCAATTAGCATATGCACCAGAACAGATAAACCATTTCGTGTAGGTTCGTGTAGTTGTATTTATTGTGTGTTTGTGTATTCTATTTTTAAATTCAAATAAATATTTATAAATGTGTAAATCGAACTTGTAAGCTTTTCAGTAAACTTTATATATTTTCACGTATTTTATCATTAAAATATAGTTAAACGGCTCTGCAGTAGTCTCAATTCAATTCAATTCTTTATTAAGCAAATAGGCTTTTACAAGCACTTTTACACGTCATGGTACATTTATAACAAACCAAGCTCGACTAGGTTCCTATTCCAGCACGTTGCACACTAAAAGCTTTCTATTAGATTATTAATTAACATTAAAAGTTTAATATTAAACAATGATCCAACAGATACAATACATAAAGAGCAGTGTCTAACACCGGTCTCGACGCCCATACAAACGTACTTCCAATACTGTTAGTCGAAATTTAAGATGAGACAATATTCTTAGCTATCTATGGATTCACCGTGCGGGTGCCGGGTCCATCGCGTGGTTGGAAGGCAGGGGAATGAACTGCAGCGTTCCCGGACTTGATACCGCGAAGTAGGTTTAAAGGCTTTTGAACTCTCATCTGCACTGTGTTCACTACCCTCTCTACTAACACAGGCGTCAGCTGAAAATCAGTGCTTCATCCTAGAACGATGTAGCTTATGATGAGCTGATTACCCTTGGTCGCCACGCAACACACTTCTGGTAAAAAATAATTTCATATGTTAATGTTTGTAATTGTATCTGTATTTATTCTATTAATTGTCTATGTAAGCGAAAATAAAGTTTTTCTTCCTTTTTTTCTTTTCTTTTCTCTACTCAACCAAATACTATATGACCCTGTTAGCGCTATTTTGGAAATACTCTCCATAAAAGTTCAGACGGCTGATCTAGGAAGGCCAAGAACCTTCAATAGACGATGCACCAAATACCATATGACCCTGTTAGCACTATTTTGGAAATACTCTCCATAAAAGTTCCGACGGCTGATCTAGGAAGGCCAAGAACCTTCAATAGACGATGCAAACACTTTGCTGGAATTCATCTTGCACCAACTTCCACTGCATAAAGTTGAGTTTTAAATCCGGTTCTAGTAATTTCGTTTGTGTGATCAAATTTTTTATGTTGGTAATTTGTACATAAAAACTTTCTGTTGTGTGTAATAAATATTTTTGATGATCCATATAAGCATGGTGTAATATAATATACGTGGTGGCCAAGTTGGTTAGACCTTGGACTTAAAAACACTTAGGTCCCTGGTTCGAATCCCGGTGTGTACCAAAGAGTTTTATAATTTAAATGTACATTTGTTTGACGACACCGCTATAGTGCCTCGGAGTGCACGTTAAGCTGTCGGTCCCGGTTTCACTATACCAACTTGTGAAACTGTTTAAAGATGTGTTATTGAGTCTATTCAAAACATCTCGACGAGCTATCCACTTGTTCGGTGTATACTCATACCATCGGCTACGACGAGGTGAGGTAAAAGCCCCTCCGCTGGGTACCCTGAGTCTAGGCGGTATCGTCTAGGCGGTCTCGGGCGCAGTAAGGCACCCGTGATGATATGTATATGTGTCCATATAAGCGATGCTATCAGCTAGCCTATTTATTCAAAATCAACCGGTTCAATTCCCGGCTAGGAGAATAAATTTAAAAATAAAATCTAATGATGTAGTTTTTGTTTTTACCATAATCAGCCCCGAGACTTCTTTGAGCATTTTTCGGTATTCCTTGTATTTAAGGATTTGGCCTTTGAGGGCACACTTGAAAATTCACTCTTGGACTGACCACAACACATAATTCCAAGGAAAAAAAAATGATCAGTAGATCCTCATATTAACCCAAATTAGAACCTTTCAAAGTCACTCTGTATATGAGAGTGCAGGCACCAACTAGTATATATACTATATATTAAATTACTTAAACTAAAATATTAGTACCATTGTATGTAATAGATGTCGTAACTGTAGTTCGTAACCTAGTTACAGATTTGGCACACAGCAAGGTATTTCCGTTTAAATGACCACTTATAATATTATACCCACCCGTGTGCTATGAATATTATATGATTTGTCCTGGCAGACATTATGTCTCCGGGATACGAAGGGTCTCATGTGAATTTTCATAAATCTATCATGAGAAGTCCAGCAAAGCCTACTAATGTATTATGTATGTAAATCTATTAAAAATACATAACCATAATCTATTCTGTATTCTACGGACTTACCTAACATAACACAGGGAAAACCGCTATACCTACTTGTGTATTAAATACGTTTTTGGAGTTGATTTTAAGCGGCCGTGGATTCGATTCTTATTCGCACAATTAAATTGACAGAAACTGTATATTATTATTTTTTTATGTAGGACAATTTACACATATTGCTCTGGTTACAAACTAAGCTCTAGGCTTGTACTATGTGTACCACAAACATCGTTATTATAAAAATCCTAGGTCTTCATGACTTGCATTATGAATTCCATCTTTATTTAATACTCCAATAGTCAAATGGGTATCAAAAAAGATTGTATGAAATGTATCAGCCTCTTACGCACGTGTTAAAAACTTTTAGACAATCAAGATCATCACACGATTGAGAGACAAGAATGAAATGCAAGTTACTAAATCGTCTATACATAGCTTTGCTAATTTATACTGCATTTCTCCACGCTTTTTTTATATATGGTTTACTTTAAAAGGTTGTACATTGGGCTAACATGAACTTCTACTGATCCATCCAATTGAACAACTTTTCCAATAAAACCATGTTGCGCAAATGAAAAAAAAATTGCCTTCTCCATACAAACTAGTAATGTTAACATTATTATTGTTACTTTCTATGGGAAAGACATTTTTTTTTCTTTTCCCATGAAACCAATTCATGGGAACTGAAAACGGGATAAGCAGATGACAACAAGTCTAGAACAGGGATGGGTGACTGCTTTATACAACGGGGCTATACCATCGTAAGCACCGCAACAAGCTCGCCACTTGTTAGATGTTGCCTCTGAATGCCATCTGCGAAATTAGGACCAATTTTGTAGAATAAGAATTCTTAGTGATCTTAAGTGTGAGAAATATAACATTTACGCAGTGATCTCACTGTTTGTGTTATCTCAATGAATCCCTTAACCTTCGATAAAATGGCGGTACCTTTTTTATCGTTGGTTATATTTTTTTCTTTCTTTACTTACTTCTCTTTCTTACTATTGGCAGGATATACCTACCGTATGCTATGGTCATATCGCTATTCCTTTTTCCACTCTAGTCTTTTCCCTTTCTTTTCTATCCTATTATTCTTCTTATACTAATAGTTTCAAAATTATTAACTACTCACACGAATTGGCAAAATTTCGCGTAATGCGAAGAAGCCATAAATTCAAGAAAATGAAACATTAACTGTCAAAATTTTTAGCAAGGGAAAATCTACCTTATTGTTTACATCATAGGATGGTAGATCATATTGATTTCGCGTTATATCTGAAAACAGGATAAATAAATAAACTTTATCTATTGGTAGAACCTATACTAACCCTACGTTAACAGCTTAGTGCTAAGAAATAAGGTTCAAAATTGCAAATCAAGTAGGCCGCTGCGTCTCAATATTTCACTAATATTTTGATAAAATTTATAATTCCACATATAATATAAATATCAAGATATGCCCTTCCATACAAAATCACAATGACATACATACATACATACCATCACGGGGCCGTATAGGCGCCCGAGACCGCCTATACGGCCCCAGGGTACCCAGCGGAGGGGTTTTAATCCCACCTCGTCGTAGCCGATGGTATGAGTCTACACCGAACAAGTGGCTAGCTCGCTTTTGTCAACAACTAGCGCCACTAACGGTAGGAATTTGAACTATACTTAGTACGATGTAACATGTAATGGCGTACCAATTTAATTAGAAACTATGATTTTTCATTTTCATAGTTATTTTTTATGTTTCCTTTTTTTTGTCATAAATATGTGGAATGTGGATATGACTCAGGTGTTTGTATTTCGATATGTACTCGTATGTTTATCAATTTGTCTTACGGTCTATCAATCTACATCTTAGCGTCAAATATCTCGAAAACTAATTATCCGACTAACTTGGAATAGTTATACATATTGTGAACCCACATTCATCCAAAATGGTATAAGTCATGATTACTTATAGGCTCGAGTGAAAAGTGGTCTAAATAGAAAAATAAATAAATTTGAGACAAATTAGGTCATGTGGGGTGTCAATTGAAAGGTATAATATTTATGTAATTAAATTAGGTACAGTCTAGCTACTATTAAATAAAAAAATATTTGTGTAAGAAGGAGGAGTTTACTCTAACAGAAAGATAGGGTAAGCCGAAACCGAACAGTACCGAAAAATAACCATCTTTGATGAATATTGTTTACTTTGCAATATTATATAGCAATATATTAACTTATATAAAAAAAAATATAATGTTGGTATATTAAAAGGAGTTTAAGGTAACTCTAAAAAAATAATCTCTAAAACACAGAATGAGCTTCCGACGAAATAAAAATACTGTCCGAATTTTATAATTTATCTTTAAAAACTTTTTTTAAAGCTGGTTTTTAAGAAATGAATATTTAAAATCAATGTTTGTGTCTATATTTTTTTATTTACAAAGCTGACAGTTTCAATTTCCGATCAATCTCTCTGGTCATAAAAAAAGCGACCTGCTGGTTCAGCGGCCTTCGATAGCCCAGCAGTGGATTATAGGCGATGAGGAACCTGATTACACCTCAGCAGTATAAAGACAATCCTACCAGTGATTAATGAAATTCACTTACTTGGTCTTATATTGGATTATCCTCCACGTAGCTTTGCAGCACTCTAGACTTCCTCAGTGTCTTCAGGTTCGGCGATGATGCGGTGGTAAGCGGTGATGTGGCGGAGCGGTTTTTGCGTAAGCGAAAGCGGAGCGTTCACAAAATGACTGTCTTGACAGACAGACAGACGCATGGATTAAAGCGAGTATCACTATTCAGCGGAGCGGACACAAAAAATAATAGCGGAGCGAGTCTTGACTTTCTTAGTCCATTGCTTGTGTGTCAATGATTTAGCGGTGGCGTACTGCGCCACCTGTCGCGGAGTCTGTGTTAGCTCGTAAGAAATAAATCAATATTAAGCTAACAAAGTAAATCTCATTAAATTCACTAGATGGCGTTGTCTTTACAGTACTGCGGCGCAAACATCCTCGCCAGCCTTGAAAGCTCTAAGAGCTTTCAATATTTAGAAAAATGCTACGAGCGAATTGTAGAGCGGTTTATAATATATAAATATGAGCGGAGCGGTAAACTATCGTAATTTTATCTCATACGTTAGCAATATACAAAGGCAATAAAATAATACAATTAAAATTAAAAAACTTAAATTAAAGCGTAAAACTAAATAAATAAAAATAAACTATTGGCTAGGAATAGGACAAAGTTTGGTTACTGGACGTTTTAGTTTTCCAGACTTAGTTTTTACTAAAGCGACTCTAACAGTGCCATCCTGACCGGGATAAACTTCCTCTATTATTCCTAGAGGCCATCGTAAAGGCGGGATATCATCCTGATGGATTAAAACCACAGTCCCGACGGTAACTGGGTTGGTAGCGGTGCACCACTTCTGGCGGACCTGCATCGTGTGCAAATATTCCAATCGCCACTGTTTCCAGTAGGATTGTACCAGCTTATCTAATAACTCTTTGCGGCACAATAAATTAAGTTTAGAGTCAGATAAGTCTGGTGCGGGAAGATGTTGAAGTGGTGTAGAGTTAAGGAAATGAGCGGGAGTTAATACTTCGGGGTAAGGTTCCTCCGAAAGTAAACAAAGTGGACGAGAATTCAACAGAGCTTCAATCTGTGTAAGAACAGTTAAGAGCTCCTCGTATGTGAGAAGTTGATCTCCAATAATACGGTACAAATGGGACTTAAAACACCGTATGTTTGCCTCCCAAATGCCACCAAAATTTGGCGCATACGGTGGGATCATTTTCCACTTTATTCGGCGGTTTGAAAACTCAAGATTCAAAGAATCTTGATATTTTGATGAAATGACAAAATCGTATAAGTCATCCAACTTAGCTTTAGCGCCTAAGAAATTTGTACCATTATCTGAGTATATAAATGACACAGGACCACGGCGGGAAATAAACCTTTTAAAGGCATTTAGAAACGTATCGGTTGACAGGTCAGACACAAGTTCTATGTGAACTGCCTTAGTTGTCAAACAGACGAACAGACAAATATATGCCTTTTGGGCACGTTGACCACGGCGTCGCGTAAGGGTTATTTTAATAGGCCCAGCGTAATCAACGCCTGTGTGTACGAACGCCTTACTTATCTCACATACTCGATAGTAAGGTAAATCTGCCATTTTAGGATTAGGACTTTTAGGGTTTACACGAAAACAAAAATTGCACACTCGCTGTCTAATGACACTGCGAGATGAAATAATCCAATATTATTGTTTTAAAATAGACGATAATAAAGTAGCCCCCGTATGACAGTTGGTTCTGGTGGTCAATCAATGATTAAATTGACAGCAGGATCTTTCTTAGGTAACAATACAGGGTGTTGAGCGGTGAACGGTAGATTAGCATTTGTTAACCGACCTCCAATACGAATTATTCCTTTGTCATCAACAAAAGGGCATATTTTTTTAATATTATTAGGAACGATTCCTTTCATAAGCGATTTATATTCGTCAGTAAAATAAAACTGCTAAATAGTTTTAACGACGTAGTGTTCAGCTAAATCTAAATGATCAGCTTCAATATATTTAGAGCGGGGTAATAATTTTATAAAGCGTAATATATAAGCTACAATACGTAATAGTTTATTAAATGAAGAAATACGAAGGACCAAAGCGTATAAAAGCGGCGGTTCTTTAACAATAACTGCTAAAGACTTAGAATTTAACTCTGGAATTTCAGAGTCAGCGGAAACCTTAAATTGTTTAATCGGCCACATTTGTGGATCCTGACAAATCCAAGAAGGTCCATGCCACCATAAGGCATGATTAATTATTTGCGAGGGGAGCAGACCCCGTGACAGACAGTCACTCGGGTTGTCAACTCCAGCGATATGATAAAAATTATTATGATGTAAATTTTCTTGAATTTTAGCTACTCTGTTAGATACAAAAATAGACCAGCGATGCGGAGACGAATGAATCCATGACAGAGCAATCATGGAATCAGAAAAGGCGAATATATTATTAATAGTGTAGCGTTCGTGGTAGGTATCAAATACATTTTTAACTAATTTTGAAAGCAATACTGCGGCACACAGCTCCAAGCGAGCTAGTGATACCACCTTAACTGGAGCAACCTTTGATTTGGAGCAAATTAAATTTAGATAAATATTACCAGATGAATATGTGACATGTAGGTATATACAACACCCATATGCCTTTAAACTTGCATCACAAAATGCAACTAAATTTGCTGTGCATCCAGGTACGACATTCATATGACGCGGTATTTTTAAGTTAGCCAGAAGTGGTAACTCTTTAATAAATGTCTTATACATTAACATAATATTACTAGGAGGAGTGTCATCCCAACCAATGTTAGCAGACCATAATTCTTTTATCAACATTTTAGCAAATAAAATGACCGGAGCAACCAAGCCCAAAACATCAAACAATCTGGCCACTGTTGACAAGATTGCCCGTTTTGTGCATGTATTCTCACATGAAGAAATTTTAAAAGTAAATATGTCTTGCGAGGGATGCCATTCCAATCCTAATATCTTTAGATTAAAATTATCAATAAAGTCGACCGGTGCACAATGTGAAGAAGGTAAGTTAGAAATTAATTCTTGAGCGTTACTTGCAAATTTGACAAGCTCAAATCCACCTGAAGCAAATAATGAAATCAGCTGTTTCGATAAATGAACTGATTCATTAATATCAGACACTGACGTCACCAAATCATCAGTGTATATGTCAGACATGGCCACTTTGGATGCCTCGGGATAGTTGTGACACTCACTAGCTGCAAGTTCACGTACCGTTCGGATAGCCAAGTAAGGACTAGGTTTCAATCCGAAAGGAACACAATTAAATTGAAAACAACGAATATAGGTTTAAAGAACTTTATTTCCAAAAGAATCACAAAATTCACTTTATATGGAAACAATTATAAACATAAATTATACACGTAAATATATAGAAAATCGGCAAACAAACAAGACATGATTACAACAAGAACACAAATCTATTTTGTTTGGTATTAAACTAATTTAGAAAACAAAATAAAGTACTTAATAATAATGACAAAAAATAATAACAATAATTCAAACTATTTAAAAAAATAATAGTAAAATAAATAAGTATAAGTAGTGGGTAAATATAAAAAAGCATACAAATTATCAATACATTAATAGATTGTCGCACGATGAATGTGTGCTGTGCGCTACCGAGCTGACCGGTTTGTATTGTTTGGCGACGACGTTGAATATGCTCATTTGAATTAAAGCGGTAAAGTATTTTTGGTACTTACGATGTTGTTCAGTGACACCAATGCGTAGGTACATTTGCCTTATATCGGCTGTGATAGCTATAGAAAATAAACGAAAGTTCAATAAAAGTTTAAACAGGTCAGCCTGTAGGTTAGGGCCTGGTGGGCGATTCTCGCGCTTTCGAGATTCATCTCGATTCGAGATTTTTTAACGAAAAATTACTAAATATGTCATTTTTCGTTCAATATTTATATATTTATTATTTATTAATTAATATTTATTATTTATTTCGTTTAATGTTCGATATTTTTGAACAAAAAATGGCATATTTAGTCATTTTTCGTTTAAAAATCTCGAATCGAGATGAATCTCGAAAGCGCGAGAATCGCCCACCTGTATGGAGGACATCATTTAATGATAGTCCTGTATGTGTTTTGGCACTTGCATCCAAAATAATGCGAACCTTAGTAGTTAATTTGTCCTGACGAACAACAGCGTGATGGGGAATATAATAACCTACATCAGGATTACATTCAAAATTAATTTCGGACAAGTAGCCCTTGCTAATGTAATCCGTAATTACTTTATTATATTCTACAAGAAGAGCGGGGGATTTTCTAAACTTACTCTCTAATGAGAGAAGTCGGCGGTGTGCAGCACACGAATTACCCAACTCACACGGGTCCCTAATGAATGGTAAAGCGACGGTATACTTTCCACTGGACTCACGTGTGACGGAGTTTTTATAAAGGTTCTCGCAAGCAGCTTCGTCTGGGCTAAAATACCGTATAACTGGCATTTCTTCGAGTTCCCAGAATCTATGTAAAGAATTTTCTAATTCTAAACTCGAATAGGTGCAAAATGACGTTGAAATGACGTTATTATTATTCGTGCGGGTGACAGACGATGCAGTAGGTATATCTCCTAATAACCTAAAGTTGTCTGTATAAGCGGGGCGGTAGGTGGCGGCATATCATAACGACCACCTAATAGCAAGTGGGGAAACAACTGGGCTCCCAACACCATATCAATATTGCCTGGGACATTCCAAGACAAATCAGCAAGTGGTAAGTCTTTAAGATCGACTAACTGTGTCGTATCTATAAAACTATTAGGTAGATTGTCAGTAATACAATCTATAATCAAACATTGAATATTGTATTCGTGGTTTGAAACGCGAGACTGTATTTTTACAGTCGTGTAGCCATACACGGGGCGAGAACTTATACCTACACCTTTTATACAAGAGTTATTTAGGCAAGTTATAGGTAAATTTAATCTTTTACAACAATCAAGCGTGATAATATTATTTTGAGACGCATTGTCAATCAAACATCTAATTAACTTCCGAACGTTATACTTAGAAAATGCAAATATTTGAGCGGTAGCAAGTAATACATTAGAATGCGGCGCTTTAACTATTGTTTTAGGTAATAATATTTATAGCGAACCGGTTTTCTAAAGCAAGTGGCGCTGTAAACTTGGAAGCGGCTGCGACGCGTGGAGGGGATGAACAGGGAGAGTAGACAACCAAAGAAGTCGAAGCCTGTGCGCGCGCGCAGTCGTCGGCGGGAGTTACATTTTCAGGACGCGTCATAGATACATGCATCGATTGGCTTTCATTGTTCACATCAGCTGATTGCACATTAAAATGTAACAATGAGTGGTGCTTTTGGTGACAATGATTGCATGTACTCTTTGACTTGCATCGATAACTAGGATGGGTGAAACTTAAACAGTTAATGCACCCATTATGCGATTTAATTAAATGAAAACGTTCATTAGGCGACATAGTTTTAAATTGTGAACAATAGTATAACTGACAGTGATCGGAAGTGTTACATAATATACAGCGGTTATTAAAATTATTATTATTAGAATGGGGCGTACTTGTGCTTGCGAATGACTTGAAGTTGTTTTTATTAGTGCGTTTTTGAGGCGGAATATAGGCGGATTTATTAGTGTTATTATTGTAATTAGTGCTCGTGCGTTCCAGGATTTTAACCTGACCCTGAACAAAATTAACCAACGTGTCATACGAAGGGATATCTTGGTCCCGAACAGACATTTCAAATTCCTGTACTGTTTGGGTGTCCAGTTTCTTCAAAGCACATGTCAATAAAATAAAGTCAGACATGTTCTTTAAATCTAACTGTTTAAGTGCGGCTACAGAAGAAGAGAATCTTTCAATAAAGTTATTTAAACTTGACGCGGTGTGGGTAGTATGTTTTATTTCAAAAATATTGTTTACATAATGTGTACCCAAAGCGCGCGTGTCCTGGTACTTCTTGACCAAGGACTTCCAGAGTACTTGATAAGATTCTCCGGTAGGCACTATTCCAGCGGTAATGTTCAAAGCGGAGTGGGTTAGTTTGCCGATTAAATATTGCACACGTTGCGAGTCCGACAGCTGCTGATTTTCATGAATGTTAGTTCTAAACGAATCATAAAATATTGGCCAGTTTTCAGTTTTTCCATCGAAACAAGGTAACTCAATAGGGGGTAATTTTAGGGAAAATTTATTACGTTCAGAAGAGCACTGCAAGGCGGTTTTAACATTGTTACTTAATAAATTAGAGCGTTTGTACTTTATAAAAGAAACTAAATCCTCAAAGGTATTTAATACCTGAAAATCTGGAACATAAGATTCCTTAGATTTCATGTAACAGGTTATTAACTCATCTATTATTCCTTCAAATTGAGATTTAATATCATCTATGGTCTCCGTTTCACCCAAGAATTTACTTATATTAGAGCCAACCAAGTCATCGTTAGCGGTATTATAAAGTTTATTAATGCGGGCAAAAATAGCTTCCTTTTTAGCTTCTAATACAATAATTGATTTAGACATTATGATTAACTAGTAATTAAAAAGTTGTTAAATAAATTACAACAAATTAATAAGTACGAGGGTGGGCGCGGAAATTATAGTACGTTGCACAAATTTAAAAAGTACGTTACAAATTAATACTTTTTATAAGTAACACAATTAATTATAGCGATAATAAAGCGATATTTTAGCGAAATAAGAGCGGTTATACTACAAAGTATAAGAATGTATGAAAAGCGTAAGTATAAAGCGGTGAGTATGAGATATTCTACTTAAATTAACTATCAATTAAAGTAAATTGTTCAATATCCGGCTCGAAGGACCATCACTTATGGTCATAAAAAAAGCGACCTGCTGGTTCAGCAGCCTTCGATAGCCCAGCAGTGGATTATAGGCGATGAGGAACCTGATTACACCTCAGCAGTATAAAGACAATCCTACCAGTGATTAATGAAATTCACTTACTTGGTCTTATATTGGATTAACCTCCACGTAGCTTTGCAGCACTCTAGACTTCCTCAGTGTCTTCAGGTTCGGCGATGATGCGGTGGTAAGCGGTGATGTGGAGGAGCGGTTTTTGCGTAAGCGAAAGCGGAGCGTTCACAAAATGACTGTCTTGACAGACAGACAGACGCATGGATTAAAGCGAGTATCACTATTCAGCGGAGCGGACACAAAAAATAATAGCGGAGCGAGTCTTGACTTTCTTAGTCCATTGCTTGTGTGTCAATGATTTAGCGGGTCGCGGAGTCTGTGTTAGCTCGTAAGAAATAAATCAATATTAAGCTAACAAAGTAAATCTCATTAAATTCACTAGATGGCGTTGTCTTTACAGTACTGCGGCGCAAACACTCTCTCTATAATACGGGTCCATTCTTCTCTTTGTATATCATTAGGAAGAAAAAAAAAAAAAATACTAAATAACTATTGTAAATTTTTAATTTATATTATAAATTAATAAAATCGATTATATTAGAACTGCACTTTAAATCCCCAATAAAAATCGTAAATATTTTAATGCAGCTTTATGTTTTATCTTTGCTTTATGGTACATTTTCACCTATCTGTTATATCTCAAAACTTTTTCTAAGAGTTTGCGAATATCCCGTATAGTTATGCCCTATGTATAAAAAAAATAAATTAAAAGCCTATACATAGCGAGGAATGCTATGTATAGTCTATTAAAGTATTTATTTTTATACAGGGGGCTAAGATAACAGTTTAAACAGGATTTATAACACAAAAACAATTTTTCAAATCGGACTAGTAGTTCTTGAGATTAGCGCGTTCAAACATCCAGACAAACAAAATCTTCTTCTTAATAATATAAGTATAGATAATCATAACTTTTATTAGAGTTCACACTTTTTCATTCGAATTTTGTTTGAGACATCTCTTATTGTATTCAGTATATGTAATCTAGGCGTCAAAATATGTAACGTAAATTACAAGGTTAAGTCATTGATAGTAATCTCTCCATACATTGAAATTGAACGAATTGAAAATAACCTAAATATTTTTTTTTAAATATTTAAATATGAAATTTTTGACTATCTATATATCTATGACAAGAAATTATGTCTTTCTTTTTGTTGAACTTTGTCGAGTAAATTGTGCAACCTTTACCACACAATACGGGATCTTGGCAAGTTATTTAGAGTACTTTTCGCTGGCGCTGCTTGACACACGTATCGTCGGTGCTAAATTGATTTTTTAGCACCAATGTTTGTTTTAGTACTTAAGAAACCGGTTTTGAGGCCCGTCCTTACTATTTACGACAATGATCCCACATCTGCTTTAGTAAAACATATGTATTTTCATTTGCCATATTATTATTTTGACCTAATGGTCTAAGATTTATATAAACTTAAAAAAACAGGATTTAAAAAACGCCGTCTTTGGATTTTTTTTTCAATTAAGCGAAGTAATATAACGTTTGAGTCCCAAACAAATACCAATAAAATGGTAATCTATGATATATATTTAAAAAACCTACCTCTGTTAAAACTCATAGTAAAAGCCTTACTAACATGTTATACAACATTCAAATATTAGCTAGTATTTTAGTGTAAACAAAATAGACAAACCATTGCTCTTTTTTATGGACCAATTTGAATGAAAAAATATTATTTGTGTGTCCCATTTGCTATGAAAGCACAAAACTACACAGAATGACAGCGCGCCTCGCTGTGCACCGTTTTGTAGATTTAGTGATAGAAATCTAACTTTTGTTCTGTTTTATTATAACAATAGTTCACATTAAATAAGCAGCATTTTTATTTATTCGTTACTATTAAAATTTATATCATCATCATCATCATCAGCCTATCGCTGCTGGACATAGACCTCTCCCAAGACACGCCACTGATTCCTATCCTTCGCTCTTCGCATCCAGTCTCTGCCAGCCACTCCCCGCAGGTCATCAGTCCATCTAGCTGCGGGGCGTCTTACATTACGCCAAGACTCCACTCTAATATTCGCCTACTACAACGGTTGTCGGTCCTAAAAAAAAAAAAAAAAATATATACTATTTAACCGCCTCCGTGGTTTAATGGTTTTGCCGTTGGCATTGTATATGAAGTTCGTGGGTTCCATTCAAATGGCAAAACATATTATATAAACATGGCAAGCACACCGCCATGGTTAGTATTATTGTTTCTGGCACACATATTGGAAAATACATTGGTTTACATTTAAATCTTATGTAATTTATATTCATCACAGAGGTGCCTTACGGCGCTTGAAACCGCCTAGACTGCTTCAAGGTACTCAGCTGTTCTTATTCATGGCAAGCTCGTTGTCCGCAGTAAGGTTAAGGCATTTTCTGTGAGTCGGTTGATTAGAAAGCCAGTCTAGCTTCTTCCAGAAGACGACAAGACTTCCAAGGTTTCCACAAGCCTCAAGGAGCGACCCCACTTTTCACTTATATTTCGTTGTGAAGCCACCCAGGTGCAGTCAAGCAGAACATGGGTGTTTCATTCACCCTCTACATAGAAGCCTATTGGTAAACACCCAGAGGCTCTATCATGGGTTTGCGCATTGTAGCAATGTAACGTATCCGTATATATATATACGCATGAAAAAGGTTATACTTCCAATAAATGTTTATTTTATTTTATTGAAGCACGGCATGTGACTTTGTATCTACCTTGTGGTGAGCGGACCTACAAAAAAAAGACCATGAATAGGGTCAATCAATAATTGTTCTTGAACAACATTGCCGGCTAAAGATGCTATTACGAATTGAGCGGCGCAAAGATCAATTGCATGCTGTAGTCTCCTGAAAACCGGGGAACCCACAGACTAAACCCGTAACATAGTAATGTTACGGGTTAAGTCTATGGGTAAACCGGTTTTAAGGAGACTACTGCATCGATTTCTTGTCTACGTAGTAGTCTCCTTTTAGGGTGCGAATAAGACAAAAAGGGCAGCGAGGCTTATAAAATATAACTGTAATGCAAATTCGATTTTGCCGCCGCCCATTTCGAAACCGCATCATTTAGCTGGAATAGTGGGAGCGATAAACGCTGTTAAAGAACAATGTATTGATTGACCCCATTCATGGATTTTGTAGGTCTGCTTACCACCAAGTAGATACAAAGTCAAATGTCGTGCTCTAATAAAATAAAATAAATTATATTTGAACCCGTTATCTAAGCAGTTAATAAATCTACGGTCTAACCAAATCAATTCTTATCATTTTATTTTATAAGTATTCTTACATTAGTAGATTTATCTACTAATACTTACAAAAGTAGATTTATCTACTAATACTTACAAAAGTAGATTTATCTACTAATACTTACAAAAGTAGATTTATCTACTAATACTTACAAAAGTAGATTTATCTACTAATACTTACAAAAGTAGATTTATCTACTAATACTTACAAAAGTAGATTTATCTACTAATACTTACAATTTATAACATTTCACTGTTTTATTGTAACATTATAAGAGCCTGATTCCCACAACACAGGGTAACCTAAAGTGGGACAGCGTACTATATAATATACAACATTAACTTTTTTTATGAAATATAGAAATGTATTATTTATATTACTTATTGCGACGTATATATTTTTATTAGAAAAGCTATAAAATTACACTAGGTATATATTTGTAAAACAATTAATAAACCTTGCACAATATGTATATTTTAAAATAACTAATATCTGAAAAGTAAGCGTTATTTTAAGATTAATAGTCATAGTAAGAATTTCTTCGAACTTTCTAAAAATATTATTGTGTTATAGACATTAATCTGCCCCTTTTAGTGAAGGGTATACAACAATACTTTACCTATCAGCGCAAAGATAAGTGGTGGATTCGAAAACAGAAAAATAAAATCGCTCTCGATACCGAGGGGGAGGCTAGTGGTAGAAAGAGGGTGAACCATAGACTATCTGGAAGTAGATATGCCAAATGTGTTATCTTAAGTAGTAATTCCGCGTGGTTTAATCATTTAAGGACATTGCATTCGCGATCCCAAATTCTGTGTTCACAATACAAAATGAGCTTTTGCAATTTCAGTATTTCTGCACTACTATTTATTTATTATTAATCTTTCTGATTTGGATTTTTTTTTAATTATTTATTTATTTAACTTCACGCTAGGTTCTTTAAGAGGTAGGCTAAGACAACTGAGCGCCACTTGAGTCTATCTCTACATACTTATTTTGCCTCGTCCACAGTCATAACTCTTCGCATGTATGCACGTCGATTTCGGAGACTTTTCATTACACCGTTTTTTTTCATCTTTCCAATTTGATCATGGTAAGGGTGTCTTAGTCTCCCGCGACCACGTTTACCCTTCACTTTACCTTTATAGATTTGGTTCGTCATTCCTTCATTACTCATTTTTTCTACATGCTCAAACCAGCGTAGCATTCCCTTCCTAATTTTTATTCCTATACTTTCATTTACTCGTTCTCGAATCACTACGTCACTGCGGGTTCGGTCTGTTATTTTAACACCGCTCATTCGTCGCAATGAGCGCATTTCTACAGCATTAATTCTGCTTTCGTCCTTCTCTTGAGATACCCAAGTCTGACTTACATAGAATAGTGTTGGGACAGTGCAGTGCGCCGTTCACACTATTGCTTACATTCGCTCTCCTTTCAACATGTTTTTCATATCTATCATCCCTAGTAAATACACTACACTGACAGCCTCCGTAGACTAGTGGTTGCCCCTTTTGGCGTTGTATCCGGAGGTCGTGGGTTCGATTCCCACCCATGGCAAAAAAAGTACGTTTTTCTGTACAGTTTATCATGGTCTGGATGTTTATAAAATATAATATGTATTATATCGTTGCTTCTGGTACACATAGTACAAGCCTAGAGCTTAGTTTCTGACCAGAGCAATATGAGTGATTTGTCCTACATATTATTGTTATTATACATAAATTCTGACACTTGTTCTAGATTCACGTTATCAACCATAATTATCGCATTCGTTAACTCATTTTTTTCAAATAATAACACCCAAGATTTTCCCGTATTTATTTGGGGACCTCTTTTAGCACATCCATCTTTCATATAAGTGACAAGTAATTATAGCTCTTACTGAGATGATGCAATAAGTACAGCATCATCTGCATCCAATAGTGTATTAATCAACTTATCACCTATTTTGATCCCACATCTGTTTCTTTCAGTTTATGCAGGTATATGATGAACGGTCTGGTGCACATCATACATCTCTGTTTGACGATTGTTTTATGAAATTAGAAAAATCCTTTTTCAATATTTTTTAGTTATTACTAAAAAAAGGTAATATTTTTACTCACATTACAAACATAAATATAATAATTGGACTACGACTAACAGTCAAGCGATCGTAGTACGCTTTTCCAATATTACCAAAATGACTATAAAAATCTATAAAATGAAAGTATATATAAAATTAAAAGATTTATCCTATCCGTAGTCCTTACTAATTAACATTATTTACTGTTGAAGAAGAAGAGATAAACATGTCAAAAAAAAAATACAACTTATTTTTGAAAACCTTTTTGATATGATATAAAAACCTACCTTAAATATTGCTTGGCCTTTTTGGCTTGCTGTATTTTTTTTATATATTTTTAATGTTTTTTCTTCTCTACCTTATAATTTCCAAAATCCTTAAGCAAAGTTTAAATAAAGGCTCTAGATACTAGGTACCGATCGGTTATTACTTGTATAGGACTATAAATAATATATATTCATGGACTGTAACATCTACTTTTAATCTTAGGGATATTAAAATATTGATCTCCGTTCAAATGGTATTTTAAAGAAAATATTAATTATAAATAAGATAAAAATCCCTGATTCATTTATCGTAGTATGACCATGTCTACTTAACTCTTGAGAACTGATCAAATTTCTATGGAGTAAACGCTAGAACGGTCGCCTGCGCGGCGCCTGGTCACCCCCGGGCTGCGCACCCTGCCTCAGTCTGCCGAGCTCGCCGCCCTAAGAGCCGCGTGTCGCCCGCCCGCCCTGGCGCAACCAAACGGTTCGTTACCCTCATGACATCGTCTCATCACACGAGCCAACGTCGCAGACGCCAAAATTGATTGCAATCTGCTGAATAATTTTTAGACACTATCGTGAAGTATAGTTAGGTACATAGTGTAGTGAGAGTGCTTGTGAAAACAGTTGTGTTTTATTCATTGACATTCCAATGTGGTAAATTAGTTACATTGGATACTTTTTGACTAATAAGTAAGTATTTTTTATTTATTACTTTAGTATATACGTTCAATAAAATTATACAGATACTCGTGTACTCGTATTTTTTTTTTATTAAATCCATTTGAATCAGCGCTTTATAATTAGTCATATAGCATAATATCTATACTGAAAATCAAGCATTTCTATATCTATACTTGAAAATAAAGCCACGCATATAATAGAATAAATGCATATAAATCAATGTAGAATTAAATAAAAGCTTAAGAACGAAAAAGTATAAAGGTGAAAAGCGTAAGTAATTTAATTACGTACCTCTATGTATATGTAAATATTAAGGAACGTTAGCTTAGGAAATCAACATGAAAACTCTGTAAAGAAACGAATAAAAGCGAAGGAAGGAACGTCAAGCATAGGCAAATAAAGGGGGGTAAAGAGAGGGTGAGTGACAAAATTCGACAAACGAAAAACTACACAGGAAAATGTAAAAGAAAAGGTTGACGACATAATGTCATCTCTGCATCTTTTATTCGGCATTGTGTAACTTTTCAGGACATTTCCTTTTACAGATTATGTTATAACGATTCAGTTCATAGGTTTACTAGCTGCTGCGACTTGCTACGCCGTAGTTGTATGAAGCCATACTTTTTCTAACGCCAATTTGTCGGCTGGTTTTCGATATTTCCTCTAAATTTAGAAATCTGATAAACGGAAAACTACAGAGGAAAATGTAAAAGCAAATGTTGTCGACGTCATGTCATCTCTGCATCTTTTGACCGGCATTTTGGAACTTTTCATGACATTTCCTTTTATGGATTTTATGGATGTCATAACGATTCAGTTCACAGGACCAATAACTGCTACGACTTTCTACGTCGTAGTCATATAAAGCCATACGTTTTATAATAGCTATTTTTACATTGGTTTTAGATATTTTCTCTAAATTCATAAATCCGATTAACGGAAAACTGCACAGAAAAATGTAAAAGAAAATGTTGTGATATAATGTCATCTCTTCATCTTATGACGATTTTCGAACTTTTCATGACACTTCTTTTTATGGATTATGTCATAACGATTCATTTCACAGGACGAATAACTGTCTTTTTACGTCATAGTCATATAAAGCCATACGTTTTATAACAATTATTTGTAAATTGGTTTTCAATATTTCCTCTAAATTTATAAATCCGATTAACAGAAAACTATACAGGGAAATGTAAAAGGAAAGATTGACGGCTTAATATCATCTCTGCATCGTTTATTCGACATTGTGTAACTTTTCAGGACATTTCCTTTTACAGATTATGTTATAACAATTCAGTTCATAGATTTACTAGCTGCTGCGACTTGCTACGCCGTAGTTGTATGAAGCCATACTTTTTCTAACGCCAATTTGTCGGCTGGTTTTCGATATTTCCTCTAAATTTAGAAATCTGATAAACAGAAAACTACACAGGAAAATGTAAAAGAAAATGTTGTCGACGTCATGTCATCTCTGCATCTTTTTACCAGCATTTTGGAACTTTTCATGACATTTCCTTTTATGGATTATGTCATAACGATTCAGTTCACAGGACCAATAACTGCTACGACTTTCTACGTCGTAGTCATATAAAGCCATACGTTTTATAATAGCTATTTTTAGATTGGTTTTAGATATTTTCTCTAAATTCATAAATCCGATTAACGGAAAACTGCACAGGAAAATGTAAAAGAAAATGTTGTCGACATAATGGCATCTCTTCACCTTTTGACCGGCATTTTCGAACTTTTCAAGACATTTTCTTTTATGAATTATGTCATACCGATTCAGTATCAGGAACAATACAATTGCTATACCATAGTGGTAGTCTGGAAGCCAGATGTTTTATAGCGACTTTTATTCGACTGGTTTTATATATTTTCTCTAGATAAAGTAATTATACAAACAAAATACTATAGAGGAATATTAAAATAAAAGGTTGACGACATAATATTATCTCTGCATCTTCTGTTTAGCATTGTGTAACTTTCCAGGACATTTCCTTTTATGGATTATGTCATAACGATTCAGTTCACAGGACCAATAACTGCTACGACTTGCTACGCCGTAGTCGTATAAAGCCAGACGTTTTATAACGGCTTTTATGTCGACTGGTTTTCGATATTTCCTCTAAATTAACTTTTATTACTAACACCATTTTGGTTATTGTTGTTTTTAATGGTTAAAGCTTTTGAAATTAGAAACTTTATAGAATTCCGTTTTTAATTAAATGCTTAAATTTAGTCTATTCAAAGTGTTGCCAGCTTAATAGAAATCTTGAAAGTAATAAAGTAAAAACACTTTTAGTTAAGTAGATTTATTAATATGCAAACTTTTCTCTTCTGAAACTGAAAGCCTTAAGCGATAGAAAAAAAAAACAACGAACAAACTAACTTAAGCTCTTCATTTTTCATTATCTCAGATTTATTCATGTTTAATTAAGCGGTCTAGTGACTTTACAGAGAGTGAGATTCGTGTTAATATATTCAAACACGAAATTAAGAAAGTTTGAGTGTATTTTAAGGTAATTAAAATAATTTTACATGTCAAATTTCTGTCGTCTGATGTTTTATTATTTTTCGCAAATTACTTATATAAGTATTCAACGACGAGGCGTGAATAAACCCCTTGGTATGATGAGGCCATCTTTGCTGTATAATAAACTTATAAGAAAAGATAGTATAGTACAGTAATATAGCAGTATCATTACTGCATATTCATATCTTATGAATGCTATTTACGTATTTATAAATAAAAACTATCTATATATTTTTTATGGCTTTAAATTATTAAATTCACAAATAACTGCAACAAGTTTGCTACGCTTGCGTTAGAAACACAGAACTTTTTATTTCTCTTTAGGGTTCGGTTAATTTTATATTGTACTTAATTTTATAAATTTGTAAACATATATTGGTTAAAAAAAAACAATCAATGTCATCTTAAAGAATTTGCTGTCGGTCGACAAGCATGCAACTTTTCTTACTTTTAACACGACTTTATAAATAAATGTACTTTCAAATTAATATTCTCTACACATACATAATTTAATAGTTAATTTTGATAGGCGATGGAATTATAGTAGATAATAACATATATAGGTAATCATAAACGCTTAATAAAATAAAAACTTTTTTTTTTATAGTGGATATTTTTTAAAACATATTATTGAAAAGAAAGTTATGGACAGATTATTTTACAATAATAGTTTTTATATAGAAAAAATGTACCGAGAACACTTTTGTATTGCCCATAGAAGTAATACCTATAGAAATGAAATGTATAATAAACGACGGGTGAATCCGGGTTAACAAAAGCTAGTTTTCCATAAAATAATGCACACAATTATTCTTCACAATACAAAACATTTGGAGGAAATAGGTACCTATACATAAAATGAAATATAAATTGAGTTATTTATACAATTTCAACTGTGTCATTGAAATAAAATGGAATACAAAACTGGGTTCGAATAGAATGATTGATTGCTATCAAAATTATGGGCGACGATGACACGAGGACAAAAACTTTTTATATACCTATAATACGCATTAGGGCGGAATACGAAGGCGGGCGGTTTTTTATGACAGGGCTACTTAGCGCTTTTGTGGAAGCACCATCCGCTGGCTCATTCCATCCAACGGTTATCAACCTCCATGAAAAATATAGTCTTCATGAAAAAATATTTTCGTATTATTTTTTTTAATCTGAAGCTTTAAAAGATTTAACAGAATTGTATATTATTAAGGTCTATTTTGGTATGACTATGATATTTACATGACGTTTTTGTGTCATGATTATTTTGTGGATGCTATTTTGGTTTTCGTTATTTTAAGATGATTGTTGATTTGATTATATTATGTATGTATCCCTAATACATACATATACATATCATCACGGGTGCCTTGCGGCGCCCGAGACCGCCTAGACGGCCCCAGGGTACCCAGCGGAGGGGTTTTAATCCCACCTCTTCGTAGCCGATGGTATGAGTCTACACCGAACAAGTGGCTAGCTCGTCGCGATGTTTTGAATAGACTCAATAACCCATCTATAAACAGTTTCACAAGTTGATATAGTGAAACCGGGACCGACAGCTTAACGTGCTCTCCGAGGCACTGTAGTGGTGTTGTCAAACGTACATAAATTTTTAAATTAAAAACTCATTGGTACACACCGGGATTCGAACCAGGGGCCTAAGTGTTTTTAAGTCCAAGGTCTAACCAACTCGGCCACCACGTATATATATTCCTAATAAATATAAATGACATTATATTTTATCGTCGAAAGTTTTTATATATATTTTTTATTTTAGAAAGCTAAAACAAATCGTATGGCATGGATACATATTATTATAATGTATGTCGGGTTAAATTGTTCTAGAATAACTGTATTTTTATTTTATATGTAGTATATTTTGTCCTCGAAATCCGGGTGTTTATGATATATAGATTGATTCTGCACATATAGTACAACCCTAGAGCTTAGTTTGTGACCACGCGAAAATTGTCTTACATATTAAAAAATAATTTTTACTATTTTAGTTGAGTCTCTAAAACTTCCCTAGGACTAATGTCGTTTCAAATGCCTACTTATTTTTTTTTTGTTTATGAGTCTCCTTTCAGGGTGCGGTTACGAAACGGGCAGTTGATTTGACGATAAAGCAGAGATATTGAAGAAAGCATTTCATAACCTTATCAGTTAATTGACTATACCAACTCGTAAAACTTTATATAGATTGAGTCAATCCAAAAATCGCGACGAGCTAGGTACTTGTTCGGTGTAGACTCATATCATCAGCTACGACAAGGTGGGATTAGAAACCCCTCCGCCGGATATCCTGAGATTGTCTAGGCGTTCTCGGGCGCCGTAAGGCACCCTTGTTTATATTTGTTTATTTATTTAATTTTATACGTAAAATAATATACATGTTTATTCAAATGTACTGTATATTAAAATAAGCCGTCTTTATTTAGAATAATCTTTTCCTCTTTCTAGGAAAAGCTTTCTACGTACGTTTTGCGTAAACAAGGAGTACCTCCTAATACTTTCAAAGTATAGAAGATTTAAATATTTATTTATTTAGAAAGTAAATAAATACTTAAAATTAAATAACAATACAACTTTATTTTATTTTAGTATCTACTAGCCTTATTACGCCTAAGCGATAATAATAATAATATGTACAAACTAAGCTCTAGGCTTGTACTATGTGTAACAGAAGCAACGATATAATACATATTATATTTTATAAACACCCGGACCATGACAAACTGTAAAGAAATAAACGTACTAATATTATTTTGCCATGGGTGAGAATCGATCCCACGACCTCAGGAAACAACGCCAAAGTCGAAACCACTAGTCTACGGAGGCGGTCAATAATAAAAATATACAACACAATTAATTTAAATTACTAGCTAGGTTTAAATTTAATTAGTATCAATTTTATCCGCAGTGAATCTAACAGCGCGAACGCTTCTGTCGCGTAGATAATAAAAGTTTGAAAACCAGTTATGTCAAATTTTTTTTTTTTTAACTACACACACACACACATAACTCACGGGTGCCTTGAGGCGCCCGAGACCGCCTAGACGGCCTCAGGGTACCCACCCAGCGGAGGGGTT
Organism: Monopis laevigella; assembly: GCA_947458855.1. Taxonomy (NCBI): domain Eukaryota; kingdom Metazoa; phylum Arthropoda; class Insecta; order Lepidoptera; family Tineidae; genus Monopis; species Monopis laevigella. The sequence goes on from OX381587.1 coordinate 15,749,995, forward strand.
TTTAATCCGACCTCATCGTAGCCGTTGGTATGAGGCTACACCGAACAAGTGGCTAGCTTGTCGCGATGTTTTCAATAGACTCAATAACCCATCTATAAACAGTTTCACAAGTTGGTATAGTGAAACCGGGACCGAGAGCTTAATGTGCTCTCCGAGGCACTATAGTGGTGTTTTCAAACAAATATACATTTTTTTTTAATTAAAAACTCATACACACCGGGATTCGAATCAGGGACCTAAATCTTTTTAAGTCCAAGGTCTAACCAACTCGGCCTATAGGTATATTATTGATGTCAATCAGTCATGTCATAATTGTCATGAGTCTCTCAGTCTTGTTATAGTCTTTGTCAGATAGCCAGTCAAACACAACTTTCTTACATTTGCGTTTAGTTAACATTTTGAAGTGAAGTAATTTATTAATTTCTGTATATAAATAAGGGGCCAGGAAACGATTAAAGCGTTGTGCAAATTTGGTTGTCCGTGGAGATTTCTATATGTAATGTCTTTTCTTTCTGATTGTATTGGGGCATGATGTGAGTGAAGAACGGTGGAATCTAAGAATTGTGTTTAGAATATATATTTGTCTGGAGATATATATTAGCCGCCCTAAGGTCTAAAATCGTCTTTCCAGACGTGCGAACAAAAGATGACCCACCATACAAATACAAATAAGTTAGATCAATAAATAGTTATAACTAATCTTTGAGCGTTGATTGGTTGAAGTGAGAACAGAATATGGCGCCAACGAACATTTGACATTTAATTTTAATGGCAATTTTAGGGCCTTTCCATATATTATTCTTAGTTCTATGCCTCCTCTTGGGAAAAAGAAAAGCAGATCTGTATGTTTGTATATTCAAATTTTGGAACAGATCCTTAATAGCCAAAATATTGTTTAATTTGTCAAAACGGTCTGTAGTCTATATCTATACTTCATTGTGTTTCTTTGAAATTATAAGAGCTGATAGAAGAAAAACTTTATATTATTTCAACTGAGCTATTTTTTTTATAAGTTCAAATTCATTCTATTCTGGGAAATTAAGTCCAGACGTTCTTCTGTAAGAGGATAATCGATTTCTGACGAATAAGCTGATTTTTAGTGTTAAGTAGGTAATAAATACATATTACTTTTTTTTTTAAACCGGTATGTACCAATGAATTCTTAATAAAATATATTATATTTCTTTGACAACACCACTATTATAGTCCCTCAGGGAACATGTTAGTATCGGTGCCAGTTTCACTATACTAACTTGTGAACCATAATAATAATAAATAATAATATGTAGGACAATTTATATTTATATAAAGTGAAACTATAGCGTTGTTTCTGGTATGCATAGTATAAGCCTAGAGCTTATACTATGCATACCAGCTCTTGGCTCTTATACTATGTATACCAGAAACAACGTTATAGAACATTTTATAAACACTGTTTCTAGACTATTAGGTATAGGCTATTGAGTAATGGCGTATTTAAATGCCTATTGAGGCTCTAGGTTATACATGAAAAAAAAGACCCACGCTGCCAACGCTGAAGTAAAAATTGTATAGAAAAAATATTAATAATTATTTGTTGACTCAAAGTATCAAAAATACGGTATGTTGCAAGCTGACCACTTGTTCAGTGTAGACTCAGATTAACAGTTTAGTAATAAATATTGTTATATTCAGTTATTTGTTATTTTATTTTTATTATTTTTATTGGAATTCCAGATACATTATAAGTTTTTATACTACACCTGCTCGGAAAGTAGGTTCTTACTTGCGTAAGAATAGGTCAGAAAGTACGTCTTTGTAGTCGTACAAATATGCGGGAGGAAAAAGTGTATGAAAATCCATTGTTAACGTGCTTAAGCGGGAGGAAAAAGTATATGAAAATTCATTGTTAACGTGCTAGTTTTTTTTTAATTTTTTTTTTTCAATTCTTCCAAATTAGGAAAGGCAAGGGTTCAAAGCCATACAGCCTAGTTTTTTTTTACAAGTTCGAAATTTTAATCAAAATAAAATAAAAGTATTGGTTTATTGGCTGTTTACTTTCTTTGCATTTTTGATTTATTAAGTTTAGAAAAGTAGCATAGATTCTTTAATTAATAGAGGTTTTATTTTTTATTTTCCTCGTAGGTGTAGTATAAAGCACTATGTATCACTCGGCGAGTGACTCAAACTTCGCCCTCGTTAGTAATCGGTGACTTTCTCCCCTCGGTGAACAATGTACTATTTTTATATCGGAGCACGGCATGTGACTTTGTATGTGCCTGATGGTAAGCAGACATACAAAGTCCATGAATGGCGTCGATCAATACATTGTTGCGTAACAATATTGATCGCTCCCACTATGCCGGCTAAATGATGCGGTTACGAAATGGGCGGCGACAAGGACATACTTTTTGCATTACGAGTCTATTTTAATATGCTCGCTGCTTCATTTCATTTCATTACCTCGGCAAGAAATCGATGCAGTAGTCTCCGAAAAACCGGATAATCCATAGACTAAAATCGAAACATGATTAGATTACTTGATTGTTTTTGTTATATCGGCGTAAAGAGCCCGATCGGTCGGCCATGCAGGTTAGCCTACCTTCTACCTAAAAAAACGTTCTTTAAAACATCTAATATAATAGATATTTATTGGCATCTAATATAATAGATGTTTATTAAAAATTTCTTTATATACGTGGTGACCGAGTTGGTTAGACCTTGGACTTATAAACACTTAGGTCCCTGGTTCGAATCCCGGTGTGTACCAATGAGTTTATAATTAAAAAAAATATGTAAATATTTTTGACAGCACCATTATAGTGCCTCGGAGAGCACGTTAAGCTGTCGGTCCTGGTTTCACTATACCAACTTGTGAAACTGTTTATAGCTGGGTTATTGAGTCTATTCAAAACACCACGACGAGCTAGCCACTTGTTCGGTGTAGACTCATACCATCGGCTACGACGAGGTGGGATTACCCTCCGCTGGGTACCCTGAGGCCGGCTAGGCGGTCTCGGGCGCCGTAAGGCACCCGTGATGATATATATATATATAGAAATTTCTTTATCTATACTAATATAATAAAGAGGAAAGATTTGTATTTTTGTATTTTTGTGTTTTTGTGTTTTTGTATGTTTGTAATGAATAAACTCAAAAACTACTGGACCGATTGCAATATTTTTTTCACCATTAGAAAGCTGCATTATTCAGAAGTAACATAGGCTATATAATATCACGCTAGGTCCTATAGTTGTGGAGCAGTAACCAAAAATGTTTTAAAAACGGGGGAAAAGTATCGTTTCTGAGGCCTTCCGTGGCGTGCGCTGAGCATATAGTTAAAGTTATACAAACCTGTGCGAAGCCGGGACGGGCCGCTAGTATTCAATAATACGGAAAAAAAAATATTTGCGCAGTTCCCACTATAGGTTACCCTGTGCTGTGAGAAACTGACTCTTTTCAGTTACAGTAACAATGAAATAAATAATAATTAAAAAAAAAAAAAAGTAATTGTATTTCTAAAAAGAAATACAATAAAATTATCCTAAAGATTACAATATTAATGAAAGTTTGTATAAGCATTACTAATTTGTATTTGTGGAACCTATGTGTATGTGATGTATGTGAGTAATGTGTGCGAATGTGTATGTCTATAATATAAAGTGTGTACATTACTTTATAAATAGACGATACTTTTAACCGTTGAATGTTAATAGATTTTAATTAAGCGATTAATTAGTCACGCAGCGCACTAACGATCATTTGATTTTGTATTTAGAATCCCTTTCATCCAGACTCTAATAGAGAGTCAGCGGAAATCAAAATTCATGAAGCTTCGGTTTTGCATTTAATTGTCACAGAAGAGCCATTTAAATAGATTGCTTATATATCTATCCAAATGTAGTCATATGTATATATTTTTTTATTTATTCAAAAAAATAAATATAGATACAATTAGATAATTAAAATACGAAACAATCAATAACACATATTCCAGTAAGGTTTTCAGAGTATAAAAAATATATACAACTTAAACAATGCATAACATATTTAAAACTATGATAGAAACAATTTAGAAATATAAACTAAGCTGACATTACATTTTAATCAAATAAAATCAAATCAAATCATTTATTCCATGTAAATCTTTACAGATATTTATGAATAGTCAAAAAAAAAATGTTTAACAATGAGGTCTTAGAGTGCGTTTGGTTAGGCAGCTATTCATTATTAAAAGAACGACAAAATTTATTATACCTCGATATCAGATTTAGAACTTAAATTTAGAAATCTTAATATGAAAATTACTACCAAGCCGAACACACACTACATAACCAACTAGTGTAAGACTAGGTGGTTAGCTGATTCCATTGACCTGTCAATCATTAGGTATCTGCCATACAAGGGAGCCACCAAGGCGACCAACTTCACCGACCATATCCACGCCTTAAATATTTATTCTAAATAAAAGGTTAGTAACCAATCACATATATATATATATATAAATTACATGGATGAACGTAAATATATATATCAAGAATTACCGATTATTTTTGTATCACGAAATGATTATCCAAATATTTCTCTTTTTTAGCGAGGTATGTTTTATATCAGCGTTATAAGTATGGTTTCTAAAGAGAGTAAGCAGCGTAGACTACCAAAAGTCGGTAACAAAATATTGTATAGTTACTATGCGCTTAGAGAGAGAGACATGAGACAATGTTCTTAGCAATCCATGGCATCACCGTGCGGGTGCCGGGTCCATAGCGTGATTGAAAGGCAGGGGAATGAACTGCAGCATTCCCGGACTTGAGACCGCGAAGTAGGATTAAAGGCCTTTTGAAGTCTCACCTGCACTGTGTTCACTACCCTCTCTACTCAACCAAATATTATATGATCCTGTTAGCGCCATCCTGGAAACACGCTCCATAAAAGTTCGGACGGCTGATCTCGGAAAGCCAAGATCCTTCAATAGACGGTGCAAAGACTTTGTTGGAATTCCTCTTGCACCAACTTCCACTGCATAAAATTGAGTTATCAATTCGTTTCTAGTAATTTCGTTTGTGAGATCAAAATATTTGTTCTACTTGATGTTGTGGTCCTTAGGTATGTTTGTTTCCCACGGAACGGTAAGTTTTATAAGTATTACCTTCTTCAAGCACCGAGAGTACACCAGTATGTCTGGTCTATAGGCTGAAACTGCTAGTTCGTCTGGAATCTTGTGATGTATTTTGAATGTATCCATGAATATTTTCCAGTCTTGGGCTATATCCAGGATTGAGAAAGGTTTACTTTGAGTTTTCTTGAGTTGTCCCTCCTTTACTTTATTAATTTAAGAAAAAGTACGTAAAAAATATAAAATATGAATTAACAACCTTCTTTTTGTTTACCAAATACACTTTTATAAACAATGTTAAATATTTATAGTAATATCATGAAATCAGAAAAAAAAATTTTTTCAGAGCTATTTTCACAATTTATTTCTATTGAACAAACTATTTTATTGTACGTTTCTGAGTAGTCGTTATTTTACTTAAGAGTTATATCACTATCGAATATCTGAGCTTACCTCGCGACTCTACGAAAAATATGATAATATATCTTTCATTGTATCTAGCACAAGCTCGGTGCGGAAAAGCATTAATCATATAATTGGTTTTACGAAATGTTAAGGGAAATAATTTATTGTTTTCAGAGCCATTACATGGACATAGTCTATATAGATTTTTTCCTAATAAATATGGTGAGTCCATTAAATTAGGCAAAACTTTGAATAAGAATAACAAAATATAAGTAGGCAATTTATTATATACAAGGTACTTTAATAAAGAAGATTTTTTTTTTTTGTATGAGGGATAGGCATTGAAATAACTTTAAACGTATTTGGTTGATTTATAAGTTATATTAATCTCGAAACTATGTATCTTGAGCAGTGTAAATATATATATTTGTTTTGTTAACTAGCTAGAATATTAATAAATATTGCATTACGTGTAATTTAACGCCTGACATACAGTCGCCAGTGCTATTATCTTTAATTTTCTATTTTACCATAATGTAAAAGTCCAATTCCATGTTCTTTAAAAAAAAAACGGATAGACTTTGCTATGATTCTTTGTAATTTTCATTATTAATTTAGGAGATATTTTTTAACCCATAATTTTTATTATATCTGCCAAAGTTTACAGTTTTTTAGAGCCATCAAGTAATATTGTATTTTACGCAACGAAATTCCAAATTTTTCTCTATTCTTTTCCCAAGCGCAGATTCCAAAAAGTTTTAAAATTTTAATGACACAAGCAATACGGTGTCAGCGCCCCAAGTTGAAACGGGAAAGTTCAGGCGAACAGTATTGAAACTTTTAACAGCTAACATTCGCTGCCACGTGTCAGTAGAACTCTACCTGCATTAGTGTCAGTCAGAAACTAAATTCATGAAGAAATGCTGCCTCAAATGAACTCTATTTTATTTTACAAAGTCAAAGTCTTAGGATTTTCTGAAGAATTAAAAAAAAAGTATAATGTCTAAGTGTGAGCTTGGCTAGGCTGCCATTCTTCCAACATATACACCATCTGCTGTACATTTTGGGTGGGAGGAAGGACTCTATAATTTCGCTAGGCCGACCGACTGGACTCGTTACCACCACCCATACAGATGTAAAAACCGTCAAGTGACCTAATCATGTTTCGGTTTTAATCTGTGGGTGCTCCGGTTTTTCGGAGACTACTGCACCATTTATTACGCATCATTTAGCCGGCATACTGGGAGCGACCAGTGCTGTTCAACAAAATAGTGGCGTTTATTTTCTTTAAAGGTTTACAAAAAGACTAAAGTAAAGTAAAATAAATAAATAAAACAATAAAAACAAGCATGAGCACAAATATAACTACTTCTTTCATAACCGCTCCCTGAAAGCCTCGATATAAATTCCAAGAAGAAGGCTCCTGATAACAGGTAAACCTACAAACTAAAACCGTAACATGTCTAGGTCACTTAAAGGTCTTTGCATCTGTATGACCGGTAATACTTATGTGTCTTAACATTTTTAAGTTGGCAATCCAACAAAGTTGGCCAAACAAAAGTGTACTTAGAACGAAATTGCCTCTGTCTTTACCAAACACTTTCTCCAAAGGGTCCTATAATTCTTATCTCATATCTTACAAGCGAGACTATTGTAAGCGAAACGATCTGATCTGGTACAATATTAAACCCAAGTTCTTTGTCTTTAAGCGGAATATAGAAACCCAAGCTTAGGTTAATAAATTACTTTTACCCAAATATTCAAATACCCAATTTGACATTTAAGATTGGAGATATGAGTTTAACATAGAAGATATTAAAATTTCTCTTTGGAATATATGAAACGGTCTTCTATTGTAATGAGAATATTTATGACTTTATCCAAAGGGGTAGTCAGATAATTATGTTTGCTACTACATAATATGTTATGATGATATTTATTGGGGTTTTTTTTTTATTTTAGGACAATTTACATATATTGTTCTGGTCAAACAATTTAAGCTCTATGTAATCGGAAAACGTACTATTTTTTTTTTGACCGTCGTTGGGAATCGAACCCACGACCTCCGGATTCAACGCCAAAAGCTTGTTCTCAGTCTACAGAGGCAGTCATATACAGTATATTAACATATATATTTTTAAACTTTATTGTACAAGTTTAATACAAATGCCGCAGGGCGTTTTCTACCAGTCGGTTGACTTTCAGGACAAATTAAGCACTAAGTAGGTAAAATAGGTGCATATAAATTAAAGAAATATCTATTATCGAGTAATTATAACACTAATATGTAGGACGTTGCACACAAATTGCATTGCCGTAGATTTTATTTATTTTTTATACTAATAAAAAGAATAATTCGATTTCGTATAAAATTGGAATTCTCGTATAATTTAATTCAAAGTACAAGTAGGCGCTCAAGATATAATTTAACTCTAAGGTTCAGAATGCTGAAGTGGCGCCGAGCGATATGGTTTGCTTATCGAACCAAATGCCGTAATCAATTCGGTGAGCGCCTGAGTGAAGGGTTCATGTGAACACACTTTATTCCCTCCAGGCTATTGTATAACAGCGTGCTATACATAAATGCTGGAATGCCTAGAAACTTGCTATATGTACTTATGATGATAGTTGATTTTAGATGTTAGTTGTTGATCTTGCAGGTTTATTAATTATTTTTGAACACAGCTTAGTTATTATATGTTTAAACTGGGTACCCTGCGGCCGTCTAGGCGGTCTCGGGCGCCGTAAGGCATCTGTGATGATATGTGTGTTGGACTTAAAAACACTTAGGTCCCTGGTTCGAATCCCGGTGTGTACCAATGAGTTTTTAATTTAAAATTTATGTACATTTGTTTGACAACACCACTATAGTGCCTCGGGGAGCACGTTAAGCTACTGGTCCCGGTTTCACTATACCAACTTGTGAAACTGTTTATAGATGGGTTATTGAGTCTATTCAAAACATCGCGACGAGCTAGCTACTTGTTCGGTGTGATACAACGAGGTGGGATTAAAACTCCTCCACTGGGTACCCAGGCCGTCTAGGCAGTTTGAGGCCCCGTTAGGCACCCGTGTTTTTTTTAATGATTTTTTTTTTATTGGAGCTCGACTTGTGCCTTTGTATCTACCTGGTGGTGAGCAGACCTACAAAGTCCACGAATGGGGTCAATCAATAATTGTTCTTTAACAATATAGATCCCTCCCATTATGCCGGCTAAATGATGCGATTACGAAATGGGGGACGACGAATTGCATTACGAGTATATTTAAATATACTCGCTGCCTTATCGTCATTTCAACTACCCATTTCGTAACACCCTGAAAGGAGACTACCACCTCGACTAGAAATCGAAGCAGTAGCCTTCTGAAAACCGGTAAACCCACAGACTAAAACCGAAACATGACTAGGTCACGTGACGGTTTTTCATTTGTATGGGCGGTGGTAACGAGACCGGTCGGTTAGCCTAACGAAGTTATAGAGGCCTTCCTGCCGCTTAAGATGTACATTAATGTAGCTTGAGATAAGTACTTTTTGTTGTTGATCCTGAGGTTTATTTATTTGTAACTTTTAGGCACACCTTCGTCAGGTCCACGAAACCGATGCTTCAAGCGAATTCGCTGTGCGCTGCAAGTTTTCATGTTGAACATCCGTACGGGCTCATTTCAGCGCATAGCGAATTTGCTTGAAGCGTCGGTTTCGTGGCCCTGACGTTAGTCTGCGTTAAATAAGTTATTTCGGTAATCACAACCTTGAACAAAATAAATATGATGTTTTCTTTTTATATTTTCGTATATCATATTATATTTACACCAAATAAGTGGCAAGCTCGTTACAGTATTTTGTTTAGACTTATAAACAGTTTCACAAGTTAATATAGTGAAATTGGAACCGACAGCTTCTCTCTGATGTACTAATAGTAGTGTTATCAAACAAATTTTCATATTTAAAATCATATTAATTGTCATAAGGATAACATTTTGTATATTTTTTTTAATATAACTAATAAAAATATAAAAAAATAAATAAGCTCACTATAAATAGGTTGGTAGCAACCTATTTTTTGGAACTTAATACGGCGAAATGACCTGAATCATTACATCATTACACTAATGGCCTTATTTATAAAAAAACTTATTGAGTCATTGACTAATACTTTAGTTAAAATAGGTTTCGTCTCTTTTACGTTTATTCATAACTAAACCTACTATAACTAAGGTATTCTTCGAAGACTTTTATAAATACCGGTGTTCGGGTTTATTAAAAAAAACCCTGCATAACCTATCTAATATACCTTTAAACATATTGTATGTATTGCGCCAGGATATACGTATTCAAAATTTAATTAAAATCAGTTTAGCCGTTTTATATATTTTAATCAGGAAACAAACAGTGGTTTATTAAAAAAAGTATAACATATAAGATATTAAATCAAACCCTTAAAATATAAACAACAAACGTACAAACTTTGATATTTACATTGGTAGAGAATAAAGACCACTTATGTCAACTCGCTCGCAATAGTGCCTTTACTACTTGTGTGACAGAGAAGATATGAGTGGGAGAGCTGTCATCTTATGAAATTATTTCTCTATAAGTCTCTCTATATATCATATATATTATTTCCGAGTGGAATATAAATAAGTTAAAAACACTTAAGGACACTGCATTCGTAATCTGCGTTCTTCATAGAAAATAAGCCTTCGAGCTTCCAGTAATACTCGTTTACTGTTTGTCGCAGAATTAAAATTGTGTTTTGTGTTGGGTTTATATTTTTATTTATTTTTTAAACAGAAAAAAAAACACTTTTAATATTAAAATATATAAATATTTATTATCCACAACTGAAAGATTTTTGCGTACAATTATGAACATAAAAATAATAATTGAACTTCGACTAACAACTAAGTTGTAATATTGGAAGTACGTTTATATGGGCAACAAGTCGACTACAGAGCCCTTAAGTCACGTATGTACCAATGATTTTTAAACAAAAAAAATATGTATGACAACTCTACCATAGTGCCTCGAAGAGCACGTTAAGCTTACCCAAAATTACTAGACCAACTTGTGAAACTGGCATAGTGACATCTACTTTTAACTAACTCGGTCACCACATTTATGAAAACCTAAGTTTTAATTAATTAATTCAATTTTTAAGTTATTATATACAATGAATATTTTTTCTGGCATGAGAATTATTAGCAAATTCTTATTATCAAAATGTGGCCCCTCAATCCTGATCATCCTGCTCATATATTTTAGAAGTATAATAAATAACTGAAACTTAAACAAATAATAAAATATATCTACCTATATAAAATAAATATTAAATAAAATACTTTATAAATTTGGCGTTGTATCCGGAGGTCGTGGGTTCGATTCCCACCCATGGCAAAAAATATTAGTACGTTTTTTTCTGTACAGTTTGTCATGGTCTGGGTGTTTATAAAATATAATATGTATTATATCGTTGCTTCTGGTACACATAGTACAAGCCTAGAGCTTAGTTTGTGACCAGAGCAATATGTGTAATTTGTCCTACATATTATTATTAATGAAGCGAGATATTTCGCCACAACTTTCAACAGTAGTGATATATAATGAAGCATATAAAAGTTATTTTATATTACTTAATCGCTATTTTATCGTAAAAAACTAATAAATATATAATATTGATTATATATTTTATACGAAAATAGATCCAAATCCGTTTTAGAAGTTTTTGCATATCGATTGAACAAACATTTTAGCTAGTTTAAGCTCATCCATTATCATTAATTACCTAGTGTTGATTAATATATAAATCCTCAACTTAAGCAGTCCTTCATTAGAACTAAATTTTCTGTAAGTTCTGAAATCCCTCCATTGAGGTCAGGGATAGATGCTGACAGTTACGCTGCTATTAGTTCGAACCTAATGGATTGACCCCAGGATAGTGGCTTCGGGACATTTTAAACATTTAATACTCGTGAAAGAGCTTTTGTGCTATATCCTATTAGCAAGTTATTTCAGACAAATCAATGGTCCATTAAAGGCAAGTAATTATCCGTATTATGTCCCGTAAAATATGTTAACGGTACAAGTATTTCTTAAAATCCTCGTAGTTTATAAGAAAATAAAAATACAGCGGCCCCACCCTAGTGGTTGCAAGCAGATGACAATAAGGCCGGCCTGGGATGGGTGACCGCTTTATACAACGAGACTATTTCATCATAAACACCGCAACAAGCTCGCCACTTGTTAGGTGTTGCTTCCGAATACCATCGGCGAAATTAGGACGGGGTAATCCCTCCGCTGGGTACCCTGAGGCCGTTTATACGGTTCTCGGGAGCCAAATAGGCACCCGTGATGGTATATATATATTTAAGACAGTTTCTTATTTAATTCCTCTGGTTGACTTAAATCGTGAGCGTAAAATGTTTACTCAATCCTATGTAGGTAGGATTTCACGCTATTTATTAATTGACCGCCTCCGTAGACTAGTGATTGCCTTTGGCGTTATATCTGGAGGTCGTGGGTTTAATTCTCACCCATGTCAAAAAAAAAACAGTACCCTTTTCTGTACAGTTTGTCATTAGTGTTTATAAAATATAATATGTATTATACAGTTGTTTCTGGTACACATAGTACAAGCCTGGAGCTTAGTTTGTGACCAGAAGAATATGTGTAATTTTTTATAGATATTATTATTAGTATTAATTTAATAAATATTTAAAAAATATAACTAGCGAAAGTTTGTCTTGCAATAGTTTAACATGAATAATTAATTATTATTCAAAAAGTTATTTAAAAATTTTATGTTATCTTTAAAAGAGATAGTTTCTGTATAATTTAAGGTTTTTAATAATAATTTCTTAAAATAAGAAAATTTAGGCCCAAATTTAGGAAATTTTTGCTCTAAATTACTTTCAGATTGTAAGATTTTAACAAACAAGTCTTTGTCGCTTAAATTCCGTAGAAATAAAATTCCGACTATTCATTTCTGTGAATATTATTTGTTCTCAAAATAACAATTCCATTCCGCTTCGCCTCGGAGCACTCGCTTTTTGTTAACATTCACGAATAACCGCATGAAGAAAACATTTTCTCAGGTAAAACACAATTTTACTGACTCGTTGAGCTTTTCGTGTAATCCCAGCGTAGACTTAAATCCAAAGTGTGCGCTTTACATTCGCATAGATAATCTTTATGTCCATTCAAATAGAGCAGCTTGCTGAAATGGCGGCGATTCTATAAAGATATATATTTTTGCGGATGTAACATAAAATAACGAAGTTTACCTCGTGAATGTTATTTCTTTTGCTCAGTTATATGATTTTACGCCTCTTTAAACTTTCCTTTCCCAGGCTAATGAAAATAATACGTTTAACGCCCGTTTTGTTAAGTTTTATTTTGTGAAATTTTCTGCAGAGTTACGTTGTTAATAACGACTTCTTTTTTTACTGGAGCACGGCATGTGACGTTGTATCTACCTAATGGTAAACAGACTAACAAAATGTCTAACAGTATCGATTGCTCATACTATGCCGGCTAAATGATGCGGTTATGAAACGTCAACGACAAAGACGAATTTGTATTATAAGTGTATAATATCTTCGCTGCCTTATCGTCAAATCAACCGCCGGTTTCGCAACCGCATTCTGAAAGTAGACACGACACGAAATCGATGTAAGAGTCTCCTGAAAACCGTTTTTTAGGGTTACTATCTTTTGTGTGCCGTACGATTTTGAAGAAAACTGGATTATTTATTGTAGCACTCATTCTGTCTGTCTGACTGTCTATACAGGCTGATATCACCGTTTTAGGTAAAGATAGTTTATGTTTAAAATAGTAATAGATTTTAGTGCCTACTCGGTGACCGGCGAAAAAAAACATAATTTTATTGTTGTTTGAAACTAAATTAAGTATCTACAATAAAAATAAAAGAAACGAGAGCAATATATCAGAAGAAAAAAGTGATTATTAAAAATTTATTTGCCAAACTATAGAAATAGTTTGTCGGCAGGACAAACTAGTATTCTGTTATATTGTACGGAACCCTATGCATGCATACAACAAAAAACGGTCAAAACCGAACTACTTTTATATCATGAAATGAAATAAATTCTCTTTATTTGTTTTATGAATACTATAATTTTAATAAATTAATTCATTTTGTTTGCCTTCATGGTGTCGTGGATTTTAATCCTACTTCTGGCGATTTATATTTGAACATTTTTATGTACAGTTTGCCTTGCACTAGATGTTTATTTATAGTATTGTTATTTCTAGTACACACAGCATAAGTCTAGGCTTAGTTTTTAATTCAGTTTACAATATGTTATGTCTATATTTATTATTATTGATAGTCTTCGTAGACTAGTGTTTGCGCCTTTGGCGTTGTATCCGGAGGTCGTGGGTTCGATTCCCGCCCATGGCAAAAAAAAAAAATACGTTTTTTTCTGTACAGTCTGTCATGGTCTGGGTGTTTATAAAATATAATATGTATTATATCGTTGTTTCTGGTACACATAGTACAAGCCTAGAGCTTAGTTTGTGAGCAATATGTTTAATTTGTCCTACATATTAATTATTATTATTATGTGTGACCGTAGTGATCGCCTCCGTCGACTAGTGGTTGCGCCTATGTCGTTGTATCCATTGGTCGTGGGTTCGATTCCCATGCATGACTAAAAATATTAGTACATTTTAATGTACAGTTTGCCATGGTCTGGGTATTTATAAAATATAATATTTTTTATCGTTACACATAATACAAGCCTAGAGCTTAGTTTAATTACTATTAATATATGTTATAATTATTTTACACATTGGTTTTGCAATATCAGCCATTTGTTTTTTTTTTAATTGATGACACTGATAATATGCTATAGGGGGCCTATAGTATACCTAATTGATTGGATAGGAAGAACTCTGACTCAGTGGATGTGTGTGGAATTCATAATTCCCCTAAAGTACGGATCAATACATTTACTCCATTTCCTGTTTATTGTGAATCCTGGATTGAAAATTAAATTATTTTTATCTGAACATGGAGTTACGAATAAAAAAAAATGATTCGGATTTACGGACTAGATATAAAAAAAAAGTACTGAAGTACGGCATGTGACTTTGAATAAACCTGATAAGGTAAGCAGACCTAAAAAAGGGCTGAATGCAGGAGTCGATCATAGTCCAGCCGGATCCAGCATAGCCCCCTGGGCCTCCCTCCGAAACCATCGAAATTTATTAAAACCTACTATTACGTTACAAAATATTCCTCTAAAAAGAAAAGATTGTCAAAAGGCCCTACCAAGACCCCTCTCAAAAACTTAAATATACATACATACATATCATCACGGGTGCCTTACGGCGCCGTCGCCCCAGACCGCCTAGACTGCCCCAGGGTACCCAGCGGAGGGGTTTTTAATCACACCTCGTCGTAGCCGATGTTATGAGTATACACCGAACAAGTGGCTGGGTCGTCGCGATGTTTTGAATAGACTCAATAACCAATCTATAGACAGTTTCACAAGTTGGTATAGTGAATCCGGGACCGACAGCTTAACGTGCTCTCCGAGGCACTATAGTGGTGTTGTCAAACAAATGTACATAAATTTTAAATTAAAAACTCATTGGTACACACCAGGATTTGAACCAGGGACCTAAGTTCTTTTAAGTCCAAGGTCTAACCAACTCGGCCACCACGTATATATTAAATATGTTTAGTAAAAATGGCGATAGACATAATTTAAACTTAAGAAACATAGATAAAATCGATATACCAAAGTTTAGACTGCAAAAAACTAATAAATGTTTCGTCATTAACAGTATAAGGTTATTTAAATTACCTAATAGCATTATAGATCTGAGTGAAATAAAGTTTAAGAATTGTATAAAACACATATTAATCAATAAGGCTTACTGTAAAAGACTAGTTTAACGATAAAGACGTCTGGAACCGTCCTGATATGCAATTGAGGTCTCGCACGGCTCGGTCGTGCCCATAACTGCAGAGCTTGTATGAAGAGAGTTGTGGATATGAAGGAAGCGAGAGAGTTATGCCAGGATCGTTGTAGATCGCATTCCCCGTGGGAAAAGACATGACTATCTTACTTTAGTTAGTTTTAGTTATATCCTCGCTGCCTTATCGTCAAATAAACCGCCCGTTTCGTAACCACACCCTGAAAGGAGACTACCACCTCGACAAGAAATCGATGCAGTAGCCTCCTGAAAACCGGTAAACCCTTAGAATAAAACCAAAACATAACTAGGCCACTTGACAGTTTTTGAATCTATATGGGCGAGATAACGAGACCGGTCGGTCGGCCTAACGAAGTTATAAAGACCTTCCTCCCACCTAAATCACGTTCCGCATTCACTTTCCTCCCCAGTTTACACGGGGAATCCATACATTACTAATAGTCTAGTCACACTAGAGTTGTTTGTACGAAGAAACTTACAAAAAATTTACTTTGGGTGATATTTATAGATTTTGGTAAATAAATACATGAAAAACATAAATTCACAATAATCCCTGATTTTTTATTTTTTATTACAAAGTATTTGGTCAATAAAATATGGTTAAAAATGAAATTTAAGTGTGAACAAAAAATGGAAAACTGATACTGAATGTTTGGTATATGAAAGCTTTTTTGATATAAATAAAAATCTCCTGTAAAAACAAAAATAAACGGTAGAACATCTTCTATATCTCAACATGGAACAAATAAAATATACTGAGTTACTGAAAATGTTACATTGTAGAAGAATTATTATTTAAAAAAAAACATTGAATTAAAAAAAATCTCAAGGGGTTAGAAAAGAGGAATAATTAAAATAAGGAATAGGAATAAAATTACGACTTTTCTGTGTGGTCTTCAATTAATGTTAATGAATGGAAGAAAATTCTTTCGGGTTTTGGATTATGATAATTTTGTAGAAGCCTCATTGACTTTTACTTGTAAAGTAGTATTTTTTACGCAAAAAGATTTTGAAAAAAAAAATAGAATGGTCAGAAAATGTTCTCAAAGAAAATTATAAACACGACTTATCTGTAAAGCTGACCTAGTCAACCATTTATTTTTAATTAATGATCATCACCATCATCATCATGCCAGCCTTTCGCGCGTCCACTGCTGGACATAGCCCCCAAGGATCGCCACAACGACCGGTTCTGCGCTGCCTGTATCCATCGGCTCCCTGCGACCTTTTTCAGGTCGTCGGTCCATCTTGTGGGGGGGCTGCCTCTGCTGCGTCCTCCAGCACACAATTAATGATATTTATAATAATAACCAAATCTTTAATTAACACGACCCATATGAGTAGATTTTTTAATTTATTAAATTATTGTAAACTTAGGTAAGTATATGACTTCTTGAAGACCTTTAAACAGTACGGTGATTACGCGTCTTAAGTTCGCTCGCACGCCAATCGTTATGTAATCGTCATTCTGACGTAGATCAAGCTTGGCTTCTTAAAAATGGCTCCAAAAAATCTTAGAAAATTACGTCATAACGATTGGCGTGCGAGCGAACTTAAGACGCGTAATCACCCTGCAGGTGTTTATTCCGTTTTACCCGGGGAAAAAGACTTTTTGGTGGGAAAACGTCTTACCTAATCAGGGCAAACAGAGAAATTATACGGGGCGGTCCAATTTGCGCTCACCTTGAATACATATGCTGTAAACATCGCACCGGTTCAAGAAGCTCTTACATTCGAATATATTTCAAGTGACATCACTCGCGTCGCGTCTTTGGGTCGAATACGACCGCACATGAATAGAGTGGTATTCGGCTGTCAGTGTATACCAATAGGTCCAAATTAAATGCGATGTAAGCAGAATTCGGACCACGGGGATATTTAATGGCTTAACTTTTCTAGGCAAAGCGACATTAACAAACAGGAATTCAACCCTATTTGAGAATATTAACAAAAGTGCAGCTTACATTTTAATCTATAAAAAAAAATCTATCATCAAATAGTATCGAAAATTAACGTACCTACTTTTTTGACTTTTGTTATAAAAGAAGCAATTAGAGTTTAAGTTTTTTACATGGGATGGCAGTTATAGTTGGCAGTTCCACCATGCAAATCTCACTTCAATTCGTTAAACTTTTTCATTTTAACTTTTACAAAATTAAACTCGATTTTTAAAAACTACTTGCATAAGAATTAGCAAATTTATATTATCAAAATGTGGCCCCTCAATCCCGGTGCTCATAAAACAACCAATATAATTTTATAAACACCTAAACATAATATATATTTATATTCTCCCAAATATACGTTTGGAACACAAAACAAATGTTCGTAATAATTCTTATTTAATATTAGTACATGTTCATGACATTATTATTATTAACGAACATTTTAAACTTCCATCACGTGTCCACGTTCTAATTCCAAATTTGATTAAAGCTATAACCGAGGCTGTTTTATTTAGAGATATAATTAAACCGTGTACCTCGCCGGATGCGACCCAATCAGTCAGCTCGTGGGAAAAATTCTAACCCTCAGGCCAGTTTGGCAAATTGCGTTCCGTTTTTCACGTTCTTCTGATAATCCATTTTTGTCAACTTTATAGGACGTGGGTCGTTTGTTTTATAAATCTACTTTAATTAATGAGTTACCTGAAAGCTTATCTACCTAAAAGTTTGATTACCAATTTATAATTTAATTTCTTGTTTTGTGTTATCTGTTTGTGCTTCGTTGGGCCTAAATAAATTATATTGGCATTTGGCCCATATTGGTTTACAATTATTATTATTATTGGGGCTCTACCGGAAAGCCACATCGACGTGTCGATCGATGATAAAAAAATATTAGTTAGAGCTGCCCATATGGTTTACTGACTGGTAAAGGAACTGTCTGCTGGGCATGAACTTTCATTATTAGGGTTATCCAAGTAGCCTGGATATAGTTTTAAACTTTCCCAGATTAAGGACCTGGAGGCTTCCCTTATTCCCGGTCCTTGACCAGCTCACGTCTGCTGGAAGTATTTTCTCATACCTTTAGTAAGCCTTAAGTCAGCCCAAAAAAAATAGTTTCCGTATTGCTACTAATAATGAACGAAAATAACGTTTTTTAGGGCTTGATTCTATATCTTGACCTTATTTGGGTCAGGTTAAACTTGGCAGAAGGTATGTCCAGGATCTTATATACCTACCGAAATACCCAACTGGCAGACGATTTCCGTATCGATCACAAACTACTTAGTTTTTAAACGCCCCCTCAGAGACCTTGTTTTGGGGAAATTCGAAAACTATATCCAGACTACTTGGAGCAACACTAAAATGATATTTGATGCCCAGCAGACGGTTTCTTTACCAGTCAGTAAATCATATATTAGTGTTACCCCAAAAGCCTAGATAAAGTTTACGAATTTATTTATTTATTTATTAGGTATTTGGAAAACCAACTTCCATAAATCATAATATAACACTTATATAAACATAGAAAGGTAACAATAGGTTTTCACTGATAGATACATGGTATATAACTTTAAACACAACTTAAAATAAAATTAGATATATTAACATAGTAAAAAAGATAAAGTAATAAAACAAATAGTATTAAAAAGAAGAAGAATGAACATAGCATGAAAGTAAGCAAAAAATAACTAATCAGTCTATGTCATTAAAAAATAAGCCTATCAACGACCGCCTCAGTGCCGCACTTTTATCATTAAATAAATCATGTTCCAGTAAACGACTCAAATCGTTGTATGTGCTACACGCGCGAATCAGGAAGGAATTTTGCAGATCTCTAACTATATACAAAATCTAGCCTTACTTTTACTAAAACAATGATATTAAATCATATTATATTTTATAAACACCAAGACTAAAGCAAAGTTTAAGTTGAATTCACGATAAAGCATTGAATACATTTGTTTGACATCATCACTATACCAACTTGTGAAACTTTGTAAAGATGGGTCATTCAGTCTATACAATCAGTGGACGGTCTAATTATTCATTCGGTGTAGACTGAAAACCATTGCCTGCGATGAGGTGGGAATAAAATCGCACCTCGGGGGTACCCTGAGGCCGTCTAGGCGGCCTCGAGCATTGTAAGGCACCAATGTGATGTCGCAGTGTGCTATACCTACTCCAAAAAACTTCCTTCACAACTATAACCTACCTAATTAAACATTAATGCAACTAGATAATCTCATTACTATCGTGATAGTAATCTTGACATGATACTTAGTCTATCGAACTGATCAAATACATCGATTACTAAGCTGGTTAAACCTACTAAAATCTTAGTGCTACTGGATAATCTCATATCACCATAGTAATCCCAATATGATACTTGGTCTATCGGACTGATCAAAGTCATCGATTACTAAGCTGGTTAAACCTACTAAAATCTTAGTGCGACTGGATAATCTCATATCACCATAGTAATCCCAATATGATACTTGGTCTATCGGACTGATCAAAGTCATCGATTACTATAGCTAGTTAAACCTACTAAAATCTTAGTGCGACTGGATAATCTCATATCACCATAGTAATCCCAATATGTTACTTGGTCTATCGAAATGATCAAAGTCATCGATTACTATAGCTAGTTAAACCTACTAAAACCTTAGTGCGACTGGATAAACTCATATCACCATAGTAATCTCAACATAATACTGAGTCTATCGGGCTAAACAAAATTATCGATTACTATAACTGATTAAACCTACTAAAACGTTAGTGCGACTAAATAATCTCCTATCACCATAGTAATCCCAACATGTTACTTAGTCTATCGGGCTGATCAAAGCTGTCCAATTATACCAAAATTATAATACATAATAGCACTAAATGTCAAAGCCATTTCAATTATGTATGCTTAATCTTATACTAATCTAATTTCTAACGATTGACTTATAGTTAATTATTTAGTAATGCATATAGAATAGACCGTCGCGTCGTTACGGTAGGTAGGTTAAAAACATATTTTTTATTGGCATGGCTTGTGATTTTGTATCTACCTGTTGGTTGGCTACGCTGTAGATCTGCTTGATCTACAGCGTCTAATAAATAGGGTCGATCAATACATGCATTTTTCTTTACAGTAAACAGCGTTGGTCGCTTTGCCGACAAATGATGCGGTTACAAAACTGACGGCGACAAAGGCGAATTCGCGTTGAGTGATAAACATAAGCAAAAAATGAAAATACCTTTTTATTTATTATCTTTACCAGAATTGCATTTCCTACTACAATGATTTTGGAAATAAAAAAATGTTTTAGGACATTTTTTATTACGTCATTTTTAATTAATATACAAATATTGCGGGCTAAACGCTTAAATATTACTTTAAACCATTTGATTATAATTCACAAACCAAACTATATAAAAAAAACTTTTAGTACAGTCAACGGCAAGGTAATGGTATACCCCCATGCACTCTATGCCTTTGTATTACAACAGCAACAGAAAAAGCGGCCCCAACCTAGTGGTTAGGTCACTGCGCAACTGATAGCAAGTTTAAATTGACAACGGGGCCGGACCTGGGATGATCTTTATACAACGAGGCTCTACCATCATAAGCACCGCAACAACAAGCTCGCCACTTGTTAGGTGTTGCCTCCGAATACGATCGGCGGAATGAGGACGGGTTAATCCCTTCGCTGGGTACCCTAAGGCCGTTTAGAACGGTCTTAAAAGCCAAAAAGGCACCCGTGATGGTATATATACACTATATATTCTATAACGTAACGTAAATATAAGCTCTCCACTTGTTAGGTGTTGCCTCCGAATACTATTGGCAGAATGAGGATGGGTTAATCCCTTCCCTTGGTACCCTAAAGCCGTTTAGAACGGTCTTGGAAGCCTAAAAGGCACCCGTAATGCTATTATTCTATAACAGTGATATGGTCACGAGAAACAAACTGTAGAATTACAGAACCGCAAAAAGCTCGCCATTTGTTAGGTGTTGCCTCCGAATACCATCGGCGGAAAGAGGACGCTTTAATCCCTTCGCTGGGTACCCGGAGGCCGTTTAGAATGGTCTTGGAAGCGAAAAAGGCACCCGTGATGGTATATATATACTATATATTCTATAACAGTGATATGGTAAACGAGAACCAAACAATAGAATTAGAGAACCGCAAAAAGCTCGCCACTTGTTAGGTGTTGCCTTCGAATACTATTGGCAGAATGAGGACGGGTTAATCTCTTCGCTGGGTACCCTAAAGCAGTTTAGAACGATCTTGGAAGCCTAAAAGGCACCCGTGATGCTATATATATACTATATATTCTATAACAGTGATATGGTCAACGAGAACCAAACAATAGAATTAGAGAACCGCAAAAAGCTCGCCACTAGTCATGTTTCGGTTTTAGTCTGTGGGTTTACCAGTTTTCTGGAGACGCATCGATTTCTTGTCGAGGTGGTAGTCTCCTTTCAGGGTGCGGTTACGAAATGGGTGGTTGAATTGACGATAAGGCAGCGAGTATATACTCGTGGGGGGCGACAATGACGAATTGCATCGTCATTGTCGCCCCTCATTTCGTAATCGCATCATTTAGCCGGCATAGTGGGAGCGATCCATATTGTTTAAGAACAATTATTGATTGACCCCGTCCATGGACTTTGTAGGTCTGCTCACCACCAGGTAGATACAAAGTCACATGTCATGCTCCAATTAAAAAAAACTTGTTAGGTGTTGCCCAGAGGCCGTTTAGAACAGTCTTGGAAGCCAAAAAGGCACCCGTGATTGTATAATATATACATACATATATATTAATTCTACAACAGTGATATGGTCACCGAGAACCAAACTGTAGAATTAGAGAACCACAGCAGAACACTTCAGCCCTAAGCCTTTCATTATACGTCCGTAAGCCTTCTGCCCAATAAACTGTAGTTCCTAGACGAAATTCAAACTAACAAGCAAGAACTAAACTTACACCACTACTAAATTGGATATATCACTCGGTAGTTTGTAGCGTCGGCAACAACTTAAACGGCATAGTCATTGAAGACTAAGATCTAATATATTTAGTTTGAGAATAGATTAGGAATAGACTGTTTACATAGTATTGGTAAATACTATATATATTTTGTTTATTAGTATAACTTATATTTATTGTTTTGATTATTTGTTAATTTATTATTACTTTCTATTTTTTGTATTATTTATTAGTTCCGTAGCACGATCTTGGTGGGTATATACTCGTATATATATTTTTTTATATAATTTTTATAATAATATTTAAATTATATTTAACTTCCTATCTCAAATGGTTACTATGATAGGTAATATAATGTAAACTATAAAATAAAATGAAATCGAAAGCAAAAAAATATATAGCTATTCTTGTAGAGAAAATTATTTACTTTTCTTTATAACGCTGTAAGAAGTATATATATCAATTTGCATATGTACACATATTAATCTTGGATTAAAATAAAAATAAAAGTTTATAAAATCTGGTTAATTGTTAACTTTTAACATGGAGTCAGTTTTCTTTTTAGATAAAACTCTTTTAGTTTAGAAAATAGTTTCCGAAATTTTTTATTTCTATAAAAAAAAATATTGACTGTTTTGAAACCCAAAATTTGAAGTAAATTTGATTATTTCATGAGTTTTAAAAGTAATATTTTTAATTCGAAACAATCCCTTGTTTCGAATTTTATTTTAATTCTATATAATTTTATATAGACGTGATTTTATGATTTATATTGAAATTCATAGTAAAGTTAGAAGTAATTATAAAAAAAACAAATTGTGCTACATTTTAAAGAGTTAAAAATTTTGAAATCGGTTAAGTATTGACCAAAATATGTGCCATTCATAAAAAACATTTTTTTTTTAAACTCGGGTCTCATATACCTTCTCTAAAAAAATACTTTTAATAAACCTCAGTATACCATCAGTGACAATAAGGTTTGAATATAAACCCTCTACTGGGTTATCTAAAAAGCTTACAAGGCTTAAAAAGCACAAAGAAACAATTTCAAAAAAACACGTCAAAAAACGAAACGCGCGTACTGATTAACCATTGGTGATTAATGAATTTGTAACTCTGACAGCAATTACTCAAACATTCACCCCGTTCTCAAGAGCTACACTTATCGGATTTTAGGCACAGATTTATTAAAAAGTCTGGAAGCGCTCGTGGTTACAAATGGGCTGGATTATTCCCTTAAGGCATGTCTAGAGCCAGCTACTCTTTCCCACAAGATTTTACTTGAATCTTCAATTAAATATAATTCTTAAGACCAGATGAGAGTACTATGAAATGCCGTCTTAAATTTATTTGTTTATTAAAGTAGTACTACTTGTACTATTATTTCTTCTGTGGTAGTACTACCGAATAGTATCTTTTAAACTTTCGCGCGTTGACTTATTATAAATAAATAAATAAAATAGATATAAATTTATATAGCGTATTGCGAGAAACTAAACGAGGCTAAGTTGTACCAAAGTGTCTGTTAATGTAATGTAACGATTAAAAATAAAAATGGCGTCCAATGTACCAAATTTATTTTGCAGTTCGAGTGACAGCTGGTACATTAATAGACACTTGGTACAACTTGGCCTTAATAAAAGAGATAATGTTTAATAAAAGAGAATGGTCAACACTGGAAGAGATCTTAGTAAAATTATATTAATTGTGTATATAATGTATAAATGTGAAGAAAAATATATGTTAAATTTGTTAAATAATTCAATAGTAATGGAGCACGAGACCATAGCCTCGGGCACCCAAGATTAGTAATTCACTTGTTCGTGAAACTTTTAGCAACGGTTTTAATATTTTTTTGTGCATAGATGAAATACAAATGAAATGTGAAGATCTAAATACCTACAAAAATTGCAAATTTCAACTATCTATTGCAAATGGGTACTGAGATATTAGTCTTTATCTTTGTATTCAAACTTCCCCCTTTCCCATTTAGGGTTTTTTTTTTATATATTATAGTTCGGGCACAAAGATCTACTATTCCAAATTAAAAAAGCAATTCATTGCGTCATAAAAGGCGTTTGATAGGGTCGATAATGACATTCTGCTTCGAAAGAGAGTTTTCTTGAGTTACATGGTGTATAGGGTACATAATAGGCTTTATTTTTTCTTGTAAATAAAACCGCTTCTTTGTTCTTTTCTTCATATATATTTTAATATTTCATTACAGTTATGTTTAACACGTATTTTTAATTGGATGTTAATAGATATAGAAAAAGATTGCTAGTGCTCGAATGGAGTACACAAAGGTAAAAAAGGCTATAGGGTATTTTAAAATTATATAATGTAAAATCTCGGTAGTAATCGGTACGGTAGGCCAACACACCAAGAACGCCTAAAATATAAAATAAACGCTAATAAAAATGTTTAGGAGCTTGTTTAGAGATATTAAGTATAAAATATATAAATGATGCTTGGGCCGCAACATCTTACACACCCTCTTGTTGTGTTTATATCAGCCACTCGGACAATACGGTCAGCTCCTGGTATCAGTCGTGCCACCCTTCCGAGACGCCACTGCATTGGTGGAACACAATCTTCCTGTATAAGGACCATGTCACCTATTTTTAATGTTGATGTGTGGGCTCTCCACTTTGTTCTTTGCTGAAGTTCAGCGATATACTCTCTTTGCCATCTCTGCCAGAAATGTTGACGAATTTGTTCTAGTCGAGCGTAGCGTTGAAGTCTGTTTTCGTTGCAATCCTCCAGAGCTGGTGATGGAAGAGAAGTCAGCGGCCTTCCGATGAGAAAATGCCCTGGAGATAAGGGTAGGAAGTCATTTGGTGATGATGACAGGGAATACAAAGGACGACTATTTAGAATGGCCTCAACTTGAGAAAATAAGGTCGATAATTCCTCAAATGTGAGATGAGCGTTTCCTATAACACGTTTTATGTGAAACTTAGCGGACTTTACGCCGGCCTCAAACAAACCACCGAAGTGCGGAGCGTAAGCTGGTGAAAACGTAAATTTTATACCATCCTCCTTTGCAAAACCAGATATAGGTTCTGAAGTAAGTTTTAAAAAATCACCTATATCCTTGGCAGCTGCCACAAAGTTGCGGCCGTTGTCGCAAAATATTTCGCGAGGCTTTCCTCTGCGAGAGATAAAACGTCTTAACGTCATTATAAAAGCGTCCTTCGATAAGTCGCTTACAGCTTCTAAATGTATGCACTTATAGCGCAAGCATACAAATAAACATAAATAACATTTTATTATTTTAGAACCGCGTCCTTTACGATTTATGATATGAAATGGACCGGCAAAATCCAAACCTACAGACACGAAGGGAAAGTCGACAGTTATACGCTGAGAAGGGAGATTGCCCATTTTTGGGCATAGAGTTTTACCACTCAGACGTTTGCATCGAACACATCTATTTACAGTTTTTCGAGCCAAAATTCGTCCATTTACTGGCCAAATCACTTCCCTAACGGATGCTAATATCAGTTGTGGACCAGCGTGTAAATTCCTAATATGCGCTCTTTCAAAATATAATTTAGTTAAATGATGCGACGCATGAAGAAGTATCGGATGTCGCTTTGCGTAAGTATAGTTGGAGTTATCAATTCTACCACCGACTCTTATTATTTTATGATCATCCATGAATGGAGATAAAGATAGTATTTTAGTTCTAGCGTTTAATGATTTGTTTTTTATTAATAAATTGTATTCTATAGGAAAAGATTGAATTTGACTTAATTTACATAAGAAATAAAATGATTGTTGTAATTCGTCTAATGTGAGAGCACCCTCTCTTTTAACTTTAGGGTTTTTTAAATTATAAATAAATCTCATAATATAAGCACACACATTCTGCAAGTTAGTTAATTTTGAATAATTGTTAAAAACTATTAAAGAATCATTATTAATAATTACTGTATTTGATTTAGTTTCAGGTAGCTCCTCGGTAAAATTGATATTAAACTTTGGCCAAAATTGTTCATGATTGCATAAAAAACTAGGGCCTGACCACCATAGATCCAATGTTTGTAAAGTCTTAGCTGAAATACCTCTCGAAATTAGATCTGCTGGGTTATCGGTGGTAGGAACATAACGCCATGAAGCTGAGTGTGTATTCTCATTAATTTCGTTAACTCTGTTGGCAACAAATGTTTTTAGTTTTTTAATATCATTATTTATCCAACTTAATACTATAGTAGAATCACACCAATATATGATACGATCGGGCTGATACCGGAGGGACTCTGTTACAGCCTTACACTGTCTAGAAGCTAATAAGGCTGCACATAGCTCCAGACGAGGTATGGTAATTGATTTTGTAGGTGCTACCTTTGATTTACCGCATAACAACCTAACATGTACATTATTTTCTGAGTCTAGCGATCTCATATAAATGCATGCACCGTATGCTAATTGGGATGCGTCACTAAAACAATGCATTTCTATTAATTTAGGGGAACAACATATTACTGATCTTGGTATTTGTATATTTGAAATGTTAATTAAACCTTTAGAAAATTTATCCCATTCAATATTTATATCTTGAGGCACTGGATCGTCCCAATCCAAATTCTTTAGCCACAATTTTTGTAAAATAATTTTTGATATAACACTAAATGGACTCAGAAGTCCCAAAGGATCATATATTTTAAATGAATTAGATAAAATAGATCGCTTTGTTACCTTATCCGTAATTTCTTTAATGGGAAAATGTAAGCAATCTGTTGTAGGACTCCATCCAAGCCCAAGAGTGTTTGTAGATTCACTTAACTTTAAATTTTCTTTAGTATTTATATTAGAATTAGTAAATAAATTAGGTAAGTTCGTTTTGTATTTTCGTAAGTTAAGACATGCAGATTTAAGAGCATTCGATACGGACTTCTGTATGTAACGTAGTTCGTTTTCATTATTTGAACCCGTGATAAGATCGTCTACGTAAAAATCGTTTTTGATTATAGATTTAATAAGTTCGTCCCTTTGATTTTGTCCTATATGACCTAAGCATCGTGTGCTCAAATAACTCGCGCTTGAGGTACCATATGTGAGAGTATTGAGACGAAGCGTCCTAAGCGGCTGAGACTCGTCTTCTCTCCATAAAATAAGTTGCAAATTGCGGTCTTCTTCTGCCACTTGGACCTGACGGTACATTTTCTCAATATCACCTGTCAATATATACCTATATTGTCTTGCTCTTATAAGAATTGAGAAAAGAGAGTTTTGCACATTTGGCCCCACCATTAAAATATTATTTAAAGACACTCCCGAAGAAGTGGGGGCAGATCCGTCGAACACTACACGAAGTTTGGTGGACTCACTCTCCTTCATAACTGCGTGGTGACACAAGAAATAAGACGGACTTGGATTGCGTATCGGCGATTCCGATAAATGATTTAATTCAGCGTATTCGCGAATAAAGTTGCAATATTCAAGTTTTAAAACAGGACTGCGTTTAAACTTTCTTTCTAAACTAAAAAATCTTTTCCGAGCTAAATTGTACGAATCTCCCAGACAATCGGGATTCTCCTTTAGAGGTAACCTTACGCAAAATCTACCGGATTCTAGACGTGTTGTATTAGACAAAAAATGATTCTCGCATAACTTCTCACTTTCATTTAAAATGAAAGATTTCGGGATTTCATCTAACTCCCAAAATTTTTTAAGTAATTCATTAATATCTTCTTTAGTTGAATAATTACATATAACTGAAGAATCCATAGTACTAGTGTTACAAGAAATCGAGTTATACATAGGACCAGAAATTAACCAGCCAAATTTTGAACTTCTCAGTTTTGGTTTACTTGTGCCTAACGAATATTGTTTATTTCCGAGAATGTCCCAAAATATATCCGCGCCTATTAATACATCTATAGAGGACGGTTGATTAAAAGTAGGATCGGCTAAACGTAATCCTTCAGAAATATTTAATTCACCTGTATCAATATGGTTCTTTGGAATTTTACTAGTTAGTTCAGTTAAGACATAAAATGACGCCGTTATATTAAAATTAGTAATTAAAGAATTGATTTTAGCAACACAACTTTCATTTATCATATTGGAGCAGTTGTTACCTATTCCAATGACCTTAAGTGTGTTTATAGAAGTTGATTCTAAAGACAACGAATTCATTAGCGATTTAGTAATAAAGGAGTTTTGACTTCCACAGTCCAATAATGCGCGAACCTTCTGTCTAGAATTATTATTAGGGTTGCATATCTCAATTATTGCGGTTGATAGTATTACATAATTATTATTTTGTTTTGATAAATTAGCGACGATTTCGTCGTTGTCTTCCGTCGTAGCAGTACTGGCAACACCTGATGCAGAAGGATTATGTAGCAATCCATTGTGCATTTGGTTGCACTTAAGACACGGACTAGAGCGACACTCGCTAGTCAAATGTCCCTGCCTAAGACAGTTAACGCAAAGTTTATATTTATTTACCTCATCTAATCTTTCAGAAATAGTTTTTGAATTAAATGTTGGACAATTATAAATTCTATGATTTTCATTGCAAATTATGCATGGATAAATTATATGTTTGTTTTGACTGGTACTAGCAAATGATTTAGTTTGCGGTGTACCACGCTTGTTGTAATTATTGTTATACTTATAATTGTTGTTGGATTTTACTGCTAAATGTTTATATGAATTATTATTTGTATTGTTGTTAATATGATTGTTATTAATGCTATAGTTAATATTGTTATTACATTTGTTACGATTCAATGATTCTAATACATCTGCTCGATCAATCAAAAATTTGCGAAATTGATCTAAAGTTGGTAATTGAGTAAGAGTATTTCGATACTCCTCCCATTTCATAAGAGTATTTCTATCCAGTTTGGAAGTTAACATGTATATTAACAGCATGTCCCACTTGTCTGTGGGTTGTCCCAAACTAGTAAGAGCTCGCAAGTTTTTGTTGAAGTTATCAACGAGATACCTGAGAGACTTCTCCGATTCGCGAACGATTGATTGAGTATTAAATAATGATCCAAGATGGTGATCAATAAGCAGTCTTTCATTATTAAATCGTTCACAAAGCAGATGCCAAGCCTCCAGATAATTCGAAGACGATATCTCAAAGTTAGCTAAAATTCTGGATGCATCACCCTCCAGATAAGATACAAGGTAGTGGAATTTGTGTATTGGTTTCATTCTATTATTATTGTGTATTAAATTCTCGAAAGTGTCACGAAATTCCAGCCATCGGAAGTAAGAACCATCAAATTTAGATATCTGTATTTGAGGTAACTTAATACCTAGATCCGCACTATCATGGTTACAGTTATTCGTGATATCGTGAAAAGCGATTGAAGCACGTCTGTCAATTTCTGTTTGATTAAAATTATCATATAATGATTTAGCCGTAGCAATATTTTTAATAATATCATTTTCAATCGATTCTCTTTCGTTAAGTTCCGATTCTATATTATCTAAATTTAATACCTCTATCTGGTTTTGCAAATCATCAAATTTGATTGAGAGGCTTTCTAACTTAGTAATTTTTAGTGTTAGCTCGGCAAGCTCGACGCCTGATAAATCTGTATTATATTGAACTGTACTTAAGTAGTTCTTAAATTTTGTTAATTGGCCCTTTATGGAGCTACGCGACCCATACAGCTCTCGCAGACGAGCAGCCCCAGAAACAGCTTTTTCCGAGTCACTAGGCATCGTAACAAGAAAAGCGACCACCAAAGATCAATAAATTATTATTTAGTTATAATAAAGAAATACACAGCTCACGTCCCTCGTTTCGGTGGTTGAAGCCGCGATCAGCCGGAGGCTCCGCTAGGCACAGCTTGGCGCAGCACAGCTCGCGTCGGAACCGCCCGATGCCCAAATCGTAAGTTACGCTGAAATAATCGGCGAAGTTGTTGAGAAACTAATAAGTACAATTAGGCACGGTTTAGTGTGAGTAGGTATGGACTTTAAGCTATTTATTATTATTTGAAACAATAATAAATTAATATTTCAATAAAGGGAAAGATGTCCAAACAATATGTACCTAATAGTCACTGTTAGAAAGCACTCAAATAGATATTATTCTATACACGTATCCATAGCTACCAATGTAGGTAAATATATGCCGACCCTGTAAGGGAACAGGCGCGATGATATGTAGGTATGACCCAATACCTAGTATTATAAGTCAATGACCAATAAACCATAACCTTACACTTATTATTGTGTAGGTATTTAAAATAATTGTGTAAATGAATTTATATGTATAGGTATATTAACTAAGTTTTTACCAAATCAGTAAAAGTTTTACTTTCAATTTTAATATGAATTAACTATAACAAACCGGTTCATAAATACCTATATGTATAAGTATAGGTTCTAACTAAGTATTAGTATTTGTTAAGAAGAATAATTTGTTTAAATGTATTTTTGTTTGTAATATACGCATAGGTACCTATATTAGTTTTATTTTTAAGATAACTATAATACCTGTACAATCGGTAACTCCTTAAGAGTTTATGTAGTGTATAACTACTAGGTATATGGAAATGTATAGTATAGCTGTACGCTGAACTATTGTTAGTATAGTTTTGTTTTAGTAATAAATTTGTAAATAAATAGGTCATAGAAACCTTAAGATAAGAATATTAAAGATATTTAGTCTAGTTTATAGTTGTAGTTATATATAATAAAATTAGAAAATCTTTCTGGAGTGCTAAGAGTGTACCTATTACACGTCTTTAGCGTATTGTACATGACCTTTTCCCAAGTGAGGTTATTTATCTATAGTCAGGAAATGGATGTGTTTGGTGTGAGGAAGGAAAGTAAGGCACTTATCTCATATTCAGACGTGACTTTGATCCAGCTCCTTACACCCTTTTGTTCTTGGACTTCTACTGCTTGGATGAGCGCCCTCCGCACGGTGCGACGTTATACGACTGCAGACCGACGCGTACTGGCTCTCAAAATCTTCGAGGTGATGCACTATGGTGCGCACTGCCCAGTGCTTCCGGTGGGACGCTTAACGTCGCCTGCCTATGGTGATTCCGGTGGGACGCTTATACGTCGCCTGTCCGATGTATTGACGGTGCGGCTCCTGTAGCCGGCTGAAGTGAAGCGCTGAAGTGGATGGCAATATGAAGTTGGTGCGAAGTGTTTGCTATCCGCCTACTGGCTGCCCGGTATGCTGCCTGCCAGCACTACCCGTTATGGTGTACAACTATAGATGTACACCCCGCACGATGTTGCTGTCCACTTTTACCACCCGAAGATCCCGCGCGTAGATTTGTCTTCTTTATTTGATTTTATTCATTGTTCCCCTCATGGGCCACCATTTTATGTATAGGGTACATAATAGGCTTTATTTTTTCTTGTAAATAAAACCGCTTCTTTGTTCTTTTCTTCATATATATTTTAATATTTCATTACAGTTATGTTTAACACGTATTTTTAATTGGATGTTAATAGATATAGAAAAAGATTGCTAGTGCTCGAATGGAGTACACAAAGGTAAAAAAGGCTATAGGGTATTTTAAAATTATATAATGTAAAATCTCGGTAGTAATCGGTACGGTAGGCCAACACACCAAGAACGCCTAAAATATAAAATAAACGCTAATAAAAATGTTTAGGAGCTTGTTTAGAGATATTAAGTATAAAATATATAAATGATGCTTGGGCCGCAACACATGGGTTTCGCTCCTGGACACCTAAAAACATTTTCTAATTACTTCAGAGATAGGAAACAGTTTGTAAAGTATGGTTCGCATCTATCTGAAACATATTTTACAAACTCAGGTATAGGACAGGGGTCGAACCTAGGGCCCTACCTTTTCATAATCCTGATCAATGATTTACCTGATGTTGTTAGTTCGTCTAATGTTCTGCTGTTTGCTGATGATGTAAAACTGATTAAAGTCATTAATTCAAAACATAATAAAAATGAGCTCCAGCATGACATTGACGAAGTTTTACAATTGGAGCAACGATAATAAATTATACTTCAATGCTTTCAAATGTGAAGTGATGTCATTCACTCGTTCCACATATCCAGTGCATCACAAGTATATGCTTGGTAATGTGCTGATTTCTCGTGTATCGCAGGTACGAGATCTTGGGATAACTTTTGATCCCCGGCTCAATTTCCGCGCTCATGCTCAGCAAGTAAGCGTAGCTGCGTTCCAACGCTTAGGACTGGTACTTCGCAACTCGAAGTATCTTTCGGAGGTGGCCATTCGGGCACTATATGCTGGATTAGTTCGCAGTGTACTGGAAACTAACTCAACAGTTTGGAATCCATATGAAAATAAGTACATTTTACTCTTAGAACAAGTACAGAAAAGGTTTTTAAGATATATGTACAAAAGGAAGTACTTCCATTATCCGTACATGTATCCGACGCTTTTTCTGCAAGGCCAACTTGGTTACGATTCTATAGCTATAAGGAGAGAATTAGCTCTAGCAAAATTTCTCTTAAATCTTATTAGAAATAAAATAGACTGCATGTCACTTGTAAATAGGATTCTAACACTGTATGTGCCTGATAACTACACAAGAAGCAGGCGTCATAGTCTTCTTGTGACTCCATCCTCACGGACTAACGTGTATCGGCACTCCCCACTGCCTCGTGGACTTGCTCTACTCAACTCCTGTCTGGATGAAGCTCCACAGTGTGACCTGTTTGTGGATGGAGTGGAGTGTCTGATGAAAGAATGTAAGAGAATGCTAGAAGGATGAATGTATAAATAATATAATAATAAATAATGTAGATATAATATGTACTTATCTCATTATAACTAACATAACATGTATTTTGTTTCATAATAATATATTTTGTTTATATTATAATGTTTTAGTAATGTGTACTGTCAATTACAATATTGTGTTTTATAAATAAATAAATAAACAGACGAAGTGATCCCATTACGGAAAAAAACAGCAGGTTATGTTCTGATCCCTGAATTAAAATGCACTCTAACAGATGAAATAACTAGGTCATGGTTTACTTAAAACGAGGACAACAAGTTTTATAATACTTGTAAGTAGCATTAAATTTTAACTATTTCAAGTTTAACTATATATTCTGTTTCATTGCACAAATTGCAGTGCCTCGGAGAGCACGTTAAGCTGTCGGTCCTGTTTTCACTATACCAACTTGTGAAACTGTTTATAGATGGGTTATTGAGTCTATTCAAAAACATCGCGACGAGCTAACCACTTGTCCGGTGTAGACTCATACCATCGGCTATGACGAGGTGGGATTAAACCCCCCCCCTCTGCTGGGTACCCTGAGGCCGTCTAGGCTGTCTCGGGCGCCGTAAGGCACCCGTGATGATATGTATGTATGTATGTCACTGCACCAACTTGTGAAAATTTTTATTATTTTATTAGAACAGGACATGCGACTTTGTATGATATATCTATTGATCACTCCAACTATTGCGGCTATATGACGCTGTTAAGAAATGTACGGTATAAAAGACGAATTTGCACACAGGTACAAGGCTTTTATATCCTCTCTGTGTTATTATAACGGTCCTGGTGGGCAATTCTCGCGCTTTCGACATTCATCTAGATTCGATATTTTTGAACGAAAAATGACATAATATGTAATTTTCTTTCAAAAATATCGAATCGAGATGAATACCGTACATTTCTTAACAGCGTCATATAGCCGCAATAGTTGATTTCATCTCGATTCGATATTTTTGAAAGAAAAATGACATAATATGTAATTTTTCTTTCAAAAATATCGAATCGAGATGAAGGTCGAAAGCGCGAGAATGGCCCCCCTGAAACGAGACTGCAGTAGGTAGTCTTAAAACGACCGGTAAACCCACTTATGCATGCGTTATGGGTAAGTCTATCCAAACACCGCGACGAGCTGACCACTTGTTCGGTGTAGCTATAGTAATAAAACTCCACCTTGCGACACTAAAGCTGTTTAAGCGGTCTCAGAACTACTACTAAGTTACTTTTTTTTATTTTCACTGGCCACCATTGTTTTCGTGCTGCAAATTAAACCTATTACGGCACCGTTGATAACACTTTAAGCACATAGATATATAGGTACTATGTTGTAGAATATTCTGGAAGCATTGTGATATAACCACATTGTCTTTGTTAGTACGTCAGGACCACCTGGCTGCCTCATCCGTGAATAAATTAGTAGCGCTTGTCGTATGAAATATCTAGATTTATACACAAATACAAATTACCTGATAATAGTTTTAGATGATGGAATATGTAGATGAAAATTACAGCCAAAATATTAATGTTTTTTTGTAGATACCTACTAAATAAAAATTTATCATCACAGGTGCCTTACGGCGCCCGAGACCAATTAGATATATACAAAGTCACATGCCCTAAATCTAGTTTTAAATCTGTTTTGTTACTTTTGTTACATAACATCAAATAATATTACCTATAAATAGAGGGAATCTCAGATATAGATCCTTTTTGTTCATCCAAATTTCATTTTAAAAAAGTGGCATCTTTTATTTTAGATACTTGAATGTAAATTATTATTTATATTTATAATATATTTATTTATCATAGGTATACATAGTATAAATAATTATACCCTCATTTATAGGAATACACATATTTAAACCACACACAAACAAACACACACACACACACACCCGCAAACACATATTATTTCACTCACAAGCTTTTCCTACTATGTTTAAAATCTAATTAGCAACATAATTAAAATCCCATTATGGAATTTAATTATGCATTATTGTTTATTATTTAAAATATATAAATTATGCTGTGGATCTTTTGTTTAATAAATAAAAATAAAATAACAATGAAACAAGGAAAACAGAGGTTTAGCTAAGTTTATCGAAACTTCTCTGAATACAGACGAAGAAGTATTAGTATTATTATTTCGAGACACAATGATAGAAGTCTAGAGCTTAGTTTGTAAACTATATTATTATATATGTATACATATATCATCACGGGTTTCTTACGGCACCCGAGACCGCCTACACGGCCTCAGGGTACCCAGCGGAGGGGTTTTTAATCCCACATCGTCGTAGCCGGTGGTATAAGTCTACACCGAACAACTGGCTAGCTCGTCGCGATGTCTGGATAGACTCAATGACCCATCTATAAACAGTTTCACAAGTGAAAATGGGACCGACAGCTTAAAGTGCTCTCCGAGGCACTATAGTTGTGCTGTTAAACAAATGTACATAAGTTTTTAGATTAAAAACTCATCGGTACACACCGGGGTTTAAACTCAGGAATATGTGTTAAATATATTAATATTATGTTTTTAGATAGTAATAAAATATTACTTACTAGTGACCAACGCTTTTTTGTAGATCTTTAAAAGATACACAATTCTGTAGTCATTTTGATATATATCGTAAAGTTAAAGCGTAAGCAATAAAAGCACCCAAGACATGTGTTTACGAAACATTGACTTTTCTATAAATATAACTTGCATGTACCTATTATATAAACTAAACATCATATACCTACTCGAAAACCATTCACCATTAGAGTAATACCCTAAATAATTGGGAATACCTCAGAAACCTTCGTTGCGTAATTTAGAAAATCTAAGCGTACCTAGAGACAGATAGACGCGAAAAGCGACATTTTTTATACTAGGTAATAAATAAAAAGTTTTAATTTTATTAAATCAAAATCAAATAATTTTTTTTCAATTCATGTAAATCTTTTAGATAATTATGAATAGTCAAAAAAAAAAAACTTTGAAGTCTAGAGTGCGTTTGGTTAGTGACCAAACTTTGGTTAGGCTGCTATTTCTATATAATATACACATACTTATTATAGATTCATTAATAAAAGGTGTCATTAAATAAAATATAAAAAAACAACGCATAAGAAGACATCTTATGCGTATAATATTTATAATCATTATACCTCATAAAATATCTTCCAAACTAAACCATAAGGGTAAATATGACTCTCCGACCTACGAGTAGCTCTACATCAAACAATGGATATACACTCGTATGTGCTTAAGCCCACCAACATTATATAAATACTTACCTCTTATTATTCGACAAGTATTCATACGTGCTCTCCAAATAACAAACAATGGTTTTATGCACATCGAGGAAGATAATTTGATGGCTTATAAAATATATCTATTATAATATATATTTTGTATTCAAATTTTTGTAAGAAAAAAATGTAATGAAAAAAATCCTGGTAGGCGGGACTCGAAGCCATGAACCTCGCTTTCACGGCAAAGCACTCAACCACTGAGCCAGGTTCCAGTCACCCCTCACGAATTTTGTCATTGCTTGTTATCTTCCTTATCTAGTTATACACAGACGTCCTCTATTATCTTTCTTGTAATAACTCTAAATGAGTAAAGTTAGAAGTCCTAGTTTCTAATACTAGATGGCAGAGGAGTCTGTTTTTTGTTTTTATTTTTTTCTGTATTTATATATATATATATATATATATATATATATCAGTCTAATGTATTTTAATATTAATGGATATTTTGGATGAAAATATATTTATATTTTTGTGAATTCTGAAAAAACAATACATCGGAAAACATATTTAAAAAAAATAAAAATATGTTTCCGTTTCCATGTCTTATAAAATAAAATATTTTCCTTTATGGACTTTGTAGGTCTGCTCACCACCAGGTAAATAACACATGTCGAGCTCCAATAATGTATATATATTTTATTTTAATAGACCTTGTGTTAAGCACATTAATGGATAAAATAATCGGAATATCCGAAGTCGATGTGATTACCTATATATTAGAAGTATATGTAGACGGGGCCAAAAGGTATTAGAAATAGATAAAGTGATATTCGGCAGATACTGGCTACCCCGAAAAGACCCTGACGTGAAGATAAGTAGTAAATACAAATACATTTACAAGTTATTTTTAAACTTTAGCGTGTTGTCATTATAAATTAATATTTAAATATAGCCGGACAAAACGCGACTTTCCTTTAAAATATTTAATTTCCAGTTGTTTCGACCAAGTTTCATTAAACGTGGTCTCGGGACAACATATTTGATATCAAGGTAAATTACGTTTAGACCTGTATTTATCTACGTATGAATTAACATTATCTATCACAAAAAGCTCATAAATTACAACAATTTTGATTGGAGTGAAAAAAGAAAAACGCTCTGCTACAGATTTTTTTACCTAACGAAGCCATAAAATAGAGAAATAAAAGAAACTGGCCGGCTGACCCCAAATTAAATAAAACCCGAGAAGTCCCCAAGGAGGGGGGAACAAAGGGAAAAGTTACGCTCTGGAATAAATGTAAGTTGGAGAACAAACCGGTGCTCCAATTGATCGGCAGTAACAATATCTTCTCATCTCACTGTCACAGCCATAGACCTGTATCAACAGATAGGCTGGTTGCCTTGTCTTAACTAGGTATCATTAGTGCCTTGTTTTATTAGGTAAACACGATAATAGTTGGCAGTCTACTGCAGTGACGTGCCAAAAATATATAATAATAATAATATGTAGGACAATTTACACATATTACTCTGGACACAAACTAAGCTCTAGGCTTGTATTATGTGTATAAAAATTTATAAACACCCAGACCATGACAAACTGTACAGAAAAACGTACTTATATTTTTTTTTCACGGGTGGGAATCCACGGCCTCCGGATAAAACGCCAAAGTCGCAACTACAAGTCTACGAGGCGTATATATAAGCCAAAAAGCCATGCAATCCTAAAATCTAAAGTATAAATAATCTAGTGCGTAATTATTATTTATAACTATGTATATAAAACATATATTTTTGTTGTACTTAAAAACAATATATAGGCAGTGCCTATATATTAATCTAGTAGATTATGTATACTTTATATTCTGGGGTATCTGTGGCTTTTTGGCTGTACCGCTCGCCACTGGTATACAGCTATACTTAATAATGCAGGACATTTCATACATATTGCCCTGTTATTAAACTAAGCTCTACTATGTGTATCAGAAACAATGATAATAATAAGTATTAATATTATATAAACACCTACACTTGGCAAACTGTATAATAAAATTTACTACATAATGTTTTCTATAAGCTGGAATCGGACACACCTCCTCGGATACAA
Source organism: Monopis laevigella (assembly GCA_947458855.1). Taxonomy (NCBI): domain Eukaryota; kingdom Metazoa; phylum Arthropoda; class Insecta; order Lepidoptera; family Tineidae; genus Monopis; species Monopis laevigella. The sequence goes on from OX381587.1 coordinate 15,788,481, forward strand.
CGCCAACGAGATACTCAATATGTTAATTAGAGACGAAATACTCAATATGTTTTTCCGTAAAATGTACCCTTGGTATTGCAATAGAAAGCTCTATGATCAGCGAGATACTTAATTCCCGGTTTACATTGGTCAAGCGTTTAGCAAGTAGGCAAGTACAGTAAACAGGGACAGTGGTGTGAACTGATCAACTTGTCCTTCAAGTTGACTTTCAAGTGGATCCAAATAGAACGTCTTTCTATTTTTTGGGCAAGTGACCGCCGCCCCTCCACCCCCCGTAGTATAAACACTAAAATTTAGTACAGTACGTAAGTGAGCGGCTCCAAGACGTGTTGTATTCGATCGTAGTGTTCTGTGTTCAACAAAATGGCGGGAAAATGATCCGATGTCACATCAATGCAGTTTGTCAATGATTATGTAAGCTATAAATGTCTATGGAACATTTTAGTAACAAAGCACTAGCACCAAGGTTTGCTCTTCTGGTTTGCTTATTTCGTACAACAATTCTTCTTCAGTCCGCTATGTATTTTTCGATGTGACTCATCCATTTCACCAAAGAAATGCCACTTGACTGGCCGTAGTGTAAACAGTCAACTGTCCAGACTCTAGCTACTCGTCACTGTACTTGCACTCGCTGCTTCGCTAAACGCTTGACTAATGTAAACCGGGCTTAAGAACAATTCTTTCAGTTGTAGAAATTGGTTCAATCTAAATAATAATAAAATAAAACTACCTATAAATAAAAAAAAACCTCTAGAGACGTCCCATCAGAAATAGTCCCAAGGACACTGGCAACATTTCCTCTCTGTATAGCGAGGCTAATATGTTGGAAGAAATAATTGCCAGCCTTCTTGTCTCCAGACTTTTCTGTCAGCCGCTTGGATAACTCCCTGGCCAGACGCTTGGCTGAGGGTCCCCATGGCCCCATCGTCTCTGCCCCAAATGGCGCAAACTCGTAACCAATACTGCGGTTGGCGTATTTACGTAGCTTAAGGTTCTCAGCGGAAACGGCCGCACTTCCCGCGCTGGATGAGGTCTTCTGGGTGTGAGATGGGGCTAATGTGTCTACACATGTTGCATCATACATAATATACTTAAGTCAATTTTACTGTAAATCTTCTGAATATAAAATACTCGTAAATAAATAAATAATTAAGGGTCCACTAATAATAAGATAGGTTTGTAATAAAGAAAAATAATCATCCTAAGCATGCTTTAATCGATTATAATGAAGTCGATATACGATCACTCAGAACTCACTTCATACTTATACTCATAGACTTCAATAAAACTTTTTTAATTACCTACTACAGACATGAAAATGTTTATGTGAAATATTTTGACTTTCACTTTTGACGTCAGAATTCACTAAAAGGTTCGCTACAGTGAACGTTCACGTGAATGAGTGAATGCTTAAATTTTCTTTCATTCCCTATTCACACGATACAAACAAATTAACAAAGAAATGAACGTTCATCTGTTCTTTTCACGAAAATAATAATATAATCCAACGCGCTACGGAACAACAGCGCGTATGACAAAATAGCAGAACCTGAGTGAAAGTTTTCTCCGTGTTCAGGCGTTTCATTTGACGCGGGTAAAAGATGCCGAGTAAAAAAATTCAACATCATTGGATCGATTCACTATTGAATTCATTCTTGGTTTAGACGTTTCACTTTGAGAGAAAGGTGAAGACTGTCTGATATCAGAATATAATTCACGAACGTCGGGTCTACTCCATCTTTCTGACAAATCCATTGTCTATGGTCACACCGACTTATAAATCTTCGTTTTATCCTACATTTCTAACACACTACTCTTACAACCCCTTTACGAATAAACTGATTCTTTTGGCTGATAAAATTGGTTAAATTTACGATTGTAGATGCATGAAGTTGATATACGATCATTCAGAACTCACTTCAACTCCTGACAGAATTATGCCAAACTTATGAAGATTATACTTAACTCTGATAACTATAACTTTATACTTAATTCGGTTGTTCCATTAGTGATGGACGCTTACATTGGTTTCCGCACTCTCCAGCTCTACCACGAGTTTGTCTAACTGTAATTGACTATCCCTAGCGACTATAATCTACTTTGTGAAGATATATACGTAAATAGTCCATAGTTGTTTGTTATATGTGAAATATACTGTAAATGAAGTCAAGTTTACTGTAAATCTTCTGAATATAAAATACTCGTAAATAAATAAATAATTAAGGATCTAACAATAATAAGATAGGTTTGTTATTAGTATTAAGAAAAATAAAGCTATCCTTTTGGTTAATCTCTAACTTAGTTTATCTAATCATCCTAAGCATGCTTTAATTGATTATATTGATTATTGGCAAAATATGCAGCACTATTACAAAATAAATATATTAAAATAATGCATTGTAACCATAGTTTATAGGCAAAATATGCAGCACTATTACAAAATAAATATATTAAAATAATGCATTGTAACCATAGTTTATATAGCAAATAAAAGTATTTTCATCTCTCGATAATAAATCGATGCAATAGTTTCCTGAAAACTGTAAATCTAGAGACTGAAACTGAAAAAATAGTAGGTTACTTGACGGGTTATGAACCTGTAAGGGCGGTGGTAACGAAACGGCCTGTCGGTCTAGTAAGTTATAGTGATCTTCCTCCCACCTTAAGAACTAGCAATGCAATGATCAATTCTAACAACGCGGTCTCAGTTTCCGTGGTTCTAAAAAATTTTCGATCTCAACTTGATCATTTCAGTGATTACTCTACTGAATCCAAAGTCTAGAAGATGTGAAGGCAAGTGAATATTAATCTCTCGACTCTCGTTAATTCGAAACTCTAGGGGCTCTTACAAAAATACGAATTACCGATTGTTCGAAATTTTCTTTAAATGGTTTTAATTTTTTTCGTGCGGAAGTATATACCAAATTAATCATTACAAAAACAAAGGCTCGTATACAAGTGATAACAAGAAAGATGGTACAAGTTTAAACTTATCTCAAAATGTACTTACAATCTTTCGGAAGTGTGTATCAAACTTTCTCTCTGCAACTTTGAATTGTCGAGTGTTTGACGCCGATGAGTTCAAATTAACGCGTCGTTTTGTTACAATGATTTTTTCATTCGAATTACCAAGTGCATAAAAATGTATTGATTTAGTTCGAATTATAAAGAGATTTTGCAAGGAACTCGTTATAACTTTGAATTGTAGAGAGGTTCGAGTATCGCAAGTTTGAATTAACGAGAGTCGACAATTATTTTAGTTTTACAAGAATTAACATTTTGCAAACGACTCCCTTTCTGTCCATGTGCTCATCTACAATGTTACCTATCGCAAAATATACTTAAGTTATAAAAGATCATTTTATTAGTAAAGTTTTAATGAAAAACAATTTTTACTTTGCTCTCTGCATTTCTTTTAGTACTTGGAGCGACGCCAGTGCTTCAAACAAACCTAACAAAACTCACCATTCCACCACATGCTCCCATTTTAGGTTATTGCACTACAAAATACAATTACTTTACATTTTAAAAGAAAATGCTACAAGCATTATATGCGCTGCTAACTGAAAAAAAAAATCGCTTACATTCGCCTTTCGAACATGTCCGTTGCCGCCATTTTCTGTTCTGGCTTGAGCATTGATTAGTTATCTTACTTTTTGTTTTGGTGGGCAGTCCATTTTCTGTTCTCATGATGGCGATTTAGGCCTTCGAGCACTTCCAAATATTAATGTACTTCAGTGGTAATACTCAATATTGATTCCCATACAAACTTACTTCTTATATTACAACTAGACTGTTAGCCGAAGTTCAATTATTTTTATCATGTTCGTAATTGTAAGCAAAAATATATATGTTTGTATTATAAAATTAAAAAGTTTTTAGCTTTTGGGTTCACTAGTTTTCAGGAGACTACTGCATAGTTTTCTTACTGTAGTCTCCTTTCTGGGTGCGGTTATGAAAGGGGTGGTAGATTTGACGCGAGGATATTATTAAAATAGGACTTTTTATGATTATGAAAGGTTATACTTTGGGCTAATAAGAGGCTCTACTGATTAATTTGAACAACTTTTCCCATGGAATCATATGTCGCAAATGAAAAAAAAACATTGGCTTCCCCATACAAATTGGTCATTTTAACATTTACTAGTATGGGGAAGACATTTTTTTTATTAGCCCAAAGTGTAACCTTTCAAAGTCACCATGTATAAAGGTATGTATGTATGCATTGTACCATCACGGGAGCCTTACGGTACCCAAGACCGCCTAGACGGCCTCAGGGTACCCAGCGGAGAGGTTTTAATCCTATCTCTCATAGCAACCGATAGTATTTTGAGTTTACGAACAAATGGCCAGTTCGTCGCGGAATTTGAATAGACCCCTTAACCCATCTATGAACAGTTTCACAAGTTGGTATATTGAGACTGAAATGACAGCTTAACGTTCTCTCCGGGGCATTGTAGCGGTGACAGTCAAACATAATGTTTTATTTTTTTTATTTTGGTCTAAGGCTTGGTTTGGTCATTGGGTCACCGGGGTTAGAAACAGGGAACTAACAACCTTAGTTTTTAAATCTGAGGTCTAACCAACTCGGCTACCAAGTATATAAGGTGAGTACAGAGATTGCGTCGATAGTTCCGATTTTTTTAAAGAAAGTGACTGTTTTTAGACGAACAAAAAAATTGTTTTATCAATAGAATAAAATTGTTTGTTTGAAAGAAATAAACCGTGAAAATAGCCCTGAAATATTATTTTTTCAGATTTTATGAGTAATGTCATAAAATCAGAATCATAAATAAATGTTTAACATTATTTTTTTGTTTATAATATACACTTTTATAAAAAAAAACATTGTTAATTCATATTTTACATTTTTTACGTAGTTTTTCGCATTGTGACTTACGTCATTTTGTTTCCGTGCGACTTTTGATAGTCACACTCTCATCAGAAATCGTTTGAGATAAAAAACATTGGAAAATAAATACGTAATTTCACTGACGAGCATACCTCGCCTTAACTTAAAGGTGTAACGTAAAATATAACAGTTGTAGTTTAGATGTAATACTTTTAAAGTAGCAAACATTTGCTCGACATTTTTCACTTTTCACTTCTAGAACTGCCAACATTTATACTCCAGTTTAACACGATGTATTGTCTCTGCCATGAACTCTCAGAAAATATTATTTCCAGACATTTCAAAGAGACTCTACGTCCGGACGACTTGCATTAATATTTTTCAATTTATTTTATTTTTTAAAAGGATTGCTGTTTTTCTTAGTTTTTCTTTTTATATAAATTATTTTATTTAGACGTGCTGAAAACTTTTTAATTAAAAACAATTTATTTTATACATACAATATATATACAATGTTGAGACACTGCTAACAATAATAATAAAATAAATAAAACAAAAACATTAGTAAGTTATCGCATATAGTAATATAGTAAGATTTTTGAATATTGGGAGTTTTTTTTTAGGATTTTTTTTATGTCTTAAGTATCAATTATAGAACCAAAAAAATAGCGGAATGGACTCATAAATAAGCTAAAGAACAATATCCTTTATTTTTAAAATTCGTGACTGTCTGTCTGTTTGTTTGTTTCATCACTTAAAAACTACTGGACCTTTTTATAAGCGGTCTTTTTTGTGGAATAGCTATTAGCTCTGCAGGTTGATAGGTTAATATTATATTTCGATATGCATACAGGAAGTTTAGATATATACGGTGTTTATATTTTAAGAGTCTCTTAATAAAAGTTTTTAAATACACTCGTTTGTTTTATTTTATTTTATATATACTTTTTGACATATTTTTTTTTGTATATAGTTGATATGTCGTCTTTTTGGTCACTACACTACATACATACATACCATCACGCCTATCCTGTCCTGTTAAGGGGTAAGCAGAGAGTAATGTACGCCACTTCGCACGTTCTCTACATACTTCCCTAGCTTCCTCCACATCCATGCACCTATTCATACAGGCGCCTCTGTTTTTTAGACTTCTTATTTGTCCTTTTTTAAGTACATCTCGAATTTGATCTGTATTGATCTCGGCCTTGGTCGGCCACGTAATGCACTATCATTTGTATTTTTACTTTATATATTCGTTTCGTCTTTCGTCCATACGCTCAACGTGGCTAAACCACCTAACTATAGTGACCAATACAATAATAGTAGGTAATTACTAAAACCCAAAATTATACATATAAATTGGGTTTTAAATAAATAATGAAGGCGTATATGCGGGAATGGTAGTTATGTTTACTTTACCTTAGTAAAAGTAGGTAATATTAAAAAACAACAGCAAATAGATTTTTTTAAAACTAAACACGCTTACTAAGTTATAAATAAAAATGTGTTACAAGGTCGCTCGCATGAAAAATTGTACTATACATGGTGACTTTGAAAGGCTGTACTTTGGGCTAATATGAGGTTCTGCTGATCAAATCAAACAACTTTTCCCAAGGAACCATGTGTCGCAAATGAAAAAAAAAAAGCCTTTTCCATACAATCTGGTAATATTAAAATGACCAATTTGTGACTATGTATGCAGTGTGACTTTGAAAGGATGTACTTTGGGCTAAAATGAGGTTCTGCTGAACAAATCAAACAAATTTTGCTCATGGAACCATGTGTCGCAAATGAAAAAAAAATATTGCCTTCTCCATACAAACTAGTAATGTTAATACCAATATAATAATAGTAGGTAATTACTACAACCCAAAATTATACCTATATATGGTGGTGGTTGTGTAAATGACCAATTTATATAGGGAAGCCAATTTTTTTTTTCGGTTCCATAGGAAAAGTTGTTTGATTTGTTCAGCAGAACCTCATATTAGCCCAAAGTTTAGCCCTCCCCCTTTACAGCTTTATCTATAATTTAGATTAAAGTTAAAGTCTACTTATTCTTGGTGAAACGAATCTTGCTCTGCTCAACTCTAGCCATGTTTTAAAATTATGTGGTTGTTAACTCCAACAACTTTTGCTTTGTGTAATATTTTTTTTTAGTATGATTCTGTTAATTGTCTGACTAAACCACATTCCGGTAGGAATTGCACATTAAAATGAAGGCACATTAGTAGGTATATATGTGCGTGTCTTTACAAGTTCAAAGAAAGGCCTAGCAGCTAGAAGAAATTCTATAGAATATAAAAGCAACATAGTCCAATACAAACGCTGAAGGTCGTTAACAACATACAAAGGAATTATTCCTGCTAAAAATATTAACATTCCATTAGCCTTTGAAATATTATTTAAAGAACCGCCTGGTAACAAACGCGGTAAGGAATTGTATGTTATGTCCTCAAAGGGTCTGACAGTCGACTAATCCATTACAACAGGTCACTGGGGACCTCCTCAAAGGACCCTGCCTGAAGCCTCTCGTATGGGTAAATGCAAAATTTCATAAACGTAATAGATGTTATTAAATATTCATATTCTCATTTTCTTTGGATTCAATATAGCCAGCGCTAGCAACTTGTGCGGAAATGAAAAGGCTGTTTCAAATATAATAAAAAAGTAAGGTTTATGAGTAAAAGGTATTAACTTCAAAGTCATTTTGGATCTAAGGAACAAATAATAATAAATAAAAAGTTGTGTTTATTAAACACCCTGTAAGTTTTTATTTCAGCCACATTTAGGAGTAATAAATTAATATATTTTGTACAAAATTATAATCATTAACCTAACCTAACAGTATCCTCAAATATTTTTTTTTGGTAGTTCGGAAATGCCAATTTCATAGCCTGAGAGTATTTCGTACATTTTTATTTAATATATGCTACTAAAAACAATACACGGGTGCCATACGGGCGAGGCGCCTAGAGCTCAAAGCTCTACTATGGGTTTGCGCATACGTATACGTGCGCAACAACCAATAGGATCGCTTTATTCAATCCTGTTACCAAAAATAAAACGGCCCTATTGATTGTTGCTCACGTATACGTATACGTTACGTTACTACAATGCGCAAACCCATGGTAGAGCATCTGGTTACCCAGCGGTTTTATTCCCATCTCGTCGTAGCCGTACGTACTTTGAGTCTACACCGAACAAGTAGCCAGCTCTTCGCGGTATCTGGATAATTATATAACCCATAATTATATATATGAACACACTTACACTTGTTAGTTGTTGCCTCCAAATACCATCGACGAAATGAGGACGGGTTAATCCCTCCGCCGTGAGACCGTTTAAACAGTTCTCGGGAGCCAAAAAGGCACCCGTGATGGGTTTTTTTTATTTTTTTATATAAACAATTTCACAAGTTAGTACAGTAAAACTAGGACACTATATTTGTGTAGTCAAACAAATGTACCTACATAATCTATCCTAATAGGAAATCTTCTATATTAGAAAGCTGAAGAGTTTGTTTCTTTGGTTGAACGCGCTAATCTCAAGAAATACTGGTTCCAATTTAAAAAAAAAAATGTGTTGGATAGCCCATTTATCGAGAAAGAAGGCTATAAGCTATTTAACATACACACTACCAATAGGAAGGGAGCATCAATAAAAAAAATGCAAAAAGGGGGAAAATTATTCCTTGAGAGCTTCCGTTGCTTGCGCTGAAACGGTTGAAGTTACGCAAAGGAAGTTGCGCGGGTCAGCTAGTTTTTACAATAAAATATGCAAGAACTGTAGTGTTTTTTAAGACTATGTAACGGTCTACCTAACCAACTTATTATATAATTATAATCATCCTTTATATCTATCTATCTATATTATAAAATTATTATATATATACATGGTGGCCTAGTTGGTTAGACCTTGGACTTAAAAACACTTAGGTCCCTGGTTCGAATCCCGGTGTGTAGTAATGAGTTTTTAATTTTAAAATGTATGTACATTTCTTTGACAACACTACTATAGTGCCTCGGAGAGCACGTTAAGCTGTCGGTCCCGGTTTCACTATACCAACTTGTGAAACTGTTTATAGATGGGTTATTGTGTCTATTCAAAACATCGCGGCGAGCTAGCCACTTGTTCTGTGTAGACTCATACCATCGCTACGACGAGGTGGGATTAAAACCCCTCCGCTGGGTACCCTGGGGCCGTCTAGGCGGTCTCGGGCGCCGTAAGGTACCCGTGAAGATATATATACATATGTACTGTTTGGCAGTGCGGAAATGTGAAAGCAATATAGGAGACTGTTCCAATAATATGTGTATTAATTACCCGGGTGATTATGGGATCACTCGAATGCGTTTCGAAAATAGCCGAGTGCGACCGAGTGTAACCGAGAGATTACTTGGATAAGTATAATAATTATCGATGATTTCAATCGAGTACCTATACATATATAGAATACACTATTAGTCTAGTACATTATTTTCCTTTGCATTTTATTTAAAATACTTAATTGAACAAAGGATATTGACCAAATTAGTTAGAGAAATGGGCCACCGTTGTGCCTAAACAAATTACAGTGCACAAATCATTACTTAATTTTTGAAATTTTATGTAATAAATATAAGGGTTACTTCCACCCTGAGAAAAAAAAAAGTTCTTGAACTATATATATACCAACAGACAGTGTTTGTCAGTGACAGTGCCTTCAAACCACAACAGACAGTGTTTTTTTTTATTATGGCATGGAAACAAGAACTTCAGCCACGAGTTTAAAATAAAATGCCATAATAAAAAAATAACACTGTTGTGGTTTGAAGGCGCATATAGTTCAAGAACTTTTTTTTAAATTAATTTCTTTCTCAAGATGAAAGTAACGCTTACATTTTTTTTATTATGAAATGATTTGTGTACTATATTCTGTTTAGGCTCAATTGTGAATGTCCTTTATATAATAAAATTGTACATAGGCGAACTTAATGCCTTAGGCATTTTCTACCAGCTAACCTTTGAGAGAGTGAAAGATTATGCGTAGGGTGTAAAAGCAAATAAAATAACAATTCAAAGAACCAATAGCGAAGAGTATATAAACTACTTAAACTTTCATGTAAATACTTAAATATACACACAATACATATACTACTTATATAAATCATACAATATAATACATATTAATATTACCATACCGAAACAGAAAATGCTAAAGGAGAAATAGCTACTTACTTACTCAGATAATGAGTGGTGAGTAGGCGTTTAAATACACCGATGGTTGGAGCCTGTCTTATAGACAGAGGAAGCAAATTCCATTAAAATATAGTAATGAATAGACAATAAACTATAGGTGGGAGGAAGGTCTCTATACTCAGATCATACAGATACAAAAACCGTCAAGTGACCTAGTCAAGTTTTGTTTATAGTTTGTGGATTTTCATTTATTTTCGAGGTGGTAGTCGCCTTTCAGGTTGCAGAAATTAAACAGTTATATGACGAGACGATGAAACAGCTCGGGGCGGATTACAAATCATTAAAAAAAAATCGAAAAAATTTTTCATATAGAATTTTATTATCAATAATAAATACCATCACAGGTGCCTATTTGGCTCCCGAAAACCATTTAAACGGCCTCAGGGTACCCAGCGGAGGGATTAACCCGTCCTCATTTCGCCGATGGTATTCGGAGGCAACACCTAACAAGTGGTGAGCTTGTTGCGGTGTTTATGATGAAATAGCCTCGTTGTATAAAACTGTCACCCATCCCAGGCCGGCTTTGTTGTCATCTGCTTAACCTTATTATCAGTTGTGCAGTGACTTAACCTCTATGCTGGGGCGCTTTTTTTATTAATTAAGTATAGATAATAATCCTTTAATTAATTTTAGTGATTATTCAGATTAGGTACGATATTCAGGAAGATATACATTTTTAATTTTTGGTGGCCCGGAAATGCGAGCACTTTCATAACATGATTAGAGCTTTCGAACAAAGTAATTGGATTTTGGACTGAAATCAGCAAATCTAATAGTGGTTTGGACATGGCGGATATACCTTGTTAGTAAAAGATACATTACGAATAAACTTTGCTTATATATCTGCTGGTATATAATACATATAATGATCTCATATAATAATAATTTAAGAAGGTAACGAGGGATAAGAAAATGTGCCCATAGCACTAACTGCATTTCCTACTCTTCCTGCAAATTTAACTGTGGTGGCCATTATTATACTGATATATCTGCATTGCATACTCATTCACATTCCTTTTTTTTTATTGAGAATGGCATGTGACTCTGTATCTACCTGATCTTAAGCAGACCTACAAAGTCCATGAAATCGATGCAGTATCCGATAGGCCTGAAAACCGCTGCTGAACTCACAGATTAAAACTGAAACATGACTATAGATTACTTAACGGTTTTTACATATTATTATGTAACGTATTTTGTTTTTATATCATCACGGGTGTCCTACGGCGCCCGAGACCGCCTAGACGGCCTCAGGGTACCCAGCCGAGGGATTTTAATCCCACCTCGTCGTAGCCAATGGTATGAGTCTACACCGAACAGAACTACATAAACAGTTTCACAAGTTCGTATAGGAAACTGGGACCGACAGCTTAACGATTTTTAAATTAAAAACTCATTTATACAAACCGGTTTGAACCAGGGACCCCAGTGTTTTTAAGTCTAAGGTCTAACCAACTCGACCACCACATATATAATAATATAGAAATATTATACATGGTGACTTTGAAAGGATGTACTTTGGGCTAATATGAGGTTCTACTGATCAATACGAACAACTTTTCCCATGGAACCATGCGCCGCAAATGAAAAGAAAAATGTCTTCTCCATACAAACTAGTAGTGTTAAAATGACTAATTTGTATGGGGAAGCCTAAATTTTTTTTTCATTTGCGACACATGGTTCTATGGGAAAAGTTGTTCGATTTGATCAGCAGAACCTCATATTAGCCCAAAGTACATCCTTTCAAATTCACCCTGTATACGTGGTATTATAATAGTATAATATATTTTTTATAAATATAAAAAGTTTAGCGAAAAAAGTAAACAAAAATAAAACCCTCTGCCGGTGAGATTTCTTTCGTATTTGTCGGGTTTTTTATAAGACTTACTTCTACTGATTGGATCTTATAATTAAGTAATTAACATGACCTAATCTTGTTATTTCGTAACAGGTTTATATTAAAACTAATGCTATTGGGAATTAAGAAAAAATAAAGCTAAGTATTTTCCAGATATTTGTGATAAGCCTCTTTCAGACGTCGATTTCAGTCGGATTACGGTTAAGAAAAATAACCGTAAAGAGTGTTATTTATTCGATTTGTTAATGAGTTTCGGAGCAATTTTGTTTTGTGTTTATTGTTTCGTAGTAACATATTTTTTTCCGATATACACACCGGCAATATATTAGCGGAAAAATAACTTTATTTATTTTAGTTTTAATATTATAAATAAGCATATAGACTTACCTTACGGTAAGCAAAACTACAAATTCCATGAATGGGTTCGATTAATACATTGTTATTTAATTAATCCCTAAACTATGATTACGAAATGAGCGTCATAAAATATGACTTTTCCATTACGAGTGCAAAACTTTGTAGCTCACTGTTTATATTCAATTCAACTGTCCGTTTTGAAAACGCACCCTGAAAGGAGACCTCGTCAAGAATCGTGCAGTTGTCACCTGAAAGCCGGTAGCCCACAGACTTAAATCGAAATATGGCTGGTCACTAGACAGTTTATGCTATATATGAGGTGCTAACGAGATCGGTCGATCGAACTATAGACGTTGATAAATGTTAAATCAGTTATTTGTTTTGTGTAATAATATTTTCATGAAATAAATATAGGGTAGTATTTAATCTTACAACTGTAAATCTACGTCTTTCTATCAAAGTATTCGAAATTGCTAACAAAAATACTGAATTGCACACTAAATTTGCGCATCAAATAAATCAAATATACTATACTGTTTGATCTTTAAAGTAAAACTATTTTACTGAATGACTATCTGTTAACTTATAGTAAATCTAATTATTCTTTTAGTGCAACGAAACATTTAATCAGTTTTTTTTGGAATCCATCACCTATTAAATTTTAAAGAACATGAGTTATACTAAATAAAACACCAGTTAATCAGTCATGTTTATTAAATTAAAGTTCTGAAAAAATCAAATGAGAGAGAAAGAAGAGGGGAGGGAGGGGAACCTACCCCTAAAATAAAAAAGTTAGGGGGGGGTATTTTAGGAGTTATTGTCATTTGAAAATTCAAATTTTACCCAACTTTTATATGTGTAGGAAGCCTAGCTGGCACTCGCCGGCCGCTACCGCGGCACGCTTCGCTAGGCTCGTGCGTATGGTCATGTACTAACACTAACCTAACCTATCCTTTACCTAGTCTGGCCATTTTTTTTTTTAATAAAGAGTCTTTTGAGTAATTGTTCTCGTATGTGTAGAAAGCCTTTCTGGCACTCGCCGGCCGCTACCGCGGCACGCTTCGCTCGGCTCGTGCGTATGGTCATGTACTAACACTAACCTATCCTTTACCTAGTCTGGGCATTTTTTTTTTAAATAAAGAGTGTTTTGAGTAATTATTCTCGTATATGTAGAAAGCCTTTCTGGCACATAATTTTAGATAATGATTTTAGTAATTCGGTTGTAATATTGGATAATTTAGTGTGCAAATCAGTATTTTTGTTATACGGTGAGTAATTTTGTTTTAGAATGCTTAAATCTGTGGTTTTAGCAAGATTTTCGTAGTAAAATTAGATAAAAAAAGTCGCTAACTTTGATTTATTTTAAACAATTTCTAATACTACACGTTTAGTTATACAATTATTTAAATTGATATACAATCATATATTTGATATGCAGGTAGATTATTAGTGGAGAAATGTTGTTTGCTTCAATTTAAAAAAAGAGGTGCAATTAAAAATTCCCCATAAATATATATTTAGGTGGAATATATATTTATTTAATATGAACCGGTCTCGTTACCACCGCCCATACAGATGCGAAAACCGTCAAGTGTTTCTATTTTAGTCTGTGTGTTCACCGGTTCTAAGGAGTCTATATTAATTTGACGATTAAGCAGCGAGCTACCAAAGTAGACTTGTAATCATTGACGTAAATAGTATCTATGCTCGTAATGCAAATTCGTCTTTATCGCCGCCCATTTCATAACCGCATAATTTAGCCAGCATTGTGGGACCGATCAATGCTGTTAAACAACAATGTATTGATCGACCCTATTCATGGATTTTATAGGTATGATTACCATCAGGTAGATACAAAGTCAAATACCGTGCTCCAGTAAAAAAAAAGTGTTATTATCTCATAGTATCAGTTTTTTTTTCTGTTCCGCTAATTTTGTCGGTGTGTATATACCTACTCGCGTGGCGTCCGGAGAGAATTATGTATACCAGTGAGTTTTTAATGTAAAAAAATAGGTAGGTACATTAAATATTTCTTTGACAACAACACTATAGTGCCTCGTACGAGAGCACATTAAGCTGTCGGTCTCAGTTTCACTATACCAACTTTAAAAACTCTTACAAGTATAAACAAACAACGTGACGAGCGTTCCACTTGTTCGGGTCTAGACTAAGAATACCTTGGGCTACGATGAGGAGGGAATAAACAGAGGAGTTAAATTTCTCCACGCATTATGATAAATATCATATTATAACTAAACATAACATATTATACTTTAATTATAAAGTATAATTTTAATTAAAATACATTAGAAATTAAATACATGACTAATTAAGAAAGCTCAATTTCCCTAAAATCTAACTTTGTACAACTTTAACTATTTAATTAAGCCTATTGTTTTAACACTGAAATGTAAGTTAAGCCTGACTTAAATAGCATAAGTAAGGCTAACTATTACAAACTTAATATCAAATACGGACGAGGGTACAAACGTTTGTTAAATGTATAACACAACTTAGTGTTTAAACGTTTTGGTTAAACTTATAAGTGAACACACTATAATGGTAGGGGAGCCTAAGCGGGGATTTTGCGCGTTACTCGAGCGCGTCAGAAAATCATATAGCTAGAAATCTTACACCTTGTAATGTGGGGTACCATATATGAACCCTTAATATAGGGGCGTTTAGGGCAAATTGAATATCTGACACGCTCGAATAACTTTTTTTTTCTACCCTTTTTTACGGCCACCCCCGCTAAATTAATATCTCTCGGTTATCTAAAAATGTAAAAAAACAGTCACATCGAAATACTCGAGCGCGTATACACTATGAATGTTTGATGCGCTCGAGTATTTCCATGTGACTGTTTTTTTACATTTTTGAAAATCTGTACGCGCCTCCCCACTAAAATGATATACTTACATAAACTTTTGTTCGTTTTAGGACCTAATCTTCACCATCCAGCAGGTCCCCATGACGCTTTAGTAACTGCAAATTTAGCATCCCGGGCTTCCCTACAATAATATACATAAAGCAATATTAAAATATACCTATACAGATAGATTTATGTATATAGGTGAATTTGAAATGATGTACTTTGGGCTAATATGAGGTTCTGCTGATCAAATCGAACAACTTTTCCCATGGAACCATTTGTCGCAAATGAATTAACTCGGCCAGAGTTGGTTAGACCTTAGACTTAAAAACGAAAACACTACACTGGACCTAACCCTAAATGAAGTTTCTAATTGGGGTTGTCATAATTTGGTCAAATTCAATGCACAAAAAATCCAGGCCTGCGCAATGACTGCAAAAAAGGCACCGTTTTACCATTTACCACTCTTCAGAGCACTCAATTACCATTATCACCAATACTAAATATTCTGGGATTAGAAAAACGCTCCGACTTTAATCACTGCAATTACATCGAGAACATTGCCAAGACCGCAAGTAAAAAGCTCGGCGTTCTTAACGGTGTGTCGGTATTTCACTCCAGGGCTTAGGTATCTAATCTATAAATCCCAGATCCGGCCTTGTATGGAATATTGTTCGCACCTTTGGGGTGGATCGGCCAAATATTTGCTGCATGCCCTCGATGGTCTGCAGAAGCGTGCATCTCGTATTATTGATGATAAATAGCTCACTAACACCTTAGAGCCACTGCAGCTTCGCAGAGATGTAGCGTCGTTGATCGTATTTTACCGCCTTTACCATGGACAGTGCTCTGAAGAGCTTTTTAATCTCATTTCCCTTTCCCCTTTCCGTTACAGAACCTCACAAGCAGGTAACAGAATGCATGCGCATTCTATGGCCGATGTACCAACCCGCACTAAAAATTTGGTGATTCGTACATCTGTCGCACTATTAAAATGAGGAATGCTCTGCCTACTTGCGTGTTTCCTTCATCCTATAACCTTTATTCCTTTAAACGAAGCGTGAATAGGCATCTTAAGCCGGCATAATGGATGAAACAAGCTCTTACAACTAGTTCTAAGAGCTGGTTGTATTCATTCTTGGACCTGCATACTGCTTTCGATCAGGTAGCTCCTATATTAAAAAAAAAAAAAAAAATTGTTTGTTTATGTCCCCCCCGTTTAAACCCCGGTAATATTAAATTTAAAAATGTATGCACATTTGTTTGACAACACCACAATAGTGCCTCGTAGAGCTATACCAACTTGTGAAACTATTTATAGATGGGTTATTGAGTCTATAAAAAAAAAAAAAAAAAGATTATAATAGTTTAGGTAAAGAAATAGAAAAGTGTATCTAAATATATTTAACTCAAAGGTGACTGACTGACTGACATAGTGATCTATCAACGCACAGCCCAAACTACTGGATGGATCGGGCTGAAATTTGGCATGCAGGTAGATGTTATGACGTAGGCATCCGCTAAGGAAGGATTTTGATAAATTCTAAAAAAAATTAAGCCTATCGCCCTGTATCCGCTTGACGTTGAGTTTCGGGACACCCTGTATATAGGATCTAAATAGGGGTTGATATTGTCTGCAAGCATACAAAGATAATGGGCTGTAAAGCCTTGAGGTCGTATGTTCAAGATCCTATCCACACAGTAGCTATTCTATTATACACATTTTGTGTAAGCTTCACTATTTGCCCTGAAGGTAACGTTTTCATAGGTTTAATGTATAATGTCTTGCTTGATTGATATTAATTTATGAAAATAATCAACCTGATGGTAAGCAGACCTACAAAATTAGTGAACTGGATCGATGAATGGATTGGTGCTTTAATAGCATTGATTATTCCTACTATGCCGACTAAATAATTCGGTTTCGAATTGGTAGCGACAAAATAACATTAGCATTACGAGTCTACGTTAATAGCTTTATCATCAAATTAAGTGCTCCCGTTTCGTAACCGAACCCTGAAAGGAGACTATCAAATCGACAATTATACTTTTACTTTTCTAATAAAATACAACGCAATTATTTATAAAATACAATGCGGTTTCACCAGTCGCGCCGTTTAAATTTAAAAAAAACAGATTTTTTCTTGGTTTTACCTTAACTTTATTTCTGACATTTTTGCTCTTTTCCCCGCTTCTAAAATTCGTAGCATGATGTAACCTTCCTTTTTTTTTATACAACTGGTAGTTCCTGAGATTATCGCAATCAAACAACAAACTCTTCAGCTTATAAATTATATTTTATAACATTTGGTCGAACGCGCTAATTTCAGGAAATACCAGTTAGGATTTTTTAAAATTACTAGTATTAATGATTTATAGCTTATTTATCGCGGAAAATTATAGGCTTGTACTACGAGTATGTGTATCAAAAACAACTATATTAATACATATTATATTTTTAAAAATCCCCAGACCACGACCAATTGTACAGAAAAATGTAGATACTAATATTTTTTGCCATGGGTGGGAATCGAACCCATGACCTTCAGATACAACGCTAAAGGCGCTACCACTAATCTACGGAAGCAGTGAAAGTGTGTACTGTGATACGTATAATTAGTAGATCCGTGACAAGCCAGGGCAAGTCGCTAGTGTTTTAATAAAATAACGCAAACTATGTATATTATTTATCTTAATGTTTTATTAGGTATAAATACAGGGAAGGTTAAAAAACGATTATAAATAAATAAGGTATATAAGTATATTAATAAAAACAGAGTTGTTGTCTGTGAAAATAAGATTTCAAGTTCGCGTGTTAGAACAACATCATTTTATGAAAAAGGAAATCAAATTCAACACGCCCGCAAAGATTATAAGAATCTAATATCAGAAATGGAAAAGTTTATTCTATTTTGTTCAGATAATCTCCTAAAGTAATCCGATTCGAATGAAACTTCTCTTTAACTGACGGCTTGAATATCAACCCACAGGTATAAAGATAGACTTTGTAGGTATTCTTAGCATCGGGTAGATACAAAGTCACATGGTGTAGTTCAAAAAATATATATTTAAAAATTCCTTGGATGACATTTTGAACCCGTAACCTAAAAAATGTATATTTATTTAAAACTAGCTGACGCGCAACTTTATCCGTTTACGCAGCGCACGCAACGGAAGCTAAAGTAATATTTTTGTAATCATAAATCAAACTTTGGGTATCTTTTCAGAAGTTAATTTATAAAAAAAACTATATAATTAGATATTAAATATTACTATTAAATAGTAATATTTCAACCTGTACATTCTTTTTTCAATATACGTGGTGGCCGAGTTGGTTAGACCTTGGACTTATAAACACTTAGGTCCCTGGTTCGAATCCCGCGGTGTGTACCAATGAGTTTTTAATTAAAATAATTATGTACATTTGTTTGACAACATCGGAGAGCACGTTAAGCTGTCCCGGTTTCACTATACCAACTTGTGAAACTGTTTATAGATGGGTTATTGAGTCTATTCAAAACATCGCGACGAGCATCATCGTTCGGTGTAGACTCATACCATCGGCTACGACGAGGTGGGATTAAAACCCCTCCGCTGGGTACCCTGGGGCGGTCTAGGCGATCTCGGGCGCCGTACATACATAGATGTCGGAGTCGCGAATCCTTTTTTTTGGCTTCTTAAGGGATGATTTCCGGCGAAAAACTATCCTGTGTCCTTCCCATAACTTCTCAAACTATATCGATACGGAATTTCATTTAATCGATTCAGCGGTTTAAGCGTGAAAAGAACAGACAGACAGATTTACTTTCGAGTTTATAATATTAGTATAGATAGTGTGGAAGAGTGGATTACCAATTTATATTTCATATATATTCCATTTCACTAAAAAAATCTGGAAAGAATAAGAAAATATTACTTAGAATAGTTCAATATTTTCTTATACATGCGAACTTATTTATTTATTTCTAATTATGGATATGTTTATTATACTGAGTAAAATAAGTAATCAAGCCACAACAACAGTAACTTTAGATCTTTTACCTAAAATAAACACTGAGATAACGTATCGTGGTGTAAGGCCGAATATTTTGTTTTAAATTGATTGACTTTCTCGATTTAAGCTCCCATTGTTTTCACAACGAAACCAATAAACTCATACCCGTATTAATAATATATTTTAAATGTTAATTGGACTTCTGAATATTAATACGCCTTAAATATAGAATATTTTTCTAATTAAATACGTTATACGTCGGACACATTTTTTTTTATCGAAGCACTGCATGTGACTTTGTATCCACCTGATGGTAAGCAGAGACCTACAAAGCCAATGAATGGGATCGATCAATACATTGTGGTTTAACAATATTAATCGCTCCTACTATGCCGGACGTATTCGCATTACGGGTCTATTATAATATCCTCGCTGCTTTATCGTCAAATTAATCGCCCGTTTCGTAACCGTACCCTAAAAAAAACTACAACCTCGACAAGAAATATATGCAATAGTCTCCTGAAACCGGTGAACCCACAGACTAAAACCGAAACATGACTAGGTCACTTGACGGTTTCTGCATAATATTATTCTAAACTTTTTATAAAGCCGAGTTTAAATTTATCACTATACCCATTCATCCTAGACTGGTCTATAAACACTAGAACCATTCCAAACAACACTATACTTACTTTGGCTCTATTTGTATTAGCTTTGACAAACTCCTTGAGGTTCTTAAATTTCACTGTATGGAAACGGTCTAACTGGGAATGTTACTGACTGTTGCATGTCATTGAGCTAGCACTTTAGTTAGGTAATAGTCTAGGCATGTGGCATAGTACCGATTCCATAACGGCGACATTTAGCAACCCCGCTAAGTGTTTCATTTACGCCTCACACTGAGACACCGCGAACAACAATAGCGAAATCACGGTAAACCCAGTAAAGGAGAGAAGGAATAATTTTAACGTTTCTCAATGAAATATACCTTAAAAAATGTGTCTGATTTATTAATAGAAACTACAATAATTCATAGCAAAGTTAACCTGAAATAACATGCATTATGACTACATTATGGTAAAAATATAAAATATTTCAATTTAGGCGCTATATTCCATTTATATAGTTCCATTTACAAAGTATATCGTAATGTCATATTTTTTAACATTCTGGTTAGACAAAATAAATATATTTACTATGCTCAAGATACATAGTTTTGAGTTTAAAATGGCTTATATTTCAACGTTTAAAGATATTTTATCTCTAGCTTATATTTTCAACGTTTAAACGATCTTGGACTAAATAGTTATTCCTTTAGACTATAAAAACGTACGAATACGACATATAGAGCGTGTTTCAACATACGCAATGTATGTTGAAACTCGCTCTATATGTCTGAGATTTCGTATATTTGCATCCTGGTTTGTATGATATCATACGTTCTTTGTCTCGATACTTATTTAACATATGCACCGCACTACCGTCATTCTACTTTCGCAGTTGGTTTTTTAAATTTAATGACAACACAAACCCCAAGGATTATAACCAAACGTTTAATTTTTGCGTTGTTCAAATTTATCAATGATAAAAATTTGTGACCAGGGGCTTTAGAGAAAAAATACTCCATTCTAGCGCATCCAGTCCAAAAGGTAAAGATTTTGACAGTTGACAGCAAAAGTCATGCCTAGAGGGCCGACTTAAAACTTTCATTACCTGATGGCAATTCCATCGATGGAATCGTCAAAATTTCTCTAAGGCCCCAGGGCATATGTCAGAAATGTCCTACTACTATAATATTAAACTGGGTGTTTTTTGTCACAATGGCAAAATTTATATTGTGTTCGATGATAAAAATAATAAAACACGTATTTTTTTCTCTTAGTATCGTCCAAAAAAATCTAAAATTACTTAAAATCACTTTAACTTTTATACTAAACTCACAATTGGGACCCCGCCATTTGCCTGAAGGTATTTTATTTGCGAATATTTATTTGAAACGAAGGATGTATTTGTTGAAGTAATTTGTACCATATGGTTTACATATTAATGGTTTACCTATATATATAGGCATTTGTATGATAATTTATTTCTCGGACATTTCTTTGTCGAAATGAAATGAAATATGTTTATTTTGCAAGAATATGGTGTTACAGAATGGTAAATGTTATGACCCTGAATGTAGCAGACAGCAGACAAAAAAAAAACTTAGATAGGGATACCTCCGAGACAAAACAGATAAGTGAAATTTACTGCATGGGGAATTGTTTGTCGTCATATTACCTACATATGGTAATGTTCGGAATATTTTTTCGACTTCTGAATTTTTTTTTAAATTAAAAATAAAATTTTGGGAAGCTCTTATGGAGCCACCCATTGTCCAAAAAAATTAAAATTTTATATTTAGGTTTATTTTTTGGTTCCCTAAAGATGGTTTCTGCCATTTTTTTGATTTTTACCCTGGAACATTCTGGAGCTCATAACTACTTCAAAACTTATTTTTCTGAAAAAAAAAATTGTATCATATTTTCGTTTTTGAAAAAACTACAGATGGTATTTTTTTGTTTTTTAATTTTATTTCTTATTCATTCAATATCTTCATCTCAAAATTTATTAAAAATTTTTGACTGCGGATACCAAGTTCAAAAATCATTCAAAATGAAAATAAAAAAATATCATCTTTACAATTTTAAATTGTCTAAAGATGGTATTATTTTGTTTTTAATTTTTTTTACTTGTTTGTTCAATATCCTCATCTCAAATTTTTCGATATCCAATACCAAGTACTCTTCTCATACAACATATCAACATGGTTAAATGTTTTTCTTTAACAGTCACATATTTGTTCTAAAGGTTTATCAAAAATAACTTATCAATTAATTAAAAAATTAATGGCCAAAAATTAAAAATAATATGGTATTTTATATATTTTTGTCTTTCTAATTGTTTTATTTTTGATAAATTTCACGGAAAAATATGTGACTGTTTAAGAAAAACATTTAACCATGTTGTTGTATGAGAAGAGTACTTGGTATTGGATATCAAAAAATTTGAAATGAGGATATTGAACAAACAAATAAAAAAAATTAAAAACAAAATAATACCATTTTAAAATTGTAAAGATGATATTTTTTTATTTTCATTTTGAATGATTTTTAAACTTGGTATCCGCAGTCAAAAATTTTTAATAAATTTTGAGATGAAGATATTGAATGAATAAGAAATAAAATTAAAAAACAATAAAATACCATCTGTAGTTTTTTCAAAAACGAAAATATGATACAATTTTTTTTTTCAGAAAAATAAGTTTTGAAGTAGTTATGAGCTCCAGAATGTTCCAGGGTAAAAATCAAAAAAATGGCAGAAACCATCTTTAGGGAACCAAAAAATAAACCTAAATATAAAATTTTAATTTTTTTGGACAATGGGTGGCTCCATAAGAGCTTCCCAAAATTTTATTTTTAATTTAAAAAAAAATTCAGAAGTCGAAAAAATATTCCGAACATTACCATATGTAGGTAATATGACGACAAACAATTCCCCATGCAGTAAATTTCACTTATCTGTTTTGTCTCGGAGGTATCCCTATATAAGTATTTTTTTTGTCTGCTGTCTGCTACATTCAGGGTCATTAAATGTTGATATTGATCTACATACTCTGCCATTTATGGCGTGCAAAATTTATTTGTTATACACAATTATAAATGTTAACAATTAATTCAATTTTCCTAATATGTGATATATAGAATCGTTAAGACTATTTTTTTACAATCTTATATACCTACACTTATGTTTTAAATATTATACAATTATGAAGCCATGTATTTAACAATTAATGTAAGTAAGTAGGATACATTTAAATTTAATTAATACAATTAACATTATTACCAATACTAAATATTAGCTATATTTTTAGTTTTGCTATATTTTAATGTCTTTTTAATTACTATCATATACTATACTATCATATAAGATTATTACTATTATTATATATTAATATCAAAATAATTAAGGCTTACTATATTTTAATCTCATTTTATACTTTAAAGAATACTAACAATTGCTATACACATACAATACTACATATTAGTTTAATAATTATCATATTTTAATGTCATTTGTCATTACTATACAGATAATTAATAATTATTTTGTACATCTATTCCACTACCATTACCATAATTACAGTTTCAATATTATTATTTTGAGCATTTTTCATTATTACCATTATTATTTTAGCATTATTATATTACTATTATTATTATTATATTAGCATTATTATATTATTTTATATATTAGCATTATTATATTACTATTATTATATTATTGTTTTCATATATATAATATATTATTATCACAACATATTAAAGTCCATTATTACGTTTGAATGTATTTTTAGAATATCAATAATTATTAGGTATACATAATATATTTATTTTATTACTATTATTATAATTACAATTTCTTAATATTAATTATATTATTATTATTAGGTACATAATTTAAATGAAATCAAGATCCACCTTAATAAAATACAGTAGCAACAATTGGATAACAATATGGACAATACAACAATATCTTTTCGTAGAACTATTATTAATATTCATGTTTTTTTACAATTAAATAGTCTTTTACTGAGTAGAAATATTTTGTCGTTAACCAACTATGTAATTTTTAAAACGCTAGGTAATTTATTGTACAATCTTATAGACATAGGATAACTGTTTCTACTAAAGTGATCCGTCTTCATAGAAGGAAGTAATAATGAGTCCGGATATCTTGTTGTTAATTTTGAGACACTACTTAGAGTTGTATACAATTCAGGATGAGTCTTTACAAAGATGCAGCATTCGTATATGTAGATACTGGGTACTGTTAATAATTTTAATTGAGTAAAGAGAGGCTTACAAGAAGTCACGTGGGAAACATCGCATAAGGCTCGTATGCACTGCTTTTGTGCTATGAAGACTCTATTTGCCATTACTGAGTTTCCCCAAATAACTACAGCGTATCGTATATTAGACATAACATACCCTTGGTAAGCAGTCTTTTGATTAGCTACTTTATTCAGTCGCCACAGTGGGTAAACAAATCTATTAATTTTAGTACAAATTTTCTGAATGTGCTGTTACCATGAACACTGATTGTCGAGTACTATTCCAAGAAAAAAGCACCATTTATATTTAATAAGTGGATTCTATAAGTTATACTTAAAGCATTTCTTTTTGCTACTCTAGAAAAAACAACCAGTATAATTAAAGTGTTCCTGAGTATAACTTTGCAAAATAAATGAAAACAATAACAAACAGCTTATCCAACAGAATACAAAGAAGTCATTGACCCCAGTTGAAAAATGAAATATTTTAACAAAAGCACTAATTTATTCAAGCTCCAGCATAAAGCTCGCACACTGGTTTTTTTCAGTGGACCATTTAGCACATCTGGTATGATTTTTTGTAATAAATTCCACCAGAGAGTGGAATCCTACGTTTGCATAGCTATAATAGTGTCTGGCTGAAATATGTATTTGTTGGAACCACAGAAAATAAATCTAGCTAGAAAGGTTGTAATGTTGCCTAGTAAGGTATACGTGGTTGCCAAGTTAGTAGATCTTAGACTTAATAGCACTACAGTTTTTAGGTCCTCGATTAAAACTCAAGGAGTTTTTTTTGTTGTGTTTTATGTAATATGACTTAATTACAAAAAAAAATCATCCGTAGACTAATGGTTGCGCCTTCGGCGTTAAATCCGGAGGTTGTGGGTTTGATTCCCACCCATGGCAAAAATATATATATCATCACGGGTGCCTTACGGGCGCCCGAGACCGCCTAGACGGCCCTACGGTACCCTGCGGAAGGGTTTTTAATCCCACCTCGTCGTAGCCGATGGTATGAGTCTACACCGAACAAGTGGCTAGCTCGTCGCGATGTTTTGAATAGACTCAATGACCCATCTATAAACAGTTTCACAAGTGGGTATAGTGAAACCGGGACCGACAGCCTAACGTGCTCTCCGAGGCACTATAGTGGTATTGTCGAACGAATGTACATACATTTTTTAATTAAAAACTCATTGGTACACACTAGGATTCGAACCAGGGACCGAAGTGTTTTTAAGTCCAAGGTCTAACCAACTCGGCAACCACGTATATGAAATATAAATAAGTTTATCTGTACAGTTTGTCTTGGTCTGGGTGTTTATAAAATATAAGATGTATTATATCATTGTTTCCGGTAGACATAGTACAAGCCTAGTGCTTAGTTTGGGACCAGAGCAATATGTGAAAATTGTCCTACATGTTATTATTATTAATAAATAAATAAATATCTGTTTGTGCCACTATAGTGCCTAGAGAGCATGTAAAGCAGTTGGTCTCAGTTTAACTTGTAAAACTGGGACCGTATAGATGTTATTGGGTTATTAAGTCTACAAAAAACACCACGATTGGCTGGCCTCTTGTTTGGAGTAGATACAGAATACCATTGGCTAAGGCGATGAGGTGGGAATAAAATACCACCGCTAGGTACTCAAAGGCCGTCTAGGCGGTTTCAGGCACACCGTGACGTTAATAGATAATATTATCCTTTGCATTAGTAATTATTTGGTGATTGTATATTTTATTTTCTTTAATTAAACACTAGTTTTCTAAAATGGGCTATTATGCAGCAACTTTAACTTCCTGCAAAGAGGTTGTAATTTATAAATGATTTTTATAATAATCTTCATTTGATACATCTGTTCCTTTAATAGACTAGGATCATCTGTCTATGGTTCCTTTTAAATCTTACTTGAGATCCTAAAGTTTTTAGAAGTGACCGCTGAAAATTCTGTAACAATTGTAATTGCTACAAAAAATGCAGCGAAACACACGAAAATTTACACAGGTTATTCTACTATTATATATTTAAGCTTAATTATTTAATAAGTATTTAAATTTTAGTTTTATAATATACTAACTGATCCGTGCAACTTTGTCTGCGTAACTTTAACCGTTTACGCAGCTAAACACGCTCTCAAAAGAAATAATTTTCCCCCGTGTTTATATATATGTTTATTATTCCTCCGCTCCTATTGGTCGTAACGTGATGTTATGTAGCCTATATATAGCCTTCCTCGATAAATGGGTTTTCAAACACTAATTTTTTTTTTAAATTAAACCTGTATAATTTATATTCTATTATCTTTGACTGACGGAAAAAGCTGATGATGTTTCCAACATGATACAGTGTGATTGTGTAATCGCAGTTCCTACATGTCTCACCCCCTATAAACCCGTCTGTTTCATTTCTGTGGTTAGAACCAAGTTTGAAGGTTTTCGCGACGTAGTTAATTAATCATTTATTCCATTATCCTAACTTCATTTGTTCAAGTACGCTCTGATACAAATTGTCATTAATCTTCAACTTTCGCAGCACATCTTTGCTTACAGCTTCTGCGAGACTTTATGATAATTAGGTTTCCTTAATTACCATGAAGATATGTTTATAGAAATATATCATATTGGTATAGATTTTTGTCTGCAAGTTATCTATACTAATATTATAAAAAGGATTTGATTAATCATTATTATTTGATTAAATTAATAAATACTTATCCGATTTAAAAATGTCATTAAACTACTTTACTACATTGAACTTACTACATTGTCTGAAGGCTGTATTTTATTTTCAATTTGATATCTTTTTAAATAACCTGCAAGAAACCGCAGGGCACTGCCAGTATTCTATATTACAATACAGGTGAGTAAAGAATGTTTAAAATAATTAAAACTCTGTCACTTTCGATATCGTCGCGTATATAGAACTAGCATTGATAATCACTAAAACACATCTCACTTTTAAATTGTGAAAAATTCTAATGAAATTAATGCATTTAATTATAATGTTCGATTTACAAACAGAATATTATGAAAAAAAAGGCTTTTTAGTTTTGTACCTATATAAAAATGCCACCTGTTGTTTAGTGTAAATATGAAAAAAGAAAACTGCATATGACATCCTCCAATAAAAAAAGAAAATATAGTGTCTATCTGAAATTTATAAAAAAAGTTAATATAATATATATAATTTCATATAGGTACCTAATATATCGTTTACATTTTAAAAGTTGTTCATAATTATCCTTAAAATTTTAGTTGTTTTAACTGAAAAATTGCGGGGTTTTGTTATAATTAAATAACTGTTTAAAAGCTTATTAATTTTTCACTGAAATGATTAGCTAATATTTTAATTATTTCGCAAATTTTTGTTGGAAATATTTATTCCACTTTTACGCCAGAATACAAAAACATTCGGTATAAATAAGTAATATTTATTAAATAGTTTATTTTTAAATGTGACAATTCAGATCAGCATTATAAAGATATATGCATAAGTGGTGGCCGAGTTGGTTAGACCTTGGACTTAAAAACACTTAGGTCCCAGGTTCAAACCCCGGTGTGTACCAATGAGTTTTTAATGTAAAAAAAATGCATATTTTTTTAACAACACCACTATACTGCCTTGGAGTGCATATTAAGCTGTCGGTCCCAGTTTCACTATACCAACTTGTGAAACTTTTATAAGATGGTTTGAACTGCTATCCAAACATCGCGACGAGCTAGCTGCGTATTCGCTGTAGACTCATACCACCGGCTACGACGAGGTGGGATAAAAACCCTTCGCTGGGTACCCTGAGGCCGTTTTGGCGGTTTCTTGCGCCGTAAGGAACCCGTGATGATATTAATTTGTTTTATATTTTACATTATTAAGATATAATTTAAAATTCATTGGATAAAATCTCAACTCTTAAAAGATATAACATACTAGAATTTTGTCGCCGCACACACATAAAATATAAATGATATTATCGCATTACGTTGGCTCTACAAGGAAATTTATGGGCGGTAAAAAATATTAAACAACTTACAATAAAGAAGCAACCCTTGTTTTACAAAATAAAATAACTTCGTCATACTACAGTGGACGCCAAAGCAGAGAAACCAGAACCCACTTTATGCCTTAGAATTAAAGTATATTTCACGTTGATATGATAAACAAAAATTGCTCTCCGCCCTTCCTAATGAATACATAAGTTCATTAATTTTTCAGAGTAGGTAATTATAATTTACCAGGTTTTTAGGAACAGGAGTAATTACCTCAAAGAAAAGAATATTAATTAATTATAACTTACCTTAGCCAATTCTGAATTTTATAATTTATTTTCATTTTTTTTTCAGAAACAAAAACTTCAGTCGGTACAGTTGTGAAAAGACAAAGTTATGTTTTTGTTAGAGTTAATGTAGTTAAAATTTAGTTTGTAAGAGAAGATCTTAAAGCTCCAGAAACTTCGCCGTTTTGTCTATATAGTTCGGTAAAGATGTTGATTAAGATGGCGTATAAAGTCAAATAAAACAGGTGAACTTGGTAGAAATACAGTTTTCTGCATTAACTTTCAAAATATTTAGATTTTTACACAAACGCTAGGCCGTGCACTAGATCTTATACATATTTATTTATTTACTTAAGGAATACACTACGGTTAACAATCCATAAAGTTTAAAATCTAACTTAAATTAATTATAAATCTAGATTGTTATCCACAGGTGTGTAATCACAAATACAATAAAATATTTTACAAGCCAAGACCTAAATACAACAAAATCATTATCATACATAAATATTAATCATTTACCAAATCATTTTAACAAAAGACAGGCCAATAATATATGTTATCATATATTTTTAAGTGAATTAATAATAAGTACACTATACTATACATAACTTATAAAAAACGTGGCTTTATAGCCTGCTCTATTATTGAAGTAATAGTAAATATTGATAAAAATGCAAGTAACTTTGCGTTTTTTTTCTATCGTGGCAACTTTATGCTATTACGTTTTTCAAAGAGATAGTTACTTCTAATTATCTTGTACTATTACTATATTTTTTTATATATTTGTTGGGTTTGAGGTATTCTTATAATCGGAGATCTAGATTTATATTTTGCTTTATGCGCCTCTTAAGCTAACGGGCTCAATGTGATGCAGATGCTGTAATTGTGACTAAACGGCGTCCAAGTTAGTGGAAAAGTTGCGCAGTAGCATTACGGGAACCTATGTCTACTATCTAGTTAACTATACTACTGCATAACTTTTCCACCAATCACGAACTTTATTTTGACAGTCTCAGAAAATAAAGCGGGCTTCTTGGTGGAAAGTTATCGTTTGACAAGATATTATAGTATAGAAATACTTACCACTGTATATATGTATAATTTTATATGTAAGCCTCTGCTACCGCATCAGATTTCTGTCATTTAGGCTAAGTTGCACCAAAGCGTCAAAGTAAATGTAACGATTAAAGTTAAAACAGGCGTCGAATGTAGCTACCAGCTGTCACTCGACTCTCAAAATAAAACTGGAATATTCGACGCCATTTTTAACTTTAGGTAATCACTAGCTGACCAGCGCAACTTTGTCTGCGCGTTTAAATTTAACCGTTTACGCAGCGTACGCTCTTAAAAGGAATAATTTTTCCCCGTTTTTGCAACATTTTTCTTTGTTACTCCGCTCCTATTAGTCGTAGCATGATGTTATATAGCCTATAGCCTTTCTCGATAAATGGATTATCCAACACGAAAATATTTTTTCAATTCGAATCAGTAGTTCCTGAGATTAGCACGTTCAAACAGACAAACAAACTCTTCAGCTTTATAATATTAGTATAGATAGTATAGATTACGTTTACAGCAAGTTTATTTCGGTGCAACTCAGCCTTAATCTGGGTGATCTGTTTTTAATTATGCAAACATAGTTACCAAGATGTTCCTACCATCCTAAAACTATGGTCCCTGTAGAGGTCGACTGTTTAGTGGGAGCTAATAATAGTGGGAGCGATTTTTCTGGGTCTATATAACCAAAGCTGGGCATTAACTCGTTAATCCGTTAATCGTTAATTAACGAAATTAACATTTTGATTAACGGATTAACTTTTAAGTTAACTTTTAAAAATGTTAACGGACACGTTAACTTCCGTTAACATGCAGAAGTCCGTTAATCGTTAATCCAATGCCTACTATTTACCGCACGGCACCACGGCGCGGCGCGAAATACAGGTTCAGACAAGTATGAAACGAAACGACGAGTGCCGGGCGGCGCGTGAAACAAAAACAAAACTAGATATATTTTGCCGGCGCGTGTGAGTGAGAAAACTACGAAGTAATTATTTTAGTAGAGTAATATAATTTTTTTTTTTCTAAAAAATAACACCGACTTCAGTGGTCACTAAAAAGTAATAAAATAATTTGGTTTAAGCACGTGTTATTGAAGTCGGACGATGTTGAGTCAAAAACACAATGTAGAAATATTTACATACGATCGGCCGACTTCAATAATACGTGTTTAAACCAAATTATTTTATTACTTTTTAGTAATAACTTTGAAGTCGGTGTTATTTTTTAGAACAAATATTTTTTCTAACCTGTTAACTTCCAAAACCAAAACCAACAAGTTTTATAAGTTCACTAACGCAACGCAATAAAAATGCAATTTTACACTACCTATTAACGGATTAACGTTAACGTTGCGTTAATTCTTCTGAAATGTAACGCTTTAACGTTTAACGAAGCTAACTTTTTTTGTAGCGGATTAACGATTAACGAAGTTAACTATTTGATTAACGGTGCCCAGCTATGTATATAACTTCGTTAGGCACCACAACCGTCTGGTTATAACCAACCATAAAGATCCGTCAAATGACCTTGTCATGTTTCGGTTTTAGTCTGTGGGTATATCGGTTTTCAGGAGACTACTACATCGATTTATTGTCGAAACAGGCGATGAATTGAAGATAAAGCAGCGAGTATATTAAAATACTTATAAAATTCATCACTGTCGCCGCCCATTTCGTAATCGCATCATTTAGCCGGGATAGTGGGAACGATGAATATTGATAAACAATAATTATTTTTGTAACTTTTCTCTGAAATAAACAATTTTTATTTTATTTTTATTTTATTTTTTTAATAATTATTGATTGACCCCATTCACGGACTTTGTATGTCTGCTCAACACCAGGTACATACAAATACACATGACGTGCTCCAATAAAAAAAGATTAATGCTGTTAAACTGCAATGTATTTATTGACACAAATTCGACTTTGTCACCGCCTGTTTCGTAACCGTATCATTTAGCTTACATAGTAGGAAAGAAATGTGAGCACGGCATGTGAGTGTGTCTACCTATTGGTAAGCAGACCTACAAGTCCATGAATGGGCCATGGACTTTGTATGTTTAAAACACACATATGCCGTGCTCCAATATATAAAAAAATCCTAATAACTCGAATATTAATCTCAGAGCATAAACAAAAAGTTCAATACTTTTCTAATATTGGTATTTCTTTTGTTCCAGATAGTTTCACGACCGTGTGCATTACCTTTATGTGAGCATATTCGAATGTCTTCAAAAGAATATGAAAGTTCGACGGCCAATAGATGCGTGGCTGATAGCCTTGTTATTCATGTCGCTGGTGCTACTCCCGGCGGCGGCATGTCCCACACAATGCATCTGTAAATGGAAGAATGGAAAGCGATACGTCGAATGCATCGACAAAGACCTTAAACTAATCCCCAATGCCTTAGATAGCGAAACACAAGTCCTGGAACTCACTGGAAACGATTTACAAGTTGTACAAAAGGAAACATTCTATAAATTAGGCCTATTAGACTTACAAAAGATCTTCATTCCACGATGCAGGATCCATAAGGTCGATAATCATGCCTTTAAAGGCTTAGCCAATCTGGTGGAACTTGATTTATCCCACAATTATATAACTGTTGTACCCTCGTCAAATTTCATTTACTTCCCCTCATTGATGAGGCTCTCGCTGAATAACAATCCTATCACCTCCATTAAATCGAATTGTTTTCAACATTTATCTTATTTAACTACGTTGGAACTCAGCAATTGTAAAATAGATTTAATCGAAAATGAAGCTTTTTCTGGTCTAAATCATATAGAATGGCTAAGATTGGGAGGAAATAAACTACCTAATATTCAAGGAAATAATATCCTTCCGGATACTCTTAGAGGTATCGAGTTACAAAACAATAAATGGAATTGTGATTGCAATTTGAACGATCTTCATAAGTGGTTATTAAACTTCAACAGACCTCATATGATAGAACCTATTTGTTCTTCGCCTGAAAGACTCAAGGATAAAAAGATATCGAGTGTTTCTCATTTCGAGTTAGCTTGCCTACCGCAACTATCTCCTACGTCAGTGTTCTTAGAAACATTTGAAGGTGGTAATATTACACTCGAATGTCAAGTAAAGGCCATTCCTGAAGCTAAGGTGTCTTGGTGGTTTCAAGGTCGTATCGTACAGAATGACACCATTATCTCGCCAGGATTTCGGATTATATATTATCTCGAAGAAGGTACAATTAACAAAAAGAGCGAATTATATATAATAAACATTAATAATGACGATAATGGTACCTATTCTTGTGTTGCTGAAAATCAAGCTGGAAAAA
Organism: Monopis laevigella; assembly: GCA_947458855.1. Lineage (NCBI taxonomy): Eukaryota > Metazoa > Arthropoda > Insecta > Lepidoptera > Tineidae > Monopis > Monopis laevigella. The sequence continues at coordinate 15,821,170 of OX381587.1, forward strand.
CACAAGCAAATTATACGATAAGAATAATTGTAAAAGAAGAACCAGTAATAATTGTTGTCGAATTTCAACATAAACATGTTATAATCATTATAACCGGTGTATTTCTAATCGTAGTGCTAGTGATTTTAATAGTTTCCGTAGTTTTATTAAAGTTTAAAACTGATTCAAAATCTCGAAAGAAGACAGAGAGTAGTAAAGATGTCGCTTTGAGAAACAGAAACTTACCAACTTTAAGGAGCAGTTCAAATTCACTGGATGCATTACAACCTAAATCTAATGGAAGTTTAATAATAAATGCCCAAACTCATCATGTTCTTCATTACACAGTTCAAGGAAGTCGAAATTATGACTCTAACTCAGAAATATTTCCGATTGGAAACTTAAAAAACTATTCTGACCGAAATCCTGATATAATAAACGACGCTGAATCTGTTGTAAATAATATGCATAATGAAAATTCAGTGTTATCTATATACAATAACACAAATAGCATTTCTGATGCTTTTCATGATGAGACGAGTTTTACTGCTCCCTCTACACGACAAGTTACATGGCAAGATCAACAACAACCGGCAAATGCTTCTAATGTGACTAATAATATGAACGGATTATATCAACATACAGCAGATGTACACTTGAATCCAGGTTGTTTCTTGGATAACGATGGTTATCCATATGACTATGGACTTCCAAAGGTACCTTGCCGAACAATGCATCCTAATTTTGCACATGCAGGTCCATACTACTCGACTTTACCTCACAATCGATCTAAAGCGCAAAAGCTATCTTGTAAATTTGCCAAAGATAACGAATTTAATACAGCCACATGTGCAACCAACTCTGAAGCATTCAACTCGCCAAACGTGAGGCATACGCTCGAGGGTTATCCTTATGCCAGAAACAGGCAACAAATCGCATTTGTTGGGAACGGAACCTTATTTTACAATGATCCTAATTTTGTTCCTTCACCTCCAGAAGGATATAAATCAGAGTCAATCTCAACACAATGTTGTGGAGGAGCAGCTATGGTTGAACCGTGCAATTCTTGGGTTAATACAAAGGGCACGTGTGCAGTTATGGTACCAGTCGCAATATCAGAGTCGGGAGTTGGACGTTGTTATCACGTAGAAACAAGATGTGTGGACACTCAAACCACGGAGCCTAGAGTGCCAAACGACAGTGTAGAGCTCAAGCCCAATCCATTAGTTTCACATACAAAGAGTGAACTTGAAGTTTGTTCGGAAAGTCCTGATGAGGGATACGTCGGTGACGGAGTGGACAATTCGGATATTTGACGTCGGCGTGCGTTAGAACTCGCTAAGGCTCGACAAACATTAGACAACAATAAAAGTGATAACACGACTGAGTAAAGTAAAATGTGAATAGGTTTTACTGAATTATGTTACGAACGTATTACTATAATGTTATTAAATTTAATTTTATGTAACATTCATAATACATGAGTGAAATTATTTCAAAGTCACTTAAAGATAATGTCTTAAACTTCAAATGAAATGGGTAAATCTAGTTTTAGTATTAACGAAACTGTAAATATTTTTATAATTGTAAATGTAGAACATTATAAAATTTCCTTGCGAAATTTGTGTACTTAGGAACATTATTAAATAAGATATTAAATATCAGGGTATTTCCCTATTAAATAGACAATCTTAATGTAAGATTTTTGTGAAAAAATTAAGAGTATTTAAGGTTTAATTACACTAATTCAAATACTTTTTTTTTTCAAAATAAATATATTTTATGCAAATTAAAAGGCAGAATATATACATATGTATGGGGAACTCTGAAAACGAAAGGAGTGTTTCAATATCCGTGCCTCCTTATTTTGGATCTCCGTAAAAAACAGTAAATTTCATTCAAATACATCAAGCCGACATGCATGTGGAAAGGGGTAGCATTGTCCTCCTGTTAAAGTTTTGGAGTTGACTGTACCTTTCCCGACGTAACACGTTATTACGCGTCGTTACATGTTATCGTTAGGATATAAAATCATATTACCAAATCTATAAGCATTAAAATATTTACTGGGCATAAAAGGAAGGAATTAGTGTAATATTGAATTCAGCAATAAGCTAGATAAAATATATAAATATTATATTTGTTTCTGAATTAAATTAATGTTTCGATATATCAATATGTAGGTATATTGTACCATCTAAAATGCATATTAAAGTATAAATTATTATTATTATTAAAGTATAAACACATCACAAGTATTAAATTTAAATTCATTAAAATTAGTAAATTTTAGTTGTTTGGATATAGAATAACTATTACATTTATATTATCTTTTTTTTTACTAATACTTAGTCACTTGTATGTAGAAAATTATTATATTAGTATTATTATGTTTATAATTAAACTTACTTCTGGTGCTGAAGAACTGTTGAACATTATGGTTCTACCAGGAGATTTCGCTTCGTATTACGTAAGGTTAGTTAAAAAAATAATACCACCAATAGGATCGCTTTATTTTTGAAAACAGGACAAATAAACCTTTCCTATTGGTAGAACCTAACGTATTAATAACGTTACGTTAATACGAAACTCATGGTAGAGCCTCAGTTGCTTATAACTAACCATATAGTATAATATGTTCTGTATGTATCATCATAAGTGCAATGTGACCCTTGAAACCGTCTAGACCAGCCATTCTCAAAGTGTGCTCCGCAGAACCCTAATGCTCCGCAAAGTCTCTCCGCGATTATACTGGTCATAATGGAAAAAATAATACTAAAAGGGTTACAGCATGAAAGTAAAAGTAATATACGGAAACGCCCTAAGGCCTGAAATCGCATATCGAATGAAATGTCAAACATGTTCGCTGCTGCTCTCTCTTCACACTTTTCATTTCTTTTCATGTTCTGTTCTCACTTAAATCAATTAGTAATTAGTAATCAATGATTATTTATTTATTTATTTAATTAAAAAAAAAAAAAAATGGAAAACCATCAGTTAAGTCATAAACAATATAGATTACTTAAAAAATAACTATTACAATAATGTTTATTCTCTTGGTTAGAAAGGCGATTTAGGCCTCAGGGAACTTCCCCATATACATATGTATACCTGTAGCAGTGAATAATCTGAATATTCCAACAATAAAATAAAAATTATGAATACTTATTAAAAAACTTTTTCATACCTTTCATTAGATATTTGATAATCACGTAATCCAGTATTTGATTATTGAGGGTTCCGAGAAGTATTTCGCCAAAAAAAGTTTGAGAAACGCTGGTCTAGACGGTCTTGGGAATTTAACGGACTAAGCACGTTTATCTACAATGTTAAAATATAATATTAAATAATTGTATTTATATTTTTAATCAGGCCTTGATTCTACTAAAAGTACATACTTTGTGTAGGAAAATTTTGACTTTTATACCTAGGTATTCCAAATAATTTAGGAGAATCAGGCTCCTGGTCTATTATAATATGTTGAGTTTTTTCATTTAATTGGCTTTAGGTATGTTACGGATTAATTGACTACTTAAATACCTCAATTTTAAGCAACTTGAGCTAAATAAAATAAGTTTTCTTAACAGTTCGAAATGGTTATAACATTTTTTATTATCTATTAATAATAAATAATATAAAGTTATTTTATTTTGAACAAAGGACACAGTCACAATATATGTGAAGATTAATTAAACTAATGAAGATTGTTATATTTAGGGGAGGACGGGGACTTTTTTTAATAAAAGTCTCAAACATTCAGTTGTATCTCTAGTTAACAATTGCGTGGCATTACATTGTAGTTGAACTCGTAATTAGTTGGGTTTATGTTGACATACTCAAAAAATATTAATAACGTATTAAAATAATAATAAAATAAACAACACGACCGAGGAAAAGTGGCATATATAACCTATTTACATATATGCGCCATTTTTATTTTTTAACCTCTAAAATAAAAAATTACATGGTTACCAATGCTCCCAGGGTCCTCCGTCCTCCCCTAATGTAATTTTTAAACTTTCACAAATTATTCACAATATAGCCATTATGGCTATTTGATAATTTTTTCCATCTTTGTACCTTTTAAATATAACAGGTTGAAACACAGCTATAATCATGGCAACTCAGTTGAAATTAATTAGAACTTGTTGGGAATTCCCCTAAATCCGAATAAAAAAGTGTGCCAACTGAAAAGAACTTAATAAAAAAATATTATTTTAAATTTTTTGCTCATTTTTTTTGCCCACAAGGCCTATTATTTATAGATTATGCAAATAGGTAAATATTTACTACTTAAATAATACTTCTAGCATTTTTGTATTTATTTATTTATTAAATTAATTTCTTTAATATGGTATAAGTTTTTTTTTTAATAAACAGCTAAATGTTAAGAGAAAATAAGCTAGTATCTACTTTTTTACATATATTCACCTACTAACATAATTTTGTACATTACAGATAACTTTACAAAGTCAAGTTCTTTGTTATTACAAAACTTTATGTAGGATCATCAAATATTACCTACTTATGTTCCTGTATCAAGATCAAAATAATATTGTCTTTATGTTTTATAACCATTACACATTTGTTTTTCTTTACGAATAATGTATAATTGTAAATTTTGTACATTCGACAAATATTACACAAATATTCATAATCATATCATAAATATTAACAAATAAAAAATACTGTAGAATAAAGTATTTGAACCACTTTGCAATTATTGTAGTAAATTTTGTTATTTATCTTGTCACCAATTTGGTTTCTTTTAGTAGGAGAAAAAATCACAGACAATGTTAAAAATGTTATTGTTAGTAATAATGTAGAAGCATGTTGTCGAAGAAAATAAACATTTTTTTACAATAAATACTTTTGTCTAATTATTTAACCTAAATAATTATTTTTTATTAGTTATTTATTTATTAAAAAGCGGACCCAGCCTAGTGGTCAAGTCACTGTGCAACTAATAACAAGGTTAAGCAGATGACAACAAGGCCGGATAAAGAGGCTATACCCTCATAAATACCGCAACAAGCTCGTCACTTGTTAGGTGTTGCCCCCGAATACCATCGGCGAAATGAGGACGGGTTAATCCCTCCGCTGGGGCCGTTTAAACGGTTCTCGGGAGCCAAAATAGCACCCGTGATGGTATTTTATTAATATATTTATTATTAAGAATTATCTTCACACCAGGTCCCTTACGGGGTAGGCAGAGAAAACCGAGCCCCACTTGACTCTATCTCTACATACTCCCTTTGCTTCTTCCACAGTCATAACTCCTCTCATACATGCACGCCGATTTCGGAGACATTTAATTGCACCGTCTTTTAAAACCTTTTCAATCTGATCATGATATGTGTGCCTTGGTCTTCCCCGTCTACGTTTAGATACCCTTCATCTCGTCTTATATATCTGGTGCGTCCGTCTTGCATCACCCATTCTTTCTATATGCCCAAACCAGCGGAGCATACCCTTTCTTCTTCTCATGACTTTACTCTCTTTAAGTCGTTCTTACTCTCTTTATTCGTTCCAAATTACGTCTTTACGGATTCGATCTGTTAATTTAACACCGCACATTCGTCGTAATGACCGTATTTCAACTGCATTTATTTTGCTTTCACCTTTTTTCTGACATACCCATGTCTGACTTCCATACAAAATATGTGGGAATCGAATCCACGACTACTGGATACAAAGCTAACAGCAACCACTAACTAGTCCAGGGAGGCTTTTAAGATGAAGATCTAACATCTCTGTATATCTGGGAGAATTAATAATTTAGCAGGTGTTACTGACAAGCAATAAGCATCTCATTTATCTGGTAACACGAGGATATATTACAGGCTCCCAATATTTTCTGATAACAGAAAAATACTACTTCGATTTTCCTGCAGAGGGCATTATCTGTGCGTTATTTTAAAACAAATTTTTTTTTTTAGTTGCACCTTAATTACATAATTATACTAATTTATTTTCTAAATACAAATTAAAAGTTATTATTACTTTTAATTTGTATTTAGAAATATGTAGAAAAATGTACACAAATTGCTCTCGTCACTAGCCAAGCTACTTGATTGAATATGTATTCGATACTACATATTCTTTTTCTTTTTTTTTAGGACAATTTACACATATTGCTCTCGTCACAAACTAAACTCCAGACTTCTTCTATGTGTACCAGAAACAACCATATAATATATATTATAATTTATAAATACCCAGACCATGACAAATTGTACAGAAAAACGTACTAATATTTAAAAACGTACTAATATTTTTTTGCCATGGGTTCGAATCGAACCCACGACGTTTTATGTCCAGGAGACGGTTGATTTACTAGTCAGTAAATCATATGGGCAGCTCTCTAACTACTAGAAGGTTTCTATAGGTTTTTTTTTTTATTAATTAATATAAAATCAGCTCAATATTTATTAAGTTTAACCGAGACAAAAAAAAAACAAACAACTAAAGGCCGATTCGATCAAAAGAAGGTATAACTGCATACAAATAAATATTCTGAATTTTAATACAATATGCATAAATATTTGTATGGAAGATATTATACTATCCCCACTATAAATTATGCCTTCTTTTGGTCAAATCGGCCCTAAATATATTATTTTCTTTATAATATTAGTATACACTATAGATAAACACCCAGACAAGCTGTTCATAACAACATAGTCTTTAGATCAAGATAATATTATGTTTATATATTTAACCAATGTTCAAGATTTGCCTGTAAGACTCAGAAAAGGAAAAGTATTTTCAAGAGGGCTTATGGCTATGTTTTCCTTGTTTACTTCACATTATAACAGATAAATAATATTAGTTGTATAGCATTATTCGATGTATATAAAATAATAAGTAAAGTGACTAGAACTAAATAAAACTAAAACTTAATATAGAAAAATAACCCCTGAAAGTATTAAAACAATAAATAAAACTAGAACCTAAAACTTAAAAAAAAAAACTGTAAAAATATAATAAAGATTAAAAATAATAATAATAATATGTAGGACAAATTACACATATTGCTCTGGTCACAAACTAAGCTCTAGGCTTGTACTATGTGTACCAGAAGCAACGATATAATACATATTATATTTTATAAACACCCAGACCATGACAAACTGTACAGAAAAAACCCACGACCTCCGGATACAACGCCAAAGGCGCAACCACTAGTCTACGGAGGCTGTCGGAAACTGTAAAAATAATTACAAGTTTCTTTGTGACAGCTACAACAAGTAATATTCTTCCAAACTGTACTGTACTGTACTGTGGCATTGTACCCAAGACACTGGCGGCGTTTCCTCTTTGGATAACTAAACTAATTTTTTGTTTGAAATATCCGCCAGCTCTTGAGTCACCAGTGATGTCAATAAGCTTTGGAGCTAATGTTCTGTAAAATTGTTTAGCATCCTCGGATCCATAGTTTCCACAGCAAAAGCAACAAAGTCATAATTTTGTAAAATGCCATTATATTTACGACATATAGCTTTATATAGCTTACGTTAACAATAGTTGGTTAATAGTACATTTTAGAACAAGTGTACAAAACGAACCATTTTTCTCCGAGACTTAGCAGCCCAAGCCGAAGGCGAGTTGTTGCCACCGAATACCATCGGCGAAATGAGATGGGGTTAATCCCTCGGCTGGGTACCCTGAGGCCGTTTAAAAACGGTTCTCGGGATCAAAAAAGACATCCGTGATGGTATTTATTTATTAAAAAAATTGGTACAGTGATACTAAACTTGTACTATAGTTATTTCTGTGACAATGATCTAATTAAAAAAAAACATATAGCAAGATGGAATCTAAATAGGCTATATATAGAATAAACATCTATTAAAATAATTTAGAATTCGTTTCAGTCTGTATATTACTTTCACATAACTTTTAAAAACTACTGGACCGATAAGATAAGCTCTTTGGGTAAAATAAGGTATATACATTTCGTTACACATTTTTTATGAAATAAAAGTGCATGAACTTATTATTTTATTTCATCTTTTTGGGAACTATAGTGGTGGATAAGTAAGATCTTAATGAAACCCAAAATTATACCTATGAATTGGGGTTTTATGGATATTATGAAGGATCAAACGCGGGCATGGTTACCATGGTTAACATTTTTATATTAAAAATAATAGCAAATAGCTTATGTTTTAAAACGCGCTTACGAAGCTTACGAAGTATACGTGGTGGCCGAGTTGGTTAGACCTTGTACTTTAAAAACACTTAGGTCCCTGGTTCGAATCCCGGTGTGTACCAATGAGTTTTTAATTTATGTACATTTGTTTAACAACACCACTATAGTGCCTCGGAGTGCACGTTAAGCTGTCGGTCCCGGTTTCACTATACCAACTTGTGAAACTGTTTATAGATTGGTTATTGAGTCTATTCAAAACATCGCAACGAGCTAGCCACTTATTCGGTGTAGACTCATACCATCGGCTACGACGAGGTGGGATTAAATACCCCTGCGCTAGGCACCCTGTCTAGGCGGTCTCAGGCGCCGTAAGGCACCCGTGATGATATGTATGTATGTATGTATGTATGAAGTAACGGACACCAGCTTTTAAAAAAAAATACTGATGATGAAAACCAAAACACCATTTGTTAAATAGGTAAGTATATAACATTCACATGTGATCGATTATATAATTTGTACAGTATCGTATCAGGTCGTACCAATACATGTCATGGTACTGGTATTCCCATTGTGGATACGCTCACGATCGATCAAACTATTTAATAAATAGAGAGCGACATAACTTAACTAAAAAACTTATGGAGTTTGAATGGCTGTATGGTCGAAAGATCTTTTCCTTTCCACATGGAGGAAGAATCACAAAATAAAAAAAAATAAGTATGACAGTGACAGTATATAGGCGTGACGTACGATGTCACCTGTAAAAGCCTATATAGCAAAGTAACCACCGACTCCGATACGTGAGATCTCGTTCGAGTAGCGTGTTTTTTCATAAAATTAGGACAATTACTGTCTATTGTAAATTCATAAGTAATGAGCATTTACCGTAGTTATGTATGTTTTTAAAATAAAAATATTTTTTCTTTTCTTTTTATGTAGGACATAACAAACATATTGCCCTAGTTACAAAATAAGCTCTAGGCTGGTACTATGTGTACCAGAAACAACGTTATAATATATATTATATCATAGTTTATATACACCCAGACCTTGACAAACTGTACAGATAAACATACTAATATTTTTATGTCATACTTGGGAATCGAACCCACGGCCTCCGGATACAACGTCAAAGGCGCGACCACTAGTCTACGAAGGCGGTTAAAGTTTATTCGTAAATCAAAATAAATGTATATATTGAAAGAATCTAATCAATCAGTTATAATTGAGTATAATATAATATTTATGGGTTTAATGATCAAAGAAAGAAAAGCGGAAATTTAAGATATCATTATAAATAAAAGTTGGTACAAGATAAGAAAAAGGTCTGAGCCAATCAATGTCAATCTGTATTAGATCCAGTTCTTCAGTCTTCGAGCTTATCGGTCAACATCTTTTATCCACTTTTCCTTAAAACTTTTGTTATTCGAATAACTGTTTCTTTTTTAATATTATTTCTTTCTTTTCTCGTAATAAGTATTAATGACTTCTGTAAACTGTTAACTGTACTAATAATATTTAATTTATAGATGTGTCATTGAGTCTATTCAAAACATCGCGATGAGCTAGCCACTTGTTCGGTGTAGACTCATACCATCGGCTACGACGAGGTGGGGTTAAAAAACCCATCCGCTGGGTACCCTGGGGCCGTCTAAGCGGTCTCACCCGTGAAGATATGTGTATAGATGATTATTTTTTTTGGTTATAACATTTATCAGCTGCGTGCATGACTGACGGATTTTAATTAGTTATACGTAATAAAGAAAATTATTTTGGTGAGCTAGAGGTCTCTATAACTTCGCTAAGTAAGCAAACCTAAAGTCCATGAATTAGGTTTATCGATGCATTGTGATTTTTATGGGAGCACTCCCACTATGCCGGCTAAATCAATCGGGTAATAAATGGGCGACTACAATGATTATTTTAACTCAAGATAAGAAATTGATGCAGTAGTCTCCTGAAAACTGGTGAACCCACAGACTAAAACTGAAGCATGACTTAGGTTGCTTAATAGTTTTAGGCACCTGTATGAAGATAAACGGTGGTAACGAGACCAGTCGTTCGGCCTAGCGAAGTTATAGAGACCTTGGGTCTTAGAGAAAGTTCAGGCAAGGTGACTCTTGTCGCGCCGCCTTTAATCAAAACTGGGGGTAACCACCAAATCCGATACCGCGAGTTCTCGTTCAAGTTGAGATCAAATATTAATGCATAAATATAAAAATACTGAAAAAAGTAAAAATAAAAAACAGACTTCTCTGCCATCTAGTATTAGAAACTAGGACTTCTAACTTCTTCATTCGTATATAGTTAATAGAAGAAAGCTAATAGAGGGCGTCTATGTATAAGTAGATAACAAGCAATGACAAAATTCGTGAGGGATGACTGGAACCTGGTTGGCTCAGCGGTTGAGCGTCTTGCCGCGAGGGTGAGGTTCGTGGGTTCGAGTCCCACCCACCAGGATTATTTTCATTGCATTTTTATCTTTAAAAATTTAATATAAGATTATCCTAATAAGAAATTTATAAAAATGCATAAATGAAATTTCCAAAATTAATAATATATATTTTTTTGTTGTAATTAATTAGGTACCTACTTGTTATTTTTATATAAAATAAATAAAAATACTATTTAAAAACCCCGGCGTGTACCAATGAGTTCTTAATTAAAAAATGTATGTACATTTGTTTGACAACATCTGTTCTGATCTTGTCTTGTTTCTAGTAGATATAGTAAAAGCTCAGAGCTTAGTCTGTCTTACATATTATTTTTAGTGTTGTTATAAAATTTCGTGTTCAATAATTTAAACTTTTACTTAATAGGAGAATAAAGATAAATAGGTGCCTAGTTCAGACAAAAAGTTTTGTTCACCTGAAACAGCTTAAACTCTTATAAGTTCTTCGATGCAGCTCTCGTATGAGCAACATAACTTTGCTGAAAGCTATAAGCATAATAAAGCATATGCTTATATGCTTTAAGCTAAATGCTGTTCGAGAACTACCAATACCACTTAAACTACGCCAAGTGTTTTCTAAAATAAATAATTAATAAATATCATCACGGGTGCTGTACGGCGACCGAGACCGCCTAGACGGCCTTAGTACCCAGCGGAGGGGTTTTTAATCCCACCTCGTCGTAGCCAATGGTATGAGACTACACCGAACAAGTGGCTAGCTCGTCGCGATGTTTAGATAGACTCAATAGCACATACGTCCTCAGGGAACCCAGCGGAGGGGTTTTTAATCCCACTTCGTCGTAGCCAATGGTATGAGTCTACACCGAACAAGTGGCTAGCTCGTCGCGATGTTTAGATAGACTCAATAACCCATACGTCCTCAGGGTACCCAGCGGAGGGGTTTTAATCGCACCTCGTCGTAGCCGATGGTATGAGTCTACACCGAACAAGTGGCTAGCTCGTCGCGATGTTTGGATAGACTCAATAGCCCATACTTCCTCAGGGTACCCAGCGGAGGGGTTTTAATCCCACCTCGTCGTAGCCGATGGTATGAGTCTATACCGAACAAGTGGCTAGCTCGTCGCGATGTTTAGATAGACTCAATAGCCCATACGTCCTCAGGGAACCCAGCGGAGGGGTTTTTAATCCCACTTCGTCGTAACCAATGGTATGAGTCTACACCGAACAAGTGGCTAGCTCGTCGCGATGTTTAGATAGACTCAATAACCCATACGTCCTCAGGGTACCCAGCGGAGGGGTTTTAATCGCACCTCGTCGTAGCCGATGGTATGAGTCTACACCGAACAAGTGGCTAGCTCGTCGCGAAGTTTGGATAGACTCAATAGCCCATACTTCCTCAGGGTACCCAGCGGAGGGGTTTTAATCCCACCTCGTCGTAGCCGATGGTATGAGTCTATACCGAACAAGTGGCTAGCTCGTCGCGATGTTTGGATAGACTCAATAGCGCATACGTCCTCAGGGTACCCAACGGAGGTGTTTTAATCCCACTTCGTCATAGCCGATGGTATGAGTCTACACCGGACAAGTAGCTAGCTCGTCGCGATGTTTGGATAGACTCAATAGCCCATCTATAAACAGTTTCACAAGTTACTATAGTGAAACTGGGACCGACAGCTTAACATTCCCTCCGAGGTACCAGTGGTTTTGTTAAACAAATGTACATATTTTTTTAGATTAAAAATTCATTGGTACATACCGGGGTTTGAACAAGGGACCTATCTAACTGTTTTTAAGTCTAAGGGCTAACCAACTCGGCCACCACGTATAAGAGTTTTCTACTCATGAAAATTCAGAAAACGTAGATAAGAAAATCAACTTATCATATTTCTGTCAGAGTAAGTTTAGCAGTTGGGATCACGAATACTGTTCTGTTACATTCACATATAAGTCAATTCATGTTATAAGGTTTTGCGAATACACATTGTTCCTGTAAACACACATTATTTTTATAAACGCACATTGAAAACAAAAGTGGGACCATTTTTTACTTTTTATTTATTTATTGGAGCGACATGTGACTTATCTAACCGGTGGTGAGCAGACCTACAAAGTCCATGAATCGGGTCAATCACTAACTATTCTTAAACAACATTGATCGCCACTATGCCGACCAAATGATGCGATTATAATATGAACGCCGACTAGATGAATTGCATTACGAGTATATTTTATTATACCTACACGCTGCCTTATGCTGAATACAACCACCTATTTCGTAACCACACCCTGAAAGGAGACTATCACCTTGAAAAGAAATCGCTGCAGTAATCAGTGAACCCACAAACCACAGACACGCCACAAACATGACTAGGTCACTTGACGGTTTTTGCATCTGACTGTATAATTATTTCACTATTTCAGAGAATGATATTGAAATTAATTACAGTAATTTTAATTAGTGGTTACTATTGCATCTTAATTGTCAGAGGTAATCCTTAAATGTATTAATTTAAATGAACCTAACAATTGGGAAGATCTTTTACTATTTTCTTTCAATTATCTACATGTTTCCAATACCGACCAAGAGCGAAAGAGTTTATCTGCTAAATTAAAATCTAATGTTACCAATAACAATCGACTCGATTTTTCTAATTTTGAAAGACTTGCAATAAATATAAAATCTATTTATAGAAAAGCAGAGGAGAAAGTATTTGACGGTGACGTTCGAGGCGCAGTAAGACTGTTATCCTCAACTGACGCTTTATCTCCGAACGATGACCATACATTTAATACATTGAGAGACAAACATCCATCAATATCATTAACACAAAGTAACTTTTCACCACTAGTGGAATCACAGGACTGCTTGAAAATAACTATCCTAGATGTGCATAATGCAATTATTAATTCTTTTCCCCCTGGTTCCGCTTCCGGTTTTGATGGGTTATCACCTCAGCACATCAAATATCTTATTAATCAAAGCAATGGCAGTTCAGGCTCTAACCTATTAGAATCCATTTATAAACTTTGTCAGTTTATCATTTCTGGGTCTGTACACGATGATATGCTGCCTTTCTTTTTTGGTGCATCGCTCATAGCTCTAAAAAAGAAAGATGGTGGCGTAAGACCAATAGCGATCGGTTGTACACTACGTCGTCTTGTTTCAAAAATAGTATGTAGAGCAATCTCTCGCTGTTAAATGTGGCGCTGAAGCAGTAGTACGGACATTTTTAAATAAAAATAAAGATTATGACTTTTTTATTAAATTGGATGTTAAAAATGCATTTAACTCTATTGCTCGAAATTCTATGTTAGAAACTATAACAGAAAATTTTCCATGTATATATAACTACATTCACAGTTATGCACATTCGTCTCATCTACTATTTAACTCTCATTGTATTTCATCCTCAGTTGGTTGTTAACAAGGGGATCCACTTGGACCAGCCCTATTTAGCATAACTATTCACAAATATATCGAAAAATTAACTTCGGACCTAAATTTATGGTATTTGGATGATGGAACTTTGGCGGGGAAAAAAGATAGTTTATTTAATGATATTAACAAAATTATATAAGATTTCAAGTATTTGGGGCTCGAAATCAACTCTTCTGAGACAGAAGTTTATTTTAATCCCAATATTAGTAATAACGATTTGATAAAAATTTCATCTAAATTGAATTCTCTTCTTCCAAATTAAAAACATTTAAAACAACACGAACTTTTACTTTTAGGAGCACCACTCACCCATCAAGCTATAACACCAATAATTGAAAATAAGCAGCAACAACCAAATTTTTTTACATAACAGCTGTCACATATAAATCCGCATACTGGTTTTTTTTTGTTACGCAATTGTTTTTGCATTCCTCGCCTCACATACTTTCTCCGTTGCAGCCCGATGTGGCTTCAAGAAGACCAACTAGAAGCAATGGACAATACAATTAAAAATAGTCTCGAAACGATTTTAAACATCTCATGTCAGATTCTTCTTGGCTTCAAGCCAGTCTTCCAATACGATATGGAGGTATCGGTGTTAGACGAACTGGTGATTTAGCTCTCCCTGCTTTCCTATCCTCCGTCCATACTTGCTCATCTCTCGTCGGTAAAATACTATCTCCGTCAATAGACACTAGTGAGATGAGCAACATGACTGAGGCTATGGATTGCTGGAAGGCACGATGCCCTAACACCGATCTTCCACAATCAATATATTCACAAAAGATGTGGGATATACCTTTAGTTATAAAAAATCTAGATATTTTAAAATCAAGCCACAATTTAATAATTTGAGCAAGAATTTTAGCTTCTTGTTGTAAAGAATCTGGGTCCTGGCTGGAAACAATTCCATCTCCATCTCTGGGCACGTTACTCGATAGTAATACCATCCGTATCGCCATTTCCCTCCGTATAGGTGGCAATCTATGCAGACCACACCAATGCATCTGCGGTACAATGGTTGATGAGACGGGTCTCCACGGCCTCTCCTGTAGGAGAAGTGCTGGTATAATACATGCGAACCTAGCATTGGTGTGGTCTGCATAGATTGCCACCTATACGGAGGGAAATGGCGATACGGATGGTATTACTATCGAGTAACGTGCCCAGAGATGGAGATGGAATTGTTTCCAGCCAGGACCCAGATTCTTTACAACAAGAAGCTAAAATTCTTGCTCGAATTATTAAATTGTGGCTTGATTTTAAAATATCTAGATTTTTTATAACTAAAGGTATATTTTTTATAACTAATGGTGTAGGGGTCGGTCGTTGGTATGGGACGCCACCTGTATGCATACATTCGCCCCATCAAATTTACACCTCACCTCTATTTCCGCTGGGACCAAATATTCCCAGTTAGCGAGTCACTTTGAATTTCTGGCCTTTGCAGTTGAAACATTAGGTCCATGATCACCTGATGCTTTGAAATTTTCCCAATTATTGGGAAAATTACTAATTGAAAAATCAGGTGACAGACGTGCTAGGGCCTACTTTGTACAACGAATTGGGCTAGAAATTCAAAGGGGCAATGCAGCTGGAGTTCTCGGTACGTGTGCGGCCTCAGAGGAACTTTATGAAATTTTTAATTTAATTCAGATTTATACTTATACTTTATATATTTTTTGCAAAAAGTACAGATGTCACATTTTACCACCTACTTGTATTATTATTAATAACATTAGTGGTTTGATTGAATATTGACTATACCAAAATCAAGGAAAAATTACCATTAGTGCCCCAAATTTCCGAATTATTTTAAAAAAATAGAAAAAAAACATATGATTACCAAAAAGATATGCATTTTCCAATCGGAACCCTACGAATATTTTCGAATTTACCGTCCGATTTTCTCAAAAAAAAGGTAATTAACCAAATATGGAACGTAAATTAATACGATCCCTCTGCGTGCGAGTAATTTTTAACATAGGTAGCTACTTCATAATTAAAATAAACGAATAAAAATAAATAAAGGGTACCCAGCGGAGGGGTTCACACGTCGTACCTGATCGTATGAGTCTACCTACACCGAACAAGAGGCTAGCTCGTCGTAAACAGTTTCACAAGTTGGTATAGTGAAACTCGACAGCTTAATGTGCTCCTCGAGGCACTAATAGTAATGCTGTCAAACAGATGTAATTTTGCTTTATTAAAAAACCATTCGTACCAATCGACTTAATAACCCATAATAATAATCTATGAACAGTGTCACAAGTTGGTATAGTGAAAATGAAAACGAGACAGCTTAGCGTGCTCTCCGAGACACTAAAGTGGTGTTGTTGTCTAACAAATTTAATTTGTGTTTTTACTTATAAAAAATTAAACACTGCGGTTTGGACTAAACGATGTACTTTATAATTTAAACCTATAAATAACAATAACGAAGTACAAATACTAACGTATGTCCTAAGTATCGCTTGTTGGTTTGGAATGAATGAATAGTCAGTGGAATTAACTTAATTATGTCGACCGCACATTTACTATGACCACAGATTATGAATCATAGATAGATTTTATCATATCAACTCAATAGAAATGGTGCGTGCATTATGTTCTTAGCTCGTGTGCCATTCACCACTAGCTTCATAATTATACTTCATAATTATAATACAGAAATGAAATGAAATCTTTATTCACTGAATAAGGTTATAAATTAAGTACATGGTGTTAAAGTGTCTTTTTGTCCGCATATTCGACCATAATCGGCATGTGAATTTTTTTGAAGTCGGTACAGAACTACAGACATATCTCAATCCGTCCTACATAATTACTTGATTAATATTAATTAGTATAAATATTTTCATTTAGATTATTTGATTAATATTAATTAGTATAAATATTTTTATACAGAATGAAAAGGTCTTTGACGGGTGCCCGTAGGAAAAGGTTGTGTTTGTTTCTTTTTTTTTGTATCCGTGTCAGTTTGTTGTCGAAAGTATTAGTGATTTCGTGAAATATTCTCTTTAGAGAAACAAGTGTGAAAAACTTAATATAAACATTAACACCAGACCATTCGTGTTATTGCTAAACTTTGCTTTAAGTTGCAATAATAGTCGCCATCCCATTATTGCACGTGTTAAGAAAATATAATTTTAAGACTTGGCTCATGGCCTTGCCTTTCCCACAAGGATAAATAAAACATCATCATCAGAATGAAAAAAACGAACATGGAGCAAAGTACTATAAATATTAATATTAAGGATCACGGTAAACTGTACAGAAAGACATACTAATATTATTTTATCGTCCGTGGGAAACCAACCCGCGACCTTCGAATATAACGTCACTAGACCACGGACGGTATTATTTAAGATTTTTTTAAATTAATTTAATATGATATGGAAGGTATATTAAGTATACAACTAGCGCCGGTATTCATAAAGACTTATTGACTTATTTTCATACATCAGCCAAATACATTAAAGTCAGTAAAATCACGCCCTTCTATCCGCTTTTTATATTCTGTGGATATCGCAACTAAATATAATAATATATCGAATGCATAAAGCCTCCTCAATTGCCTGATTGCGTATTTGAGACTCAATTGGTACATTCTTTCCGCCAATGATTATTTCGCCAAATCATTAATTCATCAAGTACATTTAGTCAATAAAATCACGCCCTTCTATACAATTTTTATATTCTGTGGATATCGCAGCTAAATATAATAATATGTTCAAATATATATCGAATGCATAAAGCCTCCTCAATTGACTGATTGCGTATTTGAGACTCAATTGGTACATTCTTTCCGCCGTCAATCATTAATTAGTGCTGTTGATTTTATTATTATGAGATGAATTGAATTCAGAATTTCTTTTGATAAAAATTCAAGCATACAACATAAATAAAATTATTTTGAACACATAGTTAAAATGAAGTTATTTAATTTTGCAATATTTTAAATTCAGCGGCCCCAGCCTAGTGGTTAAGTCACTGCGCAACTGATAACAAGGCTAAGCAGATGACAACAAGGCCGGCCTGGGATGGGTGACCGCTTTATACAACGAGGCTATTTCATGATAAACACCGCAACAAGCTCGCCATTTGTTAGGTGTTGCCTCCGAATACCATCGGCGAAATGAGGATGGGTTAATCCCTCCGCTGGGACCCTGAGGCCGTTTAAACGGTTCTCTGGAGCCAAATAGGCACCCGTGATGGTATTTATTTATTTTTATTTTATTATTTTAAATTCATTATTAACGTAATTAATTGATTCAAGCGTGTCTTTGCGCATGTACCTACCCATTAAAAAAAACTTTAAATTATTAAAAGTATCTTTTTTTAATTAATATGATTAGATTAATGTGTCTGTTTGTCTATCCACATGAATATCTCGAGAACTACGGTTCGATTTCTAATAAACAAAACAAGTTTGTTTTCACTACTTGGACACTTTAATTGCCTTATTAAAGCATTGACAAAATAATAATTGAAACATTTCAGACACTCAATTAAAAGTAATACTCAAATAATTCCTTATTAGGATAATCTTACATTATTTAAAAAAAAAAAAAATGCAATGAAAAAAATCCTGGTGGGTGAGACTCGAACCCACGAACCTCACTATCGCGGCAAGGCGCTCAACCGCTGAGCAACCAGGTTTCAGTCACCCCTCACGAATGTTGTAATTGCTTGTTATCTACTTATACAATTGAAAGTGAAATATATAACATAAAAAGGTAACAATATATTTTCACAGTTTATTTATTTACTACCTACTAAATGTATTATTACTTTAAGATAACGTATGTTTTTATTTTGTATGCGGACACTTAAAAGAAAAAAAAAACGTGTTTCATTTCATAACTCTCATCACTGAAAATAATAAAAGTCAAACTGTAATAATAAATACCATCACGACTGCCTTTTTATCTCCCGAGAACCGTTTAAACGGCCTCAGGGTACCCAGCAGAGGGATTAACCCGTCCTTATTTCGCCAATGGTATTCAGAGGCAACACGTCACAAGTGGCGAGCTTGTTGCGGTGTTTATGATGGTTTAACTTCGTTGTATAAAGCGGTCACCCATCCTAGGACCGGCCTTATTGTCATTTGCAAAAGAAAAAAAAACACTGCTCAACTGATAACAAGGTTAATCAGTTGAGCAGTGTTTTTTTTTCTTTTTTTTTAAACAAAAAAAAAACTGGGTACAGTAGTATAAACAAAAGTGAAGTCTTTGGGTGCGTTTCGATAGCTAACCCGTACCAGTATTTCGCGCTAACATAAAAAAACATTTGTTAGTATTTTAGCAATGCAAATGAAACGATAATTACCACGAAATACTGATTTCTGACATCTGCCATTTTGAAATGTTAACATTTCGGTAAAATAACGACTGGTGCTAACTCCAGGTGGGCGATTCTCGCGCTTTCGAGATTCATCTCGATTCGAGATTTTTAAACGAAAAATGACTAAATATGTCATTTTTCGTTCAATATTTATACATTTTTTATTTATTAATTAATATTTATTATTTATTTCGTTTAATGTTTGATATTTTTGAACGAAAAATGGCATATTTAGTCATTTTTTGTTTACAAATCTCGAATTAAGATGAATCTCGAAAGCGCGAGAATCGCCCACCTGATGTTGGTATATATCGATATTTTTTTCAAAAAAACGACCAATGGCGCCGCGCTAACATTACCAGCTATCAAAACGCAGCCTTTTTATTGTCAACAAACTACTACAAGTGAAGTAGACAATGGGGGCAGAACACAAGTACACTTATATCTACATATATCCAGCAAATATGAGAACTTTATCCTGCACTTGCTCTTCGATTCCTTTTTAATGACTGCAATACCTTTGTGTAAGCCGTAGCATTGTCAAGATTCAGATATCTGCATTATTATTGTTGATCTATTGTCCCATTTTGTTCTGGCGCTTTTTTATTTTATGTACCTATACTATTGTTTTTTGTACCATCACGTCGCTACCTAACGGCGCGCGGGACTTTATCGGACTCAGGGTACCCTGCCGTGGGGTTTTATTCCCACGTCATCGTAACCGATGGTATTGTGACTCTACACCGAACAAGGGGTTTGCTCGTTAGGTTTTAGATAGACTCAATAACCAATTTATACCTAAGCAGTTTCACATGTTGGTATTTCAGTATACCAACTTGTGAAACTGATTAGGTATGCTCGAACCAACGTGCCAAGGCTTAACGTGCTAAAAAATATATATGTATAAAGGTGCATTCGTCTTAACATCCTCTAGACTTTGGAATCAGTTGCCGTGAGATTTAAGACGTCAGAAAACCACACAAAAAAGGTAATAAAGAATAGATTAAGCATTAAATCCTGTATTTTAAGTCGTTTTTCCCACTCCACTTTCCCTCAAGGAATGTAATCAAGTCGAACTATCCTTAAGTGAAAATAAAGTGAAAACCCCGACATAGAATACGGGGAATAACTGTATACGTGGTGGCCGAGTTGGTTAGACCTTGGACTTAAAAAAAAATACTATGTCCCTGGTTTGAATCCCGGTGTGTTTTTAATTAAAAAATGTATGTACATTTGTTTGACCACTATAGTGGCTCGGAGAGCACGTTAGGTTGTTGGTCCGGGTTTCACTATACCAACCAGTGAAACTGTTTATATGTTATTGAGTCTATTAAAAACATCGCGACGAGCTAGCCACTTGTTCGGTGTAGACTCATACCATCGGCTAAGACGAGGTGGGATTAAAAACCCCTCCGCTGGGTACCCTGGGGCCGTCTAGGCGGTCTCGGGCGTCGTATGGCACCTGTAATGATATGTGTATGTGTATATATTATATAAGTGTAGGCGTATTTAATGTTATTATGATGTGCATATTATTTACAGTAAAAAATATATTTATTTAAAAATAAAATAACTTATAAATTAATAATAATAAATAAAACTAAAAAAATAATTAATTTATACCAAATAATAAATTTCTTCCAAATCGCAATCAACCGGGAGAGTACCCAAAAGGCTGGCTGCGTTCCCTCGTTGTATAGCGATGCTAATGCGCTGTCCAAGGTCTCTTCGATCCTCATGTAATACATTTTATTAAGTGTAGGTAATTTGTTAGATTTACTACGGTACACCCTGAACACCAGTGCGTGGTATACTGTACACCCTCAGCTTTTGCGTGGTGAACGCAAAAGCTGAGGGTGTACCAATTCAATAAATAATATTATGTTGTTGCAGTTATTTTTTAATTTTAGTTCTGCTTAATAAATTTGCATACGTTTCTGTATTAATTATTTTATTGAATAAATATATTTTCTATTCTTAGAGGCACTATAGAGGTTGTCTAACAAATGTACACAAGTCTTTAATTAAAATACTCATTGGTATATACCGGGGTTTGAACAGGAAAGATACAATATATATGCAGTATTTTTATATAAGGTCTAACCAAGGTCCCTTCGATCCTCATGTAATACATTATTAATACTTAAATATAATAATAATAATATGTAGGAGAAATTACACATGTTGCTCTGGTCACAAACTAAGCTCTAGGCTTGTACTATGTGTACCAGAAGCAACGATATAATACATATTATATTTTATAAACACTCAGACCATGACAAACTGTACAGAAAAAACATACAAATATTTTTTTGCCATGGGTGATGCCCACGACCTCCGGATACAACGCCAAAGGCACAACCACTAGTCTACGGAGGCTGTCAATATATACGTTAGTAATAAAAATAAAATAAATACCATCACGGGTGCCTATTTGGCTCCCGAGAACCGTTTTTAAACGGCCTCAGGGTCCCAGCGGAGGGTTTAACCCATCCTCATTTCGCCGATGGTATTTGATGGTTACGTTAGTAATACTTAATATTTATTTCTTGTTTCAACCTGATATTAATGTTAATATTATATATATTCTATATCATATTAGCTGCCTGTAGATACCTACTAATGATCTCATTCTCTTTTTTAGATGGAAATTTTTTAACCCAATTTTTTTACTTTTCTTTGGGTATCATGAAAATTTGATCATCGGTTTCGGAACGCATAGAGTACAAACATTGATTTTTATTTATAGAGAAGATAGTGAGTAGGTATATGTATTTTTTAATCAATAATCAATTTATTTAGAAAAAAACTCATGGTTAGTAAAATTCTTCATTAAATAATAGAAATATACCTATGAGTAAATATATCTTTATACAGGGTGAATTTGAAAGGACGTACTTTGGGCTAATATGAGGTTCTGCAGATCAAATCGAACAACTTTTCCAATGGAACCATGTGTCGCAAATGAAAAAAAATGTTGGCTTCCCCATACAAATTTGTCATTTTAACATTACTAGTTTGTATGGAGAAGGCAATTTTTTTTTCATCTGCGACACATGGATTCATTAGAAAAGTTGTTCGTATAGATAAGTAGAACCTCATATTCAATCACATATCGTACATCCCAAAGTACATCCTTTCAAAATTACCATGTATATTATAATATTTTTAGCTCCAAATAAAAAAAAAATAAAAAAAATTGTCCAAAAAATAAAAATATAAAATTTGGGGTGGGCCAGTATATCTCTTAGGGGTATAAAAATTAAATCTTAATAGTTTACGACCTATTCCCAGACCCACCAAATATACACAAAAAAAAACATTAGAGTTTGGGTACAAACACTGTGACATGAGAATTTTATATATTAGAATATACACACATCATAGCATAATATTTATCTCAGTTGGAAAACGAGACAATATTTATTTTAAATCGCACGACAATTTTTCAGGTATTAGTTGATCTGACGAAGCCCTCGGGCGAGACGATCGACAATAATCTAATTTGTCATACGCCTATCGCTTTTCATAAAGGACATTCCACACATGACGAACGCAGCGATAAACGTATTTTTATTAGTTTATAGGATCACACCGTGTGACCCTGTATCTACCTGATGTTAAGCAGACCTACAGAGTCCATGAATGGGGTCGACCAATAAATTGTTGTTTAATAATGTTTACCGCTTCTGCGGCGGCACCAAGGACGAGTTTGCATTATGTAAGTATGAGATGATATCCTCGCTGCTCATCAACCCGTTACGTAACTGCACCCTGAAATTAGACTACCTACAACAAAACGAAGCAGTAGTCTGAAAACCGGTGAACCCAAAGAATAAATTCGAACATGACATTAGTCATTAGACGGTTTTCACTCTATTAAAAAAAACTTAAAAAAATAAACATTATCACGGGTGCCGTACGAGCGCCCGAGACCGCCTAGACAACCTTAGACCTAAGCCCCGAGGAGTTTAAGAGTTTTAATCCCGAGCTAGCCACTTGTTCGGTGTAGAATCATATTTCGTCATTGCCGATGGTATGAGTCTACACCGAAATAGTCGCGATATTTGGATAGACTTGATATCCCATATATAAACATTTTCACAAGTTGGTATAGTGAAACTGGGACCAACAGCTTAACGTGCTTCCCGAGGCACTATTGGTGTTGTAGGCACTGTAGTGTTGTTGTTGGAGACACCCGATTGGTCTCCCTAAAATCGAGTAGGTAAGTTTACACTTGCTTCATACATTTTGAGTCAAGTGTCCGCGGTGTGATGATTAGTTATTATTGGTATCTTAGAAACAGCCCTAAATACTAATGGCCTTATTCATAAAAAATAATGAGTCCTTGAAGAACACTTTAGTTACAAAAGGTTTTGTCCAGTGGCGAACTTATCAGGGGCGAAATATCTTCTTCCAAACCCAAGTTATATCCTGGTGAGACATATGACAGGCGAAAAAAAAAACAAAAGAACTTGAATTCGTTTAATGATGTTTTTCGCACAGAACAATTGTACATTTCTACGCTGCAAAGGTTAGAATGGGGCGGCCGAAACAACTATTCCACCTCTGGTTTTGTCTCTTTTAAGTATATTCATTTTTGTTGCTAAAATAGATACAAAACCTACTATAAAGTACTACTAGAATATCGTTTAAGGCCTCAATAAGTTTTATTAAATACAGCTATAATAATATTAAAATTAAAAGACCTATCAATGTGAAATAAAACTAAACATTAAAAATAAAGGGAAGAATATAAACAACAAAAAAATCCACAATGTCCCGATTCTGTTCCGGCCCGAAGGTTCTCATATTATATAATTATTTATCTATAAAAAAAATAACTAGGTATTTCACAGGTATTATTTTAGCTTGTATGTGTTCGTGTACAATCGCAGCTCGGCTTGAGCATATGTATTAAACTTACGCTCGCTTCATACTTCATACATTTTGAGTCGAGTGTCTATTCAGTGAAGTAGACAGTATAAATGTTCGGGTTATTAGATTAGTATCTTATAAACATTCCTAAATACCAATTATTTATCCACATTTATATTATATTACATTGTCATACGCCTGTCGCTTGTCATAAAGGATATTCCACAAGAGAACAACGTATCGTGAAGCGTTTTTGAATTTATTTATACCCAAGCCTACTGTATTGGTAAAATTTTGGTCTTTTAGAAACATTACCACAGTTGGTCTGTGGGTTTAATAATAAATAAATAAATTTAGAAATCCAACATTTTTATATGATCACGATATTGGATAGTTTTACCAATAAAGGTTTATGGAAACTTATCCCACGTTTTAACGTAACGTTAATACGTAAATAACTCATAGTAGAGCCTCAGACTGCGTTAATCTATACTTGATTACTTTTATAGTATTATTAATAAATATAAACGTGAATTTTATGATTTTAATATAGAATATTACTTGCTTATTTTTTTTATTGACAACATATACTAACTATTTACTATACTTGCTTACAAATAATATTTTTAATTTGGCTACAGGGTATATTGGCAGCCTCCGTAGACTAGTGGTCGATGCCCAACCATGGCGAAAAAATATTAGTTCTTATTTTTGTACAGTATGTCATGGTCTGGGTGTTTATAAAACATATTATGTATTATATCATTGTTTCCGTTACATATAGTACAAGTCTAGAGTTTAGTTTGTGACAAGAGGCTCTACCATGGCTTTGCGCTTTATAGCAACGTAACGTATACGTATACAAATACGTTACGTTTCTAGTTTTCTACAATGGCCAAACCCATGGTAGAGCCTCAGAGCAATATCTGTAAATTGTTTTCAATATTAAGTTTGTCCTTCGGCTTTGTTATTTGTCAAAATATAAGCTAATTTGACTGTAAATTGCAGTATTTTGAAATTGGAATGGCAGTTCAGCTCTTGCATTATATGAATAATGCCCCTACCAAAATAAAGTTTTGAATTCTCCACAATGTTCCAGATTTATTTTTTTATTGGACCACGAAATGTGACTTTGTATCTACCTGATGATAAGCAGACCTGCAAAGTCCATGAATGGGGTCGTTTAACAATGTATTTATCGTCAATTTAATCGCTCATTTCGTAGCTATAAAGTATGAAAGGAGACTACCACCTCGAACAGAAATCGATGCAAAAGTCTCCGGAGAACCGGTGAACCTATAGGCTAAAAACGAAACATGACTAGGTCACTTGACGCTTTTTGCATCTGTATGTGCGAATGGAATGGAGCTTCCTGAAAGTTCCAGACTATTCCCGTTCCAGAACGTTTGGTTGTTCAATATTCTGAAATGTTGTGGAATGCTCTGGAATACTCTCAAATGTTATGGACTGTTGACAGACTGACAGAAAAAGAGGGCAAAACTTCCAGCCCTTTATCTTGAAAAATACGCTCTTTGAATAAAGCGAGAACCTTCTTCGTGGGTGGGAAATAGAGGGCTACCACACCTTATAGGGGTATACATTGTGACTTTGAAAGGATGTACTTTGGGCTAATATGAGGTTCTACTGATCAAATCGAACAACTTTTCCCATGTCATCATGCGTCGCTAATATCATGTCTGATAATATGCATGTGCAAATAGCATGTGTCTGATGGACAGTTTCAGAGAAATAACCCTGAAAAGTCGCTTTTCGATTTTTTTAACAATAATTCAAAAAACACAGTAAAAATTGTTTTAATCGGGTGGCATTCGAAATTTAATCTATTATAAGTACAAATAATGGTCGCGATGTTTGGATAGATATAGATCAATAACCCATCTATAAATAATTCATAAGATGGTATGTGAAACTGGGACCGACAGCTTAAAGTGCTCTCCAAAACACTATAGTGGTGTTGTTAAACAAATGTAGGTACATATTTTATTAGATTAAAAACTCGTTGGTACACACCGGGGTTTGAACCTAAGTGTTTTTAAGTAAGGTCTAACCAACTCGGCCACCACGTATATTATTTTAATAGATATTATTACCAAGGTAAAGTAAACATGTTGACCATGGCTACCATGCCCGTACTTCATAATGTATATAAAACCTCGATTTATAGGAATAATTTTAGGTTTTAGTAAGTACTTAACTACCATCACTGTAGTTGCTAAAAAGATGACATAAAATGTCAACTTTATACGAAAAAATTAAAATTCTCAAAAAAAAAAACAATATAATATCCCAGTTAGTGCTATGCGTACATTCTGTAACCCCTCGTCGCCTGCTCAAAAATAATTGCATAAGTACTTATAGTGATATCGAAAAGATTTTAATGCAGTGTTATATCATTCATTATAATATACCCAACTTTGCTTCATATATCAGTTTTTTTATCTCTATATTTAAATCGAAATATAATATACCCTATTTTACCCCCAGAGTATTTTAACAAAAAAAAACGCATATATATCGGTTCAGTAGTTTTTGAATGATGCCCCGATAAACAAACAATCGGACACAAAAATTCTATAAATGATAAATTATTATTAAGCCTATTTAGAGTCGATCCCGGCATTTTTTTTATATCAGTACAGATTTTTTTATATTACATTTATATGTTATGTATATAGGAAGTCACTCGTGTTGGTACGAGTACATATACCTAGTCGTTACCCGGAGCTACGTTGTTAAATTTGATTTATATCGCCTATTTATTTAAAGTACCTACCTAATAAAATACCATCACGGGTGCCCATTATTACCTTACCTATAAGTACTTTGTAATATTGCAAAAAAATACTAATAAAGATTTAATAATAAATAAAAATAACTTAGTTCATGAAAGGAGGTGGTGCAATTCCCAAAATCTCCCGCGCAAAATATACCACGAAGGATATACACGGCATTGAAAACTGAAATTTATTGTTAGGAATACTTGGAAAACTTTACATTAAAATTTTTAGTTTGTAAAATTTTATTCACTACAACTGAAAGCGATACTTTGAATTTTCAACTTTTTCAATAATAAAGCTAAAAAAATAGGTCTGTAGGATTTTTAAAATAGATGTATTCTCTTTGTGTTGAGTGCTTATTTCAGATAGTTGCACAAAAAGGGGACTACAATGTTTTTTAATAACTCAAGTTGTTTGTGGGCACCAAGTCTAGGTTTATTACCTTCTTTATATTTCCCATGAAGGTAAAAACCGTGCTCGTCCGCGCGTCACTACTGGAGTAAGCATCATTCAATTACATTTTCATGACACAAATTAAATTTAAATGATTATAAGGTATCAAAATTCTCATTAAAAATAAAAACACATCATTAGTTCTTCAACTTCTAACTGACGCACATAGTTTAACAGTTACCATCAGATTTTGATATTTTATTTATGGGTTTTATTATTATTTTTTATTAAGGTTTAATATAAGAAAAACTTGTTAAATACATACTTGAAAAACGTGACACTAGGTACTTTTTTTTAATACTAGTTTCTACACAGCTTTAATGCACAATTAACCATTTTTCCGACAATAAAAGCGGAGCTCTTTTCCACTTTCTCCGCCGAATGCACAAATCAGACTGAGGATGTAAAAAATATGAAAGTGTGTGTGAGTGACAAATTTATCACTCGCGCGACACCTTTCAAATTGAATAATGCTTACTCCAGTAGCGGCGCGCGGACGGGCACGATTTTTACCTTCATGGCATCGCCGGTATCGTACTAAGTATTATGAAACAATTTATATATCATGCTTACTCCATTAGCGCGGGGCGCGTTTTTTTAGCTTCATGATATTTCCCAACAAAATTAAATTCTCAATTATAAAACCTATTTAAAAAATATATATTAAAGAAGACATTTACAGGTAGCTTTGATTCCTGTTTTTTCTAAAATATTTGAAAAGACAATAGTAGATTATATTCTTATTTAGATAAAAATAATGTATTGATTAAAGAGCAAAAAGGATTTCGGAAAGAAATGTCTATTGACCTAGCTATCTTCGACCTACTGAAAAAAGTTATTTATTTATTTATTTAAATATGATACTCACGACAAGATGTAGCCATTACATTGTTGTAAAAGGCTTAAGGTACACAAATTGAGCTAACATCTGGACTACAGTTTATTCAGTTTATTCAGTTTATTTCCACCATAGGTTCTCTTCGTGGAACACTTGGTTACAGTCGTACATCGATTGATTGGGTTATATAATAAATTAGTACCTATATTCAAATAAATTAAGTACTTATAATACTACTGACAAACTAATAACAATAATAAAATTTTAAAACGTTAACAACAATAATAATAAACCTGCAGAACTAATCACTAAATTCAGTAAACAATCCATGCCAATGTCAAACAATACTAGTTACAAATTAAAACAATAAATAATTTAAGTACCTTTTAATGGGCCTTGGCATCATTATTTCGAATGTACAATGTCATACAATTTTATTATAATAATATAATAGCAGCTGTAAAGAGGCCTTGTCATAATTTAACAAATAATAATAATAAAGAAATGTCAATATAAGTATATAACATGTTATATATGATAACAAAAATGTAATATAGTATATAAATTAATATTATTATAATTATAGCAGCTGTATAGAGGCTTTGTCATAATTATTTCTTTAATTAATTAACAATAACATTCAGTAATAATTATAATGAATGTCATTTCAACAATAAAATAAATAATAAGATAAATAAAAATAAATAATAAGATAAATAAAAATAGTAATTATGTCAAAACACAAATTAATTAATTAAATAGCAACAGCATAAAATTTAGTAATAATTTTAATGAATATAATTATAACAATAATAATAGTAATCAAATAAATAAAAATAGTAATTACGTATCTCAAAACACAAATTGTATATTATAAATTTATAAAAAAATAGAACATGATGTAAAATAAAGTTAAGTAAAGTCTTTATTGTCATAAAGTTCAAGGTCTTGAAGAAGCTTTCGACAATTAGTTTTAAACGTTTTTGTTGTTTGTTTCTTCCAGTCATCATTTACTTTATTATAATATTTAATACTGTTTACTATGAAACTTTTATGCTTTGTACTCAATCTACATTTCTTATTT
Source organism: Monopis laevigella (assembly GCA_947458855.1). Lineage (NCBI taxonomy): Eukaryota > Metazoa > Arthropoda > Insecta > Lepidoptera > Tineidae > Monopis > Monopis laevigella. Next base: position 15,850,556 of record OX381587.1, read on the forward strand.
GCTACCTTATGTTTATTTCTTGTTGCGAATGAATGAATGTCAGAGTTTACTGGGGTGTTTCGTAGGTTACTGGAACCATATAGAATATTTTGTAATACGTAAGTGGATGCTAATGTCATTATTCCTAATTCCTTAAATTTACCTCTACAACTATCTAAGGGTTTCAGATGTAGTACAGTCCTAATGGCCCTTTTTTGTAAAATAAAGATCTTTTGAACTTTAGCAGCATTCAACATCAACATCTTACTATTATGAGTATACGATATAATATTTAGTACGATACAGTATTTTAGAATAACAGACTTTATATAAAGAAAGAAAAAATCAAAACTACATGCAATTCATTAAAGCAAACAAACGAACATAATGAATAATAAAACACAATCAAGCTAAAACAAATCTATATAAAACAAATCAAAGCCAATAAGTATTATGGTAATAATTAACAACTTAGAGAATATCTTGTAATGATATTTTTAAATGTAAAAGGCTAGAGTCAAAGATATCAATATTGGAAATATAAATCATAGAAAACCAGTATTAACAATTTAAATGGATCTAAGTATGGCTTTTGATTGTGTCGACTATAATATACTACTAAATAAATTGAATGTATATGGGATTCGTGGAAGTTGCAAATAAGTTTTGAATCATATTTAAAAGATAGATCGCAAGTAACGCAAATTAATAGAATTTGTCTTAAATCAAAATAGGATAACTTTTATACTTCTAGAGCAAGTAGAGTGCGATGTGGTGTTCCACAGGGTAGTGTTTTGGGCTCCTTGCTATTTTTACTTTATATTAATGATTTTTATAAGGCTAGTCACTACCCTGTAGCTCTCTACGCAAACGAAAGTAATATTATGTGTACTTGTGATGACAATAACTTTTGTATGTTTATGAATAACTTTTCTATGAGTATGATGTGAATAGGGCTTTGGATAATGTAATAGATTGGTTACAATTAAATAATTTAAACATAAATTTGAGTAAGACAAAGAAAGAAAGATTTTAAAATATGTGTTAAATACAAACGCGAAAGTAATATAAATAAAATTACACAAATTAAATGGTATTCCCCCCGTGTAATTTTACACAACACATATGCAAAAAGCTCAGTAAATTTTCTTATGCACTGTATAAATTGTCCAAAAGAGTAAGATCTGCCGTAATAATTACCTACCATGGCGATGTGATGTCTTTATTAAAATATGGTATATTCTAGGGAAATTAAAAAAAAAAACAAACTCAGCTTTAAGTTTGTACTGTGTTTACCAGAAATAATCATATTAATACATACTATATTTTATAAACACTCGACAAATGATGACAAACTGTACAGAAAGTATGTTATGTTTTTGCCATGGATGGGAATCAAATCCACGACCTATCTATAGATTTGTTTTTATAACATTTTAATATTTCTTGAACACGATGGTGGTATCATCTATATCTTGAAATCTATACCTTAACGGTGCTTATTCTATTTAAAAAAAAAACATCAAAACTGACGTAACTAAAAATATGTTATAATGTAATAATAACCAAGCACAAAACCGCCACCCCTGCAACCTATAAATTCCAAAAGACGTTAATTGGAACGTCCTTTTATATTTTAAACGATAATGTAAGAATAACGCATTAGAGTGTTCCGTTTAACGCAAGAGGTCATTAATAAAAGTAAGTACGAAAACTTATTTAAACTTCCCCGTGCTCTAACGGGGACCGCCTTAGCTAAATTGGCTTTCAACACCGGGTGCAAGCAAACTTACTCAATGAATGTAGTTCTACATAGCCTTTGTATTCTTCTTTCGACTACATTAAGATAAAACTCTGAGTCGACTAATTGGTATTCTTCTTTTAAGGACACTGCATTCGTAATGGCCAAGTTTGCGTTCTTCATACAAAATGAGCTTTCGCAATTCCAATAATATTCGATTAATGTTTGTCGCTGAATGAAAATAATATTTTTGACTGTCATTGTATTTCTGTGTTGGGTTTTTTGGGGTTAAAAAATATTTCTAAATATTATAATACAAAAGTTTGTATTAGGTACCTACCGATAATATTTAAATTATATTTTTTAATTTGCAGTAGCTGCTTTATTATTTTTCATATGTCATCCAATAAGATACATAAATAAAACACAAAATAATAATAATTCTAGCTTTCTATATTTAGCCTTATTAGGGCGTCTTCAGGCAACAATACTTACAAGGTACATTTACTTTCTGTTACCGATAATAGAAAGATTTTTACGTATAGTACTAACCATATAAATTATAACAACATAAAAATAATAATTGAACTTTGACTAATAGCTGAGCTATATTAGAAGTACGTTTGTATAGGCGTCAAGTCGACTACAGAGCCCTACTACGTACAATACGATTGCATTTTATTTATATTTTAGCTTCAGAATCATTACCACTTAGACAAGAATACAGATGGTCCTAAATACCGGTAAGTTCACATACTGATTTCGAAATATCTAGGTTACTTAATTATTTATCTTTACATTACATACATATACAGGGTGACTTTGAAAGGATGTACTTTGGGCTAATAGAGGTTCTGCTGATAAAATCGAACTTTTCCCATGGAACCATGTATAGCAAATGAAAAAAAATGCCTTCTCCATACACTTTGTATAGGGAAACGGAATTTGATCAGCAACCCCTCATATTAGTCCAAAGTACATCCTTTAAATTTCACCCTGTATAATTGTAATTTAATAAATTTTGTATACCTTTTACACTATAAACTTATTTATAGTGTAAAAGGTATACAGAATTTATTCAGTTAACGAATGTAATTATTTTTAAGCAGCGAGAGATTACAGAATGTGTCCATAGCACTAACTGCTTTTCCGCGTTGTATGGCCTTTGGTATTCTTTGGCCTAAAAGAAATCCTGAACCTGGACCCCCGTTGCCTCCTTAGGCTTTTTACCTAGTAAAAGTATAAAGGTTTTTTATATATAATATATAATTTAGGTGAAAGAAAACACTCTATAACTTCGCTAAGCCGACCGACCGGACTTGTTACCATACAGATGCAAAACCCGTAGTCATGTTTCTGTTTTAGTCTGTTAGTCTGTGGGTTCACCGGTTTTCCAGAGACTACTGCATCAATTTCTTGTCGAGGTGGTGATCTCCTTTCATGGCGCAGTTACGAAATAGGCAAATGATTTGTCGAAAAAGCAGCGAGGATCTTAAAATAAACTTGTAATGCAAATAAGTCTTTGTCGCCGCCCATTTTTTAACCGCATCATTTAGCTGGCATAGTGGATGCGAATAATATTGTTAAACGGCAATGTATTGATCGACCCCATTCATGGATTTTGTAGGTCTGCTTACCACCATGTAGATACAAAGTCACATGCCGTGCTCCGATAATAAAAATAAAAATTATACCATCACGGCAAACGGCGCGGAGGGATTAACCCGTCCTCATTTCGCCGATGGTATTCGAAGGCAACACCTAACAAGTGGCGAGCTTGTTGCGGTGTTTATGATGAAATAGCCTCGTATAAAGCGGTCACCCATCCCAGGCCGGCATTGTTGTCATCTGCTTAACCTTGTTATCAGTGACTCAACCACTATAATAATAAAAATAAAATAAAAAATATCTTTTAGAATATAATGTATTCTTTGTATACAATTTAAGGGCGTCAGGGCACTATGCTAAAAACCACTAAATGATTTAAAAAATAAATAAATAAATACCATCACGGGTGCCTATTTGGCTCCCGAGAACCGTTTAAACGGCCTTAGGGTCCCAGCGGAGGGATTAACCCATCCTCATTTCGCCGATGGTATTCGGAGGCAACACCTAACAAGTGGCGAGCTTGTTGCGGTGTTTATGATGAAATAGCCTCGTTGTATAAAGCAGTCACCTATCCCAGGCCGGCTTTGTTGTCATCTGCTTAACCTTGTTATCAGTTGCGCAGTGACTTAACCACTAGGCTGGGGCCGCTTTTTATGATTTAAGAATATCAAACTAAGTTTTTATAATGCTATAGATGAGTTTGAACTGTTGTGCGTGAAATCATTTGGACACGTAATAAACATAAATAAAATACAGAAACCCATTGACTTCTACGTAAACTAGACACGAACATTCGAGAAAGCTATTTGTAATACTATTAAAGTAGTACCTAAGTAGGATAAAACTAAATAAATTTGTTACTCACATAAAATAATCTTTAAATCGTTATTACAACAAATTCTCATATATATATAAATATATATGAGAATTTGTCGATTATGTACAAATGTATTATGGAGTTATACAGGATTGACCGCAACATAATGAGCAAAATTTTAGTTCTGTTTAGCTTGTCCTGGATTCTTTGGGAGGGTAGCCCGAAGACTGTAGACGCAGTTACAGTTAGTTACAGTAGTTACAGTACAGTTATCAAATTTAATTTTATTGAATATTATTGTGCAAAAGTGTACTAATTTTGTAGAATAAGCATTCGTATAGTAATATTAAGTGTGAGAGGTGTAGTATTTACGCAGTGATCTTGGTGTTTGTGCTATCTCAACGAATACCTTTATCTTCAGTAAAATGGCGGTACCCATTTTACTGTTGATTATTTCTTCCTCCTTCACTTGACACTGGCATCACTATACCGTATGTTTGCATACGGTCATGTGGCCATTCCTAATTCTAACCTAGTCCTTTCCCTATTCTTCTCCATCCTATTATCCCACTTTTACCGTACATTATTACATTTTTTTAAATCTGCCCACAACTGTCATTGGCAAAATTATGCTTAAAGCGTAGAATGCCATATAAGTAAAATAAGTAAAGTAGCTTGTCCTGTTTACTTAGAAGTCAATGGTTCTACCAAAAAATCCTATCCATTTCGGGTCATATCGACTCTTCTATTTCAAATTTGACAGACTAGTGGTTACGCCTCCGGTGGTCGTGGGTTCGATTCTCACCCAAGGCAAAAAAAAAAAGTATGTTTTTCTGTACAGTTTGTCATGGTTTGGGTGTTTATAAAATATAATATGTATCATATCGTTGCTTCTGGTACACATACCTCTTGTGTAACTCAAAATGTCGCAAGAGCCTTACTTGTAAGAATAAATAATTATTATTTTATTTTATTAAAAACTACCATCCTGCTAAGTTGAGCACCTAAAAAAGTTGTCTTGTCATAATATTAAAATATTATTTGTCATGTCAGTTGTTTTTAAATCGTCACACGCAAGTAAACAAAACAATACACAGATTATAAATCATGTGGATGAAATAGAATAGAGTATAATATAGATTATCTGTGCTTGTTTGTTTACCTGCGTGTGACGTCACACTTGACATAGACTGCGAAACAGCGTTTTTAGCGCCATTGTGGAAATTTAAACTTTAACATTGATTTTTATTAATAATAGAGTAGATATCCCGGAAATATCAATGTAGTGTGCTTATTATGTAATGAAGAATCATATAAAACAAGTTTCAAAAAGGAGTCAAATACCCTATTGTTGCTACTCATATAGTTATGCTTAAGGCATATTGAAATAAAAAAATATAATATTCACCTAAGTATACTTGTTTTATTACTTTATCCAAGTCTTTTAATATATTATATAAAATATATAGTTAATGTGATTAATTCTGTGTTAATTATATATTAATAGACAAAGTGTCTAAATTTAGTAGATATTATAAATAACGGTCGGAAAGTATATATAATATCCGGATTTATTACTTTCGCTGTAACATAAATTCTCCTACATATTATTATATTATTATTATTATTGGAAAAAATACTTAAATATTATATATTTATATAACATAAACATTGCCGCTTAAACATATATTTCATTAAACAATAAAAAACTAGACCCATTTTTTTTTTTAATGTCACAGTCAAAAGACATTGTACAATTTACCAGTAATCAAATTATTCCCTATTAGTTTAACTTTCAAGCTTCTTGTTTTAAATATTTTAACATTAAAAGTCCAGTTCCTGAAATCCCATTAAAACTTTTCGAAATATCTTCATAAATGGTTTGGGAGATCTGGATTTGATAGACGAAAGCCACAGTGATTATAAGTACTAAATTACAGTCGTTTTTTTAAATCAAATATCTAAAGTAAAATCAATACACAGCCATGCATACACTATTTTGAAATACACACACACCCATACACAAACACATACCTAAAACCGCATTATTAACAGTATAATAATAATAATATGTAGGACAATTTACACATATTTCTCTGGTCACAAACTAAGTTCTAAACTTGTACTATGTGTACCAGAAGCAACGATATAATACATATTATATTTTATAAACACCCAGACCATGAAAAACTGTACAGAAAAACGTACTATATTTTTTTTTGCCATGGGTGAGAATTGAACCCAAGCCAACCGGATACAACTCCAATGGCGCAACCACTAGATATTTTTTATTATATACCTACTTAATTACATATATTTAAAAAATCCTGTTTAATCAAATTACATTTTTGAATATAATACAGTATAATAAAATTGTAATAGTATTGTAAATTTCAAAATAATAATAACAATAATAATGTATAATAAAACTAATATTTTAACATCGTAATAATTGCATTGAATTCCTAAATAATCATGTTAAATAACACATAAACATAACAATAATAATGTGCCATAAGGAATATATTAATTAATTTTCTAATATAGAATAAATAATAATAGGTTGATGTCTTGAAATTTTTATTCCATATTAATTAATTACTAAATAATAATGTTTACCTAATTACATTTGTGCTAAAAATTGTTATACCTCTGAACTAAGACCTTAAATGGAATCTTAATTTGCAGTGCCCTTGCAGGGTTCACGTTGTATTACTTATATTTTACTAACAACCTACTACTAAACCACAATGTGATGCAATAAATTATTTGTATTTGTATTTATTTGTATTTATTATTATTATTACTAGTCTACGGAGGCTGTCAAATCTTATCATATGAATAGATTGAGAAGCGTATTGCGTGGTGACAAACAGGTAATCGGCTCAGCACAAGCTACAACAGGTTGCGCTGTAGCGCTGATTTTCAGCCGATGCCTATTTTGTATGAGGACGGTAGAAGGCATATTGTGTAAATAGTCGTATTAAGAGCCCTGGAGTCGACTTAATGCCCATACAAATTAGGTGGGAGGAAGGACTCTATAACTTCGTTAGGCCGACCGACCGGTCTCGTTACCACCGCCCATACAAATGTCAAAACTGTCAAGTGACCTAGTCATGTTTCGGTTTAAGTCTGTGGGTTCACCGGTTTTCAGGGGACTACTGCATCGATTTCTTGTCGAGGTGGTAGTCTCCCTTCAGGGTGCGATTACGAAATGGGTAATTGAATAGACAATAAGGTAGCGAGTATATTGAAAATTAAATATACTCGTAATGAAATTTATCTTCATCGCCGCCCATTTCGTAATCGCATCATTTAGCCGGCATGTTGTTTAAGAACAATTATTGATTGACCCCATTCATGGACTTTATAGGTCTCGTCACCACCAGGTGCAAAGACAAAGTCACATGTCGTGCTCCAATAAAAAAAAATGTACTTCTAATATTATAACTTGGGTTTTGGTCAAAGTTTAATTATTTTTTTATCTCAGTAATTGTATACAAAAAAAAAATTAACCACAACAGGGTTTTTTTGTGTACAATTACGAAAATAAAAAAAAATATTATAATATATATAAAAATAATTATTACTCTGCCAAGTGGTATCCCATTTAAGGAGATTTTTTAATTAAATTTAGATTTAATTTTTTTTTATTTTTTTTTATTTATCTATGTTTTGTAAGTTTCTTTGTGTAAATATAATATATATAATATCAATTACAATATTTTAAAAAAAACTGAATTCGAAAATAATGACCCAACACAAAAAGATTAATAAATACAATGACCGACAAAAATATTATTTTAATTCTGTGACAATCAGTAATCGAGTATTATTGAAAGCTGATTTTGTATGGTGAACGGGGAATTCGCGATTACGAATACAGTGCTCTTAATACAGCTATGACCGAAACTCATCTAGAATTAAATTAATGGTACATTTTCATATAAAAATATTCCTGCTGGATCGGGAATTTTATTACCAAAAGTACCGACCGGATGTATCTAAATGTAAGTAAATTATCCTGAGTGATTACTTGCCCACATTGCTCACAATATTTTTCTCCAAAATATTTTTTCCTATACAACCCAATATTAATATTTCAATAGTAGATACACACAGAATTCTGAAATAGAGGTAAAAAATATTTGAGCTGCGTGACTTTATCTAATTGTATTTACCGTCAAGTGGCATACCTAGTAATGTTTCGGTTTTAGTCTGTGGGTTCACAGGTTTTCAATAGACTACTTTATATATTTCTAGACGAGGTGGTTACGAAATGTGAAGTTGATTTGGCGATAAAGCATTGAAAGTATAATAATAATACAAATTCGTCGCCGCGCATTTCTTGACAGCATCATTTAGTTAGCATAATGGAAGCGATCAATGCTATTGATCGACCCCATTTCTGGATTTAGGTCACGTTAAGCTGTCAGTCCCGGTTTCACTATACCAACTTGTGAAACTGTTTATAGATGGGTTATTGAGTCTATTCAAAACATCACGACGAGCTAGCCACTTGTTATACCATCAGCTACGACGTGGTGGGATTAAAACCCCTCCGCTGGGTACCCTAGGGCCGTAAGGCATCCGTGATGATTAGGACATGCCACAAAGTCACATTAAAAAACAAGCTAAATAAATAGATTTATGAAAAAAAAACTTTCAGTCGACTCTATTTAAAAACGCTTTCATCAACTAAGACTAACTAAATCTCTGATATACCTCTGTTACATTGATATTAAAACAAAGTGACAAAAATATAACCAGGTTTACGGCAAACCTTATACACGTTTCTGAATAGAGCCTAAAAGCTCAGTTTAAATACTTATAAGTTGGAATTTGTATAAATTAAAAATAACAAAGCCCGGAAAATTTGCCCAGTTAATTAGTCTGATTGTTTCTCTTTAATAGTGGGCTTCCGACAAAACGAAAAAAAAGTTTATTTAATTAAACTTTGCAAAAATATCTAAAAATGAACAACCGAATTTCTTTTTTAAAATTAAAATAGATTTTATGAAACTTGGAGCGGTGGCTGTCATCATAGGCACGGAATGAAAAAACCGCTTCAGCCGCGTATATAACCAGAGTTTGATAACCAGTTTTCAAACAGGAAATAATTATTGTTTGGTTACGGTTATTTAAGAAGTTTATTTTATAAGTTTTTGATAACTGGGTTATCTACGAAAAAATTGAATTTTTGTTTGTAAACCGCTTGGACGTTATATGATAACCAGTCATCTATGGAAGAATAATGATATTATTTTCAGAACCGCAGTTTCAACATAAAAGAAATATTCTTGTTACGTAACTATTCTATCTATGTTATAAGAATATTGTATAGAATGGTTATGTAACCGCATGGACGTCGCGTAGTTTGATAACTATCAATGAAAAAACCAAGGATTAAAATGTAAAATGTAAGATTAACAACTTTTATAAAGGAGGGACTCAAAGTTGGGAAACTGTAAGGTGGAAAAAAATAATAAGTTAACCAGGCTTTCGTTACTACAGCCAATACAGATACAAAGACCATCAAGTGGCCTAGCCATGTCATTGTTATAGTTCGTGAGTTAACTGGTTTTCAGGAAAGTCAGAAAAGGATTAACGTTAAGTGTAACACTAACAACTTTTGTAAAGGAGGGACTCAAAGTTGGAAAACTTTTAGGTGGAAAAAAAAATTTCACTAGGCCGACCGATCGGTTTCATTACTACCGCCAATACAGATGCAAAGACCGTCAAGTGCCCTAGCCATGTCACGGTTTTAGTCTGTGGGTTAACCGGATTTCAAGAGCGTACAGGTCTCATTTGAATATGTGTTAGGACGAAATAGTCTGTTGATTTGATAATTAACCAGCTAGGATATTAAAGTACAGTCGTAATGCAAATTCGCCCTTGCAGCAAGGCCGTTTCGTAACAGCATTTTGGTACCGACCTATGCTGCTAAAAATGCTGCTTGTAAGCCTCTATTTTTCTTTTCCAGGCCTTTGGTTTTGATATACATGGTGACTTTAAAAGGATGTACTTTAGGCTAATATGAGGTTCTGCTGATCAATACGAACAACTTTTCCCATGGAACCATGTGCCGCAAATAAAAAAAAATATTGCCTTCTCCATACAAACTAGTAATGTTAAAATGACCAATTTGTATGGGGAAGCCAACATTATTTTTCATCTGCGACACATAGTTCCATGGGAAAAGTTGTTCGATTTGATCAGCAGAACCTCATATTAGCCCAAAGTACATCCTTTCAAATTCACCCTGTATAGATGATCAATGAATAGATACAATTCATTGAAAAAACTGCGGAATGGACTTCGAAAGCAAGGACCTGGAAATTAATTATCGTATCAATAAGCATAATACGATTACAGTAAGGAATATAATTATTTTAAAAGAACGAATATTATCTCTATGGAAACCAATCCGATTGCTGTAATGGCAAATCACCAATAGGCCAGCAATACTGGCATAAATTAATCGAAGACATCTCGCTCCAAATACAGACCGAGTTTCAAATTTAATTAAAAGGCAGTATCTCTGTAGGTAGAATTACAGATTTAAATTAGGATTGAATGCTAATGGAAAATTCAAATGTTTCTTTATTTCTTGGTAGGAATCTTTTGAGTCTAATTACTTACATTATCACGTACCTTCCTTTGTGCAATTTGTGTGTTATTTGATTGGTGTAATGTTACGTCACGCAAATTTTCCGCCAATCATGTCCCCTTTTAACTAATTTTAATTTTGGAATATGTAATTAAATTATGTAAAGGGGTATTTGTTTTTTGTTCGTCAAGTGACCTAGTCATATTTCGGTTTTAGTCTGTGGGTTCACTGGTTTTCAGAAGACTACTGCATCGATTTCTTGTCGAGGTAATAGGGTGCGGTTACGAAATGGGTAGTTGAATTGACGAGGAGGCAGCGGGGATACCAAAATATACCTACTTGTAATGCAATTCGTCATTGTCGCCCCCTATTTCGTAATCATTTAGCCGGCATAGTGGGAGCGATTAATATTGTTTAAGAACAATTATTGATTGACCCCATTCGTTGACTTTGTAGGTCTGCTCACCACCAGGTAGATAAAACATCACATGTCGTGCTCCATAAAAAAAAAGTTATTCCATTATTTTTGGTAATTATAATATACCAAGATATTTACAAGTTACTAATAAAACTAGCTAAAGACTACGGGGAATATATATACCAGTAGGTAATATACAAAAAAAGCGTATACGTAATATAAATAAAAAATGTTTTTGCACATTAAGCTGTCGGTCACAGTTTCACTTTACCAATTTATATAACTATTTACACATATACACAAAAACCGCCACGCATTTTCCTGTTGGACGATGTCATACCACGACGATGTAGGAATAAACCCCCTCCGCTGTATACTGAGGCCGTTAATTCTTCATTGTTTTTTTTTTATGTTTAACATTGTTATACTATGTACATGTTATATTAAATTTTTAATGATAAAAATGCAATGAAAAAAAATATGGTAGGCGGTATTCGAACCCACGAACCTCGCTTTCGCGGCAAGGCGCTCAAACGCTGAGCCAACTAGGTTCCAGTGACCCCTCATGAATTTTGTCATTGCTTATTATCTATTTATACACAGACGCCCTCTATATCTAGCTTACTTCTAATAACTCTATACGAGTGAAGTTAGAAGTTCTAGTTTCTAATACACGATGGTAGAGAAATCTGTTTTTTATTTTTACTTTTTTCAGTATTTTTTATTTATGCTTTTTTATAAATTCCTTATTAAGATAATCTGATATTAAATTTTAAAGATAAAAATACAATGAAAAAATTGGCATATTATGCATTATTTAAATAGTATAACGTCCGTGTATAAATTGTAGAAACATGAATACGAGAAGCAGAGAATTCATTTACTGAAACAGTAAAATATTTGGCAAAGCTTAACAATTTCAATTGGAATTAATTTTCATCTTTTTATGGTATTTCAGAAAACGGACGGAGCATTCTTTTGGAATGCTTTTTTGGAAAAAATGTTAATAAATAGGTTTTATTTAATAATAAATTGGTTTATTTTTTTTCATTTATTATGGCTTCGAAACAAGTCTTTCTGCCAAGATAAATAGGTGTGTGGACTACTAACTAATAATGAATGTATACAGCGGAAAAAATATTTTAGGCTTCACTTACCTATATAATCTTTGAAAAACATTTTTATTTTCATTAATAAAATTCCCCATATTTTTGTTATGAATAAAAATTAATCCAGTAAATGCATGTTTATTAATCATTTATTACAGAAAAAATACTATGAAAGGTAAAAAAAAAACTAAAATAAATATATAACTAAAAAGGGTAGGAAGTAAATAATAGTATAAGGGGGATTAGAAAATTAGGTCGCCATCATAAGCGGCATGGCATGTGCCCACATGACACTGGCGGCGTCTCTGCGCTGAATAGCCATGCTGACCGTCTGTACAAAAAAAATGGGCCACCTGTTTTTTTTTTTGACTGATATTTATGCATTTTTATAAATTCCTTTTATAGTATAATCTTATATTCATTTTTTAAAGATAAAAATGCAATAAAAAAATTCCTGGTGGCGGGACTCGAACCCACGATCGCGGCAAGGCGCTCAAACGCTGAGCCAACCAGGTTCCAGTCAGCCCTCACGAATTTTGTCATTGGTTGTTATCTACTTATACACAGACGCCCTCTATTAGCTTTCTTCTAATAACTCTTATACGAGTGAAGTTAGAAGTCCTAGTTTCTAATACTAGATGGCAGAGGAGTCTGTTTTTTGTTTTTACTTTTTTCACTGACTAATACAGAGTAGATATGGGCGCCGCGCCGGAAGTATTTCGGAAACTTGATCGTCGCTGATGGCAATAAAAAGAAAATGATTAATTCTGATCAAGTTTAATGTTTAGCATATCTCAATGCTGTGAAAAAAGAAAGCGAAGACGTTACTTTTTACACTTTAGATACTCTAAGTAGATTAAATTAAGTTTTTAGTTTTTTATTATTTTATTTTCACAGACGGCGCCCACGTCTAACAGAGAGCCTGAGGGGCATTATCTGTTTCCAACGGTGGCGTGGCTGCGTGAGTAGCTAACCGAAAACGTTTTAAATACTCGGTTTATCGAAGCTTTCCCTGATGGGTCACCGAGGAGGTAATGGGGTCAGCTTGGGCCCTCCACCATCTGTCCATCTATCGCTATATTTACGTTATAGAGAAAGAATGATTTTTTTCTTGAGAGATGTTTTGCATTTTGGCCCTAAGCTCCAAAAGTTTCAACAGCAAAGCTGAAAATATCATAATGAACTTGAAGATGTTTATATTTATTATATTTTGTCGTTTCCGCCTTTTTTTAATAACAATAATAATATGTAGGACAAATTACACATATTGCTCTGGTCACAAACTAAGCTCTAGGCTTGTACTATGTGTACCAGAAGCCATGATAATGCCATGATATAATACATATTATATTTTATAAACAACCAGACCATGACAAACTGTACAGAAAAAACGTACTAATATTTTTTGCCATGGGTGGGAATCGAACCCACGACCTCCGGATACAACGCCAAAGGCGCAAATACTAGTCTACGGAGGCAACTTTTGCTGCTGAAGATCCAACTTTGCTAGATGACAATTGCAAATGGCTTGGAGCAAGAGTGTCCACGCATGTTGCATCCCAAATCAGGGCTCTACCTCGCATGCAAGGTGACATCGTTTAGATTTTTTTGGTACGGTAGTACCGGTAGGTTCGAGGCCGTTAGATATATCAGCGGAGGAAAATTAGGAAAATGCATATTATTATCATAACGTACATATATACAAGTATAATACCTTCAGGTAAATGACGGGATCTAAAACCTGAGTTTGGTATAAAGGTTGTGTGGTTATATGTATGTGAGGTTATGTGTGAATGTCAACGCATGACCCTAATTCTTACATAACTGTGTGTGTAATGTCTGCTGTGTATAGGTTTGAGGTTTTGTGTATGTGTTTATATATGTATTTAAGTGTGATTAAGATTTAATGTATTTAAGATAAATAAACCAATAACCTATTAGTAATAAAAATAATGACTATAAAAATAATAATATTTTCAGTTTTATATGGGGTTTTATGTAAGTGGCACGTTTATACTGGGCCTGCCGTAAAGACGGCAGTAGTTTTGAGTAAACACTCAAAGATAAGAATTTAGAGTTAAGATAGATGTCTTCTAGTGACTGTGCAATGTGCATCGCAAATGCGCTTGCCAAATGCATCCGAGTAGCCAGCCAGTGTTTACATAAGGCGCCTTCTCATAGTCGTCAAATGATTAGAACTGGGTTGCCGTCTTTGGTCGGCAAGCTAAATCGACCTGTCGAGCTGGATGGACCGCAATTACCACCGCACAAATAATATCCGATTTAGATCCGAGATTATAATATTTTTTTCAGAGATGAAATGATTTGTCTCACAAATAAAATTTTTGAACGTTTAAAGGTAAGGCCTCTATTATTTTATTAGGCCGACCATGTTTTCTTACAAAAGTTAACCGAGACCTACCTATATTCGGTTTCATATAAAGGAAAATCTTGTAGCCAAATCCTATAATAGTAATATCTATGTTGGACGTTTTTTATACAAACTAAGCAAACCATGTGCTATGTGTACCAGAAACAACGATATTTTTACATACTTATAAATTTATTATCAGGTTAATCTTCAGGTTCCCGTCAACCCTCACTAAATTTTCCAATCTACTTATACACACAGACGCTCTCTATATGCTCTCTTCTAATAACTCTATATTAGAGTGAAGTTAGAAGTCTTAGTTTCTAATACTGAAAAAGAAGCCTGTTTTTTTTCTTTACTTTTTAAACAATCTATATAAGAAAGATACTAATAGATACATATATCATATTTTAAAAACACCAAGACCAAAAAAAAAATACATTAAGGCGAATTATGCTCGACAGTGAAATTACGTATTTGCATCTACTTTCCTATGTTTTATTTTAACATTGTAAGTACAGTTTCTGACGAGAGTTTATTATAAGCAAAATGTCGAAAAAAAAAAATAAATAAAAAAAAGGTTGTTGAATAGTTAAATGTTTTGTGACTTACAAAACATTTAACTATTCAACAACCTTTTTTTTATTTTATTTTTTTTATTTATTTTATATACACTTTTAATAAATAAAAAATAGATGTTAAACATTTATAGTAGGTAATGTCATAAAGCCCGGAATTTCAGAGCTGTTTTCACGATTTATTTCTATTGAAGAAACTATTTTATTTTACGTTTCTGACTCAGCACTTATATCGCTAATATCCTCCAGATTAAGTAAATAATTTTTCTGTTCGTCTAAAAGCAGTCACTTTCTTGAAAAATTGAGAACTATGACGCAATTTCTAAGCTCCCCTCGTCTAAACATTGATCAATAAAACTAAAAAAGTCGCCATTTTTAATACAGGCAGCACTGAAAATGTAGCATTCTGTGACACATAAAAGGTATTTTGGAAATCTAACATTTTCGATTTTCAGGAGATTGCGACACATGGTTCCGTGGAAAAAGTTGTTTAATTTAAACCGTAGAACCTCATATTAGCCCAATGTACAACCTTTCAAAGTCATGTATAGTATATTCTACGTAGAATACTTGCTGAATATTTGATTGTTTATCTTCACTACCTTAATTAACGATCATAACTTCTATCATATGGAAGTTACACAAAACTTTCTGCTCAGGTATTTGAGTTTACTGGTCTAACAGCCAAACAAGAATAAGTTATTACGTCAAGAGACTAAAATAAATGTACTTTATTTCATGAAATATTTGTTTAATTATCCCATAATTAAATAAATAATATAATGATAATAAATAGAGAGTCTTAGACTTAAAAATACTATACAATATAAGATTTTAGTGGAAAATTCGATGGTTTGAATCATCATCACACTCAAGGAACATCTCTTTTCATTAAATAATAATAATATGTAGGAAAATTTACACATATTGCTTTGGTCTTAAACTAAGCTCTAGACTTGTCCTATGTGTACCAGAAGCAACGATATAATAAATATTATATTTTATAAACACCCAGACCTTGACAAACTGTACAGAAAAAGGGTACCTACTAATATTTTGTTGCCATGGGTGGGAATCGAAAGGTATACCGGTTCAAACCCCGATAAGTTTTTAATTACAAAAATATACCTATATACCTACATTTGTTTTACGACACCACTACGTGCCTTGAAGAGCACGTTAAGCTGTCGGTCCCAGTATCATATACCAACTTATAGAATAGTTATTCATTCAGCCTGTCCAACCGCGACGAGATAGTCACTTGTACGGTGTACACTTATTATACGATAAGCTACTACGCCATACCACTAGGTAGCCTGAGGCCGTCTAGGCGGTCGCGGGCGCCGTAAGGCACCCGTGATGGTACAAGTACAAGTATAAATAAACTAAGCTCTAGGCTTGTATTATGTGTACCAGAATTAATAATATTAATACATATTATGGTCTTATAAACACCCAGAACATGACAAACTGACGACGACACCCGTGATGTTACTTTTTTTTTAGATAAAAAGTTCCTTACAACAGTGTAAAAAACACAACAACATTTATATTTATAACATCTATATAACATTTGCATTCTGGACCACAACTAACATAGGAACCTATTTTCTGGCAGATAAATGATTTTATAAACATTGCGACGAGCTTGCTACTTTATTTGTTTGTACCAATAGAAGGCCTCGGGGTACCCAACGAAGACGTTTTATTCCGAAGTTGATGACATTCTTAGACGTCTATAATAGGTAAATGAAATACATTTTATAAACACCCAGACCATGGCAAACTGTACCGAAAACCGTACTGATATTATTTTGCCATAAGTGGAAACCGAACCCACAAATTTAAAAATATATACTAATTCAAAATATTTATTTCATGTAAATCTTAACAGATATTCACACATAAACAAGACCTCGACAAACTAGACCACGGAGGCAGTCATATAGTGCCTCGCAAAGCACGTAAAGCTGTCGCTCCCAATTTCTCTCTATACCAACTTGTAGTCTCAAGCGCCATAGGGCATCCGTAAAAATACATTACATACTTTAAAATACCTAGTCTTGGCATAAATATTGTAACAAAGAAAAAAAAATGTTTCTATTTCAAATAATTATATTAAATATAATAAATAATAAAAAACGGCCCCAGCCTAGTGGTTAAGTCACTGCGCAACTGATAACAAGGTTAAGCAGATAACAACAAGACCGGCCTGGGATGGGTGACCGCTTTATACAACGAGGCTATTTCATCATAAACACCGCAACAAGCTCGCCACTTGTTAGGTGTTGCCTCCGAATACCATCGGCGAAATGAGGATGGGTTAATCCCTCCGCTGGGACCCTGAGGCCGTTTAAACGGTTCTCGGGAGCCAAATTGGCACCCGTGATGGTATTTATTTATTTATTTTATTTATATTAAATATTACTTTTACAGTGTGTTAGTTTAATACATAAATATAAAACAATTAAAAAAATAAAAAGCTTATTGGAAGTGGTCTCCTTTGGCTGCAATACAGTCCCTTAGAACGCTGAGGCCAGTTATTATCAATAGAAGCATGCACTCTTTCCATGGGAAAATTTTTCACTGCCAATCGTGTCGATTGTTTTAGGGATTTCAAATTATCATTGCTTTTAGAGCAAGCCGTACTCTCTAAAACTGACCATAAATCATAATCCAGCAGATTAAGATCGGGACTGGACGACATCAGCTCTGATAAAGTCCGAAAGGTTCGCTTCCAACCAAGACTGCGTGGACCGAGCTTTATGACCCGGCGCCGAGTCTTGCTGGAAGGACCATACTTGGTTATTGAACATGGTATTGTTAAGGGGCTTAACTACCTTCTTAAGAATGGTATCTTGATACACTTATGCCGATGTTTTGATACCTTTTTCACAAAAATATGGCTCAGTCACTCCTTCATAGCTAACACCCCACCAAACCATCACTGAAGTTGGATAATGCCTACGTTGCACTCTGTCGACTAATTGGGAAGCTTCCTTAGAGCTTTAAGCATAAATACGGTCATTTTGTTTGTTAAAATATTGCTCAATTGTAAAAAAAATCTCATCCATAAACAATTTTATTTTTGTTTGCGTACCGCTTCATTATTGTTTCGATTTTACCACCCTATTCTTTTTTAAATTATCAGTTAAGAAATGACCAGTGCGTCTCTTATAGGCTGCAAGTCCTAAGTCATCTTTTAATTTTAAATAATGACTTAGGACTTGCAGCCTCTAAGGTTCACGACATGGTTCTAGATGCTATCTTCATCTCCCGAGATAAAATCTTTTGCTTTCGGACAGGATTTCTTCGAATTCTTTATACTGCTTTGACAACCTTTTTCGTACGAACACTGCGTGGACGGTCAGATCTTTTTCTGTTACAAACAGAGGAGGTCTCATTGTACCTATTAATAGGTACACAAACATTTGACTAATACCAAATATATGGAGAGTTCTAAAAATTGCATTTGGCTCCATAACTACTTTTTGTAATGCAATCGCAGCGATTCCGTTCTCTTTATCACCCCACTCCATTTTAATATCGCAAAATAATGTACAATGTATTAATCTGAGCTTTTTCATTATTTTTTATTCAGTACTGTCAACATCATGTAACTTTCAAATTGAAACATTTTGAAAGCAAGTCAAAATGTGTCAAAAAATACCATTGTCATTCAACCATTGTAGAGAACAGTTTGCAAAAATCTCTATATATTTAATATTATTTATCAGTTTTATTGTAAAACACAAATTCAATTCAATATAACCTTACATCTAAACAAACTATATATAGTAAAAAGTTGCAAGTAAAACATTTTCTCTAACAAAAATTCAAAGAGCATTGCAATGCAAATATTGTAATGCAACCCATAGTCTCTAGTGACAAGCACTTGCAATCGATTCTCACAATGCCCTGAATACAAATTCGGTAGTATTTTGGTCGGTTCCTGAAATAAAATAAATAAGTGTGGCTTAGCGTTGGAGGCGACGCTGCCGTCGTTCGCCCAGGATTGCCGCCGCCCGCCCAGCCTCGCCCGGTATTACGGCGGCGCGTTGTGCCGGGCTTTAAAAGACATGTTTACGATCTAGTAAACTGCCCTGCAATTTTTCATTGGCGACTTTTCCTGTCTGTGTTTAACTACGCCATCTTTACACAATTATAAAACAATTTACTAATACTCTTATGTAATTAATACGTTATTAGAGCTGATTTTTCAATAGGCAATTTAAGTACAACCACATAGATGATTTAACTACCATCATATAGTAAGATTTTATTCCCAATTCGTCGTAGCCGTTTGGTATTCTGAGTCTACACCAAACAAGTGGATAGCTCGTCGCGATTTAGATAGATCCAAACAGTAATACAAGTAGGTATAGTGAAACTGGGACTGACAGTTTAACGAGGTCAATGAGGCACTATAATGATGTTGTTAATTAAGTGTACATTAATCGTTACATTAAAAACGCTGGTATACATCAGGGTACGAAATAGCGATAAAAGGGGCCCCAGCCTAGTGGTTAAGTCCCTGCGCAACTGATAACAAGGTTAAGCAGATGACAACAAGGCCGGCCTGGGATGGGTAACCGCTTTATAGAACGAAGCTATTTCATCATAAACACCGCAACAAGCCCGCCACTGGTTTGGTGTTGCCTCCGAATACCATCGGCGAAATGAGGACGGGTTAAATTCCTCCGCTGGGGCCGTTTAAACGGTTCTCGGGAGCCAAATAGGCACCCGTGTGGTATAAAAAAAAGTTTTCATCATGTTTGTATAGAGAAAATTGTCTTACCTAGATTGAATTGTAGTTTACCTATAACCTCTATTGGTTCTCTAACAATAATTACTTGGCCCCTGGCAGCCTTTATGCTAAAACGGATAAGTCTATAACCGGTTTCAGGTTACTCGGGGCCACGAGTCATTATAAATGATCTTTACCCCTCGGGTTTATATGTGTATAGTTACTAATACATACAGACTATGTATGTAGTCTGATAATAATAATAAAGGACAAATTACACATATTGCTCTGGTCACAAACTAAGCTCGAGGCTTGTACTATGTTTACCAGAAACAACGATATACGTAATACATATTATACTTTTATAAACACCTAGACCATGACAAACTGTACAGAAAAAATGAACCTACTCATATTTTTTTGCCATGGGTGGGAATCGAACCCACGACCTCCGGATACAACGCCAAAGGCGCAACCACTAGTCTACGGAGGCGGTCAATAACTTTGCTAAGGTGTTGTTTAATAACCGGTCCGGTTATGATGATGCAGTTAAAAACGATTTTACATTACCAATCTACTTACAGCCTCGCTGCTCTATCGTCAAATTAACTGCCCATTTCTTAACCGCACTCTGTAAGCCACTCCGACAATAAATCGATGCAATAGCCTCCTAGAAACCGGCGAACATACAAACTAAAACCAAACATCATCTACATGGTGGTAATGAAGCCGATATACCGATGATATAAAATTATAATATATAGGGTAATAAAGAATCATTTTAAATGATTGGTAGCCGCACTGGTGCCGAGAACTGAAGCCGAATTTCCTCTTTGAATCTGCAGTGCTATGCTTTGGAAAAAGTCTAGTAGTCGGTCACCTGATTTCTCTACAGTGTCTTTTCAAATAATTAGGAAAATGCCAAAGTATATAGAACAAGAGCCTAAAGTTTTCACCAATCCAAGTGATCTGCGAGCTAAGAATATTTTTCATGTCGCGGCCCCAGAGGAAACAGAGGTGAGCTGCAGATTTGATGGAGGCAATATTTCCGGTGCAGGTGGCGCAGGTTCTACAATAATCCCACCACGGGACTTTAGTCGTGCCAATGTTAATTTGTTGTCTACGATTTACTCCTGGGAGCTCTAAAATGCTGGCCATGCCTGCAGAACCCAAAGAGCATTTTATAACAGCGTGTAAGTTCGCGTATGGCCCAGGGACCTAATCACGAGCTGTACAAGTGTACATGTTCACCGCCACGAATTTTGCGCACGTTTATTTCGTTTCCGGTGGTCTCATTTGTATGGGATAACCACACTCGTAATACCGATAAGCTAAAATAATGCACGCTATTGTTAAAATATCGAAATCCTTTAAGTACATTTGCCACGACACGGAATGTATAAAACTTTCAAGCCATGGCAAATGTACCTATAATACAAGGGAATAGAGTGCGTGACTTTTTAGTGTTCCCTGTTGCTGACTGTTCAATGTAATTTTTAACGGATTCCGTTATTTTGACAAGCTAACGTTTCCGTTATAAGACTGTATTACACACACCAAGTCCGTGAACACCGAACTCGACAACCTTATTAGCTTATTAGAGCAGATGGATCTTTGTGGTCGGCATAGGACGGCACCTACACGGAGAGAAATGCCAAAATAAGGGTCATTGCCGTCAAGTAGAGTGCTAAGAGGCAACTGCGAAACTTTATTCGACACTATATATATATGTATATATATAAATATATCATCACGGGTGCCTTAAAGTGCCCAAAACCGCCTAGACGGCCCCAGGGTACCCAGTGGAGGGTTTTTAATCTCACCTCGCCGTAGCCGATGGTATGAGTCTACACCGGACAAGTGGCTAGCTCGTCGCGATGTTTTGAATAGACTCAATAACCCATCTATAAACAGTTTCACAAGTTGGTATAGTGAAACCGGGACCGACAGCTTAACGTGCTCTCCGAGGCACTATAGTGGTGTTGTCAAACAAATGTACATATTTTTTTTAATTAAAAACTCATTGGTACACAGCGGTATTCGAACCAGGGACCTAATGTTTTTAAGTCCAAGGTCTAACCAACTCGGCCACCACGTTTTCGACACTATTTATGAAAAAAAAACCTATTTGAAGACACTATAAATCTATATAAGGATGTCATTTTGGTAAGGTAAAACTCAGCCTAGTTTTATTATACAATATACTGGGTCCAAGGTTCTATGATCATGATTGACATTTGAAAAACCATTTCCAAATGCGTTAATTACGAAGTTATTAAAGAGAAGAGCTCAGAAATCGTTGGGCAAAGTTACGAGACGTTTGGAAAGGAGGAACGTAAAGCGAGACCTGTCAAAGCCACCCGGAAACTTCTACTTAAATCAACGAAACTTCCTCAGTGATTGATTAATGCTCTAAGTCAAACTCAATTTTAATGATATGTTTTATTTTAAATTCTCTTTCATACTTAGTTTTTTGTTGTTCATATTGGTTTTTCTTTTAATTTTATCTACTAGCTTTTGACCGCGGCTTCACACGCTTTAAAAAATCAAACCGGTATTTATAAAAACTTATTGAGTCTTCGAGGAACACTTTAGTTATAGAAGGTTTTGTGATTTTTTGTGTTGCCTAATATTCCATTTA
Organism: Monopis laevigella; assembly: GCA_947458855.1. Classification (NCBI taxonomy): domain Eukaryota; kingdom Metazoa; phylum Arthropoda; class Insecta; order Lepidoptera; family Tineidae; genus Monopis; species Monopis laevigella. The sequence goes on from OX381587.1 coordinate 15,873,175, forward strand.
TATCTATAATAATTGATGTTATTAAAAAGTGTTTCTGTGGGTGATAATAACGTTTTACCATATACTTGTTGTACCTACGAAACCCTGCGCGAAGAAGTGCGCAGGAATAGAATTTGCCCTTGAACAGAAATAATGGTACCTACTTAAGTTATTTCAGTTTTATTAAGTTCTATACCTACCCAATCATTTAAGTAGCCAATATAATAATGAAAAAAAAACTCAAAAGTTAATTACAAAAATATTTTGATGCAGTTTTATGTCATTTTAACTTCGCTTCATAGACTACTTTTTTGTATCTGGTTTGTTTTTAAACATTTCTTAAAACTCTCCATACCAAATTTCAACAAGCAACAGACAAAGTTAATTTTGCATTTATAATATTAGTATAGATATAATTTATCTGTTGGGTATTTGAGTCTATCCTAACATCGCGACGAACTAGCCACTGCGAACAGCACCCGTAAAGGTGCAGTCGGCTCAGAAAGTAGTCAACCATTTGTGTGTGATAAACGTTTGACAAAATTTTCCATGTCATCAAAATATCGATAAGGTTGAGTAAAATGTAAACGTCATTGCAATAAACAATAAGGATAGCATTAACTGTCGGAATATTACTGCAAGGGAAAATGTAAACGTCATTGCAATAAACAATAAGGATAGCATTAACTGTCGGAATATTACTGCAAGGGAAAATGTAAACGTCATTGCAATAAACAATAAGGTTAGCATTAACTGTCGGAATATTACTGCAAGGGAAAATGTAAACGTCATTGCAATAAACAATAAGGTTAGCATTAACTGTCGGAATATTACTGCAAGGGAAAATGTAAACGTCATTGCAATAAACAATAAGGTTAGCATTAACTGTCGGAATATTACTGCAAGGGAAAATGTAAACGTAATTGCAATAAACAATAAGGATAGCATTAACTGCCAGAATATTACTGCAAGGGAAAATGTAAACGTCATTGCAATAAACAATAAGGATAGCATTAACTGTCGGTATATTACTGCAAGGGAAAATGAACCTTATTGTTCTATGACGTGCAAATAAACTTAAACTATAGGGTGGTATACTATCTTGTCACATTTTTTTTATTGGAGCACGACATGTGATTTTGTAACTACCTGGTGGTGAACAGACCCACAAAGTCCATGAATGGGGTCAATCAATAATTGTTCTTGAACAATATTGATCACTCCCACTATGCCGGCTAAATGATGCATTATACGAGTATATTTAAATATACTCGCTGCCTTATCGTCAATTCAACAACCGAATTCGAAACCGCACCCTGAAAGGAGACTACCACCTCGTCAAGAAATTGATGCAGTAGTCTCCTGAAAACCAGTGAACCCACAGACTAAAACCGAAACATGACTAGGTCACTTGACGGTTTTTGCATCTTCGTTTAGTTTAGTAAATATATAAGTTTAGTAAAATATATAAATCAGAATAATAGCCCTCTCCGCTGGGTAAAAACCGTCTAGGCGGCCTCGAGCCTCATAAAGCAACCGTGATGATAAATAATAACTTAAGCTTATATTTAAAACCTAGGTACTTGTACTAAAGCCGTTCATTAAAATTAATAAAATATGTAATCAGATTTTGCGACCCTCATTTAAATTCATAAATACATACAAAAACGTAATTTATCGGCTTCATTAATTTTAACACTTCATGTAGGTGTTGAACAAACAGTATTATTATGTTTATTTTGAACTCCATAGAAAATTTTAAATTATTGTTTTATATCACGCTGGCTATAAACGAAATCTGAAAACTACTTGACCTATATATCTGAAATTTGGTAGGTGATGTTAGCTAAGGCGGTGTAATAAAAAAGGGGGAAAAGTTGGAAAAAGCGGGAAAAAGTAGTTAGGAATCTTAATCAATGTGCTAACGGTCCTACATATTTAGTACATATTCCATTAAAATAAATTGATAAAATATTCCTAGCTCGCAGAACACTTTGAATTTCTGGCCTTTGCGATGGAAACGTTAGGCCCCTGGTCACCTGATGCTTTAGCATTTTCTCAATCATTAGGAAAATTGTTAATAAAAAATCAGGTGACCGTCTTTCTAGAGCCTACTTTTTCCAACGCATAGGGCTAGGCAATTCAAAGAGGCAATGCGGCTGCAGTTCTCGGCACCTGATGAACAATTCATCATTCATTAATTTAATTTTCATTATTATCTAGCTTTTATAATGGTCATTACGTTTTGTAAGTTTAATACAGTTAATAATAATTCACCCATAATTAAAAAAGGATGGTAATTAACCATTTTTAGAAATTTCAGTAAAGGCAAATTGAAAATTTCAAGAAAACCGCCTACTTCTTTGCTAGGAAGTTCATTGTAGAGATGGTTTTTTATACTGCTCCAATCTCAGGTAGAGTAGATACTCTGGATTAAATAGTGGTTTTGATGAGCTTTGAGCAACATTTGAAAGACCTTATAAATTCTTCTAAAGGTTCATCAGATATTCAACTAATTAATACTTTACACAAATTTTGAAATTTTCTTTTAAATGGGCAAATTAACAATGATATCTAATCATAACCATTCTTTTTCGGTGCGAATCTTATAGCATTTAACAAAATATGCTATATAGAATATTGTCTAAAATAGTCTCAATTATATACAGAAAAAGCAGACAAGACTATGCTTTTTGAATGAACCCAATAATGAATGTAGAAATAACATTAATGTAACAGAACTACATAAAAATATTCAAAGAGTATTGGATTTACCGCTTATAAACAAAAAAAAAACATACACTGTGTTCGATTTTCATAAATCTGTGGTCATAACCTTTTGACAGGTCAAGTCAGTTAAGAAAAAAAAGGGTTTGATAATTGGTATAATTATTTCTTATTGTGAATAGCGTTAATGTTCCGCAAGTGAGTTTTGTGCGGCCTATTCGAAATAACATCAAAATTGTGTAGAGTTTCGTTCGCCATGTATTAGGCGCCTACAAATAGTGATTCAGATTTGTCGCGTTGTGTTTTGTATTGTTCCAACGTCGTATTTGGGTGGCATGTGTGGTTGAATACATCGGAGTTATTGCATCCCTTGGGTACCCAGGGATCCCGTCCAGAAGCACCACATCAAGCCATACGGTAAGTTTAGATTTTAAGTTTAGCGGTGCGAAACGCACCCGTGTGAGAATCTTGGACGAGATTAGTTCCCGGCTGCTCGCACACTCTCGAATATTGAAGAACGCTAGAATATTGGCTGCTCAATGTAAAGAATCAGGCGCTAGGCTTGAAGTACTCCTCCCATCGTCTACCTGGCAACTTTACTCGACTGGCAAACAATGAGGATAGCGGTATCCCTAAGGATAGGCCAGGATTTACCAACCTAATAATTGCATTTGGAGCCACATCATCTGGCCACACTAGTATATCCTGCAAGCTGAGTGCCTGGCCACACAATAACATAAATAATGTTATTAAACGGCCTCTTGCTTCTTCTGGTATACCCAGTACTCTTGAGCCTGTGGGTCTTCTTGAAGATGGCAAAAGACCAAACGATGTGACCATAGTTCCATACCATAGAGCTCTAATCTGCGACGCCACGTCCTGTGTAGACACCCTAGCACCTTAGCTTACTTCCACGTTTTTCCAAGACCCTCCCCATAGATATTAAGAGGGGTAAGGCTCTAAGTATTTTGGGTTCATGCACTTCGGAGGATCTGCAAGAAATTTTTCACTTATAATTTTAAAATGTAATAATATATTATTTATTACTATAATTATATTTATTTGAAAAGATTTACATGTAAATTAGTTAAGTAGGTAGGTAGGTATATATTTTTTTACTACTCTAAATATTTTAGAAGAGTTTAATAATATCTTTAAAAATGAATTAATCATTCTTAGTTTACATGAAAACGATACCAAGATAAGAACGTTCTCGTAACTAAACTTCATAAAATCAGTTATATTTTTAACTGCAATAGCGGACGGGTGCTAGCGGCCATCTTGAATATGTTACGTCCGGTTGACATTTCGAATTGTAACAAAATATAACTTGTAACAAATATTTTTGAATTTAGAAGAGTCTTAAAAATTAAAAAAAACACTAATAGTTATCTAATATATATTAGAATATGTATCTATATAATATACTATATAGATACATATTAGTCGTTTTCTTTTTCTTTTTTTCTCTCGTCTAGCTGGTTCCCGCAACTTCGTGTGCTTGTTATTATAAACAAAATATATATTTGCTATTGCTATTTAATAGTTACCCACCTATCTATACATAATATTTGCCGTAACTAAATAAATGAATGTGAATAAACCAAATTAAAGTAGTTACAAATAAAATATAACAGATGTCGCTAGCATAGTTTTATAACGTACAAAATTTTGTTGAACATTTTTGTTAGATCATTTGTTGCATGAATGTTAGCTAGTTGAATTCGGAAAGAGTAAAACCCTACTTTTCGGTTACAAGTTATTTTTGATTACTTTGCTCTTACTCTCCACGAGTTAAGGTGCAAGTTTTATTTATTATTAATTAATTAATATTATTCTTCTTTAGTCTTTACTAGGGATGGGCAAATGAAATATATATATATATATATTGTATCGATATTATTCAAAGCTATCGATATATATATCGTGTAAAAATATTGATATTTTAATACATCGAATAATATCGATATTTTTTACTAGGCTTGTGCTTTAGACATGCATGTGACAATCACTGATTTTTCAGGATATGACTCCAATTGTTTCAATCGCGGTGGTGATTGGATTCCGATTTTCCGAAGATTTTATCAAAAAAGATATAAGAGGACTATAATAATGAACGACCCCCTCCCCCCCCCCTATATATAGTACATAATAATAATTGTACCGGGGTACCACTACATAGGACTACCCAAAGTTATTGAATATTTTAGTAATACTTACATTATAAGTGGCTGTTCATATATAATAATTATAATCGTAATACGTATACGTGAGCAACAACCAATAGGACCGCTTTATTTTTGGTAACAGAGGCTCTACCATAGGTTTGCGCATTGTAGAAACGTAACGTATACATAAATGAATATGTTACGTTTCTCCAATGCGCAAACACATGGTAGAGCCTCAGAAAAGAATGAAACCCAATGCTTTAGTAAAAAATCATTATTTTTAATTTAAACCTTATTAGGTTTGAATAAGATATATATTTGAAATTAATTCTATGTTGGTTAAGCTCCACCAGTAGAGTCCACCGCCACCAGCAGTCTTATCTCGGTCGCACCGCAGCGATCAGCGAAGTGTAAGCAGGATAGAGCATCTCTTAACTTCCTTTGATAACATGTGCATCTGGTACTAAACGGCTCTGACTAAACCTTTCTAATTAGAAAATAATTGGAAAATAAAAACGTGTGTAAAAAAATTATGGTTTCTGCATTCCTAGTATAATTTATTGATTACTTATCGAAGTTATCCGACATGCTTAACTTCTGTGGTCTACATGGTTGTATGAACGAAAGATCTTTTGCCTTTCCTCCTTTTCCTTTTCTTCTTATAAGTTGTAGAAAAAAAAACGATGGTCTTGCGATACACTCTACTCCTAATAATCTATGTGCCCTGGTACCTTGAAGATTGATTGGAGGCATTAAACATAAAATAATACAGGAACAAAATTAAAATCTAGCAGACTGATTGGAATTTATAATTAATAATAAAATAACGAGAATTTAAATACTGATTAATGAAAAATTTCGCCGTGGACACGGTTTATATCGGTAGATAATTCATATCAGTTGCGATTCCGTTCAGTCGGCTATTGAAACATATTGCTTTCGTTCGGTCGGCAGCGTTTATATCAGTGTGTCTTTTATTTCCTTTCGGTCCCATATGTTTCTTAATCTTTGATTCATATATTTATCCTTCGATCATATCTGTATCTGTTTGCTTTCGTTCGGTCGCGGAGTTCAATCGGTTCCATGTCAATCTTTATCAGTTTACTTTCGTTCGGTCGGCATATTGTGTCTCAATCCAAAGTACCGAATGTTTTTTATTTTCGTGAATCTTTATCATGGTCAGTTGACAATACCATATCTAAATGATTGAATCATTCGCGATTGTCACATGTCTATTGTGCTTGCTCAGTCTTTGAAAAGATCGCTCCAAACTAGTACAATCTTTAAAATGTACTAGTTCATTATTTTAGTACTTTAGTACAATAGATTCCTGAGTCGAAAAACATGTTGTTTTAATATGAGTACAGCATGTGATTTTGTTGTAGGTATCTACCTGATGGCAAGCAAAGCTACAAAGTTCACGAATGAGGTCGATCAATACTATTTAACAATTTTAATCGTTCCCACTATGCCGGCTAAATGATGCAGTTACGAAATGGACGGCGTCTAAGACGTATTTAGATTACGAGTCTATTTTAATATCCTTCCTGCTTTATCGTCAAATTGCTTGTTTCGTAACCGCACCATGAAACGACACTACCACCTCGACAAGAAAACCACGCAGTATTCTCCGGAAAACCTGTGAACCCCTACTAACTAGTACAACAGAAAAAAAAATTACAACAAGTACTCGGTGCATTCAGCGCTCGCGCTTATGACTAAAGACAAAGCAAAAAGAAAGAAACGAACTAGTACACTTCGAGAGCTTAGGAGCCGTGTCGGTAGAGAGAGAAAACAAATGCGATAAGCAAAAGCGCGCGAGCGCCACCAAGACACATTTCGATACCCGAGCAGTGCCCGAGCTCGTACGAATGCCCTCGGAGGACGCGACGAACAGTGAACTAGTACATCTTACATCTCTTTGGTTCACGCGAAATCGTGCATCGCGTCTTCTCTTTCGTGTCTTAATTATTCTTTTGGCGTCTCCTTCGCTCGCGAGATTTCCTAGATCACGTCTTCTCTTTCATTCCCTCAGATTTCTTACCGATCTCGACTTTAAAATGAACTAAATGACCGAAGAGCAACTACGTTGATGAATAAGCCTACCATACATCCGATTTACTCATTCATTCATTGCTTTCTTTCTAGGCCGCGTTCGCAAACAAGTTACATTCCTAAGGACTAGGCTTGTGCTTGCTCAGTCTTTGAAAGGATCGCTCCAAACTAGTACAATCTTGAAATGTACTAGTTCATTATTTTAGTACAGTAGATTCCTGAGTCGAAAAACATTTTGTTTTAATATGAGTACAGCATGTGATCTTGTTGTAGGTATCTACTCTACCTGATGGTAAACAAACCTACAAAGTTCATGAATGAGGTCGATCAATACTATTTAAAAATTTTGATCGTTTCTACTATGCCGGCTAAATGATGCCGTTACGAAATGGACGGCGTCTAAGACGTATTTAGATTACGAGTCTATTTTAATATCCTTGCTGCTTTATCGTCAAATTGCTTGTTTCGTAACCGCACCATGAAACGACACTACCACCTCGACAAGAAATCCATGCAGTATTCTCCGGAAAACCTGTGAACCCCTTATTAACTTTTCCATATTTCTAACTAGTACCACAGAAAAAATAATATTACAACAAGTACTAGTACTCGGTGCATGCAGCGCTCGCGCTTATCACTAAAGACAAAGCAAAAAAGAAAGAAACGAACTAGTACACTCCGAGAGCTTAGGAGCCGTGGTGTCGGTAGAGAAAGAAAACAAATGCGCGCGAGCGCGACCGAGACACATTTGGATACCCGAGCAGTGCCCGAGCTCGTACGAATGCCCTCGGAGGACGTGACGAACAGTGAACTAGTACATCTTACATCTCTTTCGTTTACGCAAAATCATGCATCGCGTCTTCTCTTTCGTGTCTTAATTATTCTTTTGGCGTCTCCTTCGCTCGCGAGAATTCCTATACCACGTCTTCTTTTTCATTCCCATAGATTTCTTACTAGTACTTTAGTTCTTTTTCTAAGTTCATTCCTTCAATTCTTTTTTTGCCATCTCTTTCGGTAGCGTGCATCACGTCTTCCCTTTCACTTCGCCCGACCGATCTCGACTTTAAAATGAACTAAATGACCGAAGAGCAACTACGTTGATGAATAGTTTATTCTCATTCAGTATAGGGAATTAATTCCTTTAGTACTCTAGTCTTCATGTTTCCATTATAAAATTAAAATTGTAATAAAGTATTTGGGTACATTCAACCGTTAAACAAAATAATAACACTTAAACTTCTAATTTTTGTAGTTTCATACGACAACAAATATGGCGTCGCCTATAGGTGAGTGCTACGCAATGTAAATAGTTTTAATAAAGTCGTTATTTGCCAAATAGCTAAAAACGTTTTTATAATTCTCATTTATTAAAAAAAATACTAATTTAGGAAAAAAACATTGAATAATATTAATAAGAATTTGGTTAGCTCATCAAACGTCATACTAAAGAATTTTGTTAACTGGGCTTGCCGAATCGCGCCTCGTTGGAAATAATTTTATCGATCCCATAAAATATATTGCAGTGCGACTATTATGCGAAGTCAAAGTCAAAAATATTTATTTCATGTAAACCTTTACAGGCATTTATGAAAAGTCAAAAAAAAAAAGTATATATAAGGTCCATATGTGCACTTGGCCAGGTCGCCATTCCTCCCACAGACAAATGTTGAAAATATAATAAAAAATAAACAGATCGTGAACTATTAAACCATTGTCCTTGCGGGAGAAAAAAAAACAACCCAACCGAACACACACTACATAACCAACCAGTTTAGGTCTAGGTGGTTAGCTGGTTCCATTGACCTGTCAATCATTGATTGCCCTACAAAAGTGCCACCAAGGCGACCAACCCAACATACCATAGCCGTATATTGGGGCGTCCCAAATATATATTAAAGTAATCAAAATATAGGTAAATAGATGGAAAGTATATTTTAGGGCGCAAACACTGATCGCAAGTCGATCGCCTATTTACATTTTGTAACGACCACACCTCTAAATTTGTTACCCAGGTCTGCCCACTAGATGGCGCTGGCGCTGCACGTTCAATTTGTAAGTAGGCTAAAGTATGCAAGATACCCCACCATGGTAAAGTGTAAAGTGAAGGATAGCTTTATGCAAAACATTAATGTGTGAATGAAACAGACTACTGTCAGGTAATAATTAACTTAGTATGCGAACGCGTACTAAGCTATATCTCGCAGCCAACTCCCCAGCTGGTTAAAAGAGATCGGTACATACGGTTCGGGGCCTACCGAAATGGTAGCTGATCCTCGTTTTGCTAGTTCGTCAGCCGCGTCGTTACCAAGCGAGTTGCTGTGTCCTTTAATCCACTGGAGGTTGACCCTGTTTTTGGCTGCTATTGTCTCCAGTGCATAGTGACATTGTTTAACCAGACTTGAGTTTACCTGTCTGTTTTTCAGTGCCAGTAGTACGGCTGCGCTATCTGATAGAATGCCCTGTTGTTCGATAGAACAAGTGTAAAAAAGATATTTCTTGCGCACACTGCCGAGGTTGCTTGCAAGTTCGGTTGGTCCAATTATTGTTTGAGGGCCTTGCTGCTTTTAGGTCTCTAGAACATGACATGAACACTAAATATGCATGCAACTATAGAGTTGCATGCATATTTTGAGGGATATGTATGCATGTTCTTGGTTTATCAACTGTGTTGTTATAAAAGAGTTTACCTATTGTACTTTTCAGTCCACATATGGTATCACTTCAGTAGCTAGTTTACCTAGTTTGAGTTTTTTAACATTTATTTTCGCTTACTTTACTACTGCGTTAACATGACACGCTCGCATTTTTAGTTCTTAAAATTTCCGCTTGGAGCGCTGAACTATTTCCCATACAACTTTTATTTAACTCAAACGCAAAGTAATAGTTAGAAAACTTACACTAGGGGTACTGATCCATGGTTCTTAGATTATGGCGATTATGCTGTTGTCTTCATCCCGAATATGTCTCAGCGCAGCTGTTGAATGAATGAATGAAAAATTATTTATTGCACAAAAGCTTAATACTATTGTACATAGGCGTGTTTTAATGCCTTAGGCATTATCTAGCAGCTAACCTTTGGGAGATTGGCCAATAACAGGCAGCGTGTTGCCAGTTGTTTGTGCTGTAGGTTAGTCTGGATGATGTTAATGTGTGTCGGTGTGTTTTGGCCTGGTGTCTGTACATTTGTTAAATCTTAATCCTTACATTGCCAGTTTTATTTTTCGTTTATTTACACCCAAATTAATTTAGTTTTTACATTGTTGCCCTCTTTGGAAATTTCCTTAAAGACATATTGTTCAAAATTCTAAATGTCAAGTTTCAAGATAGAACTTTTAGCCAAGCCACTCTGGCTATAAAATTTGGTGGACTAAGAATACGTTTACCATAAAATGTGGCGCTCCCTCCCTGCTTTTCTATCCTCTGTTCATAGCTTGCACTCTCGAAATACCATCGGCGAAATGAGAACGGGTTAATCCCTCCACTGCGCTGGGTACCCTGAGGCTGTTTAAACGATTTTCTGGAGCCAAAAAGGCACCCGTGATGATATATTTTAGCAAACGACAATATTTTAGACTCTACATACACTACATAGTGTAGAAAAATCAAGAAGAAAAATATAACTCTTACTTTAGTAGGTACCTAAAAATATTGACAGATGTCGCTAGCATCAAATGAAAACGTACAACAGTTAGATTGAAAGCTTAGTTGGTAGTTTTTATGTTGACTTACCAAGTGTGAGTGGCGAGGACACTAAACTGAAGGCCATGGGGATCCGTGTTCATTCATAAACGCGGATTCCCCAGGGCGACCTTCTTAACCATTGCACTGCGGTTAAGTGGGTTGGTCGAAACTCGTTTCTATTGTACTTCTAATGTTCATAATTTTTGTAGTCGTCTTATCTATACTAATATTATAAAGCTGAAGAGTTTGTTTGTTTGTTTGTTTGTTTGTTTGAACGCGCTAATCTCCGAAACTACTTGTTCGAATTGAATAAATCTTTTTGTGTTGGATAGTCCAGTTATCGAGGAAGGCTATAGGCTATATAACATCACGCTACGACCGATAGGAGCAAAGATATAGTGGTAAATGTGTAAAAAACAGGAGAAATTATTTCATCTTTGAAGCCTTCTGTTGCGTGCGCCGTGAAAACGGTTCAAGAACGACACAAAAAATATGTATTAAAGAATAATCTAAATATATATAACTCAAAGGTGACTGACTGACATAGTGATCTATCAACGCACAGCCCAAACCACTAGACGGATCGGGCTGAAATTTGGCATGCAGGTAGATGTTATAACGTAGGCATCCGCTAAGAAAGGATTTTGATAAATTCTACCCCCAAGGGGATAAAATAGGGGATGAAAGTTTATATGATAAAAAAATAACTATTCCACGCGGACGAAGTCGCGAGCACAGCTAGTCTATCTATATAGGCGTCATCAGCCGACATGTGACAATCACTAATTTTTCAGGATATGATCCCAATTGTTTCAATCGCGGTGGCGATTGGATTCCCAGTATTCTATAAAAAAAGATACAAAAAATTTTCGATAAAGAGCAAAAAAAAAAAGGGGAGGTGGGATATTTGTGCTAACGGTATCAACGAAAAAAAAAAATAGTAAAATTTTTTTTTTAACAAAAACCAAAAACCACTGGAGTAATCATCATTCAATTTGAAGGATGCCGCGCGAGTGACAAATTTGCCACTCACACACGCTTTCACATTTTTTACATCCTCAGTCTGATTTGTGCCTTCGGTGGAGAAGGTGGAAAAGATCTCTGCTTTTATTGTCGGAAATATGGTTAATTGTGCATTAAAGCTCTGTAGAAACTACTCTTAAAAAAATACCTAGTGTCACGTTTGTCAAGTATGTAATTAACATGTTTTTCTTATATTAAACCTTAATAAAAGAAATTAAAAAACCCATAATTAAAATATCAAAATCTATATACATACATATTTTAAATCCACTAGTATTATAATGCGAAAATGTCTATCAGGGTGAATTTGAAAGGATGTACTTTGGGCTAATATGAGGTTCTGCTGATAAAATCTAACAACTTTTCCTATGGAACCATACGACGCAAATAAAAAAAAAATTACTTCCCCATACAAATTGGTCAGTTTAACGGTACTTGTTTGTATGGAGAAGGCTATTTTTTTTCTTTTGCGATACATGGTTCCATGGGAAAGTTGTTTGATTTGATCATATTAGCCCAAAGCATATCCTTTCAAAGTTATTGAGTCTATTCAAAATATCGTGACGAGCTAGCCACTTGTTCGGTGTAGACTCATACCATCGGCTACGACGAGATGGGATTAAAACCCCTCCGCTGGTTACCTTGGGGCCTGTGATGATATATGTGTGTATTACAATTGTATATCGATAAATAATTATTAATCTTTGATGATCTCTATAAATCCCAAAATATTTGGTTTATATCGATAAGTTATTTATTTGTTGTCGGTGGCAACACTATCGAAACTATTAAGTATGCAACTTAATATTTAGCTTTTTATAATACAAAAACAATACACTTCATAGACACGCGCATACATCATGTTTGACAATAGCTAACTTGTATCTCTTTTATTCTCAAGCAGCTATTTAAGGGTCAGACGCGTTGAGCTGCCATTTGAAGCCACACCTTTTTCGTTCTTCATTTGTTCGCCTCAGAAATTGGCGTCACCGAGTTCGTACTATTATGTAACAATTTATGTATCATGCTTACTCCATTGGCGCGGGGCGCATTTTTTTAGCTTCATGGTAACATAGTTGATATATCAGCTACATCAGTGTCGGTATCGAAAGGTAAAGTACTCGATACCACAAAGTATCGATACTTTTTTCGTGTCCCTATTTATTAGAGGAGAAGAAATGTACTAGCTAAAATCCGTACTTGATCTTGCGAATCGAGTAAAAACTAGCTCCACTAGTATTTTAGAAGTACGAATTTTCGGAGCCTCGACACTCGAGTCGATCGAAGAAAGTTTCACATCACATTTGCTAGCTTAAGTTATTTTTATTTTAACAAAACAAACGTTCTTACTTACTAATATTTTTTTGCCTTGAGTGGGAATCGAACCCACCACCGCCAGAGGTAGATATGTATCTATATAATTTAGAGATAAAATTAACAGACTATAAGTAGTTAATTGAATTCAACAATCCCTATACACTGGGCTCAAAGAATAGTAAGTAAAATATTTATCTTTGTGCGGTCCGGTACAGGCAACCGCAGCGTACAATTATACAACCCAATGTAATTATAGGAATTGCAATTGAGCGTGGGACACGAATTCATTACCGGCTTCCCATAGTCCAACTATAGTTCGCCGTAGTATCTATCAAGTAACCTATATTATAGCCTTTGGGGCAGCCTCCGTAGACTAGTGGTAGCGCCTTTGGCGTTGCATCCGGAGGTCGTGGGTCCCACCTATGGGAAAAAAATATTAGTACGTTTTTTCTGTACAGTTTGTCATGGTCTGGGTGTTTATAAAAATAGAATATGTATTATATCGTTGCTTCTGGTACACATAGAACAAGCCTTGAGCTTAGTTTGTGATCAGAACAATATGTGTAATTTGTCCTACTTATTATTACTATTATATACCTATAAACAGGTCGGATCAAAGTTTTTTTAAGATCCGATCTAACAAAGAAGCTAGGAAGATCTTCGACCATACTTTAAAGCTCATGGAAGAGAGACGCGGAATGACCATGCAGTCTTCGTCTGACGCTTCTAAAATAAGATTGCTCAACAGACAGATCTCAAAGTCTTTGACTCGCGACATACGGCAATTTAATACAGATCGTATTAAAGATGCCATTGAGCAAAACAAAGGCTCTAAAGTATTCGTAAGAGATCTGTCTCTCGGCCAGAGTCAAATAACGAAGCTGAAGACCGAGGACGGCAGAGTTGTCGCCTCCAAACCAGAGATTATGGCGGAGATCTAAAGGTTCTATGGACAGTTGTACACAACAACACGGCCTCCTGTCAAAAACCTGGAAAATGATCCAAGAGTCAGGTTAACCCGACACTATACCGAAGACATCCCGGAAGTCAGCCTGTACGGGATTAGGATGATACCAGAACAAGGCACCGGGTGATGATGGAATCACGTCTGAGCTCCTGAAAGCTGGTGGCAAACCTTTGCTGATGGCTCTCCAGAAGCGTTTAATTCCGTCATCCTCGAGGGCAAAACACCTAAGGCATGGAACAGAAGCGTGGTGGTACTATTCTTCAAAAAGGGTGACAAAACCCTATTGAAGAACTACAGACCCATCTCGCTTCTGAGCCATGTCTATAAACTGTTTTCGAGAGTCATCACGAATCGTCTCTCACGTAGGTTTGACGACTTCCAGCCTCCCGAACAAGCCGGATTCCGAAAAGGCTATAGTACCATAGACCACATCCACACATTATTACATGGTCTGGGTGTTTATAAAATAATAAAAAAATATGTATTATATCGTTGCTTCTGGTACACATAGTACAAGCCTAGAGCTTAGTTTGTGACCAGAGCAATATGTGTAAATTGTCCTACATAATATTATTATTATTATTGAGGCAGATTATACAAAAAACCGATGAATATAATCAGCCCCTGTGTCTAGCTTTCGTGGACTATGAGAAAGCCTTCGATTCGATAGAAACATGTGCGATGCTTCAGTCACTCCAGCGGGCCAAATCGACTACCGCTACATGGAAGTACTAAATTATTTGTACAAAAACGCTCCCATGTCAGTTCGCCTCCAAGACCAGACTTCAAGACCCATCCAGCTACATCGAGGAGTGAGACAGGGAGACGTAATCACCCCGAAACTTTTTACTGCGGCATTGGAGGATGTCTTTAAACTCAACTGGAGTGGACTGGAGAAGATTTAGCATCAACATTAATGGCGAGTACATCACTCACCTTCGATTTGCCGACGATATCGTATTCATGCCTGGAGGACCTCGGCATAATGCTCAATGATCTCAGTGGGGCTTCTAAAAAAGTGCGCCTAAATATGTGGACAGTCAATCCAAACAGGTAAAACCAACTTCGAGAAAGAGATCTCTCGTCGAATCCAACTCGGCTGGGCAGCATTCGGGAGGCTACGTAATATCTTCTCGTCTCAAATACCGCAGTGTTTAAAAACCAAGGCGTTCGAGCAGTGTGTGTTGCCAGTGATGACTTACGGATCAGAGACGTGGTCGCTAACTATGAGCCTCATGAAAAAGCTCACAGTCACACAAAGGGCGATGGAGCGCGTTTCCTTGCGGGATCGTATTCGAAACGATGAGATCCGTAAAAGGACCGACCTACCGACATAGCCTCCAGAATCGCCAAACTTAAGTGGCAGTGGGCAGGTCACATAGCTCGCAGAACGGACGGCCGTTGGTGCATTAAGGTTCTCGTGTGGCGACCGCGTGCTGGAGGACGCAGCAGAGGCAGGCCCCCCACAAGATGGGACGACCTGAAAAAGGTCGCGGGAAGCCGATGGATACAGGCAGCGCAGAACCAATCGTTGTGGCGATCCTTGGGGGAGGCCTATGTCCAGCAGTGGACGCGCGAACGGCTGGCATGATGATGATGATGATACCTATAAAAATATTTAACCACCGTGGGAGCTTTTGTAACATTTTTAAATACTAAAATTGTTACATGCGTTTACTGTCAAGGATTTTGCGAGTTGTACCTATAGAAATCAGAATTGAATTCGGCATTTCGGCACGCCCTAAAGCCGGTAGCCAATACACACAATTGTCCTGCGGAATTGAGCCCCAGGGGCTCAATTCCGCTAAAACAACGTTGTATGGATTGGATATCAACGGCTAAGCTTATACGTCATTTCAAACTTTTGGTAGTCTACTAACAAAATTAGCTGTCAATTTTACATCGATTGGATATCAACTGAACGTTGTATCGACTTTTGACAAATTAGGTATTCTATTATTCCAATCGTGTATGGAAGGTTTTTTTAATGGTATTCTATTAATTTTTGACGTTTAGTTTAACTTGATATCAACGTTGTCTCAAAAGTTTTACTTCAGTTCTAATGCCATTTTACAAAAGTTGCTTATTTGTGACTTGTGTAAAAACATTTTATAAAAAGCGGTGGAATTCCGTTAATTTCGAAGTGGCGCCAATGTTTGGAGACATTTGAAATGGCCCAGAGATAGAACATCCGCGTTTTTGAGGCTGGCCGAGCTCAGAAACGCGGAAAATATATTTAAAGTAACTACTACGGTTTTTAGGTCCACGGTTTTAGGTCACCGGGGTCTACCAAATGAGTTTTTAATAAAAAAATATCTGCATTCGTTTGACAACTCCATTATAATAGTGGTGGTTAGTAACGTGTCCGGTGAGCACGTTAAGCTGTTCTGAGTACATAATAATCATAATACAACTTGAGTAACTGTTTATAGATGGGTTAATGAGTATGGTTCCGGTTTTCAGGATCCTACTGCATAGAGGTCTTTCAGGGTGCGGTTACGAAATGGGTAGTTGGATTGATAAAGCAGCGAGTGTATTAAAATATATTCGTAATACAACTCTTCATTGTCGCCGCCCATTTCGAAATTGCATCATTTAGCCGGCATAGTAGGAGCGATAAATATTGTTTTTTTCATTTTCCAAATAATAACCAATTTTTAATGCAATAGGTAATCGTTGAACTTGGCAATATTTCTGTCTTAAATTATATATAAAGAATCTACCTTAAAATAAATTATTAGTAAGAAACGTACAGTAGGTAGGTATATTAGTATTTTTTTCGTGCCATAAGACGCATTTGGGGCAAACGTCGGATTTAACAACAATTATTTTGTAGAAATATCTATTTGGAACGAATAGACAAATAATATTTAGGTCTAACTTTTAAACCTAAAGTGATTAGTAGGTGGAGTTTTATGTTACCACGGTGGCTTACACTATTACGTTAGAACTGAGTCTTTAATTTTCGATTAGTATTAATTTAAAGCATTATAAAATATTGTATTGTTCTTTCTAAATATAATTGTAGTAATTATATTTAGAAAGATCTATGATATATTTTGTCATATCTAATAATTGTTTACTCTATGGTATGCGCAGGACATAATGTAGTTGGTGAATTTTATAATAATAAAACAGTCTAGTATAATATAAAATGTATAATAATAAGAATACACTTTTAAATTATATTTTATTTAATTATAATAGCTATGCCATGTAAAAAGAGCAAAACTTAAAAAAAAAATACAAACTAATATGACAGGCACAGATAAAATAGAGTACTACGATGACAGGTTAGCCGAGCAAGCGACGTGCAATCGACGTCCATACACAAAGCCGTTTTACTTTTAGTAGAATACCAAATTTCAACTCAACGTCCTTTGCTTTGTAAATGGATCGTGTCGGTAAGTCAAAGTTTTAAAATTAGCGGAATCGGGGCCCAGGTAGATTCAAAGGCACATGTCGTGCTCCAATAATAAAAAATATCCAAATACCGCGACGAGCTGCCCACTTTTTCGGTATAGACTCACTACCCTAGACGGTCTTGGGCGCTGTAATTTTTATAGATGTTATTTAAAAAGTTATGTCTGATTATAATTTGTAATTTATTTTCGAATAAATTATTTTAATTTTCCAATTATTAATGCAATAGGTAATCGTTGAACTTGTCAATATTTCAGTCTTAAATTATATAAAAAAATCCGACTTAAAATAAATTATTATAAAGAAAAATAGGTAAATTAGTATTTTTTTCGGGCCATAAGACTTATTTGGGGCAAACGTCGGATTTAACAACAATAATTTTGGAAAAATACCTAATCGGAACGAACAGACAAATCATATTTAGGTCTAACCTTTTCAGGCAAAGCAACCTAAATCGATTAGTAGAGTTTTATTTAGTGTGGGCAAGGTGGACCTTTATGTCTTACCACAGGTCTTACACTATAGTGTTACGTTAGAATTGAGTTTTTAATTTTCGATTGGTATTAATTAAAAGCATTATAAAATATTGTATTGTCCGTTCTAAATATGATTACCACTCTATGATATATTTTGTCATATCTAATAATTGTTTACTCTATGGTATGCGCAGGACAAAATGTAGTTGGTGAATATTATAATAATAGTATAATATAAAGTGTATAATGATAAGAATACACTTTTAAATGCATTTTATTTAATTATAATAGCTATGCCATGTAAAAAGAGCAAAACTTAAATAAAAATACAAACTAATATGACAGGCACAGATAAAATAGAGTACTACAATGACAGGTTAGCCGAGCAAGCGACGTGCATACGACGTCCATGCGACGTGCAATCGACGTCCATACACAAAGCCGTTTTAAATTTAGTAGAATACCAAGTTTCAACTCAACGTCCTTTGCTTTGTAAATGGATCGTGTCGGTAAGTCAAAGTTTTAAAATTAGCGGAATCGGGGCCCATCAAACTAAGTTCTAGATTTGTACTATATGTACCACATATTATATTTTATAAACACCCAGACCAAGACAAACTGTATAGAAAACGTACTATTTTAGAATCGAACTCACGACCTCCGGATACAACGCCAAAGGCGCTACCACTAGTCTATACGGAGGTGGTAACAATATAATAATAATAATAAATTTTATTTTCCATTACGAATTTATATGATTATTATAATTTTTGGGTTTATGCTCTTTAATTTAATAAGCAATTAAAACTTTAAATTGTTTCAGAGGTCTAGAATGTTAATCATAATTAATTAAACTTTTTTTGTTCGCAATAACGTTTCATATGAGTCGGTAGTACTATATTTGTATTTTACTACCGACCGTACTTTTTTAGGTTGGTAATATATGAATATTATAAATCATAATATATGAACATATTAAAAGTAAATATTAATTTATAATTTTATTTTTAAATAGTTTGTAAAATAGAGGAGGTTCTCAATTTGACGCGTATGTTTTTTATTTTGAGGATTATATCTCAGTCAAATTTAAACCGATTGACTTTTAAATGAAAGTTGGTCACCAAGTTGGCCGCATATATATTTTTTTTTAAGTTCTGATGAAGACTGCCGCAGCTGGAGACTTTCCAGTCTCCAGGAAGTACAAATCTTCGCCAAATGTGAACCGATTTTTATCATTGTACCTTATTTAAAAGCATAGATCGCTTTACAGAGCACGGTCTCCACGCGGGAGTGGGCAGCGCGCGGCGATTCCGTGCTCTGTGGATCACTTGTATGTTTCTTATATTATATACATTTGGTAAAGATTCAATATAGTTTCAATAATAATAAAATATAATTGAGCAATTAAAAATCTAATGTAAAGTTCGTCACAATTAATTGTTACTTTATTGTAAGTTTCAATCAAATAATGTTATTTTATGTCAAAGTATCGGAAGAACTCTTTGGCGCATAAGTTTTAACAAATTTGACTAAAAATGTGAAATAAAAACTTTTTAACAAAAAAAATATTTCAAAAACACTATAAAATTATAAATATTTACAAGTGTTATTTAGTCAGTAGGACTAAATAATAACTTGATAACTTCAAAACTAGAATCCAGTAGGGATTCTAGTTTTGAAGTTATCACCGCTTAATAAAATAATAGTCATTAAAAAAAATGTCTGGTGCCATAAATGAAGGTAGGTATAGCTTCATAAAGAGAAGAATTCAGAAGGCAGGGGAATGAACTGCAGCGTTCACGGACTTTAGACCAAACCTTTTAACTCTCACCTGCACTGTCACTACCCTCTCTACTCAACCAAATACTATATGATCCTGTTAGCGCCATCTTGGAATCACGTTACATAAAAGTTACAACGGTTGATCTCGGAAGACAAAGATCCTTCTTTATTTTTGTTAGTCAGTAGGACTAAACAATACTATTATATAAAATAATAAATATTTATTATTTTATTTAATAAAGTTTTTTGAAATAGTTTTTATTAAGTATACATAAAACTGTGATATAAAACTGAAATTGTACTCAGAAGTCTTGACAGATTATCTACATCGTATAGATACGCCATTGTCATTTTATCTCTTGGCAGATCTTGACTATAATAATTATTTTGCTCCAAAGATTACCGACTATGAAGACTTGGTTCCTATGATCCTCAGGTTACATACAGCTCCAGATAATTTGTTTGACGGTAGCTATATCGAGTTAAATGAGATTATTAGAGAGCACTAACGAATCTTCTCTATTGTTTTCCTTGGAAAATTTACTATTACTTTAATCAAGATTATTTTAAAAATTATATAATATATTTTTTTTACTATAACGATTTTTATTTTTTTTATTTATATTTAAATTTACAGAGCCCATTTTTTTATAAAGCATTACTCTTCCATACTCAAAGTGTAGTCCGGAGCCCTAGGGTTTCGCAAGGTGTCTATTGGAAAAAAACCTTTGCAGAGAATAATAAAATAATTATCCCAACATAAAGTTAAAAAAATAATGAAATAATAAAAAAAAAAACAGATTCATTTATACCTCCTATTCCCATTACATATAATACACATTCATAAAACCGATTTTGATTATATTAATTTAAATTTATGTTAATAATTTGTTTTTCGGTTCCGTCGCCAAAAAAGTTTGAAAACCGCTGATCTATACAATATTATAAAGATTTGATTGATTATTTGTTTTGGATAAACTCAAAAACTACTTAACCAAATTTCAAAATTTTATTTTCAATTAAACGGATGGTAAACCGTGAGGCACAGCTTTTTTATATAAATGTAATACTATAAATACATTTATTCTTTATTGATAACAACTATACAGTTCTGTGCATACATTCTGGGGTACCCACGGTGGTCCCTGAATCACGATTAATTATTCATTTTAAACTATCATGCGAAACAATGTTATATTTTTTTTTATATACGTGGTGGCCGAGTTGGTTAGTACTTGGACTTAAAAACACTTAGGTCCCTGGTTCGAATGAGTTTTTAATTAAAAAAATTATGTACATTTGTTTGACAACACCACTATATATATATATAATTTTAGCTATAAGTATATTTAGCCAAAACCCTCGCAGGTTGTTATTGAAATAAGGTCAATGAAAAAACATTTTTAAATTACTACTACTTATTCAGTTTATTTATTTCTGCCCCATCCCAAACATGTATAGCAGGTTGTTTGAAATAAGGTCAGTAAATAAAAATCATTTTTAAATAACTACTGCGTATTGTTTATTTATTTTCTTGTTTATTATTTTATATTTATTTCTGCCTCACCCATCAATAGCTCAATAACTATTGATGGGTGAGGCAGAAATGAGTGAAGATGGGTTTAAAAAGAAGTAGTAACTTTTGTCGAAGTGACAGGAGAAGATTGTTTCAAAGTGACAGATTTTTCCAGTGTAAAAGAATTAGAAAATCTGGTCGAAGAATGCATGGGAATAGCAAGAAGGTTGTTTTTGGTAGACCTCGGGTCACGATCATGAATAGAAGAACTATGGGCGTCCCCCATTGGCGTCTCCAGCATTTTTTTAGTGCTGGGGACGCGCATAGTTCTGTGTAGTGCGACCCTAGTCCCATACTAGGATTCCCTGTGTGGGAGATAGTTTCCTCTATCCTACTGGATTAATATGTATTAGTATCGTTTTTTTTATATACGTGGTGGCCGAGTTGGTTAGACCTTGGACTTAAAAACACTTAGGTCCCTGGTTCGAATCCCGGTGTGTACCAATGAGTTTTTAATTAAAAAAATATGTACATTTGTTTGACAACACCACTATAGTGCCTCGGAGAGCACGTTAAGCTGTTGGTCCCGGTTTCACTATAACAACTTGTGAAACTGTGTATAGATGGGTTATTGAGTCTATAAACATCGCGACGAGCTAGCCACTTGTTCGGTGTAGACTCATACCATCGGCTACGACGAGGTGGGATTAAAACCCCTCCGCTGGGTACCCTAGGGCCGTCTAGGCGGTCTCGGGCGCCGTAAGGCACCCGTGTTGATATATATATATATACATGGTGACTTTGAAAGGATGTACTTTGGGCTAATATGCCTTACGGCACCCGAGACCGCCTAGACAGCCTCAGGGTACCCAGCGGAGGGTTTTTTTTATCCCACCTCGTCGTAGCCGATGGTATGAGTCTACACCAAACAAAAGCTGGCTAGCTCGTCGCGATGTTTGGATTGACTAAATAACCCACCTATATACAGTTTTACAAGTTGGTCTACTGAAACTGGGACCGACAGTTTAACGTGCTCTCCGAGGCACTATAGTGGTGTTGTTAAACAAATATACATAATTTTTTAGATTAAAAACTCATTGATACACATCAGGGTTTGCAGGGATCTAAGTGTTTTTAAGTCTAATCTTACCAACTCGGCCACCACGTTAATACTATCTAATAATAAAAATATTGTGTTACTATTAGATATATTATAAATTATTATATTCTTATCTAAAATTAAACAGCAAGGTAACATAATTCGGCATAAGACGTGTCACCATTCGCCGCAATTATATCAAACACAGCCTTACAATAAGCTACACAGGTAACTTTAACTAGAGACAAGTTTCAGCCGAAGTTTTCAATAATAACATGAAACGCGAGTAAAGTGTCTGTGGGTGCATCTATCTGGGACGTTTGGAGACACGACCTCAAAACTGCTTTTGGTTAGCTTTTAAAAAACAAAATCGCTTGTAATTACTCGGTATGTATTCTAAAGTTCGGAGTAGTATGCTAAACTAGAGTAGTATCGTATAGTAGTAAACTTTTATATTAAAAAAATTAAATATAAAAATATCCCGACAGAGAAATTTATAAAAATGGATTTTTTTATTTTATTTTTTTATCATAACATTTCTTTAATTAAAATTCAAAGTTAAATTAATACAGTTTTGAATACTGAAGGAAATTGTTTTTATGTCTTAAAAAACACATACAAATACAAAATACAAAAATGTTTATTTTCATTTACAAAATTATGATAATGTATATTCAATGTATATTATGTATAAAATATGAAACTACAAATACGAGTATATACTTAATCACACTAGAAGTACGGAAAAATGATCTTATCTAGAAAAACGACGAAAGGTCATTTGACCCTATATAAAATAAAATATATATGTAAAGTAAGTTGTGTCATTAAAATATATTGTTAAAAAGGATACAAAATGATATAAAATTTTAGTAATACGATTTTATTGTGTAACTCAAAAGAACATATAATTGACAGAATGTTACGGTTTTTGGTTTATTCTTTACCGCACTTATGTCTACTTGGATGTTATGATTGACGACTTGATTATAATGTTATGTTACAAAACATTTTTCAATGTTTTTGCAAGAATATTTCTTCATGAACATTGTTTATTATCGGTCTTCAAGATAATATATTTGTTAGAGTTATATACTAGATTAATATATCATTTCAATTTAAAAGATTTGTCGCTTATATACGAGTATATCGCACGATAAAAAAAAATACAAATTTGCAAATATTGATATAAATATTTTGTAGGTGTTTTTTTTTAAATTATGTGTATGATTTTATATTAGACTAGCAGTTAGTTGATCCGCGCAACTTCGTCTGCGTAACTTTAACAGTTTACGTACCTACTCTTTCAAAAGAAAGTTTTTCCCCGTTTTAGCAACATTTTTCATTGTTACTTAGCTCCATATTCTATTTTTATTTTATTTTTTATAATATGTAGGACAATTTACACAAATTGCTCTGGTCACAAACTAAGCTCTAGACTTGTACTATGTGTACCAGAAACAATGATATAATACATATTATATTTTATAAACACCCAGACCATGACAAACTGTTCTAAAAAACGTACTAATATCTATTTGCCATGGGTGGGAATCGAACCCACGACCTCCGGATTTAATGCCAATGGCGCAACCACTAGTTTACGGAGGCTGTCTAAGGTCGTAGCATGATGTTATGTAGCCTTTAGCCTTCCTCGATATTTTTGTCAATTCGAACTAGTAGTTCCTGAGATTAGCGCGTTCAACCAAACAAACAATCAAATAAACTCTTCAGCTTTATAATATTAATAATTTTGATAGTATATAGATATCAGATGGTGTAATAAAATCCTTCTAAAAACAAGTAATAAAAATCAAGGACGCTAAAGTTGAATTGTGGCTAAAAAGATGACCAATATTATCTCTAAGAACGTACCCCCTAGGTTGTCAAAAAGCCGCAGTATCACGTCGAAACTGAGTAGAGAGTGAACGTAGCTCGCATTTG
Source organism: Monopis laevigella (assembly GCA_947458855.1). NCBI lineage: Eukaryota > Metazoa > Arthropoda > Insecta > Lepidoptera > Tineidae > Monopis > Monopis laevigella. The sequence goes on from OX381587.1 coordinate 15,897,332, forward strand.
GCTTTTCGCCAACGTTTCGACAGTGGCCGGTCAATAGTCTGGCTGTCTATGTTTATACGCGGCTTAGTTTGGCGTGTTTCCGCCCTCGTGCCTCTTACTTATGAAACAGAAAGCCAAGTGCTTATACCTATTATTTATTTGGCGAACGTCTACTTTGTCGATAAAATACGTTATCGTTAAGATCGGGTGGACTACAAATGCTCTATGTTCTTGTATATATTTTAGTGCCAAAGGAAAATGGCGGTACAATTTTTAACCCTTAATTGTGCCCATGGGATGTCATAGACCAAAATGCATGTTTCCAGGCTCATAACTTTTTAAAATTTGAATTTAGCGCTGGTAGGTACTCTAGAAAGCTAAATAAACACGTGTAATGTTTGCACTCAGTTGAGAAAAATTAGACTTAGAGAGCGTGTTTGGGGTCCAGGACATCCCAGGTAACTGTTGTGTGATCTAAATTCCGGGTAAGTGAGTAATGAAACTCTTAAACACTGTAATTTGACAAATAATAAAGTTTCAGTGATATTGTAAGCAGAAATACAATATTTGGACATTGTTATATTGTGTTTTTTTTTTGTTTTAGGCCAAAATTGTAACAACGAATACTAGTAGGTATAAAAGATCTTGTTTCTTGTATAAATAAATATTAATTACATTAAAAGTAAGTTTAAATGATGATTAATATGTTAGTTCCAATATTTTTATTAATAAATGTCTAATTTTGAATGTATTTTATATTTTATGTAATTAAATTAATCGTACCACTGCGCGACCACTTATGCAACTTTTCAGACGCGCCCAATTAAGGGTTAGTCAAAATGGCACAATATAAACTAAAAAATTAAAACTCCTAAGAAAACTCTTATATATCTTTGACCCCTGCCAAAAGTGTCTTATAAGTTTGACTGTTCACTGTTCGTCTATCTCATTCCCCGATTTGAATAAAGAAATATTTATTGCACAAAGCTTAATGCTATTGTACATAGGCGAGCTTAATGCCTTTCAATGCTGTTATTTTGCATTTTATTATCTCTAGTTTCTTTGTACAACTACATCAGTGGTGTCGTTTACTACTTTTATAGTGTGCCTAAATTTAATCTCGCAGACTGTATAATCAATCAGTTGACATGACAGTTTGTATTTACAAAAGGAAAAGTTCCTCTCCCGCTCTAATTAAAAACAAATCTGAAAGAGAAAGAACCTGTGAAAAGAACAGATTAACTGAATCCTGCTGCCTGGGCAGGCTGGCCTGTTGACAATTTTATAATCTGTGAATATACTCGTACCCACAGAGGATAAGGCCAAAAACAACAGAACTCTATGCTGATGAGCAGCATAGAGTTCTGTTGTTTTTTCTGTACCATATTTAAGTACCATACTCGTTTTTTCTTAAAATTTGTATACAAAATTAAATAATATTATAATTAATTAAGGATGGCCTTTTCTAAGCCGACCGAGTGGACTCGTTACCACCGCCCATACAGATGCAAAAACTTTCAAGTGACCTAATCATGTTTCGGTTTTAGTCTGTGGTTCACCGCTTTTCCGGAGACTTGCATCGATTTCTTATCGATCGAGGTAGTATTGTTCTTTCGTGGTGCGGTTACGAAACGGGCGATTGATTTGACGATAAAGTAGCGAGGATATTAAAATAGACTTGTAATGCAAATACGTCTTTGTGGCCGCCCTTTTCGTAATCGCATCATTTAGCCGGCATAGTGGGAGCGATCAATATTGTTAAACAACAACCTATAGATTAACCGTATTCATGGACTTTGTACGTATTACCATCAGGTAGATATAAAGTTATATGCTGTACTCCTTAAATAATAAATTACCGAGTTAAAAAACACAAGTAAAAACATAAATAAAACCATTAAAACAAAATAGAAGCACCTAATAAAACACATAAATCCAAAAATTAGGTCTTAAATTAATCCTCAATAAAATTCTTCATTATTACATGAGAATTTAACGCCAGCGTTTTAGTCATAAATTTTCACTAAATTTATTTAATTACTCTTATTACGTTAAATAAAATATACTTACAGTGTTGTATTTAGATATAACTACATACATAGTATACAGCATGTGTGAGAAGATTTATGACTGTGCATGAGACAAAAAGAGTATTTATATTATTATACATGGTGAATTTGAAAGGATGTACTTTGGGCTAATATGAGGTTCTGCTGATCAAATCGAACAACTTTTCCCATGGAACCATGTGTCACAAATGAAAATAAAAATTTGCCTTCCCCTTACAAATTGGTCATTTTAACATTACTAGTTTGTATGGAGAAGGCAATATTTTCTTCATTTGCGGCACATGGTTCCATGGGAAAAGTTGTTCAATTTGATCAGCAGAACCTCATATTAGCCCAAAGTACATCCTTTCAAAGTCACCATGTATATTTATAGTTAATTTGTTTAGTGAAACTGGAATCTCCGAGCCTCTTCAATTAGCTTAGTACTAGTGTGTCGACCATAATAAAATGATATAGTATAAAAAGGTACACAAATCGCTTCAACTTTTATACTAAACTCACGATTGAGACCGCGCCACTTGTCTAAAGGTATTTTATTTGCTTATTACGAAGACAATATGTATTTGTTGGAGTAATTTTAATCATATAGTTCGTAACCGTATATGATAAATTTATTTTTCGAACTTTCTGGAGAAAAAAATACCTACCTTTATTTAATTTAAAAAATAGGTTCTATACATACATAATAAAAAATAATAGAAATACAATTTTAAAACAAATACCGTTGCCACTTATTTGGTGTAGGATGGAACAAAACCTTTCCAACTCGATTTTGTTTTTTTATTGGAGCACGGCATGTGGTGAGCAGACCTACAAAGTCCATGAATATAATTATAATTGTTCTTAAACAATATTGACCGCTCCCACTATGCCGGCTAAAGATGCGATTACGAATTGGGCGGCGACAAAGACGAATTGCATTACGAGTATATTTTAAAGTACTCGAATACATTTACATCAATTCAACCACCCACTTCGTAACCGCACCGTGAAAGGACACAAAGGCACTACCACCTCGACATAAAATTGATAAGTCTCCTGAAAACCGGTAAACCCACGGACTAAAACCGAAACATGACTAGGTCACTTTACGGTTTTTGCATTTGTATGGGTAACGATACCGTTCGCCCTACCTATATAGCTGGTATTGCGCGACTTAAGGCACCCGTGATGGAGTATTGTTATTCTATATACGTCGTGCTCTATGATATACGTCAATACTATAGTAGTGTACTTATTCTTATTGGATCATGGAATGTGACCTCCATCTACCTGATAGTAATCAAACCTACAAAGTTTAAGAATGGGCTCGATAAATAAATAATAGGGTATTTGACTCCTTATTGAATCTCGTTTTATATGATTCTTCATTACATAATAAGCATACTACATTTATATTTCCGGGATGTCTACTCTATTATTAATAAAAATCAATGTTAAAGTTTGAATTTCCACAATGGCGCTAAAAACGCTGTTTCGCAGTCTATGTCAAGTGTGACGTCACACGCAAGTAAACAAACAAGCACAGATTAAATAATCTCCTATATATATTATACCCTATTCTATTTCATCCACATGATTTATAATCTGTGTATTGTTTTGTTACTTGCGTGTGACGTCGCCAATCCTCAACCAATCAAAGATGTTTTTGATATAAATAAAATTGTAAAAAATATTAAAATTTATTTCGTGTAATCTACAAAAGATATACATAATTTAGTTTAAAATAAAGTGAAATATGTTTTTTTACGCCATTGTCTGATAGGATGAACACAATTTATGGTATATTTTTAATATAGTCAAATAGCCTATTGTTTAACAGCAATGATCGGTCGCACTTTCCTGCTAATTTGATGCCGTTACCAAATGGGCGATAACACTAGGATAATTGATATTTTTTGCATCTGCATGGGCGCTGGTTACAAATCCACCAACCACCCACCCGGTCGGTCGCCTAAGCGACAGAAACCTTCCTCCTATCTAAAACTATAAGTATTTGATCTAGACCGATAGAGTAATTCCGTAGCGCTGTCTGAAACATCTGCCGTAATTAGAAATACTCCCATGGCAACCTTATACATCATCTTCGTCCTTCGTTTTTATTTGCAATTGTTCGTTTTTTTGTATTAAGTATAGTGTTAGAAAATAATAATAATAAAATGTAGTAGATTTTACACATATTGCCCTGGTTGCAAACTAAGCTAGAGGCTTGTACTAAATATACCACGAACAACATTACTAATATATATTATATGTAATAAAATTTCATTATATCTATCTATATTGTTGGATATCCCATTTATCTAGGAAGGCTATAGGCTATATAACGTCACGCTACGACCAATAGGAGCGGATCATCAATGAAAAATGTTGCAAAACGGGCAATATGTATTCCTTTTAAGAGCTTCCGTTGCGTGCGCTAAAGTTACGCAAATTAAGTTGTGTGAGCTAGTACTTTATAAAAGCCCAGACTATGGCAAACCGTACAGAATAACGTATAGTATTTTTTTTGCCATGAGTGTGATTCGAACCCCAAAGGCATACCATCATCTTCATGACGGATCCACTTTTCCGCAATTGGACAAGAAGTTCGACCTTTTGCGTGAGGAAAACGTCACATCTGGCTGATACAATATTGGAGACCAGCTGCACACAGATTGCTACAGTATCTTCTCGCACTACATCCCCTTCAAGTTCACTAGAAGACACACAATTTCTAATTAATGAAGTCATGAAATTGTCGATGGAGCGGCAGAATCATCTTGAATACAGAAGAAGCCGTTTTAGAAACTCAAGATCGCCAGCTCGGTCACGATACAGTTCGCGATCTCCAACGCCTGCACGAAACCACTCTACATCTCTGTGCTGCTACTATCACCACGATTTGGGGCAAGAGCATTCAAATGTACACCACCATGCACTTTCAAAAACACGAATGAAGATATGTCGGAAAACTAGAAAGGACGCAAGACTTGGCGGAACTTGGAGGTATTTGGAAAATACAGCAATCCAATAATACAGCAATGCAAGCTGCGTCACCGAAGCAGGCGCTCCGCAAATCTCCGCACAGTGCTGCAGTGTCCTGTTGTCTCGTATGGCTGGTGTCGGCGGCGCTCGCTCAAGAAATGGCCGCGAGTATTGCGTGGATGTCTTATATAGTCCCCGTCTACCACGCCGCGCCGTTGCAGCCCACTACTACATGAGCTGCGAGTGCACCGTAGAAATGGCGGGAAAATATGGCGGCAATATTATAATTTTATTTTGTATAAATATAGGAGTAATTATTAATTAAATTCATTTAGTATTAATCACTCGAAAACATCAAACCAAGAGTTTTATTTCACAAACACTCAAGTACCCCTAAACTTTGTTACTGAAATAAAGGTATTTTTATTTTATTTATATATTTTATTATCAATCTATAATTATCTACGTGGTCTAGTGGTTCCGGCTCGAAAACTTGCTCAATCTCAACAGAGTTAATCTGCAGATGGTGGTGGGTATTCTTACCGGGCACTTTCCATTAAACAAACACCTTACCCTTATAGGTATTACCAATAGCCCTCTATGTAGAGGATGCATGGAAACCGAAGAAACACCAAACCACGTGCTGCTCTAGACATAGTAGCGGGTTGGCTTCACAACGGCAGGAAATCCTCGGAACACCGAGGTCGCTCCTCGAGGCCTGTAGGAGCCAAGACTTCTTGCTACCTTCTGGTACGAGTTGGGCTGGCTAGAGTAGCCGGTCGTTTTCCTCACGCAAAAGGTCGAACTTCTTGTCCAATTGCGGAAAAGTGGATCCGTCATGAAGATGATGGTATGCCTTTGGGGTTCGAATCACACTCATGGCAAAAAAAATACTATACGTTATTCTGTACGGTTTGCCATAGTCTGGGCTTTTATAAAGTACTAGCTCACACAACTTAATTTGCGTAACTTTAGCGCACGCAACGGAAGCTCTTAAAAGGAATACATATTGCCCGTTTTGCAACATTTTTCATTGATGATCCGCTCCTATTGGTCGTAGCGTGACGTTATATAGCCTATAGCCTTCCTAGATAAATGGGATATCCAACAATATAGATAGATATAATGAAATTTTATTACATATAATATATATTAGTAATGTTGTTCGTGGTATATTTAGTACAAGCCTCTAGCTTAGTTTGCAACCAGGGCAATATGTGTAAAATCTACTACATTTTATTATTATTATTTTCTAACACTATACTTAATACAAAAAAACGAACAATTGCAAATAAAAACGAAGGACGAAGATGATGTATAAGGTTGCCATGGGAGTATTTCTAATTACGGCAGATGTTTCAGACAGCGCTACGGAATTACTCTATCGGTCTAGATCAAATAATAGTTTTAGATAGGAGGAAGGTTTCTGTCGCTTAGGCGACCGACCGGGTGGGTGGTTGGTGGATTCGTAACCAGCGCCCATGCAGATGCTAAAACTATTAATGTCTTGTCCGAGTGTTGTCGCCCATTTGGTAACGGCATTAAATTAGCGGCAAAGTGCGACGTATCATTGCTGTTAAATAACTATTTATTGATCGACCCTTCTTCTTAAACTTTGTAGGTTTGATTACTATTAGGTAGATGCAGATCACATGATAGATGCAGATCATATAGATGCAAAAACCGTCAAGTGACCTAGTCATGTTTCGGTTTTAGTCCGTGGGTTTACCGGTTTTCATGAGACTATTAAATCGATTTCTTGTCGAAGTCGTAGTCTCTTTCACAATGCGGTTACGAAATGAGTGGTTGAATTGATGTAAATGTATTGAGGCAGCGAGTACTTTAAAATATACTCGTAATGCAATTCGTCTTTGTCGCCGCCCAATTCGTAATCGCATCTTTAGCCGGCATAGTGGGAGCGGTCAATATTGTTTAAGAACAATTATAATTATATCCATGGACTTTGTAGGTCTGCTCACCACCAGGTAGATACAAAGTCACATGCCGTGCTCCAATAAAAAAACAAAATCGAGTTGGAAAGGTTTTGTTCCCACCATCCTACACCAAATAAGTGGCAACGGTATTTGTTTTAAAATTGTATTTCTATTATTTTTTATTATGTATCACTTATAGAACCCATTTTTTAAATTAAATAAAGGTAGGTATTTTTTTCTCCAGAAAGTTCGAAAAATAAATTTATCATATACGGTTACGAACCATATGATTAAAATTACTCCAACAAATACATATTGTCTTAGTAATAAGCAAATAAAATACCTTTAGACAAGTGGCGCGGTCTCAATCGTGAGTTTAGTATAAAAGTTGAAGCGTTTTCGTTGCGAGCACTCGACGACTCTCCAGTTGACGAGAATCCTGCACAGGATGACGATGGCATCTGATAGGCATCCTGTGCGGCTCTCCTAGACATGGAAAAAGCATTCGACAAAGTCTGGCACAACGGGTTTCTGATCAAAATCTTGCAAACCGAAATACCCCGTCGCGTAGTACGAGTTGTAGCCTCTTTCTTAGAGGGCCGTAGCTACCACGTCACTGTTGAAGGTCTTTGCTCGCAAACTTACCCCATCGCAGCGGGCGCACCGCAGGGAAGCTGTCTTTCCCCGGTTCTCTACTGCTGTTACACTGACGATATTCCGTTGGCTGAGAAGGATGTGAAGTTGGCTCTGTACGCGGACGATGCCGCCTATTTCTCGCCAGCTATTAAGTAAATCAATACATGTGTCAGCTGGCATCGCTTCTTCAAAAATAATTTTAATTCAGAATAAGTTTATATATATTCATAAGACCTATTTCTATTACCTAAACCTTTATTGGCTATAATTTTATATAATTTCAAAAGTTAAATGACCTAGCTCATGAAACTAGGCATCCTATAAATTACTTATAATTGACAGAGAGCGGAAATAACTGAGTGGTACATTTCTTTACCTTACATACCTCTTTTGCCATCTCTGAGGCTCTACCATGGGTTTTTACTTTAGAGCAATGTAACGTTAATACATGAGCAACAACCAATAGGGCCGCTTTATTTTAGGTAACGCGATTGAATGAAGCGAATAAAGCGACATATAGCGAAACTAGAGGACAGTAGATGGACAAAGAAAATAACGGAATGGACAGGACCAAAGAAAAAAATAAGACCAAAGGGGAGACCACCAAAGCGTTGGTTAGATGACATAAAGGAGACAGTGGGAGAACAATGGATGGAAACAGCAAAAGACAGATTTAAGTGGAATAAATTGGATGAGGCCTATAGACCCTCAAAGGGAGGTAAATAATAATAATAAAATATAATTAAAAAAAAAGTAACTATGTTGTGCGATAATTTATATTGTAATGTGTATTTAATTTAAAGTAACTAAATTGTAATTTTATAAGGAAATAAATGGCTTAATAATAATAATAATAATAATAATAATTGGTAGTTCCTCACGTTTTAACGTTTAGTTGGTACAAACCAAAAACTTATTATAGAGCCTCTGCAGTCAACTCTTCTTATACATGCACTGTTGCGGAAACTAAGTTTCACGATAGGGTGGCTGAAACCCGTGAAAAAAATGTTTTTTGTAAAGTAATAATAATAATAAAATGCGTGGGTATCACTATAATGCCGTGCAGATCGCACAAGTGGGCGTAGCACTATTCTCATTGGAATAATTCTTGTAATATTTCGAATATTCTTGTCGTAAATGTGTATAACATGGTGTTTAGGGGTAGGCAGGTGTTGCCACCCACCCCTAAATGCGTATAATATTGGTATCCCCAATGTATAGAAAATAAGAAATTATAATTGTAAATAATTTGTGTAACTTCTTGTTTGAATAATTTGTTTATCATACGATTCTAGTATGATTCTTATTGATAATATGTATCACCACTACCTGTTGTGTAAAAGGTGGTCTGGGCAGAATCAGATTGGATTCTGAGCCCAACAATGTAAGAAATGTTATTTATTATGATTGGTGTCATAATTTTTTCCAAGTAAATCCTAAGACATACAAAGGCTGATTTTAAGGGCTCTAGGGAGTTGTCGACAATAATATTGTTGGCCGGCGCCATACCAATCGTTGGTAGATTGGTCGGCAACTCTCTAGGTCCAAACTTTGGATGCATGTAGCATCAACGCCCAGACAGTTAGGCTGTCTAGACCTACTTGAGCTACTTGAGCAAATTATTTAGGTAATTTCCTATAAAATTTACTCAAATTTTTGCCTCAAGTAAGTAATATAAAACAAATTAATTTTCATCAAAAACAGAATTATTATCATTTCTTTAAAAAAAAAATCTGCGGAACGTTCACTCATATTAGTTAAGGTAGCACTTGGTCCATTACAAAATATCTAATGTATCGTAAGGTAACATATATGGTATTTTTCGAACCTAAGTATATATAAGAGTTATTCTTTAAATAGTCTGCAAATATCTCTTTTATACAGCTAAGCGGCGCATAAAAGATACAAAATCAGCTCGTATTCAGTGTCAAATTGCCTTCGTAACTCTCTACTAACTGCGTAAGTGGTAGATGGGTTTAAGATCAACTTTTATAAAGACATGAGTGGTAATCGGTTACAGTACCTTTAGTTACTTTTACAGCTTTAGACGTTTTCAAAAGCAGTTATGCAACTAAAAACTGCTTCCTGAACTCTTAAGCTGCTACTATACAACTTAAAGTTACAAAATAGGTTGCAATTTCCACTAGTGTGCTAGTTGGGTAGTACACGACACGGTTGTCGTTCGCCGAAGCTGAGGACTTGACGCACTCCAGACCCACGTGACCCGCATTGGAAGAGGACCGTAGTCAGCAGAAGCGACGCATCGCTACACGTCAGCCGGACTGTTGGGACCCGAGTAGCACTTTGTTTCGTGTACTCGTTAGTTTCCTCTCCGGCCCCCACCGGCATCCATCAACATCCTGCAGCTGCTGACTAAACGGCCTTTGTGAAGGCCCTAAATGATATTTTTCAAGGCTTCCCGTGCGGTATTGAACCAGCCACGCTCGTCTGAGGGCACGCATTGGTTGTGCGTGCCTTTGCTCTGTGGTGTGTTTCCTCCGCAGCCGAGCTATCGCGGAGGTGGATCTGCCACATACACATAATTTCGGTGACTTTATTTTATTGCTTCATCTTCTGTTTTTCCTTTGTTTTGTAACTAAAACAAAGGAAAAATATAAATAGGTATATCTAAAAACCTACTTACAGTCCCTGGCCATATTATTAGACGCACTGTGCATTTTATATATTATTTCTAATAATTATGCTTTGTATATTATTATTGCGATTATTCGTAAAATGTATAACATTTATTTAGGATGTTTTTTTATGTGATATTAAATTGTATAAGTAACAATTTAATATCACATAGAAAAATTCGATAGAATATAGTCCTTAACACTTAATGTATTCGAAAACATCAGAGACCCTAGTGAGAATTTTGTAACTTTTACTATCCAGATAACTATACTACTGCGTTAATTTTTCCACCAATCAGATAAACTATACACATATTTTGATAGTCCAACAAAATAAAAACATCCTATTGGTGGAGATTTATCAATTAAGGAGATAGTAACGTAAAAAAAAACTCAGGGCCTCTGATTGATACCTTCCAGTAGACTAAGATAATAACTTTATATCACTTAGCAAAAATATATATAAAATTCAATAATATAATTTGTGTACTAAATAAACGTTACAAATTTTATTATTAATCGCAATAATAATATTCAAAGCATAATTATTAGAAATAATATAAAAAATGCACAGTGCGTCTAATAATATGGCCAGGGACTGTATAATTGCATTAAACTATTTATTATTGAAGCCATCGCCTGTAACATGTAATGGAACAATAATAGCGTAAATATTTTTACCATCTGTTTTTTACAAAACGAAGTTTTGTAATACAATATGAAAGTATTTTTACCAACTGAATTTTACCCCATAAATGAAAAAGTTTAAATCGAAATCGGGTAAAAATGTTTGCCATGCTTTTGTACGAGATATTTAATTACTTTTTTTAGTACAAAAATTATCGAGAGATTAATATATCAAAAGCTTTATGTAGTAAGAATGTATTAAGGACACTGCATTCGCAATCGCGAAAATCCATACAAGATGGACTTTCGCACTTCTAATACTAAACGACTACTCTTTATCGCAAAATTAAAATAATTGGTTGGTCATTTATCTTTCCGGGATTTTTTTTAAATATTTACAAAAAAAAATATTACCCACAACTGAAAGATTTATGCGTAATTACCAACATAAAAATAATAATTTAACTTCGTCTAACAGCCAAATTGTAATATTGGAACTACGTTTGCAACCAAAGGGCGTCAAGACGACTATAGAGTCCTTAACCTTAAGTCAAGTAACGAAATATATACAGTGTTTATCTTACAGATATTGCCATTACCACTATGTCGGCTAAATGTTGTAGTTATAAAATTAGAAAGCCATTTTTTTAACTTTAACATTAAACTAACATCTCGTTTCGTGACAGCACCCTTCGGTAAACCCACTAATTGATTCCTAAACATGTTTATATCGATAGACATACAAATACAATAAAATAACTACCAATCACTGTGAGAACTCGCCGGCGGGGAGAGTCCCGATGTTGATTTTTATTTTTTCTCAATAACTTTAAAAATACAACCCCTAATTGTACCCTAGTTTTTAGAAATAAGGGGGGTAAAATTTGCAATATTTTTATTATTTCAAAATAATCGAATTATATCACAATTTTAAGTATTATTTTCTTTTGATCCCACGTGTCGTCAATATGGGTAGACAAAAAAATCTTAGGTTGATTTTTCTCAATGTTGGTTCTTTAAACACTGGTCAAGACGAGTTTTTAACTCATTAGTATCGTTCAGTAATGCCCAACATATTATCTTAATGGGGGACATGAATATAGATCTTCTCGCCCAGCAAACATATCTCACCCATAATATAACTACATTTTTTAACAACCTCAACTTAACCCAAACGGTAAAGGAACCAACAAGAATTACCAACTGAAATGTTTTGTATACAACGTGCCCAGAGGCTCTACCATGGGTTTGCGCATTGTAGAAACGTAACGTATTCATTTACGTATGTATCGCTTCATTTTTCAACCAATAGGATCGCTTCATTTTTGGTAACAGGATTGAATAAAGCGATCCTATTGGTTGTTGCTCACGTATACGTAAATGAATACGTTACGTTTCTACAATGCGCAAACCCATGGTAGAGCCTCTGAACATATTATATCCCAAAAAGTAATTCATAACTATGACTTAATCAATAACGAATTGGTGTTAACAGACATGAAATTCAAAGTACCTTTTTATAGAACAAAAATGGATTATGCGACGAAATTTATTAAACATACACAGAGCAGAGTTTGATAATAATTTAAAATTAATAAATTGGGACGAAATAGAACAGTTAGATACAGCAGACTCCATGGTTCGTTTGTTTAATAGTAATATGTTAAACTTATACGATAAACACGCTCCGTTGAAAAGAATTAAAATATATTAGACCTGTGTCGATCATGATCGATCGAATCACAGTTGCTCACGACCCACGGGTGAGTAACCCGATGACGTATTCTAAAAACACCCGATCGTCGCGTGACCCGAGACCCGCGCGCTCTTTCGAGTCGGGGGCTCAAGAGACGGGCGACGACACAGATGAAGAGCGCTAGCGAAGGAGAAAGAATTATTTACGGTCTTATATTCGCCACCCCAACCAAGTGGTTGATATGAAATCAATGATATTATAAAAAACAAAAGCAGATATGTTATAAGCGCGCGCTTCGTGAAGACTCAAATACGTCCCAATTGGGACGTCTTGTAATTAGTCGGCTTCTAGCGCAATCACGAGCGTGTTGTCCCGTAGATACCTGTGTCTATTACCAAAATTATCAAAATGCCATCGTGTGTGTTTCGGAAGTGTACCAATTATGACTCCAAAGTAAATAAAATACAAGGGATCTCATACCACATGTGAGTATGCAAAAATATTTATATTATTTACTATAATTCAATTATTTTTCCAAACAATTTGATAAAAGCGCAAAGACGCCGTATGCAGGTGAAGAAAGAGAGAGCGAATTAGTTTTGACGCGTGAGCGATAAGGATGCACTGACGAACGTGCACTGCGGACATAGATTAGTTTAAGTTTACTTGTGCAGAAGCGAATATTGATGGTGACTTTAATGCCTTTAATAACAGTTTACTTTTACTTCATTTTTATAATAACTATTATATGTAATGAATTAATTAATGTAAATAATATTAAAATAGTTTTACTGAATTCGTTTTTCCACTAGGTATTATAATTTATTCATTATTTTATTTTCATTTCATCATTCAATTAGGTACCTACTGATAATGATATATTTTTTCTTTTATTAAAATAGGTTTCCGAGTGATCAGGTCAGACTACATGATTGGATTGCAATTATTCGTAAACAAAGAAGCGAATCAGACTGGATACCATCAAAAAGTAGCAGAATCTGTAGCAATCACTTCAAAACTACTGACAAATATGCTTCGAAAAAAGGACGAACACTACTTAAAAAAAATGCTCTTCCATTTATTGAGGTAACTACAACATTTTATAAAACTGTAGCAGTTACCTGCATTTTGATTCACGTTCAATTTCATTCATAAGTACAGTCGAGTTAAATGATGAACTTTGCTGAGCAGCAAAGTTCATCATTTAACATTCATTTATTTATTACAAGCTTTTTATCCGCGACTTCCTCCAGGATAGTATAACATGGTGCAGGAGGTATTAACTACTGCAGCCGGGACCATAAATTGTGACTTCTTTCAAAAATTATTTCATTGCCATAATCACTATTCAATTTTGACAATTCTAAATAAAATAGACTAAGCTGAATACAAACGACAAAGTGGTAATAATATTATCTTTTTCAGGATCAAAAAAGTCACAATGTTCAGAAATCTCCGACGAGTCTAGACAATGTCAGTTTGCCAGAGTTGGAAGAAATTCTAGAAACACCAAGAAAGTCTGCGCTGAGAAAACGTGTTCGTGAATTAACATAAAAAAAAAAAACACCTTCAAAAAAAAACAAAACCCTTACACAATGTAATAAAAGATTGAAGAAAAGGTTTGCTAGCGTTGCAGTTATATTAAAAGATTTAAAGACAAAAGATTTCATTTCAAAGGAACAATTTTTACAGTTAAAAACCGAAGTCATTGATTTAATTAATAGAATATATTAAAAAAAAAATCAAAAAAGTCTTATCGTGTAAAGTATCCCCCAGCTCTTAGAAAATTTTCACTAACACTTAATTTTTATTCTCCTGCTGCCTACAAATATGTAAGAAGCGTGTTTCACACTGCTTTGCCACATCCACGTGTGATATCCAAGTGGTATGAAAATACTTTTTCCTCGCCTGGGTTTACTCAGCCAGCTTTTGATATTTTAATGAAAAAGAGCTCTTTATCAGGCAAACGCCTATTATGTATCCTTGTAGCCGATGAAATGGCGCTTCGACATCAAACTTTGTGGACGGGCAAGAAAACTGACGGTCTTGTCGAATGTAATTCATAAATACACAAATATTCGTCTCCATTCCGCACATAAAAATAACCCCGAAATACAAAAACTCTCAAAGAGACAAAAAAGAAATAAATTAAATCTTTTTGAAGGTTTTTAAAATAATAAATGTATTTTATTTCATGTGTTTCATTGTTATTAATAAAATATTCAATAAATATTATTTACTCTCATAAGATGTTTTATTTCTTACCTATGGACTTACTTTTTAATCAAGTGTCCACTTTTTTAATGTTACCCTATCATATTTAAAACGAATATAATATAAACGTAATTTATTTACAATATCATTGAGTGAACCTATTAATTCTGTACCATCTGTTTTTTCTTCATAGATTTTATTCTATGCATAACTCGCCGTGATTGGTGGCCACGGTGACTCTTGACAAACGCTAGTGGTCTCTTTCTTTTGTTTCACTTTTATAATTATGCCATCTCTCTTACACAATTTTATAATATAGATGTATAGCTACACGGCGCCGCTAGTTCGGAACATTATTATCTATTATTTTGTAAGCGTATAACATATCTATACTTAAAATATCATTGTATGAAATGATAAAAAGTTGATCGGTGGGTCGCAGCGATCGATGCGGCTTATGATGTACTGAGGTTTGTTTACTTCACTGGGTCGTCGAGACCCGTGGGTCACGGCGATCGGGTGTTTTAACCCGGGTCTCAAAACCCGTTGGTCGTTATCGACCCGGATTACAAAAAGTGATTGACCGACTCAGGTATAAAATATATGAAAACACTAAACCGTGGATAACGGACAATATACCTAAAGCTAAGCCATAAGTTTAAGAAACAAAGCCAAGTCTCATGCGAAGCGAAGTCATAACCCTGTACATGAAGAATATTACCGAATGCTTAGGAACTATACTACCAGTGCGATTATCGGGAAAAATAGGGACCAAAAATTTAAGTGGCAAAATATTAGAAAAATTGGTATTGCAGGAAAAAGGATATCCTACATAACCAAAACACTTAAGTAACGTCGACACCATAAATAGTAAGTTCCTAGAATTACCAAATAACTCGGAAGTCAGCAAACAGCTGATAGATCACTATCGCAATAAAAAAATAACTGACCTATCTTTTTTTTTTATGCAAACTGAACGCCAAATTTTATAATAAGTTATCAACTCAATAAAAAGCAATGCTAGCGGTTGGGATCGTATTTCAATCATAATTATATACTGACTGAGTTATTCATTAACAATATATATATATATATATATATATATATATATATATATATATATATATATATATATATATATATATATGTATATATATGTATATAACATCACGGGTGCCTTACGGCGCCCGAGACCGCCTAGACGGGCTCCAGGGTACCCAACGGAGGGGTTTTTAATCCCACCTCGTCGTAGCCGATGGTATAAGTCTACACCGAACAAGTGGCTAGCTCGTCGCGATGTTTTGAATAGACTCAATAACCCATCTATAAACAGTTTCACAAGTTGGTATAGTGAAAACCGGGACCGACAGCTTAACGTGCTCTCCGAGGCACTATAGTGGTGTTGTCAAACAAATGTACTTAAATTTTTTAATTAAAAACTCATTGGTACACACGGAGATTCGAACCAGGGACCTAAGTGTTTATAAGTCCAAGGTCTAACCAACTCGGCCACCACGTATATATTCATTAACAACTATTACAAAAATTATCGAAGAGATGCATCGAACTAAAAACATTACCATTGCAGTGGAAGCATGCATTAATCCGACCTTTACCTAAAAAACAAGGAGTTGTCCGGTCCCATAATTAAAGTCTATAATAAAGCAATATCACGCGCAACAAATTGTTATATAATGTAGTGTCTATGGGCACTTTCGTCTATGTCATAGACACATATTCAATAATGGCGGCGAGCGACGCTTGCTGGCTCGCTGTGTAACTTAAAGTACATTAAATACTATTTCAAGTCGTGAGTGCTATTTTATTTATTACCTGGTCTCTCATCCTTGGAACCCATATACAACATGGTGTCAGATGTTCGCAAGGTTTCGGGAGCCTGGTGATAAAATTGAGTCTTCTTTTCGAGCGCATCACGTGTCTCGACAAGAACAAAAATGTCTTCGAGCAACACTTTAAAAGAAAGCGGCGGCTGCAACAGCGATGCCAAGCTGAGTAACGCATCAAGAGGAATGGATCCACTTAATATGCAGGCAAGTAACCTGTCCACAACGTGGCAGCAATGGCTGTCTAAATTTAAAATATTCCTGCGGGCATACAATTTGGAAAAAGAGGACGACGGCAGGAAGGTCGCAATGTTACTGCATTACATGGGCAGTGACGCCCTAACGTTGTTTAATTCATTTAATTTAGACATAGATACTGTAACCTATAAAGACCTCATTAAGGCATTTCAAGATCATTTTACTCCGAAAGTCAATATCTCGATGGAGAGGCTAGCAGTTTTGTTTGGCTGTTCGAAATTCCATCAATATATTTATGCTAACACTACACTTGTGGAGACAGATCACAAACCAATTGTAAATATTTTTAAAAAACCTTTGTATGACACTCCACCAAGATTACAAAGAATCTTACTTAGACTTCAGCCATATGACTTAAAATTAACATATAAACCAGGAAAATACTTATATGTAGCTGATACTTTATCAAGGGCAGCTCTTCCCAGCACTGACTTAACAGATTTAGACAATGATATAAATTTACATGTAAATTTAATAACTTCAAATCTATCTTTGAGCTCCCATAACCTTAAAGAAATTGAAAAAGCTATGTCAAATGATCAAACTTTAATGTTAATTATGTCATTTTACAAAAATGGTTGGCCGAATAATAAAAGCCAAGTTGATGACAGTGTCAAACCTTACTTTGCAGTTAAAGATAGTATACATTTGAGTAATAATTTATTGTTTATGTCAAACCGTGTCATTATACCATTTTCACTGAGAAAATATTTTCTGAAAATTTTACATGAAGGTCACCAAGGCATGACAAGTTGTAAAAGGTTAGCTAAGGAGTCAATCTACTGGCCCAATATAAACAATGACATTAATAATTTTGTCAGTAGTTGTGAAATTTGTCTTACGTATTCAAAAAATAATATAAAAGAAAATCTTTTACCACATGATTTTAAGTACCTACCATGGTATAAACTTGGTATGGATTTATTTGAATTAGATAATACTATGTACTTAATTGTAGTAGATTATTTCTCAAAGTTTGTAGAAATAGCACGTCTAGGTCATAGTTATACCAGTGATATAGTCATCACTCATCTTAAATCAATCTTTGCTCGTCATGGTATACCACATACTCTTGTGTCAGACAATGGTCCACCAATGACATCAAATGCTTTTAAAAATTTTATGCAAGAATGGAATATTGAACATGTCACTTCTAGCCCTTATCTTAGTCGTTCAAATGGTCTTGCTGAAAGGACTATTTATACTATTAAAAACATGCTAAAAAAATGTAGTGTTGATAAGTCAGATTATTATTTAGCATTGCTTCAATATAGGAATACACCAAAACATAATTTGTGTTCTCCAGCACAGTTACTAATGTCTAGGTCACTTCGCAGTAGACTGCCAGTTTTAGACAAACAATTAAAATCTAAATTATGTAATTATAAAGACCTAAAAAATCGCAATAAGCAATATATAGATAAAACAAAGTCTTATTATAATAGAAATGCTAAAGATTTGAAACCACTTGATGTTGGTTCTAAAGTTATGTTTAAAAAACAGCCTCAATTAAACTGGACACAAGGTCTTATAGAGGAAATTTGTCCAGAACCTAGGTCATACATTGTCAAAAGTCCAGATGGTAGTTTAGGAGAAATAGGCAACATTTGAAACCCTACTTTAGCTTAGATCCCCCTTTACCTAGCAGTGAATTATTCAGTGAACAGTCTCCTATTAATTCACAAGAAAATCAGGTTTATACCCGTAGTGGTAGATTGGTTGTTAAACCGGCTAGATATTTAGATTAAATAAATAAAATAAACTAAAAATAGATAAGTTTCTTTTCTTTGGTTGAGGGTAGTAGGTAGGTTGTTTAAAAATAATAAAACAAAAAAGTTTTTCTATTTAATTTATAAGTTTATTAAAAAAGTGGTTTAGTGTATGTAAAGACTGGCTCATATGATGATATTTTGTAAAGCTTGTTTTGCACATGGTTTGAATATTGTAAAGCCTGTTTTACATGAAGTTTTATAAAGATGTGTTTACATGTAGTTATTAAGTTTCTTTTGCATTGTTTAATTTTGTAACTAATTATTATATGATAATTAGGATTCCCTAAAGAAAGGGAGGTGTTATATAATGTAGTGTCTATGGGCACTTTCGTCTATGTCATAGACACATATTCAATAATGGCGGCGAGCGACGCTTGCTGGCTCGCTGTGTAACTTAAAGTACATTAAATACTATTTCAAGTCGTGAGTGCTATTTTATTTATTACCTGGTCTCTCATCCTTGGAACCCATATACAACACAAATGTAAAAACTTGGTCTAAATTTTGATGTAAACCTTACAATTGAAAAACATGTTAATGAAAAATATAGACAATGCTTTGCGTCAATAAAATCTTTATACACTATTAGGTATTTTTTAGATATTAAAAATAGGATTTACTTATGCGAATTTCTTGTTTTGTCCAAACTTAGCTACTGTGATGTAGTATATGGATGGCCCATGCTTACTGCAAAAAACAGCCAAAAAAGTGCAACGGATACAAAACAACTGCATTAGAATTTGTTTTTAAACGTTCAAAGAAGACAACATGTAACTCCGTATTTTGTATATAACAACCTACTGAAAACGAAATACCGTCTAGAACTTCATCTTCTGAACCATATTTTTAAAGTAATAAAAAACAAGAACGCAAATATATTTGCGCGATAGAATAAAATATTTAAAATCCAACCGTAATGGCCTTATAATGAAAGGCCATACCCATAGAACTAACAAATACACAGATTAATTTATTTTGACCTCTTCTAGGTACATACATACATACATATCATCACGGGTGCCTTACGGCGCCCGAGACCGCCTAGACGGCCCCAGGGTACCCAGCGGAGGGGTTTTAATCCCACCTCGCCGTAGCCGATGGTATGAATCTACACCGGACAAGTGGCGAGCTCATCGCGATGTTTTGAATAGACTAAATAAGCCATCTATAAACAGTTTCACAAGTTGGTATAGCGAAACCGGGACCGACAACTTAACGTGCTCTCCGAGGCACTATAGTGGTGTTGTCAAACAAATGTACATAATTTTTTTAATAAAAAAAATTAACGTTCTCTCCGAGGCACTATAGTGGTGTTGTCAAACAAATGTACATATTTTTTTTAATTAAAAACTCATTGGTACACACGGGGATTCGAACCAGGGACCTAAGTGTTTTTAAGTCCAAGGTCTAACCAACTTGGCCACCACGTATATTATGGTACTCTCACTCTTCTAGGTTATGGATTAAAATACCTCTAAGCATAAGAAATATAAAAAATCCAACTAGTTTTAAAATTAATTTAAGAAAATTGTTAATGCAAGCACAGAAAAAGAAAATGGAGGACAATTTTATTATTAAGTAGGTATTAAATAAGCAATTTTATTATATATAAAATCTAGATTAATAATCATGGTTCATCCTGAAAATCAGCGCGAGGCACTATTTATTTAGTCACCACGCACAGGCTGAGGGTGAAATCATTTCAATAAAATGTAGTTTTATTAGCATTGTAATCAAATTTGTATTATTATATTATTGTAAGTTAGCGTAAGTTTTTTTTGTTTTATTTTATTGAATAAATACTTATTCTATTCTATTCTATTTTTTTTTTACTCTACCTATATGGTATTGTTTTTGATAGACCCTTTTTCTACATTATATCGGAGCACAGACAGACAGACATAACACCTAACTAAGTATCACAATATGAATTATTTTTATAAATAAGATAACAAAAAGATAATTTTATGGTCGGCTGAATTAATAAAACACTTGAGTTTTACTAAAATAAATCTAATCCAGGTAAATACGATTATCAAAATAAAACAACGTAAACAAAATCAAAAAAAGATTTTCGGAAATTCCAACCTACAATTTCATTGTGTTTCAAAATATTATTTTAAGCCTCAAACTTTGTTGAAATATTTCGCACATATTTCTAGAGATCAACATTTGGATTGTTTCATCTCGTGAATATATTAAAATTTATTTGGTAACGATGAATAAAATCGTATTAATTTCAGTTTATAGATATGGTGTGAACGTCAACCTTAACTGGTTTAAATTCCCGAAAATTCGCGACCAATAAATAAAGTTATAGAAGAGTTAATAAAAAATGTTTCGCATTTCCACAATTTGCAAAAGCCGGGCACCCGTGAAACCTACTCACCCTTTTACGATTTATTATCCTCTCCTCTCCTCCTGCACCTTCACTCCTGTCCGAATGAAATGGATATCTAAAGCTAATTTACGTCGCACAAATTCAAATACCTTTCCGCCAACAAAAAATCTACTGATTTTCCAGCGTTGCCCCTTTACGAAAGATAATGTTCACTTTGATGAGAAAAAGTTTTGGAGACTTTAATATCAGCTTACTCAATTTTATAGCACTTACGCGGATCTGTTCTGTCTTTGTTCTATTTATTAGTTGCTTTGACATCGATATACCTAAGTTATATGCCGTGTGTATTTTTATATGTATTAAGTAAAGTATATTTCGATAAAAGTTTTATGTATTTGCTGATATTTCGTAATAGCAGTTACCGAGTAGTTGCTGTATCGGAGGTCGTGAGTTCAATTCCTATTCATGGCAAATAATATTAGTACGGTTTTCTGCTCAGCTAACCATGGTCTGGGCGTTTCTTTATAAAATACTAAGTATGCCCTGCGGTTTTACCCGTTTAATTTAAAAAATAATTACTCGCTGATAATAAAGCTTTCTAATGGCGAAATCTTTTTTTAATAGGTTCAGTGGGGTTTAAGTTTATCCGGAACAAACAAACAATCAATTATATTTATTTATATATTAGTAAGTAAGTATAGATAATGTGTGAAATAGTTTCTTTATACAAGCTGATGTTTATTAAAAAACAAATATTAGCTATTATTTTTTAATAGATTATAATATGTATAGATATAAAGTATCGTAAATATAGACAAATGCGCAGTTTGCTATAAGTAAATAGTTTAAGCTATACATAAGATAGCCCTTCCCAAACACCTATAAATATGTATGATAACACAAACACAAATTTGCTTCAACACAACGACGCATTGTAGTATCGTCATCTAAAAACAATTTTATGTATTTATTCCATCTTTGCAAAATCTTTTCATTGCTCCGACCGGCATGTTTACGGTCGACCCAGCAGCTCTTTCCGACGTTTACAGCTGCCCTCGCCTTAATAATTTCGACACCCTACAGAGTATTTTGTTTCTAAAAACCGGTAATAATTTAAGCCCTGGAGCCACTCAACGTCTGCAAAGGAATCCAATTTTCTGGGAATCTTCTTCGCGAGTATTTCTCGATGGGGCGTCGATTTACGAGTGTTGTCGCTTTCCGTAGCGAGCGTGGATCTAATAAAAATGTTAATGCAACAAATTCAGCAGCTTCATAATCTGCAATCTGCAGTCGATTGCATCGATAAGATGTCTGCATCGATAAACAAATTACATTCGAAGCGAAAACTACGTCAAAGACCCCGTCGAGTCTTTTTAGAAATTTACAGTTTTCTAGAGAACGGAATTTGCAGTTACCTACTTGTATACCCAGTATACGAGTGTGTAGGTATGTTTTTGTACTAAATGGAAATATGTTCTTTTTCAACTTTGTATCTACAAGTATTTGTTCTTTAAAAATTAAAAGACCCGTTAAATTTTGTACCTTGTAAGTTTTGGTACCTTCTTTGATTTTATATTATGTTTTTGATATGGTTTTGTCGAAAGAATAAACATTAAAATGTCATGATAATTGTTTTTTTTTGGAACATGAAACGAATCGAAATAAAATTTATTATTTTGTTTACGGGTCTATTAAAAAACGGATTATTTAGAATACGGACCTAGCCACTTGTTCGGTGTAGACTCACACCATCTGCTACGACGAGGTGGGATTATAAACTCCTTGGTCGTTCCCTGAGGCCGTCTAGGCAGACTGATATTTATTTATTTAAATATTAAAAGTTTGTATAAATTTGTGTGTTGTTAAATTAAACCATCGAATTGTAAAATTGGCTACCCATAAGCACTGATTTTTCAAAGTATGGTGGCCAGAAAGACTTGGATTTGTAACATTTCTTTCTTTAGTGAATGTAGGTACTTTTTTTTGTTAAGGCGCCAACTATTGTCAACTACCTTCATTTAACCTAGGAGACATAATAATATTCAAATAATATAATTTTCATTATAAGCTAGAACGTAACCTAACCCAAGCCAGCTCATGTTGGCAACGCTAACTGTATTACTATTTTCTATTGTTCTCTTGGAAATATCCAATTATAATAATATAATTGTTCATCACAGATAGGATAAATGAGATAATTACGTTATTAATTGTTTATTTGATATTTATGAGAACAATGGTCCCCTAAATTAGGTTCTAATTTCTAATTATCACATCGGGGCTCAGTTCAAATGCGTTTTAGGATCAGAGGGAATTTAATCTAAAACTGATTGCTATGGAATTATGTACATTAACTAAATTTGTTTATTATTTAGTAGCCTCCATAGTCAAATAACAAATTGTTAGGCACAAATAAATAAAGTAGATATGTTGAACTATTTCGCGTAAAGGATTTTGTGCTTAATACATTTTAGAAATTAATAAAAATACAATTAAAATTCTATACATAATTTGAAATTATGTTTATTTATTTATTTTATTTAAATCTTTATTGCATATAAAATACAAAGGCGGGCTTAATGCCGCTAGGCATTCTCTACCAGTCAAACTTTCAGGACTTTCGAATTTTTAACCGGGCACAGCTATACTATTATACATTTTTTTTTTTGAGTAATGTATGTATAATATGTACCTAGTCTTGCCATAAATATTGTAACAAAGATTTTTTTTTTTTCTATTGCAAATAACATTTATTACTTTTACAGTGTGTTAGTTTAATACATAAATATAAAACAATTTAAAATATAAAAAGCTTATTCGAAGTGGTCTCCATTCGCTGCAATACAGTCCTTTAAACGTTGAGACCAGTTAACAAAAGAAGCACGCACACTTTTCATGGAAATATTCTTAACTGCCAATCGTATGGATTGTTTTAGGGACTCCAAATTGTCATGGCGTTTAGAGCAAGCCGTACTCTCTAAAATTGACCATAAATCATAATCCAGCGGATTAAGATCGGGACTAGAAGACGGCCAGTCTTTTCAGCACTGATGAAGTCCGAAACGTTCGCTTCCAACCAAGACCGAGCTTTATGACCCGGCGCCGAGTCTTTTTTGTTTGCGTACCGCTTCAGTAGTTGTTTAGATTTTACCACCCTATTCTTTTTTAAATTATCAGTTAAGAAATGACCAGTATGTCTCTTAGAGGCTGCAAGTCCTAAGTCATCTTTTAATTTTAAAAGAAGACTTAGGACTTGCAGCCTCTAAGGTTCGCGACATGGTTCTTGGTTCTATCTTCATCTCCCGAGATAAAATCTTTTGCTTTCGGACAGGATTTCTTCGAATTCTTTCCCTTACTTACCATACCTTACGCTTTGACCACCTTTTTCGTACGAACACTACGGCCAGATCTTTTTCTATCACAAACAGAGGAAGTCTCATTGTACCTATTAATAGCTCGGTACACAAACATTTGACTAATACCAAGTGTATGGAGGGTTTTAAAAATTGCATTAGGCTCTATACCTACTTTGTGTAATGCAATCACAGCGATTCGGTTCTCTTTATCACCCCACTCCATTTTAATATCGCAAAATATTGTACAGTGTATTGGCGCCAAAATGAGAAAACACAATGAACAATCGTATAAAAATGACAGATTACAAAATCAAAAAATATTAAAAAAATATATAAAAAATTGAATCTGACATTTTTATACGATTGTTCATTGTATTTTCTCATTTTACTCACTTTCTGAGTAAAATTTCCATTATACACTTTCCAACAATTCAGATCTAATTAGCTATATAAAAGCTTCTCACGTTGTACTAAAAGAAGAGCGTTATTTCTCCAACAATGGAAGCAAGTTGCATAAAATTGGAACGCAAGAAAACTTTCAGTTTTACAGTAGATTTGCAGCAATGTGAAGACGTTTGATGACACATAGAACAATAGTAATGGCTGGAGCTACGCTGGTGGAAAAGTGGCTGTTGAGAAAAGTGCTACTTGGTTTTAACGACGACATTTCAGTTAAAAGACTTCAACATTTTCATAATGTTTTAGTAGGTATAATGTTTAAGTTACATTATTAAAGGTGTTGCTGAAATTATACTCTGTTTTCAGTTACAGGGTAGGTTTAATGTTACTTAGTTATATTAAGTATTTTTGGCTTAAGAGGAGCGTCTGATTAAACATTCATAGATTGTTATGATTTTTGGAGGCGATTTAAATATGACCGATATTTGAGCTGGTACGTTTTCCTTTTTTTGAAAAGTTTGTTTTAGGAAAAAAATATCAAACCCTGAAATCCGAAAAAAATCGAGAGTCTACACCGAATACTACACCGGCCTTCGCGGTATTTGAAAAGACACAATAAACAGATTCACAAGTTGGTATGGTGAAACTGTGACCAAAAGCTTTACGTGCTTTCCGGGGCATCTAGCTTAGCTGGTATTAATTAATATTTGTATATTGCAAGCTCGCCAATGTATATTTTTTTATGTGCAATAAAATTGAAACTGTACTACCTAAATAAATAAATAACTATATGGCGGGTTTGAAGCCGTGACATAAAACTAGTATTTTTAAGTCTTAACTACTATAACCAACTCGGCTATTTACATGCTGTGTAAAACCTCTGAAGCCAATCTGACAATCAGCATCCCGAGACACATGGAACTTTAACCTGATGGTTGGTCCAGTTGCCATACATTAATAATAATATGAATGACATTACAAACATTGCTCTGGCCACAAACTAAGCTCTAGTGTGTACCAAACAAACAACAATTATACCAATACATATTATATTTTATAAACCACCAAACTTTATGTTTATATATTTTATGATTTATAATTTTCATTTTTAATATATTTTAGGCAATATTTTTTAATATAAGTATGTTATTTAATATAACATTATATTAAATTTTTAAAGATAAAAATGCAATGCAAAATTCCTGGTGGGTCAACCGCTGAGCTAACCAGGTTCCAGTCACTCCTCACGAATTTTGTCATTGTTTGTTATCTATTTATACACAGACGCTCTCTAAAAATAAAAATAATATATATATAATATAACATAAAACATATACACAGAATCACAAATTTTCAGATATAAATCATACACACACATATACACAAACATACACACACATACACAAACAAACATAAAATATATACACATACTATAGCAAATTGAAATGTTACTAAACTTAATTTAGAATATTTTTAGTTTATATTTTATAATTTTATTAATATAAATTCGCAAATTACCGTATAGTCTATATAATATACCTATACGTATCACCTAAGATATAGAATACCTACAAGGTTTTTTTTTTACTTATATGGAAACTCCAGCGTACACATTGTCATCTTTATAATTTTGTATTTTGTAAATCTATGTTCATACGTTAAATATTTTCACGAAATAAAAAGGAATGTAATATACGTTAAATTTATTGTAGTGAAAAGAGATTGTTAATATACCGAAAAAGGTTTTTCTTCAAAATATCATGATAATAAATATTCATCTTTTCAAATGTAACGTGCATTAGTTCCATATGTCCCAAAGATTTATGTAGTCAAATATAAAATGGGTAGTTGAGATTCATAAGTCGCGAGAAGCCTTAGCAGTGATATTCGAGCTCTCTAGTACAGTGGAAGACACCAAGGTAATGTCTTCACTCTGACCTTTGTGCCTGTTCTATTCCTTTGAAATAAGGTTCGAAATTACTTTGACAACGGGTACTAAACCTCGTTGTCCACCGTACAGCTATAAGTGGGGTCGTGAGAAAGGACAAAGGAGTAATGGCGGGCTAGTACGTGACTGCGAATAGAAGCGTTGGTGGTTACTCGATGTCGCTACCTAACTCGTAATCACCCACCTAGCCAATGTTCGACTTCTTGATTTGCTTGCTCTGGTTTATGGCAGCCCTTTTATGACTTACGAAACGAAGTTTTAATTTAAAGTAGTAATCAAAGTTTGAGGTGAGGGAAGTCGGAGGTTGGTGGCATTTGAGTGAAGAGGAGCATATTTTGAGATCACGTATTATATTAAAATAGTCGCGAATACTTTTCTACGAGATAAAGATATTCTGAAAAACCCTCATTTTGAGACTTGAGACTACAACTTAGGGAAGGTCACCCCGGTCACCTTACGGACCGGGGTGAACTTCTTATAAGACCTAGAGAACCGATTAACTTGAAGTTTGGAACAGTTATTGACCTTATTTACTATACTTATGTATATGTATGTACTTGTTTAGGTAGGAGATAGTGTCTATAACTCAGCTAGACCGGCCAACCGCTTTCGTTACACCACCTAAACAGTTGCAAATACTGTCAAGTGACCTAGTCATGTTTCGGTTTTAGTCTGTGGGTTCACTGGTTTTCAGGAGACTATCGATTTGATTTATTGTTGAGCTGGTAGTCTGCTTTCAAGGTAACCGCACCTTAGACGCTGAAGCAGCGAGTCAATTGTTGCAAATTTGTCCTTGTTGTCGTACATTTCGTAACCGCATCTTTTAGCCAGCATAGTGAGAGCAGTCAATGCTGTTAAACAACAATGTATTAATCGCACTTATTCACAAATTTTGAAGGTATGCTTACTATACAGGGTGAATTTTTCAAGTGTGCCTTCAAGGTCAAAATATATGTTTATGTTTACATGAAAATCTTGAGAAAATCTCTTGATTAAATTAATATTTAGAATACTCAAAAAAATATAGGAAATGCTGCCAGCGTATTGGGTGCCATCAATGGACAGTGATTTGGTCGATTTGTAGTTAAAAATTATGTAAATAATTAATGTTCTAATTGTTAAAAAATATATATAAAAAAATTTGAATAGTCATAGATTTTTTCAAAGAATAAATAATACTAAAATCTTAGACAAACGTAGAAAAGGGTCCAAGTTAACCATTTTATTGTTTTTCAATACTCTTTAAAAAATGGTTGATAATTAAATTACTTAGTAGCTCTTTCCAAAAGACCACTTAAATAGCTCGTTAGAGGAATCGGTATTTCGGCAATTATGTAGGTATAAGCTCATATCTCAGATGTCAAAATTTCAACGAACTTATAGAAACTTTCAACAAATTTATTATATTTAAAGTTGAAACCTGATTACACTCAATATACTTACTTAATTTAATGTTTTAGAACGAATAAACTTTCCAATTTCAATATTTTCATTAAAACTTTTTAACTTCTACTTATAAACCTAAATACCTTTACCAACATTAAATTTGGAGTTTAATTCTAAGAATAAAAGCTTTTATAGCCTACTTAAATTCGGTTTACTACTAATATTTAAACTGAATACTAATTTATAAAATACGCCTCCGTAGACTAGTGGTTACCCCTTTGGTGTTGTATCCGCAGGTCGTGGGTTCGATTCCCACCCATGGCAAAAATATATTAGTACATTTTTCTGTACAGTTTGCCATGTATGGTCTGCGTGTTTATTAAATATAATTTGTATTATGTCGTTGTTTCTAGTACACATAGTACAAGCCAAGAGCTTAGTTTGTGATCAGAGCAATATGTGTAAATTGTCCTAAATATTATTATTATTACTTTTAGTCTATTTTTCGAAATAGATTTTCAAAAAAGGAACTTACCTTTTTTTTATTGTAAGACGGCATGTGGTTTTGTACACCTGATAGAAAGCAGACCTTTAAAGTCCTTGAATGGGATTGATAAATACATCGGTCCCACTATGGGGCTTAGCATAACAACATCAATATAATTTGACAGTCGATAAAATTAAGTTTATGAATGAACATTAATTCAAAAATCGATATGTATCGATTTTGTCGATTTATCGAGCCTATCGATGCTGTTGTGCTAGGGCCCTATGTCGACTAAATGATGCGGTTACGAAACAAGATTAATGTGCATAACGAGTCTCCTGCTTTATCGTCAATCTAACGGGTCATTTCATAACCTAAGCTTGAAATGAGATTTCCACATTGAAAATAAATCGTTGCTTCTATTCACTATGCTGGCTAAACGATTCGATTACGGAGACTACCACCTCGATGATAATTCGATGGAGTATAGGTTTATGAATACCGATGAACGCATAGACTAAGACGTAAACATGACTAGGTCACTTGACATTTTTTGTATCGTTTGATGCAAGAGGAGTTCTTTGTAACTTCGCTAGGCCGACTGACCCTTTTCATTTCCATATAGTAAAGGGCGATATTGCCCATACATTTACAAAATCCGTCAAGTGCAATAGTCATATTTAGTTTTAGTCTATGGGTTCACCGGTATTCATAAACCTATACTCCATCGAATTATCATCGAGGTGGTACTCTCCGTAATCGGATCGTTTAGCCTGCATAGTGAATACGACCAATGCAACAATGACTCTATTCAAGAACTTTGTAACTTACCATCAGGTAGGTACAAGGTAACATGGCGTGCTTCAATAAAATAAAACACCTATAAAATGTAAAACATATCTATACCTGATTTTAGATTTTGACTTTTCAGTACAATGTACCTATTAGTAACAAAATACGATAGTTATAAAAATAGGGAAAAGCCTGTGACAAATCGGAGGCGACGGAAGTTGGGCAGAATCGGACGGGCGACCCGTGACCGAGGACATAAATCAACCCGTTTGCTACATGGCACTTTCTAGCCGCCATACACATGGACTTTCTTTTACTAAACCATACTAATACCCGACATATTTTTGTATAGATTAATTTATTTATATCTCTCGAATTCATTGCTACCAAACATACATACACACAAAGCTCATGCATATGTATGTATGTATCATCACGGGTGCCTTACGGCGCCCGAGACCGCCTAGACGGCCCCAGGGTACCCAGCGGAGAGGTTTTAATCCCTCCTCGTCGTGCCGATAGTATGAGTCTACACCGAGCAAGTGGCTAGCTCGTCGCGATGTTTTGAATAAACTCAATAACCCACCTATAAACAGTTTCACAAGTTGGTATAGTGAAACCGGGACCGACAGCTTAACGTGCTCTCCGAGGCACTATAGTGGTGTTGTCAAACAAATATACATATTTTTTTTAATTAAAAACTCATTGGTACACACCGGGATTCGAACCAGGGACCTAAGTGTTTTTAAGTCCAAAGTCTAACCAACTAGGCCACCACGTATATTATGCGCATGCATATATTCATCCAAAGATAAATACACACATGTATACATACACATACATGCACACACACACTCTCATTGTACAAGTAATGAGATTATATTCACAATTAAATTAGATCAATATTGAATATAATCTCATTACTTGTAAGTGATTGATTTAAATTAGTTTGATATTAGTTAGGCTTTATTAATTTGTTATTATGAATTTATCACTTATTTATATTTTGTGCGCCAACAATGGATATTATTTATTCATTCTTATGTAACTAATATATATATTTATCATTATATGTGTATATATGTTTTTGTAATTTGTAAAAAATGCCTAAAATAAATAAGTTGTTTAATTTCAATGTAGAAAAACTATTTTCGTAAATATTAGAAATTTGGGAGCCCGTGATACAGATTTTCCTAATGGGGGACTTAGTTAAGATTATATGAAATATATGTATTTCTATATGGTAAAGCCGTGAGATCTCGTTCGAGTTGAAAGTAAATATACGAAATTCGTGTGTATGTATTTATTTGCATGGATGAGTTACTGAAAGAGAGGGACAATAATATGAAACTTTCTTCTATTTTTGATGTTAACTTGAACGCGAACGTGAATCGAAGTTAATCTTTACCCTCAGGTTGTACATTACACTTTTATTTATTTATTTAAAACATTTAAGTTGTATTATATACATTTGTTTCCCAACACCACTATAGTGCCTCGGAGACGTTACACGTTAAGCTGTCGGTCCCGGTTTCACTATACCAACTTGTGAAACAGTTTATAGATGGGTTATTGAGTCTATTCAAAAAATCGCGACGTGTTAGCCACTTGTTCGATGTAGACTCATACTATCGGCTACGACGAGGTGGGATTACAACCCCTCCGCTGGGTACCCTAGGGCCGTCTGGGCGGTCTCGGGCGCCGTAAGGATATGTATGTAGGTATGTCTCAAGTTGTACTCCTTAGCAGATACGAGTGTGTCGTTCTTGTAAGGGAAACCCAATATGTAGCTAGCAGCTTACGAAATGCTTATATACATTATCTTCCCACTAAGCTTCACACTGTTATATGTGCGTATTACTTACTACTACAGGCCACTCCACTTCTTGTCTCTAACAAGATTTATATTTCTTGGAAAATCTTAGTATTGTATTTTTTGCCTAACCCTCTGAAATAATAATGAGGCCTTCATTAGTGTACTTGTTAAACATTTCTGAATATAATAGAAAGATTTTATTATTTAGAATGGATTTTTATAAAAGAAAAGTTGTGAAAAGTGCACAATAGGTAACCTAAATTCAATAAATATACATATATAACCTTTGCATATATATTTTTGTTAGATAAAAGGTTTTTTTTAACTAATAAACACCTTTTTATGAGCATAGAAAGATGGAAAATATAGAAGGGACCTAAGGCCTAAACTCGCCTGGCTAAATAGTGAGAATAAAATTATTATATCTAATCAATAAGTGAGAACAGTTTGAAAATTTATATCTTTTCCTTAAGTAGATTCAATCAAGTGTAAGCGAGACAGATATTATACATGGTGACTTTGAATGGATGTACTTTGAGCTAATATGAGGTTCTGCTGATGCTTAAAAAATGCCTTCTCCATACAAACTAGTAATCTTAAAATGACCAATTTGTATGGGGAAGCCAAAAGTTTTTTCATTTGAGACACATGGTTCCATGGGAAAAGTTGTTCGATTTTATCAGCAGAACCTCATATTAGCCCAAAGTACATCCTTTCAAATTCATCCTGTATATGATATCTATTTTACAAAGGTTCTAACTTCGGTAAAAAACATAACCTCAATACGTACCTCCATACTAAAATAAGAAGCCAAGGCAAGAATATTATATATATCTAAAACCCTAAAAAATTTATTACTGCCCATATGCAGTAGGGTTCGGTGTAAATCTTATGAAATGGAACTAAAAAACTTTCACGTCCGAAGGTAATAAGATTATATATGAAAAACGATGCTTTCTTCTATAGAGTAGGTAGGTATATTTTACCCAATTTGACTGTATCAGGGCACAGGTAGTAAAGTAACATTTTTATATTTTTAACCGTCCATTATGAAAAGACGTTTAGTTTGGGGATGTAAAGTAATTTTTCGGGTTTAGTTTGTGGGTCTATTGGTTTCCCCGCTACTGCTTTTATTGCATTCGAAAATAATAATAAAATATAAGTCTAAAAGTATTGCCAAGGTTTAAACAACATAAGAAATAAATAATTAAAAAAAACGTTATTTGACGATATCAGTGACCTAGTCGTGTTTCAGATTTAGTCTGTGGGTTCACCGGTTCTCAGGAGACTGCTGCATCGACTGCTTGTCGAGGTGGCAGTCTTCTTTCACTGTGTGGCTACACGGTGGTTGATTTGTCGATTAAGCAACAAGGATATTAAAATATACTCGTAAGGCAATTCTTCTCTGTCGCTGCCCATTTCGTATTTGCATCATTTACACGGCATAGTGGGATGACGATCTATGTTCTTTTACAACAATAATTGATCGACCCCATTCACGGAATTTGTAGGTCTGCTCACCACCAGATGGATACAAAGTCACATGCCGTGCTCCAATAAAAAAAACGTGGAACCTGCTGAGCTATTTGGGAAGCACAAAAAGCTAGTTAGTTGCTTTATGGACTTTGTATATCTGCTTATCGTCAGGTATATACAAAGTTATCTGCTTATCGTCAAGTACATACCATGCTCCGAAAATAAAATAAAATACTTTAAAATAGTCTCCACATAGGTAAATATATTTATTTATTTCATTATACATGGTTTGGCTTAATCTAGCCTGTTTGTTATCCAACGATGAGATCAAAGAAATAGCACCTTTACTCTATAAAAAGACTGAAATCAATGCAGTAGTCCCCCAAAAACCAAATTATTATTCAAAAAAATAATCAAGATTGGTACCATATATTCTAAACCAAAGTAAAATTAAATAGGCAATTAACATGGATGTACAGTACCTTCAAACATTGGTACGACGATCTTAGATTCTTAACTAAACCGAAACGGCTGTTAAATAGTCATTTTCATGCAAAGTCGTCTAAAGGCTTTTGGTAAAGCCTCCCTCGGGATTATTTCTAGAAAGCTTAGTTTTTACGATCAATCGTATATATAAACGGATTAGTGAAAAGGTGTTCAACCTTCAGTGGGCTGCCGCGAATATACTGCCCCATAAAAAGTTATTGTACCACTTCTTGGCAAAGCTAACTCCAGAGATTCCAAGATAATAGATTACGTAGCCATCGCCAAATTGTAGATTACCCTTTGTGCTTCATCCCACTGCACTATCATTTTGATAGCTCATCCTTCGCCAACTTACACTATTATAATAAAGCTTGGTTCTGCAATTTTTTGACCTATGAATTGTTATATACATAGGTATGTATAATAATGCTAAAAGTATAAGCACTAACTATATGTACCTACTAACATTTATACAAGTAATGTGGTCCTAAATAAGGTAATTTTTAAAAGTATGCTAATTTTAATCCAAATTTAGGAGGAGGATAAGTCGACTTATATAATATATTATATTTGCATATATATAGTATATATATCATCACGGGTGCCTTACGACGCCCGAGACTGCCTCAGGGTACCCAGGGGAGGGTTTTTTAATCATCACGTCGTAGCTGATGGTATGAGTCTACACCGAACAAGTGACTAGCTCGTCGCAATGTTTGGATAGACTCACTAACCCGTCTATAAAGAGTTTCACAAGTTGGTATAGTGAAACTGGGACCGACAACTTAACGTGCTCTCCGAGGCACTATAGTGGTGTTGTTAAACAAATGCATACATTTATTTATGTATTATTGCACAGTAAACAAAAGTTATGTACAAAGGCGAACCTAATGATCTTTAAGATTGTGTGCGAAGATGAGTTATTGATACATCTTTTTTTTTATTAAAAACTCATTGGTACACACCGGGGTTTGAACCAGGGACCTAAGTGTGTTTAAGTCTAAGGTCTAACCAACTCGGCTACCACATATATATTTGCGTACGTCGACCAATTTAATATATTTTTTGCTGCCAAGTAAGGTTATTCACAAACTTAATTTAAAATAACTAAATGCCATTAAAAGTATTTATTGATGAAATTATATTGTTAAATGATTATTAGTACCTGTACTTGAAATTACGATTTTTTTAATTCTTTACTATTAAATCAATTAAATTGTTAAATTATTGTCAATAATGAAATTAATCGTTACTGGATTGTTTAATTTATAATATCAAATTCTACTAGGTATTATTAAATTAATTGTTTTATGTCTAGAGCAAATCTATAGAATCTACTCATAACTGGAGAAATTGTGTTTAGTATTGTATTAATTTAAAATTTGCATGCCAATTGTGGTAAAATATGCTGAACTTTTATTTATAAATGATTATGTCCATCTTTGTAACCATATTTAACAAATAAACTATATTTATCTTTATTATCTTTAAAAATAAACATACCATCACGGGTGCCTTTTTGGCTCCGGAGAACCGATTAAACGGCCCAGTGTACCCAGCGGAGGGATTAACCCGTCCTCATTTCGCGTATGGTATTAGGTGGCAACACCTAACAAGTGGCGTGCTAGTTGCAGTGTTTATGACGGTACAGCCTTGTTGTATAAAGCAGTAACCCATTCCAGGTCCGGCCTTCTTGTTAACCTTCTTATCAGTTGCGCAGTGACTTAAGGACACTGCATTCGTAATCCCGAACTCCGCGTTCTCTATACAAATTGAACTTTTGCACTTCCGATATACTGTTTGTCGCAGAATTAAAATAATATTTTTGTCGGTCATTGTATTTCTTAATATTTCTGTGTTGGGTTATTATCTTTTTCTGAATCAGAAAAAAACCGTTTTAATATTATAATAACTTCCAAAAAAACATTACCTACAATTGCGTGATATTACGATCATAAAAAAAAAATCGACGAACAGCCAAGGTGTTATATTGGAAATACGTTTATATGGGCGTTAAGTTGACTACTGGGCCGCTTTTTTAATATAAAATTATATAATTAAACAAATTGTAGTATTGAAGAAGTAGGTACAAACGAACGAACGCCGAATGCGTGGAGATTTGATTGAAACCTTTAAAATCCTCCAAGGCAAACATCCTCCTATATATAATATAATCCTCACTTGGCTGAAATGTTTATTTCATAGATATTTCCTCGCCGCGACCATGACATGAAACAGGACTCTTAGCAGCAATATTGTTAGATATAGCTTTATTAGTAATAGAGTTGTGGAGAAGACTACCTCGGGACACGGTCAACTCCTCTACTGTTAAAACTTTTAAACTTTTAAGAATAGAGTCATATTTAAAAAAAGAGTCTATGATCACGATATAAATTCATAGGTAGTTTTTATTCATCTTTCATTATTCTATTCCTTCCACTTTGTACTTCTTCTTTCTCGTTTTGTAGTTGGTAGTATTATGTATTATGTAGTTTATGTGTGTATATATATAATATATATTTAAGTAAATATAAAATTCGTATAAAAATAAGTATAAAATTCTTACATTCTAATATACACATTAGAATGTAAGAATTTTATATAATAATCACTATGTTATAAAGTGAAATAAGTGAGGTAGGTGCAATAATCACTTCGTTATAAAGTGAAATAAGTGAGGTAGGTGCAAATCAATTCGTTATAAAGTAAAATAAGTGAGGTAGGTGCAATACAGTAACTGAGTATACTGTGTTGTACCTACCTCACTTATTTACTGCTTTGATTGTCCCGAAGGATTGACTGGTAGAGAATGTCCAGCGGCATTAGTCCGCCTTTGTATTTTGTATGCAATAAAGATTTAAATAAACTAGATAGGTGGCTATTAACTAACAAATTGGGCAATTATTGGATAATAAACAAAATATATTATTATTATTATTATTTCATGTAAATCTTACAAATATTTGTGAATAGTCAAAAAAAAAAAAAGTTTTACATAGAGGTCTTAGAGTGCGTTTGGTTAGTATTCATTAACAAAAGAACGACAAATATTAATTGAACTTTAACACGATGGAATGGAAATCTTAATATGAAAATTACTACCGAACCGAACACACACTACATAACCAACTAGTGTAAGACTAGGTGGTTAGCTGATTCCATTGACCTGTCAATCATTATCTGCCATACAAGAGCGACCAACTTCACCGATCATATCCATGCCTTAAATATTTATTGTAAATAAAAGGTAAGTAACCAATCACATATAAGTAAAGGTATAAGGATCGGTATTTTTAAGGGCATAAACACTAACTGTAAAGTCGATCCCCTCAGAGACACCCTGGTGAAAAAGAAACCAGTAAGTAAAAAACTTTAGTGCTTCACACAAACTAAAAGAGGGGCACAGCTATTGATTGACATATCAGCAATATGCTGTAGGTACTAACTATTATTTACTTAATATTTATTTATTTATTTCATTATTGGTTGTACAACGCGCGCGTTCGTTTTGGGACAGCGTATATTTATGCGTTTTTTTTTAGATTTCGGCGGCAAAAGTGGGGATGTGATCTGCCACAATGGCCGTTTTTTTTTGGCTCAGAATGCTAACGTGAACTGCCCCCCTAGCCAAGAGCATGGTCGCTTTTTACGCTCGAACGTTGTAGAAGCGTGAAAGAGAGGGAGATAACAAATTTATTATCCAATTGGTTAATCTATATTGTTGTCTCGTTTTGGTTATTTCTGCAACGATAAAAACGAAAGTGACGTCATCACCAAATGTCATCTTCATACAAAACTTTCGTGCGCGCTTTTAGCGCTCATGCTCTTGGCTAGGGGGGCTGATCACAATGACCCCAGTCGATAGGTGAGGCGTTGTGAACATATTTTGACATTTGTTGTTGTGACAGTTCTTGTTGTTTTAAACGTCGCAGTCGTCTTATATTTTTGGGAACAAATTTATTGTATTTTAAATCGAAATGATTTTAGAAAGATTTCGCATATAAAATTAGTGGATTATACGATTTAACCTAAAATATAGGTTAAATCTTAACAAGTGACAGTTGACAGATTCATGATAACAATGCGTTCGATTTGGATAGTGGTAATTGTGGCATTGTGATTGAAATTAACCAAAAAAAACGCAAGTTCGCATAATGTCATTATGTTCATTGTGAACATATATCATTCCCAAGACGAACGGGCCCTTCGTCCGTATATTTACAATAGTTAACAAAACAGATCTTAACCAGTCTAAAGCCCTAAGACTACACACCCAGAAATAATTTTAGCATTAAATTACACATTAAATAAAAATAATATATATAAAATAACTAAGAAAGTAAGGTAATAATAATAAAAAGATAATCAAAATAACCAAAAAAATTAGATGGATAAAATTACATTATTATACCAAATTACAAACAAAATATAGTACATTACTGCCGCGGTCTATAATGACTACTTTGCTGGTCGCGCTGATGATGGTCGACAGCGCAGCGTAGCGCTGCTCCAGGCCTACACAGCGCGGTCAGCGTGCAGCACTTGATGGACGAGCTGAGATAAAGGCCGAGATCTTAGGTCGAGGCCTTTACAGCGAGCACAGCAAGGGCTGCAATGATGGCCATGCTGGAAGGCCTAGAGCGTAGCTAGGCTAGCTCGAGGCAATCATAGCGTGACCAGTGAAGCAGTCATAGTAGGCCCAGGCTTGTATAGTGTATTTACTCAAAAATGCAAGTACCTAATCTAAATAAAACCAGCAAGTAATTTAAATAAAATATATATTAATTAACTAGAAATTTAAATAAAATGACATTTATGAAAAGTACAGTTACTAAAATTCAACACCGACTTTCCCGGTTTGATATTACTAAAATAGCGGCCGGCAATGTTTTGCCGGCCTGTTAGAGCGACCAGCAAAACTTTGCCTTGAAACACGGCAAGGTCGACTTTGCTCAAACAAGGTTGTCAAAATACCTCATTACATGGATTTTTGAGTAAAATATTTATTTTAAACAGATCAAATTCAATCAAATTAACAACGAAATGTGCCAAGATTGGGAATAAATATGTCAACGCCTTGCGAGGCTTGAAGTTCGTTGTAACGGCGGCACATTCTGACTACCGGATTATAAAATTAGGTGTTATTAATATGCACAATAATAATAATAATATAATTTAGTTTTATACAAAAAGTATATTTTAGTTGATTGCAATTTGTGTGATCAGTTGGCGATTTTTTATTTTTTATAAATATTTCGATTTTATATTTTTTTTCAAAAATAATAAATAATAGGGCCCCGAAATACATTGAACTACTACTATTTTACAATATATTTTTTTTATATAACACACATTCGGTTTTCACAAGTAAATAAAGATTTTTGATATCTTTACATGAGCTTAAATGCAATTTTAGCTATTGTGCCTAAAAAAACCTAACCAGATTTTAGTTTAATGGCAACCAAAGATATTTAATTAAATGGCTATCCGTTCAACTAAATTGCTAATGGCTGCGACAAACATGCCACAACATTTAATTTGCGTAAATCCGGATAGGAATTGGTGTTAGCATAGCAAAAGCTTACACAGAGCGATAATGGATTTGTAGCCCGGAGACCAAAGATATGCGTTGCAAATTCATATCATACATATTCTGTACTCGTGTCGTGCAGTCCAATGCGATTTCCTAACCCACATACATGTTCGAGTCACATTAATTTGAGGGAAAAACAACTACTAGGTAGCGGTTTGAGGTTACAGGAGCTATTGTGTTACTATACGGTTATTTCATCAGATACAAGGTAAAAATTCTGGTTTATCATTTTTTTTATCGTACATTCTTTCTTTGTACATACGTGGTGGCCGAGTTGGTTAGACCTTAGACTTAAAACACATAGTGCCTGGTTCAAACCCCGGTGTGTACCAATGAGTTTATAGTCTAAAAAAATATGTATAGGTATTTGTTTAACAACACCACTATATTGAGTCTATCCAAATATCTCGACGAGCTAGTCGAACTTGTTCGGTGTAGACTCATACGGGTGACTTACGGAGCCCGATACCACCTAGACAGTCTCAGGGTACCCAGCGGAGGGGTTTTTTTATTTATAATAAATAGCACGCACACGAAGTTACGGCGCAGAAGAAATAATAGTACAAGTACGGGCAGAAGCTAGTAGTCTTCCTCATTTTCATACCTATGTATTGGTAATTTATTCTGCAAAATATAAATTATAATATGTGTGTTATCATTCGATATAGGCTAGCCAATTATCTTGTATAGGTGCCTATAAATTAGCTAATTCCCCTCGCAATTTGTCTGAAAGGAGATTAATGTCGATAATGTATGAGCGGCGTTCATTTCGGCCGCTTCAATTGTTTTCTCGTCCGTCTTCCCGACACGTTTCGGCCGTTATATTAACACTGGATTTGTTATAAAAAGATTACTAACGTAAAACAAACAGCATTACGGCTGTCATGGAAGCGGAATGATTGATGACCGTCGGTCGCGTGCGTTGACAAAAACGTTTCCTATCTGTGGCTGCCTATGTTTTTGCGAAGGGGCTACTTAGCGCCTTTGTTACGGGTAACTCGCCGGCCACAGAAAACGGATCAGAAAGGCTTATGCCGGAAAAATATGGGATGATTTTTTTTTTGTTTGTACTTTTGTCTCTATATGTTAGGTATTAGGAGTCATTTATAGAACACATTGATAATGAACAAAGGTGTATGATTTGTGTCTGCAGAAAAATCATACCGTGCGGATATAGTAGATTATCTCAGTAAGGGCGTGGCATCCACCAAATTTCCTTTATATATTCTCTACGCCAGAGATTTCAGCACGTAGACAGATCGTCAATACTTTGAGGACCACTTTGTTATAGGTACTTTTTTTCTATGGCAAGATGGTACAAAAATATATATATATATATATCATAATATAATATTGGTCCAACCGTCCAATTTTAGAATTAATTAAGTTGTAATACTACTGCAGCTCTAGCTTTTTCAATTTTATATATAGGTTCCTCTTAGAACAAAAAAAACTCCTAAAAAAGGTTATAAATGTCATATTTGATGTAGGTATATATATTTTTAATAGAGACAGAGTTATGCGACCCTACATCTACCTGATGGAAAGTGGCAATGTAATGTCCAAGAATGTTCTCAACCAATAGTAGCAATGATGCTTGCTTCAATTGGTTGATTCCACTATGTCTGCTTGAGAAATTATTCAGGCCTCGCTTAAAGGACTCAGAATTAAAAGAAGAAGGAAAAACGCACGCAAGCAAGGCATTCCACTTTTTTAATGTTTTTTTTTTTCATAATGTGTCTTATTTGCTAGATCACCGGTTCGCTTCGGTCATAGATTCGCTTTACTAGCGGCATTGTATTAGTCAGCATAAATATTTGTTCTATCAATATAAATTGCGAGCGGAGCGACCCACCCACGATCCTCGCTTTCGCGGCAAGGTGTTCAACCACTAAGCCAATCATGGGTTCCATTCACCCCTAACAAAAATTGTCATTACTTGTTATCTACTCATACAAAGACACTCTATATGTGCTTTCTTCAAATAACTCATATTAGAGTGACGTTAGTAACGGACTGGTTGGCTCAGTGGTTGAATACCTTGCCTCGAAAGCGGAAGGATCGTCAGTTGAGTCCCGCCCACCAGGATTTTTTGCATTGCATTTTATCTTTAAAAAAAATCAATATAAGACTATCCTCATAAGGAATTTATAAAAATGTAAAAACATATACTTAATAGAACGATAGGATAATTAAAGGATGACAAGTAATATAGTGGAAGTGTTCCACATAAAAAAACCCCCAATAGCCTGTGCCATCATAATTGATCAATTGTTTTTTCGAATGCCCCACATTATGCAATTAACAAAAGGTGTTAATTAAATACTTCTAGTGGTAAAACTACATTTACCACTAGAAGTATTTAATTAACACCATGGAAATTATATAAAGTAAAATACAACTACGGCTAGGCTGTATGGTCTTATGTCCTTTGCCTTTCGCTCATGAAAAATACTACTACTACTATCGTCAAGCTAAGTCGTGAGTTGGTGACACACTATCAAGGCTAGCCAAAAGGAGGCATCACGCGCGTATTCTATAGATTCTATACTCTCCGCCTATCTACTGATTTAGGTAAGCCTTCTGCTGTCCAAAGGCTACGAGACGGGAGCAGAGATAAACTCTCCTAAGAAAAATAGCTTGCCGAGCTTTCCAGCTTTTTGCTCATCATTCCACCTGATCTCTGTAATGGAGACACTAAATCAAAGTTTTTACATGTGCGTCTATCTAATCTATCAACTTTGAGCTCTAAATCTAATCAAATTAGATAGATAAGGGAAGTTCGTTCAATCTTTTGTTATGAGGAAAATAGTGAAGTTGAGTGATTTGGTAATTTGTTCTGGGATTCCCGCACTGTTATGTTTCTTTGGAAGAGTAAGTGGCGATTTGGGAGAATCCTACAGAGGTCAATGGTTAGCATATAAGATAATTATGGTCGGTACATTCCTATGACCGGACCAATAACGACTCGTAGGTATACGATTCGTTATAGGTTTATTTATTTAATCAAATTCTTTATTTAAAAAAATTTAAAAAAAATACCTTCACGGGTGCCTTTTTGGTTCCAGCATAGGTTAAGGAGGGATTAACCCTTCCTCATATCGCCGATGGTATTCGGAGGCAACACCTAATAAATAGCGAGCTTGATGCGGTGTTTATGATGGTATAGCCTCGATGTATAAAGCGATCACCCCATCTTTTTTATTTTATAATGAATGGGGTCAATCAATATTTGTTATATAATAGCATTGTTTCATACTATTAAGCCCAGCTAAATTATTACGGTTCGGTCAAATACGAATTTGCATTACGATTAATCTTTGTTGTCAAATCAACTGCCCGTTGCTTTAACCGCACCCCAGTAGCCTCCTGAAAACCCACAGACTAAACCCTAACATGATTAGGTAACTTGACGGTGTTTGCATCTGTATGGGCGAATCCGGTCTGTCAATCAAGCAAAGTTATTAGATACCTTTCATCCCACATATGAAATATATATTGCAAAAGTAGGTATATACAGTCAACAGCAAGGTAATGGTATACCCCCATGCACCTTTTGCCTTTGTATTAAGGGTCAATTTACTTTACAACGTATACGTTACCTTGCCGTTGACTGTACCTATATTTTTTCTATCAACGTTTTAATTAAATATACATATAACATACTAGCTGATCCATTTATAATTTCGTCTAACTTTAACCGTTTACGCAGCGTAAGCTCTCAAAAGGAATATTTTTCTCCGTTTTTACAACATATTTCATAGTTACTCCGCTCCTATTGGTCG
The DNA here is from genome assembly GCA_947458855.1 of Monopis laevigella. Taxonomy (NCBI): domain Eukaryota; kingdom Metazoa; phylum Arthropoda; class Insecta; order Lepidoptera; family Tineidae; genus Monopis; species Monopis laevigella. Next base: position 15,939,829 of record OX381587.1, read on the forward strand.
TAGCGTGATATTATATAGCCTATAGCCTTCCTCGATAAATGATTCCAACACAATTTTTCCTAAGATTACGCGTTCAAACATACAAACTCTTCAGCTTTATAATATTAGTATAGATTCATATACGATGTTTTTTTGACACTTACATACATATACATACATATCATCACGGGTGCCTTACGGCGCCCGAGACCGCCTAGACGGCCCCAGGGTACCCAGCGGAGGGGTTTTAATCCCACCTCGTCGTAGCCGATGGTATGAGTCTACACCGAACAAGTGGCTAGCTCATCGCGATGTTTTGAATAGACTCAATAACCCATCTATAAACAGTTTCACAAGTTGGTATAGTGAAACCGGGACCGACAGCTTAACGTGCTCTCCGAGGCACTATAGTGGTGTTGTCAAACAAATGTACATAAATTTTAAAATTAAAAACTCATTGGTACACACCGGGATTCGAACCAGGGACCTAAGCGTTTTTAAGTCCAAGGTCTAACCAACTCGGCCACCACGTATATGTACATTATACATTCATTATTAGCTATACATAGGTTATAAAAAAATACTTCAAATTTAAAGTTTATCTACGTAGGTAATTTAATTAATTTAAAAATAATAAATTACTGTGGCGAGCGGCTCGTTAACAACTCTCTAGACGTGAAAAAATTATCACTGAAAACGCGGCCAAAACACAGCCATGAAAATTTACTTTATTAATTATTCTGAAACTTTATATCACATGCCAAAATTAATTATTAAAATTTATTTTGGGTAAAATAATATTAAATCCAGTTGCCCTAAATAAACTTACTTAGTTAAAAATAACCAAGATAACAAGAACCATATTGCAGACATAGTTTCTTATAGGACAAAATATTAGGTTTTATTCAGGCTTACATCTTCAAAAATAGATATTTTTGAACTTAATTATTTTTTTAAAGTCTGGGATCTATAATTAACTTTATTGATATCTATATAGAGCTATTTTTTTTAATTTCAGGTTCAGTAGTTTTTCAGTTATATTGAAAAAGTTTTTTGTAAAACTTACAATTCCGAAAAAAAATGTAAATATGGAAATGTACAAACGTTTAAATATCAACAGCAAATTTCAACGTTTTTATGTAAAATGCCAGGAAATATTTACATTTTACATAAGTTACGGTGTTTAATAAAGTAATCAACTTCTTTGTTCGCTGTTTAATTTATTAAAAAGTTACAATATTGTTCCCGCGAGACTCACAACGAAAACTCATTATAGCTTACCCGAAAAATATGAGGGTTTCCTTATGTTTTATATTAGCCCGGATTTGGGGGTTTGACACATACCTACTCGTATTATATAGATTAAGGGCCGATAATTCTACTTTGACCTTTTGATGCCTCAGGAAGTTGACTGACATTCCTTCAGAGGAGGGATAAAAAAATGTGAAATGGGCGTGACTTACAAACAATATCACAAGGCAAGGCTTATCACTTATGCGCCTGTAAGAATAGAACAAAATTATAGTGACCGCCTCTAACCCTTTATTAACAACTAGCGGCCCGTCCCGGCTTCGCACAGGTTTGTATAACTTTAACTATATGCTCAGCGCACGCCACGGAAGGCCTCAGAAACGATACTTTTCCCCCGTTTTTAAAACATTTTTGGTTACTGCTCCACAACTATAGGACCTAGCGTGATATTATATAGCCTATGTTACTTCTGAATAATGCAGCTTTCTAATGGTGAAAAAGTTATTGCAATCGGTCCAGTAGTTTTTGAGTTTATTCATTACAAACATACAAAAATACAAAAATACAAATCTTTCCTCTTTATTATATTAGTATAGAAAAGGATGTAAGCGCCAAATCATATACGTGATGGCCGAGTTGGTATATACGTGGCGGCCGAGTTGGTATATACGTGGTGGCCGAGTTGGTATATACGTGGTGGCCGAGTTGGAATATACGTGGTGGCCGGGTTGGTTAGACGTTGGACTTAAAAACACTTAGGTCCCTGGTTCGAATCTCGGTGTGTACCAAAGAAATATGTGCTTTGTTTAACAACACCAATATAGTGCCTCACTATACCAACTTGTGAAGTGTTTATTGTTGGTGTTATTGAGTCAATACAAAACATCGCGACGAGCTAGCCACTTGTTCGGTGTAGACTCATACCATCGGCTACGACGAGGTGGGATTAAAACCTCTCCGCTGGGTACCCTGGGGCCGTCTAGGCGGTCTTGGGCGCCGTAAGGCACCCGTAAAGATATGTATGTATATATCTTTTGTCCTGGTAATAATATAAACCAGGACAAAAGATACATCCTGTGATATTTCGCACGATAAAAAAGTGGGATGCCTTGCCTGCGTGCATTTTCCCTTCTTCCTTTTATCTTGAGTAGGGGAATGGAGGACCGATTGGACATTTCAGCACTTCGGTGCTGAGAGCCGGTCATGGTCGCCCCTACAGCACCGGTTATCGATAGGCGCAGGAGCACCGAACGTAGCGCAAGGGTTGATGTAAATAAAATAATATATTTTTTAGCTTTTTACACATAAACCTTAATATCATCTATAAACCTTAATTTTTTTGACATTATATAGTTATTAATGCTATACTGTAACAAAGGTTTTTCCTGAATACGAGTAGTTATTAAAAACAAAATGGTATTTGATTGAGTGAGTTTGCACTTGTGTTTTTTTTTTAATTCATGATATCTTTTGTAATTAGTAATGTAATGTCCGATTTGAATAATTAAAAAAAAAATGTACTGAAACAACTATGTTTACGAAGGGATTTATTTGGATAAAGATTAATGCCTAGGTATAAATAACGGGTACAGTTTCTACTAACATTTCTTTTAACGTTTTTGTAGATATTGATGTGTTTTCTAAATCTGTAGTAAATTATTTTGTCCTATCATTATAAGTTTTCGCAGCGCAAATCGCGTGCTCTGCGAAAACTGTTAGGAATTTTATTAGTATATGTTTTTACACCTTGGGTTAGGTTTTCAAAGTTTTCGATACACATTTTCGATACAGATCCCTATTATTATTTTATTAAATATAGCCTATGTTACTTTTATCTATACTATCTATACTATCTACATACATATACATATCATCACGGGTGCCTTACGGCGCCCGAGGCCGCCTAGACGGCCCCAGGGTACCCAGCGGAGGGGTTTTAATCCCACCTCGTCGTAGCCGATGGTATGAGTCTACACCGAACAAGTGGCTAGCTCGTTGCGATGTTTTGAATAGACTCAACGCCCATCTATAAACAGTTTCACAAGTTGGTATAGTGAAACCGGGACCGACAGCTTAACGTGCTCTCCGAGGCACTATAGTGGTGTTGTCAAACAATACTATCTATAATAAACTATACTATCTATACTAATATAATAAAGAGGAAAGATTTGTATTTTTGTATGTTTGTAATGAATAAACTCAAAAACTACTGGACCGATTGCAATAATTTTTTCACCATTAGAAAGCTGCATTATTCAGAAGTAACATAGGCTATATAATATCACGCTAGGTCCTATAGTTGTGGAGCAGTAACCAAAAATGTTTTAAAAACGGGGGAAAAGTATCGTTTCTGAGGCCTTCCGTGGCGTGCGCTGAGCATATAGTTAAAGTTATACAAACCCGTGCGAAGCCGGGACGGGCCGCTAGTTACTAATAATAATGTAGCATGCTATTTGTGAAAGTATTTTTTTTAATCAGTTCAGTGGTGTTTGAGCTTATTCCTTACAAACAAAAATTAAAAAAATACAAATGTTCTCTCTTTATAAATAATTAGCTGATCCATTTATAACATTGGTATAGATAACAATACTATTAATATATTTTTTTCGGAATTAATATTTTTTTAAGACGAGGTGAGTTCAGAGATTACGTCGATAGTTCCGATTTTTTTTAAAAAGTGACTGTTTTTGACGATCAGAAAAAATATTTTCTTAATCTGGAGATTATTAGTGATATAATTGTTAAGTCAGAAACGTAAAATAAAATAGTTTCTTCGATAGAAATAAATCGTGAAAATAGCTCTGAAATTTTTTTTTTTTCGGATTTTATGATATTAATATAAATGTTTTACATGATTTTTTTGTTTATAAAACTGTATAGGATAAATAAAAAGAATATTCATATTTTAATTTTTTTATGATGTTTTTCTTAAATTAATTTTTAAACGCATTGTGACTTACGACATTTTGTTTCCATGCGTCTTTTGGTAGTCCACGCTGCCGCGCTGCTTACTCTCATCAGAAACCGTACTTATAACGCTGAGATACAACATTAGGAAGTAGATACAAATTCGTAATACCGAGGAGCATACCTCGCCTTAAAGCGGCATTGAATTTAAGATTATTATATGTAGGTTACTTTAGTACTGGTGTTTAATTAGTTTTTTAGACGCACGATGCTCTAACAGTTTCCTAGCATTTAGTAGAATGAAAAAAACTATTTCAGCTTTGATGTTTCCAAAAATGTCGACACGAAACGCTACACCACAAAATAATAATAAAAACTTCCTTTCGGCATGACTGATTTGTGTTCCAAGCCTCTGTACTCTGTGGAGACTTGGCCACTCGGTCGCCAGATGTTAAAAAGTTTGCCAAAGTCCTCGTCCCACATTAATTAAAAAATATGAGAGCTTGAGAGCCAAAACTTTGTTCGCCACATTATTCTTGACATCTTCGAGGTTTACTGCTGTTATTCCCCTTCAACTTTTCCTTAAATTGTTTTTTATTAAATTATGCGCAGTTTGATATTTGACTATAGTCGCTGACGGCTTCAATTTCGATTGATTGCGGTATCAATAATCAAACTGGTAAAAACTGGGCCAACATACAAATAAAGCTTAATGTGCTCTCTGAGGCACTAAGTGGTGTTGTTAAATAAATGTTTTTTTTTAACACATTGTAAGTAAATAAATGTTTTTTTTAACACCGCCAACCTATAGTATAGTATAGTGTTCATGAATTTTTGACATGTTATGTAATTAATCTCTTTTACAGTGCCCTTTTTCTCTTGTTTAAAAACCGTTACTTTCTTTTATAGTTTACTAGCGCCCGCGGTTTTACCCAACGCGACGGCGACGTTTATTCTAAAAGAAATAGGATCTAAAATCATATAAAATACAACATATGTTATTTATTTATTTAGTATTGGAAAACTATCAGCTAGATCTTGAACAATGTGAATTACTTAAAAAATAAGTTAAAGCTATTAACAAGTTCTCGCAGGTAAATATGTATACAAACAATTTTTTTTTCACTTAATAGCTGTGTAGGTACACATGCGCACATAAATACATTATTATTGTTTATTTTCTACTAACTAATACCCTCCGATAATACGACAGGTTGAACTGTCATTTGTCTCCGCTATGTTATTTGCTGATAATACTTTTTTACTAGTTTTCAAGCTTACCCGGAACCAACAAACATATATAGTAATTATAATTTCTCTGGATAGTATAGATTAACACCGATATTCATAAAAACTTGAAGAACAGAAAGAACACTTTAGTTATAGAATAAAAAAGACAAAACCTTTCTATAACCAAAGACGAAACCTTTCTATAACCAAAGACAAACAGAAAGAACACTTTAGTTATAGAATAAAAAAGACAAAACCTTTCTATAACCAAAGACGAAACCTTTCTATAACCAAAGACAAAACCTTCTATAACCAAAGTGTTCTTCAAGAACTCAATAAGTTTTTATAAATAAAGGCATTCACACATCATATCACAAATTGTTTTTTTTTATTAATTTAATTACCCGGTTGTAGTATTAAAAGAAGTAACAAACCGCGATCCTTGAAATACCACTGTTCTTAGCCACTTGTGCATCTAAACATCATACGCAAGCAGGGGCGCCGGCTTTTAGAAAACTTCATTCTCATTTGATGACTCGAAAAAGTGGCGAAGCGTGAGAAGAGAAATGCACCAGATCGACCGACATATAAATAAATGTCCTACTTACATATACTGCGTACTTGATTACAATATCACACACATTGTCCTGGTCCCAAACTAAGGTTTTATCTTGTACTACGGAAACCAGGAACAAAGATTTGTGTTGGTACGGGAATCGAACCTGCGACCCTTGCGTCTCAACCGGCGCTCTAAACCACTGCGCTAAACGGGTCGTCGGGTAATGAAAAAACGCCATTACTAATCTGTCTGTTGATGTCTATTCTCAGGGGTGCTCAGCACACACTGTTTATTTCTCATGGGTGCTCAAGCCCCCAAGCACCCACGGAGTCGGCGCCCCTGTACGCAAAATATACATTTTGGCACAAATACCTCATACATGCTTATAATTATGATTATAAATCTCTTACGCTCTAATAATTTAGATCACAGAGTCTGGCAACACAGATATTTTAGCCAAAATGTGTACATTAATAATAATAATACACCATCAAAGTAAATATACATAATTATATTCATATTTAGGAATGGTAAACGATAGCGACATAATATAGATACTTCTCTAATTTATGAACATTTCTGGTAAGTAAACTTACCTATATGTGTATACTTAGGTATATAATTTATAATAGAAACATCTGTAGCCCTAGTGTGAGTTTTTTTAACGTTTACTTTCGCGTTAACTATACCACCGCGTTAACATTTTGACCAATCACACGACCGCATTTCTAGTTCTCAAAATTTCCGCTTGGAGCGCTGAACCGTTTCCCATACAAATTTTAGTTAACTCAAACGCAAAGTAATAGTTACAAAACTCACACTAGGGTTACTGAATAAAATATGATAGAGTTAACAAATGTTTCAAATGATTTTTGTACGGGACTGTCGCGTACACTAAGTTTCTGGATCGTCGTTGAACAAGGAATGCCAAATAAAACCACGGAGATCGGTACAGTAATCGTGTGCGGAACGGCGGGTGAGGCGGAGGCTTCCGTTGCTTCTGTTTGTGAGGTCGGGCGGATCGAGTGTCTATCCGTTACGTACTGGCGGTAATAGACGGAATTCAGACCACGGCGAAGTTGAATAACTGGTCCTGGGCTTGGTCGCACTAATCGGTGTACTGACCAACGTAGATAACTATCGAGGAGCTGCGTGCTCTACTCGAAGTTCGGGTCTAGGACTGTTTATTGACTTCTTGCTGCGAATGAACTTGTTGGCGAAATATTGGCCAACTATTGTCGAACTGTTGCCCAACTACTGTCGAACTGTTGCCAACTACTGTCGAACTGATCTGAAATCCGCTGCCAGTACTATATATACAAAGTATCTTAAGGCGGTTACCGCCCCGTATCCCTACTGACCTCCGAGTTGGGTGGAGCTATCCCAATCCCATCTGGTTGGTTACCCACGCCTCTTACTCTCTTTATTCCCACGATATTTTATTACAGCAAGTATTGCGAATACAACAATAGTCGGCAAGTAACAAAGTAACTATGACTTACACAAATATTAAAGAATCCTAAGTCGTAAAATAACAATTAAACTATCCTTTTCGGCATACTGAAACAAACTATAAACAATAAACTAGTTGTACAAAAGGTTGTTAAATTCTACAAAGGGCGAGATTGCTAACTGCCGGTCAGATGCTGGCTTTAAGATAATAGAGAAATATAACTAAGATACCATGGGAAAGTATACGCTACTAAATAACATGCGCAATCACTTACTAAATACAACTATTTCTATAAAACTAATATTTCTAATGGATAAGGCCGTCCGGAACATTCTCCCGCCGTGCGTAGTCTGCGACTACGTTGACTACGCAGTTTTAGTTACTGTAGGGCGGCCGGCTCTGCAGACTGGATCACCAACTTCTTGGTCGGGCATCGTAGTAGTCCTCCTTTAGTGCGAACATCTGCTGCTCGTACTATCCCGTCGGCTCCTGGGTATGTGGCGACTATCAGGCCGCGTGGTCACGTATTCCTCGGAAGGGTGTTATCTGCTATGAGAACTATGTCTCCCGTCTTTAGGCCGGGACCACGTCCATAGGGCTCCCGCCGGTTCTGCAGGTCTGGCAAATATTCTCGAATTCATCTGGACCAAAAAAGATCAGCTAGCCTTTGAGAGGCACGCCAGCTTGATCGGTTAATAAAATCCTTTTCATCAAACCTGCCGGAAGCAGGTACACGTGCTGAACCATGTAACAGAAAATGGTTAGGTGTAATAGCTTCTTGATCTTCCGGATCTACTGATATATGAGTCAGTGGGCGGCTGTTAACTGTATATTCTGCTTCGACGAGTAGCGTTGTCAGATCCTCTTCTGTTGGATAACGTTCATGAAGGATCGTACGTAGTGTAGCCTTGACACTTCTTACAAGCCTTTCCCAAGCGCCACCCATAAACGGGGCACCCGGAGGTATGAAACGCCAGCTTATCATTTTCTTTCCAGCTTCATCCTCTGTTTCTTTGTCAATTGCGCGCCTCAGCTCTTTGTCGGCGCCGTGAAGGTTAGTACCGTTATCCGACCATATTTCCGTCGGACAACCCCGACGAGCAATCATTCGTCTTAACGCCATTACTGAAAACTTAGCACTCAGGGATTCACCTATCTCGAGGTGTACAGCGCGCGTGGTCAGGCATGTGAACAATGCGACATACCTCTTTTGTCTTGTTCGACCTACTGTAACTGTCAATGGCCCAAAGTAGTCGACTCCAGATAGTAGATTTTCTGATGCGATAAGGTAGACATCGGTGGACTATCATTTTTGTAATAGTTCGAAATCTAAGAATCCAATACTGTTGGCGACACTCGTTCACTGTATTCTCAACGCCAGCGTGCTGTAGTTGTCTATATACATATTCTATATACAATTTTGCCACTGTATGTTCACCATTGAGAACTTGTGGATGTATCATGGTTTCAGGTACCCCAGTAACTTGTCCAATACGTGTTTTTAGCGTTATTATGCCGTTTACTAGTTCTACCTTCAGACCCCGTAAACGACTGTAATTCGGTACGCGACCATTTTTCATTAGCATGCGAATTTCTTCACTGAAATCCGATTCTTGACACGCCTGAATTAATTTTTGTTCGGCCTGTTGTAGAAATTTTACCTCTATCGGCAGGTATCTGATTCTATTATTATTATTTTCTCCAGATATTATTGTTTTTCTTTTCAAGGGAGCGGCCTTTTGCTTTCTCCAGTCAGGGTCATTACCTTTTTTTTTTATGGTTCTTTTGAAGTGAACGCTTTCTTTAATTTTACGACATAATGCAATAAATTGCAGAACTCGTGCCGTAGTTCGGATGAGTTTTTCCCATTTCGAAAATTTATCTGGATTCGGTAGGGCGTCGAATAATTTTGTTTCGTTTTTTGATGCGATATGCAAACATTTTTCTTCCCCAGTAGTCGTTCTTGTCGAAGAAAGTCTGGACCATTAAACCATCTATGTTGATCATTTAAGTCATACGGTACGTCACGGGTCGCGTCGTCGGCTACTCGTACGTTTAACTTTGTTGGCACCCACTTCCATTCGCTAATATTACTATTTTCTTCTATAGTAGCGATCCGATGTGCGACGAAGGGGCGATATGATCGAGACCCGGAGTTTAGCCACGTTAGTACAGTTTTACTATCTGTCCAAAAGGTCTTCGATTCTGGCTTGCGATCGTGTTCCTCTAGAACGACGTTGGCCATCCGGCTTCCCATAACAGCGGCTTGTAGTTCAAGGCGAGGTATAGACATCAATTTCAACGGCGCTACACGGGCTTTAGCTAATATCAGTGAAGTGGTTATTTCTCCGTTAGGTGTTACGTTTCGCCAATAGAGGGCTGCGGCATAAGAGCTCTCACTAGCGTCGACAAAGACGTGTATCTGTAGCGAAGTTGCGTCGCTATAGTGGAGATAGCATCGTGGTATAGAAATGCCTTTAAATTCTTTAAGTGTCCCATCCAGTCAGTCCATTGTGACGCAGCTGGTAATTCATAGTCCCATCCGGTCCCTATGCGCCATATTTCTTGTAAAATTAGTTTTGCGCGGGCTGTGACGGGTGAAGCCAATCCGAGAGGGTCAAAGAGGGACATTATTATTTTGAGAGCTTCTCTTTTAGTTGGCTTGACGCTATCTAGAGCCTCGCGAGGGAGGCGTGACATATTTAAATTAAATCCAAGCTCATCTGTCCCAGATTTCCATATAAGTCCGAGCACTCTTTCTTGCTTGGTTCCGTCGTCTATATTTATCGATGGTTGCAGAGACGTCTTCTCACCCAGAGCTTTTAAAACCTGTTTTGAATTAGAAGTCCACTTACATAAATCAAAATGCGCATTCTTATGTATTTCTTGAACTTGTCGCGCAGTCATAATTGCTTCCTTCTCTGATATGAAAATTTGTAAGTAGTCTAAGTAGTCATCCACGTAGTGATTTCTTTATATGGCCTTACATGCTTCTGGGTAGATTTCGCAATACGTTTTTGCATTCAAGTTTTTTACAAATATAGCGGTCGACGGCGAAGACGTGGCACCAAAGATAAGAGAATTCATTCTATATTCTTCGGGCGGCTGGTTGCCGCGTTTGCTACCTCTCCATAGAAATCGGAGGGCGTCTCTATCTTCGGTCCGTATTTTTATTTGCATAAACATCTCAGCTATATCTGCTGACACAGCAATTTTATGTTGACGAAATCTCATAAGTACCCCGGGCAGCGATTGAAGTAGGTCTGGACCGGTCAGCAGGCAGTCGTTTAGCAAAATCCCTTTTGTTTTCGCTGCCGCGTCGTGTACAATACGTAATTTATCTGGTTTCATCGGGGTGAACACCGGAAAGTGTGGCAGATACCAAGTCCTATTGTCTGTTTTTGTTTCTGGCGCCCGTTGTGCATATCCCTTTTCTATTAGCGCGTTTATTTGTTCTTCATATTTGAGTTGCGGATCTTTATCTATTTTTTTTTCTATTGCCAGCAATCTCTTTAGCGCATTGTTGTAATTATTAGGCATCACGGTTTCTTTTTGTTTCCATAATAATAATAAAGTTTATTTATCTTTTAACAAAAGCCATAGATACAAAAAACTTAATACATAGGAACTTCGTTACATTAGGAACTAAAGTTATTAATTACCTAAGTTTACAAGCTAATGGCATTCGTGACACAATTAGATCGCACTACCCTCCGAACTAGTTATAAACTGTACTACGGATGGGTATCGTTCACCGCCTGCGCACGGTACACAATAACACTGCACAATACGTATGAATCTTATAGTAAACTCTCAATACAAACTGGTCGTATTGCATAGTATAAGGTAAAATATAAGAGAACTTAACATGATTTTGTAAGGTGTGAATATAAAAATAAAAAATATATATTATGAATTTGAAACCTATTGTAAAAACCACTACCTATTGTAGTAACGAGTTCTGGTATCGCCCATCTTCTCCTATTACTGTCTGTTCATTCAACAGGTTTATGGCCCGTTGTTCCGGATCATTATTTGGACGCTTTGGCGTTATTGTAATGTTTTCGTCAATTGTTTTTGTACAGTGAACGTAATTAAAACGCCGTCTTAGCGTCCGAGTGTAGGCACCATGCAATACCCAGCCTAGCGATGTTAGTGAGGCGACCGGCTGATTTCTGTTCCCGCGTCTTACTGCTGTTGCTTTCAAGAGTTCCCAGTTTTCTTGTCCAATTAGAATCTTTGGTGTAGCGCTATTGTATACCAGATGCTCCCGAATGTCGTCAAGGTGTCTACATTGTTTCAAATCTTCGTCTTTTATTTCTTGAGCGGCGAGCTGTAGACTATCTATTGTTTGCGCACGAATCTTACACGTGTTTTGCACTCATGAATAAATAAACTAATGTTACCAGATTCGGCGGCATTTACATCTTTTTTTGATATCCCTTGAATATGAAGCGGGTCAATGGATCCTGTGGCACCGATTGCTTTTGCAGTTTGTGAGTCAATCAACGTGACAGTTGATCTGTCATCTAAGAGCGCGTGAGTATTTTCAGTGTCGCTATAGGAAGGCGATGATTCGCCGTAAGCTGCTTTAAATGCCAACCATTCTTGATATGATCCACTGTAGTTAGGGAGCTCGATCGGGTTGCGCGTATTATTTCCCGATCTAGCTGCCAGTTTGATCGTTTCGAGAGGTCCACTTGTTGACGTGTCGCGGTCGCAGACGATGCTCCCGCCGGTGGATTAGCTTCCACATCGGCCACCTTTTCTGGGAAGACAGACTCTAGTGAACGGTTAGCGTTCACTTCTGGTCCCAGCGACATACAATGTCTATCTGAAAGCGGGACCCGAGCATTATCGGTTACGGCTTCCTGTAGTCTGTCTTCTTCTTCGTGTACCTGGTGAACTGTTTCTTTGCTTCGAAGTCGTGCTTCACTATGATTAAACCAGCTTCTCAGCTCATCGTCATTGTTGTCGGAGATGGCTATATCTTCATCTTCCGATTCGAGTTCGAGGGCAGCCAGGCGAGCAGCGGCAAGCTCTACTCTGGCTTTCGCAATTTCTTTAGCTCGATTTGACCTCCTGCTATGTCGGCTTCCTCCTCGTAACCGAACGGCTGCGGCGGCAGCTGATGCAGCAGTAGGCGTACTTACTATACTATTTTTACCTACAGCTATACGTTCGGTTGAGGTCTGCACGTATTTTGTTGTACCAGTGGTCTCCATGTCTGTAGAAGTGGTCGCAGTCGGGTTTTCGTACGGGCGTCTGATCTTCTGTATATTCAGCTGTAGACTCAGGCGCTGCGTCGAAGAGCTGCTGTAATCTGCCACTTCTCGTCATAGGATTCTTGCTCATGAAGATCCGGCTCGAAGGACCATTTAATGTACGGGACTGTCGCGTACACTAAGTTTCTGGATCGCCGTTGAACAAGGAATGCCAAATAAAACCACGGAGATCGGTACAGTAATCGTGTGCGGTACAGTAACGGCGGTGAGGCGGAGGCTTCCGTTGCTTCTGTTTGTGAGGTCGGGCGGATCGAGCGTCTATCCGTTACGTGCTGGCGGTAGTAGACGGAATTCAGACCACGGCGAAGTTGAATAACTGGTCCTGGGCTTGGTCGCACTAGTCGGTGTACTGACCAACGTAGATAACTATCGGAGCTGCGTGCTCTACTCGAAGTTCAGGTCTAGGACTGTTTATTGACTTCTTGCTGCGAACGAAATTTTACGAGGGCGAAGGGCGAGATTGCTAACTGCCGTTCAGATGCTGGCTTTAAGATAATAGAGAAATATAACTAAGATACCATGGGAAAGTATACGCCACTAAATAACATGCGCAATCACTTACTAAATAGGTGTTTACAACTATTTCTATAAAACTAATATTTCTAATGGATAAGGCCGTCCGGAACAATTTTAACTGGGCGGGGTTTGGACTTATAGTTAGAGAGCTGCCCACATGATTTACTGGTAAAGAAACCGTCTGCTGGGCATGAAATATAATTCTTATGTCCGGATTAATAGTCAAGGCTTAGCACTGGCTCAAGTTGTGCTCACGAAAGACGATGCTTAGCCGAGCAATCACTTCGCACTATAATAGTCGAGTTAATTGACGCAGCTAAGCCAAGCAACGCCTCAAGTCAATGCTCGGTTAAATATGTATTCTACTTTAAATCCTGGCAAAAAAACCTCAAAGTATTGAGAAGTTGCATTTTCATGGAGATAGGTAACTCTCTATTGTTAAAGTTTTATGGCCTTATTCATAAAAACTTATGAAAGCTTTGAAGAACACTTTAGTTATGGAATGTTTTGTCTCTTTTACGCAAATTCATTTTTGTTGCTAAATAAAAGAGACAAAACCTTCTATAACTATAGTGTTCTTGATGGACTCAATATAAAATTATAATATAAAATGTATAATTTGCACTGGCACAGAAGGAATCATTGATTTTATATGAATAAATTATGAAATACACACAAGAAATAAAAGAAAACTAGGACAATAGGGAATCATATTTTTAAATTTTTAAAACGACAAGAAATTTCATAATAACGTTATCAACAGAAACTTAAGAAATAACAGGCAGAAAGTATGTCCAGAATCATATCAACCGGAATATCTAACCAGGAGACGATCTTCCCCCCCCCCCCCCCCATACCAAAACTATGGAAATTAGAAAAACCATTATATTCAGGCCACTTGGGGCAACACTAAGAAAGATATATCATGCCCAGCAGACTGTTTATTTAAACTTGTTTTTTCGTTAGTATTATCTATACTAATATCTATACTATCTATACTAATATTATAAAGCTGAAGAGTTTGTTTGTTTGTTTGTTTGTTTGAACGCGCTAATCTCAGGAACTACTGATTCGAATTGAAAAAATATTTTCGTGTTGGATAATCCATTTATCGAGAAAGGCTATAGGCTATATAACATCACGCTACAACTAATAGGAGCGGAGTAACAAAGAAAAATGTTGCAAAAACGGGGAAAAATTATTCCTTTTAAGAGCGTACGCTGCGTAAACGGTTAAATTTAAACGCGCAGACAAAGTTGCGCGGGTCAGCTAGTTGTTTTATATTATTTATATTCATAGTTAATATGAATTTGAATATTTTACTTTTAATAATCTTACTCTTAAAGCATAATAAATTGTGAATTTAGTGGCATTTAGTTAATGCCACTAAATAGAAGTACGTACAATAATTGGCCTTATTCATAAAAACTTATGCAGTCGTTTTTAGTTAAAATATGTTTCGTCTCTTTCACGCATATTTATTTTTGTTGCTAAAAAAAGAGATAACGTTCTTCAAGCACTCAATAAGTTTTATAAGGCCTTTAGTTATTAACTGTTTTGTTTAAAAATATTGACAACATTTTTGGTTGATTGTTGATCCAAATAAATGAATAAATTTAAATTAAATATTTTAATGTTATTAATATAGCAACACACATATGTCAAGACATAACACACATAATGTTCATTAGACACTATTAATATTACTACAGCTTAAGTTTCAGGCTCTGAAGCTGTCAATATTCAACCGCAAATAGTTTGAATGTTCTATAAACTCCGAATCCAATCTTCGATAATTAATAAGTTATTTTTGTTATTTTAGGTATCAAACTAGACACTTAACAAAGTTATTTTTAATCGAATAAAAATCTTGCCACTAGTAGTAGGCATGATTATTATAAATAACAACTTAGTGGGAGGAAAGGTCTTTATAACTTCTTCAGACTGACCGACCGGTGTTGTTACCGCTCCCACACAGATGCAAAAAGAGTCAGTGAACTAGTCAAGTTTTGGTTTAAGTTTCATCTTACGCCGACATAATAGGTGCAATCAACGGTTACGTAGATCGTAATTGTTGGTTGCATTTGTTCTTGGACCTTCATACTGCTTCCCATCAGGTAGATTTAGATTTGAGGTCACATGCCGAGCTCTCATAATTTTTTTTTTTTAAGTCCTGAAATTACTAGTCTCTGTCAGCGTCCATTTCGTTATAGAGTAAGATCCCAGGGTCGCTAGACCTTACTTATTTTCTAATGCACAAAATGTATACGTTAGAGTAGTACGATACAACTTACTTAAAGAATTTAAAATTTCCTCTAAATACAATATGTAAAAATCAGCTCTCAACCGACTTTAAGTAGGGTGAGTAAAATTTTTACTTACCATTAGCACCTGGAACATGAGAATTGGCCGACCGGCCGGGCGGCCCAAGCTAGCAGGTACTCTATCGTATACATTTTGTGCATTAGAAAATAAGTTGGACTATTACTGCATTAATTAGCCGATAGTGTTAAAAGACCCCATTCATGGACTTTGTAGGTCTGCTTACCATCTTCAGTCTACCTACCTACCACAAATTTGTATGTATGTACATTTACGAAAATAAAATCTATGTAGTCACAATAAAAATCTACGCACATACAAAAAAATGCAGTAAATGCTACAAATGCTACATGTGTAACAGTACGTAGCACACACCTAAGATCTTGCTTATAGCAATACACTAGCTCTGGAATACGTAATAGTTTGAGAGGTGGCTAAATGATTTACTGACTGGTAAAGAAACCGTCTGGGCGTGAAATATCATTCTTAGTGTTGCCCCAAGGTCCGGCGTTTAAAAACGTTCAGTTTGTGAAACGTCTGCTGGTTAGATATGTCGGTAAATATAACCGACTCCGTGGACCACTAGGGTTGCGCCTTTGGCGTTGTATCCGGCGGCCGTGAGTTCGATTCCCACCCATGGCAAAAATATATAAATACGTTTTTTGTACAAGTTGGTCATGATCTAGGTACTTATACCATATATTATATCGTTGTATCTGGTACACATAATACAAGCCTAAGTATATGACCCGTATGTGTCCTATATATTAATATTATTAATTTCGTAGCATAAAATATTATACTAAATATAATGTTCGGATGTGATGCTAATTTATGGTTCGGCTTGCAACGATTTGATCTTCAGCTAAATCTAGGGTTAGATATGTGATCAGAATATATAAATAGTCGTAAAATGCCCTTCCTTCGTGCTTTAGAAGTTTTTTTTAAGCGACCCAGAAATAAGAAGAAAACTCTTATAAATATTTTCAGTAAACGCTGACCCAGATTAAGTTATCGGTTCGTAATCGATTGGGGTTACATATAAAATAAATCGCTTTCATATACCTAACTAGGTACCTATAAGTTATATCTGTATAAGTATACATTCTATACTTATACATTTTTAAAATATACTACATTTTCTCCTACATATTTATATCTGTATTTTTAATTATTAAAAATAATAAGTACGTTTGTTTGACAACACAACTGTATTGCCTTGAAGAGCATGTTAAGTTGTCGTCTCAGTTTCACTATATCAACTTGTGTAACTATTTAAAAATGAGTTATTTAGACTATAGTCTAAGGAGGCGATCAATTGTTGTTGATAAGCAGATATTAAAAGTCCATGAATGCGATGGATCCTTTATAAAAATATTATATATTGTATAGATATCGATGTTTCTGGTACACACAGTACAAGCCTTGAGCTTATTTTGTGGTCAGTGCAATGTGTGTGATGATGATCATAAATTTACATACCTAGCGTCCCAATAAAATATGCGTGTCTGTACACTATATTCAACCGTTTTCGTCTCTCTAAAATATCATATTTCTTCGTTCAAAGCCCATTAAATTCCTAAAGATTTATTAAAGGGTTGAACAACTTCCAATGTGTATTAGTTCTATAGTAATATAAATCACTGAATAAATAATTGAAATACAATCGAAAAATAACGCTTTAAATAAATAAATAAAACATTGGAAACCATACCTACATACAAAAAAAATACTCGTGATTTCCCAATATGTACATAAGTGTTAAAGAATTTTATAAATACATATTCCGTATTCGAGATATACACTCCTTTGCAATTGGCTATTTGAAAGTAGAGTCCGTGAAAATTTATTATTGGTGTTACTTACGAGTATGTATGAATCTACCCACTTGTCATTGACAAATTACGCGTAATGCAGCATTAATTAAAAGAAGATCTGTGATGTGATGAGTTTTTTAATATTTATTTATAAAACTTTATTGCATAATACAAAGGCGGACTTAATACCGTTGGGCATTAACTGACAGTCAAACATTCGGGACATTAGAACATTAAGTTTAGGTATTATACATTAATTTATTATTTTTATTTATAGAAAAGGGGGATAAAATAATTGAATAACGATGCTGATAATTTTGTTTTAATTTATTGACAAATAAGTTGGTTTGTTGAAAAACAACAAAACAATTAAATAAAACTAATATAGGTAATACACCTAATTATGAAATAAATATTTGATTCAAATAGCTGTCTATCGGCATATTATAACTACATTCCTAAAAAACAAGCTATTTGTCATTAGGTGAAATAATTAACACCTTAAAATAAGTTAGTACCTGCCTACTTTTTAAAATAGGTAACTACACAATATACTTATTCTCGAAATACACTCCTTTGCAATTAGGTATTTGAAAGTTATTGAGTCCGTGAAAGTTTATTATTGGTGGTTTTAGTGGGTAATCCCCGTCGGTTCATACGGAGAAACAATTTGTTGCGTGTTTCCCAGTTACTGTATCCTACCCTTTATTAATATATCTTTTTATTGGTACAATACAATACGTACTTTTGTAATTGTTTATTTATACCGAGTGATGATTTTTGACGGTTAAAGTATTAATATTGTACGACCAGTCAAATTATTATTAGGAATTTTATGTCTGCAAAAAAATGGTCCATACCTAAACTTTAAATGGCCCACAAAATGGCTGCCATTAGCGTATTTTCAGGCCTGTATCTAACTTATATAATATAATACATAAGATAATAAAACAGTATAAACTACTATTACTCAAAAATGCATGTAATGTGGTCATTATATTGACAACCTTGTTTGAGCAAAGTCGACCTTGCCGTTCTGTTTCAAGGAGTGGCCGGCAAAGTTTTGCTGGTCGCTCTAACAGGCCGGCAAAATATTGCCGGCCGCTATTTTGACGTTTCAACGTTTAAAAAAATCAAATGCAAAAATATTTTATTTAAAACACAGCTGTTTGTATTTATAGAGATAGGTACAAAAAGATTGAAATAAATGAAGAAATAATACAGCAGTCAAACACCGCATAGAATTATCGCAAAGTATTAGTAATATCAAACCGGGGAAGTCGGTGTTGAATTTTAGTACTATTCATAATTGTCATTTTAATTAAATTTCTAGTTAATTAATATATTATTTAAATTACTTGCTGGTTTTATTTAGATTAGGTACTTGCATTTTTGAGTAAAGCACTATACAAGCCTTGGCCCACTGTGACTGCTTCGCTGGTCACGCTATGATTGCCTCGAGCTAGCCTAGCTACGCTCTAGGCCTTCCAGCTTGGCCATCATTGCAGCCCTTGCTGTCCTCGCTGTAAAGACCTACGGTCTCGGCCTTTATCTCAACTCATCCATCAAGTGCTGCACGCTGACCGCGCTGTGTCGGCCTGGAGCTGCGCTACACTGCGCTGTCGGACATCATCAGCGCGACCAGCAAAGTAGTCATTATAGACCGCGGCAGTAATGTACTATAAACTGACCCACAAAATGCAGAAATGCATCTTAATACCTAATAGGGAATCCGTTTTATTGGTCCCGTTTTTTTTTTGGTTTAATTCAACTACCTTATTTTTTGTAGAGTCTTTGAGGGTGCCTGAAGACTATAGACGCGTGTTTGTGTTATATTTTTCATATTTAATTTCATACAGTATTTTTGTGCAAATGTGTACTAATTTTGTAGAATAAGCATTCGCAGTGATCTTAAGTATGAAAAGCTCGAATTTGATCTCAAATAAACCTACAAAATGTAGATCTTCGGTAAAATGACGGTACCCATTTAATCGACGATTTATCTTTTCCTCTTCACTTGACATAACTCTGGCCTAAATATACTGTATGTTTACATACGGGCATGTTGCCATTCTCTACTCTTATGTATTATCATTCTTTCCTAGTCCTTTCCCAATTCCTTTCCATCCTATTATCCCACTTTTACTTTACAATCTTTAATTTTTACTTTACATTCTTTAACTTATCTATCAATCTACCCACTTGTCATTGACAATTTAATCGTAATGCGCCATTAATTAAAATAAGATGTGTGATGTGATGAGTTTTAATCATTTTTTACCGGTTTCCAAAAGAATAATATTTTTGTGTAAGAAATCGTCTTATTTACGAAAATATTTATCTACCGGTATCAATGAACTCTAGGCTAATCCCCTTTGTTGTGTCTGCAAAAATATTCACCCTGATAAAATTACATTTATAATTATCCGGATAGGTATACATCTAATTATATATAATAAAAATATTTACAGATGAATAAACACAAATAAATAAATTCTGGTTGTTTTTTTTTTTTTTTTCAAAAATTAAATGAATATTATTACATACATACATACATTACGGGTGCCTTAAGGCGCCCGAGACCGCCTAGACGACCCCAGAGTACCCAGCGGAGGGGTTTTAATCCCACCTCGTCGTAGCTGATGGTATGAGTCTACACCGAACAAGTGGCTAGCTCGTCGCGATGTTTTGAATAGACTCAATAACCCATCTATATACAGTTTCACAAGTTGGTATAGTGAAACCGGGACAAAAAAAAAACAGATAGTGAACTAACACACGCTACATAACCAACTAGTTTAAGACTTCGTATTCTTGTTATTCAATTAGTATCTACATTTGAAACAAGTCGAAAGCAAGTCGACCGCAGACCTCAAGCGTAATATATATTGGACCCAGTATATAAATATATAGTGAGTCTAATACAATTTAGTTGCTTATCGGCTGGCTGGATGTCGTCCAGAGCTTTTGATCAAAATTCTATGGAGATTGGATTTTGATGTCCCTTTACATCGGCTTTATGACAGCGCTATTCAGTAACGTTTTGCTTTTCCTTGACATGGGCGTCTAGAGAAACTTACTGTAATGTGTTCAGCAATATTCTGTTTCTTATATACGTGGTGGCCGAGCTGGTTATACTTTAGACTTAAAAACACTTAGGTCCTTGGTTCAAACCCCCAGTGTTACCAATGAGTTTTTAATCTAAAACATAATATGTGCATTTGTTTAACAAAACCGCTAATAGTGCCTCGGAGAGCACGTTAAGTTGTCGGTCCCAGTTTCATCATACCAACTTGTGAAACTATTTATAGTTGGGTTATTGAGTCTATCCAAACATCGCGACAAACTAGCCAGTTGTTCGGTGTAGACTCATACCATCGGCTACGCAAAGGTGGGATTAAAAACCCCTCCGCTGGGTACCCTGAGGCCGTCTATAGGCAGTCTCGGGCGCCGTAAGGCACCCGTGATGATATACCTATATGTATATAACGGAAACGTTAACTTGTCAAAATAACGAAAACCAATAAGATAAGCAGACCTACAAAGTCCATGAATGGGGTCATGCCCATTACGAGATGGGCGGCGACAAAGACGTATTTGTGGTCTATTTTTATATCCTCGCTGGTTTATCGTCAAATCAGTCGCCTCGAAAATAAATCGATGCAATAGTCCCCGGTAAACCTGAGAACCCACAAACTAAAACCGAAACATGACTCACTCATGGTCACTTGACAATTTTTTACGTATTTATGGACGGTGATAACGAGTCCGGTTGGTGTATACCTAGATTTCGTTATTTTGACAATCTAACGTTACCTTTAGTTGAGAAACAATATGGCCGTTAGGTAAAAAATTGTCTGTTTGAAGTAACTCGGATTCTCTCTTGCCCTACTTCAGTAACAATTTAATTACCTGAAAAGCAATTAAAACACAAATTAGCATGATTTGTTATATTTGAAAAGGTTTATTTATTATAAACTCCATTAATTTAGGTCCGCTGAACCCTAATCAAACATGACTAATGAATTTATTTATTGGGTTTAAGATTTATAAAATTAAGGAAGACTAGATCAATATATGTGTATTTAAAACGTACGTACGAGACATCACGGGTGCCTTGCGGCGTCGGAAACCGCCAAGACGGCCTATATCAAGCCAAATAAATAGACCTACAATTACAAAAATCTGTACAAAAATTTTGGGATCTACAATTAAAAAACTTAAAAATGGGTGATCTATTAAATCATTTCTTAAACTCAGATAAATCAAGGTTTTTAGCAGCTCAAAATAAAGAGTCAGGCGCATGGCTCGAAGTCATGCCATCACCAGAGGCTCTACCATGGGTTTGCGCATTGTAGAAACGTAACGTATTCATTTACGCATACGTTAACAACAACCAATAGGATCGCTTTATTTTTGATAACAGGGTTGAATAAAGCGACGATTGTTTGTTGCTCAAGTATACGTAAATGAATACGTTACGTTTCTACAATGCGCAAACCCATGGTAGAGCCTCAGGTCTAGGCACCTTGTTAGACCGACAAACAGTAAGTAGGTACTATAACACTATCCCTCAGTACTTATAGGTGCTCCCGTTTGCCGGTCTGATAAATACATTTGTGGCACTATGGTCACGCCTTTAGGTCACCATGATTAATCCTGCAGGCTAAGTGCTGGACGTATACCGAGACATAGTAATTTAAATAACATATTAAAACGTGCGGTAGCATCCGTCGGTATACCCAGCACTCTCGAGCCTGCGGGCTTAGGTTGTGATGATGGGAAAAGACAGGATGGCGTGACCATAGTCCCATGGCAGAGAGGTCGAGCATTAATATGGGTCGTCACTTATGTGGATACCCTCGGCGCCAGTTACGTCCCCATCACCTCTACGTCTTCCGGTGCTGCAGCATTACTAGCTCAAAATAAAAAATATCAGAAATATGCTAGATACGGTTTATCCAATGAATTTCTAGTGTTTGCGGTGGGAACTTTAGGGCCATGAGATGATGGGCCTCCAGATGCAAAAACAATTGGAAAAAATCTAGCAACAACTGGAAACTATTAATTTATGCAAACAAATGTAATTAGCAAAATAATAAAATTTATGTATAATGATTTAAAAGGTATTATTTATTTTATTCCAAATATTTTGTTAATAATTCCGAATATGATCTATGTGGAATATATAACAAATTAATTCCACATAGGATATATGGATACATGGGAAGGTTATGTGGAATTAATTTGTTATATTATATATAACAAATTAATTCATAATAAATAATAATTATAATTCATTTTTTAATGTTATGTGGAATTAATTTGTTATATTATATATAACAAATTAATTCCACATAGGTAATACATTTCTTAAATCATCGATTCATCTCTTAAAACTTTTACACATGGTCATTTCATCCGCGTTAGTGGGGAAATTTTCATGTGTCATGTTTTATTTTATTTCCTTCTACTGTTTTGTTATAATTCATAAATTATGCGTCATAAATGCATTTATAATATTTTGATAAGTTCTCAGCTTATTTTTTTTAATATTTATTGTTTATTATGGACTAACAGGAAGGTCTAGTATCCCACCCATAGTCCCTTGGACCATGGAAAAGCTGTTGAGAGTATGTGCAGATCTCTAAAACAGTAGTCAAAATTATACAACTTTAAGCCATCAGCAGCTCGCTCCGCTTGCAATAGCGTGCATATAGCCCTCAAGCAAAAATATAACATCCCTGTAATAATAAAAATACTTACGTACACGTACACCTATCACGCCTGTATCCCTGGAGACCAATGTACGACACTTTGCACGATCCCAACTACTACTATATCCAAGCACTGCGTCTTCTTTAATTTTACACTTTTTAGACTTCGTATTTATTTGTCCTTTTTTTAAGGACATCTTGAATTTTATGTCTAAAACTCGCTTTGGTGGACGGCCACGTAATCCACTATCATTATGTATTTTAACATTATACATTTGTTTCATCTTTCGTTCGTCAGCCACGCAGCGTACGCTCAACGTGGCCGAACCACCTTAACATACCTTTTTCAATACAACATCATTATCGGTTACACTTTCTTTTTCTCAGCATACTATTTCTGATTTGGTCTCCAAGGGTCACACCACACCTTCCCCTCATTTCAACCACATTAATCCTTACTTGCATAATTCTTCTGCCATGCCCATACTTCACTTCCATACATAAGTGTCTGGAGCAAAATACACAATTGTCCTGGCTGTTAAGGAAATATTTTTACTGCGTATAGTATTAAGGACACTGCATTCGCGATCGCGAAGTCTGCGTTCTCTATACAATATGAGCTTTCGCACTTCCAGTAAGTATTTATATTCAAAAGAAACAAAAGGTAGCTATTTATTTCTTTCCCATATGTAGATTTGAATGAGTGCGAACGAGATGGATAAATATTATTGATTTTACTTTATAATGTCTGTTACAGCACATATTTCGTTTATTCATTCGTAGTAGAAAAAGTTTTTGTTACCAAAATGGTTTCCATGTTATCTGATCACTACTAGTTATAAATAACTGTAAATAAACAAAATAAATTGCGTTGTAAGACGATTTGTGTAACAGGAAATTACATTTTGAAGATATGAAACGTAAATGTTATTATAGACAACGAAAAAGCTGAAAACGTTTCTTGAAGCCAACCCAACATCTCCAGTATTGAAAATTGCGGCACAGACTTATAAATGCTTTATGGAATAGAGAAAACAAGAATGATAATAATAATATGTAAGGCATTTCACACATATTGTTTTGGTCATTAAATTAGTGCTAGGCTTGTATAATGTGTACTAGAAACAACCATACTAATACCTATATATTATCTATACTAATATTATAAAGCTGAAGAGTTTGTTTGTTTGTTGTTTGTTTGAACGCGCTAATCTCAGGAACTACTGATTCGAATTGAAAAAATATTATCGTGTTGGATAATCCATTTATCGAGAAAGGCTATAGGCTATATAACATCACGCTACGACTAATAGGAGCGGAGTAACAAAGAAAAATGTTGCAAAAACGGGGAAAAATTATTCCTTTTAAGAGCGTACGCTGCGTAAACGGTTAAATTTAAACGCGCAGACAAAGTTGCGCGGGTCAGCTAGTATTATATAAACACCGATACCAACGCATACACCGATTCAGAAAACGTACTTAATCTATTGCCATAAGAGCGAATTGAACCCCCTAACAGAACTAGGATTCAACGTCAACGACGCAACTACGAGAGTATCTAGGCGGTTGTAACATGCTATTCTAGGAAGACTAAGGAATTTATTTGTATTAACACGGGTACTTTACGGTGCCCGAGACCGCCTACACGGCGTTCAGGGTACCAAAGGGTAGGGTTTTATTTCTACCTGGTCGTCCCAACAAAGTGGACAGCTTATTACTGCGTTAGGATATCATCATACCAGCCTTTCACGCGTCCACTGCTGGACATAGGCCTCCCCCAAGGATCGCCACAACGACCGGTTCTGCGCCGCCTCTAGCCATCGGCTTCCCGCGACCTTTTTCAGGTCCTCCAGCAGGCGGTTGTTGGGATATACTAGTTACGAGTATATAAACAGTTTCATAAGTTGCTGTAGTAAAACTGGGACTGACAGCTTAACTTGCTTTCCGAGGCACTAAGACTGAGTTGCACCAAACTTACATAAGCGTTTAAAGTTAAAAATGGCGTCGCATGTACCAGCTGCCGTTCGACATTCATTATAAACATAACTGATACATTTGATACATTAGTTGTGTTGTCAAAAAAAAGGCACATTTGTAATGCATGGCTATGAACTCGTTTTTTAAAAATTTAGATATATATTCTTTGTACTAAAATCTTATATATATATTAATATGTAAGACAATTTTACACATATTGCTCTGGTCACAAACTAAACTCTAAGCTTGTACTATGTGTACCAGAAACAATGACATATTTTATAAATCATTGTTTTTTTATAAATATAGGTATTATATTTTATAAACACCCAGACCATGACAAACTGTACAGAAAAACGTACTAATATGTTTTTGCCATGGGTGGGAATCGAACCCACGACCTCCGGATACAACGCCAAAGACACAACCACTAGTCTACGGAGGCTGTCATATATAGATGAATAGAAATCTCTACTATAAGTTTTTTCCTGTTTTTATCAGTTAGTACTTACCTACCTAAGAATCGTTTTAAATACAAAATTGAAAAACAAAAAGTGGGCCAAATATCTATAGAACTTTGATCATCAACAGAATGTGGCTCTTGATTGAGAAAATTGTAACATAAAAAAGGTTTATTATAAAAATTACTATTAATTTTACGAATAATATAATATTTCAATGCTTAGAGGATCCCAAGAGTTTTTGACAGCTGTGGCTCGCTTCAGTACTTGAGTGAAGGACGCGGGCAATGATTAAAATTCGGCTTTTCGTAAAGTTTTTTGTCTATTATTTGATTATATATTTTTATTTGATGATGATACTACAGATAGAATCATCATTAAATAAAAAGTAAACGTACATTCAAATATAAAATGATATTGGATTCGAACGATT
Source organism: Monopis laevigella (assembly GCA_947458855.1). Classification (NCBI taxonomy): domain Eukaryota; kingdom Metazoa; phylum Arthropoda; class Insecta; order Lepidoptera; family Tineidae; genus Monopis; species Monopis laevigella. The sequence goes on from OX381587.1 coordinate 15,965,736, forward strand.
CGACGTATTCGAGTGCTAGATAAGTATAAAACAATCTCTGGTAATATATACATATATGTTTTTGGTAATACGTTATGAATGTATAAGTATACACAATAGGATATGCAATATAGATTTATTTATCCTTTTTTCTCTTAGAGTAATGCGGCCACGGGGCTGTGCGGTGGCCGCGTTGCTCTATTTTTTTTCTAAATCAAACCGATCCTACAAAATCTGGTCCACTTTATTTGAGTATAGTGTACCTACCTATATGTTTTTTGTATATTTATGTATATATTATTTAGGTATGTATATATTTATTTTATTTATACAAGTACTCAGCTGATCTTCGTACATAATCCTATATAAAGGTTAGATAATACTTAAGGCATTAGTTCGTACAATAATAATAATGTACAATAAAATGGCCTCTGTACATAACTTTTGTTAACTATGCAGTAAAAAAAAACTAATGGTTTGCCTCGGTTAAACGCTCTCTTGTATAGAGTCAATTCTCAATAAAAAGTCGTTTCGCTAAACCACGTTTAGGCCAAACTTGGTAATGTTTTGTAACTTTTGTACCGTATCAATGTGACAGGGAGAAAACAGAGTTTTAGCAAACTTTAGTTTTTTGAAACATTTTATAGTATCGTGTATAATCGGAGGTTTAAATGCTTTTTTTTCATTTGAATATTTAAAAAAAAACTAATAGAAATTAGGTGTAAAAATTAACTTGTGCGATCTCCCGGATAACAGGAAAGGTACAGATATACCTTGATCTTAGAGCAATTTGCGGCCATGGGGGGAGACGCCATAGCGCTCTTATCTTATGTCTGCCAATTTTTCAGGGAGGGATACAACGCACTCATCAATACATCTGCCAATGAGCGAAAAGAAAAACACTAATTACGCGCACATCAACACTAATTCGTGTACAAATATTGTAAAAACTTACATTTACATGTAGTAGTGGATGTCAACGGCTAGGGCTACCCAAATGTCGATATATCACATAGCTATATATCGATAAAATAAGGAATTCACAATAAAACAAAAATAAACTAAGTAATATTTATTTAAATACAAATTTTATTTAAGTAATATTTATTTATTTATAAAGGTAGAAATTTGTAACAGTGTGGTCAGATAGATACAAATACATATGCCGTGTTCCATTTTTTTTTATTACCTACATACACATAACGTTGTCAACATTCTTTTAATATAGCTATTTAAATAATACTAATATAAATAAAGTACTTACGGGGCAAACACAGCGTGGTTATGCCTTAGGAAGCCAGAAGTGTTAAAGTGGTCTGAACAAATGGCACTGTTTATTGACTGGACCCCAATGGACGTTTTTTTATAAAACCGTCTTCACATTACTTTTAAATTTGGATCCTTACAAAACAGCAATAAATTAAAATAAAGTAGAGGTAATTCAAGTTTTGATTTTCACTGAACACACAGTTAGAGAATCAATCGTTGAATATTTTTTTTCGGAATTATAATCGTTTAGTTAATTTGACATATAAGAAAAACAAAACGTATAATGTATAATATTATTCAATGTTACCTAATTCATTTATCGATATGACATATTGCTAATGCAACGCGAACAACACTTATTTTAAGCGAGGCGGCCAAATGTCGGATTTGTTGGTCGACTGATCTAATTATTGTACTTACGGGAGTGTGAAGAACTGTCGGTCGCTTAATCGATCGACAGACTGTAATAGACGTATTTGTGAATTTTGTGTAAAACTCCGTTTACTTTGATAAATTAGAAATAATATTACTTACATATATATTATTACTTACTTAAATATTGTTTTACTGTGTACTTAAAGAGCCAGTTTCCCACAGTACAGGGTAACCTATTAGTGGGAACTGCGAAAACATAATTTTTGAAACGTTTTATTAAATAAAGAAATTTGTATATGAAAAGTAAATCCATCCTTTTGAAAATTTGATATCGTAGGACGCTTTTTGCAACAAAAAACAAATCAATAGGGCAACTTTGCTTAGTCGCGTTCTCTCGAGAGGTAGATTCGATCTGGCAATAAATCCGTATACAATTAGCTTTGATAACGCACTGGCACATTTGTGTCTGTGATTTGACAGAGGGGAAATCGTGCGTATGGTTACCCTCCTCCGGGCTGTACGGTGGCCGCGTTACTCTATGTAACTTGATACACAAATTACACATCTCCGTCCCTTTCTTTTTCCCGGGAGATCACAAAGGTTAATTATTACACCTAATTTGGACAGTCCCTAAGTAGATGTCTTAAGTTTTATATTTTATTAATGTCTACGCCTAATTATAAAACTATATAAACACATGTAAGTTCATAACTAAGCTAATCTGCCAATCCCACATCAAATTAAGATTGTTAAAAAGTGTGCTGGATAAAAAAGTGTTATTAGGGCTTTTATCGGAGAGGTCAACCCCCAAGGGTGGTCCATTTAACTGAGTGGTCGCATTTATCGTCGAGGCACGTCGAGTTTGCGAGGATCGGTGGCGGCATACAAATTCATCTGCACAACTTTGTTCTCTTGATACCGATAAATTGTTCAGTTATTAAACATAACTCTTAACTTTTGTTAAATGCTTGGGCCATAATTAAACACTTCTTGTGACTAAAGTTGCTGTTTTTAGAGGAGGTTATTAATAATAAACAATATATGCTATATTATATGTGCTCCATTTAAAAAAAAAGTATTACTTATCTCTTAAATTGTTAAAATTATTGGAACCTCCTCCGAAATCCACGAGAGTATTTTTTTTCATTTTTTTTGCTCATCAAACATGCTTGAACAAATGGTACAAGTAGTCATGTGGCATAGTGTCCAAGATGCTGACGGCATTTCCTTTTTGTATGGCTAAAGTTATTCTATGCTTGAAATAAACGCCGCAAGAAGGCGACTTTACCTTTCATAGAGGAAATACGCAGTAAATTATCCTTATTTTTTTAAAGAATGGTTTCGTTTCAATCTTTCTGAATAATTTGTGTTTTTTTTTTTAAATTATAATCTAATTCGTTTAATAAGCTTGTAAATTTCCTTAAGATTAGGTAGTATTTCTTGTAATTTGTGATAATTATAAACTATCAAAATAAGAGTAACTCATGTCTTATTAAAATTGTGCTTAGTTCACTTTGACCAAAACTGACAGAGTATCTTTATAACCATGTAACATACTCGTACTTGCAATAACCAGCCCTCATTAACATGTTTAGAATCGTTTTTCTTTTTTTGTCTTATATAACACATTTATGTACACGAAATTTCTGACAACTGCTAGTAGTTTATAAGTTTTGAAATGGAGATGACAACTAAATAAATACCTATAGTAAAGCGATACTTCTTGTGTCCCAAAGCGAGACATCTCCCCAGTGAGCGTTCCACAATTCACTGAAACTTCTGCTAGTTGACCAGAGTTATATCATATCGGTAACTATTATGTTGGATTGCACCAAGTTATCGAGAACTTTAACCAATAGTTCTGGGGATTTATCTTCCAATTTGAACGTAGTTAGGTATTTGTTACGAAAAGGACAATTGAACTTTTACGTTTTACATAATACTATTATTTGAACAAAATGCATGTGGGTATCATCAATTCATGTAGGTACAAATTCTATAAAATTCCTGGGGCCTATTTTATATGACAATTTGAATTTACCATGACAATTTGTAATACATTGCTTTGTTTAGTTTGTTCTAAGTATATAATTTCAATTAAAGTAAGCAGTATGATAATTGTCATGGTAAATTAAAAGTTTATCAAATAGGTCTCCAAAAGTTCGATTGATAATATTTTAAGCGATTGCAAACTAAACAAACCTAAACTACTCGAGCCATGAATATGAAATTGATAGGAATAACAAGTGTTTTTTTTTATTTAGGCTACACATACACATAATAGTGTGAAAAACAGGAAAAAATCACGGAAATCATTGCTACAATAAAAAAATAGGCTCTTTATGAAACAGAATGAGATGGGGAGCTAAAATTGTGGGGGTAACTTTATGCTATAATAATGGATAATGTTAGGTAGACTCTTCTTCATATATTTAAATAAGATGGTGAGAGGAGCGAATGGTAAAAATTGAGACCTTAAGGTAATTGAGAACTTCACTCACTGGAGAGTTCATCGGGAAATATGTAGGTAGGTAAGTAGTTTTTTTTCACAGGAGTTTTGTGCAAATAATATGACTTGCGAAACCGGGTAACAAAAGGTACTTAAAGTAGTTATAAAAATAAATCAAAGTAAGTTTACACTCAGTCATATTTTTACCAATAAAAAAATTAACTTTTTATTGATAAGAACGTCGCTAAACCGGCTTTTTTTTTAATAGATCTATAACACCCACATATTTAGGTCCGAGTTTCTAGAAATTAAATTAAGTAACTTAGAATGGTTATCTTTGGGCTAATATAAGGCTTTACTGATCAAACCGAACAACTTTTCCCATGGAACCATGTGTCGCAAATAAAAAACATTTTTGGCTTCCCTATACAAATTGGTTATTTTATACTAGTTAGTATGCAGAAGCCATTTTTTTATGTACGAGACATGCATTGTTCCGTGAAATAAGTTTCATTATTAGAGCCTCATATTAGCCAAATAGTACAACCTTCCAAAGAAACCATGTATAGGTACTATAAAATACCTAAACCAGATCATACATCGGGCTCTTACCAGTTTCTCTATCTATACTATCGGTTTTAGAGCCTAGCGGATTGTCTCTAGCGACACTTAAAAACCTTGGCGTATTTAGGTTCAGTCTCGCCCGGGTCACTTACATCTGGCCTAATATATGAATGAGTTAGGTAAAAAAGGCGTGTTCATATTGTTTTTTTATGGTGCGAGATTTTTTACACCGGCAGGGCCGCCCCTGCAGTTGGTTGCCCTGGGCCCTGGGCAATGGCCCAATTGGTCCATACGTATATATGCCACTATCACTAGTTCAATTTAAGGATGCGATCACTGTATTTTCCATACAATAGGAGCTTACGCACTTCCAGTATTTTCCCACTAATGTTTATCGCAGAATTTATATATTATTCTTTCCGTTTTGTTTTTTTTTAAATCATAATTTTTTTTTTAAACATTATTAAGTAATAATTTAAAAGTATTTATTACAAAAGTAAGATTTTTACGCACAATTACCAAAATAAAAATTATCATTGAAATACTACTAACAGCCAAGTTGTAATATTAGAAATGAATTGTAATATTTGATTGAGGGCCACATTTTTTTATGCAATGCATAATTTAAAATTTGAATTATTAGCAATTCCTTAATGGCTAATAACTCTTGCATGCTCGCTGTTAGTAAAAATCGAGTTTAAGTTAAGTTAAGTTAGTAGTTAAAAAATCCTCAAGTTTGTAAAAGTTAAAATGAAAAAGTTAGATACTAAATGGGATTATAGTATGCCCCTTTGTGCTGACATTTTTATTAAAGTGAACTTTAGTATCTACAAATCTACACTAGTTACAAACTAAGTCTAATTTGTAACAAAAAATATATACTCTCGAACCACGCAAACATCACTTTAATCCGTCTAGTAATTAAAAAAGAAACATTCCATGTAACTTTTATATTTTACCTTTTACAAACTTGAGTTTTTTTTTAAACTTAAGATCGATTTGTACTAACTACTGGCATAAGAAATAAATAAGAACTAATAAGTACCAAAATGTGGCCCAAACCTGATGCCCATATATTAGAATACGCTGCATTTACTTATAATACTTACCTTAGATATATTTTTTAAACTTTTTATTGGTAAGAACTAACATTTATGTTTTTTTTTTAATAGATCTATAATACAGATTTAGGTCCGAGTTTCTAGAAATTAAATTAAGTAAGTTGATGCTGTTATAATATAATAACTTAGAAAAGTTTTCTTTGGACTAATATGAGTTTCTACTGATCAAATCGAACAATTTTTCATATGTCACAAATGAAAAAAAATTGGCTTCCCCATACAAATTGGTCATTTAAATATTATTAGTTTGTATGGAGAAGGCATTTTTTTTCACTTGTCATCTCCATTTTCACCGATTTGATCAGCAGAACCTCATATTAGCCCAAAGTACATCCTTTCAAAATCACCCTGTATAGAGAGATAAAATAGATTCCTCCCGAATAACCTGTATGTACGGCCTGAGGCTCTACCTTTATTTTTGGTAACAGGATGAAATAAAGCGATCCTACGAGTATTAGTTGTTGCTCACGTATACGTAAATGAATACGTTACGTTTCTATAATGCGCAAACCCATGGTAGAGCCTCTGGTCTAAGGAATAACTATTGTCCTCTTGAACACAAAGACATAGAGTGGGTGAAAAGCTTTACTTAGCATTGCTATCGACTGTACACTGTAAGCTGATGGCGCAGCCTCAATCAAGGTATAGTAGTTACCCCTTTTGTTTGCACACACCACATGTAGGTACACCTTTGTTTGATACGCATTAGTATACAACTGTGCATACCATATAAATAATAATTATTATTATAATAATAATAATAATAATAATAATATTTATTATTATTATTATTATGATATGTTATAAACACCCAAACAAACTGTGCAAAAAACGTAAATAAACGTAAAATAGGAGTTAAATTAAATATTTAATTCCTATATATACTCAGTATTTGTTTCTTTTTCAGATCTGTGTGCTGGTTTGTGCTGTCCCTCCCTGGGCCCCATTTTAACCCATTGTGACGTTTACCCTTGTATATTTAACTGTTTTATTTTTTATGTGCAGTGTTAAAATATAATAATCAATGTCATGTTTTTTTACTTTTATAAGTGAACTCAAGTACTTAACTATAATTAACAATCTCAGTGCCTTTTCAACAACTAGACATTGGCAAAGTTACGAGTCAAGCGAAAATCCATTCATCAAAATAATAATAATAATAATATGTACGTACTTTGTTAGATATTTAATTACCTACTATAGAATCGCTAGATATTTATAAGTTCTGTTTACATGCCAGTTTTAGTTTTGATAAGTATAGGTAGGTACACTACCATGCACTAACTATTACTAGAAATATTATGCAGTTTTGATAAGTATTTAACCTATTTATTTGCCCAATTAGGCACGTTCATTGCAATAAATAACATATAGAATAAGCAAATATACTGAGGCAATGTTTTTGTAAGCTTTCTTTGAACGTAGTAGGTACAAACGGTTTCCTTTAAAGATATTCTACGAAGTTCAGTAGGATTATTCATAATATTACATAATAGACAGAAAAGCAATATTTAGTTTCATAGACAATGTAGTGTGCCGTATGGCTTACGTATCTTCTTTGGTTAAAGTACCTATGCAGCAGACAACCTAGGTTAGGTACTTATTACTAAGTACCTAACCTAGATTTCTTTACAAAAAGACAACCCTAACGTCGTAACAAAGAGAGAAATAGAAAGAGAAGCAACTTTTAGATGAATATAAATGTAGGCCATTAGCGCTGTGCTATCTGAACTGAACTTTATTGTGTCGGTGCGAGAGTCGCTATTTATTTAATTGATTTTTCGGAGTAGAGCTTCTGGGGCCTGACCAAAGAACAAGATCGCCAATCGAATCGCCGCATCGATCGATAAAAATGTTTAGGAATTTTACTCTATGGGTAGAGCCTGATCGATAAGAAACGTCAAATCCCATAAATTTGGCTTTCGATGGGTATTTCGATTCGATTATCGATTGGCTCTTTGGTAAGGCCCCATTACTTGTACTATTATTTCTTCTGTGCCTATATGTTTATTTATGTATTTCAATGTGCTACTTATAATTTGCTGTGGACTTTTAGGTCCGTGGTTTTCTTGTTAGTTATTAATTAAAAACAATGACTTTTTATACTACATTCACTTCATTAACTATTTATAATAATTAAATAAACAGAGAACACTGGTTGAATCGAGCGTCTAAAAAGGGTCGAGTGTTGCCATCTACAAAATATGTTATTGCTGAGGTAAAAAAATATTATTAATTATACTTGGTGAATTTGAATGGGTGTACTTTGGGCTAATATGATATTCTACTGATCAATACGAACAACTTTTCCCATGGAACTATGTGTCGCAAATGAAAAAAAAATTGCCTTCTCCGTACAAACTAGTAAAGTTAAAATGACCAATTTGTATGGGGAAGCCATTTTTTTTTTTCATTTGCGACACATGGTTCCATGGGAAAAGTTGTTCGTATTGACCAGTAGAACATCATATTAGCCCAAAGTACACCCATTCAAATTCACCCTGTATATATATATATATCTTCACGGGTGCCTTACGGCGCCCGAGACCGCCTAGACGGCCCCAGGGTACCCAGCGGAGGGGTTTTAATCCCACCTCGTCGTAGCCGCTGGTATGAGTCTATATTATTAGATATTATTCCAAATATATAACATATTGATACAAGTTAAAGTATGATCACAGTAAGTTGAAACCGCGTACTTCCGGGAAAAGCGGGATTCCGTTGTGAAAAAAAAAAACTTTAATTAAATAATATAAATATACTATTTTTCCTTAATAAACAAAAATATAAATACATATTTAATATTTTAAATATACACATACATATAAGGATGGTGGTGGTATTTTGACCGGACACTTTCCATTAAACAGACACTTTACCGTTATAGGTATAACCAACAGCCCTTTATGTAGAGGATGCATGGAAACCGAAGAAACACCAACCCATGTGTTTCTTCACTGCACCGGGGTGGCTTTACAACAGGCGGATATCCTCGGAACACCGAGATCTCCTCGGGGCCTCTAGGAGTCCAGGACTTCTAGCTGCCTTCTGAAGCTGGTAAAGTAGCCGGCCGTTTCCATCACGCAAAAGGCCTAACTTCCTGGCCAATTGCGGAAAAGTGGACCCGCCATGAAGATACACATTCATAGATACTACTCATATCAAACCAACAATGGGCATAACATGCTGATGATGTTTCCTATTATATAAATGCAAAACCGTATAGTGCATTATCTTTTACTAGTGCTAAAAGAAATAAAATTACTTTCTCAAAATGTATGACAACGACCTTCAGTCACTGCGATGACGCCGCTCCAAAAAGAGGCGAAATATTGGCAATAAAATTTTATAGCATAAATTTTTTTATATATTTATTTCGTGGATTTTAATACCACAATTACTCTCACAGCTCTCTGGTATCTTATTCAGCAACTTCGATTTTTTTTAACAATAATATTTTTTTGGGGAGAACCAAAAAATTGCACAGGATTGGAAGAATGAATATACCTACACAAATTACAGATCTCCATCTATAATTTTTTTAACGACTTTATTATTATGGTGGGAACTAATGCCATAATTAACTAAATAAAATAAAACTGCTTGTTCTACTCCAATAAAAAAATATAAGTATGTAGGTATGTATATATCACTCGTAGTTATTAAATTTTATTGTTTTATTTATTATTTTATATGCCCATACTCTTTTACCTAAATATGAAATAATCTTGAATACCTGTGTTTATACCTGTCTTTAACAATTCATTTCACTAACACAGATTTGTTAGGAAATAACTAGTATTATGTATTGTTTACAATATTTAATTTACACAACAGACAATAGCAGCTAGTGTTTATTATTTTTTATAGGCTATCTAACTATATACATACATAAATAAAAACACAAAATTATAATACTAGTTTGTTATATTTCGCCTTGTGTAACAATATTCACAAAAAATACGCCTCAAATATGATCAATCATTCTAGCATTCAGCCCAATTAATAATTGGGATGGTCCCAAAAACACAGTTAAATAAGTAGGTACTTCATAAATACAGAAACAATAATAACTATTTTCGTAACTTTATAATATTATGTAATATTAGAAATGAATTGTAATATTTGATTGAGGGCCACATTTTTTTATGCAATGCATAATTTATAATTTAAATTATTAGCAATTCCTTAATGGCTAATAACTCTTGCATGCTCGCTGTTAGCAAAAATCGAGTTTAAGTTAAGTTAAGTTAGTAGTTAAAAAATCCTCAAGTTTGTAAAAGTTAAAATGAAAAAGTTAGATACTAAATGGGATTATAGTATGCCCCTTTGTGCTGACATTTTTATTAAAGTGAACTTTAGTATCTACAAATCTACACTAGTTACAAACTAAGTCTAATTTGTAACAAAAAATATATACTCTCGAACCACGCAAACATCACTTTAATTCGTCTAGTAATTAAAAAAGAAACATTCCATGTAACTTTTATATTTTACCTTTTACAAACTTGAGTTTTTTTTTAAACTTAAGATCGATTTGTACTAACTACTGGCATAGGAAATAAATAAGAACTAATAAGTACCAAAATGTGGCCCAAACCTGATGCCCATATATTAGAATACGCTGCATTTACTTATAATACTTACCTTAGATAAATTTTTTAAACTTTTTATTGGTAAGAACTAACATTTATGTTTTTTTTTTAATAGATCTATAATACAGATTTAGGTCCGAGTTTCTAGAAATTAAATTAAGTAAGTTGATGCTGTTTAATATAATAACTTAGAAAGGTTTTCTTTGGACTAATATGAGTTTCTACTGATCAAATCGAACAATTTTTCATATGTCACAAATGAAAAAAAATTGGCTTCCCCATACAAATTGGTCATTTAAATATTATTAGTTTGTATGGAGAAGGCATTTTTTTTCACTTGTCATCTCCATTTTCACCGATTTGATCAGCAGAACCTCATATTAGCCCAAAGTACATCCTTTCAAAATCACCCTGTATAGAGAGATAAAATAGATTCCTCCCGAATAACCTGTATGTACGGCCTGAGGCTCTACCTTTATTTTTGGTAACAGGATGAAATAAAGCGATCCTACGAGTATTAGTTGTTGCTCACGTATACGTAAATGAATACGTTACGTTTCTATAATGCGCAAACCCATGGTAGAGCCTCTGGTCTAAGGAATAACTATTGTCCTCTTGAACACAAAGACATAGAGTGGGTGAAAAGCTTTACTTAGCATTGCTATCGACTGTACACTGTAAGCTGATGGCGCAGCCTCAATCAAGGTATAGTAGTTACCCCTTTTGTTTGCACACACCACATGTAGGTACACCTTTGTTTGATACGCATTAGTATACAACTGTGCATACCATATAAATAATTATTATAATAATAATAATATTTATTATTATTATTATTATGATATGTTATAAACACCCAAACAAACTGTGCAAAAAACGTAAATAAACGTAAAATAGGAGTTAAATTAAATATTTAATTCCTATATATACTCAGTATTTGTTTCTTTTTCAGATCTGTGTGCTGGTTTGTGCTGTCCCTCCCTGGGCCCCATTTTAACCCATTGTGACGTTTACCCTTGTATATTTAACTGTTTTATTTTTTATGTGCAGTGTTAAAATATAATAATCAATGTCATGTTTTTTTACTTTTATAAGTGAACTCAAGTACTTAACTATAATTAACAATCTCAGTGCCTTTTCAACAACTAGACATTGGCAAAGTTACGAGTCAAGCGAAAATCCATTCATCAAAATAATAATATGTACGTACTTTGTTAGATATTTAATTACCTACTATAGAATCGCTAGATATTTATAAGTTCTGTTTACATGCCAGTTTTAGTTTTGATAAGTATAGGTAGGTACACTACCATGCACTAACTATTACTAGAAATATTATGCAGTTTTGATAAGTATTTAACCTATTTATTTGCCCAATTAGGCACGTTCATTGCAATAAATAACATATAGAATAAGCAAATATACTGAGGCAATGTTTTTGTAAGCTTTCTTTGAACGTAGTAGGTACAAACGGTTTCCTTTAAAGATATTCTACGAAGTTCAGTAGGATTATTCATAATATTACATAATAGACAGAAAAGCAATATTTAGTTTCATAGACAATGTAGTGTGCCGTATGGCTTACGTATCTTCTTTGGTTAAAGTACCTATGCAGCAGACAACCTAGGTTAGGTACTTATTACTAAGTACCTAACCTAGATTTCTTTACAAAAAGACAACCCTAACGTCGTAACAAAGAGAGAAATAGAAAGAGAAGCAACTTTTAGATGAATATAAATGTAGGCCATTAGCGCTGTGCTATCTGAACTGAACTTTATTGTGTCGGTGCGAGAGTCGCTATTTATTTAATTGATTTTTCGGAGTAGAGCTTCTGGGGCCTGACCAAAGAACAAGATCGCCAATCGAATCGCCGCATCGATCGATAAAAATGTTTAGGAATTTTACTCTATGGGTAGAGCCTGATCGATAAGAAACGTCAAATCCCATAAATTTGGCTTTCGATGGGTATTTCGATTCGATTATCGATTGGCTCTTTGGTAAGGCCCCATTACTTGTACTATTATTTCTTCTGTGCCTATATGTTTATTTATGTATTTCAATGTGCTACTTATAATTTGCTGTGGACTTTTAGGTCCGTGGTTTTCTTGTTAGTTATTAATTAAAAACAATGACTTTTTATACTACATTCACTTCATTAACTATTTATAGTAATTAAATAAACAGAGAACACTGGTTGAATCGAGCGTCTAAAAAGGGTCGAGTGTTGCCATCTACAAAATATGTTATTGCTGAGGTAAAAAAATATTATTAATTATACTTGGTGAATTTGAATGGGTGTACTTTGGGCTAATATGATATTCTACTGATCAATACGAACAACTTTTCCCATGGAACTATGTGTCGCAAATGAAAAAAAAATTGCCTTCTCCGTACAAACTAGTAAAGTTAAAATGACCAATTTGTATGGGGAAGCCATTTTTTTTTTTCATTTGCGACACATGGTTCCATGGGAAAAGTTGTTCGTATTGACCAGTAGAACATCATATTAGCCCAAAGTACACCCATTCAAATTCACCCTGTATATATATATATATCTTCACGGGTGCCTTACGGCGCCCGAGACCGCCTAGACGGCCCCAGGGTACCCAGCGGAGGGGTTTTAATCCCACCTCGTCGTAGCCGCTGGTATGAGTCTATATTATTAGATATTATTCCAAATATATAACATATTGATACAAGTTAAAGTATGATCACAGTAAGTTGAAACCGCGTACTTCCGGGAAAAGCGGGATTCCGTTGTGAAAAAAAAAAACTTTAATTAAATAATATAAATATACTATTTTTCCTTAATAAACAAAAATATAAATACATATTTAATATTTTAAATATACACATACATATAAGGATGGTGGTGGTATTTTGACCGGACACTTTCCATTAAACAGACACTTTACCGTTATAGGTATAACCAACAGCCCTTTATGTAGAGGATGCATGGAAACCGAAGAAACACCAACCCATGTGTTTCTTCACTGCACCGGGGTGGCTTTACAACAGGCGGATATTTTATTTTTATTTTTTATTTTATTTAATTGTTATTAGGGATACATACAGAATATAATCAGATTAACAATCATCTTAGAATAACAAAAACCAAAATAGCATCCACAAATTATGACACAAAAACATCTTACACAAAACAAATACAAAATTTATAGAAATATAAAATGAATAAAATAAGTCAATCAATATAATAATAACAAATAATCAAAAAATATTAAATAAGTGTTAGATAAACAAGGCCCGGTCAGGGTAAACAGCAATTAATCAATAAATTGTATTTCATGTATTAGTTTTTTAAATTGAGCTAACGAAATATTGAAAATATCAACATTTGTAAGCCTTTCGTTATGTATCTTACATGACCTATATATAAAAGAATTAGCTACATAATTACTTCTTGCTGCTTCTGGGAAACTGAATAAGCATTGGTTGCGTGAACCTACACGAGGACATCGAAATGACAGTGTGCTTAAAAGGAACGGAGAGTCTACGTGATTTTTTATTAATTTAAACAAAAATACCTGATCCCTTTCTATACGACGAACCTGAAGAGAGGTAGGTTTTTCGGGATTTTCGCCTCCGTTTATCCTACAAGTATAATGCAAATATTTAAAAAACTTCTTTTGTATCCTTTCAATATTATCTACGTGTATCCTATATTGTGGGCTCCAAACAGTAGACGCATAATCAAGGATAGACCTCACCAAGGAGTTAAAAAGCATATCCTCGGAACACCGAGATCTCCTCGGGGCCTCTAGGAGTCCAGGACTTCTAGCTGCCTTCTGAAGCTGGTAAAGTAGCCGGCCGTTTCCATCACGCAAAAGGCCTAACTTCCTGGCCAATTGCGGAAAAGTGGACCCGCCATGAAGATACACATTCATAGATACTACTCATATCAAACCAACAATGGGCATAACATGCTGATGATGTTTCCTATTATATAAATGCAAAACCGTATAGTGCATTATCTTTTACTAGTGCTAAAAGAAATAAAATTACTTTCTCAAAATGTATGACAACGACCTTCAGTCACTGCGATGAGCCCGCTCCAAAAAGAGGCGAAATATTGGCAATAAAATTTTATAGCATCAATTTTTTTATATATTTATTTCGTGGATTTTAATACCACAATTACTCTCACAGCTCTCTGGTATCTTATTCAGCAACTTCGATTTTTATTAACAATAATATTTTTTTGGGGAGAACCAAAAAATTGCACAGGATTGGAAGAATGAATATACCTACACAAATTACAGATCTCCATCTATAATTTTTTTAACGACTTTATTATTATGGTAGGAACTAATGCCATAATTAACTAAATAAAATAAAACTGCTTGTTCTACTCCAATAAAAAAATATAAGTATGTAGGTATGTATATATCACTCGTAGTTATTAAATTTTATTGTTTTATTTATTATTTTATATGCCCATACTCTTTTACCTAAATATGAAATTATCTTGAATACCTGTGTTTATACCTGTCTTTAACAATTCATTTCACTAACACAGATTTGTTAGGAAATAACTAGTATTATGTATTGTTTACAATATTTAATTTACACAACAGACAATAGCAGCTAGTGTTTATTATTTTTTATAGGCTATCTAACTATATACATACATAAATAAAAGCACAAAATTATAATTCTAGTTTGTTATATTTCGCCTTGTGTAACAATATTCACAAAAAAATACGCCTCAAATATGATCAATCATTCTAGCATTCAGCCCAATTAATAATTGGGATGGTCCCAAAAACACAGTTAAATAAGTAGGTACTTCATAAATACAGAAACAATAATAACTATTTTCGTAACTTTATCCTTTGTTTCAAACGATTTCAAACAAAGGAGAAAATTAATATTTGGCATAGCCTAGATAGAGCTGCATAATATTCTATAAAGTACCTACTAAAACTGAGTTGGTGATATTTTATGACGTACAGTAGACAACAAACAAGTAGAGTTAGCTTTAGCATCTACTGTCTGAAATTTACTCGACATGAATTACTTTGTCGTCGAAAGTAGTTCTTAGGACGTATATAGTCCTTCTCATCTATACCAATAAGAAGAATAATAAAGAGAAAAGGTTAGATTGTCAAACTCAAAAACTACTGAACCAGTTTTTTTTTTAACAATAAAAAGATACATTATGGGATGTATTTAATTTTCTATCCGACATATTTTATATATTTGCTTGCCCTAACCAGGAATCTTCCCATTAACTTAAAAAGTTACATTATTAAACCTGCTCAGCGTTTCTGGACTTTGCGCTCTAGCTAAAGTTATGAATATAAGCTAAAGTTTTAACAAAACCAGTTTAAATATTTTTAGCCCCATAATTAATAAAAATGGGCCATCTGTGTTGTTCACTCTACTCGTATTTTTTTAAATTATAGAAAACGATCTAAACTGAAGTTTAGATACGTATGTGTCATTATTTTATTATCATACAGTTTATGTTATAAGGTGGTGTGTTATTTACGGAATAATTATCTATACTGCAAAATTGTTTGTAAAGCTCATTTGTGCCTTTTCGACAACTTGACATTGGCAGAATTAAAGCCATTCCACAAGAAAAAAAAAATTGAGGCCATCGGAGGAGCGACGGAGAAAGTCTTCTGACAGAGCTTTGGTTGAGGTACTCTGGTAACTACAATCGAGATTTTTTATTTTCATAAACCTTAGCGGTCTAGTTTTATGTAATATATTTAGCGAAGTCATAAGTAACTTTTTTTTACACTTTTAAGGGCTTGCCTTGCATAAGTTAATATTTATTTAAATCTTTATTGCATATAGTACAAAAATGGCTATGCATTATCTACCAGTAAAAACCTTCGCGACAAACTAAGCAGTGAATAAGCGAGTAATATATACATTACCTACATAAAACTTCCGGCGGACGGGGCTAAATTTAGGATATAAGCAAATAACCTAGACAATGTTCACAAAAACGTATTTCGCACATAAACTTAATACAATTAAAACTTATTACATACACTAATACCTAATTGTATTCTACATTTAAGATATACTAAGGTAGATTTAAAACTCGCGAGATTTTAAATGCTCGAAATAACGTCCTCAGAATTCTTGATGTTCAGATTTTGCTTCTAAATTGCATTCCCTAGTAGATATTGCGCCGTTTATGAACATAAAAAGGAAAATATACCGTCGTTTTCAAGTGTATAAATTGAAAATTCTAAAGGTAAACTGCTATAAAATTTTATGTTATTATTAGTTCGTTTTACTATAGTGAAGACTCTACACGTGCATAAAAATGACATTTTCAGTGTTTGAACCGAAGCGCGACGTAAAGAGTGCTTTGGGATTCAGTTACCTACAATGTGTTAGTAAGTATCTAAGAACACTGTTTTATTATTTCTATATTGAAACATCATGTTAAAAAAAGCGGCCCCAGCCTAGTGGTTAAGTCACTGCGCAATTGATAACAAGGTTAAGCAGATGACAACAAGGCCGGCCTGGAATGGGTGACCGCTTTATACAACGAGGCTATTTCATCATAAACACCGCAACAAGCTCGCCACTTGTTAGGTGTTGCCTCCGAATACCATCGGCGAAATGAGGATGGGTTAATCCAAGGAACTTAATACTCTCTACGAGAGTTGGGTTAATCCCTCCGCTGGGACCCTGAGGCCGTTTAAACGGTTCTCGGGAGCCAAATAGGCACCCGTGATGGTATTTTTTAATGTTAAAACTAATTGTTTTTTGACGGGAAATTTAGTTCCCGAAATGCTGACCTGATGGGATTTTAAAAAGGTATATATATATATATATACCTTTTTATTAGCATTATAAGCTCGCCACTTGTTAGGTGTTGCCTCCGAATACCATCGGCGAAATGAGGATGGGTTAATCCAAGGAACTTAATACTCTCTACGAGAGTTGGGTTAATCCCTCCGCTGGGACCCTGAGGCCGTTTAAACGGTTCTCGGGAGCCAAATAGGCACCCGTGATGGTATTTTTTAATGTTAAAACTAATTGTTTTTTGACGGGAAATTTAGTTCCCGAAATGCTGACCTGATGGGATTTTAAAAAGGTATATATATATATATATATATATATATATATATCTTCACGGGTGCCTTACGGCGCCCGAGACCGCCTAGACGGCCCCGGGGTACCCAGCGGAGGGATTTTAATCCCACCTCGTCGTAGCCGATGGTATGAGTCTACACCGAACAAGTGGCTAGCTCGTCGCGATGTTTTTGGATAGACGCAATAACCCATCTATAAACAGTTTCACAAGTTGGTATAGTGAAACCGGGACCGACAGCTTAACGTGCTCTCCGAGGCACTAAAAAGGTACTTGCTTGGTATTATTATATTATGCCATTTTACCGGCTGAAAATAAACAACTTTGCATTACTACAAATCCGCTGCCGTTTTGTAACTGCACCCTGGGAGTAGGCTATCATTTACTTTCATACAGGCACTGTTCCTGTCATTTTTCGATCTCCTATAGGTTAGGGGGGCGACCCTCGCGCTTTCGGCATGATGTATTTGAATGAAACTGGCAGATATATCGAATCGAAAGCGGAAATTAGAGCCATAATGCTAATATTATAAAGCCTAAGAGTTTTTTTGTTTGTTTAGTTGAATGCGCTAATCTCAAGAACTACTGGTTCGTATTGAAAAATGTATAACAAGCTGATCCGCACAACTTTGTCTGCGTAACTATAACCGCGAGCAACGAAGCTCTCAAAAGGAATCATCAATTAATGATATCTATTCCTCGTAGCGTAACGTTATGTAGCCTTTTTTAACAAATTGGTTATCCCAACACTAAAATAGTTTTTCAGATTGAACACGCATATAGTTCTTGATATATCTATATATATATCACTGCGCAACTGATAACAAGGTTAAGCAGATGACAACAAAGCCGGCCTGGGATGGGTGACCGCTTTATACAACGAGGCTATTTCATCATAAAAATCGCAACAAGCTCGCCACTTGTTAGGTGTTGCCTCCGAATACCATCGGCGAAATGAGGATGGGTTAATCCCTCCGCTGGGACCCTGAGGCCGTTTAAACGGTTCTCGGGAGCCAAATAGGCACCCGTGATGGTATTTATTTTTTATTTTATTTTATAGTTCTTGAGATTAGCGCATTCAACCAAACATACAAACTCTTCAGTTTATAATACCAGTAAAGATGTATTTAAAAAATAATGCTAGAGTTATGCCACCTAGTGAGTTCCTACAACAGTTTTAAGCTTATTTATTTATTTAACACTTTATTTACTACAAAATGGCGGTCTTATGCCTCTAATGAAAAAAAAAATTATCACCCGTTGTATATACCTAATAAATTATATGCTGCATATCTGCGTCACGGCCACTCACGGCGTTTGCTAGTGCAGAATGCAGAGTAATGTAAAAAAACAAAAGTGTAAATTTTTTGGAATTATGAATATATTTTTTTTATTTATTTTTTTTATTAATACTTAGGTGTAGGTACGATAAAGAATTTTCATTAACTCACTCTTTGATTTTTACATCAACTCCTATAAAGGGTTATCTTGACTGCGTCTTTGGGCTTGGGCTAGGCCTTTGGCGTTGTATCCGGATGTCGTGAGTTCGATTCCAACTTATACCAAAAAATATATGAACGTTTTTCTGTAAGTTTTTCATGGTCTGGGTGTTTATAAAATATAATGTGTATTAGTATCGTTGTTTCTGGTACACATAGTACAAGTATATACATGGTGGCCGTGTTGGTTAGACCTTGGGCTTACAAACACTTAAGTCCCTGGTTCGAATCCCGGTGTGTACCAATGAGTTTTTAATCATAAAAAAAAATTAGATTTGTTTGAAAACACCACTATAGTGCCTCGGAGAGCACGTTAAGCTGTCGGTCCCGGTTTCACTATACCAACCAGTGAAACTGTTTATAGTTGGGTTATTGAGACTATTCAAAACATCGCGACGAGGTAGCCACTTTTTTGGTGTAGACTCATACCATCGGCTACGACGAGGTGGGAATAAAAACCCTTTCGCTGGGTACCCTAGGCACCCGTGATGCATACGTATACGTATATGTATACGTATAGGGCAAGCCTAGAGCTCAGTTTGTGACCAACGACCAAATTCTGTTATAACGGAAGCGTTAGCTTGTCAAAACATTGTGAGTTAACAAAAATTTGTATGTGAAATGATTTAGCGTTCCAAGCGGAAATTTTGAGAACTACAAATGCGCTCGTGTGATTGGTCAAAATGTTAACGCGGTAGTATAGTTAACGCGAAAGTAAACGTTAAAAAACTCACACTAGGGCTACTGGATGGCCTACAGGCCACATATAAATACCTAATAAAGGAATATACGTTGCGTAGAAACTGTTTATACTGTCAAACGAGAGTCAAATAGAATAATAAGCGAAACCAAAATTGTTCGTAAAATAAATATATTTCCAGAAGTGTTGGAGTTTAATTTTCAGGGAAGCAAACCCAAACAACCATGAGTATAAACAGTTTCTACGCAACGTAGGTATATTATTTTATTAGGTACCTATTTATATGTAGCCTGTAGGCCATCCTGAACCGTAACGTAACCTTTAAGAGAAAGGGAATATGGCCGCTGAAAAATATGTGTGTTCCTTCACATTATTATTGGAGGTCGTGGGTTCGATTCCCACCCATGGCAAAAAATATTAGTACGTTTTTTTCTGTACAGTT
Organism: Monopis laevigella; assembly: GCA_947458855.1. NCBI lineage: Eukaryota > Metazoa > Arthropoda > Insecta > Lepidoptera > Tineidae > Monopis > Monopis laevigella. Next base: position 15,985,813 of record OX381587.1, read on the forward strand.
TGTCATGGTCTGGGTGTTTATAAAATATAATATGTGTTATATCGTTGCTTCTGGTACACATAGTACAAGCCTAGAGCTTAGTTTGTGACCAGAGCAATATGTGTAATTTGTCCTACATATTATTATTATTATATTATTATTATTATAATTAACTAAGGTAAGCAATGACTCTTCTATATAGGTAGATACTTCTTATACAGGGTGAATTTGAATGGGTGTACTTTGGGCTAATATGATGTTCTACTGGTGAATACGAACAACTTTTCCCATGGAACCATGTGTCGCAAATGAAAAAAAAATATGGCTTCCCCATACAAATTGGTAATTTTAACTTTACTAGTTTGTATGGAGAAGGCAATTTTTTTTTTCATTTGCGACACATGGTTCCATGGGAAAAGTTGTTCGTATTGATCAGTAGAACATCATATTAGCCCAAAGTACACCCATTCAAATTCACCATGTATATATAGGTATTTTCAGGTAGACGTAATAAAAGGGATTAAGTTTTGAGTAAGAGTCGTGCCCGAAGGCTAAGGACCAGACACTTAATAGACTGCCGTCTAGTAATTAAAGCAAAGACCTTTATAAATTATTACTGCTATTGTTTCACTCTATCTAATATATAATATTAGATACCAACACACACACACACTTGTCATCAATAATTATTAATAATAAAAATAATTTATCAAAAAACGTGGGTAGTCAGTAGGTCAGTAGTATTGCTTTTTATAATGTTTGAGAAATTCATATCATTTAGCACCATTAGTGCGTTCGGTTCGGTAGGTTTTTTTCATAGTTATTCAGATTTCCATTTTACTGCGCGTTTAATTTCTAAATTATATCAATCTAATGAAAATTTTCCATGTTCTCAATTCTATATAAATCATTGAGTTCTTGAAAAAAGTGTTTAAAAGTTTTTCTCTTTTACGTATACTTATATTTGTTCCTTTAAAAAAAAACTTATATTATTATAACTATACAAAGTTTTCTTCTAGAACTCAATAAGTTTTTTTTAATTCTACCGAACCGAACGCAAACGGTGCTAAATGATATGAATTTCGAACATTATAAAAATATATAAAACCTTTTTTGGTTGTTCAACCTACGTTTTTGATAAATGATATTATTATTCATTTTATTATTCACAAGTGTGTGATAAATTTAACTAAAATCAACATGGCGCTGTACCCGGAGGTCGTGGGTTTGATTCCGTCTCACTGCAAAACAATAATAGTAAGTTTTTCTGTAAAGTTTAGACTTGGTCTGGTTATGTACCCACCAAACCCTAGAGCTTAGTTTGGTGACCAGGGCAATACGTCTGATTTCGCCTGCATATTATAAGCACACACTCTGGCAGGTATACCAACCTGCATTAAAAAATAATGTTAATTCGTACTTCTGTTATACCACTAAAAGTGGAATGCTCTACCTGCTTGCGTGTCTCCTTCATCTAATAACCTAAAGTGTTGTATATACAACTTTATCGTAAACTTTACAGAAAAGCATACTACTCCCATGTAGTATGCTTTTCTGTAAAGTTTGCGACTACAGAAAACATACCTACTATTAGGAATCGAACCCACGAACTGTGGATCAACATCAAAGGCGTAACCACGGCAATAAACAAATTATGTCCGCCGTAAAACTTTACAATTTGAAATATGAATAGCCTTATAATAATTAATATAAAAGTTAGAACTTTTCCCTCAAAAAAGTAAGCAAAGAAATATTATTTTCGTTTACGAAAAACAAAAAAGTGCCTGCCTATGCCTAACGAAATGGAATGAAGCGGTTTTTGTTTACCCGGCGTACTTTGAAAACATTAGTTCAAACGTGCGTCGATTTATCTCTAAAATACGTTAACGTCACATAAAATTAAATTACAACCAAAGTTGCTTCACGTTATATAAAACACTGACCAAGTACCACACACACAGCGATGCCAGACGTACGGTAATTGCCGTATTCGTACGGTAATTTTATACGCAATAAGTATGACCATATTTCTGAATATCGCAAACAGTTCGGTCTCGTAGATCATCAGTTGATACATCTGCTGTCCCTTTTATATAATATACTATATAACCCTAATACTATCTTACCTTCTTTTTCTTCGTGTTTCGCATGACCGTCCCTTCCATTCTTCTGTCAATAACCTTCTGAACATCACGTCACATGTCTCTACCGAATATTCTTCAGCATACGATGTATGCTGTTCGCCAGTGGAATTTGCTCCCTCTGACTATAAGAATAGAATAGAATAGAAATATTTATTGCAGTAAAATGTTTTACAACACAACACCATTTCTGGCATGCAATTTTACAAAAAGTATACCATTTACAATAACGCCAATTTACTATAATTGTTAAAAATCCTTCATGTTATAAAATGCATTATCCAATAACCACCCTTTTAATGTATTTTTAAATGTAATATTGGCTAATATCTTAAATTCATTAGGTATATTGTTGTACACTCGTATAGCAACAACAAATGTGCTTCTATTAAATACTTCAGATCGTATAGGCGGCAAATATAGATCATGTATGTATTGCGAACGTATCGGCCTATTTCGTAAATCAGTTATCTTTTTAAATAAACATGTATGCTTCGAACAAAAAGACATATTTCCAAAATGAAAATGCACGTCAGAGTCAAAAACCTTCTTTTTTTAAATATTGGACGGACAGATTCATCATTTTGTATATTAAAGAGCAATCTGAGGGCACGTTTTTGTAAAACGAATGTACTATTCACATCTACCGAATTACCCCAGAATAATATTCCATACGATAATATTGGATATATATTACCGTAATATGAGCTTTGTGCAACATCAATACTCGCAATTTCTACCAAAAGAGATAAAGCATGACAGCTACTTGATAACTTAGTGTTATTTTTTTCAATATGTGACTTCCAGTTTAAGTGATTATCTACGGATATTCCAAGAAACATTGTGTTATTTAAGTCTTCAATTTTTTTTTTATCTATTGTTATATTAAGTTCTAGGGGTGCTTTTTTATAATTCATAAATTGCATTAATTTTGTTTTCTCAATATTAACATTTAAGTTTATACCTTTAAACCAATCAATAATTTGAGTGATTGAATTAATTATTTCATTTTCATATAGTTTTAAGTTATTAGTATTATCATTGTTATTATTATTATTGTTGTTTTTATTATTATTCTTATTACTACAAATATTATTTATACTATTATTACCATCATTTTTATTATCATTATCAGCATTTTCATTCACATTATTTATTACAACATCATACTTTAAATTATTACCATTATTATTTTTATTAATTTTAATATTATGTTCATCGACAAATAATATAGTCGCATCGTCTGCGTACATAACACTAAGCCGATTTGATATTTTAGGGAATTCATCAACATATAAGAGAAATAACAATGGCCCCAAAATACTGCCTTGGGGAACACCTAATTTAGTTTTAGCATATTTATACAGAGATAATACTATATATACGTGGTTTATATACGTGGTGGCCTAGTTGGTTAGACCTTGGACTTAAAAACGCTTAGGTCCCTGGTTCGAATCCCGGTGTGTACCAATGAGTTTTTAATTTAAAAATTTATGTACATTTGTTTGACAACATCACTATAGTGCCTCGGAGAGCACGTTAAGCTGTCGGTCCCGGTTTCACTATACCAACTTGTGAAACTGTTTATAGATGGGTTATTGAGTCTATCCAAAACATCGCGACGAGTTAGCCACTTGTTCGGTGTAGACTCATACCATCGGCTACAACGAGGTGGGATTAAAACCCCTCCGCTGGGTACCCTGGGGCCGTCTAGGCGGTCTCGGGCGCCGTAAGGCACCCGTGATGATACATATATTTAGATATTATATGTTCCATCGTTTTATTGCTTGGATTGTAATTTATTACTTCAGTTGCTTGCATTCTATTGCTCAAATAAGACTCTATTAATTTCAATGCTACCCCACGTACACCAACGTACTCAAGTTGTTTTATTACTATTGGGTGTATCACACAATAAAATGCTTTAGATAAGTCAATAAAAAGTGCTGTACAATATTTACTGTTGTTTATTGATTCCCAAACCTTATTCAACATACTATACATGGCTAAAGATGTCGATCGATCTTTCCTAAATCCAAATTGATTATCATTTAGTGTGTTATTCTTATTAAAATATGTTATCAGTCTAGAATAAATAACTTTCTCAAAAATTTTTGAGAAGGTTGGTAGTAGAGCTATAGGTCTATAATTATTAGGATTGTCTTTTGGTCCTTTTTTATATAGAGGTTTAATTACACACTCTTTGAGTTTATTTGGAAAAAATCCTGTCTCTAGCATGTTGTTTATAATAAATTCCAGCGGCTTAATTATGAGCGTAATGCATTCCTTAATAACTTGTATTGATATTCCATCATTACCATAACTTTTTTTATTTTTTAAACTTTTAACTATTTTGATTATTTCATTTGCATCAACTGGCCGTAAATAAATGCTATTTTCTGGTTTATTAAAATATTTTGGTTTATAGTTGTCATGAAAAGTTTTATTCACATTTTGATTTATAAATAGATTGTTAAAGTATTCCACAATATCATATGGATGTGTAATTTTTGTATTTTTATGTTGAATACTTTTTATGCTTTCTTTAATCTCGTTTGTAGCCCTAGTATGATGGTTTATAAGTCCCCATGTAGCTTTTGCCCTATTTGTGCTCTTGTTAATATAATTACGATTAGATATACGTTTTGATGTTTTAATTACTGATTTAAATATAGACTTATATCTTTTCAAATTGAACACTTTTATGGGGCATTTATTACGTGTTTTATTTAATTGCAGGTATAATTTACGTTTTATTTTACTGCATTTAATAATACCTTTAGTTTTCCAATTTGGTTTTTTTATATATGTTATTCGAATACGTTCTAAGGGGAAACATAAATCATATATTAATTTGAATAACTCTATAAATTTTAAATAGGCCATATCCGCACAATTATTTTCAAAAACCTCATCAAATTTAATCTGAGCTATATATTTTCGAAAAGATCAGCCCCTTCCATCGGAGTATTTAAACGCTTACTCACAAGTACTCACAACTCATTATCTGAATACTTAAACTAGATCCTCGTGGCAATTTTGTTTGGTATGGTATGTATGTTTATGTATTTCGTGTATTATATTATATACCGTATATAGGTAGTTTAAGTATTTTTATGCATCATTGATAATATTATATCTATTTCTTTTTTCAAAACAAATCTGAACCCTAAGCATATTTCACTCTCTCAAATGTTAGCTGGTAGAAAATGACTAAGGCATTCTCCTATGTACAATTTTGTGCAATAAATAATTTAATGCCTGGTACGGTAATCTATCATTATAGACTACCGTACGACAAAAATACTGTAATTTTAGAACATAATCAAAATTTGACAAAATGTACTTACGGTTATTTAAAAATGGAGCGTAATAGTAAAGCCACGAATGATAAGGATGAGAGGAGATTCCCAATTCAATCGACACAATTTTTTTTTGTTCATTATGATTTTGAGCCTATTTATATTTATTTGGGTAGGTATATTAATATATGAGTAGTTATAAAGTTACATCTTTTTTGTACGATAATTTAGGTGTCGTTTTTAAGGCAATTTTGGGATACCAGTCTGGCAACACTGCGCACACCCTCATGGCTACACTTTGCGGGCTGTGAAATATTCCCCAGAAGGGTAATATTATGATAATTTAATTTAAATAAATATGGAAATGCTTTTTGAAACGTATAATCACCTTGTCCCTGGAAAGTTATAAATTAATACTTAGCAGGACATAAGAGAATCTTATAAATTCTTAAGTCCCTTAGGACTTGGAGCGTAGGCGGTAGGTAATTGTTTTAACATTAATTTCGGTTTTAACTCCTTTTCGGTTTCTGTACGTTTTTATAAGGATCGACTTTATTAAGCATCACGGGTGCCTTAAAGCGCCAGAGACCACTTAGACTAGACGGCCTCTGGGTACCCAACGGAGGGATTAATTCCCATTAGCCAATGGCATTCTGTGTCCAATTTATAGACACACAGGCAAAAGTAGCACATAAAGTGAGACTATGAGATAATAACGCATATATTTCTTTAAAAAGTTATTTTTTAAACACAAATCGATTAACATCTTTTAACAACGACTTCGCTAGGCCGATCCATACAGATGCAAAAATCGTTATGAGTCTATTGTTGATCGAAGTTTTGAGTTCACCAGTTTTCAGGAGACAACTGCAACGATTTCTTGTCGAGGCTGACTACCAGGTGCGGTTATGAAACGAGCAGTTAAATTGTCGATAAACATCGAACTTCAAACTTTTGCACTCGTAATATACAGGATGAATTTTTCGAGTGTGCCTTTAAGGCCAAATCCTAAACTACAAGGAATATTGAAAATTGCTGAAAGAAGTCTCAAGTTTGATAAAAACTAAAACTATCATTACATTGTTTTTTTTATTTATTCTTCTAGCCGGGAATCGAACCGGTTGATTTTGAAAAAAAAAACTCACCTGTATTAATTCACTCCTTTGAGTATTTTTCGCTATACCTACCTTGTATTTTAGAATTTGGCCTGTAAGGCACACTTGAAAAAATTAACCTACAGATATACGTATACGTCTTAGTAGATGCCCATTTCGTAATTGCATTTTTTAGCCGGCATAGTGGGAGCGCTCAATTAAACAACAATGTATTAATCGACCCCATTCATGGACTTTGTAATTCTGCTTACCCAGATAGATTAAGTCTTCTATTATTTATTTATACATGGTGACTTTGAAAGGATGTACTTTGGGCTAATATGAGGTTCTACTGATCAATACGATAAATTTTTCCATGGAACTATGTGCCGCAAATGAAAAAAAAATTGCCTTCTCCATACAAACTAGAAATGTTAAAATGACCAATTTGTATGGGGAAGCCAATTTTTTTTTTTTTGCGACACATGTGAAAAGTTGTTCAAATTGATCAGCAGAACCTCATATTGTTGTTTATTTTTTGTATTAGTCATTGGCTTCCGACGGTAATAAAATGTTATACAATTATAAAATGTTATAAAATATAGCCACGAGTATAATTTATGAAATTTTAAAGAGACTAATTTCTTTTTTTTTTTTTTTACAAAAATTGTTTTTTTAAATAAGTATTATTATTTGAAATCTAAGAAATCTGCGGACGTCACAAGCACCCGATAATAGAGTACCTAGCGGACATTAAAAACAGTACTGTTGGAAAAAGTGCTGCGATATGCGCCTTTATAAAATGAATGACTAATATAATCTAATAAAATATTCTGTATCTTATAGCATGGTAATAATAAAAAAAGTTTATTTTTAAATTGTATTAGGAGAATAAAATTTTCAAAATCTAATGATGCAGTTTTAGTTTTTATCAAAATAGGCCCCGTGACTCCTCTAATCATTTTTCGATATTCCTTGTAGTTTAGGATTTGGCCTTGAAGGCACACTTGAAAAACTCACCCTGTATAGGTAATGATAAAAATAAAGATTCACGAGATTACTTGTATAGAAGATGACATACATACATATCATCACGGGTGCCTTACGGCGCCCGAGACCGCCTAGACGGCCCCAGGGTACCCAGCGGAGGGGTTTTAATCCCACCTCGTCGTAGCCGATGGTATGAGTCTACACCGAACAAGTGGCTAGCTCGCCGCGATGTTTTTATATAGAAGATGAGTTTCAATAAAAACGTATGTACAACTCATAACTGTAGTAAACTCGTAACTCACATTTATAACTGTAGAGTATCATCGGACCCAAATGTTTACTTATTTTCGCGGTAACCAATAAAATGTTTGCTTGTGACATTGATATGTCAACTTCTCATTACATTTTTGTAAAAGCAATCTGGGGCTCAATTCCGCTAAATCAACGTTGTATGGATTGAATATCAACGGCTAAGCTTATACGTCATTTCACACTTTTGGTATTCTACTAACAAAATTAGCTGTCAATTGTACATCGATTGGATATCAACTGAACGTTGTATCGACTTTTGACAAATTATGTATTTTACTATTCCAATTGTGTATGGAAGGTTTTTTTAATGGTATTCTATTAATTTTTAACGTTTAGTTTAACTTGATATCAACGTTTTCTCAAAAGTTTTACTTCAGTTCTAATGTCATTTTACAAAAGTTGCTTATATGTGAATTGTGTAAAAACATTTTATAAAAATCGATGAAATTCCGTTAATTTCGAAGTGGCGCCAATGTTTGGAGACATTAGAAATGGCCCAGATATAGAACATCCACGTTTCTGAGGCTGGCCGGTCTCAGAAACGTGGAAAATATTTTTAAAGTACTATTATAATGGAGTTGTCCAACGAATGCCGATATTTTTTAATTAAAAACTCATTTGACACCGGGTTTTTGGACCTAAAAACCGTAGTTTTTAGGTCCACGGTTTAAACACTGGTGAGCACGTTAAGCTGTTCAGAGTTCATAATAATCATAATACAACTTGAGTAACTGTTTATAGATAGGTTAATGTGTATGGTTCCGGTTTTCAGGAGACTACTGCATCGAGGTCTTTCAGGGTGCGGTTACGAAATGGATAGTTGGATTGACGATAAAGCAGTGAGTGTATTAAAATATACCCTTAATACAACTCGTCATTGTCGCCCCCCATTTCGTAATTGCATCATTTAGCCGGCATAGTAGGAGCGATAAATATGTTTTTTTGTTCATTTTCCAAATAATAACCAATTCTTAATGCAATAGGTAATCGTTGAACTTGTCAATATTTCTGTCTTAAATTATATATAAAAATCCACCTTAAAATGAATTATTAGTAAGAAAAGTACAGTAGGTACCTATATTAGTATTTTTTTCGGGCCATAAGACGTATTTGGGGCAAACGTCGGATTTAACAACAATAATTTTGGAGAAATACCTATTTGGAACAAACAGACAAATTATATTTAGGTCTAACTTTTCAACCTAAAGCGATTAGTAGGTGGAGTTTTATGTTACCACAGTGGCTTACACTATTACGTTAGAACTAAGTCTTGTAATTTTCGATTAGTATTAATTTAAAGCATTATAAAATATTGTATTGTCCTTTCTAAATATGATTACTACTCTATGATATATTTTGTCATATCTAATAATTTTATACTCTATGGTATGCGCAGGACAAAATGTAGTTGGTGAATTTTATAATAATAAAACAGTTTTTAGAATAATATAAAGAATATAATAATAAGAATACACGTTTAAATGATATTTAATTTAATTATAACAGCTACCTATGCCATGTAAAAAGAGCAAAATATCAAAAAAAAATACAAACTAAAATGACAGATTAGCCGAACCAGCGACGTGCATACGACGTCCATGCGACCGACGTGCAATCGACGCCCATACACAAAGCCGTTTTACATTTAGTAGAATACCAAGTTTCAACTCAACGTCCTTTGCTTTGTAAATGGATCGTCTCGGTAAGTCAAAGTTTTACGGTCTTATTCATAAAAAATCCTTAAAACACTCTTAAAGAGCTCAATAGTTAAAACGTTCAATAAGGCTATTGGCTCGATAACTTTTGTTATTCATAAACCTCCAATAAAGCTCCTATAACTATTTGACGTTTATTAGCTGAATTAGTGATGTGTTGATAGAAAAAAATAATTGATTGTCAAGAAAGTTGGCAGAATCGCGGAAAACCAGACCATAAAAGTAAAAAAAAAACGTTTTTGACACCTCTAATGAAATAATTATAATAAGGTTTGGCGCACACTGATAAAAAATTTAGTCACACTAGCTGTGCCCCGCGGTTTCAGCTGTCATTTAAATTAAAATAATTTGTATCAAAAATAGAATACAGCTTTGTTTATCGCGTATGTTGCATCTCTCTATATCTGTACCTATGTGATTTTTTATGATTGCATCTCTGTATGATAATATGTAACTTGCAAGTCGCAATACTTGTTTCACATACAACAAAAACTGTCAAGTGACCTAGTCAAGTTTCTGTTTTAGTCTGTGGGTTCACCGGCTGGTTGATACCGGGACTACTGCATAGATTTATTGTTGAGGTGGTAGTATCCTTTCATGGTGCGGTTACGAAATAAGCGAATGAATTTATGATAAAGCAGCGAGGATATTAAAATAGACTCGTAATGTAAACTTCTTTGATATTTTTTTTCTTTCTTTTTGATTCTTTGACATTTTGTAACCGCATCATTTAGCCAGCATAGTGGGAGCGATCAATATTGTAAAACGACAATGTATTTATCGATCCATTTATGGACTTTGTAGGTCTGCTTACCATCCGGTAGATACAAAATCACATGTCGTGTAATAAATAAATAAAAAACGATGTGACGGCAGTCGGCACCGCCATTCAATTTTTGTAGTTTGAAGCGGCACAACTTTGTCTTTTTGGACAAATTACCGCGGTGAAACAAGATTAAATGTTAATATTTTTTTGTTACAAATTTCTGTCAGTGTGCGCCCAACCTAATTTGGTTCAAGTCCATTCGAGTTGTAAAATTTTGAGAATTTGTTGATCGGAAGCCGACTGGGCATTATTATTTTTATTTGTAATATAATTTTATGAAGTAATAGAAGCCATTTAATAAAATTTTAAACCAAAAAATAAAATATGTATAAAAAGTGAGGTTAAAATAGGTTTATAGTGGGCTCCTCCCTTCCATAAAGTTATGGAGCTGTTATTTGACTTTAGATTATCACTATTAGAGGTTTATTGAGCGTTTATGAATAACATTTTGAGGTGTTTTGCTATTGAGCTGTTATAAAGCATCAATAAAGGCTTCGTAAGTTTTTATGAATAAGACCGTTAAAATTAGCGGAATCGTGGCCCTGTTTTCTTTGCCATCGTGATGATGTGAATATCTTAAAAAACCATTTTAATTAATTGATAAAAACGAAATTAGTTTCTTATTTTAGGCATTGAAATCAAAAATATAATTCTCGGTAGCCCATTGCTGGTATGTACCTCCATACTCTATACGTGGGAATGAGTTGGTTAGATTATACTGTAAACTCACTTTGGTCAAAAAAATCCTTCACTTAATGTTAGTACCTACATTTGTTTAAACACCAATAAAGAACGAGCGGTGTAAAAATAAAGGACCAAATCCGCAATGACGTAATATCGAGAACGTAGTAGGTACCTAACTATTATCTAATCTGTGGTATACGCCTAAAAATAAGGAAGAGAATGCTCCGCTAGTTTGGGCAAATAGGAAGAATCACTGATAAGTGCACAGGAAAAGGATTCGGTGACTAGAACATCAAAAAACATCTAAACGTTTTTATCAGTGATAATAAAGTTTTTTTTTTTGGAAAAAGAGATAAAGGTGTAGATTTTATTTACTCGATCCTAATTACATAATTTATTTATAAAAAATCTGTTAAGTTTTGAAATGACAACTAAAGTAATATTTTTAGAATCATAAATTAAACTTTGTGTGTCTTTTCAAAGGTTAATAGATTTTTTATAAAAAAGACTATCTAATTAGGATCTGTAAAAAACTTTGATATCACTGAAAACGACATTTACACGTTTTTAAACGTTCGAGAGCGCGAATCCTTTTTCTGGCTTCTTAAAGACCGAAATTAGTTTAAAAGATGGTACATTTAAGTCTCCGAATTCGGTGTACCTGTATGAGAAGGGTTATGACTGTGTACGAGTATGTAACAGTATGTAAAGGACAAGTGGCGCTCGTCGTCTCTGACTCCGTAATTGACCTGCGGCCACATTCTGCTTCTTATAACGGAAAGTTAACTTGTCAAAATAATGAAATTCTTTAGAAATCACATTGAACAATCAGCAACAACAATAGCTAAAAACTACAAGCACTTTATTTCCTTGTGTTGCATGCGCTATTGCTTTGACTGCTTCCGTAGACTAGTGGTTGCGCCTTTGGCGTTGTATCCGGAGGTCGTGGGTTCGATTCCCACCCAAGGCAAAAAAAAAAGTTTTTTCTGTACAGTTTGTCTGGGTGTTTATAAAATATAATATGTATTATATCCATGTTTCTGGTACACATAGTACAAGCTTAGGCTTAGTTTGTGACCAGCAATGTGTGTAAATTGTCCTACATATTATTATTATAATTAACAGTTTTTAGCATTCCGTGAGGTGACAATTGTACATAAAGGATTTCGTTATTTTGACAATCTAACTGTTGAGGCGCTTTGCGGTAATGCTGGTAAATTAAGTCGTATCCATTTATGTACTGATATTTATAATATGTAATTTGCCCGTGTTATACCTGACCCCAGCTATCCTTTTCTTTCTTGATCACTGGCCCATGTACCTTACCCTTTCCTACAACTATCATTGGTCATTTTCGCTCGGTACCGATGAGTGGATGGGAGAAAAGAACGAGTCGCTAATGAGTTATAACAAGGATTTGAACCCTGGACGTGCCTGGAGTGTTGAATACCGAGGTAGGTCCTTTCTTTCATCTCCTTAACCTTATTATATATTGTTTGTATCAGTGCATCTTTAGGTACGACCTATATATCTACCACAGCACCCGCATCTCGATTATACAGTCCACTTACGCGCAACCACTAACGTTACCATTAAAAGAAACAGATTATGATCGCTCTGGTGTGAAGATAAATAAAGTTAAAAAAAATATACAAAAACTGTTAACTTTCACAAATTGAGTAAAATTTAAAACATACGCCACGTAGGTGTGCAAATATATTATTAGATGGCTTTTCTTAATTTATCGTCGGAAAATAGGGATGCAGACAAAACAAGCCGGTGGGCAGCCCGAGGCCAAATAAAGGGTATTGGAAGCTGAACGGCAAACATCACAAAGGTACGAGTACCTAAACCAAACATTGGACGCTGCAAACCAAACCATAATGGTTTTTTGAGTTGATAAAGCGATATATTGTTATCGCAAAAAAATACATAGGCAAAGTAAAACAAAATTTCCCACTTTATCTACGTAATAATTCTCTATCAATAGCAAACGTATCAGAGGTTTGACGTCAGTACAAAAGTAATATAATATAAATAAAAGTAATAAAACTACAAAATAGAAACAATACCTTTTTTATTCCTAACATTTTCCTGTACATTTGCACGAACATTACGTTATATGCTTCAATATCCCTTGCCGTATAAGAGTTTGACATTCGGACGTTGGTAAAAAATGTCTACTATTTTTCTTGAGAAGTACCACATCACCGTCTTCCAGCTCCAGCTTACCGTAATCGACAACGCAGACCACCTCGATTAAAAGTGATTTAGGTGGTTTCAAATTTTCTGTCAGATCAATACCGTTGTAGCCTATGTCTTGCCCCAGCGACCGCATGTAAGAGGCTAGGTTTGTGGAATATTTTGTGAACCATTCGTATTCGTCGTCCGATATTAGTTCTCTGACATCTGCGGGCAGCACCGAGCCGAATTCCCATCGCATAGTTTTGATCTTGTTCATTCTATCGTAGAGATAGGCGAGGACACATCTTTTGTTTCTCTCCAATGCTGCATGGCGTACTTGGACAGTCGTCCATAGTGATCTATTTTCGGTGGTAGCATTTCTGAAACAATGAGATAATTGAGTTTATTCTAGCTCAAATGTGATGAGCTACATAGATCAACAAAAATGTGTAATTATTTTTAAAACTAGCTAGTTATAGATAGCGCGATCAGCGGCCACATTCTGTGTCTTATAACGTGAGCATTAGATTGTAAAAATGACGATTTCCGTTATTAGCGCGCTCTCCTCCAATCAAGGTAGTTTTTTAACGTTCGCTGATTGGAAGAGAGCGAGCTAATAACGGAATTCGTTATTTTGATAATCTAACGCTCACGTTATAATAATCAGAATGTGGCCGCTGATTCTTATAACGTGGTCGTTAAATTGTCAAAATATCGTTTTCCGCTATTAGCGCGCTCTCCTCAGAGTAGTTTTTTAACCTTCGCTGGTTGAAGAAGAGCTAACGGAATTCGTTATTTTGGCAATATAACGCTGTTGTACCCCCACACCACCAGATGCGTTATCTTAAATTCTATGTTTGCTATGCGTTTTTCTTATTATAAAATTTATTTATTTTCAACCTGAGTTTTTTCATTGGACTCTTTGAGGGTAGTCCGAAGAGTATAGACGCGTGTTTGTGCTACATTATAATTAGAGTAATTTTCGAATACGAGTTCCAACGTCTAATCTAATGCTCACGTTATAAGAAACAGAATGTGGCCGCTGATTATTATAACGTGATCGTTAGATTGTCAAAATAACGATTTTCTTTTCTTATAACGTGAGCGTTATACGTTATAAGAATAATAATGCCCGCTGGTGTTATGCTCCAACACCACCAGATGCGTTATCTTAAATTCTATGTTTTCTTTGCGTTTTTCTTATTATAAAATTTATTTATTTTCAACCTGAGTTTTTTCATTGGACTCTTTGAGGGTAGTCCAAAGAGTATAGACGCGTGTTTGTGCTACATTAGAATTAGAGTAATTTTCGAATACGAGTTCCAACGTCAAACTAACGCAGCCGCAGCAGAAACAGCTCGTAATTTTAATGCTGTTTGAAAAAGATAGGACTAACCAACTCACAGATCATTATTGTTTAATTCGTAGTAAAAACTTCGATTTGCAAGATTAACCACGAAAAAATTATATATAGCAATATTTATGAGATTATTGTGTACATGTTTGTGAGCCTATAACGGACAAATTCTGCACTAAATACTGTCATTTAACATCTTGTAATAGAATTGTAAATGATTTTTTGAAGAATCTGAATAAAATGTTGTTAATGGTTAGTCCGTAGTCCATGTACAGTTTATTGTTATTCGTTATTAGAACATTCAAACTTTACTATCAGCTGAATATAAAAATACCAATAAAGTTCAATTATATTACATTACTTTAATAATATTACTATCTATAAATATATACATATTTATAGATAGTGTGGCAATGAAAAGTTACGTAATATTATTATATTGTTATCTATTTATACAAATAATAAAATTATAAATGAAAAAAATCTGTACATTGAACTGATTTTAAAAAAATGGCGTGTTGGACTCTAAATAAGATATCTATAGAATAATAATCTATAATTTTTAGAATTCGTGTCTGTCACTTTGACTGTTTATTTGTTTGTCGGGGCATCGCTTAAAAACTACTAGACTAGTAAAATAGGGTATATTATATATCCCTGTGTGTATTTCGATAGACATACAGGGAGTTCGGATATACAGGGTGTTTGTGAATGAGTCTGAGAAAAAAAATATTTTTCATATAAAGTTGACATTTTATGTTAATGTATTTTTTTGTTAAACCCCAATATTTGCCTGAAGATTTCATTCATGTTCGAGACAAATTGGTTTGTCCGAAAAGTTTGTAGCCAATAGGAATATATCTACGTATTTTTTTTATGGATAAATGTAAATAAAAGTCTGTCATCTACGTACGATTGTTGGACAACCAAGTTTAGCAGCTATTTTCAAAATGAGTTAAATGTACAATAATTTTATTTTAAACAAATAAACTACTACTGGAAAAGTTATACAGACATGACCTTATTACAATAAGTTTACAGATATTATTATCTCGATGAAACTTCACCTGACACAACTAGTTTGAAACTGTAGAACTTAACTCAAGAAGCCTAGAACCTATAGGCAATTTAGAGATATAACTAGACCGAGTTCCAAAACGAGTTAATTATTACCCGCGTGATCATGGCATGATTGAGTGCGACCGAGTGTAACCGAAAGATTACCTTGACAAGTGTAATAATATCGGTGAATTCAATCGAGTACAGA
The DNA here is from genome assembly GCA_947458855.1 of Monopis laevigella. Classification (NCBI taxonomy): domain Eukaryota; kingdom Metazoa; phylum Arthropoda; class Insecta; order Lepidoptera; family Tineidae; genus Monopis; species Monopis laevigella. Next base: position 16,001,664 of record OX381587.1, read on the forward strand.
TTTCACTGACAGAAATAAAATAGTGGAAAAATCGCCTTCCTTTAGTAATGTTATTTAAAATATATTTTTAACATTTTGTGATGAGTAACGCTCCACATAATACTGTTATTGTTTAATGAAATTATTTTGTTAATTTATTTTATAAACTATAGTTGAAACACGCTGTTATATAAAATATAGTTGAAACACACTGTTATATAAACTATAGTTCAAACACGCTGTTATATAAAATATAGTTGAAACACGCTGTTATATAAACTATAGTTGAAACACGCTGTTACATAAACTATAGTTGAAACACGCTGTTATATAAACTATAGTTGAAACACGCTGTTATATAAACTATAGTTGAAACACGCTGTTATATAAACTATAGTTGAAACACGCTGTTATATAAACTATAGTGGAAACACGCTGTTACATAAAGTATAGTTGAAACACGCTGTTATATAAACTATAGTTGAAACACGCTGTTTTATAAACTATAGTTGAAACACGCTGTTATATAAACTATAGTTAAAACACGCTGTTATATAAACTATAGTTGAAACACGCTGTTATATAAACTATAGTTGAAACACGCTGTTACATAAAGTATAGTTGAAACACGCTGTTATCTAAACTATAGTTGAAACACGCTGTTATATAAACTATAGTTGAAACACGCTGTTATATAAACTATAGTTGAAACACGCTGTTATATAAACTATAGTTGAAACACGCTGTTACATAAACTATAGTTGAAACACGCTGTTATATAAACTATAGTTGAAACACGCTGTTACATAAACTATAGTTGAAACACGCTGTTATATAAACTATAGTTGAAACACGCTGTTATATAAACTATAGTTGAAACACGCTGTTATATAAACTATAGTTGAAACACGCTGTTATATAAACTATAGTTGAAACACGCTGTTATATAAACTATAGTTGAAACACGCTGTTATATAAACTATAGTTGAAACACGCTGTTACATAAAGTATAGTTGAAACACGCTGTTATATAAACTATAGTTGAAACACGCTGTTACATAAACTATAGTTGAAACACGCTGTTACATAAACTATAGTTGAAACACGCTGTTATATAAAATATAGTTGAAACACGCTGTTATATAAACTATAGTTGAAACACGCTGTTACATAAAGTATAGTTGAAACACGCTGTTATATAAACTATAGTTGAAACACGCTGTTACATAAACTATAGTTGAAACACGCTGTTATATAAACTATAGTTGAAACACGCTGTTATATAAACTATAGTTGAAACACGCTGTTATATAAACTATAGTTGAAACACGCTGTTATATAAACTTTAGTTGGTCCACGCTGTTAAATAAACTATAGTTGAAACACGCTGTTACATAAAGTATAGTTGAAACACGCTGTTATATAAACTATAGTTGAAACACGCTGTTATATAAACTATAGTTGAAACACGCTGTTATATAAACTATAGTTGAAACACGCTGTTATATAAACTATAGTTGAAACAAAATGTGTTTTTTAGCTGCACACACAGTGCTTTTCCAAAAAAAAACATTTCTATCTCTTTTCTTAATATATCTGTCTCTTTCTTTTTCCTGTAATCGCACGGGTAATTATTTATCTATTTTGAATCAGACTCCAAATAAGATTACCTTATTTATTAATTAAGTGAATATTTTATACATTAAATAATGTGGGATATTTAGCAGGACTAATGTAAGTTTAAATTGAAATAATTTATTTATAGGGTTCCGGAAAAAAACTCGATTCATACAATTCTCAGTCGTTCAAATAGCGATTTGTTACAAATCCATCCCCGTTGGTGAAAATTAGTTACTCAATTTATCGATTTCTCAATTCCTACAAATAAACAATATGTACCTACAACTAGTCTAAATGTATTAAAATTAATATAAGTGAAGTATCTGCAGACTTATCCCAAAACAAAATCTTTAAGTTTCCTAAAAAACTGTAAACCAAAACAGCTTGATGTCAAAACAAAACTTTGAAATTCTTGAAACCCAGATCTCGAACGTTTAACTACACATTGATCCTAAAAAGCTTTCGACATTCATGTCGGCTCGATATATTCAAATGAAAGTGACAATTTTTCATGGAGATAAAATGCCACTTTTCACTCGAATGTATCTAACCGACAAGTAAGTCGAAGGGGTCATCTGACCCTGAAAAACCACAAACATCCTCGTAAACACTAGACTTATTTACTTATCTAGTATTTCATGTCCCTAGATTTTTGCTGAAGATCAAGTTGTTGCTATAATCAACATCATATACGGAGACTAGCTGATCCGCGTCTGCGCATCTTTAACCGTTTACTACGTACGCTCTTAAAAGGAATATTTTTCCCCGTTTTTACAACATCTTTCGTTGTTACTCCGCTCCTATTGGGCGTAGATTGTTACGTGATGGTATGTAGCCTATAGCCTTCCTCCATAAATGGGCTATCCAAAACTAAAATTACTATTCAATTCGAACCAGTAGTTACTGAGATTAGCGCGTTCAAACAAACAAACCCTTCAGCTTTATAAGATTACTATATAGATTATAATATAATATTTCATTCTACAAAATTGTAAGACGATATTTATAGTATCGCAAGATATCAGACACGGTTAAATTACTATAATATACTTTTTTTTCAATTTCTTCAGTGTCTGTTGCCTTTTTACTCGAGCACAGCATGAATGGGGTCGACCAATATATTGTTGTTTAACAACATTGGTCACTTCCACTATGCCGGCTTAAGCAATGATACCGTCGGATGTCGAAACGAACGCGACAAAAAAATTGCATTACGAGTCTTATTTTAATATCCTCACTGCTTTATCGTCAATTCAACTGCCCGTTTCGTAACTGTACCCTTAAAGTAGACTACCACCTCGACAAAAATCGATGCAGTAGTCTCCTTAAAACCGGTGAACCCACTAAAACCGACTAATCTCAAAACAAAATATTTCGAGTCTCTTATAACCAGTGAATACACTACACGTACCAATTGATAATTATTATAGTAATATTTTGTGCGACTTAGTATTTATTGTATGAATTAAGAAATTGTTCATGCGTTTTATGGTGTATGTCTATCTACATGAATAATTAGATAGTGTGTTCACGATAAGAAAGGCCCCCTAAAGTTTGACATTGACGATAGAACGTATTTTTTTACTTTGATTGATAATGTCAACGACGTATCCGAAGAGCATGAAAAAGGCGGTTACGTTCCATGTGAGTTTTTTTTTTAAACTAGTGATGTTTCAATAAAATTTCTTTATAAAGTTTTAATCATTTTTTTATGGAATCTTTTTATTTTATTTTTCCTTCATTTTTAAATAAACTTGTTTGTTTAATAATGAATGTAAAATATAGCTTCTCAAAAAAAAATATAAACTAGGCAGATAAATTTTAATTTATACATTTAGAACAGATTTTGCAATGAAAAATTATTTAAATAGAAGATTTATGTAAAATATCTTTATACACGGTGAATTTGAATGGGTGTACTTTGGGCTAATATGATGTTCTACTGATCTATACGAACAACTTTTCCCATGGAACCATGTGTCGCAAATGAAAAAAAAAAATGCCTTCTCCATACAAACTAGTAAAGTTAAAATTACCAATTTGTATGGGGAAGTCATTTTTTTTTTTCATTTGCGACACATGGTTCCATGGAAAAAGTTGTTCGTATTGATCAGTAAAACATCATATTAGCCCAAAGTACACCCATTCAAATTCACCCTGTATATTGTTGTAAAATAACTATTGTTGGCAACATCGAGAGGCTTGCCAAATCGAGATGGAACAGCACGGGTCTATGATCGATGACAGTTAGAGAATAGTCAGTCGAAGGCCGAACATGTTTAATTATATTATTTATATCAGTGATTAAGTTAGTTTATTAGTGTAATAGCAATTAGCTATGCTTGAAATACTTGTTAAAAGTGCATAAATATATAGGGTGCATTCATACTCTTAACACTATTTATAAGGTTATTAGTTATTTATAAGGTTATTAATTATTTATAATATTATGAGTACCTATAAGTTTTTACGTGAAGTAAAGTGCTATCCTACATTTTGTATTTTTTTAAGGAGGCAACAACATGAGGGAAACTTTCATGTGACAATCAATACGTACAAACGTTCTGAAAAGAAAATGGAGAAAGGCGCTTTAGCCACGGTTTCTTGATGGATAGTCATCTTGACTAATTGTTAAATAATGACAGACAAATTACTATTATTACTATATAAATTATTATTAAAAGTGTCTCTTGATGGGTAGTTTAATTGACTATCTGTTAAATATAATTAATAACAATTTATCTTACAATTGCATTGTGTTTTTTTGCAAATTATAAACAAGATGAATTTGAGCATAGAAATATTTTACCAATTATGAAATCGGATTGTTCGGTTGAAGATAGAATCATTTTCGATCCAAGATAAGATCACTCTAAAATTTGGGATGAATTTCGGATAAATATAAAACATATCTGTGGCTAATAAAATAATATAAAACCTTTCTTCAATGCCGAACAACAAGTTAACAAAATTACTTTATATTCAATGTATATTATGTATAAAATTGCCGAAAACTGAACAAAAACTAAATTTTCTAACAAAATATTTAACAAATGGTTAAGTTATGTCTACTGATAACCTATTGATAACTATAGTTTTTGCTGATGAATAAGGATTAATGAATTAACTATAGTTGCTTAACCAACTAAAAAAAACAAGTAAAAGATATCTACAAATAGTCAAATTTAGCTATCCATCAAGAAACCGGCCCTTAGACGTAAATGCAATAGCTTATTCGTAAACAAATAATTAAAATATGCGATTCACGGTAATATTAATAACATTTTAAATTACAAAGCAAATTATTGTAAAATTGTCTCATATGATACATCCTATAAATTATTTTGATAGCCTCTGTAGTGGTTGCTCCTTTGGCGTGGTATCCGGAGGTCGTGTGTTAAAATATAATATGTATTATATCGTTGCTTCTGGTAGACATAGTACAAATCTAAAGATTAGTTTGTGACCAGAGCAATATGTGTAAATTGCCCTACATATTATTATTATTTACATATAATAATAATAATAATATGTAGGACAAATTACACATATTGCTCTGGTCACAAACTAAGCTCTAGGCTTGTACTATGTGTACCAGAAGTAACGATATAATACATATTATATTTTATAAACACCCAGACCATGACAAACTGTACAGAAAAAAACGTACTAATATTTTTTTTCCATGGGTGGGAATAGAACCCACGACCTCCGGATACAACGCCAAAGACGCAACCACTTGTCTACGGAGGCTGTCAACATATACATTTATGAAATAACTATAATAGTACAACAATCGACGGAAAAAATCGATTTCGTGTTTGATAATAAGATATGTGCTTATTATCAGATCCGATTATAATGTCAAAAAAAAATCAATTAATAAAAATCCAATTATTTATAAATGCCCATCTCTAAGCACGATGCTTCAGGGGGCCGTTCTTATCGTGAACACACTATAGTGGTCAATTTTACTTGAAAATGGTTTTAGATCTAATTGAGTGTAATGTATGTATATAAAACCCAAGCTTTCATAATAAAAAAAGTACTGAAAAAATAAGTCATAGTAAGTATATTCTTTAGTTCTTTACTAATATTATAAATGCATTAGGCCATAAATATACTGTTACAATAAAAAATAAATTACATTTGAATTTGGAATCTGTCATTTTTATACAATTGTTCATTGTGTTTTCTCATTATGGCGCCAATACATTGTACAATATTTTGCGATATTAAAATGGAGTGGGGTGTGAGAACCGAATCGCTGTGATTGCATTACACAGGTATGGAGCCAAATGCAATTTTTAAAACTCTCCATACACTTAGTATTAGTCAAATATTAGTGTACTGATTTATTAATAGGTACAATGAGACTTCCTCTGTTTGTGACAGAAAAAGATCTGGCCGCCCACGCTCACTAAGGGAAAGAATTCGAAGAAATCCTGTCCGAAAGCAAAAGATTTTATCTCGGGAGATGAAGATAGCACCTAAAACCATGTCGCGTATTTTAAAAGATAACTTAGGACTTGCAGCCTATAAGAGACGCACTGGTCATTTCTTAACTGATAAATTAAAAAAGAATAGGGTGGTAAAATCGAAACAACTACTCAAGCGGTACGCAAAGAATTTTTTAACAATCAAGCAACATTTTAATAAACAAAATGACCGTATTTATGCTCAAAGCCTTAAGGAAGCTTCCCAATTAGTCGACAGAGTGTAACGTGGGCATTATCCGACTTCAGTGATGGTTTGGTGGGGTGTTAGCTATGAAGGAGTGATTGAGCTATATTTTTATGAAAAAGGTATCAAAACATCGGCACAAGTATATCAGGATACCATTCTCAAGTAGTTAGGCCCCTTAACAACACCATGTTCAATAACCAAGTATGGTCCTTCCAGCAAGACTCGGCGCCGGGTTATAAAGCGAACGTTTCGGACTTCATCAGAGCTGAAGACCGGCCGTCGTCTAGTCCCGATCTTAATCCGCTGGATTATGATTTATGGTCAGTTTTAAAGAGTACGGATAGCTCTAAACGCCATGATAATTTGGAGTCCCTAAAACAATCCATACGATTGGCAGTGAAGAATTTTCCCATGAAAAGAGTGCGACTCAATGTTTAAAGGACTGTATTGCAGCTAATGGAGACCACTTCGAATAAGCTTTTTATATTTTTAATTGTTTTATATTTATGTATTAAACTAACACACGGTAAAAGTAATAAATGTTATTTGCAAAAGATTTTTTTTTTCTGTTTTACAATATTTATGGCAAGACATAGAGAAAAGGTATAGAGAAAAGATTCGATTCTTTTATTGATCCCGATGAACTACTCAACCGATATTTTTAATTAATTCACCAATAGAAAGTTCTATTATTATCGGCGAGTAACATGGGATGTGTTTTGTTTTCGATCCCAATTATTTTTAATTAAATGGCGAGGAAACCGCTGGTCACTGCTAGTAAGAAATATAATTAAAATTAAAAAAAATCAGAGAAAAATACCATTTTAATAAACCACACTGCACTGTATAGATATTACCGAATTCATATGCCAAATAATAAACATAAATTAACTTTTTGGACAACTGTCAAATAACTTGTAGTGTGTTAGTTCCAAAATTTTACAACTTAAATAATACAATTTAACAATTCTATCCACTGAAAATATATGTACCTAAACAGTACACAATATGTGTTAAATAAAAAAACGTTATGGATATTATCTACGCATTAGAAAATATAAACCCACAGTAAAATGGGGTTTACTGCCATTTTACCTAAAATTCTCTGAGATAACAAAAGAAAACGAGATTACTGCTTAGAAAAGATAAACCAACAGTAAAAATAGGTACCGCCATTTTACCTAAGATTATGGGATTCACTGATATAACATAAGATCACTATAAATGCTTATTCTACTAAATTAGTTTATTTTTCATAATATCCTATAAAATACAACCCAAACACGTTTCTACAGTCTTCACTCTTCGGGCTTCGAAGTATTAGGGATATATTTTTTTGACATTATTCTTCTCGTCTCGTTAAGTTGCAAAAACCGTCAATAGGACATGTTTCGGTTTTAGTCTTTGGGTTCAACGGTTTTTGGGAGATTACTACATCGATTTCTTGTGGAGGTGGTAGTCTCCATTCAGGGTGCGGTTACGAAATGGGTGGTTGAATTGACGATAAGGCAGCGAGTAAATTAAAATATACGTAATGCAATTCGTTTTTGTCGCCGACCATTTCGTAATCGCATCATTTAGCCGGCATAGTGGGAGCAATGATGTTAAAGAACAATTATTGATTGACTTTGTAGGTCTGCTTACCACCAGGTAGATACAAATTTACATGTCGCTCTCCAATAAAATTAAAAAAAAACATTTAAAGTTTGATCCAGCTAGTTTATCTCTATTAAATCCATAGTGATTTTTTCTCGAGACTTTTTTGCACAGATGTGCTTCCGTTGTTATTTTTTCATTGATGTTTTCCATTGTCTCATTATCTTGGTATTGTAATAAAACAGGCAATGTATCACGTTGGTGGCGTTTTTGGCAAAAATAATAGCCAACTCGAACGCCACTAAGTTTGCAACATTTTCTATGTTTTATATACTGTACATATCATGTTATAGACTTTATACTTACGCATCATTCATATTTAGTTTAAACAATAACTGCATTTCTTCAAATATCTGACGTAGTTTTTCATCCTGAAATAATTTAACCATGTTAATAGATTATTTTTTCTAGCAATGCATCGATACGATACCATTACCGATGATACCGACGATAAAAATGTCAGTATTGCCGATATTTTGCCTATCCTTAGGGCTGATTTTTTAATCGTCAGATATAATTACCCGACCGTTATCTTGTATGAAGAACTATCAAATTTATTAATTCTTCATATTAACTTGTATGAAGAACTATCAAATTTATTAATTCTTCATACAAGTTATCTGTTAGATAAATTTATCCAATGATTTAAAAATCAGCCCTTCGCGAATTTAAATAAAACACAAGTAGAGTTATTTTTTCTGCTTTATAATATTTAATAATACAGACTAATGGCCTTATTCATAAAACTTATTGAGCCATTAAAGAATACTTTTGTTATAGAAGGTTTTGTGACTTACACATTAATATTTGTTGCTAAAAAAAATAGAGAAAACGTTCTATAACTAAGTGTTCTTCAAGGACTCAATAAGTTTTTATACAACAACCGTAATAATAATAATAATTCGAATATTATTATTATTACGGTTGTATAAGCATGATTTTAGAAAAGTATTGCCCATAAAAAAATTTAGTTTATGTTGATATATCGGCAGGCATATATCCTATTGTCCCTAACAACCACTTTTCCATAATGATCACTTTTCTACACTACCAACATACTATAATTTTTTCTTTTTCAAAGGTCACTTAACCATATTACCCATTTTTTCATTATGACCAATTTCCCTAATGCATACTTTTCTTAGTATTCACTTATTATATTGGCCTCTATATCCATAATGGAAACTTCTATGACTACTCCATTATTTCCAATTTCACATACCTAATGACAACCACTTTTCCATATTGACCACTTGGCATCGATACCATACTGTGTGAATGACAACTTAAACATAATGACCACTTTATTATTCCCAATTTCACATACCTAATGACACCTTTCACATAATAATCTCTTTCAACCACTTTTCCATATTGACCACTTGGCATCTATAATGACAACTTTAACATAATGACCACTTCATTATTCCCAATTTCACATACCTAATGACACCTTTCACATAATAATCTCTTTCAACCACTTTCCCATATTGACCACTTGGCATCTATAGTGATAACTTTAACATAATGGTGGTCATTATGTTAAAGTTATCACTATAGATGCCAAGTGGTCAATATGGGAAAGTGGTTGAAAGAGTTCATTATTCCCAATTTCACATACCTAATGACACCTATAATAACATCTTTCGGTAATGACCATTCTATATTGCCCACTTTCCTATAATGGCAATTTTATCAAAATAACCAATCAGAATATTTAAAGGTAAAAGTATAAATAAATAGCAGAACAATTTGGAAAAACAAATGACAGTTCTACTTAAATTAGCAATGGACTGATGAACTGTTTAGAAATAAAAAACTATTAAAGCAGTAACAACAACTTTACACATGCCCTGTTCATAAAAACTTACAAGCAATTTTCTTGTAAAAATCTTTATTATTACAAACATGTGTTTATCAAAACTACACATCTAAAATACTGGTTACAAAGTGTCATTATTTATTTCACAAGTATATCTTTACACATGTAATTGTGATTTTGTTCATCAAAAAAATATTTTTAAGTTACATTTGTGGAAAATCATTACAAATCCTGAGATTGTCCAGAGACTCTCCATTCCGTCTTACAAGTTTACAAGTATCGTGCTTATTACCGCAATATTTTTTTTTGTATAAACAGGTTAATTTGAAAGGATGTACTTTGGGCTAATATGAAGTTCTGCTGATCAAATCGAAGAACTTTTCCTATATAACCATGTGTGGTAAATGAAAAAAAAATTTGGCTTCCCCACACAAATTGATCTATTTAACATTACTAGTTTGTATTTTTTTTGGGAAAAGTTGTTCGTATTGATCAGTAGAACCTCATATTAGCCCAAAGTAGATCCGTTTAAAGTCACCATTTATAATATATTAATTGGTGCCCCACACCAACATGAAGAAGTATTCGTAGATCGACACGAAAATCAGTGAACAGTTTATGGAATACTGTTTGGTTATGTGCGGTCCTGACAATCTGTTTGATCCGATTAGACAATGGCTGGAGACCTATTTCACAAGGAGTTTTCTTTGGCGACTCCGCGTACCCCCTGAATGAATAATGTCTTTTTTATTGTAAAATCGTTATTTTATTATCATTTCTAGATATTTTTTGGTATTACCTTGCGCTAATACTCAATTCTACAAATTTTAAATAAAAAAGGCAGGACATTTTATTTGCTATATTATGGCTTGGAAACAAGTCCTTCAGCCAAAGCGCGGAAATACTTTGTAAAAAAACTTACAAGTAGAATCTACAAGCGTTAACTTTTATAAACCTTGTAAATATTTTTCATAAACGTAATTTACATGAACTTGTAAAAGTTTACTCGTAAAGTGTAACTTGTGAACATGTAGACATAAGTTTTGATGAACAGGGCACTGATGGTGAGCAGACCTACAAAGTCCATAAATGGGGTTGATCTATATAATATAATATTTGTAATAAATAATTGTTCTTATCCATGGCTTCACCGTGCATGTGCCAGGTCCATCGCGTGGTTGAAAGGCAGGGGAATGAACTGCAACGTTCCCGGACTTGAGACCGCGAAGTAGGTTTAAAGGCCTTTTGAACTCTCACCTGCACTGTGTTCACTACCCTCTCTATTCAACCAAATACTATATGATCCTGTTAGCGCTATTTTGGAAACACGCTCCATAAAAGTTCCGACGGCTGATCTCGGAAGGCCAAGATCCTTCAGTAGACGGTACAAAGACTTTGCTGGAATTCCTCTTGCACCAACTTCCACTGCATAAAGTTGAGTTTTAAATCCGTTTCTAGTAATTTCGTTTGTGAGATCAAACGAAATTACAAAGATAGAACAATCAAAGATAGAACTTAATAAGTGCCGAAGACCAATCATATATGAGTGTACGCCATTTCAGGGCTGAGTATAGATGGATAGTAGGGACTACTATCTGTCTCAGCATTATTAACATCAGGTAAATGGGACAACCTTTAGACATGGTCAGTAAAAAATTGTATTTGCAATCAATTTGCTCATATTATATTTATTAATATATTATTATTAAGCTGGCTAAGCAAAAAAAAAGACTAAACTTACAGAAGATATAAAATCTCTATAACATTTATTCCCTCTAGGCAGATCATTAAGTTCCCTAGAATTAATATTCTAGGTTTAATGATTTAATAGTGGATTGTAATCAGTATGCTGATAGTGATTAATCAGCATTTCAACACAAAAGACCCTTGCAAGTTCAGATGTTTTGCAAATATTTTGTAGTTATCTATCATAATATATTAATTAATAAAATATAATATGTATAAGTATCATTGTTTTTGCTATAATATAATAAGCATTGTTTTTGATATAAGCCTGGCTTAGTTTCAGACCAGGCAATATATGTAAAATGCCCTACATATTATTATTATTTAACTTAATAGATAATATATCATTATTAGTCCAGCTACTGGATTAACAATATCATTATTCGTCCAGCTATAATTGTTCTTTTTATTTATGTTTAAATAATTAAACTAATAGATAGGCAATGGACTGCTTTATGATTTGCAACCAAATTGGATGGGTTAGGTTTAGTGTGGCTGGAAGCAAGCGAAGCGAAGTTTTTTGTCTCACCTTCGGCATTAGGTTTTTTTTAAAACCACTAAGAATTCACACAGCTACTGGATTAATAAAAATAAATAGCTCGTCCAGTCACTGTATAGTAGATATTATAGACTCTTCCAATAGACTTTGGGTACTACCAGGATTTTGAAACCCATTTAATTAGAATAATTAGGTAATTAGGTGTAAATACTTACATTAAAATGGTCAATTGTATCGTGATGTCTTTCAGCCTCTTTCAATAGCTCTATTACCTTTTCAGCAAACATAACTAAAAACACATGAGTCCAGTTTTAATAAATTATAGGGTTTCATGTGTTTATTTATGTTTATTATAATGTAATATGTAAAATTTTGCAAGAAAATAACTGTTTACTGTTTACCAACCAATGTTTTTTTTTTTGGTTTTTCTACAATTGGAAAGCAAAGATTTTTCAACCATACAGCCTAGTCTGAATTAATTCCCGGTAATGAGAATCAGTAGAATTAAATCAAATTCAATAAAACTAGTATCCACGTTGTTCTTTATGAAATAGGAATGGTATATCTTTTTGAATTATCCAAATCGGACCATTAGTTACGGAGATATTGAATAATAAACATAGACCGTTCCAGCCGTTAAAAGCCAGGGCCGTGTTCGTAAACTAACACTTTAACACTGGGTAATGTCACTACACTTGCATCTCTTCTTCTCTAAGCATTTTTCAATATTTTTATCGTCTGCTACAGAGTACCCAGTGTTAAAGTGTTACGTTTCCGGGTCGTATTCGGAAACGTAACACTTTAACACTGGGTAGTGTAACAGAGCGCGACAAAAATATTGAAAAATGCTTAGAGAAGAAGAGATGCATATAGTGTAGTGACATTACCCAGTGTTAAAGTGTTAGTTTCTGAACACGGCCCCGAACACGGCTCTTTGTGCCAAGCTACGCGTGACGTCACTGTGACTGACATTTTGTGCGCTAGCTGTATTTAGCGCAGCGAGAACACATTACACTACGAATCGACGGAGCGGCGACTGGTGCTTGACAAATTTATGTAAATAAAGAATTATTATATTAGCTACATTAAGAGTGTGATTTAGAGATAATTTTAAGAAAAAAAATCGTATTAATTATGAGTACTAAGAAAGTAGAAACTGATTTTGTGCAAGCTCAATTAGATAAACTTCCAAAAGTGGATTCATTCATGGTATTTAATTATCTAGGCCAGTGGTTCCTGGTTGTCTGGGCTACGACCCATCTAATACAAGTTTGCAAAATCCGGACCTATCTCTAGCAAATAACAAACAAAATTAAAATACCTTTTTTTTTCGGCCGTTCGGTCGGTTGGTGTGATGTTCTACAGGTGACGACCCTCGCCTGTGCTGCCCATTGCCACGCGGCTGATCGCCTCCTTCTTGTGCGACCGCCACTTCTACGTGGCCGTGGAGGGAAAGACTTTCGCGGAGTATTCCATTGAAGCAGGGGTCCCCCAGGGGAGCTGCCTTTCTCCTGCACTCTATGCTCTATATACAAACGACATTCCCACCCTTTCGGAAACTCTCCTTCCGGAAGAGCAGGATATACAGTTGGCGCTGTTGCGGATGACAGCGCCTACATGTACTCTTCTAAAAGTCCCAGACTCGCCGCCAAAAAGTTGCAAAGGATGTTGGATGTCCTCCCTTCCTGGCTCGACAAGTGGAGGCTGTCTGTCAATGTGGGAAAAACTGCCGCCCTGATGACGACACGCCGCCGATGCCCGCCACCGCTTAAACTCCAGGGACAGGAGGTCCAATGGGCCAACACTGTTAAGTACCTGGGGTGCGTAATCGACAGGTCGTTGCGCATGGGCGCCATGGCTGACCACGTTGTACCAAGCCAAGGCTGCCCGAGCCATGCTTCGGCCGGTCCTCAGTTCTTCCTTACCGCTCCGGGTGAAAGTGTTGGTCTACAAGACCTTTGTGCGTTCCCGGCTTACTTACGCTACCCCAGCGTGGCATCACCTCTTGTCGGCCACGAACAAGACTCGACTCCAATGCCAGCAAAACGTATCGCTCAGGTTAGCGTTCGGTGCTCCGTGGTACGTGCGCAACACCACCATCAGCAGCGACCTAGAGTTGGAATCCGTGGAAGAGTTCGTAGAACGGCTCGCTCGACATATGTTCGACAGAGCCGACAACGGACCCCACGACCATCTCCATGGTAACGCGCCGCTCCACGCACGGCCACCGGAGGGACGGCCCTTGCCGAGAGAGTTTCTCGGCGGCGAATATACCGGGACTTAATTGTTTTGGACCAGGGCGCGCTGCACCGCCTGCCGCGCGCCCCCTAAATTTCTAAATTATGTTTTCCCCATTCTCATAATCACCGGCGGGCTGTCGCCCGCCGTACTCACGCTCCTGTAGCTGGGTTCAACTTAAACAGGCCCTCAACCCCGTAGTCAAGGGGTTGAAATACCTGATGATGATGATGATATGCAATTTGACAGTCCGAAGCATCGGCTAAGCATTAGCAATTGCTTAGCAACGACTATTAATCCGACCATCAGAGCCGCGACAACTTGAAGATCGGCACATTCATTTGATTGCTACTACCTCATTTTTAGTCGTAGAACAAAAATAATTACACCAATGTTTTAGATTTTTTATTTACTTTAATATCACATTCAAAAATAAAATCCGCGTTGATCCTTATTACAACTAGTAAGGCCGTAGCCAAGCCTTATATTCATTGTCATGTTTGTTAATGTTTTTAAGTGTCATTGGTTAAAATTTTTATTTCAGGTATGTTATTATTATTATTAGCTTAAATAAATGGCCTCTACGCGTGTGCGTAATTTTTCCAATGTCGAGTGAGGGTAGATTAAAATTGTTTGATTGTAAAGTGAAAGTGGGATAATAGGATGGAAGGAATAGGGATATAGGACTAGGTTAGAATAAGGAATGGCCACATGACCGTATGCAAACATATGGTATAGTTATGCCAGTGTCATGTAAAGGAGGAAAGAATCTACAGTAAAATGTGTACCGCCATTTTACTGAATAAATGGATTCATTGAGATAGCACAAACACTGAGATCATTTCGTAAATACTACACTTCTCACACTTAAGATTACTTAAGAATGCTTATTCTACAAAATTGGTACACTTTTGCACAATAATATCCTATAAACTTAAGTTCGAAAAATATATTAGAAACAGTCTTCGGGCTACCCTTAAGGAATCTTCATGAATGTTATTTACCAACCAATGAATTCAATCAATTAAATTTTCTTAGAATAATGGCCTCTTCGCTAGTCAGCTAGCGGATTAGGAAGCTCCGAGAAGCTCTCTCGGCGTAGGCCTACCATTCGGTGGCCGTACCAGCAATGGAGAAATGCCGTGAAGGTGGTCGTAAGGTCCGTTGTCGGCCCGGTCGTACAGTAACAGTTCGACAAACTTTTCGAGCGGTTCGACCTTCACGTCATTACTTTCATTATTTTTACTATCACGCCAATAATTTCATATCAGGGGGGTTTGAGCCTCTTAAATTTTAATTATATTTGTTGACGATGATTTCTTTACGGAGTAAACCCGTTGAACCCCCAATGTAGGTTATCATGGGATTGTTTGAGGGTAGCCCAAAGACTGTAGACACGTGTAGTATTATTAAGTGTGAGAAGTGTAGCATTTACGCAGTGATCTCGGTGTGTATGTTATCCAAGGAACATAATACTCTCTAGAGGTGTTATCTTTAGTAATCCCACAATCTTCATTAAAGTGGCGGTGCCCATTTTACTGTTGATTATTTTTCCTCCTTCACTTGATATTGGCAAGACTATAATTATACGTATGCTTTCATACAGTCATGTCGCTACTCCTTTTTCTTCCCTAGTCCTTTTTCGATTCTTTTCCAAGCGGGTATACCGCTTTTTAAATCTACCCGCTACCACCCCGCACTTATTTTATTTATTTTTTATTTAAAAACTTTATTGCACAAATTTAGTACAAAGGCGAACTTAATGCCGCTAGGCATTTTCTACCAGTCAAACCTTTGGGACAAATTAAGCAGTAAGTAGGTAAAATAGGTGCAGTAAAATACATTTAGGAAATAGAGTATACAAATATTATACATACACACTAATGCTGACTACATATACATACATATCATAAACTATATTAATAATATACATACGAGTACATATTAATAAAATAGCAAATATTACAGCAACAGCACAATATAGTACTACCCACAGCACAATAATTATTTAAAGCAGAAACACAGGATGAGATGAGAGAGAGAGCGAGCCCAAACGAATAATAAAAAGGAGACACATTCACACATTCAGAAAGTGTTTATACACTAGTCTCTTAAAGATACCCCTGTTAGGAGCTTGTCTAATGTCCACCGGTAGATCATTCCAGAGTCTTGTTGCAGCAACAGAAAAAGATTTTGAGACAAAGGTAGAATGATGAGAAGGTATAGAAAGAGTTGAGTTAGAGGCAGAACGAAGGATTCTATCATGATGCGAGCCGAGGGGTGTAAAACTATCCTTTAGGTATTTGGGAGTGTTAGGTTCGTTTAACAAAGAGTAGAGAACCCTGCTGTTTCTCCTACCTCGAATCCTCAACCATTTCAGCTTATCTCGATAAGGTGTGACGTGATCATATTTGCGCAGACAGAAAATGAATCTGATGCATGCATTGTGTAGTCGTTCCATTTTGTTTAGTAATTCTTCCGTAAGATCTACACAACACACATCACCATAATCAATCAAAGAAAGAAGTAAAGACTGAACAAGGGTAACTTTAGCTTTTATAGGCAGAAAATGTTTAAGTTTATTGAGAGAGTGCAGCGAAGAAAAAAATTTACGACTAGTATTAGTTACTTGCGCTTTCCAGCTAAGATGAGAATCCAGATATAAACCCAAGTTCTTAACCTCGCTACAAAACGCAATCGGTTTACTGTCATACCGAACAAAGTCAATCTTGGCCATATCAACTTTTGATAAGAGACGGGAACTCCCAATAATGATAGATTGACTTTGGCCGGGTTGACAGCAACACGAAATCTAGTAGACCAAGCCAATATATTTGAAAGATCAGAGTTAAGCCAAGCTATTGCACTATTCAGTGAGTTGATGTCTGTCTGCACATAAAGCTGCAAGTCATCGGCGTACAAGTGAAAGTGACAGTGAAGCGATATGGTGATACTGTCAATAAACATGGAGAAAAGCAATGGAGATAGTATGCCACCTTGTGGAACGCCTGTACGTAATTCACACCAAACTGATGACAATTGGTCAACCCGCACCTGTTGCCGACGTCCATGGAGGTATTTGTGAAACCACGCAAGAGTCTCTGGAGAGAATCTAAGACGAGACAGAATAGCGATTAGCAAATCGGGATCGACTGTGTTAAAGGCGTTGGTGAAATCGATCAGTACAAGTACTGTGACCTTGGTTTCATCCATGCCATTTCTTCAGTTACTTTAAGTAAAGCTGATATTGGGTTGATATTAAAATTACGCCTATACGACGTAGACATCACAAACAAAAGGAGAAGAAAAAAGACGGATAATAGGATGAAAAGGAATTAGGAAAGGACTAGGATAGAGAAAGGAATGGCGACATGACCGTATGCAAACATACGGTATAGTCCTGCCAATGTCAAGTGAAGGGAAGAAAACCCAACGATAAAATGGGTACCGCCATTTTATCGAAGGTTGAGGGCTTCATTGATATAATTATACGATCGAGATATCACGAACGGGATTGCAAAAGGTAAAAATACATGCTGGTACTGGATTTATTAAATAAATATTTAGATCATGGGGAAAGTATCAGGATCATTATGCGATCGCGAAATTTGGTTTGCAATAAATTGATTATTTCATTGACTGTGTGACATGTGGCACCGTCCTGTTGAAACCACATGTCAGTGGACATCACGTTATCAATAATAGGCCAAAAATAGGTTGATAACATCTCGCGAAAAAAAACGAATTTGACGAAATGTAACTTTAACAGAACCACCATTATACCCAATTTGCCGAACAAATATAGCTTGTGGAAACTTGAGGGAGGCGGAAAACCGCTTTTTTTGAACTTTTTTCAAATTTATCGAAAACCTTTCGGTTAAGCGGATAACTTTAAACTAGTAAATTTTCATTAGTTAAACTTTTTTCAAGGCTCCATAGGTACCGAAATAAGGCTTTGAAAATGTGGAAATTTCTATAAATCGTAAAATAACTGCTTAAGAGGCTGGTTTTACATTTTGTAACATGGTCAATACAAATAAAATCTACTTTCTATAGTATCTTCTTATACCACAGACGCGCTGACACAATAAAGTTTAGTTCGGTTTGCATAGTTCTAATGGCCTACATTTATATTCACCTATTAAAGCACATGGTTTTAAAAGAACATATTTTAAAAAAACATTGTGATTTAGAAATTTCAGACATATATAAGGATTTTAATAATAAATTGTTTATATGGTTAGGTGGTCGCCATTGTCACTTTAAAGGCTTTGTCTTTCGGCGTCCGACGCGCTAAGTCTTCATAAAGCTCAATATTTTCTATTGTTTTATCAGATAGTTTTATTGTTAAGACTACCTGCTAAAACAATAAAAATATCAGGTAGTCTTATTGTTAAGACTACCTGCTAAAACAATAGAAATATATAAATGAATAAATTTATATTATTTTTATCAGGTAGTCTTATTAATAAGACTACATGATAAAACAATAAACGTGAGTGAGTATCAAACAACGTGCGACTCAGCGTGTCAGATGTATGTGGACTATGTGCAAAAACACTTTGGGTATAATACCACAGTAGTATTTAATGGATATGATAATGACGCCTCCTATCAAAATACTAAATCCACTCGCCGGGCTGTATTGTACGTCTAGTAAATTTATATTTAAAATTAATTTATATTGAGAGTATGAGTGACCCACATAATATAAAAAGTTTTTAAACTACCTGTAACTACTCTAACTTAACATGGCAAAACTGTGTACAATACATTAAGGCCATTTACAAAAGAGATTATAATTATTTTGCATTGGCTGCAGTCAAGCGGCTGACACAAAAAAATATGACAGATCATAATGTGAGATAAAAATATAAAAACGTGCTAAGAGCAAAAGTGATGCAAATATGATCTTCCGTCTCTTACCGTGTTTCCACTTTTGCATTGTATGACTAGTGCCTGGCGTCTAGTCAAACAGTTGTTGTGACATGTCGCGTAGGTTAGTTTATAAACAGAATCTTTAATTTGAATAAATACCGCGTTATAATTAGCATTTGGTGACTAATATTGAATATAACTGTGAAAAACACTATAATAACATTAAATAATACTAAAATATGGTTGTGTGCAGTGTTATTGGCTGCAAAAATCGCACTGAGCGTAAAATGGACAGGATTTCATTTCTTTCGTAAGTAGTATGTTTTTAGTAACATCTCTTTATAACACCATACTAAAATAATTTATTCTAAATATTTTGATATCAACTTTAGCTGATTATTGCAAAAATAATGGTTAATTACGAAAGTAAAAAAAAATTGTAAACAAACTTTTTTTTTTTAAGTGGCTTTCACATACTATTGTGGTATTTGTTAGGGTTGCTATAATAAAACTATTAATTTCCCAAAAAATAATATTTTCGATTTATAATTAATGGCTGACAGAATAAACGCTATTTTTTATTCATTTAAAAAACTTTATTGCATACGCTATTATCTATATCATCTGTGTTTATTGCACAAATTCAGTGCAAAGGCGGACTTAATAAAAACATTTATGTAAACATTGGCAAAATGCGATTAGCAATTCCTTACTATTATATTTTTGCAATATCGATCATGGCATATAACTAATGGGTTAATTTTAGATTTCCTTCTGAACCTACTATAAGAAAAATATGGATTAAGGCAGCTAGATGGACTGATGACCTGCGGAGGGTGGCTGGCAGAGACTGGATGCGAAGAGCGGAGGATAGGGATCAGTGGAGTGTCTTAGGAGAGGCCTATGTCCAGCAGTGGACTGCGATAGGCTGATGATGATGATGAAGAGTTTCGGAACGCGGCTGAGAGTCGGAACGTAGCTAGTGTCACTTTGACACATCAGCTTTGATTAAAACACTGACCGGCGCCGGCGACCTCTAGTGTTCGTCGGTAATTTAATTAATATTAATTATTTGTATATTATTAATTACTCTAAACGTTGTTCTAAACAACCCCTTGCTTCAGGACACTAATTATTCAATCTGCCCCCTAGTTGTGAACATAACCTAAAAACCTCATGGTTAATCTTGTGCAACATCGCTGCAGTCACACTCCTGCTTGGTATTCTACCTGGGTGCTGACTGAGGTGATGGTTTATGTTCCAACTGGAATGTAACACCTACCTCGTCCATTCCAGGGTTTTAGTTTCGGCGTTAAAAGCACGGAGCCACAGAAGATTGCAATCTCTCTTGGACACTGGAAGCTTGCTAGCTGGAAACGAGTACTGAAGAGACCTTGGACTGAACCTCCTGAACTTTGACGTCGCATTAGGGAAGGTACCCTACGACAAGCGTGGAATGCCGACTGGATAGTCTAAAGTTATTTTTAAACCCACATCAATTTCATTGTAAATCCCTTTTATTTTAATATATTTTAGCTTTGCTCTCATGTAGTATAATTTAATATCTATTTATGTCACCCCCTAAAAACGTGACAATTATGTAATCTCAATAATATGTGAAATTAAATATTTTCTTGTGTAACTTTTAACACAACCAATCTCTCTAAATAGTGCTATTCATAACTGCAGGTGAAAGTACTATAAAATATTATATTGTAAACTGTTAAACCAAGCATCAGAGCTGTGCAGCTGTGACAGCACAAAAGTGCCAACTCATCTTGTAACATATTCTTTTTACCTTTTTTTTGTACCTATTTAATCTACATAACCTTGTATTACTATATATGTATGTATCATCACGGGTGCCTTACGGCGCCCAAAACCGCCTAGACGGCCCCAGGGTACCCAGCGGAGGGGTTTTAATCCCACCTCGTCGTAGCCGATGGTCTACACCGAACAAGTGGCTAGCTCGTTGCGATGTTTTGAATAGACTCAATAACCCATCTATAAACAGTTTCACAAGTTGGTATAGTGAAACCGGGACCGACAGCTTAACGTGCTCTCCGAGGCACTATAGTGATGTTGTCAAACAAATGTACGTAAATTTTTAAATTAAAAACTCATTGGTACACACCGGGATTCGAACCAGGGACCTAAGTGTTTTTAAGTCCAAGGTCTAACCAACTAGGCCACCACGTATATATATATATATATATATATATATATATATATATATATATAATAAGTTAAATTTATTAATTAATCTATTTTATTCCAAATTGTTAGGCCTAAGTACATTTTTTAATATTATATTTAAGTTTGTTTAAATGTTTTATTCAATAAAATAATGAAGCATTCCCCCTTATGTACTAACACACACACACCAACATACCAACACCACACACAAACACAACACAATTTTTTGTTGTTGTTTGTTTAATCACAATTTTCTGCTATATTTGTTCTGTTATTTTGTGAAAATCTCTTACTGGCTTTATATTCAGCTATTGTATTTTGTATTTGTGATTTTGTATGCTGTGGATTTTCTTATGTACTTAATAAATAAAAATAAAAAAATAAAATCTGTTTTCTCTTATTTTCACAAATTTGAGTCTATAATTTCATTTCCTTTTAGACTGTCTTTATACTGGCTGTTTTTTATAACAGTGAAAAAAAAAAATATTGTGTTCTATGATGAAAATAATGAAACACGTATTTTTTACTTTTAGTGTCGTCCATACAAAATTTTTAAGAAAAAATTACATAAAGTACAAAAATGGTCTTCAAATCACTTCAACTTTTATATTAGACTCATGATTTACTCGTAGATACCGCCACTTGTCTAAAGGTATTTTACTAGCTTGATACGAAGACAATATGAATATTTTGAAGTAATTTTAAGCATATAGGCTTTCATATGAAAATGTATTTATCGCGACTTTTTTTTGAAGAAGAAAAAACCTACCTTTTTTATTTAAAAAATGGGTTCTATAAGTGATACTTATGGCATAAAAAATATATTATTATTGTGAAAAAAAACACCCAGTATAGTGACTTTGGCTTTCTTCTCAGCTTAATATATCTAATTTAATAAAACTTCTAAAAACTCCTATTATTATTATTCATAAATATTACTTTAAACGCTGAGAATAAGGCTAAAAATCCCACTACCAAATGAATATGTTATAAGACTGCATCATATGACTGGGATATAGGACCTTGGACAACGAATACCAGCCAAACTATTCAGTTTAGAATAAAATGATAATGGAAATCTCAATAATATTTTTGAAGACATATCCATAGATACCCCACACGGGTATGGGTTTGATGAAAAAAAAAAAATTGAGCCAGCCCAAGGGCCTGCGAGAAATTGCAGGTAAAGCGATATGTCTCGTCGACTCAGTCAAATATGTATGGATTTTGTAATACGCTGCCTCATTACAAGCTGCACAACGTTCGCTGACACACAATTAACGTGCATTATTTTCGCTTAGCGGTATTACAAGTGTGATTATCCCATACAAAAGAGACTGAAAATGAAAAAAATGTACTTTTAATTTGTGACGATGAACATTTACAACTCGGAATGACCCCCTAGTCAAATTTTGAAGTGAATTTTGAATAAAACTATAAAAACTGTATTTTATTAATGTTACTCTCTTATAGTGAGCCTCAAGGTTTGTATTATATTTTTAATAACATTGTGTTTTTAACTGCATTATAATAAAAAAATAAGCAAAGTATTAACCTAAGTTTTAAAAAATATGACTGCTTATTGAATGCATTTTTTAATAATTATTTCTAAAAATACCCAAATTTTTGGGAAACTCCTTTCAACATTTTTTCTCCCATGACAATTAAATTTAAAAACAAAACCTGTTTATCTTTCTCGTGGCTACGCTATGGTCAATTCTATCTCCTATATATTCTAAGGCTGCAGTCGACCAAGACCGACCCTAATAAAAATAATAAAAAATAATGTAATTCTTGTGATTGGTGGAATCTGCAAAAATATAATTATACCCAATAGGATGCCCTAACGCATTTTTGAGAAGCCAATGTGCTAATTGCCTTGCTAATGTCAAATAGTAAATAATAACCTTAATTTTTTTTTCTCGTAACTTTGCTTCGTCGTTCTTTATTCATTTCATTCATTTCACTTTTGGCTTTTGTTGCTATCGGTCGTGTCGCGAACGTGTTATTTAAATGTTGTTTTAACAAGTGAATTATGTGTTCGTAATGTTATATAGTGTTTATTTGTGAACTTTAATATTATAATAGTTAATTTATTAGTGAAAATCCAAAATGAGTCTAAGAAAAGATACAGATGCTACTCCAAAAGTTACAGACGATGATGGGTTTTTTTCTGGGCCTCTCAGCGAACAACAAATATCGGAAGAGCTCGTGGACGACCCAATTAAAGATTTTCCTGATACTAGTAAACAAATAAGTCAAACAGATCCAACACAACTAGACAGCGGGCTCGACTTGACTCTATCCGAAGATCTTTCTAACATAAAAATTAGTGATAAGGATGAAACAGAAATTAACCTTAGCAAAACAGCCGAGGAAAGAATTCGACCTTTAATCAATATATCAGAAGAAAAAGTGCGAGATATACCTCCTTTAGCTGTACTATTTCAACAAGACGAAGATGGCGATACGTAAGTGTTTACATAACTTTTCTCGTTGCCTATAATAATTAAGTACCTAGTTCACTTTCAAAATAAAATTATGTTTTAAAATAAAGTTATTCCATAAATCAATCCAAGTAGCTCACTTTCAAAATAAAATTATGGTTTAAAATAAAACTATTCACCTACTGAGACAAAACAGTATTATTTAAAGCAAAACAAATAGAATAATTGCTAATAATGTCTATTATCATTTAAATTTAGGTTACTCTATCAGTAGAGGTGCATTGATCTGTTTTTGTAAACAAGACCAGGCTTAAAAATACATCTTTGGTTAAAGTGGCTGGTTGAAGAAAATATTTTGGCAGCCTGTGGCAAAATTTGGATACTTACCTCGTAGGCTAGATAATTGTTATAGATATTAGTAAAATACAATTTTTTGACTAACATTGGTATTCATAAAAAGTTATTGAAAAACACTAGTTAAAATAAGTCTTGTCTCTTTTTTTAGCAACAAAAATAAATATGCGGAAAAGAGAACCTATTTTAACTAAAGTGTTCTTCAATATGAAAAAGGCCATAAATATTTAATGCCATAGCACTATTTGTTTCATCTATATAATATAGTTGTAATACAATTAAAACTATCATATTCACATACCATAAATTTATGAAAACTAATGTTCTTTAAAATTTACCTACCTTATTATTTGCTAAAATGTTATCTAAGGCTGTGTTTTAATATTTTTACCTAAAATTCTACCAAAGAATAATACCCCTTAATTGATATACTGTACTTAACATACATAGCGTACCAATATATACAGTATAGAGTAATCAAGGCAAAGCATAAGGACATTTGCTTGATAACATCATAGTTATTTTAATAAACCGTTTAATAATAATAATATGTAGTACATTAAACACATATTGCCCTGGTCACAAATTAAGCTCTAGACTTTGACAATGTGTACTAGAGACAATAATATTTATGCATATTATATTTTGTAATCACCCAGACCATGCTGAAAACAGAAAAACATACTAATATAAATTTCCTATTAGTGAGAATCAAATCCACAACCTCCAGATACAATGCCTATGACTAAACCACTGAGGCAGTCTGAGTTCTACTACAATAAAAGTTCTAAAAATAATATACCAAAATAATACTACTTGTGAAAATACCATTTTGTGTTTAATTGTAAAATTATTTTGATCCATAGACAACTTCACATTGCTGCAGTGCATGGATGTGAGAAATCAGTGAGCACATTAGTCAGTGTATGCCCAGACAAGATGTGGCTTGACGTACCCAACGATTATGGTCATACAGCTTTACACCTCGCAATCATGAGCAAACATCCTGTGGTGGCTAGGATGCTGGTCAGGGCTGGTGCATCATTAAGTATTCGAGATTTAGCTGGTGAAAATCCTTTGCACTTAGCTGCAAATGCTGGAGATGTAAAGTGTATCCATGCATTGCTTGATCCTGTACCTAATCGACCACAGAGAAGATCTTCTATGTTAAACCAGAAAAATTACAATGGTGAGTTATATATATATGTTTTATTGTTTTAATTTTATTGAGATGGTTGAATTTTTTTTTTGTTGAGTATCTGAATGAATTCTTTCTTGTAGATGTTATTTTATATTTACTCATACCTTAAGAGCAGATTCTAATCAAAGATTTCCCATACAGTCACAACCTTTTGGTTTTGACTGTTTCCCTAAACATCCATAATTTTTTATGATTTTTGTAGGCATTATAAATATTACCGATATCTAGGCTTGTACATTTTCCTTTTTTGAAAGTTTGGTATAGGAAATAAAATATTAACCCCAGAAATTCCTCATATTAAAATAATTACCATGAAATAAAATGTTATAAAATCTAAATGAAGTAAATTAAAAAATGTAATAACTAAAATCAACTTTCTAATTATTAACCAAAAATATTTACTAGTAAAAGTTAATATTAGTAAAATTCCTAAATAATTTATTGGACACTTGATTAAACTTTAGTGTTATAAGTATTATAACTGTACTAGTTTACATGCATACAGGATTTTCCTAAATTAATCCCTATCTATTCAACACAAGGTTTACAATAAATATGTAAAACAACGATCAAGTTGGCATTGTAAAAATTTCTTTGATTGTCTGTCATGCATTAGTCAATTACTATTCACGTTGTGAGAAAAAAATCACGGAGATGGTTAAGGATATGCTGTGTTGCCAACATAACCAGTTTTGCTTGCATTCCAGACTTGGGAAAGACTTTGTTTACATGACGTGATGATAGTACCTTCTTACACCTTGTATACAACAAGGTCATACTTACGTCATCGTGTGTACGTTGTTACATTGTTTTATTAGTTACAATATTAATTGATAAAATTATACAGTTCAATCTAGCTTTTTTGTAATTACTTATGTATTAAAGTATGAACTTTAATTTTTTAGTGAAATTTAGAAAAATAAAGATTATTATTACACATATTAGGTCTTACTTACCATCGCAATAATTTACCTACACCTTAAATACTTAAGGATAAATTAAATACCAAAATTGTGAAGTAATTATATTTACTTATAATCAAGAATACTTTCTAAAAGCCGGTCAAATTCTATAATTAGAGATCAAGTTTTCACAGTTGACTGAATAATTCAATATCACAATACGTCAGTATCCCGAAACAAAACCCCTACCTATAAATATAATTTTAATAATAGTATTTTTAATTTCACAACACTACCTCCTACTAACTTAAAAATAAAATTGTTGAATTTAACTATATAACAACATTCCTCAACAAAATACCTCATTTTGGGATTTTCAACTGGTTAGATCATTAGCTTGTCACTCTTTGTTATTTATTTATGTGGGTTTTTACAATTCAACTTGAAATGTTAGGTCGGTGTTGCGAAATTTCAACGCTCCCTTGTGAGGTTTTCCCCACTTAATTGCTTTTATATTAACAATTTCATTATAGGTACTTAACCTAAGTATTGACGTATAAATTTAAGTATAGGTAGGTAAACATAAAGATATAACAAGATAAAGAACTGAAGTATGCTTTTTTATCTGTACCTACAAAAGAATGTGATTTTGTTGGTAGGATGACATTCACGCTCTCAAAAGAGTTAATAAGTGCAAGCGTCCTAATTAAATAATAAAATCAAATAAAAAAAACACTAATTACCCATTTCATAAAAACTTTATTAAGCTTTTTGGTTACAATGGTGATTCGTCTCTTTCTTACCAATGAAAATCATCTTTGTCAGAAAATAGATAAAACACAATTTTAACTTAAACGCTGTTTTAAGAATTAAGGCTAGTGTATATATAATAGCAGAATTACAACCCACCCATTAATTTTGATCTTTGTAATATTAGAAAAACAATGATGGAAAATAAATAATTTTATACCAAACCCATTTTAGCACATAAACTTAGCTCAACGTTTTAGAAGTAAATGTAACACTTTTAAGTTACAATAAAGATCAACCAATTACAATAAGGTAATTACTGCATTTAGGAGACTCATCAGACGGTCGACTTAACTAGTTTTTAAACTCATTTTGTAAAAAGTTCTACTAGCCACCCTTAAAGGCTTCATGGATGTGTTACACTTTGTTATTTACTTTATAAAAATAAGAAGCCAGCTCCCATCTCACTATTCTCTTGGTTTCCTCGTTCAGTACATCCGTATTGGAAAATATAATTTAACTATAGCAAGAACTGTTTAATTATTATGCGTACCATTGATTACAGATTGTTTTTCTCATGAATGGAGCCATGCCTTGACTATAGCACGTGATTCAAGTAGAACAAGTTATAGTACACTTGCTTACGTCATTTTGGCACTGAGGTTTAGGTGGATGCGGAATTGCGGATGCTATAGTCTCTAATAGCTCTAAACCATAAATTACTATATAATGTTATATAGGTTGACTGTTTAAATATATTTTAGGTTGATTTAATTTTAATTCACCGAAGACTATTTCTTATCCAAAGTTAACTATTACAGTAAAATTATCAATATTAGAACTTAGGTCAGTCAATTGTCGTCTATTACTGTTTTGTAGGGAACCTTTTTTTCTTGAATTAATAGCATTTTAGCATTACGCGAAATTTTGCCAATGTTTAGTTTAACAATTATTATTAGTGAAAAAGGGTTAATAGGACGGAAAGGACTAGGGTAGAGAAAGGAATAGCCACATAACTTTATGCAAACATACGGTATAGTCCTGCCAATGTCGAATGAAGAGGAAGAAAAACCAACTGCTATTTAATCGAAGGTTAAGGGACTCATTGAGATAGCACAAACAAGAGATCACAACGACTTATTCTACAAAATTGGTACATTTTAGCGCAACAATAACCTATAAACTTAACTACGAAAAATATAACAGAAACACGTCTACAGCCTTCGCGCTACCCTCAATGAATCTCGGGAAACCTCATTGCATAACAACTACATTTGTACACGCGGACTAGTATTTTTCACTGTAGGTTGATATTAATGCTTTCTCAATAATCAAATATATTAACTTCAATCGAATAGTAAACGCATCATAATAGTTATATGTCCAATTGGTTAGCAGAATACCAAATGTGACAAATTGTAGATTGAACGAACTAAAGTTGATTTAAGAAAATCGAGGCCCAGGTTTAGGTGTACTAAACCTGATTATAAATGTGTTTTGTTTCATATCAATATGACTGGGAGGAAACAGAGGTTTATAATACTTAGCCTTGGTTTATCGAAAGGTTACTGATTAGAGTTGAATGGTATATTTATATAATTATTTGTCGTCACTTTAATTTTGGAATATGTTCTATTTATAATAACTTTATTAATAGAACCTTATTATAGGTACTAACCTTATTTCTGATGTATTCAAGTAGGTAGTATAAAGGTCCAGGAATTAATAGGACTATAAATAAATATACTTATTTTTGTGAAAGTACAGATGGGCTTTCAAACTACACATTTATAACGACCCGCTAGGCATTCTGTACCAACCAAACATCGGTACAATATATAAATATAGAAAAGCCTCTCATAAAATTTGTTTGATATAAAATACTATATACATATATAATTCGAGAGAGACATCTATGTGTAGATTTGTTTCCGAGACTGTGAGAACATGAGGGCGGTCACGTGACCTGTCTCACAACCAGCCACTTTTGGGATTTCCAAATTACGTCGGCAAGCAAGCGAACGCGAGAGAAAGCTTTATACCTATGCTCGCTTCTATATCTGCAATTTGAATCTTCACTTAGGTTCTATTTATAATACGGACTTTCCTATTGATGTAATTCTAATTTAAAAAAGTACCTAAAAATAATGTCAATAACCTTTAATTTAAATGTCCAATTTTACCTTCCGTTGAGTTCACTGTCACTTTTGTTGAGCGGATGTCTAAATTTAAACAGCAAAAAATCCTAATACGAAGAATTTGACCTGGTTTTATTTAGGAAAGTCCACGACCACAGACCAACGTGATATCGTATTGTCCGTGACAACACTGGGATAACCCGCGTGAAAGTTACTCATCGGAGTCCATTCAGGGAGGGCAACTATCTTCATTTTATAACAACGGTATTCCCAGCACATGTGACAGTGTGGTTATAAACACATGTTTATTTTGAAAAGCTGCCAATAAACTGTTGAAAACTGAGGTTTGGTTTACTCATCAACATCCTTTCAGGGAGCCGCTGTATCGATCGTCACACAATAACGGAAATTCCAGCACATTGTTTAAACAATTTAAGTTTTAAAAAGCTTAAAATAAGAATATTAAAAATTGAGGTTTTAGTAAGTTGGGTTTTCCGTAAATTACTCACGTTCAGCTTGTAGATGGTCAAGAATCTATTCAAAGCAAATTTTTAGGTATTAAAAATGGGTTTACCGGCTTCTGTGGTTTAGCAATATTACAGGAAAATAAAAGGATATTTTTGAAATAATTTAAGGTTAAACTAACCTTTAAGGTGGTATATTTCTTTGCTATTACCGGTGTTACTACCTGCTAAATGGGATTCCATTCCAATGATGAAAATATCCAAATACGAGTAGAATATTGGGTTATCCCCAATTGTTTGAAAGTTTACTGACTTGGTTGAGAACTCACGGAGGCGCGATTCGAGAAGCAATGTGTTTTTAACGCATGGAATTCCCAACACCCATTGCAGCTGACGGCATTGTGTATAAATTGCCTGGATTTTATGTTGTCAATAAAACACATTGAAAGCATGTGTTTATTTATTACATTGCTCTTTACACTATGCAGATAGCACAGATGGATCTAATCTACTACATATATAATATGGATCTAAATGTTCTTAAACAATATTCATAGGACAACATTTTGCGTAGATTAATCAGGATAAATATAATTAACATAAGTATTACGTACGGTGACGTACAAACGTTTAATTGGCTCTTTAATATAATGTAATACGTAATTGCGATGATTCTTCTAGGTACATATTGAATGTTTACCCACTTATACTCTAAACAATACACAACTGTAAACAGAAAAACAATAATAATTGTACATGTTTATTGATGCAGTCTGATGCACTCTTTATTGTCGGCAATGTTTTTTTTTCACACATGGAATGCCAAAGATCTTTCAACCATACAGCCAAAAGGCAATGTTTCTTAAATAAAACAACCCTTCAGTATATTTAACCTGAACAGAAACGTTAAAATAATAGTTTTAGTGCTCGTTGTTACCTATTGATACACATGTTCATTTTTTTTTAAACGTTTATCTAATTACAGATTTACATTTAAACATGACGAATTTTTTTTTTCTTTTTATGTGAATACCGATCACCACAAGGCCTTTAGAATTTTAACCTATCGTATTGAAAGTACTATTCACAGACATATGTGGTTTTATGTAATTTACCCAACCATATATTTATAATAGTGGCTTCTGACTACATATTACTATAAGCCTTTCTCTTTTCGCTGAATGTATCGTAACATTACTATTTTTTTAACCAGTAATAGTAACTATCATTCGTTTACCAGGTAAAAACAATCGGTCAAAGTTTAAATACATTCCGATGATGAACCGAATTCTTATAAACGGGTTTATAACGTCGGTTTTTCCCTTTCAACGATTAGGTTTTCCAAATTTTTACATTATTATTATCTACATAAACTTTATCATTGAAGTTAGCTGCACTACAAAAATGCTTTACAGTGTTTACGTCATTAAATAGAACACTTTGGTTATGGAATATTTTGTCTCTTTTTATTTAGCAACAAAAATGATTATGCGTAAAAGAGAGGAAACCTTCTATAACTAAAGTGTTCTTCAAGGCCTCAATAAGTTTTTTTATGAATAATAGGCCATATGCATTTATGTTCGTAGAGTTAACGGTTGAGAGATTTTTTATATAATTTGGAGAGTGACGGAACACAAATGGAAATTATTCGCGAGCCATATTTGGCGCGGTTGGATTTGCTCTTGAGAGTTCGACGCATAGTTGGGAAAACCCCAACTGAGCGCGTGCCTCGGGCCGACGCGAATACTTGGCTGCGATTAGGGTTGCCAATGTTTATTTTTAAAAATATTATATAAAAGTCGGAGTTGTGCACAAAGGCAACGTTGTCGCGGCATAATAATAAACGCTTATGATCTATTGATATTTAAAAAAATCTGGGACAATAATTGTTTTAAATAGTAATACTATTTAAAGAAGTAAATAATTAAAAGCAATAAAATATTATAACCCAAGCTAAAAGCATTTAATAAGTGATAATAAAAAAATACTCTTATTGGCTCACCCACCGACTGTTATTTATCCATCAAATTAAATCTCGAACTATGGTTGAAAACCCTAGATTTGCTATCGACGTCAGCTGATTAGGCCACATACACACTTGTCTTTTATCTATCTATTTATTATTTACCTATTTTATTAAATAATCATATGATATTTTGACAAAAGAAATAAAGTTATTTATATATTTTATAAGTGTACCTGTTTTTTTTTTTGTATTATTGTTGTTCGATCTAATTTAATAATATATATATTTAAAACTTTACGCATTTAAGCTCCTTGATAAACTTATTCTTGAACGTTTATCATAACAAGTTTAACTAGGAAATGTTTAAAAACATATTTTTATAATAACTACTACCATAAATAAAAAATTGAACCTTCCTGATTCCATTGATGATATAATTTATCTCTATGATTACTAAACTACTTCCGGTTTATATTGATATTTTACTGAGTTAAAAAAGGAGGAGGTACACAGTTCGACTTGGATATTAGTTTTTTTTATTATATGTTATTTTTAAATTGGTCCCATTTAAACTTAGTCAGATGTACTCGTAGAACGTTAGTAGATGATGGAATTGGAAGCTGTATAACTCTTCATCGGTCAGGAAGCAGAATGTCATCTGATAGTTGATTAGATTATGGCTTAGTCAAATCTTTACCTATTCTGTTTTTTTTTTATAATAAATTCACTTGTAATTAACTGGCAAACCACCCGGCTTCGTAAGGGTGCAATGTTGGTACTGACACCATATTGATTTTCTCGTAATGTACATAAACCATTCAAAAGAAATTCTCCAACTAAATGATAATGAAAACCCCGCATCAAAACGGCATGTTCCGTTTTGCCCTTAAAAGTTTGTCCCTAAATATTATTTTCCTGTTTGCCCTGAATAAGTATTCCGTTTTGCTCTCAAAATATCACTGCGAGTTTAGATGAGCTAGCGTACAGACAGGCAGATGTACGCGAAAATTAATTTTGTTTTATACTATAGCCTTTTTTGGCCCCCGAGAACCGTTTTTTTATGCGGCTTCAGGGTACCTGGCGGGGGGATTAACCCGTCCTCATTTCGCCGATGGTATTTGGAACACCTAACTAGTGGCGAGCTTCTTATAGTGTTTATGATGGTATAGCTTCGTTGTCATTTGCTTAACATTATTTTCACTTGCGCAGTGACTTAGGCGCTTTTAACAACTTTTAGTTTGTAGTTGATTTTCTTCTACTAGTAGGTAAGTCTATTAAAACTATATGTTTATCAGTAGAATCTATAGCAATGTGTATTCGGCCTGTTCAGCTCCGAAATATGCCGAGTCCCAAATAACATCTGGGTTTTGCCTGAAATAACTACGTCGTTTTTATCTTATACCGTCCTAATAGCTATATATACCTACTGATATTTAATTCTTTATGTATTTATATATGTTTATATGGTATCTACTATGCTCATTTGTGGTATTGTCAGTTGTAGTAAGTCGTAACAAATGTATTTGCATTCTTTTTAGTTAAAATTTCATATCGAGGTTTGAATTTGACAGCCTCCGTAGACTAGTGGTTGCGCCTTTGGCGTTATATCCGGAGGTCGTGGGTTCGATTCCCACCCTTAGCAAAAAATATTAGTATGATTTTTCTGTACAGTTTGTCATGGTCTGGGTGTTTATAAAATATAATATGTATTATATCTATGCTTCTGGTACACATAGTACAAGCCTAGAGCTTAGTTTGTGACCAGAGCAATATGTGTAATTTGTCCGAAAAAAAAAAAAAAATTGGGGGCCCAAAATGTTAGTGTTTTTAAATTGTAGATAACGACTTACTACGTATATTTGAACAATATTAATATATATATGTATAATCAGTGCATATATTGGAGTAAAAAAATAATCTATATATACTATAAATAGGGTATAGAACAATAATCTAACTGTCCGTCTGTTTGTTACTTTTAACTTAAAAACTACTAGACCAATTTAAATGCGTTTTTTTTTGTTGGTTAATAGCTATCAGGTCTGTATTAGTATTACTATGTACCTACTAGGAGATTAGAAATACAAGGTGTTGTGTATTTTAGGGGGATTTTAGAAAAAGTATTAAAATGCAAAAAAAAACAGATGTTTTTACAAGCAATAGATGTTGTTATAATACACAAAACTGATTTAAAAAAAATATATTAATTAATTAAATATTATATGTATTGCTGGTGTTTCGAAATATAACCAGCTAGGAGGGTATTAGTAATATAAAGCAAAAAATATATATAATTTGAAGGAATCTCGAAATCAGATCAGTGGTTCTCAAATTATAAGTACCAATGTATAAATGCTTTTACCAAAAAAAAAATAACGGCAACTATATTAAAGCTATTAAAATATCCTTAAAATCGGTATTTAAAATACACAATGGAGCTTTTTTTTTGAGTCATGTCATCCTTACTTATTATTTCTACTGGAATTTATTCAACTACGTATATTATTAAAATGTCATAATATTTACCCATTAATATTTTATTTATCGTGTGTCATAAGTCATAAGGTCGTAAGTCACCTCTATAAATAAAAACAGTTTAGCGCGATTTTTTTTATATCTTAAATATTTCTAATAATTTAATATTCATAAATCAAATACTAACAAATTTTTAAGATTTGTTTTAACAACACCACTATAGTGCATCGGAGAGCACAGAGCATTTGGTCGCCGTTTCACTGTACTAACTTATGAAACTGTTTTAAGATGAGTTATTGAGTCTATCATCATCATTGGCTACGACGCGGTGGGATTAAAACCTCTCCGACTGAGACTGATATTTATTTTATATTTTTGAGTTTTGTAAATATTGTCAAATACTTACAAATTATTAAATCCAATAAAGGAACTGATAATTAACCTTTCCAACTACAAAGTTATTGCCAATTAATAATAGCTAATAAAGTTCAGTTGGGGTATTCGAGTTAGGTAGCACATTTATAAATTCATAGTTAAATTTAAATATACTTAGGTGAGCTTACCAACAGTTACAAAATCATATGCCGTGCTCCAATAAAAAATAAAATAATACAGACTAGTAGTTTCGCCTAGGCCGTTTAAGCAGCGCGGGCGCATTCTAATATCTTTGCAGCATAGAAATGTGAAATTGTTTTGTGCGAAAAACAACATTGAGTTCGGTTCTTTTATTTAATTGTTTCACCTGCGGCATTATTTTTCTTATGACGCCAGTTAGATTGCCAAAATTACGAAATCCGTTATTAGCGCTCTCTCACCCAATCAGCGGAGGTTAAAAAACTACTATGATTGGACGAGAGCGTGTTAATAGCTGCGGCCACATTCTGTTTCTTATAACGTGATCGTTAGGTTGTCAAAATAACGATTTTCGCTATTAGCCCGCTCTCCTCCAATCAGAGTAGTTTTTTAATCTTCGCTGATTGGAGGAGAGAGCGCTAATAACGGAATTCGTTATTTTGACAATCTAACGCTCACGTTATAAGAAACAGAATGTGGCTGCTGAAATCGTTATTTTGACAATCTAACGATTACGTTATAAAAAAAATAATGTGGCCGCCGTCATATTCTCACCAAGATATAACTTAGGTTTGGTAGCAGATTTTCCGCCCCTGATATTTGGGCGCACTAGGCCCAGGCCTAATCGGCCTTAAGGAAAGTCCGCCGCTGATTATTTACTTATTACAGTTTTATATTTCTCTTTATAATCGTAAAACAGTAATACTAATAAGGTTTATGGAGTCATTCATATTAATTATCCAATGTGACTAACCCGGTTACTTATCTGATTCCGAGCTTAACATTTACACATTAAATATATATTATTTTCAAGCCTTACCTATCACTTTTTTCCTTATTTTGGTTTTCTTTTATTTTTTAAAAGATGTTTCGACTAGACTAAGTATGTTTAACAGGAAAATTGGCTGTGCTTTATGTTATATCATTGTTATTAAACAAAAACAGTTCCTACTTAATATAATTATTTCAGAATTTATCATAAAAAATGGGCCCCTTTAAATCATTAAAACTCCTGAGTTGATTTATAAGCGAACGTCCGGTTGGCTCTTCGGTATTCTTTATACATAATATGATACCGAACCTAACAATATATAGCCTATAACCTGGCTATATATTTTCGATTTATCAATACATAAACATATTGTATTTTATATATATTAGAGATTACATAGAACAAATTCATTTAATTTTAATTAAATACTTTTTTTAGTATAAAACTATTACTGAAACTGGACTATTTTTTTATTGTCTTTATAGTACACCATTATATTTAAATATATGTACAGGCATTTGTTATAGTTTTGGATAATTACAAGTTATCTGTCCTTAATATATTTATCTAATGATTGAAAAATCAGCCCTAATTAATAATAATATATTATGATATAAACAGTTGGTTAATATAAAATAGGTTAAGCAGATGGCAACGAGGCCAGCCTGGGATGGGTGACCGCTTTATACAACGAGGCTATTTCATCATAAACACCGCAACAAGCTCGCCACTTGTTAGGTGTTGCCTCCGAATACCATCGGCGAAATGAGGACGGGTTAATCCCTCCGCTGGGTACCCTGAGGCCGTTTAAACGGTTCTCCGGAACCAAATAGGCACCCGTGATGATATGATATAAACAAATATTTATTTATCTTTCCAGGTCAAACTAGTGTACATTTAGCTGCAATGGCAGGACACGTGGAAGCTTTGAAGGCGCTTGTATTTTACGGGGCAGATATTAATGCACAGGTAAATATATCTTAAATTATTCTAAAGCCTTATCAACGTGTCATACACATTTTAGTGACGAAAGAAGTCTAGGCAAAAGACATATTCATATGTACACAGCACTTCCTTATAATATTCATACTTTCATTACAATCTATTCTCGAAATTTACAAAAATATACTTTAGACGTAGAACTCTACAAAGAGCCTTGTGTTGCCTTGCATTAGGTAGTCCCGTCGACGTGTTTATCTCTTAATATACACGAGCGCGTTATTATCCGATAAATTTCACACAAATTTCATTCATACGTTGGCATATTTCATACCCATCCGCTGTACCTACAGCTGATCGGTGCCTGAGTCTGAGGGTCGGATTAATAGTCGTTGCTAAGCAATTGCTAATGCTTAGCAAATGCTCCTGACTGTCAAACTGCATATGAAAAAACTAAATTATTAATCCGGACATGAGTCAATTGGATACATGATGACTTTGAAAGGATGTACTTTGGGCTAATATGAGGTTCTACTGATCAAAAGGAACAACTTATCCCATTGAACCATATGTCGCTAATTAAAAAAAAATCCTTCTCCATACAAACTAGTAATGTTAAGATTACCAATTTATATGGGGGGAACCAAAATTTTTTTTTCATTTGCAAAACCATGTATCTTTTTTGGGGAAAGTGGTTCGATTTGATCAGCAGGGCCTCATCTTAGCCCAATGTGGGCGGTTGTTTTAGACTCTTATCTACCTATTCAGGTGTTTTTTTTACTTTTAAACATTTTTCCTTACTTCAATTCATTTCAAGTGATTGACCAATTTACAGTAAAATACTTAGCACCTTCCTTCACAAAAAAATAACAATAGTGTATTAGTATCAATTCCTAGAACTCTAGTTTTGTGAACTTTTTTTTTATTCTTAAGATAGATTGAACATCTTTACCGAAGTTATTTTGGCAGTTTTATCGCCGATTAGTTTAACCTTAGTAAATTAACAGGTCTTATTTTTTCTTCCATTTATTATCCTATATATAACTTAGATTTTTTATTGTATTTAAATGGTATTTTAAGTGTATAATAATTTACAATAAACATATTTAATGCAGATCTCTTGTTATTTAAGAAGGTTTAAAAACGAAGATCAAATCCAAAAATACCCGAACTTCTTCGGTTTTCCAAATTACAATTTAACATTGGGGAAATTTGAAATTTGATGCATTCCGGGCATGTTAACAGTTAACCTTCAAGAGCCAGTTGAATGTTCAGCTAGGCGTTGTGGAAAACCCACTCGAGCAAAATGCTTAATCAGGCCACGATGATAACGAAAACGCTATCGAAGGGTTTTTCTAACTTTTAGATAGATAACCACTGATACTGTGTTAATTGACTATTGTGTTTACGTAAATATATAGAGAGCGTTGTAAAATTTAAACCTACTTCGCGGTCTCAAGTCCGGGAACGCTGTAGTTCATTCCCCTGCCTTCCAACCACGCGATGGACCCGGCACCCGCACGGTGATGCCATGGATAGCTAAGAACATTGTCTCTGACATGTGCAGTGGCATTTCATGACATATAGGCCAATTGGGCCGTTGCCGAGGGCGGACAATTGTACGGGTGGTCCCCGCCGGTGTCAAAAATTTCTTTCCTGAAAAATAAGACATGAACGCGCTTACAATGTGCGCTGTCATACATGACTTCGTTTGCGTGGGCTTCCACTATTACCTGGATAAAAGATCGCTTATGTCGTATTCCAGATCTTAGTTTATCTTTGCCAAATTTCATCCAAATCCATATACCGTTTATAATCATTGAGGAAAAAGCATATTTTACATTTATAATATTAGTGTGAACTATGGCAGTCGGCCCGGGGCGAGACAACCCAAATACGCCCGGGCGACCCTGGACAACTGTATATCCGCAATAAAATAATTGTACCAAAGCCACGAGATTTCGCCTATTGTTTTTTTCACTCAGGCGGGTGTGGCCTGGGTCATAAACCCTTATTATGTCGCTCATAGCCTCTCCCGCACATAAAAAAATAAAATGTTAATAGCTATGCCCATATAGCTATTAACATTTTATTTTTTTATGTGCGGGAGAGGCTTGGCTCATATACCATGACTATGGGGTGGTCATAAAAATTTGGGGGAAGGGGGTCATAATTAGTCTCTATATACTAAATACTAGGACTGAAGAAATGGCATCAAATAAATTAAGATATCAGGCTAAACAAGTTGATATTTGTTTTTTTTTGTTTAATGTGTTATTTATTAAAAAAAAAACGTAATTGGAGCATATTTCCCTAATAAAAAATTAAATTTCCTTGTTTTCTATACCCGTATTTCTTTTTTAATAAGTAAAAAACAAGTATTTTTAATTTTCCACCGAACGTAATATCGGCGAGGAAATATTTTTATGTGTCGCTTAGGAAATCCCGTAAACACAAACCTTGATGCGTAGTATGTGTGACTCCGACTGTGAGTTACTATGTCATAGTAATTTCCACGCTAGATCACTTTACTATTACAAATAGCTACGTTGGACGGTTTAGTACTCATTGTAAAAATGAATTCAACCTTGGGTACCTAGAACAAAGACATTCCGTTATACATGGTGAATTGGAAAGGTTGTACTTTGGGCTATAATATGAAGATCTACTGATCAAATTGAACATCTTTTCCCATGGAACCACGTGTCGCAAATGAAAAAAAAATGGCTTCCCCATACAATTTGGTAATTTTAATATTACATTGTGTCACATGGTTTCATGGGAAAAGTTGTTAGATTTGATCAGTAGAACCTCATATTAGCCCAAAGTACAACCTTTTCTAAATCACCATATAATAAGGAGGTGCCCTAGGCCTTTTTAATGTCATAAAACGTTCTCAATACAAAACCAAAACAAAAATTGAGAATATATTATTTTATCACCAATCAATTCTCATCGCTGCAATAAAATTATTGACATTTCGCTGGATAGGCAATTTTAAACCCCTTCCGTATTTTTCTTATTTCTACTAACTTCAATACTGATTACTTTTATGTGATATTAATTTAATTTAAATCTGTAGTTAATTATTATTATACTTACTATATACTTATACTTGTAAATACCATATTACCATACCAATTAATAATGTAGTACTTAGTTATGATACCTATCTATTTTTGTTTACAATAAATTAATTTATTTATTAAATATTTCTTCTCGATCTTCCTCGACACTACGATTTTATTTTATGTATGATATAAATAGAAAAAATCATTCCAAATATTTATTTCTAAAATATCCCGAGTCTAAAATTAACGTAAACAAACGCGTAAGCGGTGATGTATGTATGATACAAAAAGCCAGCCAATATTTTCAACAGACAAGTCTTGTTAACTTTATCGAAAATAGCTTTTAAATTAAATGTTGAAGAATTCAAAATTACCTTGGCATAATGAATAACATGTTATACTGTCGCGCAAAATTAAACAAACGTAATGAATTTTAGGCAAAATCCCAACTAATCTAAGAGCTTCAAGTTATTTATGAATACACTTACACATTGTATAGTTTATTTGCATCTCACAATGACTTCTTAATTTCTATTATTTTTAAGTGCTATTATAATTGCATACGTAGTGGCCGGGCCGAGTTGGTTAGACCCTCGACTGTAAATATATTTATTTATATATATATCACAGGTGCCTAGACGGCCTTAGGGAACCCAGCGGAGGGGATTTTAATCCCACCTAGTCGTTTAAGCCAATGGTATTAGTCTACACCGAACAAGTGGTCAGCTTGTCACAGTGTTTGGATACATTTAATAACCCATCTATAAAGTTTAACGAGTTGGATGACTGGCATAAATAACGTGCACTCTCCGCGGCACTATAGTAGTATTGATAAACAAATGTAGTACATTACATTTTTTTTTTTTTAATGTAATGTACTACGTTTATACTATACTATATACTATCTGCTACGACGAGGTGGGAATAAACTACTCTGAGGCTGCCTAGACGGTTTTGGGCACTGAAAGATATATTTATGATTTCAATGGATATTATATATTTATAGTATTTTACTATATATTTACTTACTATATACTAAATAAGTATATATTTTTTTACTAATGTTTTAAGCTTGTATGAAATGACATTCCTTTTTCCTTTACTTTGTCTCTACTTCTTTCTTATTATACTATATTGTAGAATATAAGATTATCTCGTCGCTAGTTTAACAACAAATTATTGCAAAAAATAAATAATAAGGTTAATAACATAATACACTAGGTCTAACATAAAAAAGCCGCTTGAGGAAAAATCTTTAAATATTATTATCAACTGAATAAAAAATAAAGGAAAATAAAGCAGCCAAGTAGCATTATCATTTGCACATTGAGTTCTGTACCAAAATACATTTATTGTTGAGGTAATCAATATAAATATAATATTGATTACCTGTTAATAATAAATAAAAAACCAATACAAAACAATAAATTCACGCAAGAAAACTTATTCTAAATCGTTTTTACAATGACTTGCTTACTTTTTAAGAATGTAATTTACTAATGAATAGTTTTGCTGTTGCTATAGTGTTTTAGAGTGTATTCCAAACACTAGAGTTATAGGAAGTCCAAAACGGTTTAATAATTAACTTGTGCGATCTCTTATATATCTAGGCATATACCTCTTGATCGAAAATAGAGAAGTATAGGTAAAGGAAAAGAATAGAAATGTGTTTTCGAAAGTTATGTAATACAATACACTTGGCTAATTTCTTACTTGGTAAAATATATAAATTGAAGCTATAAAATTTTATTGCCAAATATTTCGCCTCTCTTTGGAGCGGCGTCATCAGTGACAGTGACTGAAGGTCTTTGTCATAAATTTTGAAAAAGTAATTTTATTTGTTTAAGCAATGGTAAAGGCAATGCACTATTCAGTTTTGTATTTATTTTTTAGAAAAATATCATCTACACCTAGCCCATCATGGAAAATTCAGCATGTTATGTCCATTGTTGGTTCGATATTAATAAATGGCTAATTTCGAAACATATTCGAGCATGAAACTAATAATATTATATTGAAACGCCTTAAATGGCCTATAAAACGAAATGTCAGACGTTGAGAGTTCGTTGTCTGTGGTTGCTGTTCTCACTTCAATCAATCAACGCTCAGGGATTACTTTTGTTTTCACTTTTTTATCTTATTTGTATGGCGGCGGCCATCTGTTCTCAAAACTGGAAAGGCGATTTAAGGGCCGCCGGCACTTCCCTATTTTATCTCCATGCATTCGAGTGATGCGATGATCATTTGGGTAATAATTAACTCGTTTTGTAACACAGTCCTGGTGGTTAAGGTATATGGATGGTCCAGTTAATTGCCAGTTATATTTTCGTGTATACTTAAATCTACAATTATTATAATTTGATATTGAGGTCTAAAAACTAAATAGATTATTTGTTGTTTACCCTAGGAGGGCCTGAGCGGTTGGACTCCGCTCCACGTATGCGCAGTACACAGCCAGACGGCGGCAGCTGAGTGGCTTCTAAGGCGCTGTGCTGGGGTCTGGCTGGATGCCCGCGACTACTCCGGCCGGACTGCCAGGCGCCTTGCCAAGCCACAGCTACGGCCGCTGTTCTATGGACCTGGACTTGATATGCTGTCAAGTGATTCTGAGGAGGAAGATGATGAGGTAATTACCAATTATATACATACTAGTTGTGCCTCGCGGTTTTAGTTGTTGTTTAATTCATATAAAAGAAATCTGATCAAAAACAAAATACAGCTCATGTTACTCACTGATAGCTTTCTATAGGTGAAAGAGTTTTTAATTCGGTTAAGTATTTTTTAAGTTTATCCATTACAAACAATTTTAAAAAAATATTTATAATAGTACTTATAGACAACTGGCCTTGTTCAAAAAAAAAAACAATTGAGTACTTAATAGCATAATTAGTACTTAAAGAACATTAGTTAAAAAAGATATTTTCTCTTTTGAGCATATTCATTTTTGATGCGAAAAAATAGACTTCTTTAACTATGGTATTCTTCAAGAACTTTATATTTTTTTATGAATACCGGTGAAAGTTTTTATTGTGGTAGTATGTTAGGAAACAGGCTCTAACCGCGTTGTGTACCAAAAAAAATACATTTGTTTAATAACACCGCTTCCGTAGA
This sequence comes from Monopis laevigella, assembly GCA_947458855.1. Taxonomy (NCBI): domain Eukaryota; kingdom Metazoa; phylum Arthropoda; class Insecta; order Lepidoptera; family Tineidae; genus Monopis; species Monopis laevigella. The sequence continues at coordinate 16,044,147 of OX381587.1, forward strand.
CTTGTGGATTCGATTCGCACCCATATAAAAATATCAGTACGTTTTTCTATACAGTTTGTTATGGACTGGGTTTTTATAATACATAATATGTATTATATAGTTGTTTCTGGTACATATAGTGGAAACCTAGAACTTAGTTTGTGACCAGAGCAATATGTGTAAATAGTCCTACATATTGTTATTACTGACTCTGAGAGCACTTTAAGCTAGGTATAAAACGGGCAGACGCATTTCAGAGCAATAAGCCTGTTATGCGTGATTAGTGCTATGATAGTGGGCGGAAATGAAGAGTACTATCGCACTTTATTTTACCGCCCGAAGCGCTATTAGTTGGTCGCTTATTTAATGTTCATATAAGAAGTCGTGGCATTATGGGGCATTTTTTTTTATAAACGCAACGGGCTTTAGTAAAAATGTCGCTGACAATAATAAATTATTTATTTCCATAGTATAAATAAATAAAATAAATAAATATGTAGAGCATTTCACACTTATAGACTGTAATTAATAAATTACTATATCTTATAAACAAAACATATGACCTAAATCTGAATACTGCAAACTGTACTGAAAACATACTGATGTTTAGCAGCTGAATATAACGCTAAATATGCAAATTATTTATTGTCGCAACAGCTGCCTCAATTTGCTTAATACTTGGTACATACAGAGGTCCAATACCGAATAATTTAGCCTTTATCAGGCAAGCGATGCATGTTTATATTCCGACCACAAGTTTTGATTAATTGATGTGTTATAATTAATTGAAGAAACGATTAAAAATCCCGGCGATAAATATATTTTAATAACCAGATTTGTTTAATTTAATAACCATTTAGATACACTTACCTCTGGTTTTTAGAACGGTGATCAAGTTATTCTATAATCAAAATTTGTTGTTAATAAAGCATGGTGGAAAATTGGCGTGACTTAATTCCACCATCCATTGTGCCTCTTATTAACTGGAATTTTAAATTTGGCCAATTAGTAATATTTTTTTTAGAGTTATTCAGTAACAAACATTGACAAAAAGTACAATCAGTGCCGGTACGGCAACCGAGACCGCTTAGACGGCCTCGGGGTACCCAGCTGTGGGGTTTTATTACGGCCTTCTTCGTAGACGTATTTAAGTTCCACACCAGTGTCTGTCAAAATAACTATAACGAAAAAAATTTTTAAATGGCGTCGAATGTACCAATTTTATTTTGAAAATCGAATGCCAGTCAAATTTGACGCCATTTTTAACTTTAATCGTTTACAATTACTTTAACAGACACTTTGGTGCAACTCAGCTTAAGACTACACTGAATAAGTGGCCAGCGCTTCGCTTCAGTTCCCTAACTGTCCACTAGGGGTACTGAACTGAATTTCTTACAAAATTTTACTGTGTTTTCATTATCATAATTTCTAAAAAAAATTTTTTTTTGTAACTGTATTATTAATTTAAGTTGTTTTCTTCTTTACAGTCTGATTCGGAGCTGTTTGAAGAAGTACTGGCGATGCAAACCTTAGGAACTGTGGCCTGAAAATTTGAAGCAACCTTTTGATGCTGTCTAAATTCTTCTCATCAGTATTCCTGTATCGAAATGCAGAGATAAATTTTAAGAGAAAATCTGACTCCTTTAGTCTGTCATTCTTCACTTATATATAACATAAAACTATGGACCGATTGTATTAAAAGTATAATCAAATTAATATGTCATTCAAATAGGTTATCAGTCATTTGCCTGATAAAGATTTCTGATGTTACTGTCAACCTTTCAACCAATCAAATGCATGTATAAATTTTGAACTTTTAAAAAAATATTTCGTTTAGTGTAAGTCCATAATGTATTGTCTTCGTTTATTCTCAATATCCTTTCTATTCGTTGAAATAGTGATTTGTCTTTTTTAAAACAAATAAATAAATGTAATATTTTATAGAAAAGAGATTAAGCACAAATTTCAACCATACTATGTTTTAATAAATAAAAGGGATCCTTGCTATGCCATATTACTTACAATAAGGTAAATTCTATTAAATTTAACACACAATCAATATTTATACTGTTGATTAAAAAAAAATATTTCTTCAGTGCCATTGAAAAATAAAACTTTTTTTTATATGACAAATTTAAATTCTTTACTATTACAATTTTATTTATTTCCTTTTTTACACTCACTATGTAAATATTATGTTTAGAGAAAGTCTGAAAAGAGGAATGTTTTGTTTTTTGGAAAGTTAAAAATGAACATTGACGATTTTCTGCCACAACAAATAAAAGGGCCCGTACACAATTATTACTGATCATAGTAATAATAATTATAAGCCATGACAATTATTTAAAAAAAAAGTATATATTACAAATATATGGTCAATATTCAGTAAATTGTATTGAAAAAAAAGAGTATTTTTTAACAAGTATTTTAATTTTCAAGTTGAATTATATAATTTATATCAGAGGGAAACTATCACAGCTATTAACTTGTAGTTAATGGAATAAAATTGTATTTGAATATTTCTATTTTGAAGAAGTTATATTTGGAAGCGTTTCATTATTTTTTTATCATACTTTAAGCATTAATAATGGTCGTGTAAGAGCCCTTTTATGTTTTATGTAATTTTTATATTATGTAGTAGGAATAATAATAACATAGTTAACTAATTAGTTTAAGTCTGATTGCACTATGTTAATAAGTATTTTATTTATTATTTTTACTATCCTAAGTAATAAAGTAATGAGCCTTAAATTAATATTTGTAAAAATCTTTTTTCTTTTAATTCACTGTTCTGCTAAGATCCTGAATGAATACCTAAAAAATTGACATGCTACTTTTTGTTAATTGCAACAATAATTTAGACTACTTTTTAACATAATGCAATTCAGTTTTTATCGTGTGCAGTGGACGGCAAGATAAAAAAACACTCATCTATGCCTTTAAAGTTTGGTGTGTGGTTTAATGCGTTTTTGGGAGACATGAGATTGAACAGCAGTGTTCCTTGACTTATGGCCGAGAAATCAGGTCGTAGATTTTTTAACCTTTACTATCTATTTAACTAAACTACAATGTTAACTTTTTCACCAATCAGATGAACTTATTGTATTGTCAGTTTTTGATAATGAAGCAATTATGTTAGCGCAGAGTTAAACGATTGATGAGATGGTAAAAGTATAAAATTAATTTTACATAATGGACACAGTATCCTCTCTACCCAACCTTACTATACTATACGTGTGGCCGCCATTTTTGAAACGCGTTTCTTACAAATTCCAGCAGGCGATTTTAAGAGGCCAAAATCCTTCATTACTATTATACTTTGCTGGAATTCCTCTTGCAGAATTCCACTGCATAAAGTTGAGTTTCAAAACCATGTATAGTAATTTCATTTGACTTGATGGTGAGGTCCTTTGAAATGTGTTGATAGGTTAAAATAAAAAAAAAGTGCACGATAATATTTGTTTTGTAATACTAATTAATGTTCTGAAAAAGAATAAGGTAGAAAATGTAAACAAAATGTGATAGCTTACTCAAACTTTTTGCAAAGCAGAGATAAGGGTCATGAATTTGTTTTTTAAGTAATGGCGTTAAGTTTTCCCTCTAATAGTTATGTATACGATAGAAAATATTGTATGATTTCACAAAACTTTCCTTTTAAGTCTTATTAATATAAATATGTACAATAACTATAATTTGTTTCTTTTAAATTTCCTTAAAATCGTATGGCTTTAGTCATAAAAACTTGGTATTCATTTTTGTTGCTAAAAACCTTCTTTAACAAAAGTGTTCTTTAAGGACTCAATAAGTTTTTATAAATACCTACCAGTGTTATAGTTTTATTTAATTTTTGTTAGGATAAACTATATGGATTATTTCCGAAATCTCCAGTGGGTGACATGATAATTACCGAAATCCCTTTCAGTACTTCACTTTTTTTTTTTTAAATCTAGTACGAGTCTGACGGGTCGGAAAACTGGCCCTGTAATCGATAAGCGTTACCTTAGTTCCAATTTTAACCGCAATATGGCGAACAATGTGAAATGACATTTCAATATTTCACGGTAAATAAGAATGGCTAAGATTCTTTGAGGGTAGCCCAAGGACTGTAGACGCGTGTGTCTATTACAGTTATCAAATTTAATTTTATTGAATATTATTGTGCAAAGGTGTACTAATTTTGTAGAATATGCACTCGTATAGTAATATTAAGTGTGAGAAGTGTAGTATTTACGCAGTGATCTTGATGTTTGTGCTATCTCAACGAATCCCTTTATCTTCAGTAAAATGGCGGTACCCTTTTACTGTTGATTATTTCTTCCTTCTTCACTTGACACTGGCATCACTATACCGTATGTTTGCATACGGTCATGTGGCCATTCCTAATTCTAACCTAGTCCTTTCCCTATTACTTTCCATCCTATTATCCCACTTTTACCGTACAATATTATAATTTTAAAACTACCCACAACTTGACATTGGCAAAATTATGCGTAAAGCGTAGAAGCCCATTTAGGTAAAAGAAGAAGAATGGCTAATCAGTAAAATAAGTATATTTTATGGTATACGTAATATTATCTAGTAGCATTAATTGATTTAATATATTCTTGATATAAAAATCCTACATCTCTTTATTAAATTCAACTCCCATGTTTTTGTTGGAGCACGGCATGTGACTTTGTATTTACCTGATGGAAAGCAGACCTACATGGCGTATTCCATGAATGCCTCATCGTCCATGAATGGGATCGATCAATACATTGTTGTTTAAATTGATCGCTTTCACTATGCCGGTTAAATGGGCGGCGACTAAAACGTATTTGCATTACGAGTCTATTTTAATATCCTCGCTGTTTTATCGTCAAATCAATCGCCCGTTCCGTAACAGCACCATGCGGCAGTCTTCGGAAAACCGGTGAAACCAAAGATAAGTAACTAATAAAACATAAGTAAAAATATAGATTCATAATTAATAATATAGCACCTCGGACCCCAGTGTTTTAGGTGCCACTTTCTTAACAAAAGTTTAGTAACGCGATATATGACGGCTTCCAAAGTAGTATCATCCATTTTAATGCAATACTTTTCGAAAAATATTTAAAAAAGTGTATCCACTCGATTTTACTCAATTTCTCACTAATTATCAATCTTGGATAAAAGTTTAGTGACGGAATATGTAATTGAAATTAAATATATTAGAACGCATGCGTTTACGAGTTCTTGATTTTTTGATTGATGAAAAAAAAATGGTTCAGCCACAAAAGTTCCGGCTGACCATCATTTGTACACACTATCGGAAACTAGTTAGGCGCATCGTTAGTAACGCCAATGGAGAATGGGCTTTATTAAATAATTAAGGTTTTTGATACCTATATTAATATTTGAAATCTAAAAAATCTGCTTGACGTCACAAGCTCCCTATAGTGACGTCACGCAGATTTTTTAATAGACGTTGAGAACAGTACTATTGGACGAAAGTGTTGCGATATGCATCTTAATAAAATGAATGCGTCATATAATACAATATTTTTTTAATATATCTTGCAACATAATAATAAAAGGTAATAAGGAAAAAGTATATTTTTTGAATTTTATTGCTATAATAATAAAGCTTCACAAGACTTCTTGTATAGAAGATTAGTTTCTAGAAACACGTATAGGTACCATTCAATAATCTGTGGTATTATCTGACCCAAATTTTCATTTCGCTACGCGGTAACCAATAGAAACGCTTACAGACCGTTCACTTCACTAACCTCACGGTCCGAATGGCGATAACACCGCTGTCAGCGCTGACGCTCATAATCACCGGTCCGATTCAAAAAGCGCGATGAGACCCCCAGGTAGCATTATAACGTCACTATGACGTCAATTACGTCGAGAATGACACTAAGTTGACGTCATAATGCTACATGGGCCACTCACGGCGCTATTAGCGTGCTAATGTATCGGACCAGTAATTAAGCGCGCTCACAAGAACATCACTTGTATCTCCCTCTATCTCGCAACTAAAACATATGCTCTGTTTGAATGTCAAATAAAACGCCGTAAAAAAATAATGAATTTTAATGTATTTTGTATATTTGTTTACATAAATACCGAAATAAATGAGAACACAACACTTTTAACAATCTACTTAATAATTATTTTAGAAATTTTAATACTTTCCTCAAAAACATGTCTCTAGATAAATGTCATTTTGACAGCGCTCACAGCGATTTCACCCAGCAGCCTTAGCACGGCCAACCCAAGACGCGATACAAGTCGCGAGCAAACGTCGAAAACGGTGTGGCGTGACATTTTGCTAGCACGGGTTCCCAAGACAAGACTTCAAAATCTTGCTATGAAGTATAAGTCTTGTTTTCATTCACTCTTCTCAGCATGGGAGCCCAAGACTTAAAGATTTGTCACATCGATAAAGACTATTATGGCGGGTTTTTATCACGTTCGGCTTTATGTGGTGACATAGAAATCTTGCGTGAAATTGTTTGATTATTTTGAAAAAGTAATAGTAATTAGGGAATAATTTTATTATGGGAAGGTGGGAATTATAGGAACATGGGTATTAGGGAAAGATGTCATTAATAAAAAGTGGGAAAAATTCCCACTTTTTTTAAAAGTAGGAAAAAGTCCCACTTGACAAAAAAATGATTTTTAGTGGGATTTTTTTTAAAGTCCCACTTTTTTAAAAAGTAGGAAAAAGTCCCACTTGACCAAAAAATGTTTTTTTTTGTGGGAATTTTTTATAGTCCCACTTTTTTTAAATAATTTTTTTTAGTGCAAATAAAATCCCATTTTATAAAAAAGTTGAGTTTTTTTTTTTTTTTTTCCGCTTATATTCATGAGGTGAAAATTTTTTCCTACTTTCACATATAGTAGCATTTTTTCGAAAAAGTAGGAAAAAGTCCCACTTAATGAAAAAGTCCCACTTGACGAAAAAAATAATTTTTAGTGGGGAAAAAATACCATTTTATAAAAAAGTGGGGAAAATTATTTTTTAAAAGTGGGACTTTTCCCCGCTTTTTCATTAGGTGGGATTTTTTTCCAATTTTCATAAAATGGGATTTTTGTCCCACTAAAAATCATTTTTAATCAAGTAGGACTTTTTCCTACTTTTTAAAAAAGTGGGACCTAAAAAAATCCCACTAAAAATCATTTCTTCCTCGAGTGGGACATTTTCCTACTTTTAAAGTTGGAATTTTCAATTACCACATGACTACTTTTTCAAAATTACCACGTCATAGCATACTTTCTCTTATAAGCATTTTCCCACCTTTACACTACTTTTTTAAAAATTGTTTCCATGTTCCCAAAATTCCCTCATTATAATAATGCTTCTTTCCCCGTAATTCCCACTTTTATTTTACTAGAAATTAAAGGATTAAAAAAAGTTAAACATTGTCGCGGGCGGCGCTAGAGATTGATTACACCAATACCTCAAGCAAGATAAAACTCATGACAAGACATGAGTCTTGTCTTGAAGTGGCCGTGCTGCGACTGTAAGATAAGACTGATGTGTAAGATTGTCAACGGACACGCTCTCATGTCTTGTCTTGGATGTGGCCGTGCTACGGGGGCAGAAGCAAAATCACTGTAAGTCCAATATGTAGTCTGTAATGACGTCACTATTAATGTCAAATCAACAACGTTAGCGCGCTTACGCTCAATCGGACCGGCGTTGACATCGATAATATATATAATATCTTTCGACCATACAGTGAACGGTCTTCGTGTCATTGACATGTCTACTTGGCATTATATTTTTTTATTAAATAAGTTTCTTAAAAACCAGTTTTTTTATATTGATAATAATGTTTTATTAACCTATATTTTCGAAATCATAAATAAAATTTTATTTTTTCTCAGAAGCCCATTGACGACTGTAAATGGTGTCAATCAGAAGTTCTTCTTTTTCTTTCATTTGGAGTATATTTTTTTGTAAAGTTGCTGTATTAAGACCAGAGTTTGATGCGGATTTTTCATACAAAAAGTCTTGACTGTTTCACCCCCCTAAACTTTCATGGATTTTTATGAATTAAACAACCGTTCGTAGCCGCATCGTGAAAATAGACTTTAAAAAAAAACAAAGTGGAATTCAGTGTAAAGTTTTTATTTGAAAAAAGAAGTTCAAATTATTTATTTGGTCATAAAATTAGAATAAACAAAGTGAAATTCAGTGTAAAGTATTTATTTGAAAAAAGAAGTTGAAATTAAAATTCAAATCTCTTCCGCGAGATATTAGTAGAGATTCTATACGACTTAATCCGACAGTTTAGGATCAACCAATACGACAAATTTATCTGTACTTCCTGTTTATAAAATAAAAGCAATCCTATTGATGGATACCTAACTGTAGTTACTATATATTGTCGCTAGCGACAATATATAGTAATAGGAAGTACAGATAAATTTGTCGTATACGCCTCGTATAGCAAAACTCATGGTGGATCATCAGTGCCAGAACCGATTACTAGAGTTTAAAGCATTTTAACAGCGATACATCAGCTGCTTAGGTATACAATAAAATTAAATATCCAAATCTTGTTAAATACACTTTGAGCGATCAAGTTAATCTATGATCAAAATTAGCAATATAAACAATGTATGTACCTGATTGGTGTTAAATGAATATCACGTTTCTGTATATTTTTCAAAGATACCTAATGCGTTTTTTTAGCTAAATTGGATTTTTTTATTATTTAGGAATTGGAGCACGGCATGTGACGTATGTTTATATGTTTGGCTACTTTAATGATAGATTAATATGATCAACGTTTCAGAAATTAGAGAATACTATATATTCTTGCACCTTGAGTCATTGATTAATTTTAATCCGAATTAAATAAATTCTAATTAATTTAGTGAATTAATCCCGCAAGAATAAGTACATACTTATATATTAGTACAAAATGCTAAAGTTTTTTTTTCGATTTAAATCACATTTAAATCTTATTAAAATTAATTAAAAACACAAGGGAGATTTTATATTCATTTAATTTATTTATATATTGAGTGTACAAAATACACATTTTCCATTACAAACTGAAATTATTAGCAATGTTGTTAAAAAAAAACGGATGGGTGACCGCTTTATACAACGAGGCAACGCCATCATAAAGATCGCACAAGCTCGCCACTTGCTAGGTGTTGCCCTCGAATACCATCGGCGAAATGTTTTCGGGAGCCAAAAAGGCACCTGTGATATTTTGTTTAAAAAAATCTATCATAAAAATAACAGGTAGGTACCTATGCGAGGTCAATTTTACATGACGTGACATTCCACTAATCATGTGCCTGTTAACTAAGTTCTAGAAGCTGCGAGTAAAAATACCTGATGGTAAGCAGTTCTAAGTATAAAAACGTCTTTACTAAAACAATTTATTCAGAAACTGCTTAGACCGATTTAGTTTACAAGAACATATGTTTTGGTGTTTTTCATAACAACCGTTTTGTAATCGCACCCTGATAAGAGACTACCGCCTCGATAAAAAACTACGTGTGGTAGTCTCCTCAGAACTAACTGGTAGGTAAGGTTGAAAAATTCAATCCTTTATCTATACTAATATAATAAAGAGGAAAGATTTGTATTTTTGTATGTTTGTAATGAATAAACTCAAAAACTACTGGACCGATTGCAATAATTTTTTCACCATTAGAAAGCTGCATTATTCAGAAGTAACATAGGCTATATAATATCACGCTAGGTCCTATAGGTGTGGAGCAGTAACCAAAAATGTTTTAAAAACGGGGGAAAAGTATCGTTTCTGAGGCCTTCCGTGGCGTGCGCTGAGCATATAGTTAAAGTTATACAAACCTGTGCGAAGCCGGGACGGGCCGCTAGTTATTCTATAATTCCCTTATTGGTAAGTTTTTTTTCTAGAACCTACTTTATTTAAATTGGCAGGTAAAACAAACCAAAGAGAAGTTGTGATCGCCTTTACCGAAAAGTACTTAAGTTAAATTCAAATATGGGAATACCAACTCTATTACCGTAGCCATACAATATGTATTAGTTTGCCTATAAAAATGTCGCCATCTTTAAAACACGAATTCTTCGTCTTGTATGAATATGCAATACTGGATATATACTTTTATCATAATATCCAATTTTTTTTTTAGTAAATTTAATTTGTGTACTCTCTGCTAACAGCGTTAAGGGCCCTGGAGTCGTTTTGACGCCCATACAAACGTACTTCCAAATTACAACTTGGCTGGGGCTCTAGAGAAAAATCAGGCGAGGCGACGTGTCGTGTCGCCTTCAATCAAAACTGTATAGACTTTGGCAGGTGACAGCGTACCTCACGCCTACTGTCACTGTCAAAATACATACGTTTTTGACTGAGGCGACGCGACATGTCGCCTAGCCTGCTTTTTCTCTAGAGCCCCTGTTAGCCGAAATACAATATTTTTTAAATGTTCGTAAATGTACGCATAAATCTTTTCTGTTGCGGGTAATGTTTTCTTTTTTACAATATAATAAAAGTTTATTTTCTGATTTCGAAAAAAATAATAACCCAACACAGAGAGATTAATAAATACAATGACCGACAAAAATATTATTTTAATTCTGCAACAAACAGTAATCGAGTATTATTGGAAGTTCGAAAGCTAATTTTATATGGAAAACGCGGAGTTTGCTTTTACGAATGCAGTGCCCTTAATATCTTTTGATGACCGTAATTATGAACGTAAGTTAATTACAATTTTGAGCCAAGATTTATTCAAATTATAATAGAGTTTATGAAGAAAACGACTACTATAATTTTTTAATGAATGAGTCTAAACTTATTCAAATGTGATCTGAAGATTTAAAGATATGTACAAAGCAGTGCAAAGGTATATAGTATGTATGTATTAATTCCAACCTGTTAATTATCCATTAGTAACGTAAAATTTAAATACATAGAGGTGGGTGTTCACTTTATCATAAATAGTGTATAACTATTGTAATATTAGTGGAATGTTAGGAATAAATAATTTATAATATAAGTTAAAGAATTTATAAACGTAATACGTAATACATAAATAGGTTTTATTTCAAGCTAAAATTATAAAAAATAGAAACATTCGTCCATAACGCTGCCAACTGGTAGCAAAATGTTTATTTTTATTTTTATTTATTATAATTTTAGCTTTATTACTTAGGTATAAAGGAATTATTATAGTAATTTAATTTTTTTATTAATGTTTTGTTGATAAATAAATGTCAATATTATTTGTTCGTATTAATTTATACTAAGAGGGACTAATAGCTCTTTAGTAAACTGTGCTAATATTGCATTCATATATATACTTCCAAAAAAACATTAATACTGTTTTATAGTATATAGTTAAGTGGGCAGGAAAAGGATTCGCAAACTAGAGCGTCAAAAAACATCTAAATGTTGTTTTCAGTTATAATAAAGTTTATTTTTTGGAAAAAACGAACATGGAGGTGTAGATTTTATTTACTCGATCTTAATTACATAATTTCTTTATAAAAAGTCTGTTTAGTTTTAAAATGAGAACTAAAGTAATATTTTTAGAATAATAAATCAAACTTTGGGTGTCTTTTAAAAAATTAATATATTTTTTATAAAAATACTAACTAATTAGGATAGAGTAAGTAATATTTACACCTCTACGTTCGTTTTCATTAAAAATAAACTTTGATATCACTGAAAACAACATTTAGACGTTATTGGACGTTCGAGATTGCGAAACCTTTTACTGGCTTCTTAAATTAATATAAATAAAAATATTTGTTTATTTTATTATAAATTAAAAAAATATGTCATACGACTGAAGACGCCATGTAAGGCGAAATGTATCGAATTTGATTGTTATTTATATTAATTTAACTATAGTTTTATAGTAAAAAAACTAAAGTCAAGCATTACAATTTGTTTATAATACAATTTTCTCAATAAAGTTTTTTTTTAATCTTAATTTTGTAAATAATAATTTTTTTATGTAGGTAATCATATTTTCTCATAATAGCACCATTATAAAGGTGTCCACACACTTTCCTCATGTACGCAAAAGTATACGTGGCACGAAATTCTGTGATAAACAGTAGTAGAGAAATACTAAATGCAGTGTCCTATACGCTTCGTTTAAAGCACTTTAGATTATAGGACGAAGGTAATATGCATAAAACGTATCCTTCAAACCCATGCCTGAATGATATATTTCATGGCATACATTGCGTACATGAGCTAAGTGTGTACGTGTACTTACCCAAGACACAATCATGTAGAATTATATAATTTTATGGCAACTTATTATCATAATTATTAAAATTATATATTCAAATATAATTAGTGATCGGAAATTCGCATGCAATTATATCTAAACTTTTTTTTTTTTTAAGAAAACAATCCTTTCTACATATTATTTTTTATTTCCGGAAATAATCTGGAATTCTGGTATTTTTTATATGAAAATACTAGCTGACCCGCGCAACTTCGTCTGCGTAACTTTAACCGTTTACGCAGCGTGCGCTCTCAAAAGGAATATTTTTCATTGTTTCTCCGATCTTATTGGTCGTAGCGTGATGTTATGTAGCCTATAGCTCGATTTCATTATTAATTATTTTAGTGTTGGCTATCCCAGCACTAAAATATTTTTTCAATTCGAACCAGTAGTTTCTGATATTATTGGTGTTCAACCAAACAAACTTTCCAGCTTTATAATGTTGTGTAGTTTTCTAAGAATAAAAATTAGTTAGGTATAATTTCACCCGAATTTCCGATCACTAATTATAACATTTTAACAAACGTGCATTATTATTATTTAACAACATGTAAAAAAATATACCTACTTTAAATGATATTAAAGTGCAGTATCATATAACACTTATAGTAAACCTGATTAATGCAAAAACGTGCAAAAATATTCAATAAGTTATACCTATTACTAATACTTATTAGGTACATAATATTATATAAAAGATATGTTTAAATAACTTAAATGATTAACACAAAAAATATTAGGTACAATGTGTATTAATTATTAATTTATTGTAGGTAGATATAACAATAATTTATTAAAATAAATAACTTGGTAAAAAGTAGTTTGGGTGTGATTTTTGAATATCAGAAGTGACAAAATATTACAATAAGATATCAACAGTTTATGTATTGTGATTTAAAGATAATATTAGTACGTTTTTCTGTACAGTTTCCATTATCTGGGTGTTTATAATATATAATATTTATTAGGGTCGTTGTTTCTGGTACACATAGTACAGGCTCAGCTAAATTTTTGACCATGGCAATATGTGTAAAAATGTCTTACATATATATAATATCAAAGTCATTGGTGAGAGTCAAAAATCTCACCCCTAAACTGTGACTGTATTTTTTAAAATGCTAAGTTAAGGATTGCTATACACATAGTGGGCACCAATATAATTTTATTGTCAGCACATTAAATTTAGCATTCTTTGGTGAAAAACAAAGTCGACCAAAGGAGACACTACTTGCACTTTGACATGGATATTAGCTTGATATATTCGAATGAATCTGACAGTTTTCTATAGAGATCTGGGCCCTAATTCTGGCGCTTTCGACTTACGTGTCGATTCGATATATTCGAGGAAAAAGTGAAAGAAAACTGTGTAATTTTCACAACTTAACATGTGTTTTGCTACCATGCTGACGCAATACCATGACTACTATGTGTAATTATGCTGACGCGACTACTATGTGTAGTTATGCGGACGCGACTACCATTTGTAATTATGCTGACACGACTACACGTAGTAATTATGCTGACGCGATAACCATGTGTAATTATGCTGACACGACTACACTTAGTAGTTATGCTGACGCGACTAACATGTGTAATTATGCTGACACGACTACACGTAGTAGTTATGCTGACGCGACTACCATGTGTAATTATGCTGACACGACTACACGTAGTAGTTATGCTGACGCGACTACCATGTGTAATTATGCTGACACGACTACACATGGTAGTTATGCTGACGCGACTACCATGTGTAAACATGGTAGTTATGCTGACGCGACTACCATGTGTAATTATGCTGACACGACTACACGTAGTAGTTATGCCGACGCGACTACCATGTGTAATTATGCTGACACGACTACACATAGTAGTTATGCTGACGCGACTACCATGTGTAGTTATGCAGACGCGACTACTATGTGTAGTTATGCTGACGCGACTACTATGTGTAGTTATACTGACGCGACTACTATGTGTAGTTATGCTAACGCGACTACTATGTGTAATTATGCTGAGTACTATGTGTATAGCCAACCTTATACCAGCAACTGGGAGTTGTTCATTATTTTATAAATCGTTTTTGTTTAAAATACTTTTTGTTGTACAATCTACAACAGAGTACATAATTATCATCTATAATCGACCCCTACTATAAAAATTGTTTAGTTATTTATATAATTTAGATATTGATAAGATTAGTAACTTTAAGATTTAACAATGTTTAAGAATTAAGATAAACAATGTAGGTCTCATGTATTATTTTAACAAAGGTAATGAAAGTAAAGTGATAACGCACGTTAACCCATCTAAACAATTTATTTAGTAAGTGGGCCAGTTTGTTGTTTACATGTGTTGTCTTGGCGTTCAAAAAAAAAAGGAACCATACCATTGAATGTCATTTGCTTTAAATTCGGCAAATTTTGGTTTAGTATAAAAATATTTCTTGCATGAAGAAAGTCCACGCAAATCTAATGGCAGGTGGTGTTACTATGTATAACTTAATCGCGGTGTTTCCGCATAAATTTTTCGCTCTCTAGCAAACCTTGTCCATTTTTTTTTTGTTATAGGTTCTCGAATCTATATTTTAACACCGGTATTCATAAAACTCATTGAGTCCTTAAAGAACACTTTAGTTATAGAAGGTATTGTCTCTTTTTTTAGCAACATAAATGAACACGGAACACCGAAGTCGCTCCTCGAGGCTTGTAGAAGTCCAAGACTTCTTGCTGCCTTCTGGAATGAGCTGGGCTGGCTGAGTAGCCGGACGTTTCATCACGCAAAAGGCCTAACTTCTTGTCCAATTGCGGAAAAGTGGACCCGCCATGAAGATGAAGAAGATGAGATGAATATGTATAAAAGAGGAAAATCTTCTATAACTAAAGTGATCTTCAAGGGTTCAATAAGTTTTCATGTAAATCTCGGGAAAATAATGGATGGACCATTTTTCTTACAATATACTATAATAGTGCTTTTGGTCAAGCGACAGTTACGCCGAACGGATTCTTTTTTATACGAATTGGCATTATTTCACCTGGCAAACGACTAGATAAACCTATCAAATCTCCGTATAGTAGGTAGGCCTGTTAATCTTTAACAAATCAAAAACATTTGGCAGAATATAAGTTGTAATAAAGCCTATTAAGCCATACGTAAAATACTTGTAACTCAATTCGACAGTTATTTTGTTTTTATTGTCCAAACTGTTTTCGGAATTGCGCAATTCATTTTTGTCTTTACCCAATAGGGCGCATACGAATGCAAAAGAGACCGACTTAGCTATGGCTCTAGTGGCGATGACGCCGCAGAAACCTAGGATGGTCCTTAGTATAGTACAGCCAAGCATTTCTCTGGATGGCCATATGATATGGTAGGGAGGAGTTTGATGCGAAGCTACCATGTTACCTAGTTGGTAATTTATCCAGGATCCCATAAGGATGCCGGCACATACACTCACAATCATCGTAGTGTCGCCTCTGAAATATAAAACAAATAGGTAAGCAATAAAGCACATAAGCTGCTAGACTTGCATGCATGATTTTTTTTAATATTCGACTCAGTCTCTGACGTCAGTCTCGCGTAGTATTATACATGGCGAGTTTGAAAGGTTGTTCTTTTGGCTAATACCTATAAGGTTCTACTGAAAAAAAAAACATTCCATTCCATTGTCTTCTCCATACAAACTAGGTTATATGGGGAAGCTGAACATTTTTTCATTTGCGACACTTGGTTCCATGGGTAAAATCGTTCGATTTGATCAGAAGAGCCTCATATTAGCCCAAAGTACAACCTTTCAAATCCACCCAAGTAAAATTAAAAAGGGAGTGTAGGCAAATAATTACTCAAAATAATATAACCTAAAAATTAAAAGTTATTAAGAAAAAAACACTGCCTAACCCCATGCTGGAAAATTTTCATTTTTTTTTTATATAAGGGTTTCCGTTATTGACAGTTTTACTATTGCTACATTTCAAACAACAGACTCGTACTCAGTATTTATTTTATAAACCTAATTAGTCGAGATTTTAAACTACTCATAAAAAGCTAGTAATCGTAATAATAACGACCTTGAAAAGCAATTGAATTTAGATTTATAAATACGTTTCTATTGAATTGAAGGCCATGGCCCGCCATGAATGAAAATACCTACATATTTAAACAGTGTTACTTAGTGCGGAAATAATACAATAAAATTATTTATTACTAGCTGACTCCACGCAACTTCGCCTGCGTAACTTTAACTGTTTAAGCAGCGGAAGACATTTTTCATTGATGCTCCGCTCCTATTGGTCGTACCGTGTCATATAGCCTATAGCCTTACTAGATAAATAGGCTATCCAACACTAAAAGAATAGGGAATTTGACTCCTTTTTGAAACCCGTTTTATATGATTCTCCATTACATAATAATCACACTACATTGATATTTCCGGGATGTCTACGCTATTATTAATAAAAATCAAAGTTAAAGTTTGAATTTCCACAATGGCGCAAAAAACGCTGTTTTGCAGTCTATGTCAAGTGTGACGTCACACGCAAGTAATCAAACAAGCGCAGATTAAATAATCTCCTATATATATTATCCTCTATTCTATTTCATCCACATGATTTATAATCTGTGTATTGTTTTGTTTACTTGCGTGTGACGTCACCAGACATCAACCAATCAAAAATGTTTTTGTTATAGATAAATTGTAAAAAATATTTAATTGTATTTCGTGTAATCTACAAAAGATATACATAATTTAGTTGAAAATAAAGTGAAATGTTTTTTACGCCATTGTCTGATAGGATGACCACAATTTATAGTATATTTTTAATGTAGTCAAATAGCCTATTTTCAAATCCAAAGATTACAACCTACAACCTCACAAACTTTACCTCGTTATAATATTAGTATAGACCTTATACGGAGTAATTCGAAGAATACACGTAGAGGGCGTGTGTGTGTATAAATAGGCAAAATATAATGACAAATTTTGTGAAGGAACTTGTATGTACCTAGTTTGCTCGGTTGGAGTACCTTGCCGCGAAAGCGAGGGTCGTGGGTTTGAGACCCATCTGCACGATTTTTTTTTTTTGGTGGGTCGTACAAATAATAAGATTGAGTAGGTATTCACGATTTTTTTTATTACTTTTTAACTATTTATACCCACACGCCTATACATATATAAGCACTCTTTTAATTGCCCGTATTAGAGTAAAAAAATACAATATAATTTTATCTATACCTAATACTAAGCGTTTTTTGGTACAGTGGAAAAAAAATCTGTACTATAAATATTGAAACATTTATTTTTCCTTTTATGTTGCCCATTCAAAAACATTATCTTCTCTTTATACTGGGTGTTTTTTCTTACAATAGAAAAAAAATGCTTTCAGTATAATTTATAGGACCCATTTTTTTAATAAAACGTATTTTTTATGGTTAAAATTACTCTAACAAAGTCTTTGTATCAAGCAAATAAAAAAACACCTTTTGACAAGTTTAGTATAAAAGTTGTTGATGTACCTTTTTTGTACTTTAAGTCATTTTATCTTAATGTTTTTGTATGGGGGACAATTGAACACATCCAATTGAATAAAAATATAATAACGATACGTATTCAGTATAAGCCACATAATTTATTCGCGCGACCAAGACGCGAGTGCAAATTGTAAATGTGGTATTGCACCGTTTTTATACATATTGGAATCGCTGACAATACTTGAAGTTTTCCTTTTAACCTTGCCCTCCACGCAAGGTGTTAACTGTTAACAAAGATGTATGAACATTAACGTAAACGATTACGTATTAAAAATATTCGTAATAGCCCATCAAATTAAACGTAGTAGTAACTACTTACTAAAACCCAATGGCCTTCAATAACGTATAATACTCAGATTGTAATTTGTGTTAATAAATGATTCACCTAAATAACTTGTAGATGAATCAGTTGACCCCTAACTCTAGACAATGGGTTGCTTATGGCAAATATGCTATAACTTTGTAGATTACATATCTAAGGTTAGTTACACACATACTGAAATATTTCAGCCTGTAATATTAGTAATAAATAAATGTATTTATATACGTGGTGGCCGAGTTGGTTAGACCTTGGACTTAGGTCCCTTTTAAACCCGGTGTGTACCAATGAGTTTTTAATCTAAAAAAAAATTTACATTTGTTTGACAACATCTCAACATCATCGAGTATCTAATAATACTCGATTACTGTTTGTCGCAGAATTAAAATAATATTTTTATGGCCAAGTTGTAATATTGTTTAATAATGTTTTGTCTATTTACTCATTATTTTGTTAAAATAATATACAGTGTGAAAGCTAATTTTGTATGAAGAACGAGGGGTTCCCGATTACGAATGCAGTGCCCTTATGCTGATGTTATTAAACTAGTGAAATTTATATTATTTTACAAATACCTAAACCATTTCTTATCTAACTGGCCAATTAAGCTTTAAAGATTTTTTTCATTAAATTATTACAATTAAATTGGAATTATTTTTGTGCTAAAGTATCTGCCTTGAACCCACAACCTTTAACCGCTGAGCCACTCAGGTTTAAGTGCCCTCCTAGCAAAGTTATAGAGAGCTCCCTTCCATCTAAAACCGTACCATACTAAAATATTAATAATAAATTATAATCACCTAGTTGGTGTCCATTTATCTGCATTAGGGTGGAATACAATAACTGATATGGATGCCCCCAATACCAACAATGGTGAATAGCTTGAGGTCAACAGAAATCCATCCAGACTATCCACTATTGGGATAAGAACACACATTAGAGCTGTTGCTAGAAGTAAACCCGCTGCTATATCCTGTAATATTTATCAATTTTAATGTCTATCTCTCATGTCTTTAATTATTCTTCAAACTACTGAACATTTCCATAAAATTGGGAGGTAAATTGAATCTCTACATTGGACTTATTAGATGATCAGAGCAAGATATAAGAAGATATTATTTGTGTATAATCTAAATTTAACTTTTATATATATATATAAAAGTTTATATATTTATACACCAGAATTCTTAAAAACTTATTGAGTCCTTGAAGAACACTTTAGTTATGGAACATTTTGCCTCTTTTTATTTGCAACAAAATTGATTATGGATAAAGGAGAGTAAACCTTCAATAACTAAAGTGTGCCACAATAAGTTTTTATGAATAAGGCCAATAGTATATACATAAAACCTAGAGATATAGATAGCTTTAGGGTAAACACAACAAGAGTTTTATACCTGAATCAAAATAAATATAAACTTACCAAGACACTATGCATTCCAAGATAAATTCGACTAACGCAAATCAATGTGCACCATGAGAAGGCTATGATTACTCCTAAATGAATGGGATATTGGTATCTATCCATTGTGTACCATAACACAGAAAATGGTATTGAAACTCCAACCATTGCGTGGGTCGAAGGCATTCCATATTCTATAGCCCATTTTTCTTGTAATTTTTTCACTGGGTAACCAGGTCTTGGCCATCTAATGATATCTTTGAAACCTTGACCTGAAAAAAAAAATTTACTTAGATTTAATATAATAATAATATGAAGGAAATTTACATACCTATTGCCCAGTTCTCAAACTACGACAAACTAGATACTAGATGCTTGGTCTATGTATGTATCATCACGGGTGCCTTATGGCGACCGCCTAGACGGCCCCAGGGTACCCAACGGAGGGGTTTTAATCCCACCTTGTAGCTAATGGTATGAGTCTATGTATACCAGAAATGATGATACTAATACATGTTATATTTTCATGATAAGCTGTAAAGAAAATCATACTATGTAATATTTTCTTGCCATGGGTGGGAATCAAACCCACAACCTCCAGATACAATGGTGTTGTTGAGGGACTATGGTTGCAACCATAGTCCCTCCGTGGACAAATGAATTGCAAAATCTGGGAAATATTACCCCTCCCCCCCTGGATCATATTATGGATGCCCCCACACCATCTTATCTATATCTTCAACTTTATACCATATTTATAAATAAAAAAAAACTGTTTATGATAATACCCTTATGAGATGGTCATTTCATTCTAGTTTAGGTGATGATATGATGATTCACTTAAAATTATCATAATTAAGACCAATAATGAATATATGTGATAATGCTATTAGATAGATTAAGTTAAAATGTTTTTGTACTTAAATTTTAAAATTTATCTATTTAAGCCATCTGTAGATTTTTTTATCATAGCAAAGATGTGACTCATTATCTACCTGGTGGTAAAAACTCTTTAAATAATGTAAATGGTATCTTTATCTTTATGTAAGATCCCATCAATAAGTGATAATCTTTGAAACTATTGAAAGAGTTGTAAAAATTATTTCACTAATCTTTAGAAGATGACTTTTAGGTACCAACCTGAAATATAGGCTATGTTTTATTTAAGTCATCAACACCATACTTATATATCTAGCTAAGCACACACACACAAAGGCATACAGCCAGACCACACTTACACACACACACACTTTTTCACTTTGTTTTAAATATATACTTTTTTTTTAATGTAACTGCTTTAGGTGGGAGAAAGGCTTTTATAACTCTGCTAGATAATTTGACTTTTAACTACCGCCATACAGATGCAAAAACCATCAAGTGACCTAGACATGTTTTAGTTTTAGTCTGTGGGTTCACCGGTTTATCGGGGACTACTGCATGATTTATTGTCAAGGTGGTAGTATTCTTTTTTTAGTGTGGTTACGAAGCAGGCAACTGATTTCTCTATAAAGCAGCGAGGATATTAAAATAGATACATGTTTTTGTGTTTTACAGTTTACTGTACATTAATTTTAAAGAAACAATATCTAAAAAATTAATAATAGTTCACTATTTCCATAATCATATACATTTATTATAGAAAAGTATTAAGATTAATAATATTTCAGTGAAATTTCTGCATGTTTCATGTTGTGCTCCTGAAATTAGATACTGCGACCGAAATTTGATAAGTAGGTGTTTTATTTCTATTTATTTCACAATTCAAGACAGAACAACAATAAACAAGAAATTTAATATCAATCTTTTTACATTGCTGGAAAGGGATATAATCTAGAATTTTATACTTAATATTAATATTGCCAATATTTTTTTATATTACTCTGTGTTCTCTTAAGTACTATTTCACCTATTCCTCTATATTTTTTTTATTATTTTAGATGTTTTACTTTAGCAGATATCTTGGTTGCGTGGGTAGCAACAGATAGTAATGAAAGTTACAAGCACAATCCTTTCAATAAATAAGAATTATTAAATATCTCAAGGTATAGAAAAGGATTAGTAAACTAAGAGCAGGATTAATAGTTGTTGCTTATCTCAAGTCATAGCTTACTAATATTAAAATTTTGTGTTTTTAATATACACTTTTATAGTCTGAAGCAATTGCTAAGTCTTAGCACATGCTAAGCAATGACTATTAAATCTAACACAAGAATTAACCTATATAAATGATAAAGTATTAAATCATAAAGATAAAACTTAAAAATTGTTGATCACTATCATATTCATAATCTTATGACTCATAAATTTATCAACTCTTGTTATCACATATTAGTGTTGAGTGTGTTAGATATAAACAGTTTCCTTAATGAGAAGTTAAGTATAATGCAAAAAGTTATGTAATTTCAAGTTAAAACTATTGTATAATAAATTCTTTTACAACCAATAATTGTTATAAAAAATTATGAGTTAGACCTTGTTTGTTATTTTTTAGGCAATTCTCATTTAAATAAAATAAAATTGATAGTACCATAGAAAATAACTTTTGTTCATATTTTTCTACAATGTATGATTAATTATAAATCTTCTGATTTGAAACAGAAGTTAATAATAAAGAATTCCCCCTAATGTAGCTCACAGAATATTTTTTAAACATACCTGAACCTAAACAATTGTATTTATTTTTTCATAATGAACATAGGCTGTTATTTTTGCTAGAAATACCAGTAAAGGTATTAAATTGATTGCTTTATTAAAATATTTAATTTTGAATATATTGATAATATAAAAAATATAAAACATTCCAAGGATTATGTTTGAAGTCATTTTATCATTTATTTGAATGCTATCTTGGTATAAATATTAATTAAAGATTTAAATATATAATTAGTTACCTATATACATAACCACAGTCCAAACTAACACAACTCTTCGACCAACAGCACCATCTATATTCCAGAACCAAAATGGTATAAATGTAGCATAAAATATTTCATCTCCTAGGGCAGTCCCCAGGACGAATAAGTAATACCAAAACTTGTTTTGGACATAGCAAACTATTTCTTCTTCAGGTGCAGAATCTGCGGAGGCATCTGTCTCACATGACGACTGGGAACTACTCGATATGTTGCTTGGGTATCTCTTGTGTTGGTGTATTTCATTAAAATCATTTTGAAGGTCTATTCGATCAGATTGAATAACTTCTTCATTAGCCGATTTGTTAAAACTGTTTATTGAATTCGAAATTCCTTTGTGCCGTGTGTATATAACACCAAAAAAGTTTTGTATTTTCACAACCAACACTGGATCTTTTAAATAATCAATAAATTTATCCCACATTATAAAAAACCTTTGAAATTATAAATAAAATTGAAAAGGTCAAACGGTGGATCGACAGTAAAAATCTTGAAAAAATAAATTAAATGGCACAGACTATGAGACTATGTACAACAGATTATATTATAGAGCTTGCATTCGTTTTGGGACAGAAACATGTTCACAACGATCAACGATTATGCGTTTTTTTTTGAGATTTCGGCGGCAAAAGTGGCGATGTGATCTGCCACAATGGTCGTTTTTTTTGGCCCAGAATGCTACCGTGAACTGATCACAATGACCCCAGTCAATAGGTGAGGCGTTGTGAACATATTTTGACATTTGTGGTTGTGACAGTTGTTGTTGTTTTAATCATCGCAGCCGTATTATATTTTTAGGATCAAATTTATTGTATTTTAAATCGGAATAACTTTTAGAAAGATTTCGCAAATAAAATTAGTGGATTGTACGATTTAACCTATATTTTACTTGACAAGTGACAGTTGACAGATTGGTGATAACAATGCGTTCGATTTGGATAGTGGTAATTGTGGCATTGTGAGTGAAACTAACCAAAAAAAAACGCAAGTTCGCATAATGTCGTCATGATCATTGTGATCATGTCTCATTCCCAAGACGAACGGGCCCTTAGTCATTATTTGTTCACCTTACACTTGTACACACTACACACTTATTTGTTCAGTGCACAGAGTTATACGATATGTGCACCATTAAATAAAAATCCCCGATTACTTTATATATTACTTTATAATAATAAAAAAATATATATGGAACCGCCATAGTCATGAAGGTAAAAACCGTGCCCGTCCGCGCGCCCCTACTGGAGTAAGCATCATTCAATTTGCAGGGTGCCGCGCGAGTGACAAATTTGTCACTCACACACACCTTTACATTTTTTACATCCTCAGTCTGATTTGTGCGTTCGGCGGAGAAAGTCGAAAAGAGCTCCGCTTTTATTGTCGGAAAAATGGTTAATTGTGCATTAAAGCTGTGTAGAAACTACTATAAAAAAAAAGTACCTAGTGTCACGTTTTTCAAGTATGTATTTAACATGATTTTCTTATATTAAACCTTAATAAAAAATTATAATAAAACCCATAATTAAAATATCAAAATCTAACGTCGTAACTATGGTAACTGTCAAACTATGTGCATCAGTTAGAAGTTGAAGAACTAGTGATGTGTTTTTATTTTTAATGAGAATTTCGATACTTTAAAATAATTTATAATCTTTTCAATTTAATTTAATCAAAAGCTATGGCGACAACAGAAGCGTCCAACGAGGTTTGTCAGTTACTATTTAGTGATGTTATTTTATAGTTGATATACTCGATTTTTGTAAATACTCGTACTTTCATAGTTATGAGATATTATACAATTATTGTTTTTTTTATATAATACTAATTATATTTTCTATACATGATACAGTTTCCCGAAAGATCCGGCATTAAAACGTAAATAGGGAGGCAATTAAAAGAGAAGAAAATTGATAACCAATAAGAATACCCGTATGTTCAGTACATTTTGACGAATCAAGCTACGATTTAATTGTTTTTCGCCTTTTGTAGTTTGAATATAACTTCCTCTTGGAGGTCGGTCAAAAATGTTGAGATTGCGTTTAGTAGGTACATGTAGTTAGTTGTGCATGTGTTTTAATTTAATAAATAATTTAATTTAATAAAGTATTTTAACTTATTGTTATATTATTATATACCTACATTTTTTTAAATCCACTAGTATTATAAATGCGAAAGTGTCTATCAGGGTGGATTTGAAAGGATGTACTTTGGGCTAATATGAGGTTCTGCTGATAAAATCTAACAATTTTTTCTATGGAACCATATTTCGCAAATGAAAAAAAAAATGTACTTCCCCATACAAATTGGTCATTTTAACGTTACTAGTTTGTATGGAGAAGGCCATTTTTTTTTCTTTTGTAGAAAGTAGTTTTTTGTTCAAAGTTATTGAGTCTATTCAAAAAATCGCGACGAGCTAGCCACTTGTTCAGTGTAGACTCATACCATCGGCTACGACGAGGTGGGATTAAAACCCCTCCGCTGGTTACCTTGATGATATGTGTGTGTATTACAATTGTATATCGATAAATAATTATTAATCTTTGATGATCTCTATAAATCCCAAAATATTTGGTTTATATCGATAAGTATTAATATTTGTTGTCGGTGGCAACACTATCGAAACTATTAAGTATGCAATTAAATATTTAGCTTTTTATAATAAAAAAACAATACACTTCATAGACACGCGCACACATTCGTGTTTGCTTGTATCTCTTTTTTTCTCAAGCAGTTTTTTAAGTGTCAGAAGCGTTGAGCTGCCATTTGAAGCCACACCTTTTTCCCCGTTCTTCATTTGTTTGACTCAGAAATTGGCGACACCGGTATCGTACTATTATGAAACAAATTATGTATCATGCTTACTCCATTGGCGCGGGGCGCGTTTTTTTAGCTTCATGGCCATAGTGCATTAAATGGCCTACAAAACAAACGAAAGTCAAACGAGTTCGTAGGCGCTATATTCTGTTCTCACTTCAACCAATTATCGCTCAGTAATTGCTTTTGTTCTCCCTTTATTTTTTCAATTTATATGGCGGTGGCCATCTTCTAGACATGTGACAATCGCGAAAGATTCAATCATTTAGATATGGTATTGTCAACTGACCAAGACAAATACACCAAGATAAAAAACATCGGTACTTTTGATTGAGACACAATATGCTGACCGAACGAAAGCAAACTGATAAAGATTGACATGGGACGGTTTGAACTCCGCGACCGAACGAAAGCAAACTGATACAGATATGATCGAAGGATAAAGATATGATCGAAGGATAAAGATACACATGGATGGGACCGAAAGGAAACAAAAGACACACTGATATAAACGCAATATGTTTCAATAACAGACCGAACGGAATTCGCAACCGATAACAACTCGTCCAAGTAAATGTGCAAAGCTGCCAGAGAATTAGATACTCTACCAAGTCTCTCTCAGTAACTTTTTCTCTTTAATTTAATTTTATATAAGTAGGTACATATCTTCTATAACTCTGTGGTACAAATTTACTTGTAAAATGTTACTTCGAATAAAAAACAAATGATAATTTCGGGAAAAGTCTTTACTTAGTGTATTTTTTATGTAGATTTCAATGAGTGTCATTCACAAATGCGCGCTAGATAGATTTTTATCTATCTAGCGCGCATTTGTGAATATGTGCTGTAAACATGCTTTCTTTTATTCCTTCTTGATTTCTACATTAAAAATTGTTTTAAAAAAGCTCTTCCATATTCTAAAATATATTAAGGGGCCTAATGAGAAATATTCCAGTAGTTATTATTTAACGCAATAAGTTTAGTCGCAAAAGCTGTCAAAACAGATAGTGGTATTATATAAAATAAACCCAAAATTGAGGGTAAATAGGAAAATAAATAGCTACATACGATTAATTTATTTACTTAACTATGATTAATATATACACTAATATCCTGAGCACTTAAGTTGGTTGCACCAATTTAAGTAATATTTTTTCTTTTAAATATATATGATGAGTAATTAAGTTTAAATTTCAGAGGTATCTTGTTTTTTTTACAAAGTTTTTCTTAACAGGGTATCTACTAAAGGTTGTAGAGAGCAAGAATATAGAGTAAGTAGCCTACATACAAGTGACAAAATATGGTAAAAAATATATCACGTCTTGCAATACCAAATTTTAGTTTGAAGAATATAGACTACTCAAATATAGAAACAGCCGTTTTTGACAGTAAACTATAAATATGGAAATATAAGTTCTATCCTGTTAATTATAGAGTTGAAATTTCAATGCTCCACACATGTTGAAACTTGCGAAGAATTTGTGTATTTCAAGATGGCGGCATTATTATAGCCAACATAATACAGACTATATAACCATTGGAATAGAACTTATATTTCAATATTTATAGTTTACGCAACGTCTTGTCGTGTTTAACGTATTCAAACTCGGAATAATGCCCCTGATTATAAAACAGCGAACGCGATAGGAATATGTCATCGCTCTAAATTTCAGTCCGTTAGAGTACTGCTTAAATGGCTTATGGTAGGATTAATAGTCGTTGCTTAGCCTGAGCCATTGCTTGGAATTGTCAAAATTCGTTTTTTTTCATATGCAGTTTAATGTCCTGAATAATAATCGTTGCTAAGCCAGTGCTTAGCACAAGCCATTGCTTAGAAGTGACAGTTGTTTCTATAATAGACAGCCTCCGTAGACTAGTGATTGCGCCTTTGGCGTTGTATCCGGAGGTCGTGGGTTCGATTCCCACCCATGGCAAAAAATAATAGTACGTTTTTTCTGAACAGTTTGTCATGGTCTGCTGGGTGTTTATAAAATATAATATGTATTATATCGTTGCTTCTGGTACACATAGTACAAGCCTAGAGCTTAGTTTGTGACCAGAGCAATATGTGTAATTTGTCCTACATATTATTATTATTATAATAGTCAGTGCTCCGAGCGGCATCGACATTCCTTTACTTAAGTCGTGCTCAGCGTCAGATTCTTCATGTTACTCTGTTATTTCTTAAGTTTCTGTTGATAAGGTAATTATGAAATTTCTTGTTATTTTAAAAATATTATTCCCTAGTTTTCTTTTATTTCTTGTGTGTATTCATAATTTATTCATACAAAATCCATGATTCCTTCTGTGCCAATGCAAATTATAAATTTTTTATTAGAAAACTTCAACAGTAGAGGGTCACCTATCTCCATGGAAATGCAACTTCTCAATACCTTGAGGTTTTTTTGCACCAGGATCCCAAGTAATATACATATTTCAGCGAGCATTGGCTTGAGGCGTTGTTTGGCTTAGCTGCGTCAATTTACTCGACTATTATAGCGCGAAGTGGTGGCTCGGCTAAGCATCGTTTGAGTAATACTTTCGTGAGCATGAATTGAGCCAGTTCTTAGCCATGACAATTAATCCGGGGCCCTACCGGGAAGCCGCATGAAATACCGGACGCCACGTCGATCGATCGAAAGCGAAAATAAAATGTATGTGATTTGACGTTTCTCGGCGATTGAGTTCTACCCATAAACAATATTTCCTATACACTTTTATCCATCGACGCGTCGATCGGTTTGTCGATGTGGCATCCCGGTAAGGCCCCCGGACATGGCAGTCCGAAGCATCGGCTAAGCATTAGCAATTGCTTAGCAACGACTATTAATCCGACCATTACAAAGCTAACTTAATTTACTTGACAGGAGTTGATTTATTACTTCGCTAAACTTTGCTTTGCTTTGGATGTTTGATGATGTCACAGAACAAAGCAAATTACGTCATTGAATTAGTTGCGAACGCTTTGTATTTATAGTCCAAGATCCCAGTCACCCCAGATTTTAGGTAAGTATAACGTATAATTAGAAAGGAATGGATACTCGCTAAGCTGAAAGCGGGCCGTTATACAGGTATCAGGAACAGGTATTAAAGGTGGAAAAAATCATGTCCTTACGTCAAAGTTGGAAGACTGGTTTTTACATATTTGATATACGATATTGTTATAAACAAACATATACAGTTGCCAGACACTTCCTGTGGGCCATAACTTTTGACAGATACTTGTTACAGTCGTAAAAAAATGTGGCCAGTTAGATTTGTCTGGCTGATTGGAAAAGATTTTTAAATATTATACTTAATAATATATATATATAATTCATCTAAAATCACAATCAATGTCTGGGGGACTGGGATCTCACTCTATCACGCACGAGTAGTGCAATCAAAGCGAATTGCCTGTGGTATTTTTTTTTTCTATTTTCCCTTATCTATTGTCTTTTATTGTTTGTTTTAATTTAATTTACTGTGTAAATACATTATTGGTGCGTTTTGTTAGCTAACCCGTACCAGTATTTCGCGCTAACGTGAAAATCAGCTGTTTTGGCGTTTTATTTAGATCATGTTAACATTTGTTAGCAATGCAAACAAAACGATACAAACACAGAATTAATATTTTTAATAAATAAATATTCTCTATCTATTATAGCAATAGCCGAGTCGTGGCTTAGGCCTGATATTTTTTTTAATATACAAGGTTACCAATTGTATCCGTGATGATAGATTCGACGGTTACGGTGGATCTATGGTCATGGTTCGAAGTAGCCTGGGTTTTGAAACTTTACAATTTAATCGCGATGAAGATTTCCAAATTGTTTCAATTAAATGTAATAATGTAGTATATTTTTCTGTATATACAGCTAGTCCTTCTATAAATATTTTAAATAAATTGTACAATATTTTTAAAAACATTAAGAGGCCTTATATAATAATGGGTGATTTTAATTGCCATAGTAATGTTTGGGGTTGTGATATTAGTGATTGTTTTGGCGATCATTTACTCGATATTGTTGATAATTTATCTTTATGTATATTAAATAATGGGACATCTACTCGTTTACATAGACCTAATGAAAATAAAAGTGCAGTGGACATTACTTTATGTACTCCAGATTTAGTTCCATCACTATCTTGGAGTGTTTTGCATTATACACATGGGAGTGACCATTACCCTATTTGCATTAAATCGTTAATCTCTTCTAATATAAATTGATCATGATCATTTTGAACCTCTTTTAAAGTACAATTTAAAAGAAATTCAACAAGATCATTGGTCTAACTATAATAAATTATTAAAAACTAAAATTAATGATTTCCCTATTGTTACTTTTCAAAATATAAATTTATGTGCTGAAATGTTTACAGACGCCATAATATCTTGTGCTGATCAAACATTCGTAAATTTAAAAATTCCTTTAATCAAAAATCTATTTAGAATTTTCCATCTGAAGAAATTTTAGAAAAGTTTTTAGATAATATTTCTACATCATATGTACCAAATATTAATGAAATACCATTACCCTTTTAATTAAATGATCAATGTAACATACAAAATTCCTTAGTAGTTCCTTTCTCTTTTGTAGAATTATAAATAGTATTAAAATCTGTTAAAGATTCTGCTCCAGGAATAGATGGAATTACATATTCATTTATTACAAAAGCACATAGAATAGTTCATGAATATTTTTTGAGTTTAATTAACATTATGTTTAAATTTTGTATTATATAAACAATTCATGGAAAACCCAAATTATACAAGCTTTTTTAAAACCAAATAATAGTGCTGATGAGGCTACATCTTATCGTCCAATAGCACTGTCTTCGGTTTGTTTAAAACTTATAGAACATTTAATTAAAAACCGTATAGAGTGGCACATTGAACATACAGATGGTTTCTCAGATAAGCAATTTGGTTTTCGGAAAGGTATAGGAACAATTGACAGTCTGGGTACTTTTATTACAGATATAAGATATTCTTTTGGTGAAAATAAATCTGTTGTGGGTGCCTTTTTAGATATAACTTCAGCATATGATCATGTTCAATTACCTATATTATTAAAAAAAAAAAAAAATTAGGTATACCAAGTAAGTTAGCCATTTTTTCGCATAATATAATGTCTGAACGGACTATAGTCGTTAGAAATAATTTCAAAGAAATAAATAATCGTTATATATATAGGGGAATTCCACAAGGTTCGGTACTTAGTCCTCTATTTTTTAATATATATAGTCACGATATTGGATATAATTTAAATGATACGTGTAAAATTTTAATGTATGCCGATGACATCCTTTTCTATTCTATTGGTAAAGAAATTTTAACATCTAGTAAAAATTTACAAACTAATTTAGATATCTTAAGTTCATGGCTTCAAAATAATGGTTTGCAATTATCTCCAACTAAAAGTACAATAGTTATATTCTCAAGTAAAAATATAATTCCTAATATTGAAATGTTATATACAAATATTAAAATTCCAATTAATAAATTTGTAAAATTTTTGGGTATTTACCTAGATGAAAAAATGACTGGTAAAAAGCATTTTGAATATCTTATTACTAAATGTGAAAAAAAATTAAATATTTTAAAATGTTTAGCTGGTGTTTGGTGGGGTTCTAATCCATACTATTTAAGACTTATTTATAATGCGATAATTAGGAGTAGACTTGATTATGGAACTTTTCTTTTAAATCCTGCAAATAAAATTGGCTGGAATAAACTAGACAAATTACAATATAAGGCTTTACGTATAATTGCTGGAGCAATGAAATCCACGCCAACTAATGCTCTACAAGTTGAGTGTAACGATCCTCCTCTAAATTTACGACGGCAATATTTATCGGATAAATTTATTTTCAAAATAGTTGGCTATTCAGACCATCCAATGTTTTAATTATTACAAAAAATATCAGATTAAGTTAATAATAATGACTATTGGAAAGAAAAAGAAAAAATATGTATTGTTAATAGTTTTAATAGATTTTTATCTTTAAAGGATCCAACAATACATTCACAATCATTACCACTTTTTGAATGCGAGTCATTCGAAATAGCTTTATTTAAGCCAAATATTATATTAGATTTTGGTGTTTCGAAAGGAGATTTTACTACAAAATATTATTTTAAGTCAATTATTGAAAATAGTTGGATAAATAGGAATTATATTTATACGGATGCTTCAAAATTATCTAGTCAAGGTTGTGTTGGTTATAGTGTTTTTCATCAAAATTTTAATAAGATTTTGAGGTTCAAGTCTCCCACTGAGACTTCTGTTTTTACAGGTGAACTATCAGCTATTATTGAAGCTGTTGAATATATTAGAGCTGAAAATTTTAATTATTCAATAATATTTACTGATTCTAAGAGTAGTCTCGATTTATGTGCCTCTAACCCATTTAAATCCTGCAAAAATAATTTATTATTTAAATTAAAAGATTTGCTATATAAATCCAAAAATAACAAAATAACATAGAAATAGTTTTGGCATGGATTCCTGGACATTCACAAATTTTAGGAAATGAAATTGCAGATGAAGCTGCCAAGCAGGCAGTAGTTAATGGAGATAAAAAAATGTTTAAAAATCATTCTTCAGATTTAATTAATTTAGGTAAATCTTTTTTACAAAAAAGCTGGACAAGACATTGGACAAATAGTGCAAAAAGTCGAGGCGGTTATTACTTTAAAATTCAACCAACCATTCCACTTAAACCATGGTTTTCGAAATTTAACTTTAATAGACGTAAATCATCGATAATATCACGTTTAAGATTTAATCATAACTGCTTGCCATTTCATCTTAATAAAATTCATGTTATGAATACTGCTTTATGTGAATGTGGTTTAGATTTAGGGAATGCTAATCATACTATATTAGCATGTAATCGTTTTGATCATAAATTAATATACAGTTCATTAGTTTCTAATAAAATACCTCTTCCTACATCAATTTCACTTATATTATATAGTTGGTCTATTCCTGTATTGGAAGTAATTTTAGATTTTTTAAATGTAAATAAAATAGATATTTGACTTACATTATTACTTAAGTTTATTAAATAATATTTTATAAATCAGATGTCTTGTTTATTCTAATTTATGTTTCAATTAATTATTTACTTAATTAAATAAACTGTGGATAATATTGTCCTTGCGTTGGAAGTCTGTTAGGGCCTTAAACTAATTGGGCGTTAACTATTTGTCTTTGGCTATTATTTTATATATAAACGCCATTTAAAAAAAAAAAAAAAGTAACATTTCGCAAAAAAAACGACTGTTACTAACGATGTTGGTATTTATTGATAATTTTTCCAAAAAAAACGACCAATGCTAGCGCCGCGCTAACAAAACGCACCCTATATTGTGTTAATATATTAATAATTGAGGAAATATTTATAGAAACAGGTCCTGGTCAAATGTCAAACTAAATTAGGACAGCCAAATGAAGATTACTGGCAATGTATTGCATAAACGCTTGGAGAGCTTCGCTTCGTTTTTTGTAAAAAAAAAATAGGTGATTTGATTGGCTAAAATCCTAAGCGCTTTATGTAAAAAACAGTAGTATACGAACAATGCAATAAAGGCAATTTATTACATTCATTCTGTAAAAAATCTAATAGCGACCACATTCTGGGGGTTAACTACAGACTCCGATACCGTGAGTTCTCGTTCGAGTTGAGATCAAAAATGACGTCATTTCATACAAATAATATTTTCAAAATTCATAATATTATATATTTTTTTTTGTAATCAATTAGGTACTCGAACTAGTTATGCAGTGTCAATTCAAACAACGATGTTTCACTTTTCGTAGTACCAAAAACATCGTTCTCGATCTCAACTCGAACGAGATCTCACGGTATCGGAGTCGGTGGTTACCCTGCTGTTTCTTATATCGTGATCTTTAGATTGCCAAAATAACGAGCGCGCTAATAACGGAATTATTATTTATGTATGCTATTAAATTTATTATATTGTTTTATTACCTAATAATTCATTTATGTTTCCTCGTATAATATATTATATATTTGCATTAATTTGCACTCTGCAATTTGGTCAATCTCTCAAAGGTTAGCTGGTAGATAATATCTAAGGCATAAGCTCGCCCATATACAATACTAGTAAGCTTTTGTGCAATAAATATTTTTTATTCATTCATTCATTGTGGTAACGCAACGTAGACGAGTATTCTGAGTTTTTAACGTTATATGTGGAAGACTTTTAAATATCCATGTACAGATAGTTCAACTCAGTTGTGCGCGCGGCCCTATGTGTGGGTAAACCTTGTACATATACAGTGACTTTGTGTGCGTGACAAGAGGTACAGTCGGGTACAAATACAGTTATTTACGGGTTTTAAAAAAAAACAGTTATTTGGTAATTTAATGTTTATTTATTGAACATTATTCTGAATCGCTATTTGAAAAATCAAATGATGAATTTTCGGATTCGCTGCTCTCACCAAGGTTAATTATGAATTCTGACTCCATGTCAAAATGTCTATAGTATTCTTCTTCTTTCTTTTGTGCATGTCGACAAGTATTACCCCACATCCCTTCATCAATTTGACTTAAACGTTCATTTATGAGTTTCATTATTTCCGCCACATTTCGGTCGATATTATGTGAAGCAATATAATTTTTTTAAATTCCCCACACATTTTCAGAAATTCGTATACCTTAGCAATGGTTTCTCGAGTCTGAAACAATAATACGTAAACGTCAACAAGGATATATTTTGCGGGCGTACAGTGTCGATAAATATTAATTACATCTAAATTTAAAAAATATTTACCTGACTCCTTAAACATTTTCTCCGTGAAGAACTAGACATTTTTGTAAACGACTGTACCCGTAAGAAAAATCGATAAGAACACGTCTTGCTCCATGCTGTACAATCTTCGAACAAAAAATATGGAAACAAATTTCTACAAGGAGAATAAGTAGTTCGGGCTTTTCGTAATAGATGTCTCTGATATTTTTTTAAACTTGCCAGATTAAAAAACAAAATACAGTGACATTACTAATTAAAAAAATAACAAATCAGTTTCCGGATCCTGCCGAATCCGTCGTTCGGCCGTTCGGTGAACTTCGGACGACTTCGGTCAAGTTCGGTCAACTTCGGTGATTGTTGTGCGCTTGAGTGCTTAAGTCTGTAACTCTGTAGATATTATTTTAAATTACGTACTTTTAGTATTCTTAATTCGTCTGTGTTTGGTGTTCGTATACTAGTGTATAGTGTGTATAGTCGAGTCGAGATTTTCTCCTCCGTATTCACTGCTTCAAAAACAATTTTTTAGAGTTAAGTGAAGTTATTGTTGTTGAAATCATGCCAAATAAATCAAAATGTTGTTGCGTGGGTGGTTGCAAAAGTTGTTGTAGACTGTATCATTAACAGCACGGTAAATTTATTTTTAAAAAACTATTGTAAAAATATAAACAACATTATATGTGGCAAAAGGCAAATTGAAGACGAAAACGATTATGTGCAAACTTTAGCCAAAAATAATTTTAATAAATCGAGAAAAAAGTATTTGTTTGTTTTATTTTCTCTTCAACAGACTTCCTTAGTGCCTTTTTATAGTTACCAATATATATATATTTTATGAAACTTACAAATATAAGTTTCATAAAAAAAACATTTAAGCTGATTTGTACCAGCCTGTTAATGTAATGTAACGATTAAAATTAAAAATGACGTCAAATGCTACTTGACATCGACTTGCAAAATAAATTTGGTACTTTCGACGCCATTTTTAATCGCTACATTACATTATCAGACTGGTACCACTCAGCCTTAAGATCTATATATATATGTATATATATACGTATATAAATAGTTGACCACCAGCGCCATCTATTGAAGCATGGTCTAAACATTTCGATTTTTTTTCTGTTGTTCGGGCTAAAAATAAAAGATGTCGCTGCTGTTTCGTTACTCAAAAAAACCCTTGAGTTATCACTCTATTTCTAGTATA
This sequence comes from Monopis laevigella, assembly GCA_947458855.1. Classification (NCBI taxonomy): domain Eukaryota; kingdom Metazoa; phylum Arthropoda; class Insecta; order Lepidoptera; family Tineidae; genus Monopis; species Monopis laevigella. Next base: position 16,079,301 of record OX381587.1, read on the forward strand.
ACAAAGTACTCTTTGTCTTGCTCGGACGACGGCTGCCGCGTCACTGCCACACGAATGAAAGTTGTATATTTACAAGCGCACGCACACATAGGGCCGCGCGCACAACTGAGTTGAACTATCTGTACATGTTCTTATTCTAAATTAAACATGCTCTATTTGCTTGTCCCAACACAATCTTTGGGTGATGATAAGGTACATATTTAAATAAGATAACTTTTTGAATTTGTGTGCAAGTTCAAGACGTATTAGATTAGCCTAGGTAAGGGTACCCACTACTCTGTATCCTAATGCTGAAATCGTTATCTAATAAAGATTATGACAATTCCAATTGCAATAGGGCGCGATACGATCTGTCAAAATGTCGTTTTATAATTAGGGGGCGGGCGGGTTTTTAACATCGTGTAGCGACCCTGGCCACTCGTAAACATCAAAAACCATTGTTTTTATTCTACCCATAGATAATATTTACTATATATTTTTATCCATCGACGTGTCGATCAGTTTGTCGATGTGGCTTCCCAGGGTCGTGTTCGGAAACTAACACTTTAACACTGGGTAATGTCACTACACTATATGCATCTCTTCTTCTCTAAGCATTTTTCAATATTTTTGTTGCACTCTGTTACACTACCCAGTGTTAAAGTGTTACGTTTCCGAACACGGCCCAGTAAGGCCCCTGTTTACGTATTCAACTATTCAACAGAATCACAGATTGGACCGCATCGTATATAGGGGACATAATATTAGTATACAATTATTAGAGCTTTTAATTTATACTTTTATTAAAAATAACAATGCGAAACCGTGGAAACAGCTAGTCTAATATGCTTAACGAATCCCTAGAAAATGTGAAGTTTATGCTATGCGAAACATAGACCTTTTTTTATCTATGGTTTCTTAAACAATTCTATGTTGGTATTTATAAAGCGTCTGGTTATTTTCAACCAATCAAATATTAGTTCGAATTTTGAAAATTCCAGGGTGGGGATTTTGTACTGTGCCGCCATATTGAGTTTGGCTGTGTGTGCTAGATGTGATTATTTTTTAGAAAATTGTTGTGAAATATCTTTTGGATACATTTGGGATTAAAAAAACTTACGGTAAGTATTAAAATAGTATTAGTTTATCTCATAATAACGTATTTTTTAGTTTATTTACATTTATTTTGATTTCCATTCCACGTCTACCGGCATGTCGTGATTTAAAATTCGATGTTAATTTTCAACGGAATTTATTTAAAATAATTACTTTCACTGAGATAAGTAATAATAGTGGTAATCTAGTAGTGTTTTACCAATTTAACACTGTTGGCCGGTAATATTTTCATAAAATAAGGTGTTCTGTTAGATTTTGAGAACAATGGCCAGTGCTCAACGCATCCATATGCAGGTAGCGATAGCTCGCATTTCCTGTTTCACTAGACACCTAGTTTAATAAGAATTACGGTACTATGTTATACTTTAGTAATATATCCTTAGGTTTATGTTATATTTTAACCGTAATGCCTTTTGTTTTTCGTAAAAATATGATTCACCGTGTGAGTAAGGGGAGTACAATGAACAAATACAATAGGGGTGTGGACAAAGTGTCATGTTCACAATAAAAATCTTATTATTATGAGTCATGTGCATGATGAAATAAAAAATAAGTACAAATCTAAAAGTTATTTAGAATAATAGTGCATTTATAAAGTTTTTTCCTAGTTAACTATTTTAATATTTTTAATTTCTATGAATTAAACATTATGAATGGATAAATGAAAAAATATTTTTTTCATAAATTATACTAAAGTAGCCAACTTAAGCAAATCATTAATCATCATTATCAGCCAGTAGCAGTCTACTGCTGATCATAGGCCTCAGCATCCTTTATGTAATATTTTTTGCATCAAGATAACCAACCTTCCACTGGTCACCCATCAGCTTACTAACTTTTAGGCTATTATCCTTAATCTCTAAATTGGGCTTATATATAATATTCTCTATATTGGGATATTCGCTAATAATTCTTACTAATTATGTTAATGGCATACATTATATCTGTACTATTAGAGCTTAGCCTACACCTACCCAGTGGTAAGCAGTATGTAGAATCCAAGAATAAAAACAACAAACTGTCAAAATAAAATAAGACACTACTATGCTGGCTTGCCCTCCTATTTCAAAGAAACCCCTATTATAGGAAAAGCAAAGGCTGGTAGAGCATTTTATTTTTAAATAGTGTGACAGATGTAAGAATTACGAAAACATTAGTAATGGAAGGTACATCTCTCACATTTTCTACCAGCTCTCAATGTGCTGTGTCTAAAAGGTAAATGGTGGATGAGATTGAAAGCTCTTCAGAGCACTGTCCATCATATAGGTGGAAATGGCTCTAAGGTGTGGTGATTTGTTGGTTGTCAATGATTTGACTGGCACACTTATGCAGAACCAACATTAAGAAAAAAATTAGTTAACTCATTCCAAAGGTTTCAATTTTTAATTCCTTAGCTTAGGTGAAGTACCTTATTTATGATTTCAAGCTTTTTAGATGCTGTTTAGGAGACATTCAAAATAGTGGTGGTAATAGAATATTTTCTTAAAACGCTAAGCTTTGATGATTGATTTAATATTAAAAAAGCACTTTTAAATGGAGTCTCCTTTTCTGTCAACACACACATCACAAATGTAAAGTTCATTCATTCATCACACAAAAAATGCCTTAACCAATTTGTATATAATTCTGCACACATACACAACATTTAGAATATAATACTTTTTGTTCCTGTTAAAGATTACCATGGGATCACCTCATTTTAAACTCTAATTTAATGTGGGTGAAGCTGTGCTGGCAACAGTTTAGTCACAATTTCATCTGTTGTTGCTGTAAACTTGTTTTTAAATACAAATATATTTAACTATACAAAAAGAACAAAGAAATAAATTTAACATAAATTAGCTATTTAACAAAATCTCTTTCAATGTCATTGGATTGGACACATAAATGATGGAAACCTTATATCTAGTAATGCTATAAATATGAAGCCCTAGTAACTATAAACAACTACAATAATTCCATTTCAAATATTTACATTTGCTATCTTCCATGATAATGTTACTTTCATGTGAATATTAGAAATGTTATTGATTGATCATTAACTGATAATAAAAATTGTTTACATTAATATTAATAGATTTTTTCAACATTAACTTTCAAGGGATTTAATGGTCTAATAAAATTTATAACATAGTATACTCTGCCAATGTAGGATATATTATTATATTGATTAAAGCTTTGGTGGTGATTATTCATGGAGTGTATAAAAATCCAAGTTCTTTCTTAATGCTTTGTAATGCCAGACTGTTTACTACACTGGCCTCACTTCCCCATTTTGTTTTGCATTCCATACACTACAACTCAACGCTATAGTTTTATAATATTGTCATAACATTTTTTGTTTGCGTCATTCTGACTTGGCCTACCCATTTGTATTGGAAGTATTTTGTGGCTTAAATATTTTGTACAATGGTAGTTAGTGTGTAGTAGGTACAGTGGAAATTAAACTCTTGTTACCATTTGCATATTTTTACATAATCTTTTGTAAACTTAATCTAGGTACATTTTTGAAGTACTTAGTTCTACATTTGGCATCCTAAAAATAAATCTATTTATAAATAATAATAATATTAGTTTTTTTAACTAGGGGTTGCAGTAGGAACAGAGGTGGGTAGCCATCAATAAAAATAGAGAATCACAATATAAAATGACCCATTTTGTAACTGCATCAATATTAGGTGGCATAGTGGGAGTGATCAATGCTGTTAAAGAATGTATTGGATTGCTATATTTATGGATTTTGTAGGTCTGCTCACAATCAACTCATCTAAAAATATATAATGAAAAGGCAAGAAAAACATTTTTGGTCATATAATCATAACAATTGTAATTTAATTAATACATTGCTTAGTTTCGTTTAAACTTTTAACTTTAAACAAACTAAACTAAGCAATGTATTATGAATTTTCATAGTAAATAACTATTGTCACATTTATAAAATATACCGCTGGTATAGTATTGCTCATTATTATTTGGTACAATGTAAGTAGATAGGTATACTTTGTTACGTTACTAATGCCCAACTTATAACAACCATAAAATATACAGCGACGGGTTTGTTATAAGATGATTTACTTAAAAACTTATGGCTTAAGGAGAAAGGTAAATATGGATTCGCAAACTCGATAGTCAAAAAACATAAACTTTGTTTTTGGTTATAGGTATTAAAGTTTTGCTGACTCTTTATATAAAAAAGTACTTTAGTTGTATTTCCAAAAGTTTTCTATTAGATTCAAGTAAGTAACATTTTAGTTTCCAAATAACTTATTAAAAAAAAGTTTAATATCATTGAAAACACGTTTAGTTAGACTTTAGAGTTCACTAATCCATTTCCTGAATTCCTAAATACTAATACTGAAAATGTACTGACTAATGTAGCACATTAATGAGTTGATTTTTTCTGTTTATTCATACATAGGCTATGTTCTGTCGAAATATCCTACATCCTTTCAGATAGGATGCACTTCCTTCTGCTATATTTCAAACTTCAATCACCTAGCTATTATACCATCATGTAGTTAGTGTTGTTGCAATGTTAATAATGACTAATAGGTTCTCTAATAATATGTAGGACAATTTTATTTACACATTGCTCTGGTCATAAACTAACCTCTAGGATTGTACTATGTGTCAGAAACAATGATATAATACATATTTTTTTTTGTCTAAATATGTCATTTATTGACATCTTTTTGTAATTTAGCCTAATCAACCATTTCAGATTAATTAAGATTTCCATTTCATTTAAGATTTTTAATTATCAGAATCTATAATAATAGATCAGAACTAGAAATTATCTACTACATAATATATTTTATAAACACTCCGACCATAGCTTAATTCAAACAATCAAATGTGAAGTAAAGCATATCATTGCAAACCTACAACACTGGGTCATTAAACATGGAAATTGTACTCAAATTAAATACCTATTAAATTATAATCACAGTTACTTATGAACCTACTTACCTTTTCAGTTATTTCAATATAACTGTATACCTAATTAATTAGCGAAACAAATAAAATAAACATTGTTTATATTTAACACAAATAGCTAAATTGACCACAAAATTGCTGACTCAACATTAAAATAAATGGCTTTAGTAATTACTGTTAATTGTTGATTATACAAACCCAATAAAATAAGTAGTTTATTTAGGTAATGTTAATTTCTGTTTAAATATTTGATTAAGGTTGTGTTGCACCAAAAATATTAAGAAGATATATTACTGTCAACATGGGTGGTTCAAAGATAGTTAAATATTACGAAGAACCTTGGCCTTACGTTGGGCTATTTCGGGACCGTCGCACCGGCAGAAAGTTACTTGTTGCCCTCTTCTCTTTTCTACACATATGTGTAAAGGAAAATAATATTTACATTGTTTTTTTTTAATAAAAAATAACTGACTATAATAACAATATTATTATTATGTTGTGATGAGAAAGAAATTCTTTGAAAAGTGCAATAACATCTAAACGTGCACTAATTTTAATGCCACATTAGAGAAAATTACTTTAAGTTCAATTACCTTCATTTGAAGATGTAAAAACTAAAATATTCCACAATAAGCAAATTTATTTTTATAGTGCACATATAAACATACATGCAAATTTTGTGCCACTTTTTGATGCTATACATTTCGTAGACACGTCTGAGTACCTGAGTACGGGAACTTCCTTCCTTCAGAGGCTCTACCGTGACTTCTTGCTTCGTATTAACGTAACGTTACAAACGATCGCTTTATTTAACGTAACGTTAAAACAGGACAAATAAAACGATCCTATTGCTGGTTCTTGACGTATTACATGAATAAGCCATGTAGATCCTCAAAAATTCTCAAAAACTGGGCTTTTCCATTTTTCTGAAAGCAAATTGGAGTATTTCGGCATTCTAGAAGATTTTAGCATAATACGTTTTATTTTATCAGTATGTGGTCATTGCCCTAAATTTGTTTTATTTTTTAGACTAATTAAAAAAAACAGCTTGTTTTTTCTATTATTGTTAACCTAGGGCGGCTGGAACCATATATCAGGGCCTAATTCTGACGATTTCGACTTACGTACGTATCAGTTCTATATAGTCCAGTGAAAAGTGACAAACTTCCATAGAAAACTGTCAGTTTCATTCGAACACCTACATCCAAGCCGACAAGTAGATTTTCCCCTCAGCGTTATATCTATTGATTCTAGAATTGTTAGCGACATAAACTTCTTACTATCTCAGAAATACAATGACATGTCATCATGCATTTATAAATATAGGTTAAAAAAAATATCCTCTTTGCTTGTGCTTTTTGTTTTTATACTACATTTAATGTAGCTACACCTATAGCTACAAAGATTCTAAAATTATGAACAGAAGTCAAATAAAGATTAGACGAAAGTTCTATTGATGGATAGCAATTTAATGCCCACACAAAATTTCACCAACGATTCCTAACTCTAAAGGAGCCCTTAAATAAGAATTTTGACATATTTGCTATGAAACAACTGTCATTAATTGTCCCTTAACTTTGTTACGGGCTCCCTTAGAGTTAGTGAAATCGGGCATAAGTACGTCGGATAATGTTTAGAAACCTTCGGTTGGTTTATTTACATCTATTCTCAAAAATATTACTTATAACTACTTAATATATTTTTTTTAAATCTAAAGTATAAAGGTAATAGAACAGCGAACAAGTTTAGAGTTCCGGGTGCACGCAGGCAGGGCTCCCGGTAGCTCGAGTGACTATGCGGTCAATATTGCGGTCGTCGCCACAGCCCGATCGATTTTCCACTTAGCCAACAATACCTCGGCAACAGCACAACAGACGACCTATAAGGACTCTCTTTTATGCCTATTGCGAATCTTGTTACACGTACATTCCAACACCGCGTGCAATACCTATCTATAAACTGTTTTTTTTTTATTAGTCTCATCTCTGCTAGGTAGGGCATTTTTGCGATGAGCTAGAGATTTTTTTTGTAGGGCAATTTACACATATTGCTTTGGTCACAAACTAAGCTTTGTGTACTTGTGGCCCAGAAATAATCATATATACATATTATCTATACTAATATTATAAAGCTGAAAAGTTTTTGGTTGAACGCCTGCGTACGAACTGAAAAAATATGTTAGTGTTGGATAGCCCATTTATCGACGAAGGCTATATGCTATATAATGTTGCAAAAATTGGTAAAAATATTCCATTTACGAGCGTATGCTGCGTAAACGGTTAAAGTTACGCAGACGAAGTTGCGCGGATCAACTAGTCTTTTATAAACATCCAGACTATGATATGAACTGGGGCCTGACCAAAGAACACGATCGCCAATCGAATCGCCTCATCGTTCGATAAAATTGTATAGCAATTTTACTCTATGGGTAGAGTCCGATCGCCGAGAAACGTCAAATCCCATACATTTGGCTTTCGATGGGTATTTCGATTCGATTATCGATCGGCTCTTTGGTAAGGCCCCAGTACAGAAAAGCGTACTAATATTTTTTTGCCGTAGGTGGGAATCGAACCTACGACCTCCGGATACAATGCCATAGAAGCAATCACTAGTCTACGTCAATCGAATCGAATCGTAATCGGAACATAATATAATCGTTCCCGTATGATTCTAGCAATGCTATTACAACACGATTTACAAGAGAATTGAAACCAAGTTACTCTGGTTCAGTTATCTGTGGCTGTAGCCTAAAGAATATTGGTTTGATTGTACCTTGTCCAAGGCATCTACTATACAAATTATATGAAGTACTACTACATTTTTTGCAACCTTTTTTGCACAACATGTATCAACCAATGTCCAGTGATGATGATGACTAATGTAAGACGAACTTAATCTAATTATAAGCTAACCCCAACAGAATTGCTGTCTTAATATTACTTGCGCATCGAAAGCAAAACCGAAACCATCCGTTCCGCACGCATTACTAAAACCCCCAGATATAATATTATAATAGCCTATATCGTTTACTATTTAACAATGTTATCTTTTGCTATAAAATGCGTAATTAATTGTCATAAATTGCATATTGTATGTTTATAAAGTTAACTTGCTCTTTACTAGTATATTACTTATTATATTATTTATAGCATGCTGATAAGTTTTAATTAAAATAATACTTAAGTATACAGTATTATGTATTATTAATATTAGCGCGTGGGTGTCCCGTGGTGGACACTTGAACCACTGTAAAGCTATTGAGAGCAGGCGCAGATCTCCTGACAGTCCGACTGAAAATGTTTTAAGGGATTTCGCGGGCAAAAGACAAATAATCTAGACAAAAAAAAATTTAATGAACTAAAAAAATAACGTAAATTGGATATACCTTCTCGGGTTATAAGCACATAGATAGATTTTATGCTTATGAAAGTTCAAGAACTCGCCATCTTGGAATCTATCGCTTACCCAATATAATTTTATTTTTCGTTTATTATTTGGGTACAATTTCTTTATTTTTCGGAAACATCGGTCTCCAAACTTGCTCTTTTTCACCTATAAGAAAAATTTTACCTCTTAGCTATCCATATCTCTTCAAACTTTCCTTTAAATTTTCAAAATAAATCGGACAAGTAGTTTTCCAGGTATTCTTGCAAAAAGATACTTGAGTCTCACCACAAGTCGAAAACCTAATTAAACGATGAAGTCAATATAAATATGATAATTTTATTTCCATTTTATATTTTTCTCAATTACAGGCTTGGGTAAGCAAATTGAAGTCTCTATCTATATAATGGAAAAAATTTTTTTGAGTATATAAACCAGTGTCTGATATAAAAAGTCACACGGGCATTGTAAATCCCAAGCCATAAATAACCAATAGGAGTCCATCAATCATTATCCTTCGCGTCGGGCGTTAGCTATCGTTAAACGATCCCTGGTCCAGATATCACGTGACCTTGAATGCGTATAGCTGTCAAGGCCGCGGATCAGACTTGTATTTGAATTGACGACGTGGCCCCGCAGTTAAGTGGTTTTTATTGTGTTTCCAACGACAATAAGTTCGGGCTCACCGCGCGGCCAAAAAAACTTACGAGGGAGCGTAGTGGGAGGACGGAAAAGGGTCAACCACCTCTATGCGTGAACCGATTTGGAATAACTCTACATTTACGCTCCGTGAGCAGCTCAAACAATGCTGGAGATACGCGTGGTGATTACACACATCGTTAAATAACGAATTTGAACTTGATTAGCTTCCCCCCGAACCGCTAGTTATTTCCGATGTACGCGAACCGTGCATGCAATTGTGTAGGTAGCTGCAGCTCCGAGTTCAAGTATGACTGAACTCGGTATAAATAAGTATATGCAGAAAGTTGTCCTGCCGAGTTAGTGGGATGATCGCATTCAGCTAAAGCTGCTCGGGTGTACGCAGGCTTATCGCCAATTCTCCTCGGGCTCAAAGTAATTTGTATTGGACATAAGATGCATCGGAAGCGGTGAATGTTTGTGCATAGATAAGGGCGGGTCATCGTATGACTAATGTCTTTGCTATTTGAGTTGGTATCGAGTGATAAGAATGATGCCTAAGGAATTCGTCCACTGTTAATGACCGCAGGCGCCAGTCGGTGATTGTCCTCACAGTTAGTTGCGTGCAGTAATTGTGTAGGGTGACATCCGCGTACCTAGATATAGGTTGGCGTTCAATTAAACCCTGCTAGCTATTTCGGTTGTGATATTTTAGTTACGTTGGGTAGCATCGTAACCCAGTGACTCGGTCTGCATTCGAAGACGCCCTGCCTTCGTACCTGGACTATTTTTATCACCCTGTTTATTGTCTCCGATTTTGACGTACCTTGTGAATTGAATCGGAGACATTCAACTCTTGTTGTACTGGTAAGATTTTTATTTTTCTTTGCTGTTGATAAGTCGCGTTGAAATTATATACATCTATAGATTTTTTAAATCAAGAGATCATATTTTATTATTCTAGTAATCTGTGGCCGATTTTATAAAATAAATTTTCTAAAATAGGTACTATCTCTAAAATAATGATTAAATCTGAAATATTTCTCATAATACATATCTTTTATGCAATGGACCTCTAAATGTAATAAGTAAAAAATATAGGTATATTTTTTGATGCAATATTTTATATTTATAAGAAAGAATATAATTGTGGAGACCCGCCTACCAAAACAATAAGAAACAAACTAAACTTGCCGAGAAGTTGTTTTGGGAGAAGTTTAAGACACTTATACCACAAACTATTGTAAACGTTATAAATCTTGTATTGTCAAACAAGTTTTACTCAAATACAGCTTTCTGGTTATATCTTTAACAAATAAAAAGTTTATATTGTTTGTTAAAAATATAACCAACTTGCATCGGTCTATTAAAAAAAAAACATCGGCAAGTCGTAGGTATGTTGTTGTAATAGAGAAAGTCCGTTATGGCTATATTCTTTTTTTTTCATTCAAGTACCGATCTCTTTATCTCGACTAGATATTTTTTGCCGGCATTTTTTAACACGCTATTGCCACCTGACCTTTGTAACCCAAAGGAGAAATCGATATAAAAATGTATAGTTACACATCACATATAGTACACAGGTACTTGGTCTCTACGTAGATAAAATCCTATTTTCAGACACTAGGGTCAACTTGCTCTTTGCCCTTTTAAATAAACATTGCGGGTTGAATAAACACTATTTATATGTTTATAATACTCGAGCTTCCTTCCAATTACCTATGTGCCTTCTTGTCTTTACTAAAATCTTACTTATAATACCATCACGGGTGCCTTGTTGGCCCCCGAGAACCGTATAAACGGACTCAGGGTACCCAGCGGAGAGATTATCCCGTCCTCATTTCGCCGATGGTATTCGGAGGCAAAACCTAACAAGCGGCGAACTTGTTGCGGTGTTTATGATGGTATAGCCTCGTTGTATAAAGCGATCACCCATCCCAGGTCCGGCCATGTTATCAGTTGCGCAGTAACTTAGCCACTAGGCTCCGCTTTTTTAAAATCGTACTTATATTTACTAAGATCTCCACCAGTTCTAGTAGAAATATAAATACTACAAATGCTACATACCTTAGCAACCTTAAGAGGCTATGTATTTTTTTTTCAGGCTAATGCTTTTCAAAATTTACCAATAACGGAGTAAAGAACTCTATATATTACTAAAAAAAATCTCGATACAATTATTTGTCAAAGCAGGCTCTTTAAAAACAAGAATATTAATTTATCTCCAAAAATATCGACGTAAATTGAATTAATTTTTGATACAGTTTAGTAGACAACCTACTTTTATAACTTAATGATACTATATTTTTCTAATAATTCGCACATATTTACACAGAAAGCGATTCTTTGATTTAGCGCTTAAGTCCTTTCTATAAATAAAACTTTGGAGGCGCTCGCTATAATTTGTCCCATTCTTATCTGAGAGCTGGAAATCTCATCTCATGTCATTTTGCTCACATTTCATGACGAGTATTCAAGTGACGTCATGTCTCTTTCATTCTTTTTACTTTTTAAAGATAAAACATTTTACGCATGAAAATAGGCACACTTAGGGTCGGGTTAATAGTCGTTGCTAAGCAATTGCTTCGGGCTGTCAAACTGCATCCAAGACAGTTCCAAGCAATGGCTCATGCTAAGCAACGACTATTAATCCGACCCTTAGACCATGGTATAACTTACCATAGTCTAAGGGTCGGACGGACAGGAAAACGTACTAATATTATTTGCTATGGGTGGCTATCGAACCCCATTCTCTTGGTATAACGCCATCGACCTAACCACTAGTACACCACAGAGGCGATCAATAATTGTTAACACCTTTTGAATTGGTATTTGATGAAGTATAGCGTGCTCTATCGTAATGTAGGTATAGCACGAAGCACGATCATTCAATTTGATTAATAGTATTGTTATTTGTTAAAAAAATCTTCGCGTCTCTCAGTTACGGAAATCGAATCGTGTGGTAGTCCTATAGAACATGCTATTTTAATTTCCATTTAAAACTTGTTAACGAATTATTTATGGTTGTACGGATTTTAAACGTACTACTTCTGGTATTTTTTCTGGTCGTTTTTAGGTAAATTGCCCTAAAAAAGTGTAAAAGACTCGCTAATCTTACTTTTAAATAGATACAGTCGACCAAGAAAGTGGTTTGACAAAACTTCCCATGTCATCTAAATATCGCTAAGGTGAAATATAAACGTCACTATAATAAATGATAAAGATTGTATTAACTGTCAGAATTGTACAAGGGATACTCATACATACATATCATCATGGGTGACTTACGGCGCCTGAGACCGCCTAGACGGGGTTTTAATCTCACCTCGCCGTAGCCGATGGTATTTATATATATATTAATCTGTCGACAAACTATTTATCTAGTTTGGCACAGAAATACTTTAAAATTCTGTATTTTTTGTTCGTTAAATAAAGAAAAGAAAAAAACAAAATTGCTTATTACGGGAAAATTAGGCCGATGGACTATCCAGTGCTATGTTAAAATAATTAAAAAAAACAAAGGGGAAATTAACTTCAACCATAGGGTGGGTGGTAAACCACAATTTGACAACATCATCTCAAATCCTTCCTTGTTTAATAGCATTGCTTTTGTATGTTACCAACAATCCTCTCTTCTCTTATTTTTTCACTTATGTACAGGGTTTCAGTACTGAATTTTAGCCAACGTAGAACCCACATTCTACATGCTTTCTCTTGTCAACAGGATAAGGAAGTAGTATGGGTGCAAAGCAGAGCAAGCGTTCGGTGGACATCAGCGGCAAGGAGGCCGAGGGAGGCGGCGACGTCGCCACAGCGGGAGGCGCCGGGCGGTTGGAGCCGCTGGCAGATGCCGACTCCCTCAAACCTCACCTAAATGGTGACGCGCACATACAGACTCCTGATGATGTTGGCGTGAGTATTGGCTGGCAAAACAACATGAGTTTCGAGACCAAGTTTTTAACCAGCTATCCCTCAATTCGCACACACAATACATGTGTAAATCAGTATTTTGTGCAGAGTTAGGGTGTGTTTATGTAAACACATCAGTATTTTGTGCAGTAAAAATAAAAGAAAACCTAAAAGGGCTAAAGTACGTTTTCCTAAAAATGAACACTGGTATTAATAAAAACTTGAGGCCTTTAAGAACACTTTAGTTATAGTAGGTTTTACCTCTTTTTTTTTTGTTGAAAAAAAACTGAATATGAATAAAAGAGACAAAACCTATTTAACTAAAGTTTTTTTTGAGTACTCAACAAGGTTTTATGAATAAGGCCATGTAAATTTTATTTTTGCTGCTGCATAAGCCTATAACTTCTCTTGACTTTTTAATCAACAGCAGAGAGATATGGTAGGAGTAAAAAAACTAATCGATAGAAGATATTTATGGTACTCGAGGTATTGACTAGATTATCGATCCGAAACGTCAAATTCTAAACTTTGTATGCTAGTAGATTTGTATTTTTTCTTGGGGTCAGATAAGGGGCAGAACAACACGAATTGAACCTGGCAGGCCGGTTGAATTTTATTGTTATTATAAAGTGGAAATTAAAAAAAAAAACTAGTAGAAATAAATTATTATTTGCACTACTTAACATCTTTTTACACACATTTCAAACAACAGGAAAAGGAAAAGAAATTAGAAAACGGAACTCCAGAAAGCGACAAGGATGCCACAACAGAGAAAGAAAAAGATAATGCCACAGAAACTGCAAAAGAAGCACAAGAAAGTCCAGTCACCAATGGAGAGAGTGAACACAAAGAAGGAGAAAACGGAGAGTCTACACCTGCAGCCACACCCGAACAGGAATCTGGCAAGAAACCCAAAAAAGAGAAGGTAATCATCTCCTTTATTTACATATTTTTAGGCCCCAGTGATTGAAAAAATCAATAAGAAATGAATGAATGTATTATTTATTTTGAAAGTCGAATGACAGCTAGTGCATACGACGCTATTTTTAATTATATTTTAACGTTACAATACTTTAACGGACACATTGAAGCAACTCAGCCTTAGCCCTGCTAAACTCCAACTATTCAACCTGGCATAAAATTCGCGTGCTCTAATGTTTAACAGTTCTGCAGCTGTGTTGTACCTGCCAGTGGCCAATTTATCTTTAAGGCTATGTCGATAACTTAAGTTATGAGGGTAACATAATATATTTTTTGTTAAGGTAAAGAAGAAATGGTCGCTCAGATCAATAAGCTTTAGCAGAAAAGACAAACCCAAACAGGAGAAGAAAGTTAAAGAAGAAGAAAACAAAACTAATGGAGAGCCCGAGAAAGTACCTGAAGAGGTAAGTTTTTTTATGTTGAACCATTTTATCATTATTTTTTGTTTCTTTTAGTGAAAATCCTATTTCTAAGTGTTTTGGTGAGACGCAATTCCATTTATCGTTGTTTCCAACAGTTTTTTTTTAACATCTAGTTTGACAGTCCGATATAACGACTAAGCGCTTGGTAAAGCCACGACTATTAATCTTAGGGCCAGATGTCTGAATAGTCGCTGCTTAGCCTGAGCCATTGGAACGGTCAAAATTTAGTTTTTTTCATATGCAGTGACAGTTCGAAGCATTGGCTAAACATTAGCAATTGCTTAGCTACGACTATTAAGTCTCCAAACTGCTAGACTGAAGCTGACGCCCAATCTATTGCAGTATAATATAACCGTCAGGGATCGCATCGTCTATCTGCGATCGCAAACCGCCCACCAACATGGTACTTTAGGCAATACACTCCCAAATGAGGATCTGGTGCTTTTGGGAGAGACAGTCCAGCTGTGGACTGCAGCAGGTTAATAATAATAAAGAATTAAAGATAAATAAGCTACATTTGCCAATTTAGCCAGAACAGTTTAAAAATTCCTTATGTTCGTTTGTATACCGAAATCAAACGTCATGACGCGAAGAGGGGTTCCAATATCTCGCACAAAGCTTTTTTCATTCTTCCCGACGATCGGCGTGACGTGGTGTGGGGGACTAAAACCCCTCCGCTGGGTACCCGGACGCCGGTGTTCTCGGGTGCTGTTAGTCACTCAAAGGATGTTTATTTATTTATATAATAATCGACCTAGAAAATTAACGCAATCTTATCTGAAATCTACTTAACTTCGAATTTTGAACGTTTTGCTTCTAATTTTATAACCCAATCGAATTCAATAATCTTTAAAACTGCATACCCTAAACGCCATCATAATACTGTTTGTGAAGATAAAAATATGACCATGAGCTTTGAAAATAGTACGTTGTAAGTACGATACAAACTTGATGAACACGTGTGGCGATAAAAAACTATTACGTTTCTATTTAGCTGGTTTTGGGTCACTAAAAAAATAAGTCATCGACCTCTAGCCGTGCGAATTACCAGCTCGATGTGAAATCTTGTCGCACGTGTTTGTGGATTGAAATCGATCGCAGCTAGCTTACTGAAAAACAATCCTTTCTACTTTTAGGTCATCTGTTTGCCCTAACCATGATACTGGCTTAGTATGTATGGAAATAGGAAAGTAGTAGCGATTAATGGTCGATTCCTATAATATTTGGTAACGATTTGTCACTGTTGCCCCTGATAGGGTGGCCACTTTCTGGAAAACATGGAAAACCGGGAAAAGTCAGGGAATTTTCAGAGACTGGAAAAGTCATGGAAATGTCAGGGAAAACGCTAGGAGGTCAGGGAAAATATTTAAAGTGCACACACAACTTGCTACTTTAAACGACTGGCAACCTAAGCGAGGCCAATCAATGTAATAAGTTCAAAATGTGCTTATTTTTTAAGAATGGTAAATATATTTTCGCTCTATATTGTCCGATAATATTTCTAAAAATAATTGTTTCTATTTTCTAATATGTTTTATCTCAAATACTATTTTGTTTTCGAAAAATCAATTTAAAAAACCTAATATATTTTTTTGGGATTTTTCTCTTCTTTCTAAAAAAAGGGACTGGAAAATCTGGAAAAGTAAGGGAAAATCGTATCCAAAAAAAAGTGCCCACCCTGCCCTGAGGACGTTTTATTTATAGATCAAAATAAGAAAGTAATAGCGATTACATGATGAAACAAAACCATAAATGAACAATGATTTTTCTAAAATTTAAGAAAGGTTCGTTAAATCAAAAACTTTAGAATATAATTTGTGTTCGAATTACAAAGGTATCTCTAATATAAATAAATATAAACCTTAATACCTTTTAATGTATTGTAGGCAATTATACTTTTTTTTTTCTACGAGTATATTATTATCTAAATATTTTAAGAACAAAAACTATAATTAAGGCCAATTTGAACTTTAATGCTAAGGCAGAGAGTAGTGCCTAGTGCCTACCTACTTGCCCACAAACCTACTTACAGTTTAAACGCAAGCGATAATCGGCTTAACGTGTTAGGAGTTTGAGATGAAACGTTAACTTGAGATATATAATGTTAGCACGCAGGGACAACAAGCTACAACAAAGCCGTTAAAATAATTACGTCTATAGTCCCGAACCATAGGTCTAAATCAGTAGATAGAGATTGTCTTAACTTTAGTCACCTTCGCGCGTGACTTTTTTTTATTAGAGCCTGACATGTAATAATAATAATAAACAATTAAACTGTAACCTGGGCTGTTCTTTTTAAGCTATAGTAACCTGTATTATGTAACATGTGAATCTACAACCAACTGATTATTGTAAGCAGTAGTCAACAACCAATATTCCATTTAGTCTATGATTGTTAGGTTATTATAAGATACTGTAAAGACACAGGCTGGTAAGGTAACACTTTTTAATAGTGTTGTTTATTATCTGACACTGGGTGCGTATTATTTTTTTACCAATGCGAGAGGTTCTGTGTCAAAGGGGAGGGAGCAATAACGTTAATTTACCTCTGTCTCTATCACGAACAGACGGTAAAATTCAGACAAACCCTTGGTTTATCCGTCGTAGTACTACCACGCGCTTTGTGTTTACTTTGGCCTTCTATAACTTAATCCGTTTTCTGTGGCCCCAACCTTAATTAACTAATTAACGTTAAATGAAGATTGTTCGAATACTTTTGTTTCCTCTCGCTTCTTTCTGTTATTCATACTTGTTTATGGTCGAAATACGACGCACATATTAATTAGAGAGACAAAAACAGTTTAGAATTTGTAACTCAATAACTGGAATTTAAGGTTGCCTAAATTATATTTTTACAGATTTTCAGAACTAAAATTTTGCTTGTTATTCAGAAAGTTATTTTTTGTTTGTTCCTTCATAATATTATTGCATTACCGGCCATCTATTTCTTCTAATGTATATTGTCAAAATCTTATTTATCAAATAACCTTCTCTGATTGTTGGAGAATACGCTTATAAATCAACCAATGTTTTTTTTTAAACAGTACATAAATCAAATTTATTTGTGGACTCCTAACTGTAGTCGCTAGCGGCTGTAGTCAATAACAGTTGGAAAATACTCATGTTAGAGCTGCAAAAAGTAACCGGCAACAGCAAAACGTTTCTGAATAGCATTTGAGAAGTTCTCCGTAAATTTAAGTTATTTAAATGCTATTGCTTTAAACTATATAATGTTCTAAATCTTTTTTAGCACCGCCATAACGTGTTTTTAGGGCTTATTAAGTAATTATGGAATCAATCGGCTGAAGGAAGGGTGGTCATTCAAGTGCGAAATGGATCGTCTGACCTTGCCGATCCATGTCTACCGATAGAAACGTTAATATCTATAACAATAGAATGATGTCGAACGTTGCACCCGACGCAAACAATATGCGCATTATATTAGAATTTTAAGAGGATTTGTCATATATCTTAATAATATAATAGACAGGACAAACCAACTCTTAGTTATCAATAAGATTTAGTAACAATTCTAGTTTTTTATTTAACTTTAGCCCTAGCAAAATCTAAAAGGGTCTTATTATTTTTATCTTACGATTACAATTGAAAAAGTTGTTAAAAGACGCACTTTTGTATGTGCGACGTCATTGAATATTCCCTTGCTTATTACGCGCAGCACTATGCGTATGTTATTCATGCAGTCTAAAATCTTCTAATTTAATTCTAGTCTATTTAAAAAAGTAAAATTTCTTTAGAATTATGGCTTTTATTCGGACAGACACCTGTCTCACCATATTTTATTTACTATATAAAAAAATGCTAAAATAATCGTCTGGATATGTATAAGATACACTTTCTTTTAAAAGTCGTGTATATAAATGGTTTTTATTCACATATTTACATCAAATAATAGTTGAAGCGTACAGGCTGTAGCTTCAGTTCAGAATATACCATGAAAAAAATACATTCATATAATACCTACTCAAACTATACCTCATTTGGTAGCATTAAAATTTTACACAGTTCTAGAACGTCACTAGTACAGCTACATTAAGCTAATGTATAGCACTTAATTAAACGAGTTAAGGTCCTCTTTGAAATATAATTTGTATTCAGATCGGTAAGTGATTATGTCGTTCCCCATTGGATTGCGTGGACATGGTAAATAACTAAGGGGATAGTAACAAATTAGGAATAAATTAAGTACTTTGCAGTAAAGTTTGTATATTCAGACAAGCGTATTTATGACTTTACGGTTAGGTGTAATCTTATTAATTATAGAAATAGAATTTCCAAAACCTAATTAAATATTCTTTTCATTAAAAATTGGTTATATATCTACTTTGTCATGTTGTTTTCCTGGGGGCCTAAATATACTAAATAAATTGGATATCAACTGCACGTCAAAGTTAACATTTGTCATATTTCCCATACAAAATGTGTCAAATTATAACTTTCATTTAAACTGGGTGTTTTTGTCGCAGTTGAAAATAAATATATGTTTTATGATGAAAATAATGAAACACTTGTCGCCCATACAAAAACATAAGATAAAATGACTTAAAGTTCAATAAAGGTTGTATCTCTCCAACTTTTATAGTAAACTCACGATTAAGAAACCACTGGTCTAAATATATTACATTTGCTTGATACGAGGACATTATGTATATTTTGGAGTAAATTTCACCATATAGGCGTCTATATATACATATTTGGAGTTCTTCTGATTTTTTTAAAACATCCTCAGTCCATGCCCTTTCTAACGATATGCTAAAAGTGTAATTATCGTTTTAAAGTTATTAATTAATTTCCGCAACTAGGGGCACTTTAAGCAAAAATTTCAACTAATGAAAATTAGTAATTAATTAAAATTTGTAGGATGTTTTAAAAAAATCAGAAGAACTCCAACCCTGTTAGTTTTTTTTTAAACCCCATAGAAAGTTGCCCTTAAAATTATTTCTTTACCTTACTACGGTACTTCAGGCCCCATAATTTTTCTTCTCCACAATTTTCTGGTGTAAAATATTTTTTTGCAGGACCCTAAGACTCTAACGATTAAAACAAGACCATTAGCAGACCGGTCCCATGGATAGATTTTGAGCTACAGGTAGTTTTAGTAAAAAATTCACAAAAAAATCAAATAAAAAATAAAAATAAATTAAAAAAAAACCTTGAGGCCAAGGTCAATATATTGGGCGGGGGTAGGTAGCAGACTATCCCTAGTTTCTACCCTAGGCGTATGTACAGCTCCCTTCCAAACACCCTGTATATTTTAAGAAGTATACCTACCTACCTTTTTTTATGAAAAACATGGGTTCTAAAGTGCAGATCAACGGCACAAATAAAACCACTGTAAAAAAAACACCAGTATAAAATAAAAATGCGAGTAGGCCACTCTTCTGGTGTAGATTCTAGCGACGACGAGATAAGAAAAAAAAAACTTTTTGGTACCCCTGAGGCCCTTTTATGTCTAAGTAAGCGGGGTCCCCTTGAGGCTCCCGCGATAGTACGTGCATATTATTTTTATTAAAGGGAATAAAAGTATAACCAAAATTATATTTAAACCAAAAAAAAAAGATCCTAAACTATGTCAAATTAAAGAAGCAAGTAGGTAAGTAAGTAATTTTACAATAATTAAGGATATGATTATATTTATCATTAATTTAATTCCTAATTCTAGTAATGCGGATTCTAACAGCTATCTATATCCTAGCAAGATAAGTACATCAGGAGCAAATATCCACGTCACTCCATATCTGCGACCAATCGCATTCGACTCATTGTCGCACAACTCTTTTGTTATGGACATACATGCACATTTCGCACAAACATATCTCTCTCGTATATCATTTGACACATGACTGCTTTCGCAAATAACACAAGCCAATTTACATTTTTTGTTTATTTACAATGACGGCCATCGAATAGGCGTTATTTTAACATAATATTCCACCATTGTGTGTGTGTATGTATCATCACGGGTGCCTTACGGCGCCCGAGACCGCCTAGACGGCCCCAGGGTACCCAGCGGAGGGGTTTTATTCCCACCTCGTCGTAGCCGATGGTATGAGTCTACACCGAACAAGTGGCTAGCTCGTCGCGATGTTTTGAATAGACTCAATAACCCATCTATAAACAGATTCACCAGTTGGTTTAGTAAAACCGGGATCGACAGCTTAACGTGCTCTCCGAGGCACTATAGTGGTGTTGTCAAACAAATGTACATAATTTTTTTAATTAAAAACTCATTGGTACACACCGGGATTCGAACCAGGGACCTAAGTGTTTTTAAGTCCAAGGTCTAACCAACTAGGCCACCACGTATATTTTTGGTCTCTTTAATTTTTTTTGTTTATTTGTGACAAGGATCACTGGTTAAATGTCGGATTAATTATTGGAAAAAAAAATTGTTTTTCAGGTGGATTATATAATTGACGGCTTATAACTTCCTGCCATAAAAAACTTTCTTGTTTATTGCCGCTAAAGTTTTAACCAGACTTTTTTTTAATAAATGTTTTTATAAAGTATCTTCTACATCATAATAT
Organism: Monopis laevigella; assembly: GCA_947458855.1. Classification (NCBI taxonomy): domain Eukaryota; kingdom Metazoa; phylum Arthropoda; class Insecta; order Lepidoptera; family Tineidae; genus Monopis; species Monopis laevigella. The sequence goes on from OX381587.1 coordinate 16,100,212, forward strand.
TTGCAATGTATAAAATACATTTAAATAAAATTGGTGCTTTAACTATTCAACCTTTATTATGTTGTCTCTGCTTAAAATCAATAACAACTATTAGTGCACCACCGCAAGTTTAAATATCAAAATAATGTTCACTGCGACAAGCTTGCCACTTGTTATAACATCGACTATGAGAGGTGGGAATAAAACCCCAACCCTGGGTACCCGGAGGCCAGACGGTCTCGTTCGCCGTAAGCCACCTGATACATAAAAAAAACGTCGTTAAAATTGCAAAAAAAAGTCACGAAGTGTTTATTAAATGTTTGTTAAAACTATACTGAGACGTTGACTAGGCCGTTGCCAACCTCAAATTACGGCAGTGCCTCTCACGTCCCAAGTTATAGCGGTTTACCTAAGGTTTTGTTGTGTTTATTGCATGTTTTCCATAAATTCATTGGCGCTGGCAGAAAAAATATTGAAAATTACTGTTCGGCAAATAACTTAGAACAGAATAGATTTATTTATTAAATTTCTTTGTTGCTAAAAGGTTTGTACAAAGGCGAGCTTAATGCCTTAGGAATTATCTACCAGCTAACCTTTAGGAGAGTGAAAATTGTAATATAGGGTGCACAGATTAGTGTAAAGAGAAATCAAAATACATAAACTATATAGATACAACTACATAAATAATATAGCAAAAATAAATACTAAAATATATGTTTAAACGTAACCTAAATTATGATAATGAGAATTGATTTCTTGAAAATGGCGAGAGACGGAGACTGATGTTCTAACAACTGTTTTATTCCCAAAAGTCTGCGCGAATTTACCCCCACTACTTACAGCAAAGTCACCAAACTGTATTCATATCATCTATACCTATCTACTCTCTTTAACCACTAGAAGACAGTAAATAGGTAAACTTGGATGATTCCGCATTTATCTATAGCAAATCAAACCTCTAACAGTAATACCCATTATAATACTAAAAAGTAGATCCCAAAGCAACTTTGTAACTAGTTATAAGCATTTGTTACCTAATAAATAAAATATTTCTTTTCATTTTAATAGATGTAGAAATTACTATTACACGATCTGTTAAATCAGGTCTTTACCCTTTTTCAAAGAACCTTTATGTCTCTTCACTAATAGGTTGGAATTAGTGAGGATAAAGAGAATTAAGACACAACTTTTTTTAATTAACTCAATTAAAATCAACTTAAAACTTCTTGGCGTCATAGCGTTTGTTACAAATTCCTCGAACATGTTCATTGTCAGAATGTTTATCTAAAAACTGTGTTGGTGTTTAAAAATGGAGTGTTTACTGTTTATAGATGTAGTACTGCATTCCGGCATAGTTATACCCGCTGCGGTCGCAAAAACTACAATATCCATAATAATAATAAGTATAGGTATGTCTGGACGAACGTGTAGGTGTTAGGTGGTACGTGGATCTAGTTTGACTAGACCGAGGTATTGAAGCTGCTTGTATATGTTATGAATCTCGGGTCTATAAATAACTTCTCAATGAACAACAATTATTTTAATAATATTAGATTGTTTTAGGGCTAGGATATGTTTAGTTTTTTTTTTCATTATCATGGTTTTTTTATGGCGTCCGACAGTGCTTAGTCGGCCTCTGGTACCCACACCAAACACGTGGCAAACTGTTCGCGGTGTTTAACTCTGTAAATAAAATTCATTTTAGTATGATTTAAATCTCAAATTAAAAAAGAATTTATTATAAAACATTGTCGTTAGGAATAATGCCTAATAAAGTCCTTGAATAGCTATGATGGTGCTTAGAAATTGATCTTATAATTTTTTTAAATAAATTATATTCTGCCAAGTCGCATCTTCGCAGAGGGATTGTTAACATAACATGAAAAACTTTTAATACTTTACTACACTTGTTAAGGTTTCATTATAAACAGTGAAATGAATGGGTATACACATTAGACATTATTGCTTTGGGCAACAATTTAAGCAACATTACTTTATTAATTTTAAGGCTGAGTTGCACCAAAGTGTCTGTTAAAGTAATTGTAACGATTAAAGCCGTCGAATGTACCAGTTGTCACTCGACTTTCAAAATATAACTGGTACATTCGACGCCATTTTTATATATGAAGTAGGTATATAAAATTATAATAAAAATTACATACATATCATCACGGGTGCCTTACGGCGCCCGAGACCGTCTAGACGGCCCCAGGGTACCCAGAGGAGGGGTTTTAATCCCACGTCGTCGTAGCCGATGGTATGAGTCTACACCGAACAACCGAACAATATAATGGCTAGCTCGTATAATAAAAAATAATCATAATAAAAATAAAAACAGCCTCTCTCTTTTTCACGCCTTTGCTGTTCCTTACAAGATCATGTGTGATCTTAGTATTATGAAATTGATTGTGATTTTGTATTAACTAATTCTACCCATGTATGCAATTTTGATTAAATAAATAAATAATTTATTTAAATCTTTATTGCATACGAAATACAAAGGCGGACTTAATGCCGCCAGGCATTCTCTACCAGTCAAACCTTCGGGTCAATCAGAGCAGTTAATAAGTGAGATAGATTAATCAATTAATCGCTACAATTACATTAACGAATACTTTGGTGCAACCGGAGCTAAATGTTTAATATTTGGAGTTGTGAATCGATTAAAACGGTTGATGTATACCCCCCTTGATAGCCGACGCCCGCGTGGGAGACCGACCAGTTTGCAGGACTGCGCCCACCCGCACACCCCCGGTCGGGTTTGCTACAGTCCGCCATTTCGCAATTGTATAATTAATCAAATTTCAAAAGTTATATGCTAAGGTTGCCTTTACAAATCGGTCAAAATAAATAAATGAGAACGAGATTTTCGACTAAGTTTTTCACTGGCAGATTTTTTTTTCATTTATTATTCAACAATACTTATTTAAACTAATTTAGAACGTATGTTACACACCAACGGAAACCTTTAAGGTTTATTGTGGTGTCTTACATTAAATGTGCGTACGCGATTACCTTTAATTTGACAGCCTCCGTAGACTAGTGGTTGCGTCTTTGACGTTGTATCCGGAGGTCGTGGGTTCGATTCCCACCCATGGCAACAAAATATTAGTACACTTTTTCTGTGCAGTTTGTCATGGTCTGGGTGTATATAAAATATAATATGTATTATATCGTTGCTTCTGGTACACATAGTACAAGTCTAGAGCTTAGTTTGTGACCAGAGCAATATGTGTAAATTGTCCTGCATATTATTATTATTATAAATATTTTTGTTGTTAGGTCTTGTATGCTTTAAGTTTTAAGCTTTGATCTGTATTTACTTCCATTTTTATAAATATTCTGTATTTCGCTAGGCAATTCATTTAAAAACTTTGGTGTCAAATAATTCAACAATCTCGCTCCATATAAATTTTTCGCTTTGGGCAGCATAAATGTAATACAATATTTTGTCTACGAATCGGCAGAAATACGAGGTTTAGTATATACGTGATGGCCGAGTTGATTAGAGTTTAGACTTAAAAACATTTAAGTTTTTAGGTCTTCGGTTCAATTATTATTAACGATAATAATAAATGATACCACCCCAGGTGCCTTTTTTATCTCGCGAGAACCGTTTAAACATCCTCACTACCCCTACGACTAACCCTAGTATTAACCCGTCCTCATTTAGCTCCGCTTAGTTGTCATTTGCTTAACCTTGTTATCAGTTGCGCAGTGACTTAACCACTAGGCTGGGGCCGCTTTTTATAGTGACCAAAGAGTTTTTAATAAAATAAAATATTTGTATGACAACTTCACTAGTGCCTCGGAGAGCACGTTCAGCTTTCGGTCTCAGTTTCACTGTGCCATCTTATGAAACTGTTTGGCTACGATCGTATACGACGAGTTGGGAATAAATCTCCAGTGTTGGGTAACCTGACGCCGTCAAGGCGGTCTCGTGCTAAGGCAACCGTGATGGTACGTTAGTATATTTTAATTGTTTCTCTAAAGTCGTGAATCATTGTTATTTTTATTAACAATATTTTATTTATTCCTCCTTGTAAACAATGCCCTAGCTAGATTATAACTATACAATTGTTTAATAATCTACTTTAAAGTTAATTAAAGACTGAACAATGAATAAAGTAAACAAGTGTTTCATTTTGTTTATTTTACACGGTTTCTGTTACACTTTGGGCAGTAAAACCGATTTCAACGTATCAAATCTCTCGTTTCAAACATGTGCAAAAAATAATAATTAAACATATTTTTAGCATTCGCATGCAGCATTGTCAGAAGACGGCCTCATGTTTACATGTTTGTGTTACACGGCCACATGAAACAATGCGTGTTTGCGCTCAAATGGTTGTTTTTAAACACGTACTCGCTAAGGTAACCCGAATCCATTGCCGCTACCCGCTCCTATTACATGTTCACCGATGTACCGTTAAAGCCGAGTGCACTAGTACTCGCTTAATGTTTTCATAACACTACTCGTCTCACGATGGAAACTTGCGGATTTTAGACATTAACAAGTCTGTAGCTTCAAAGAGCGTCTTTATGAAATCCCTTCACCTCCGCTACGATGTTTAGCCATCGATTGTTAACCGGCTTTGTATCGGCCCGTATTTGTACTGATGAACAAAGAACCATTCATTTAGTTTATTTAGCCACCGTTGTTGTATGCTTTATGGGTACAATAAAGTCGTAACCAGAGTATATTTTGTATATAGGGGCGCTGCGGATCCCTCATTGTTATTTTAATTACTTATCAAAGTGATGTTCAATTTGGTCCTATTGAGTGAGAATAATTTTATTGGAAAATGAGTCGCATTGTGAGGGTGATTTAAATAAATTGATATGGTAGTTGGAAGGAGACAGGGCATTCAACCGCGTGATAGAGAAATAGGTGTGAGGAGCGATCACGACGAGCGAGCCGCATCCTGAGGTGGCGAGATGCTATCGCCGACGGTTATTTATTGCCCAGCAAATTATAATCTACGCAACCACTTTGCTGGATGCTCTCGGCCATTATACAGGCTTTTTTACAATTATATAATTATCTATTGCAAAAATAAATTACCTATTCTAAGTAAAGTTAAGAATATCGAGATTACATAGCAATTTTAGTTTTTGAAATAATACAAGTGGGACGAAAAATTAAGTAAAATTTAGTTGATAAGACCAATAACCTTAAAAGAGAATCGCACATTTTAGCCTTAATAATATTTGTAAGGGCTTCGAAAAAAAATAGTTTTTGTGAGATTTAGGGTCTATCCGCATGCATATTACGAATAGATATTATTGGTCCAATTTACTTGAAATTTGGAATTGTAAAAAGGGTTCTAAGTCAGAAGCGAGTAAGTAGTGAACATTAAGTTTATTATTAAAAGAAATAGTTTTAAAAATTTCGGGTACATGACAATTCTCGAGCCTCCTTATCAGAAGTTCGCGGGACCAAAGTTGTTTGGAAAAAAAAATTGTAGGAAAGCGTACCCAAATATACTTTGTTGTATGCTGACGGAATGCCAATACTCATTCACCATTCTTAGAGCAGTAGTACGGTTTACAAAACAGTAATACTTAATTGCAGTTTGACCAATTGGAATGTTGGATGTTATAATAATATAATTCGGACGTACTATCACGTAGACGTAATACTTTCTCATCACTTTTACATCACTTCATGACAGTCTAATAAAAAATAACATCACGTCTTTGTCTGTAATGGGTCCCACCAAAAATATTAATAGATACACCGACATATGTGTAGTAAAGAAAGAAATTATAATAAGCTACAGTGCCTACACTACATAGAATGCATTGCAACCTTTTTTAGTTTGCTACTAGGTAGGAAATAAAGCATAGAGAACGTAACTGTTAATCTAAAAAATGTGATTTAAATTATCTATTTGTACTTTTTTGTAGGGCCCATTTTTATCAAAGTTAGAGAGTTGAAGTTAGGAATAGATGTAGAATGTAGTAGTCTAGTACTTGTTGAAATTTAAATATTAAAATGACCTGTATTTTTTGTGTCCGATAATTTTTCTCGAATTGAACTTCCATAGAAAGCTTCATCCTTAGTAAGTGGCTGTTCTGCGGTTTACTGTTGAAGTATTGCAGGCATCCTTAAAACTCATATTTCTAACTTCAAAAATTACAAAGTTCCATACAAACTTTCTTACCCTATTTAACCGCCTTAGGGCACTCTTTGTCGTAACCGCAACAAACACCATTGTCTATGTCTACGTCGACAGTAATATAAAATTAAATTCTGTGATATCTTCAAAAACATCGATACTATCTGACCTGTGCAACTTCGTCTGTGTAACTTTAAGAATTTACGCAGCGTACGTAAGCACTCAAAAGGAATACATTCCATCAACCCCATTTTTGCAACATTTTACATTGATGCTCCGCTACTATTGACCGTAGCGTGATGTTATGGCCTTCAATATAAGCCTTCCTCGATAAATGGGCTATTTAACACTAAAATATTTGTTTTCAATTCGTGCTATATAGTTCGTAGTATAGTTCCTGAGATTAGCGCGTTCAACAAACCAAACTCTTAAGCTTTACTATATTAGTATATAATATATCAAAATTTTTGTTATCGACAAATTATATTTTCATTCCTCGCCTTGTAATGTTGTATAATCTGTTGTAGTTTTATTTACCACGAACGATTTATTTTACGAATCAACAAATATTCTATCAGGCACATAATTGATTACTTATGGATCAAAATTTTTTAGGGTAAAATCCATTTTGTCTAAAATTATTGCAGCATTTTACAATCTTATAAAAATATTTCATCTTAAAAATATTTCATCTTTCGTTCTTTTTTTACTATAAAAAAACATTTCACCTTAATGTTGTATTATAATTTGCGGCCCTAAACCATGAAACAAACGTCGGTTTGATAGCAGTGACAAAGTATTAGAGCGGAAAATCATTAGCATAGTGGAAATGGCGTCTGCTAAGCCGCGGTGACTCACCAACGACCGTGTACCCCGCAAGCCCCGTACACTTTCCCATCATGACTGTTTAATAAAGATATACATGTTTTGTGTACACTGTTCTTATGATTAGATAGATGTAGGTACAACTAAATATTCTTAAATTGAGTTGCACCAAAATGAACTCTCTGTAAAAGTAATGATTTAAGTTAAAACTGGCGTCAATAGTAACAACTTTCATTCGAACTGCAAAATAAAATTGGCAAATTCGACGCCATTTTAATTTTAATCGTTAAATTACAGTGGGTTACCAGCCTAAATAAAAAAACAACCCAATGAAAAACGAGATAAATAAAGCTTTATCATTGTTTATCATATTGTTAGTCCTTTTCGAACTTAAGTTGATCAAAACCCAAATAAACTAATATTGATTCAAACATGATTCTTATTATATGAAAAAAAAGTCAAAATTTTAATCTAAATAAGTATTTCTTCCCAATGGTTGTAATTAATTTTATAATTATATTTTGATGAAACGAAACTGTATAGAAGGTTGTAAAATTTCATGTATTTTATAAACACCTTCACATGAGCTATAAATCATTTTATTTGTCTCTTTTCATTGGTTGATCAAACAAATAGAAAGTCTGAAAAGAAAATACCAATTAAAAGTAATGAGAATTTACACGACTAGTAGACGAGCAAAGTTAGTTATATTGAATACAGCAAGTGCCATATTATGACTAATAAAGCTTGTTCAATTAATCTGCGTTGATATTGGATACTAAATCTTGTCATCTAGCGTACTAAAAACTGATACATTATGTGCAAACATCCAAAAAAAAACGAGTATATATGGTGGCCGAGTTGGTTAGACCCTTAGACTTAAAAACACTTAGATAGATCCCTGGTTCAAACCCCGGTGTTTTTAATCTAAAAATGTATGTACATTTGTTTAACAACACCAGTGCCTCGGAAAACACGTAAAGCTGTCGGTCCCAGTTTCACTATACCAACTTGTGAAACTGTTTATAGATGGGTTATTGAGTCTATCCAAACATCGCAACGAGCTATCGGCTACGATGACGATTAAAAACCCCTCCGCTGGGTACGTGGGCCGTCTAGGCCCTCTCTCCCGTGATGATATTTATATATTTTTTAAGACATCAAAACTATATATTTATTGTTGCCCCGACTGAGAATCGAGCCCACGATCTCCGGAAACAACGTAATCGGCATAACAAATAGACCACGGAGCTAGTCTGCCAGAAGTGGCGCATACCCATCTGCCACCGGCATGTTTGAGTGTCAGAAACAAAGGCGTGATGAGTTCCCGCTAGTCCCATCACCAAAACCGAGTAGACATTGTTCTTGTTCCGGGTCGACAGCGACCGGCGATCACTATGTCGCAGATGACCCCGCGCCGCCACGTCCGGGCGATGAACCCGATAACTGGTTATAATTGTTATACACACTTATCAATGTAATGTATAACTCTTTGCAATTAATCACAGTAATTTATCGATGAAAATCACGCAGCCAAATATCGTCGAAGCTGACAATGGCAAGATATTCGAGGCGTATCTTTATACCCCAGTAAACAAAGCCGGCCTTGCACTCCCGTATCGTTTTATTGCTCGCCACAAGCGCTGCGGTTGTACTATGCACTATGTTAAGCTTTATTTTTTGTTTTATTTCCACTGTTGGAATTTTTTTGTTAATGTTTTTTTTTATGAGAGTTATTTAGAGAATTGCTCTAATTGTAGTAGTGTACGTAATTGATGTGTATAATTGATACTTTTGTTTTTTTGAAACAAATTACGCCTATAATAACTATGTTTTGGTATATTCCACATAAACTATTGACAAATTTAATTTAAATTTAAAGTTAGTTGGTAGTTACCTTAGGTAATGTACATTTGTGTCAATACAAAACTGTGTCAACCCTGTTAGATGCTTTGCAATATTATATGAGCGTGACCGCTGAAGGATAACGATATATTTAAAAATGAGAGCCAATCTTCCGTTACAATAATAGTAGTATATATTCGATCGGGAATGACGAAACCCCTTCAGTCATCGTTCTGGCCTATTACTGTATACATCGAGCGCTATGGATGATAAGGTACCATATTCATCAAGTTATATTCAGTGATTTATTTACGGTGATGTAGCCGTGGTTTCGTCTCGAACGCTCATAAAAATGTCTCGTAACCGTTCCTTTACGATTAATTTATTTCTTCTAATAAATATTTTTATTGCGTTCGCTTTTAAGGTGGTCGAACAACCCGCCGAGGCGACAGAAGTAAAGGCGGCGGAGAGCAGCAGCGCCGACAGCGATCAGAAGACTCCTGACACGCCCGTCACGGAGCCGCTCACCAACGGGGACAGCGCGCCCGATACGCCCAAGGTCGCAACACCCATCGCGGAAGAACCTGCCGTCGTCGACAAGGTGGCCGAAGTCGAACAGCTCCCGCTCAACGGACTGTCGATACAGGAAGAAAAGGCCGAAGACGTTAAAGTAGAGGCTTCCCCCGAGACCGCCCCGGCTCCCGAAACTCCCAAGTCTGAGGTTTGTGTTGAGACCGCACCCCTAACCGAGTCCGTTCCCCCGCCGCTCCCCGCTAATCCGCCTCCGTCTTCGGTGGCTTCCTTCGCAGCCACCACCATGGCGACGCCCTTAGCTGACGTAGCTAACACGACACCCGCGGAGTCTCCCGCACCGCCGACCACCGATATTAACACTGATATCATTCCACTAACAAAACAGATCGAGCCTGAACTACCTATCGAACACGAAATGGCAAAGGTAGAAATTCCTGCCGCTACAAAAGAAGTCCCCATGATCGCCGAAGAAGTGGTCGCAGTACCGACTCAGATAGAACCCGTCTTTATAACTAAAGAAATAGTCAAAGAAGAAATTGTAGCACCCGTCGATAAAGAAATCGAAGTACCAGCTAAAATAGAAGAGATCCAAGTACCCGCTAAAATAGAAGAGATCGAAGTACCCTCTAAAATAGAAGAGATCGAAGTACCTGCTAAAACAGAAAAGATCGCAGAACCCGTTAAAATACCTGCTAAAACGGAAGAGGTCGAAGTACCTATTAAAATAGAAGAAATCGAAGTACCTGCTAAAATGGAAGAGGTTGAAGTACCCATTAAGATAGAAGAGATTAAAATTCCCGCTCCCGTGGAGCCTATCGAGGAACCCATTGAATTACCGAAACCAGTCGAGTGTGAGATCGACGAAACATCGTCCGTCGACGACATCGATATTTTGGATTTGCCCCCTCCCGAGCCCATGATGGAGACTGAATCCTCGTCGCCTGTTACTGAAAATGTTACCAGTGAAAATGGTGGCAAATCTGACGATGAAATCATTGATAATGGACCGATTGATAATGGTCTTGGCGAGGAGGATTTGGAGAAGGATTTCCAAGGCAACGAGTTGGACGAGACCACTGTAGTAACGGAGAAGACGAGGAAGCTGGTGGTGACGAACGGCGAGTGCAACGGAAACGCAGACGACGACCTCCCGCCCCCGCCTCAGGTGAATAACCGACTTATTTCGTATTTATCTGTTTGCCATATTGTTGACCCGTTAGTTTTAAGTGCAATAACTTTGACTAAAATTTAGTTAAAAATCGTCTCTAAATTGTATTTGTTTTGATATTACTTTACTATGGTTAAACATTGATAGCATTTTTCCAAGTGTTTTTACAATTTTAAACGAAAAAATATAGAGATATTAAAACTTGTAAATATTTAAAATTTTAAACATAATTACCTGTTAATATATTTTTATTAGGGTTGTAAATTATTATTTCCTATTATTCCGCAATATATGTGTGACTTTTAAATAGGATTTTCTAAATGTCTTTTTTTTTTGCATTTTGCACTTAAAATAAACGGGTCTAAAACAAAGTATTGATAAAGAATATTATCTCATTTTCATGCACTAATATTAAAGAATTAAAAAAAAAACTTATTCACTTGGCAAAACTTGGATGAATACGGAATTGTATTAATCGTGATTATTTCGAAGACCTTATAGTTTCGTGTGTAACCGCTAAGTATGCATGAACAGTCAATAACCAACGGCGGACGAAAAACGAAGCCCCACTATCCCTACTTTCCTATCCTATGCTTGATTTCTTTAGTTTTATTTAGCACGTTGTTATTTAATTATATTTGTTTCTAGCTCTTAGTGTTAACACGGATTGCTTGATTTCACTAACTAGTGTGCACTTAGCTGTGGACAACTTAAACTAATGGAGACTTTAAAATTTACAAACCTCGGCACCGGTATTCATAAAAACTTAACTTATTGAGTCCTAGAAGAACATTTTAGTTATAGTAGGTTTTTTTTTTCTAGCAACAAAAAATTAATATGCGTAAAAAAAAGGAAATTATTTTAACTAAAGTGTTATTCTATGACTCAATAAGTTTTTATGAATTAGGCCATAAAATTGTAACTAAAATAATACAAAAAAGTGACAAAATAACTAAAATTATTTATTTAACTGTATACTATATGGGGTATAGGTTTCCAGAGTTAAGTTGTCTATAGCCTTAATATTTATTATTGTACAATTCTTATATTATATCTTTTGTTTAAAACAGATTTTGTTATATTTTGGGTTTTTCTTCTTGATTTATATTGATTTTGCAACTTATTCAATGAAATACAAATAGTAAGTGATTTGGATAGCTTTACATTGAAGCACAAGCAACTATATTGATATTAAAATAACAGACCTGGATAGATTTTAATTTAAGTGTTTATCAATATTACAGGTCAGGTCAGTGATAGTTTTAAATTGAGAATTCATGAATACAATTATGTTATTCTTTTTAGTTATATCTTATGGTAAGAAATTTTTATCATTGTTTTTTTTGAAAATATACCTAAGAATTTTAAACCTAAAATGTTTATGAATAGGTCGAGTAATTGTTTAATAGCGTTGGTTGCTCTCACTATGCCAAATGATGCGGTTACAAAATGGGAGGCGAAGACGAATGTGTATTACGAGTCTTATTTCGATATCATAACACGTCGACAGGAAATCGACGTAATAGGCTTCTAAAATCCAATGAAAGCACAAACTGAAACCGGTCACTTGACGGTTTTTGATGAATAACGAATAGTGGGATGATTCCGCGCACAACGCTAACCTAAACTTTAAACAATATAATGCAATTCTGACGCAATGCAAACCGGTGACATTGAAATTTGACAGAAAACTACGTCATTTTGGTTAAAGTTTAGTTAGTCAACTTCCTTTAAAAACTCTGTTAATGTAATGTAACGATTAAAATTAAAAATGGCGTTGAATGTACCAATTTGCAGTTCAAATGACAGCTGGTACATTCGACGCCATTTTTAATTTCAATCGTTACATTACCTTTACAGACACTCTGGTACAACTCAGCCTTGATTAACTTTTGCGGCGTAATAGGCAAATTGTTATGGGAAACCGATTTTCTTCTGCCTAATATACAGAAGTCAAAGTTTTTGTTGCTGGCTTTTTGTTAATTCCATTATTTTATTGGTAGAGAAAATTCACTAGAATTGCTACTAACCTTGATTATTATATTTGTAAATGAATAATCAGTTTATTTAGGTTTCAAAAAACTTAATCACATTTTAAATATATTATTTGTTTTATGGTAATATTATTTCATAATGTGTGTACATATTAATTCATTAGGGGCTAAACAGCACATTATTTAATCTAGATTATAATTTGTAAATATTACTTTTACAATATTTTATATTAGCACAATCATAATAAAAAGTAGAAATGACTAGCTTAGATGAATGGCCCCAAACTGCAAATTCGCATTTTTGAACAGTAGCTCTCTACCCTGAGTTTTATAGACTATACCTTGTAGCTATCGGGATCCCTGACTCTACCATTAGTATAAATTTACAAAGGTCAGTAAGTTGGTCAGTTTAATTCAAATGTAAGGATAGTTTGTCGCCTCGGTGGCTCCCTTGTATGGCAAGTCAATGGATTCAGCTAACCACCTATTCTTACACTAGTTGTTATTTCTATAGCATTGAGTTTAAGTTCTAAATAGACTAATAGATAGTTTATTTGTACTGTCAAAAAATAATAAAGCTAGCCTTTTGTTGGATCCCTATATTAGAATTAACTTATGGACCTTTTCAAATTTAATATTCAGAATTCTATTTACCCAACCAAAAACAATAATATTCATTTTCCTTAAAATGCATTGCATAAAATTAAAAGTACTGACAGAACGTACCAATATTGTTGACTCATGATTGGGAATCAAACCCATGATCTCTGGTTACAACGCCAATGGCGTAACCACTTGATCATGGAAATGTATACCTATAAAAATTAAAATCCTAGTTATTGCATATGAAAACAAAACTGTAGAGTAACTAGTTACTTTGTTATACATTTATAAAACTTGTGGTAAAGCTACTATGTTATATATTTTTTTTATTGTTTATGAATATTATTAAGTACCTATTATATGTTATTATGTTCCTACATAGTTCACAAAATTCATTATACTAATATCTGCCATTTGTAATATAATATGTAAAAATGATTAACCCTGGATTTAAATGTTCATGATTTTATTGAGATTGCAGTTATTTAATATATTTCATATACATATTTTAGTCTGTGCATTTTTATTGCATTATTTTGTTTCAAGATGTGATGTTTTAATTTTTGATAATTATTATAGGACCTCATTGCTGAAAAGATTTTGGAAGTGGTAGCACCTGAAGTGACAATCGATGCCCCGCCTAGCTCCGAAACCGTTACGGTAAGCAATTTTTCAAATTTGGCTGGATATTTGCATCAATTTTCCTAAAATAAATGGAACATGGATTATCTCAATTTACTATAAATATATTCCCAGTATTGAACAGGGGTGAAAAAACAACCTTTCACTTTTTATTAATATTTTTTGTTTTGTTTCATATTTGTATCCTATCCTGATTTTTTTCGAAAAAATCGGGGCGAGACTTTCGGAGATAAGGTGGAATAGTAATTTATCTGATAGATTTAATTATTGCTGTCTCCATGGTTCAAACACCGAACCAATGAGGTTTTATTTTAAACTTTAGTTAATTTTTTTTTACTAGTGCCACGGGCAGCGTGTTAAGCTTTCTAGAAACTGTTATAGATGGGTTATTGAGTATATCTAAATACCGCGATGAGCTGACCACTTGCCTGGTTTAGTTAGACAAGGTGGGAATAAAACCTTACCGCTGGGTATCCGGTCGCCGTAAGGCACCTGTAATAGTACAACACCGAATTATTTTATTTTACAGTGTTGAGACAGCTTACGGCTAACAATTATAACAATATTTATAAAAAATTAACAACCAAAAACCATCAATAAGTTATCACAAATAGTTTGTCCATTACAAAAAAAAAAACTCGTAATATATAACCTACATGGTTACGTTTTTATTTAAATTATGACTCCAACAAATACATCCTAGTTAGTGTTTTCTTTACACAATAGGCTATTTGACTACATTAAAAATATACTATAAATTGTGGTCATCCTATCAGACAATGACGTAAAAAAACATATTTCACTTTAATTTAAACTAAATTAACTAAATTTTTTGTAGATTACACAAAATAAAATTGAATATTTTTTTACAATTTCATCTATAACAAAAACATCTTTGATTTGTTTACGACTGGTGACGTCAAACGCAAGTAAACAATACACAGATTATATAACAGTTTTCTCGACTGATTAATATTACGTTCTATGTATTCTTTGTTTATTCCTTATCTGTGCTTGTTTTTTACTTGCGTGTGACGTCACACTGCGCCATTACCGACACAGCGTTTTTAGCGCCATTCAAACTTTAACATTGATTTTTATTAATAATAGTGCAGACATCCCGGAAATTTAAACGTAGTGTGCTTATTATGTAATGAAGGATCATATAAACCGAGTTTCAAAAAGTAGTCAAATAATATTAACACTAGTATGAAATACCTATATCAATCGTGTCATCGCTGTCGCAAAGCTGATTAACCTCTTTACTTGCTCTAATGAGGAAACTATTTTTCCTTTAATTGCTATTGACATGTGGAATAAATAAGGTATTGTGGTTACGAAAAACAACAAATTATATAAAATACTAGAGATTTATTGGTGAAAGGATTAAAAAATCTGTTAAATAATCCAAAGTATTTTTTCTTCAACTATTTTAATTATTTTTTTTGAATCCACCACATTCTGTTTCTTATAACGTGACCATTAGATTGTCAAAATAACGAATTACGTTATTAGCGCTCTCTCCTCCAATCAGTGCAGGTTAAAAACTACTCTGATTGGGGGAGAGCGCCCTAATAGCGGGAATCGTTATTTTGACAATCTAACGGTCACGTTATAAGAAATAGAATATGGCCGCTGGACTCTTATAACTATTTTAAATTTCAAGTAAATCTCGAGATATTCATGCGGACAGACACAACTCAACAATGTCTCAACTCAATCAGCAAGGGGCTGATCAAAAATAAATGTAACAATGTTAAAATAATTTCATTAATGTTCCAGGAGGCGACGTCTGAGGCGGCGCAGTAGACGCTCAACGCCACCCCACGGCCGAGACGCGAACTAAGTTCGGGTCATCGCGCATACACTTGTGGTACCATCCTGAAAGCGGCTCGTAATTCAATGATCTTTATAGACTAAGTTTAGTGTGCTTCGCTTTTGTATAATTAAAATCTTTTATAGGATATCGAGTAGGATTTTGTATACTTACATATATTAATTATTATAATACAGGTGTTACTCGTGCGAGTAGGCAGCGGTCGGTGCGTAAGTTGGTGCCATTTTGTTGTTCGTCTCTATCGGTTGCGATTCTGTTTTTATTTTCTGTTAAAATTTAATAGATTTTGGAATTTTATTTTTTAATTTAAATTGACAGTATTATTGGCAGCACGTTGTCGGTTTGTCCGCGAAGGCATCGCACTACGCCGCCTCTACTTGGTGTTAAGATATAATGTATACCGGTCGAACTATTTGAATCGATACACACTTAGTTGATAGCTATACTTATGTATATATGGAGAGATGAAATTTTCATGGAAGTTTCGATCCGTAGTATTGTAATGATTTTTTTCTTTGGATTTCGAATGTAAATTGTTAAGTATCAAAATTGTTTTTTCGTAATCTCATTGATATATTTTTATAGTTTGGTATATTATGTAACTGTTCGCCTCTCTCGGTTAGGTTATAGTTGAAGCTCTCTGATCGCGCTCGGTGCGCAGGCGTCGGTCCGCGCGTATAATATTTCTTCAAAATTTTGATCCGCCAAATACTTTACTGAATTAATGAATGTGTGGCCAAGTGTTAATGACGCAGGACTTTGTATTAGATATTATGGTAATTATACATTTTTTTTATGCATATACAACAATATAATCTTTAGACTTGTAGTTGTGTAGAATATTAGTGGGGTTATGTCGTCGGCGACGTCGGCCTTCTCGAGTCCAAGCGTACGGGTTTTGTTTTGCAGCACACCATGTGACTTTGTATCTTCCTGGTGGTGAGCTACAAAGTCCATGAATGGGGTCAATCAATGTTATCAAACAACATTGATCGCTCCCATTATGCTGGCTAAATGATTCGATTACGAATTGGGCAATAACAAATACATATTGCATTACGAGTATATTTTAATATACTCGCTTCCTTATCGTCAATTCAACTACCCATTTAGTAACCGCACCCTGACGGTTGCGTGTGACGCATTACGATTTGTTGAAATATTTTCCTTTCAACCAATCGTAATGAGTGTCAAACAAAAATCCACCCTCAGCTGTATAAATATTTGTATTACAGCGTCTAAAACTAACTTTCACACAAAACAAAACAATAGTTGCTAGCAAATAGTTTCGAAAATAAATCCATCAAGACAAAGTTTTGTATTTGTATAACTAGTTAGCTCCTTAAGCCCCCAGATGTCGCTCGTCGCCGATCGATGTGGTCTCTTAAGATTTGATATTATTATACAATTTGTGACATTTTTTTTATAAGTAAATTAAATTCAATATGATGATTTCATAATCATTTTTGTAATTTTATACAATCCCTGTAGCACTAAACTAGATGGGAGGTTTACTCCATAAATTTAGTAATAAATTGTGAGTGAGACATTCCATATCGTAAGTATCCACCGGAGCAGGTACCTCGGAGCTATCTCGGTGTATTTAACTGATTTGTTGATTGCGCAGTTGGTTTATATATTTATATAGAGAATTTCATTAGTTTAGGGTATTTTTCTTACCCGGGTCCCTCGCATGCGCAAAAACATATGAGCAAACACACTTGTGGATTTGCGTATTTTTACGAATGTGAGGGACCCGCATTAAATTAATGTTAATGTAAGAAGATTACACTACAATCCACACTTCCCACAGCCTATTTCATATTAAAGATTTTTTTTTTTAGATTAATATTCATATTATATTTGTAACATTTAATTAATAATACTCAGTTATAGGGGTTCCCCTATTTTATAATACTTTCGTTTTTGTTTGTAAATAGATTTTTTGGAATTATTAAGAATTCAATTTGTCTGACAAGCTGTAATGTAACAGTATAAATTCATTCAATAAATGTTATAGAATCGATAATTTTAATATTGATGAAATTATTATGAATTATTACGCTAGTTTTTCATGAATATTATGAAATTTATTATGTCTAGATAATATTATCCTAATATTATAAAATTTGATGTGTGAATGTCTCTTACCAATAAATAAAATTTTAAAATATTTATATTATTTTATTTTATATCCTGTAAATACTTCATTAAACATTCTAGCAATATTCAAACGTATCCTAAAAGCTTATACGCACGCGTACGTCTTTGTACGCTTTTTTTTGCTGGGAGTTCCTCTGAGCCATCAATCAAATCAGCCGTCAAAGTACTTGAGTAAATAAACGGAACAGAGGCCTGCTGTTGGTACACTCACATAAAGCGACGCGACGTGAGCGTGATCTCTCACCGACGGGTTCGCAGACACGCCGCCGGGGTAAAAACCCGGCTCCAGTTGCGGTATGAACAACAGGGCTGCCAGTTTATTGTGCGCTGGCGCTACGTCACGTGCAAGTTTGCGTGAATTAAACTATTATTAGATTTAGACTGCACCACTCCTTAAAAATGAATATATACATATTTTTATAGGGTTCGTCATTTATTATTGTTACTTTAGTACATACGTGTCAAGTACATTAAACATTAATGTCTTTTCAAATACATATTATGCACTGCCAATTTTTTTTTTCTCCCTCCTATTTTTAACAGGTGTCAACCCTATGTCAATAGGTATAAGTTTTGCACGTTACAGAGCTTTGACTCTGTTCCGTTTATTTACTCGTGTGGTCAAAGTACACAAAGCTAAGCAAAGTAATCTCTGAGTACTCGAACAGTTTTCGTTATTTAAATAAAAATCATATAAAATATGTCATTTAAGATTTGGGAGGCATAATTTCTATGTAATCGATACCTATAATTTTATTGTATTAAAAAAACAAAAGTATAAATAATCGGTATGAATAATATGTATGTGCCGAGGCCCAAATTGTTCGGGTATATGTTTATATACCTAAATAATTTAATAGTATCGTTTAGACTTGCTAATAACTCTATGCCCGCAATTAGTAAATTATAAAACTTAAAAAAATTACATGGGATTAATTTTTATGATATTTAAATATAAAATTGGGACTCGTGCTGACAATTTTATTGAATGCACCTCAAATCTACACTAGTTTGAATGTTCGTATTCGGCTCAGTTTGCCGAATTATTACCCAATATTTAAATAGTATTATTTTAGGATTTACTCCAATTGTAAATTAAACAACTGTCGAATAATTGAAATTATATTAAAAATGAATCAAACGATAACGTTCTTAAAATGAATTTGTCATTCTATGAAATTATCAATTCTGCTGTATGTAATCATATATGTTTATTTTTAACGTAATTCTTTTTTTTCTTTTGTTTTTATTGGGGCTCGGTATGTGACTATCTACCTGGTGGTAAGTAGAACTACAAAGTTTATAAATGGATCAAAGTCAAAATCATTTATTTCATGTAAATCTTTACAGATATTTATGAATAGTCAAAAAAAAAAAAAGGTTAACATTGAGGTGTTTGGTTAGGCAGCTATTCATTAACAGAAGAACGACAAATACAATACGATCAATAATGTTTGTTAAACAACATTGTTTTCTTCCACTATGCTAAATAAATAAGGCGATTACGACATGGGCGATGACAAAGACGAATTGAATTACGAGTATATTTTAATATAGTCGTAGGTTTATTTTTTATAAAGTATATTTTAATATACGGTTGCCTTATCAATTCAACAACTGTAGCTGCACCCTGAAAGTAGTAGTTTTTTTTCAAGGTGCGGCTACGTTGGTAGAATTGACGATAAGGCAAACTCGACAAGAAATCGTTGCAATAGTCTCCTGAAAACCTCTGAACCCACAGACTAAAACATGACTAGTATGAGACTCGGTGGTAACGAGACCTAAAGGCCTAACGACGTTTTGGAGATCATCCTCCCACCTAAACTATGGGTACCTATCGTCGGGGATCCGACCAGTAACAATAATAATTAAGTCGGGCAGAACGCGCTACACACGTTCCAACTTGGTCGTAGTTGGGGGGTCGGACCCAACTCGTCTGAAGACCCAGTTGGAACGTCTGTTTGCAGGGGCCAATCGAAAATCGAATCGAAATACCCATTGAAAGCAAAATGTATGGGATTTGACGTTTCTCGTCGTTCAAACTCTATCCATAGATAAAATTCCTATAGGTACATTTTAACGATCGATGCGGCGATTCGAATGGCGACCGTGTTCTTTGGTCAAGCCCCTGTATACAGTGCCGGCCCGAAGCAAGTTTAAGAATGGAGCGAAATCTAATTACGGCGTCTGGCGCCCCCCTCTTTTTCCCCTAATATCAGTAGACTACTGGAGAGTGGGGCGCCAGACGGATTTTACTATAGTCGCTACTAACTATAGATAGGAATCATCCAACAAGAGAGGTTTATTAGAAATATAAAGCGATCCTATTGTTCGTAAAAGCGGGGAACTCAGAAGATCTTCACAACATCATAAGGTCTATGTCTAATTTGTCAATTGAAAACTAATAAAACAAAATAAAGTCAACAATCATTAATGAGAACAATAAGCATAATCCACTTTAGAACTGGTTTGGTACCTCTTTGTTATGTTATGTTTACTAATTAATGTAACAGTGCTATTTAAAACAAAGTCTTTAAGTTAAAGATAAAATACGGTTATTTTTTAGTACGGGCTTTATTATTACCTATCTTTGATAATCTTAAATAAAAATAATCGGTATTTTTTTTATGTTGTAAATTTTGTCATTTTATTTGTTTCCTCCCTTTCACTTAATAGTTTTCGAACACTAACGAAAAACTAAAACTGTCACGCCTTTTTCCCACGGGGATATGCAGAGACAAGGGAGCGCCACCTACAACGATCCTGACATAACTCTCTCGCTTCCTTCACATCTACAACTCTCTTCATACAAGCTCTACGGTTATGGGCACTGCTGCGAACCCCAGCTTTTTTGAAAATGTCCCCGATTTGGTCATCATGGAACATTCTTCTGGGTCGTCCCCGCCTTATCCTTTCATTCACCTCTGATTTATAAATCTCTTTCGTCAATCTCTTTTCATTCATCCTCTTAATGTGCCCAATCTATCGTAACTTTCCTTTCTCAACCCTTGTCACTACATCGTCTTTTAAATCACACATGTAATCTTCACTCTATCCGCAATAGGGTATTTGACTCATTTTTAAAACCCGCTATTTTGCAGTCTATGTCAAGTGTGACGTCACACGCAAGTAAACAAATAGCATAGGTAGATTAAATAATGTCCTATATATTATACTCTATTCTATTTCATCCACATGATTTATAATCTGTGTATTGTTTTGTTTACTTGCGTGCATTCCCACCATAGCAGCGGTCGAGAGCGGACGTGCGTTAGCCTCCAGTGCAACCTTACCCCCTCTCCTCCGCGCTACGTCGTGAATAACAACACCTACCCGCAAGTTACTTCGTGAATTTCTCCGAGCAACCTGCGAGTACTTCCATCAACCTGCGTGTTTTCCAAGTGGTTTCCGAGTCGTAGGTGCCTCCAGAGCGTCGACCGAGTGTTAGGGGGAATACAAACAATTGCAGTCCCCCTGTAACTGCCCGGCCGGCGAACTGCCTGGCAACAAAACCTCTCCGGTCGCCCTACCGCACGTCGGGTTCGTAAGTCCACAAACAGACAGACTTGACTGACCGATCCCACTGGATACCCTGCCGGGCTTGCCAAATCCGGCAGGGCTAATCCCCCTCTGGTGGGATCTAGCATACTCCCCCGAATAGGGCCGCCCGAGGAAAAAAGTTCTGTCTTTTTTCCTCCGTCCACTTAATAGTTGTCGTGCGGTAGGTCTCTGTTCGTAGGAGTCCATCCCAACCCAAGCGGACGGCTGACTATTCATAAAGAATAATCACACCGTCCGCGAATGTACCAGCCGCACTGGGGAACGGCATTCTAGCTCGGTCGTCCTAGTCAGTCCCGTCGTGTTTTTGTGATTTGTCGAAATTCGTTTTTAATTTTTGTTTTCGGTCGCCATTAGGGTAGTGCTTTGCGCACGACCCAATATTTTCAAACTTCCCCCTCCACTTTCTCATTGGAATCTGACCGGAAGTCGATTCTCATTCTACTTCCGGGCATACTACTAATATCCCAATCTTGTGTCCACTTTGTCCGTCCATCATATATCTTTACTTTATTCTTTTAACTTAATTATATATGTTTTTACCACAAGGTGAATAGAACCCAACCTACTATGGCGGACCGAGGCCGGGATAAGGCGCCTAAGCCTACGTTCCGGCTACGGTCTAAATCCCTAGGCCCATCACCCAGGCCACAGCCAGAGGCTCAGCCCACCGACCCCCGAGGCCCCGCTCCGGACGAGGCCGTACCGACCACTTCTCGTCAAGTGGTCGGACGAACTACCCTGGCCGGGAGGGAGGTCGCGGTTGTCTCTGCGAGCCCGAAATGGCGCAAACTGGTGCCTCCACCAACTACGGAGCACCAAACTAAATCAACTCCCACATACGAGGACATATCCTCCAGTTCTTCGTCATCATCTTCCGATGAGGAAGAGGAAGCCCAGCACTCCACTGGTACCGCGGGAACTCGGCACTCCACCGAGTCAACGTGGTACCAAGACCTACCATCAGCACTTCCTAAGCGCCCCACCAAACACCCGCGCGACTCCAGCGGAGATAGTCTGCCTCCGGCCCAAAAACCGGACAACAGACCCTCACCTACAGCGACATATATCTCGCCAATTGACCCTCAGCGCGCCTCATCACCCATAATTCGGCCCGCCCTCACCAGTCCTCAACTCCGCAGGGACCCCCGCATTGCCGCCAACGAGCAGCGTGAGGCCGCCATGCGGGCCACTGGAATGTCCTTCGCCTCGGTGGCAAGCCAGCCACCAACCACCACCACGCCCCCAAGGGATGCGCAGCCGCCGCCTCCAAGCACCGAGCAACCGCAGGCCCCTCCGAAGCAGAAGATCCCGCCAATCACGGTGGAGACCCTGCCAAACTGGACGACGCACTTTCGCGAATTGAAGATGATTCTCGGCCATGCACCCAACGCCAGACCCTTGGGCAAAGGAGTCCGTTTCCTGCCCAAGGATATCAACGAATACCGCGGCGTCCAGAAGTACCTCGCGGAAGCCAGGGAGAAGGACCCCAGGATCATTGGGCATAGTTATGCCGTCCAGCAAGACAGAGCCCACAAGGTGGCAATCGACGGCCTGCTGATGGATACCCCGGTGGAGGAACTGATGGCAGATTTAGAAGCCATCGTTGGGGTCAAGCCGGAGTTCGCCAGGGCCATTCCCCCTCGGCGCGGGCGACCAGGCACTATATTTTTTGTGCAATTCCCCCACCTCGAACGCGAGGAGCAAACCAAGCTCATGGGAATCAATGAGCTGTTGGCGATTCCCAACATTTCAATCACCGCGTGGGTCCGCAGGGCAGGCCCGCCGCAGTGCCACCGGTGCCAAGCGTTTGGCCACTCGTCTCTTGGCTGCTTCCGACCAGCCCGCTGTGTGCGCTGTGCCGGCCCACACCCAGCATCGGACTGCGACAGGGAGCATGCCACTATTAAGTGTGCCAACTGCGGCCAACCCCACGTGGCCAACAGCAGGTCATGCCCAGCATTCCGCCGTGAAGCAAGAAAGACGGATGCAAACATCCCGCCACCGCTCCCGGCTGACCGAAGACCGCCAGTGGCAGATCAGCCGTATTATCATCAGACCGCCACCCAAGAAGCGACCCAGCAGGGGAACTTGATGGCGCAGGCAAGGGGACCTCCTGTACCATTAAGCACCGCCCCCCAAACAAGCCGCCCTCCAAAAAAGAGAAAGACGAAGAGGAAGCAGCCAAAATCGCACCAACTAGCAACCAGCCAACCGCCAATACCTGTAAGAAGGGCACCGCCGCCACCAACTCAACCGGCCCCCACGGTACCCTCCCAACCTAGAGTTTTTCCGAAAACCCTCCCAATGTCACTGACGGAATGGCCACTGCTCCCCGCCCCAAAACCCGAACCAAAAGCCAGTGCCCAAACCGCTCAAGCGACACATCCCCAGGCCCCAAGGCCCCCTCGGGCCCCCCAGGCCCCTCGACAACCAACACCGGCTCCAATCCGGACTCATCTACAACCGGCACCCCAACAACAGGCACATCACCAACAAACAGCTCAACAGCAACCAGGCCGGAAGCCCGCGCCACCTACCGCTCACGCACAGCCTCCAATGGCCCCGCCACCTGTAATGCCCCCCAGACCACCAACCATCCCCAGGACTGACCCAAACGGACAGCCCCCATCCCACCGCTGCGGTTGCTCGGAGGAACGCGGTCGCCTAATGGTCCAGGCGGCGATAACGGTCCTCCTAGGAGTCCTGCAAGCGGTCAACAGCGGCCAGGAACCGGCGGAGGCCATCCTGCAGGGTCTGGTCCACCTACACACACACCTACGGGGCTAGGGCTTCGTATTATATACTGGAACCCCGGAGGTGTGTCGTGCCACAGAAACAACCTGAAACTCCTCGCCCAAGAGCAGGCTCCCCATATCATACTCCTGGGCGAGACGAAATTAAAACCATCCAACGATCTCCGCGTGCCGAACTTCTTCGTTTACAGGCGGGACGAGGTTTCCGAGCGGGGCTTCGGCTACCGCGGTACCGCAGTCCTCGTACGTAGAGACCTCGTCCACGAAGAGCTTCCTCACGTGGAATTCGATCACATCCGCACCACTGGCGTCAGTCTCCAGCTGTCCGGCGTCACCCACAATATCTACGCGGCTTACCGCCCCCCCGGTCCCACGATCGGTACCGCAGACCTCCGGCGTCTTCTAGACGGGAAAACACCCACCCTGGTGATCGGGGACCTCAACGCGAAACATCCTGCGTGGGGTTCCCGACTTGTCAACCCAGCCGGTCGGGCCCTCTTCGACGACTCGGAGAGGAAGCGGTACGAAATACTCGGACCGGATTCGCCGACCCACATCCCTACGACGGCGAATCACGCGGCCGACGTTCTCGACATCGCCCTGGCCCAAGCCATAACGAGCCCAGTCCATGTCGAAGTCCTCTACGACATGGACTCCCGCCATCTGCCCCTGCTTGTTGTGCTGGGCAACCAGGTAGACGTCGCCGCCGCGAGAGGGCGGTACAAAACCGATTGGGACCAATACAGATTGAACCTAAACTCCTGTTCTCTTATTGGTCCCCTCATAACGCCGCAAGATGTTGAGGCTGCCGCCGGACATCTCATGGAGTCCTTCATTTCGGCCAAGGAGGCGGCAACCCACGAGCTGCCTCCCCACACAGGCGAAAAACGCCTGGCTCTCCCACATCCCCTCCGGAAAAAACTACAACACAAGCGGCGACTCCAAAAGCGTTGGGCGGATTTCCGCGACCCCAACACTAAGCGGGAGCTCAATAAAATCTCTGAAGAGCTCTCCGCAGAGATCGCCGCATTCCGGGGGAGATCATGGGAGAACTACATGGACTCCATTGGCGAGGACGGTACTCTAGGAGCCCTGTACCGCCTCACCAGGAGACTGACCCGAACTCCCCTTCCCATCCACCCGCTGGTCGACCGAGCGGGAACCAAACACTACGCCCCCCAGGACAGAGCCGAT
Organism: Monopis laevigella; assembly: GCA_947458855.1. NCBI lineage: Eukaryota > Metazoa > Arthropoda > Insecta > Lepidoptera > Tineidae > Monopis > Monopis laevigella. The sequence goes on from OX381587.1 coordinate 16,125,432, forward strand.
CTCCTGGGTATTCACCTTAGGGGGCAGTTCATGCCCTTCCCCTCGATCGACACAGAGTTCAACAAACGAATAGTGCATACAGTGCGGCAGTTCATAAATGGTCCCAATCCGGAGCCCCTCCCGGGGCACTTTTTCATATCCCCCGCCGAGGTGGAGCGCGCCGTGCTCCGCCTTAAGCCCAAAAAGGCCCCGGGACCCGATGGGATCACCAACCACCAACTTTCGCAGCTTCCCCGCAAAGCCGTTGTGGCTCTCGCCAAATTGTTTAATGGGGTGCTTCGTACTGGACACTTTCCCACCGCCTGGAAGCGGGGGAAGGTCATTATGCTGCCGAAGCCCGGCAAAGACAAACGTCTGCCGAGCAGCTATCGGCCCATAACCCTGCTTCCGCACCCGGCTAAGTTGTTCGAGCGACTGTTCCTCCGGAGGTTGAAGAGCTACGTCGAAATTCGACCGGAGCAATTTGGCTTCCGCGAGGGACATAGTACCACGCTCCAGCTAGCCCGGGTGCTGCACCACATGGCGAGCGAGCTAAACGCGGGCCGATCCACGGTCGGAGTCTTCCTCGATATCGAGAAGGCTTTCGATCGTGTCTGGCACTGCGGCCTCGTTTACAAACTCCTCGCCTCGCCTGTGCCTCCCATGGCCACGAGGTTAGTGGCCTCATTCCTCAACAACCGCCACTTCCACGTAGCCGTGGAGGGAAAGGTCTCAGTGGAGCATTCCATTTACGCTGGCGTACCCCAGGGAAGCTGCCTTTCTCCCACGCTGTATGCACTGTTCACGAACGACATCCCTACCCTCTCCGACCAACTCTACGGAGAGGATGACGTAGTCCTGGCGCTGTTCGCGGATGACAGCGCCTACCTCACCTCCCACAAAAATCCCATACTCGCCGCCGAGAAGATGCAGAGGATGTTGGACGTCCTCCCTTCCTGGCTCGACAGATGGCGGATGTCTGTAAATGTTGGAAAGACATCCGCCCTACTGGTCACCCGCCGCCACCGCCGCCCAGCCAAACTGGTACTTTGGGGACAGGAGATCGAATGGGCCGACTCCATTAAGTACCTGGGGTGCACCATCAATCGGTCGTTGAGCATGAGCCCAATGGCCACCCAATCCATCAACAAGGCCAAGGCCGCTCGCTCCATGCTCCGGCCGGTGCTAAGGTCCACCCTCCCACTCCGGGTCAAGGTGTCGGTCTATAAGACCTTCGTCCGTCCCCATCTAACATACGCGGCACCAGCGTGGCACCAGTTACTGTCGGCCACGAACAGAACACGACTCCAGCGCCAGCAGAACATCTCTCTGCGTATGGCGACTGGCGCTCCGTGGTTCGTGCGCAACCAAACCATCAGCGATGACGTGAAGATTGAACCGTTAGCCGAGTTCGTGGAGCGGCTCGCCCGTCGTATGTACGACCGGGCCGACAACGGACCGCACGAGCATCTTCGCGGCATCGCTCCGTTGCACGCACGGCCGCCGAATGGCAGGCCTACGCCGAGAGAGCTTCTCGGCGGCGAGTTTTCCCCCAACCCAACCCCACCACCACCCTAAATTCCCCAACCCGGCGCGTTGCCGCCTGTAACGCGCCGGGAAAACCCAGTCGGGTTTATTATCAAAAATACCACCACATAGGTCCCCCGTCTTCAGCGGGGGACCTCGCGCACACTGCGATAAGTCCCCGGCGGGCTGCCGCCCGCCGAGTACCTGCACCGGCAACAGGGTCTACCCTAGCCGGAACTCGGCCCCACCGAACAACCGGGGTCGACAGACCAACTGAACTGGAATAAAGTCAACAATCATTAATGAGATCAATAAGCATAATCCACTTTAGAACTGGTTTGGTACCTCTTTGTTATGTTATGTTTACTAATTAATGTAACAGTGCTATTTAAAACAAAGTCTTTAAGTTAAAGATAAAATACGGTTATTTTTTAGTACGGGCTTTATTATTACCTATCTTTGATAATCTTAAATAAAAATAATCGGTATTTTTTTTATGTTGTAAATTTTGTCATTTTATTTGTTTCCTCCCTTTCACTTAATAGTTTTCGAACACTAACGAAAAACTAAAACTGTCACGCCTTTTTCCCACGGGGATATGCAGAGACAAGGGAGCGCCACCTACAACGATCCTGACATAACTCTCTCGCTTCCTTCACATCTACAACTCTCTTCATACAAGCTCTACGGTTATGGGCACTGCTGCGAACCCCAGCTTTTTTGAAAATGTCCCCGATTTGGTCATCATGGAACATTCTTCTGGGTCGTCCCCGCCTTATCCTTTCATTCACCTCTGATTTATAAATCTCTTTCGTCAATCTCTTTTCATTCATCCTCTTAATGTGCCCAATCTATCGTAACTTTCCTTTCTCAACCCTTGTCACTACATCGTCTTTTAAATCACACATGTAATCTTCACTCTATCCGCAATAGGGTATTTGACTCATTTTTAAAACCCGCTATTTTGCAGTCTATGTCAAGTGTGACGTCACACGCAAGTAAACAAATAGCATAGGTAGATTAAATAATGTCCTATATATTATACTCTATTCTATTTCATCCACATGATTTATAATCTGTGTATTGTTTTGTTTACTTGCGTGCAAAAAAGCGGCCCTAGCCTAGTGGTTAAGTCACTGCGCAACTGATAAGAAGGTTAAGCAGATGACAACAAGACCGGCCTGGGGTGGGTGACCGCTTTATACAACGAGGCTATTTCATCATAAACACCGCAACAAGCTCGCCACTTGTTAGGTGTTGCCTCCGAATACCATCGGCGAAATGAGGATGGGTTAATCCCTCCGCTGGGACTCTGAAGCCATTTAAACGGTTCTCGGGAGCCAAATTGGCACCCGTGATGGTATTTATTTATTTATTTATTACTTGCGTGTGACCAGTCACAGTATGGTCGAAAGATCTTTGCCTTTCCACAATGGTGGAAGAATTTAAAAAAAAAAGGGCTCTATAGGCTTTGATCCCTTTGCCCGTTCTTCTTACGAAGAACAAACAAAACAAAAAAAAAGTGACTCATCAACCAATCAAAGATGTTTTTGTTATAAATATAATTGTAAAAAATATTCAATTTGATTTCGTGTAGGTAATCTACAAAAGATATACATAATTTAGTTAAAAATAAAGTGAAATGTGTTTTTTACGCCATTGGCTGCTTGGATGACCACAATTTATAGTATATTTTTAATGTAGCCTAAATAGCCTATTGTTACTCCACAAGCACTCCTTGATGACCGCATTTCTACTGCATTAAACCTACTGTCATGCTTCTGCCACACCCAGCAAATAAAATAAAATAAATAAACAGTTTTATATGCATAAATAAAAATTAATAATAGTACTATTTACGTCAATATATAATAATAGTTGTATATTTATCAGTATATGAAGATTTCGTGTCCACGACACGGAGGATTCATAAAATAACAATGTTGTAATAATAAATTTTATTAATTTATTTGTTATGGCGATTTCTTTAAAAAACAGGTAGCGCACTAAATCACTAGTCTGATTCAATAGCACGCTAATGAATCAGACTAGTGATTTAGTGCGCTAACAAAACATAACGGGAGTTCAGACATCGCGCTTTTTGATTCGGACCAGTGATTAAACGTTAGCGCTGACAGCGGTGTTATCGCGATTCGGACCGTGGTGTGGGGTTGGATGAAACGTCAATTTCCAAGGAAAATCGCGTTTAGACCCATTATATTTATATACGTAGTGGCCAAGTTGGTTAGACCTTGGACTTAAAAACACTTAGGCTCCTGGTTCGAATCCCCCCACCCCTCCCGAAATGTTTGGAAATAGATGAATTTGTGGGGCGTGGGGTAGTACACATGGGGCGGCGTATGTTGAGTGTTTGTAGGTGGAACCCCCCCCCCCCCCCCCCCCCGAACAGGTGACGATGTTGATTACGAACAGGTTGATTTTTTATGATTGCTCACCAAAAATCATGAGTATTGCGTGTTTACAAATCCTGAAGGTGTAAACATACATTACGTTATTTTATGATCAATTTTTTGTTTGTTTTTTTTTTGCTCGTTCAAAAATTTGGACCAAAAAACATTTTAAAATTTACGAGCCTTAAACCCCTGGCTAAGCCCATGCCCGTACCACAGAAGAATTAAGTAGGTACGTCTACTTTAACGATAATTAAGTAGAGGTACTATTATTTCTTCTGTGGTAGGTAATATTAATAACACAGAGTTATAGAAGAACTCTCTGATTAATAATTACTTTAGAATATATAGTGTATTGGAAAGGATGTACTTTGGGCTAATATGAAATTCTTTTGACAAATCGAACAACTTTTGCCATGGAACCACGTGTCGCAAATGAAAAAAAAAAAGGCTTCCCTATACAAATTGCTCATTTTAATATTACTAGTATGTATAGAGAAAGCTAGTTATATATTATATATTATCTATAAATAACCTAATAGATTTGATTGGGTCAAGATAGATTTGGTTTGGGATGATCGGCTAGTAAAAAATAAAAGTACTTAGTTTTTATTATAATATAAAAAATGCGCTTTATTTAATAAATAATAGACCATAGGGTAGACAGTAACTATTGACTAGCAACAAACATACAACAACTTTGTACAAAAATAATACAATTTAATAATCTTAAAAATGCCTAAAACATTACATTGATAGGAACTCTAATCGACTTCTTCAACTGTAGGTCCACTGGCACTGTTGTGTTGCTGACCGTTATGTTGCTGAGCGTTCCCTGCGCCGGCGCTAAGCATTTTACTCATGATGGGCGAGCAGATACGTTGAGATTCTTTTAGCCGGTGCTCGTATTCTTCTTTCTCGGCCAAACTGTTGTTGTCCAGCCAGCGCAGTGCTTCGTCACATTCCCTCTTTGCGGCGTCCTTCTCCTGTTCAGATAGCTTATCCCCGGCCTCGTCGACGGCTTGCTTCACGCCGAACACATACGTCTCCAGTTGGTTTCTAGCCGCCACACGTTGGCGCTGCTTTTCGTCTTCCTCTTTGTACTTGTCTGCCTCGGACAGCATCCGGTCGATTTCTGCCTGAGACAAACGACCCTTGTCATTCTTAATCACGATGTTTTTGCTACGGCCCGTGCTGTTCTCCTTGGCCGACACATTCAGAATCCCGTTGGCATCCATGTCGAACGTGACATCGATCTTGGGGACCCCTCGCGGCGCTGGTGGTATACCGGTCAAGTCAAATGTTCCCAGCCGGTTGTTGTCTTTGGTCATAGCGCGTTCTCCTTCGTAAACCTGGATGGTGACGGCGGGTTGGTTGTCGGCGTAGGTAGTGAACGTCTGGCTCTGCTTGCATGGGATTTTGGAGTTCCTCTCGATGATTTTGGTCATCACTCCTCCGGCCGTCTCGATGCCGAGCGATAGAGGCGCCACGTCGACAAGCAACACGTCTTGAATTTTGGAGTGGGAGTCCCCACTGAGGATGGCCGCTTGCACCGCTGCTCCGTACGCCACCGCTTCGTCCGGGTTGATAGACAGATTCAGTTGCTTACCACAGAAGAAATTCTGCAACATGTTCTGGATCTTGGGAATGCGTGTCGACCCTCCGACCAACACGACGTCGTGGATCTGACTTTTATCTAGTTTGGCGTCTTTAAGAGCCTTTTCGACCGGTTCTAGAGTGCTTCGGAACAGGTCTGCGTTGAGCTCTTCGAAGCGTGCTCGAGACACTCGTGTGTAGAAGTCGACGCCTTCGTACAGCGCGTCGATCTCGATGGTCGCCTCTGAGCTGGAAGAGAGCGTACGCTTGGCCCGCTCGGCGGCCGTGCGCAGGCGGCGGAGCGCACGCGGGTTTGCGGTCATGTCCTTTTTGTACTTCCGTTTGAACTCTTCGGCGAGGTGACTCACGAGCCGGTTGTCGAAATCTTCGCCTCCAAGGTGGGTGTCTCCCGCCGTAGATTTGACTTCAAACAGAGATCCTTCGTCGATGGTAAGGACGGACACGTCGAATGTGCCGCCTCCGAGGTCGAAGATCAAAACGTTGCGTTCGCCTTTGAGATGTTTGTCGAGTCCGTAGGCGAGAGCGGCGGCTGTGGGCTCATTTATGATGCGTAGCACGTTGAGTCCAGCGATGGCTCCGGCGTCTTTGGTGGCTTGGCGCTGGGAGTCGTTAAAGTAAGCGGGCACTGTGATGACCGCGTCCCTAACCGCGGACCCGATGTACGCTTCGGCGGTTTCCTTCATCTTCGTGAGCACCATGCTACTGATCTCCTCTGGCGCGAACCTCTTCGTTTCTCCTTTGTACTCCATTTGAATTTTCGGTTTGGAGCAATCGTTGACGACTTTAAACGACCAGTGCTTCATGTCTTGCTGGATCTTGGGATCATCAAACTTACGTCCGATGAGTCGCTTCGCATCAAACACCGTATTGTGCGGATTGAGGGCTACTTGGTTCTTGGCCGCGTCGCCAATCAGCCTTTCGGTGTCCGTGAAGGCTACATACGACGGCGTGGTCCTGTTACCCTGGTCGTTGGCGATGATCTCCACGTTCCCGTGCTGCCATACTCCAACACAGGAGTATGTTGTCCCAAGATCGATTCCAATAGCTGGCATTTTATCTTCTTACAACTTTCTCGTATATAAATACAAAATAAATAACACTTTACTTTCGACTTAAATTCTTCGGATAGTTTCGCGAAAAATATTCACTTTGTTTGCTTGGTAGTTTATACTCTTCGTATCACTGTTTAAATGTTTATGCTTCGGCCGCCAATGCCGAATCCTTTTATACCAAACCCCACGGATTCTAGAATGTACGAGAAAAATCTATTCGACCAATCAGAGCCACATTTTCGTGAACGTTCTCGAAAAATCTCGAGAATATCGACCAATCATAAGAGGTCGTTAAAATGACTTCTAATGTCATTTCAGTATTGACCAATCCGAAGGTCTGTTTGTAGGAAAGAGATCGATTGCTCTTTTTCTCTCGTTTTTATTTAACGCAGCAGCGAAGCGACTCGAACTTACTGGATTATATCTAATTTTTGTTGTTAATATTTTGTTTTTTGTATGTTTTAGGTTAGGTTATCTTTAATTTTAAAATTTAAATAAATAGTGGTTTACCTTATATATTTTTTTTTGTTAATTTTTTAATATCGATTTATGTTAAAGTTTAATTGTCGTAGAAAGTATTATGTTCCTTGGTTTAATTTGGTTTGTTAGCAAATTGTGCGTTATTACTTTATGAATTTAATGTTAATATCAAAATAATTACATAGCAGGCATCATAGGAATTATTAGAAATCGGTCGGTGGATGTATTAATTTACAAACTATTGCACTGGAAAATACAAAATAAACAATACACCTTAGCAGTATTGAAAGGAATGAATTTGGTTGTTATCTATTTTATGCTTAATATATATGCGTTATATATACTTATGAAATATCGTGAAGGTTTTGTTATAAATTACGTTTATCAAGCAATGATTACATTTTGGACTAAAGTAGGTATTAAGTAACAACCTAAACTAAAGCAGCCTCAGAAACGTTTCTTTAAACCAAGGCTAATGAATCTTTGTTTTGTCCTTGTTAAATTGATATGGAACTAAAATTACTACCTACACATTTTAACCAGGTTTGAAAACCATTTTCGCCTCACCAATCAATTTCAATGATTTCACAAAGTTACCTAATTAGTACCTAATTATAATAATTTTAATAAAACTGCTTTGTGTGGTGGAAGCTATGGCTAAACTGTATCTACTTTAGAGCCTATCCATTTATGATATTTGCGATGCTGATTTTTTAATGGCCCTCCTAAATGTAAGAAGTTGTTTTGCAAAGATTCAATTTTATGAAACTTTTTCTAGTTTTTTTTTCTTAGTTCTAGAAAAAAAAAAAAAAAGTTTTTTAAATTTCCTAACAAAAAACGTAGTGGAAACACATTTAACTTTATTTTTAAACATTTTTATGAAAAAAAATTTGGTTAGGTATTTTTTTATTACTAAACAAAATCTTTAGTTATACCCAAAACCTAAATAGATCAGTTAGATTAGAAAATTAGGCTGGAGAGAACGAATGGATAAGTACCCAAAACCGAATTGGATGGGTTAGGTTTAGAAAGTGTGCAGGAACCGAGCAAGGTGAAGCTTCCTGCCTCACTTTGGAATTAGGTTTTTTTTTATAGCCACACAAAAACTTCAGTACCTACCCAAAGCCCAAATTTAATGAAGGTGACACAAAAAATCTTTAAATTTTATGGTTAGGACTTTGAACCTTATTCTTTCCCTATTATAAAGCCTGTTTTTGTTTCAATAATCTAGAAAACTAGGCATTTCCTAGAAAGGGTGGTACCAGGGGGTAGCCCTGCCTGAGTACACCCTCCCCCTTAATCCGCGGGCTCTACAGTTTACCCTGATTACCATCTGGTATATACAGAGTGACATGCCATGTGGCTGAGGATATTAATAGATTGTCACACTATTATAATATAGAGGTAAAGTGTTAGACAATAATGCGGGTAATGCTGTATTTTTTGCAAGAGATCATGAATGCAGTGTCCTTAACTATTTTCCTCAAGAGCCATTAGATATGCTGTTGAATAAAAAAAATGCATGTAAATAAGTCTAGTATTTTTTATTGAGTATTACAAACCAATAGACACAAATAATAACAATTTTCATTATAAAAAATAAATTACATTTAGTCTATATAAACACAAATAATAACAATTTTCATTATAAAAAAATAATTACTTTTAGTCTATATAAACACAGTAACAAGCATGATACTTGTTCAGTGTAGGCTCTGAATACCAATGAGGTGGAAATAAAACCACTGATGGTTTCTGGAATTCAGATAGCTTAGGTAGTAACTATTAATTAAACACCACAATATACACATAGTAAAAGTGCAATTGGGGGTGTATGGCAAGTCTTTTTACAATTAAAATATACTTATTAACTAATGGTCACTAACATTTTCCAATAGAGTAATTAATTTTAACAGCACATCCTTTTTCGTCTCATATGTAGTGTTTATACACAATTCGTTTGAACTTACTGTAGTTAAAATAAGTTGAATGATATCATAATTTAATGAATTAAAATTACTTGTACCTAATATTAATTTTATAGTCCAATCAAAGTCTAGTAGAACTTTCCCTGTTTCTCTGTTATGATTTTGGACAGATTGTAATATCAATTGATTAATATTTTGATTAAGGACAGAGATGCAAAAGTTAACTTTATTTTGTTCAGCCCAAGGTTTATTTATTAATATTTCTTTAATTTTAACAATGTTAAATTCCGTAGAACATAATAGGTTCTGTAATTCTTCTTTAGCCTCAACTGGTACTGATATATCACTCACTACATCCTCTGTATTAAAATAGAGATTTAGTAGAAGTAAATTTGTGGCCTGAAATTAAATATTAACAGCAATTTAAGTATGATTATTATAAAGTATCTGCTCTGATATCAAAAAATCTGATATTCAATAAACGTTAATGTTTTCACCTAAGATAAGTTGTTTACTTATAGCTAGGTATTTTTTTACCTTACCAGTCTACAAGATTCTGAATCTAAAGTAAGGCAACTTTGATGATACACACCTCTTTAAATGATTCAAAATCAGTAATCCTAAAAATGCTCTCCATTATTAAAAATAAAATGTACTAACTACAAATGGTAATGAATAACTCATAGAAATAGAACGAAAGAATAACTCAACTTTTTAGGAGAGGAGAGACTGATTTTGTTTGTTTTAGTTTATTTATTTTATTGGTTGATTAACTTCTTTTTTTTTAAATTTATTAAAGGCATGCATGTTCATGAGTGAGACATCAGCCCCAACCAAATTACAAAAACAATTTTCCTTATTGGTTAACTTCTAGTTACGTAGTACTCTCAGCGGCCACATTCTGTTTCTTATAACGTGATCGTTAGAATGTCAAAATAACGATTTCCGCTATTAGCGCGCTCTCCTCCAATCAGAGTAGTTTTCTAACCTTTGCTGATTGGAGGAGAGCGCGCAAATAACGGAATTCGTTATTTTGACAATCTTACGGTCACGTTAAAAGAAACAGAATGTGCCCACTGGGACCTTATTCCGAGTTTTCAAACGTTAAACACGACAAGACGTTGCGCAAACTATAAATATTGAAATATAAGTTCTATTTCAATGGATATATAGTCTGTATTAGGTTGGCTATAATAATGCCGCCATCTTGAAATACACGAATTCTTCGCAAGTTTGAACATCTTATGGGCGTTGGAATTTCAACTCTATATTTAATACGATAGAACTTATATTTCAATATTTATAGTTAACGCAATGTCTTGTAGTCTTTAGCGGTGCAAACTCGGAATAAAGCTCCTGCTTTTAGTTTTTTTTTTTTAATAATTATTTTACTGTTTTTCCTGTGGCCTTATTCCGAGTTGCAACCGCTAATCACGACAAGACGTTGCGTAAATTACAAATATTGAAATATAAGTTCTATCCTGTTATAGAGTTGAAATTTCCACACATGTTCAAACTTGCAACGAATTCGTGTATTTTAAGATGGCGGCAATTATAACTATAGTCAACCTAATACATAATGAATGCATGAATGAAAAATTCTTTATTGCACAAAAACACTATTGTACATAGGCGAGCTTAATGCCTTAGGCATTATCTACCAGCTAACCTTTGGGAGATTGACCAAAAACAGGCAGAGTACATTACATACTATATAACCATTGGAATAGAACTTATTTATTTATTACGTTTCCATATTTATAGTTTACGCAGCGTCTTATCGTGATTAGCGGAATAAGGCTGGTTTTGACATTCTATTTTGTAGGCGGTGCCATAGCAACGCCAATATCGTTTAAACACAAATATTAGTTTAAAAAAAATAACTTGACACTTTTAATTAATTCTTTTGTTATATCTTTTTTCCAACGCAATGTTTTAGTTTTCTTTAATTAAATTTAATAAGTTTTATGGGTATTTATTTATTTACTTCTACTATTTATACAATACCCATAATTGGTGACCCCGAAAAGTGAAATATATTTAAATTTAACCAAGGATTATCATCATGTCAACGGACAATTCAATCATTCTTACCGGCAATGTTAATACAGAAATAAATAGAGTTTCCGTGAAAATACCGCCGATTTGGCGTAAATACATTACAATATGGAAAATTTTAATGCATATCGACGCACAATTCGCTAATGTTAACATTACATCCGAATTAACCAAATTTAATCATGTTTTGGCATCTCTTGAGGGCGACGTCGCCGATCTTATCTCGGACTTTCTTACCAAAGAGCGCTCCGCCACGCCGTAATCAGACCTTATGGATAGACTAAACCGGGAATTTCAGGAATCCGAAGGACGTAAGGTTACCAAATTATTAACAGAACTTGAACTAGGTGACAAGAGACCTAGTCAACTTTTACGAGAGATGCGTACTCTTGCTGGATCACAGGTAAAAGACGATTTTTTACGAACCATTCATCCATTCAGATTATCCATAAGACCTCACATGTTTTTGTACGTCAAGATGCTGTTAAAAAATTATTACAACCCATTTATGAAGGTCCATTTAAAGTAATCACAAGAAATAATAAACATTTTACAATTGACAAGCCGAGAGGACATAAGACAGTATCAATTGACCGACTGAAGCCTGCTTATATTCTCCATAACTATAGTGATCCAGAAATGAATACAGGAAATTATCAACAGATATTAAACGAAAAGACTAACATTCCTGGGGCCCTACCGGGAAGCCACTTGAAATACCGATCGACCCGTCGATCGATCGAAAGCGACAATAAAATGTATGGGATTTGACATTTCTCAGCGATCGAGTTCTACCCATAGACAATATTTCCTATACATTTTTATCCATCGACGCGTCGATCGGTTTGTCGATGTGGCTTCCCGGTAAGGCCCCTGGGGCCTTACCAAAGAGCCAATCGATAATCGAATCGAAATACCCATCGAAAGCCAAATGTATGGGATTTGACGTTTCTCGGCGATCAAGCTCTACCCATAGAGTAAAATTCCTATATATTTTTACCGATCGATGCGGCGATTCGATTGGCGATCGTGTTCTTGGCCCCTGATCGGCCACAACCTATAACCACCCGTTCAGGCCGCAGAGTACATTATCCTACTAAGTATCTTTCCATTGTCACTGGGGGAGGAGTAGTGTAGGCGGTGCCATAGCAACGCCAATATCGTTTAAAAACAAATATTAGTTTTAAAAAAATAACTTGATACTTTTAATTAATTCTTTTGTTATATCTTTTTTCCAACGCAATGTTTTAGTTTTCTTTAATTAAATTTAATAAGTTTTATGGGTATTTATTTATTTACTTCTACTATTTATACAATACCCATAATTCCATGGAGCGTTCCGATCGGTAGCGCGGGCAGTTTTTCGTGGTGACACAAAAAACCAGGGGCCTTATTCCTAGTTTGCAACCGCTAATCATGACAAGACGTTGCGCAAACTATAAATATGGAAATATAAGCTCTATTCCAATGGATATATAGTATGTATTAGGTTGGCTATTATAATGCCGCCATCTTGAAATACATGAATTCTTCGCAAGTTTGAACATGTATGAAGCATTGGAATTTCAACTTTATAATTAACAGGATAGAACTTTAATTTCAATACCCGTACTTTACGCAAAATGCGCGACGGTGAACGTGTCAAAACTCGGAATAAAGCCCCTGAGCGACCGCCGCTACCGTTTCAATTTTTATTTTATTAAAGCGCATGTTCATGAGACATCAGACCCAACCAAATAACAAAAACACTTTTATGTAATACACAAAAATAAACTAAAATACACATCATTAAATACAAAAATCTAAAATGAGTTTTCTTTTTGCCGGTTCCAAAATATTCCACTAGATGGCAGCAGGAGAGATATCCACTAAAACTGTCAAAAAAGGCAGTTTCTATACTTGAGTAGTCTATAATTTTATATAGACTACTCAAATATAGACTCTAAATTCTCTATAAATTAAAACTAAATTTAATTTTTAAATATAATATGGTAAAAATATAACACGTCTTGTAATACCAACAAGACGTGTTATATTTTACCATATTTTGTCACTTTTATATGTATCTACTTACTCGTTATTCTTGCTCTCTATAATCTTTAGTACATACCCTGTCAAGAAAAACTTCGTAAAAAAGACTATGGTACCTTAGAAATTCAATTTTAATTACTAATATGATGATATTTAAAAGAAAAAATTTTGCTTAAGTTGGCGCCGTAAGGCAAAGTGCCCAGGGGCCTTACCGGGAAGCCACATCGACAAACCGATCGACAAACCCATCGAAAGGCAAATGTATGGGATTTGACATTTCTCGTCGATCGGTATCTACCCATAGACTATATTCGTACCGGGAAACTACAAAATTCTATCAGCGCCATTTTGGATCGCCGTCGCGGGTGACGATCGACAAGTTTACAATTACCGGTCGAATTCCTTCATACGAAATAGCCGGTTTCGTACCGGGAAACCAACTTTTGACAGTTCACTGATAGAAAGATCGACAAAATTTGCGATCCGATCGCTACGTGCTTTCGATCAATAATTTGCTGGTGACAGGCTATTGAGGCTATTATTTCTTAAATATTAAAAATATTTATTGTAGTGTTAATAAAATGCATGGATTAAACATGTTTTGGGCGGCGCATAATGAATTTCAGCGCGAAATGATAAACAAAAACAGGCTAATGCGCAACAATTTTAAAGTTGAGGAAATAAACGAAGAAGATTTTATTAAACAGTATAGGTTAACGAAAACACTGTTTTGGAAATTATGTTCAGACCTCAAAGAGCTTGGAAACTTAAAGGGATCAAAAGATTTACCTCTACATATTAAGGTTTGTAAATTGTGCTTTTTATTTTGGTATACGCCATGTGAGTTTAATAGGCTGGCTAGTAATATTAGTTCAATGCGTACACAAACTTATAATGTTACCTCTTCCTATTATAACGAAACCTTAAGTACACCTATATCATTATTTTTTCGTTTTAGGTTTTATGTGCCCTTTCATTTTTTGCTACTGGGTCGTATCAACGCATTGTAGGTCAAAGTTGTTACCTCCCACAACAAACGATAAGTGACTGCATTAGGGATGTAACACTAGCACTTAATAGTGACCCAGTTGCAGATAAGTGGATTAAGTTTCCAAGTACGAGGCAAGAGCGTGAACATACAAAGCAGGGGTAAGTGTTTAAGGGCTGGGAATTAAAGAGAGACAGTGTTCTTAGCTATCCATGGATTCCCATATCATGGTACATCAGGTGGTTGGAAGGCAGGGAAGTGCAATGTTCCAAGACTTAAGACAACAAAGTAGGGATAATAGCCTTTCCAAAATTTAACTCCCCCCCTTCACTATATCATATTTAACTTTAAGGCAACTGTAAAATTCATGACTTTTGTGCCTGTAATGCAAAGTGTTTTGGACTAACTAAAGCAGGATATTTGAAGGAATGTCTGACTATATAGACTACTGAGACCCTCATTAATTTGTTATTTTATTTTGGCTTAACTCGACCTTAAATTTAAGGGAATATTGAATTACCAGCCCCAAGCATATTTTTATTATCTACTCCTGTCTACCTATATGGTCCTTAAACAATTTAAAAATAAAATGTCTAAAGAGCTTAACTAATTATAAATACATACTTTTTAACACATACCTACCTTTATTTTCAGTTTTCAAAGGAAATTCAATATCCCAGGAGTGTTAGGCTGCATTGACGGCACCCACATTGCTATTATTAAGCCAAATGAGCATGAGGAAGCCTATTATAATAGGAAGGGTTATCACTCACTCAATGTTCAAATGGTTGGTACATTATTACATTTATTAAACAAGCAAAAATAGTGAGCTGCTTAGTAACAACATTTTTACAATCTCCATTTATCTCATACCTACTCGTTTCTATTGTTTTACCATGAGTTTTACTAATTATTGTTGACTATAGTCTCTAGCAACTAAAGTTATCCATCAATAGGATTACTTCCAATTTCTAATTAAAATATGCTATTGGTGGATAAAGTAACTTTACACACTAACTATAGTTGGCAAAACTCATGGTAGAGCTGGATAGAGAGATATTCCTATTGGGGTTAAGTTAAGGTAATCACTTGCACAGTAGCTATATCATAGAATGTAAAACTGTTGTAATGTTGGTAGGCACTGTGTTATTTACCTTTTTCCTCTTCACATTTTTTTCCAATAATTTAATAAGTCTTAATGAATTTGTTTCAGGTTTGTGATAGTGACCTTAAAATTTTACATGTTAATGCCAAGTTTGGTGGCCGCTCTCATGACTCTCATGTCTGGGCAGCAAGTGCACTGGAAAGTCATATGAGAGGGCTCTACAATAGTGGGGAGAGTGTATGGCTTTTAGGTAATATAACATAATATTAATATAAGGCTGCACCAAAGTGTCTGTTAAAGTAGTAACAATTAAAGTTGAATGTACCAGCTGTCATTCAACTTTTTCATTCAACTCCATTTTTAACTTTAATTGTTACAATTACTTTAATGGACACTTAGGTGCAACACAGGCTATGTGTTGAAACACTTCTATCCTATTTTGATTAGTGCTTCCTCTATAAGTTTTTATTTCATGTTTAGCATGAACTTGTCTCTAATCAGTTTGGTGCTGTCTGTATAGCCAAAAATTGGTATGCTGATAGTTAAACAGACATATTAATGTTTTATTGCTCATATACTAATTTAGGAGAATAAGTATCCACAGACTGCTTTCTGCTCAGAGATTAAATTATTCTAGCTAGTACAAAATTAATATAAAAAGCTGGATTGGTTGTTGTTAGTGGTAACAATATAAAAATCTGATTTAATCCAATATCATGGATTTTTGACAAATAAATAATAATAAATTAAATCGGGCAGTACCTATTCATTTGATTACTGTGAAGTATGTACATACTACTGTTTAGTAGACTATAGCTTTTATACAGTCAGAATATATTAAAAATAATTAAAATATATATTATAAATTGTAATTTTCAGGAGACTCAGGATATCCTCAGCGGGCATGGCTGATGCTGCCCATACTAAATGCTGAACCTGGGTCCAGGGCAGCCATTTACACTAAAAGGCATATAACAGCCAGGAACTGCATAGAGAGATGTTTTGGTGTTTTAAAAGCGAGATGGAGGTGCCTTTTAAAACACCGTGTTTTACATTACACTCCCACTGTTGCTGGTAATATCACTGTGGCATGTTCTGTGCTTCACAATATTGCAATTGATGCACAACTTTCTCTTCCAGATGTGGTAATGGACGATATAGAACAATATGAAATATCAGAAAACATCCAACCTACAAACCAAAGCAATGAACTTTCCATTGGCAGAGCAGTGCGCAATAGATTGATTGATAGACTTATTTAAAAAAAAAAAGTGTGTTATCAGAGGTTATATTTTAAATTAAAATCTTAATAGTATTATGATTGACAGTAGGTTAATTGAAGACTCCTATTATTCCTTCTTTTGTAAAGGAGATTTTGAGGCAATTGTTAAGTCTATATTAATGCCTTTCAAATGTCCCTTACCAGAGTAAGCTGGTATGATGGGAGAAAGCAATAGATAAGACATGTACATTGTGTGGTGATGCAGTTGGGACCAGACAGACTTGCTGATAACTCAAGTAAACCTTTCTCAATCCTGGACAAAACATCAGACTGAAAAATATTAATGTATAGTTTAAAATACATTACAAAATTTCAGACAAACTAGCCTATATACTAGACAGACTGGTATACTTCTGGTTCTTGAAGAAAGTAGTACTTATAAAACTAACCGTTCTGTGGAAAATAAACATTCCTAAGGACCACACCATCAAGTCATACAAATACTTCGATCTCACAAATGAACTCAACTTTATGCAGTGGAAGTCAGTCCAATGTCACTCTACCAACTTGTGAAACTCTTTAAAAACGGGTTATTGAGTATATCTTAACATTGCTACAAGCTGGCTCTTATTCAACAGACTCACAAAACCATTGGTTACAACGAAATGGGAATAAAACTTCACTGCTGGATACCCCGAAACCGCCTGCTAGAACGAATTGCTAATAAAACTCCGCCGCTGGGTACCCTAAAGCCGTTTAGGTGGTTTTGATAGTATAATATATATTATAGTTTCTGCCCTTAAAAACAGTCAATTAAGTGTTTTTTACTAATTTTATAAGTTAATAGATTAATAGTTAAGTAATTTCATAATTTGTTCAAATCTCTCTTTAATTGTAAGCATTTTCCTTATACTAAAATAACATACCTACTTACTATATATATTTTTAATAGATCATTAATTAAAAAATATACACCTAATCTATTAATTTAGTGCATATTATTTTACCTAATCTGTTAATTCTGTCTATATTACTGTCCCTTGAATAATATTTTTATCATGTAGATATATAATAAAAATATTACGTTGGTAAGGAATTATAAATTTTATTGTGTATTATGATGTGTGCCATAAACCATTTCTTCTAAAAGAAACGAAATAATAATTGAGACAAAACTAATATTTGTTCTGCAGCCACACACTGTATAGGATTCCATTTTTTCATTATAAAGGAATAACAATAAGCCCTAAAGGGTATAAATAAACCTTTAGTGCCTATAATATAATTAAAATAAAATTCCAAGAATTTAATTAATCATGTTTTTTTTTTTTGTTATACATAAAGTTTAATATAAGAATTTATAAAAATACTAGCTGACCCTCACAGCACAACCAACGTTTCGTTTAAACCATACTAGTTTTTTTAGCTTTGTCAGTATGAACTTTTAAAACAATTGAAGCTAATTTTTGACAAGTATTTTTATTACTAATTCCAATTCCAGTATGGTAAAGAAACGCTTGAAGTTCCAAATAATAAAAAACACAACAAGAGAGCTTATAAGAGAAATGGTTCATATTCAACTGAATGTGGCTTGAATAGAGTTAGATAGAAAAATGTTGGCCGGCTAACAAAAAAACTGTAATTATCTATATATATATAAAAAAATCCCTTACAGCATCATGCGTGAACAGCTGGACCAACCGTGTTTGTTGGGTGTTTTTTATTATCTGGGGATAATAAAAAAAAAAAAAGAAATAGCGAAACCGGTCGAGCCGTTCACGCATGATGCTATGAGGGATTCATTTTTATATATATAGATAATTACAGTTTTTTTAATATTGTTTCCATAACGGATAAATTTTGCTGTAAGACAGCCAACATTTTTCTATCTAACTCTATTCGAGCCACATCCAGTTGAATTCGAGCCATTTCTCTTATGTGCTCTTGTTCCAGCCTTTTGGCCTCTACTTCCAATCGAGCAACTTCAATCCTTGCAAACTCGGATGTGGCTCTTTCAAAGGGCGTTTGACGGCACCTTCTGCTGGGCTCGTGTGAAGTTGTAGGGTTTGGAGGGCTTGGAGGTGGTGCAGTGGTTGGGTTTAATGTAATATTTGGAATTGGGGTAGGACCTGAAGTTTCTGTAGGGAAAGGAGTTGCTGTAGGGATTGTAGTTGCTGTAGGGATTATTGTTGATGTAGGGATTATTGTTGGTGTAGGGATTATTGTTGGTGTAGGGATTATTGTTGGTGTAGGGATTGTTATTAGGGAAGGGATCGTAGTTGGAGAAAGAATTGAAGTTAGGGCCACCTCTGCACTGTTTATTGCAGGAGAGCTATAGTCTGAAATCAACAAATAAATTTTTACTTAAGTTTTAATCACCTTCATAAGGATTTTGTGAAGATGAAGTCAAAGTCAAAATAATTTATTTCATGTAAATCTTTACAGATATTTATGAATAGTTAAAAAAAAAAAAAGTTTACCAATGAGAGTGCGTTTGGTTAGGCAGCTATTCATTAACAAAATAACGACAAATATTAATTGAACTTAGACACGATGGAATGGAAATCTTTATATGAAAATTACTACCGAACCGAACACACACTACATAACCAACTAGTGTAAGACTAGGTGGTTAGCTGATTCCATTGACCTGTCAATCATTATCTGCCATACAAGAGAGCCACCAAGGCGACCAACTTCACCGATCATATCCATGCCTTAAATATTTATTGTAAATAAAAGCTAAGTAACCAATCACATATAAGTAAAGGTATAAGGATCGGTATTTTTAAGGGCATAAACACTAACTGTAAAGTCGATCCCCTCAGAGACACCCCGGAGAAAAAGAAACCAGCAAGTAAAAAACTCTAAGTGTTTCACACAAACTAAAAGAGGGGTAGGGGTACAGCTATTGATTGACTTATGCTATATAGCATATATATATAATATATATATATAGTAACATACTCAAAATGCACCCCATTGATCAGCATGCGTAGAACACCCTATGGCAGAATATTTGTTACGGTACCAATGTACATAACTACACAGTATACTATTAGTATAAATTAAGTATAAATAAGTAGGTAATCATCAATGATTACCTTATCCAAAGACAAAATTTACATAATGTAATGAAAATAAATTATGTAATTTAAAATTATTACAATATCGGACATTATACAACTAGGGTAGATTCTACATAAGTAATTTGTTTACTAGTTGCGAGACCTCAATTGCATATCAGGACGGTTCCAAACGTCTTTATCGTTAAGATAGTCTTTTACACTATAGTAAGCCTTATTGATTAATATGTGTTTTATACAATTTTTAAACTTTATTTCACTCAGATCTATAATGCTTTTAAGTAATTTATTAAATAACCTTATACTGAAGTAATAATATTAACCTGGACTACTAAACTCTTCCAAAATTTCCACCTCAGTGTAGGTCCCAACTTCGTCTGATCTTGCTGGTTGCTAAAAATACAAATATATCTGTTAGATGCTAAGGTTATGGTGAATAATATTTAATTCAAGACGAATCCCAGCAAAATCCATACATCTTAAGGATGGTAATCAGTACTTTTTTGTCATGTTTCTGTGCCGCCTTAAAAACATGTAAAAAAATACTGAGTAGTAAGGTTATGGTGAATCATATTTAATTCAAGACGAATCCCAGCAAAATCCATACATCTTAAGGATGGTCATCGGTACTTATTTGTCATGTTTCTGTGCCGCCTTAAAAACATGTAAAAAAATACTGTGTAGGCTTATACTGGGTGTCACCCATACAGAGACATTAAGATAAATTGACTTAAAGTACTTAAGTAATAACTTGGGAATTTTTTTGAAGAAAAATTATACCTACATTTTTATTTAATAGTGATTCTTAGAGGTAGCTTATTTGGTACAACAATAAATGGTATAAAATGCTTGTTGACAATTTAGGACGTTATCTATAATAGTTAGCCCCAAAATGAAATCCTGGATCCGCCCCTGTCTGCTGCCTGTACATTTTGTTATACAATATTTGATCAGAGCAAGAGCGGTGAATACAGTAACTGTACTAGAGTGTGGTTAACATAAAGGGATCCCTTAACCTATTTTGTAGTGTTACACCCTAAAATTCACTCCCCTCTCTTCCATAACATGCATGGTAAAGCTGGCATAATGTATAATGATTGCTGTAATATCACATGTGAGTCATGTGAAAGGTGAGTTAGATGGAAATAGATTTTATTATGTTCATCAGAAACGGCCAAGTCAACAAGGCATGCATATATTATATAGGTAAAAAATATATGGTTATTTAATAATATTATTGTTGTATATAAAAATCTTTTTTTTTTTTAATTAATCAATAAATTATATAAATGAAAGAACAACCAATAATCAATTAAATAGTCAACCAAGTATCGTTTAAATAGTCAACAATAAGTGAAATGTACATCTCATAAAGAATCCATTGAATTTGTAAGTTTGTTTTAATACCCTATACATACTTACGGATAATCCTCTCTCAGTTACCCCACTGCTTCCTTCTACATTTACAGTTCCCATCAGGGCCAAAACTCTCTCCTCTAGATATGTGAGGACTAACATCTTGCTTGGGCCTCCACCGGTGCCTCTTATATCACTCAAAATTTTTTTTTTTTTTTTTTTGGTTTTATTTCGCCAGTCTATCCAAACCTATAATATTGTTAAAATACATGCAGATTTTCCAAACACAGCAGCTAGTTAGCAATTAGGTAACACATTAACCTGAGTTTTGTCGCTACTGAGGTAATAAAAACATGTTCATCTGTAATTTACTGGGTACCTTTCTGCATACTAGACTTTAGCAAATGGTGTGTTCTTAATTTCTTTGAAATCATAAATAAATAAAATTACCTAGCGACTAACCCCAGGTTAAATAACAAAATCTCATGCTAAATGTGAGTATTTAGAAAATTAAAATGATTAATAAATTATTATTTTAAATTCTGATATACTTAATCTTTGCAACTATTTTATTCAATGCCCATTAAAGTCTTCCCTAACCATGCTATATGGGAAACATTAATTGAAAAAAAAACATTGTCATGCAGGGGCGTAAACCCACACCTATTAGTTATGAAGTCAACAAATCAACACAATATCACTGCAATTCATATTAACAAATTGTTAAATGTATTGAAAAAAGATTTTTATAATTATTATACTCAAAACATTATTCAAACAGAACAATATTAATCTTGGTGCATACATACAATTCTTATTTAACCAAACAGTTTAAGTCAAGTTGTGCACATATCACAAAAAGACTATTTAGGGCTGATTTTTCAATCTTCAGATAAAGTTATTCGACAGTTAACTTGTATGAAGAACTGTCAAATATATTCTTTCTCTATACAAGTTATCTGTTGGATAACTTTATCAGAGGATTAGAAATCTGCTGTCCTAAAAGTAAACTTCTTGGAATACAGCACATTAATAAAGGTGCAATACATGCAAAGACAAGGTAAGACAAATGAAGATTACCTTTTTTCATTTTTCAGGCGCCTTATTGCACCCTGAACCACAAGCATTTAAAATTTGACTTAGGTCATCCCATTTCCTCTTCGATTCTAACCGCCCCTGTAGGCAGTTTTGTATTTTCAATAAATCACCATTTCTAATAATATTAAAACAATTTTATTATTTTAATCTGAGTGGTGAGTAGAAGAATAGTGTATTGCACTGTATTTTGTATAAGGATGTTTAAGCAGTTCAAATATATTATAGTTCACAGAATGTAAACCTACATTTGTTTGACAACACCACTATATTGCCTTGGAGAGCATGATAAGCTGTCGGTCCCGGTTTCACTACACCAACTTGCTAGCCACTTGTTCGGTGTAGACTCATATCATCGGCTATAACGAGGTGGGATTAAAATCCCCTCCGCTGGGTACCCTGAGCCCGTCCAGGCGGTCTCGGGCACCATAAGGCACCAGTGATGATATATATATATAATGTAAACCTTTGTAAAAAAAAATACCTTATATAATAAGGAAAACTCTGGAACTGTTAATAGAGTCATACGCTGAACAAATAACTAGTATATGTATTAAATTAATTAAATTGTAGTAAAATATTACTAACCTTTCCATGAAATCTATCATGAGTTCATATTGTTCCCCACTTGTATTTCTTGTCATTCTTTAATTTGGTGGTAAAGGCTGCAAAATTTGTATACAGAATATTAATACCAGGTGGGAGATTTTATATTCTGATTTTTTGGTTAAGGACTAATACTGTCAGTGTTGACTGAATTTTAACGAGGTTGCCACAACCATTGTTAGTAAAAATAAATAATGAAATAATAATAAAAACACACTAAAAGATAATGAGTTGGTTAAATGGAATGGGTGTATGCTAGTATGAATGTATGAAAACTTGTATTATATCATAATTTTATGGCAGTATGTTAATGCCTCTGTCATCTCCTAAGAGTAGTTGGGGTTAACAGTAAAGGAATTATAATTTGATTTTAATCTGGAAGGATCTAGATAAATATAAACTTCAATATTAATTAGTAATACAATTAATATTAAGGTTTATATTGAATAGTTGTCTGCCCTTGTTTTTGCTTTCCATCTATTATTCCATTTAGTGTTTTGTATGAGAAAATAAGTTGATCCACTATGTAATCACCTTGAATACCAACATGACTTGAAAGCCAGGCAAGTGAAACAACAATATTATCTTCCTGGCCACCTTTTAAGGATATGTTTAATTCTACGGACAAGGGGCATAATCCATTTTTTTTTAAAGAGTTTGTAGTGAGGTAGAGAACTTATTTTTACAAAACATAAATATTTTTTATCATTCAATACTATAAATTTAACAATGAAAGTTTTGTTTTGGGTCTAAAGAAAATAGGGTAAGTAGTACTAATATTGGCCCCCCTACAATGATTGGCCGCATGAATTTAAATCTTAATTATTAAGAGTTTTTTTTGACAAACTACTAAAAAATAAATATATATATTTTCTTTATTAACAACACTTTGAAATAAATAGGTAGATTTTATGTTTTATAACTGGTTATACTGATTAAAAAAATAAATTGTGAATGCAACATCCTAAAGTGGTGTAGTGTTAATTTTATTAGGAAAATCTTAAGAAGTTAGTACTTTTAAACGGTTATATACCTATTGTATTTTTATCAAATTAGGTATTATGCGACATTATCATGTAAATATACATTTATTTTAGGTTTATAAATATAAATTGAAGGAAAAAATCTTAAATTAACTTAAAATTTGCTATGCCGAAATTAGTGCCGTCGATATATATGGACAACTAATTGATTGGCAGGGGTGCCATTCATAGTACGTTGTGCTTTAA
This sequence comes from Monopis laevigella, assembly GCA_947458855.1. NCBI lineage: Eukaryota > Metazoa > Arthropoda > Insecta > Lepidoptera > Tineidae > Monopis > Monopis laevigella. The sequence goes on from OX381587.1 coordinate 16,149,202, forward strand.
AATAATGATAAAATTTTATTCTCTTGATCCGAACTATAGATAATATTTTTTTGTAGTATATACTTTAAAGTGGATTATGATAGTTGTAACCAAATCTTGGCAGTGCTGATCATTATACTTTTTACGTGCTTGGCATGCCAATCTTTGTACTCATATGTATGCCAATCTTTATACAAAAGAATCAAAAAATGTATAGTGATGCCCTATTGTGTCGATATAATTTAAAATAACATAGTATAATCTTTTATTAAGTTTTTGATAATTTAACTAAAATATATATCAATAAAATGTATTTATTTTATTTTACGAACTTGTCACTTGTCCAATGTTTGTTTAGAATATTATCTATCGGCTACGACGACTAGGTGCAAAGGGGCCTTAGAGAAAAATCAGGCGTAGCGACATGTCGCGTCGCCTTCAATGTAACAAAAACCTTATATATAGCACCCTACAAGTGTATTCAAATGAACAACATTCTTTATGGGAACAACTCTGCCCAAAAAAATAAAATAAACTTTCTATACATTTTAATCGGGTAGATACAGAGCAAATGTATGATAAAGTGATTTTTTTTCACCCTGACAGAGTTGCTCCATTAAGCAGTAAAAGTTGTTAATATTGATTAGCACAATTTCCTGTAAATTTTTAAGTTATGCATCTATTATATTTAAAGTTATACCTATTTGATTATGGCCTTTTTATAGTTACTAATAAATATTTTCCAATAATATTTTTGCTTTGTTATTATTACTTACCCATAAATCGATAAAAGTAAAGTTGTAATTGTATACAACACTATCGTGTATTTTCAACCAAAATTTTAGTGATTGGCAATTACTCGGTATAATAATTGGCAATGCTAATAAACACAAAATACAACTATTGTCATGCTAATCGTTATACTAATATTATGCCAATCACTATATTTTGGGGCCAATGATTGTAGTTTTAGGAGATGTTTTAAGTCCTTAGCAATAAAGTAGCAAAAGTGGAGAAATATTATCATGGGCAAGATGTTATTGTCATACTGATATTCCTACTAAACGACTGGCCACAAAACGTATTACGATTTCAAACTTTATTTCGAATTATAAAGGTTCAAAGTTGATGGACGTCTTAAGGTGCCAATCATTATACCGGCTACCCTAATATTTTTGTCATACAAAAAATATTGGTAAAAATGGAAATGTTGTAATTTGGGTATTAATTGAGGAGGGTAACTATTTGTCTACGGAGGTTAACAGGGGGGGACACTACTTTATTAAAAATAAAAAACATATTCTATTTCTATGATATATTATTCATATTTAATAATATATCATAGAAATAGAAGGAAATAATATATCTACGACTTACAGAACTGAAGATGGGATTTGTGGGAGATGCACACTGTTTAATATATAGTTTATTCTAGTCTAATTTAATAATAATATATTATAACTAATTCTAGTATGTATCTTAATAATAATTAGAAAAATACTCTCTGTAAACGAAACACTCGCATTTGAGAGCAGTAAGTACTCTCTCTCTGTTGCTCTCTGTGTTCCTTGTCTAGTTCTTTTATTTATCAATTTCACAAGTATAACGCGACTGAATAAAACTAAAATAGGTTTGACTTTCATATGAAATTATTCGAATAAATGTAATGCAACCACTTTAAAAGTTATTACCGATCGCTAACTTTAGATATAATAATAATCTGTGATCGCAAATACCGGTCGACACTACGATGGGTTTTTGCTTTTGATATCTTTGGCGTCCCGGTACCAAAACCGATCGAAAGCCTCTCCGTCGATTGCTATCGATCGTCGCCTCGATTGGTTTTTTGAACTGGCTTCCCGGTAAGCCCCCAGGATATTAGTGTATATGTTAAACAAAGTTAAGTAAATTTTATATATTATTCATATAAAGGTATTTGTTTTCCTTTTTCCCCTAAATTTTGGGTGTATTTTATATATTACCGCTATCTATTTTGACAGTTTTTGTAGATAGCGACTAAACGCCATCTGTTGTGTTGAATAATAACTACTGGAAAACTCCTCATGTTTAAAAATTAAATAACATTAACATAAATCATGTTCAATGGAACATGATTTATTGAATGATAAAAGTGCGGCACTGTCGTTGACAGGCTTATTTTTTAATGACATAGACTGATTAGTTATTTTTTGTTTACTTTCATGCTGTGTTCATTCTTCTTCTTGTTAATATTATTTGTTTTATTACTTTTTTTTTTACTCTGTTAATACATTGTTACGTAATCTAATTTTATTTTAAGTTGTGTCTAAAGTTATATACCATGTATCTATCAGTGAAAACCTATTGTTACCTTTCTATGTTTATATAAGTGTTATGTTATGATTTATGGAAGTTGGTTTTCCAAATACCTAATAAATAAATAAATAAATTAAAATAAAGAAGAAAGATTATACCTGTGATATAATTATTGCTGTTAACAAAATTGCAATACAAAAGCACTGAATCTAAGAAATACAGAGTAAAAAAACATAATATTAACTAACTCGGTCACAAAATATGTACATGCCAAAAAAATATAAAAAATATACATTAATACCTATCTATATGATTCTTTGAGGGTAGCCCGAATACTGTAGACGCGCGTTTATATTATATTTTTCAAATTTAATTTTATTGAATATTATTGTGTAAAAGTGTACTAATTTTGTAGAATAAGCATTCGTATAGTAATATTAAGTGTGAGAAGTGTAACATTTACGCAGTGATCTCGGTGTTTGTGTTATCTCAAATAATCCCACAATCTTCAGTAAAATGGCGGTACCCATTTTACTGTAGATTATTTTTCCTTCTTCACTTGATATTGGCAAGACTATACAGTATGCTTACATACGGTCATGTCGCCATTCCTTTTTCTACCCTAGTCCTTTCCTAATTCTTTTCCATCCTATTATCCCTCTTTCACTAATAATAAAAAAGATTTTCAAACCACCCACTTGACATTGGCAAAATTTCGCGTAATGCGAAGATGCCATTAATGAAAATAATAATAACCTATCTAAATTCAAATTAAGATTATACTCGTAGAGACTTTATTTACAGTTTACCAAATGGATTATTTACAAAATTATAAATTCAATTATAAAACATTGGCTGCTTTAGTAATGTTTGCAGATTAATGGGAACTTTAGGTATTTTTAAATTATTATCTAGTATTATGTCATTAATTTTTGCAATATAAAGTAGTCTCTGAATCGAAAATTTGGGACAAACAAAAAAAAAGGTGGTCTAAATCGCAGTATTTACAGTCACAATTTGATTTGGGCTAAAAAAACCAGCGATCCGTGGCAATGATGCTGAGGACGGAACGCAGATAACAATAAAAAATCAGTAAACGCTGGAAGCGCTGTAACACAACTTGTAAAGCAGTAATGAGTAGTGATGGGCAACCCGAGTCAAATAACTCGGTTGACCCGGGCTACTTCTTTAATTCGTCGACTCGAGTCAATATCCTCCTAACCCGGGTTGACTCGGTAGGTACGCAGAAAGAGCGGAATAAATAAAACATACCACCGAAGAAGGTATATTAAGATGTTAGTTTGTTCATTAAAATTCTAAACATTATTTGTCATTCTCAGATACAAACATAGAAAACTAATTTTGATATGATTAAGTTAAATTTAATAAGTAGTGCATGTACTTATTTATTAAACTTAAATTATTCAAATCAAAATAACTTTTCTATATTTGTATGCAAAATCTAATTTAATAAAATACAAAGATATTATGATAAATAATCGGTTCATTCAAACACTAACCAACGACATATTTTAGATTACCTACAGCGTTGTTGATGCAACTAGTCGAACCAAACCGGGTAAGCATTCTTCTAAACTCGGTTGACACAACTCGTTCCAATACTAAACCAATCGAACTTATTTTGGATACAGCGTCGTCGAAGCGAGCGAGTTGCAACCCGGGTTATCGTTTGCAACTCGGTTGACGGTTGAAAAATTTACCACTTTTTCCATCACTAGAAAAGAGTAGAAATAAAAATAATTGTTTAGAGTTATAAAAGCAGAGGTGATCAATCAAAGCGTGGCATGTCTCACACACACATATATATATATATATATATATATATATATTACGGATATGTATATATGTGTGAGACATCCCAAGTAACACAATCGCGTCTAAAAACGGACTATTAGATATCTAATAGAATTTTATTTTATTGTCTACCTTAAGAGTAAAATATCTCCTAAGTAATGTTCAATAACGCTTATAGACACAGTTTAGTAAAAGTGGGCACAACCTTATCCCTTCTCATAGGAATGAGTTAAGAAAACATGATAAGATAGAGTTAAGAGTTGTAAATTTTCAAATCGCCTGTAGAGATATTTCTAGTGTCTCACTAAACTTTTTATAGACCACAAGTTTTACTAGTAGATAGTTTATAGATAAAGTTGAGACCTTTAGAGAAGTCTTTACTCGTCAAATTTTAAAACCAAATTAACTCAAGACTAACAACATTAAGTTATTTTTGATTTGTAATAGACAACGAAACGTAATGGCGCAGAAATTACAAGAGTGATTTAAACTTATTATTGCATCATGGCGTAACTTATTATTTTTTATATTACTTTTGTTTTAGCTAGTTAATAATGGGTAAACAAGCAAATCTATGTGCGAATGAAATTCTATCGTCGAATATTATGTAAAAATCCTCTAAAATAAGAGCGCCCGCTGTAAATGTAAGATTTAATAATTTTTTTACCGAATATGAATACTATTTGGTATAAGCAAATTTTTGAACTTGTATTGATAATGTTTATAATACTCATTTTATTTAAAATATATTTATTAAAAAACTATTAAATGTTTAGTTAGACATAATTTAATGATAAAAACTAAAAAATAAGCATTAAAATATGTAACGAAAATTATTTGAAGCAAAAATAGGCAAAAAAATGGCGACAAGATAAAATTTACTAGAAAAACGATTTCTATAGAAATAACACTCTAGACTCTTTTCTGTAGTATGGCTCTAGACAATGGCAAGAATAATTTCACTTACTACATACTAAACTATCTAGTGAAAGAATAAACAGATTTATGACTGGTTTAATATTACCTAATAACTGTCAACTCTGTATTCCTTTTTATCTTCTCACAGTATTTCTAGACGTTCACCAGGTAATTTGATGTGTTGTGAACGGAATACTTTTATGCAGTAAGAAGCAATTTAATTAATCAATTCATGAGGGTAAGCAAAATATATTTCTGTTTTATTTAAAGACAATGTGAAAAATAGTAGTTATATACGTCGGCTGCAGTGCTAAAGTGGCAACTTGTCTCTCTGCCGACGATGAACTAGAAGCGAGTAGAGCTAGAAACTAGAAAGGAGTTGGCGAGCAGCGAGAAGCGAGTGTGTGTATAGTTCCAATAGTTTTGTCGCTGAGCTATAAAAGAGTGTGCGAGTGCGACAGGTGAGTACTCTGTAGAGAAATGGTCTCTCGTCTCTACTGACCGCCAAGCGAGCATAGCTGAGCGAGTATTTTTTTTGATACCTCTTGTCGCTCAGCGACAAACTAGTGGAGCAAGTCCTCGCCGGCATCAGTGTGAACAGTCAGCCACCAACTATCTAAATATATATAACTCAAAGGTGACTGACTGACTGACATAGTGATCTATCAACGCACAGCCCAAACCACTGGACGGATCTGGCTGAAATTTGGCTTTGCTAAGAAAGTATTTTGATAAATTCTACCCCCAAGGGGATAAAATAGGGGATGAAAGTTTGTATGATAAAAAAATAACTATTCCACGCGGACGAAGTCGCGAGCACAGCTAGTTAATATATACGAGTACATCCCTTTTGTTTAAAAGGAATGTATATCTATTTTACGTTTCTTGAAAGAGAAAATAGCTGATAGTTGGTCGTTTCCTCGCCGGCCTTGGGACAACTGTCTAATATACAAAAGTGGACGGATCCCTCCGTTGCTGCGTATTCGTATTAAATTAGTAATGTGCATATTCACATATTTGGGTACATAGCCCATAATTTGACCAAGTAATAGATGAGTAACGTATGTTTTGACTTGTTCGGTTTTCGGCAAGAGTATCTGCTATGATTTTTATTTATGGTACATCGGGAAAAGCAAAAGGATTTCTTTTTCACTGTTTCCGTTGCATAAAATCATCCAATTCAAATATTTAATACAATTACACTTAAATAATCCATTTTTAAGAAAAAAAATACTAAAAAACGTTTTCACTATCATTTTTTTTAGATAAACTGAAAAATATCTATTAAAGTATTTTATCTAGACTTAAGTCTCTTTATAAACAAAGATTAGAGTACCAATAGCTAAAATATAATGTTTGTACCAAGTTATATCTTAAAATATATCATCTTACCTATAAAATTATTTGAAGTTAGGTACCTTTAGGCTTTATTAACTATTTGTAGAGCATTTTATCTTAAAACATTCAATATATCTATAAACGTACTTTAAATAAGTGTGCTGTAGAACAAATGCTCTAAAAATAATCCAAATTGAGAAAAAGGACTCTATAAGAATACATTTTCTTTATTGAACCCATCTTTAGACAGCCTCTATCTATAGATTAACCATGAATAGACTGTCAATAGACATATTTGTTTTAAAACTCCAAGCCTGTGTTACTTGGGATGCCACGCTTTGATTGATCACCTCTGCTAATATTTTGATCACCGAGACTAATGCAGAAGACAGAGTCGGACTGTGAGAAATATTAAAATAACCCACGCACGGTCCGATTTCTTTCCTTTTCAGTTATTTATACTGTAGGAAATGGATATTGATTTATAAGGGGATGAAAAATAATAAATAAATAAAACTCCTGGTTCTTGGGAGCCAAAAACGGCACCGGTGATGGTGCCGTTTGTGTGAGGTCTAAGTATTTATAACAATTATAAATTATTACAAATATTATACGGTACAACAGGCTGGGGCCTTACCAAAGAACCAATCGATAATCGAATCGAAATACCCATCGAAAGCCAAATATATGGGATTTGACGTTTCCAATCGATCAGGCTCTACCCATAGAGTAAAATTCCTATACATTTTTTTCGATCGATGTGGCGATTCGATTGGCGATCGTGTTCTTTGGTCAGGCCTCTGTTTAGTGTTACACGTTGTTTTTGTTGATGTTAATTAAAATTTTACCATTTTAACAGATTGTTATTAAGAAATAATCCATTCATGAGACTAGTATGGGTAATGGATAAGTAATACCCATTTTAACCCTTATCAAGAGAACCTCAGACAATAGAATGTATGACTCTTTTTGTACAGTTGTTGTTGATAAGTGTTTTAGCAGCCTTTTTTTATATACATGCCATTTTAGGCCTTATGAGGCTTCCGTATATTAAAAAAATGTACATAAATTTTATACTCCTCGGCTCTCCTTATTCCCCCCCCTCTGGCTACGCCTCTGCATGCGCTACTTACTAAATTTAACTTAATCATATCAAAATTAATTTCCTATGTTTGTATCTGAGAATGACAATATATGTTCAGGATTTTAATGAAAAAACTATCATTACAATAAACATTTTAATATAGGTACTTTAGTGGTATGGTATGTTTATTTTGATTTATTTTTTATGGGAGCTCGGCATCTGTTCTCACATTTACCTGATGGAAAGCAGTATGTAGGTCCAAGAACAAATGCAACCAACAATTACGATCTACGTAACCGTTGATTGCACCTATTATGCCGGCTTAAGATGCCTATACACGCCTCGTTTAAAGGACTCGAATTTAATAAAATTAATTTTGTTTTAATTATTCCGAGCGGCGAGCAAGTTTAGTTGAACTCGCCCTTTCTACGTACCTACCGAGTCAAACCGGGTTAAGATTAACTCGACTCGACGGGTTGGAGAAGTAGCCCGGGCCCCGGGTCAACCGAGTTATTTGACTCGGGCTGCCATCACTTTTGCTACCAATGCCATAGTAAATGAAATAAAAATATTTAGTCTGTGTAAAATGCGAAGCGTGCGTGGATTTTAGTTTTTAATAATAAAAATTTAAGAGAAAAGATTAAGGTAAATTTTTTTGAACACAAAAGGTACACCTACTTAAAATATATTCACTAATTGTTTAAAATTTAATTACATTTTCAGAAAGTTGGAGTGCATTTAGGCGTCTTTCAGAATGGCTGAATATTTGGCGGCTATTTTCGGCACAGAAAAAGACAAGTTAGTTTCCTTTATTATTTAATGTACACATTTGGTAATTGTTTAATATAATATTAAAAACTACAAAAGCACTAATTGTGACATGACAAAGACCTAACTTCCTGAATGATACTGTAAAATGCAACCCTAATTTTATTGTATTTATGAATATTTCAGAGTCAACTGTTCCTTTTACTTTAAAATTGGAGCTTGCCGTCATGGTGATAGATGTTCAAGAATACATAACAAACCTACATTTTCTCAAACTGTTTTACTTCAAAATCTTTATGTAAATCCACAAAATTCTGCTAAGTCAGCTGATGGAAGCCATTGTAAGTATTGTAGTATAAGTAATGTTTTATTAATTATAGCAAAAACCTAAATTTTTTCCTTTATTTTTATTGGAGCATGGTATGTTACCTTGTATCTATTTGGTAAGCAGACCTACAAAGTCCATGAATGGGGTAAATCAATACATTGTTGTTTAACAACATTGATCACTTCCGGCTAAATGATGTGATTACAAAATAGGCATAGGAGACCGCGAAGTAGTAGTAGGTTTAAAGGCCTTATGAACTCTCACCTGCACTGTGTTCACTACCCTCTCTACTCAACCAAATACTTTATGATCCTATTAGCGCCATCTTAGAAAAACGCTCCATAAAAGTTCCGACGGTTGATCTCGGAAGGCCAAGATCCTTCAATAGACATAAAGTTGAGTTTTAAATCCGTTTCTAGTAATTTTGTTTGCAAGATCATAATATTTGTTCGACTTGATGTTGATGTCCTTAGGTATGTTTGTTTCCCACTGAACGGTGAGTTCTATAAGTAATTTCAACAAGTACCGAGAGTATACCAGTATGCCTGGTCTATAGGCTGAAACTGCTAGTTCGTCTGGAATCTTGTAGTTTATTTTGAATGTATCCATGAATATTTTCCAGTCTTGTGCTTTGTGCAGGATTGAGAAAGGTTTACTTTGAGTTTTCTTGAGTTGTACTTCCTTTACAAAAGTAGTTAAGTCTTTCATTTGTTGATAATCCTTTTCTGGCTCTAGCAATACTGAGACTTACAGTTTCACAAATAATTTGTACAACTTTATCATATCAGTGCGAATAATGACCTTTTTTAAGTAGAGTCTTGCACCCAGCAAGTATATGTCTGGCAGTCCCTACAGCAACACTGCACAATGTACATGTCATATCTGTTGCCTTCCCCCATCTTACCAGATTACTCTGGTCAGGTAGGGACATTTGAAAGGCATTAGGATAGAACTTACTAAGTGCCGGGGACCAATCGTACATGAGTATGCGCTATTTCAGGGCTGGAGGAATACAAACTTCCCCCAAAGTAAGCCATTCATACTGTACTTCTAGGGTCAACCCGTGAACTCTGTAGCCATGCTCTTCATTTCATAAAAGTAAATAAGTTTTGCATATATTTTTATTTTTACCAGCAAAAGATGCCGCCAAGTTCTGAATGTGCCGTAAACAAAAGATCAAGGTCGGTTTTTAACAAAAAATCCAAAGTACCCTCCTCAAATGTAGTAAATAATCTGCTTTACAATTCATATGATCCAATGTTTGACGTTTTGTATTGATCCGCCAAAAAATTGTATGCTCTTGATCGAATTTTCTAAAAGATCGGATCGGAACATCCCTACTTCACCGTGCGGGTGCCAGGTCCGTTGTGGGGTTGGAAGGCAGGCAACTGAACTGCAGCGTGCCTGGACTTGAGATAATGTTCTTAGCTATCCATGGCTTTAGCATGCGGGTGACGGGTCCCCGGTCCCGGGTCCATCGAGTGGTTGGAAGGCAGAGGAATGAACTGCAGTGTTCCTGGACTTGAGACTGTTGGAAGTAGTTTTATATGGGCGTAAAAATCTACTGAAATAACAAAAGTAACATGTTAAGATATTTTAATAAAAACTTATTTAGTCCTAAAAGAACACTTGAGTTAAAATATGTTGTGGCTCTTTTGTTGCTAAAAAAGACAAATAATATTTTACTTAAAGTGTTCTTAACTTAATATATATTTTTTACCTTGTTTAAAATTTGTATTATCTGTTTCAGTGGTTGTTGCAAATGTGTCGGATGAAGAGATGCAGGAGCACTATGACAACTTTTTTGAAGATGTTTTTGTTGAATGCGAAGACAAGTATGGGGAAATAGAAGAGATGAATGTGTGTGACAATCTTGGAGATCATCTAGTAGGAAATGTTTACATTAAGGTTGGTATTCATTAGTATATAAAGATTTACATCTTACCCTTTTTCACACAAATGATCACAAATGCTTTACATGCATTGGGTACCATAATGGTTTATATAAAGAGGGTGACTTATTGTAACTTGGTAATTACCTGAGGTAAGCAGATCTACAAAGTCCATGCATGGGGTTTGTCAATACATTGTTGTTTAACAGTTGATTTCTCCCGCTATGCCCGCTAAATAATGCAGTTAAGAAATAGGCGGACATTAATGATGGAATATCATAGCCGTGTTAATTATCAAATCAGCCTCCGTAGACTAGTGGTAGCGATTGAAACTCAACAAACAGCTGAACGTTTTCTCTAGGTACTATAGTGTTATTGTCAAACAAATTTTTTTTTTTTGTGTTATTGTCAAAAAAATTTAATTTAAAAATTAATTTAATAAATAATATATGTAATAATATTTGACAAAAACAACTGTATATGGCCTCAGACAGGATGTTAAGCTTTTGGTGCCAATTCCACTATACCAACAAGGTTTTTAACTGTCTAAATCCAAAAGTCGCGACGAGTAGCAAATTGTTCAATGTAGGTAGACTCATACCAACGGCTACTACAAAAACCCATCAGCTGGGTACCCTGAGACTTTTAGCGGCGCGGTAAGGCGCCGTAAGACACCCGTGATTATATTTCTTAAAGTTTATTGTTTTAAGTCTAACGTTGAGCACAACATATTTCTTCTTTCATATGTTTTGAAATCCTTGCATGAGGTCTGCATTTACATTTAATATTATAGTTTCGACGCGAGGATGATGCTGAGAAGGCGGTGAATGAGCTAAACAACCGCTGGTTTGGTGGCCGGCCGGTGTATGCAGAGTTGTCTCCCGTCACAGACTTCCGAGAAGCGTGCTGCAGACAATATGAAATGGGAGAGTGTACCCGGAGTGGCTTCTGCAACTTCATGCACCTGAAACCCATATCCAGGGATCTTAGAAGGTATGTTCTTTACATTAGGGTTAGTTCACACACTATTTTAAACTTGTAACTTAATTTCTAAAGTAAATAAAAGAGTTTCCGTGAGAATTCTGCTATTACATTTGTGAACAGCTTTAGCCCTACTGATCATCTACAAAGGTTAGACTCCTGCGTTAACAGGATCTTACAAAATGTGGTGCATTTCAAAATTAAATACTTCTTCCTGCCCTGTGCTATTAAAAAAACAGTCTTTGTTCTGTTTCATGGCATTTTTTTATACTAATCTCTGTTCACATTCAAATGAGTTGATTGAAATTTAATATTCATGTGATCTCTCAGGGAAAAGAAAGATATATAAAATACTATTTACACATCTGTCTCTTTCTTTTTCCCGAGAGATCACACAGATTAATTATTATTACCTTGTTTTGGAATGTATCACTACTAAGAATTTATGACACATGTCATAAAAATGCCAAAATTATAGTAATAATTATAACCATCAACAGAAGTTATAATTCACTTTAACATTTATTACTGTAACTTTAGTTAATTGGGATATATTGGCCTTTACAATCAAGTTTCTTCAAGTTCTAATTATAAACTATATGAGAACATTATTATTTTTCATAAACCATAACTAAATGTATAACAGAATATTATGTGAATTTTGTTATCCATATAGGTATCTATACTCTCGCCGCTCGGGCAAAGGCGGTGGCGGCGGAGGCGGCGGCGGCGGCGGTGGTGGAGGAGGTGGCGGTGGCGGTGGAGGTGGAGGAGGCGGTGGTGGCGGCGGCGGCGGAGGAGGTTCTCGTCGGTCCCGCTCCAAGTCCCGGGAGCGTCGGCGTCGCTCCCGGTCCCGGGACCGTCGCCGCGAGCCTCGTGAACCCAGGGAGCCGCGCCCGCCGAGGCCTGGACGATACTGACACCTATGTCTGTAAGAATAAGGTTGGAATTGACACGGCCTCTTTTAATATAAGCTTTTTTATTCCACAATGGTATATTCGATATTGGTTGAACTTGTGATCAATGACAATCTACCACAACATCATCAATAGCCATTTTCCAGATTTATTATAGTTTTATTATCAAGTTACCATGATAGTTTATTACGTTTACCATGGTCACACTAACCATGGAAACACGAAATTTGTATTTACTTAGATAGTTTCAAACTAAAACTTTGTTTATTAAGAATTTACCCCCACCATGAGTTATTAGTAAACTCATGGTAGAGATAAATTCTCAATAAGTGTGTACTGAAGTGTGACCATGGTAAACTACCAAATTTGCTTTGAAGTGTGACCACGGTATACTCAAAATTTACTGAAGTGTGACGACCATGGTAAACTCAAAATTTGTTCTAAAGTGTGACCATGGTAAACTCATAATTTGTACTGAAGTTGATTGAGGTAAACTGATAAAAGTATGGATAGTTTCCAACAAAATTTATTGATTATTAAGACTGGCCAGTGATCAATTTTGATTTAATTAATTAAATTTTATGTCCTTAATATTGACCAGGGACCTATTGATATGCCTTAGAATATAAAAGGGATATAAATGAGTATATAAAAAGTAACTATTTTCTAACCTATGCTTATTACCTGGTTTTTAAGATAATCATATGTTGTTTAATATATTTTTATAAGGACTTAAAAACTTAAAAATTGTCAATTTAAACTAATTAATTAACAACATTTTTCTACACAAGACCGCCATGTAAATGGTTTTTCTTAAAATGAAGGAATTAAAACTATTTATTTTTAATTTAATAAGCCGTTATTTTATTTTATAAATAATGAGAAAGATAAGTTATTTTATATAATCAAAATAAAATTGCTAAGAATTAAGAGAAATTTTGGTGATTTTTTTTACAATATCTTGAAAAAATATTTTTCTACAGTATCTAATCTCAAACTGCAGGAGTTTTTAAAATGTGAATATGTTGATCGCTTGTCGCGTGACGTCACATCTCCCATCAAAGCGTGCTCAGCTATCAGCAGTCACTACATTATTCTAGGTAATTGATGTTATTATATAATATGGAAAAGAAAACGGCACACAGAAAAACAAATCATTTACATCTTCCTTATTGCCTGTCTCAAATTACCATCCTACGACTTTGTATACTGTTTAATTTATCTGTCAATAAGCGTTTAATGGTTATTTCAATTCTGCATTATTAGTTAGGAATATCTATATAAACAAATATTGAATGTCTACAATTTGTAAGTCAATGAAATTTTCTGATTGTTTATAATAAATATTTTAATTATTATAAATTTCCTTTCGTTTTAAAGACTTCAAATATAGGTTTTCTATTTCCAAATGCATTTATACTGTTTTTTTAATGTAAAACTAAATAATTTATACCTTTTGTATTAGTTATTTTATGACGAAAAAAATGGTAAGGTTTAATTTAAATAGGTCTCTATATAAAATAATGTAATTGTAAGTTGAAATAAATAGGTTTATATAAATTTAACATTGTTTTATTTGTTTTCTAGTAAATCTTCCTATAACTCAGTGCAGTAAATACTCTACTAAAATATAGTCTGTGCACAGAACCAACCATTCTTGTCGTTAAGGGACTGACACAATGTTCTATTGATACAGGAATTTTGGTTAAAACAGTAAAATATTCGTCTAATTCCCGCTAGTTTGACAGCTGTTAGTGGGACTTTTTTCCTCACAAATTCAACTGCAAATATGTATATAGGATTTAGAGAAACTATTGGTTGAAATAATTCTGTACCTTATCGTTAGCTCAATTGCTTATTTCAGTTGCGGGACTTTTCCTCACTATCAACTGCACAAAAAAATTCAGTTGAACTAATGGGAAATTAAAGGCTGTTTTCGAGCGTTGAGGAAAAACTAATTAAAAGACATCTACTTGTTATTTTAGCAAAAATAAAAAAATCGTTTTATTACTGTAAATTAAAAAAAAATAAAATAAAAATATACAAAAAACGTTGGGCCATGATTATACTTATAGGTATTTATTTATAAATAAAGCACAATAGTGTAACATTACCTAAACATTACAATATGAACAAAATATATGAAACACAATACAAGTCATGATAGCTATGATGACATAAGTACCTATTGTATCTACATTATTTATTAATATATTATACATTCATCCTTCTAGCATTCTCTTACATTCTTTCATCAGACACTCCACTCCATCCACGAACAGGTGGATGGAGTGGAGTGTCTGGCTGGATAAAGCCCCACAGGCTTTAGGAGTTGAGTATATTGGGCCTTAGCACAACAGCATCATCGATAGGCTCGATAAATCGACAATATAATCGATTTATACAAATATAATAAATAGCTAAAATATATTATTTACTGCTGACGGTTGTGACTCGGTTTTTTGTTTATAATATATTTATTATACGCACACGAAGCTGCAAGTTAAAAAAAATATTGGTGTTAATATAGTCACAATCGAGTATATATTGCTGTTATTTTTATTATTGGAGCACGGTGTGTGACATTGTATCAACCTGATGTTAAGCAGGAAAAGAGTAGAACTATTATTGTTGTTGACTATGCCGGCAAAATGACGCGGTTAAGAAATGGCCGGCGACGAAGACGAATTTGCATTACGAGTGCACTTTATATTAAGCACACGTTTAGTAATCAAAGAAAGGAGACTAACCCCTCGACAAGAAATCGATGTAATTTGATTTCTGAAAACCGGTGAATCCACAAGCTAAAACCGAAACATGATGTAATTATAAATTAAGCACATATCTTTCTACGTTTGCTCTCGAAACTACTTATAAATCTATTTACGAATACCTAGAGAACAGTCCTAGTGTGATTTTTTTAACGTTTACTTTCAAGTTAACTATACTACCTACTACGTTAACATTTTCACCAATCACACGCTCGCATTTTTAGTTCTCAAAATTTCCGCTTGGAACGCTGACAATTTTCATGAAACTAAGAATAATATATGGAACCGTCCTAATGCTGAAATCGCCTATAAAATGAAATGTCAAACGTTTTCATTGCCACCATTGTGTTATAATTCAACCAATCAACGCTCAGTGATTTCTTATAATAATTTTTGTTATCGCTTTTTGAGTTTGAATAGCGGAGGCAATCTTTTGTTCTCGCGTTTGGAATGGTGATTTGCATTAGGGTGGCTCACCATATGCAGCGTGACTTTGAAAGGTTTTACTTTAGGCTAATATGAGGCTCTACTGATCAAATCAAACTACTTTTCCATGTGGAACCATGTGTTCTTGTTCAATGAAAAAAAAAAAAGCCTTCCTCATACCAAACTATCCCCCGTAACACAGGGCGACCTAGCACAGGGGAAAGGGAACCAAACATTCTAACATTTATTTACCTACTATTCTGTTATCAACAGGTTTTTGATATGCGTTGTCACATATTTTTTATTTCATTTCAAATTGGTAATTTTAACATTACTCGTTTGTATGGAGAAAGAAGGTAGTATTTTTTTACATGGAAAAGTATTTGATCAGTAGAGCCTCATATTAGCCTAAAGTACAACCTTTCAAAGTATATTTACATGACAATTTCCCATAAAAAAAATGTTAACTCAAACGCAAAGTAATAGCAGTAAAGCGCCTCAACCGGTAATTTTGAGAACTAAAAATGTTAGTGTGTGATTGGTGAATATGTTAACATGAAAGATAACGTTAAAAGACACTAGGGCAAACAAATCGAACGCACTATTGGTGGTTTGAGTTTTGATTCAGGGGTAGTTGCAGGTCATCGTAAATATTGTCCCAAAACATCATTCGGTCGGCGTGAATGTTTTGTACGCATTTGTTTGTGGTCTCCATAACGTAACAGTTCTGTTCGCTCTCCGTGAACGGTTTCCATTGCTCATTGCTATCAGAATAATTTGGATTCCTGAAAAATAGATAACAATCATTATTTCTGACATGGGTATCTGAAACTGCTGCAAATAGTAGGTTGTTTTAAGAGGTTTCAACAAGTAAAACAGTGCTCTATCGTACTTGAAAGCATTAAATTTTACCGGTAATTTTTTTATTTATCATTAGGTTCACATACTTTTGCGGATAATCTGATATTTGGATTGCGTACGATTTCACCAAGTGAAAGCCTTGGTGAAATCGTAAAAACTATCCAAAAGTATTTTTTTTAATCATTGCTCTAAATCTGAGGCTTTACCTTGGCTCTACGCAATGTAGAAACGTAACATATTCATTTACATCAACAACCAATAGGATCGCTTTATTCAATTCTATTACCAAAAATAAAGCGATCCTATTGGTTGTTGCTCACGTATACGTAAATGTATACGTTACGTTTCTTCAATGCGCAAACCCATGGTAGAGCATCTGGCCATTGAATTAACAATGCGTATTAATCTGGGCTGTAAAGTCGTGATGTTGGCAACCAAAATATGTCTACAGCATTTGGTAGATAGGCGATACTTTTTTTTAAAACCTACCCAGTTCTAGCAAAGTGTGTCCAAAGAGAAACGACTCTATCCACCGCCTCCTTAGAATGTGTGGTCAAAGGAACATCCAAGCAAGTTATATTGAACAAGTAAGGCAAGTCGTCGGAGTGGCAAACACCTTCCACTGACTCCATCTTGTACTGCTGTTTTGTTATATTACGTTCAGTCTCTATGTCAAATTTGTATAAATACACTGGTTTGCTGCCAAGTCGAGCGGCGCAGCGGGCAAACCGTCTGATGTTGTATGCGAACGCCATGTCTGTGCCAAGGTTCACCACGTTCTGCAAGGAACTATTGCCAATTTTCCCATCATTCAAATAATACTTTATCACTTTTTCACTCATTTCTAATACTTTTTCGAATGACCAAATAAATTTTAATTCTCTAGGCAAATTATACTCTATATGTTTCATTCTTCGATTGAGGCTTTCGGGGAAATCTCTTGCAATCTCGATCCCTTCACTGGACGTGAAACCTAGCATCAAAGGCACATCGGCCAGTCTTCCTTTTCTGATCAAACTCGGCGGAGATTCGGTAAGAAACTTTTCTGCTTTTAAATCCGACTTTTCTATCACAGGTCCAAATAATATACTATCACATAAGTCTTTAATTTCTGTATCCAAAGCGGGTAACATCACGCTCACTAAGGATGTCACCGGCGCTTGTCTTAAGAATGTTAACAGTTCCTGCATATCTTCAGTGCGTTTTCCCAACAGTTCTCCGAGTTGCATAGCTCTCTGGCGCGCGTATAGTCCGTAACTCCATTCATTGAGGGCGACTCCACTTTGACAGATTGCTTTATGAAATAAATTACGGCTCATATCGGAGAGCAAATGTAAGGAAACTGAGGCGGAACCCGCGCTGCAGCCAAAGATGGTGACATTATCAGGGTCACCTCCGAAGCAGGCGATATTTTGTTTCACCCATGTCAAGGCAGCTACTTGATCTTTTAGACCGGCATTTCCCGGAACTTCTTCCGTGTCGAGACATAAAAATCCTAAGACTTCTAATCGATAATTGACTGTGACAAGCACGATGTTTTTGTTTATGATGAATTCGGGTCCGTAGAAGTCTGAATTTCCTGAGCCGGTGAAGAAGGCCCCCCCGTGTATCCACACCATGACAGGGGCAGGTTGTTCTGGTTGCAGACTGTTGGTGTAGACGTTGAGGTAGAGACAGTCCTCGCTGCCTGCTTCTGGTCTGTTAAGGCGGACGTTGTACTGCGGGCAAACCGGACCATGTTCAGTGGCGTCGCGCACACCATGCCAGTTGTCGGGGGGCTCAGGGGCCTGGAATATATTAATACTTTTGCTTTAGGGTTCTGTTTACCTTATTTGTTGATATATAATTTTTCCTTGATAGGAAAGGAACTACACAGAACGCATTTATTGCTTAGATTATTTTATGGAAAAACGTCTGCTGCAGTCGTGCCGCTCGTTTCGCCGGTATTAAATGAATATTATAAACTTTTCTACAAAATCAAATTGTTTTCTGAAAAATATTTTGTGACCTCCGCTAAATTCTTAATTTTCACATAATTATCATAACAAAATTTCATAAATATTGCGCTAGTCATCAAGGGTAAAAATTGATTTTCTTATTTAGACTATAGTTAGTTTTTTTTTAGATGCGCTAAATGTGCTTTATATAATAGAATGTGTTCATAATTTATGATAAAGAAACATACATTTAATAAAAATCTAATCTTAAGAGTAGGTATATTGTTTAACTGAAAATATTAGACACTGAACTTTGTTTTGTTTGTGGTAAATATTTAACATGGTAACTTATTGTAATACAACAAGAATTAACAAAATCATATAATATATTTTGAGGAACAAAAAATCCCATTTTATTGAACTCACATCTCGAGCTCGAGGGATGAAACATAGTTCTATGAAAAAAACCTCAAAAAACTGGACTCATTTTGTCCGACGACTTTATGATTCATAGGAATAGTGGGGATTGCCGAAGGTACTCAAACAAAACGTATAGTACAAAATTGATTAGCATTTAAGTAAATAATGTACAGTCTGCATGTTTACATATTAATAAATTTTACATAAGTACGATTGATCACTTTAGCTGATAAGAACCATCGAATCGGTCTGTTGTACATCGCGTACAATACCGCTATTGTACAAGGCCGCGATTTGCTTCATTCCGTATATCTACTAGAACTTCATTCATTATTAATTCAATTCATCTGTAAACTGAACGCGAGGTTGAGCACGATAATATATTCACAAGCTTCCAAATTAATTATCTGTGTTAATTGATTCGATGTGAACATACCTTAAATCTGCGTTCGCCTAGCGGAGGTTTCGCGAAGGGGATTCCCTTAAATGCCACGTATTTTCCGCCCTCGTAATCACAGAGAGCACCTTCTAATTCCCCTTGCAGTACCTTAACACGGGTCATTATTAGGCGATTTGAGGTTTACAAGGAGTAGGGCAATTTGCTTAATACCTGACTATATAAGACTGAATGACTTGGTTATCTGCCAACAATAAAAGATCAAAGTACATTATAAGAAAATTACATGAGTAATATTATCAAATGGTTATGTAAAATGTGACTATTTATATTTGGCACGTTATATCTCTAGCCGAGTTGTAGTGTGACTAATGGTTTTACCTAGCGAAGGTAATGAATGAACCTAAACAAGATGACGATATAGTACGTAATAAAGATTAGTTAACTAGCGATAATAGTAATATAGATACTAACATGACTTTCGTTAATTGCATGCTTCAAGATACCTACCAAGTTTTATGGGTATGCGAGAGTAGAGATAATTATTTTTTGTCATGAAATTTTTTTGTCATTTTTTTTTTTACTTAAGTAGGTTTACTTTCAGTCAATATTTTTTGTATATTGACTAAAAGTTGTAGCCATCTAGCACATGGGCTAGTTACACTTGTGCTGGCAAGTGTTTCCTTCCTATTGTGCAATCAAATAACTCGCATTCACTGTGCAAGCCAATTATGTAATTAAAATGTCTAACGGTTTTTAAATAGACCCTATAAATTTATACTTAGGAACTTATTAGAATATTAATATACCTTGTCAAATAAATCACTTTATTTGACGATTTAAAAAAAATCGAGAAAGTGTTGTAAGTGGCTAGCTCTTCGCGGTGTTTGTATTCTTAATAGCCCATTTTTAATAACAGTTTCACAAGTTGGTATATTCAAACTGGAACCGATAGCTTATCGTGCTCTCCGAAGCACTTTAGTGGTGTTTTCAGACAAATGTATATATTTTTTTTAAATAAAAAAGTCATTGTACATACATTGTTACGGGTTTAAACCCGTAACCGGAAAACTATTGTCTAAGGTCTAATTAACTCGACCACCATGTATGCAGCTACCTTCCTAATATATAGCCTCTTAGTAATATATACGTGGTGGCCGAGTTGGTTAGACCTTAGTAGGTCCCTGGTTCAAATCCCGGTGTGTAGGTACATTTGTTTAACAACACCACTATAGTCTCGAGAGAACGTTAAGCTGTCGTTCCCAGTTTCACTATACCAACTTGTGAAACTGTTTATTGAGTCTATCCAAACACCGCAACAAGCTAGCCACTTGTTCGGTGGAGACTCATACCATCGGCTACTACGAGGTGGGATTAAAAACCCCTGCGCTGGGTACCCTGGGACTGTCTGGGCGGTCTCGGGCGCCGCCCGTAAGGCATCCGTGATGATATTTATTTGATTTATTATTTAGTAACATAAAAAATATATTGGATAATTATCTAGTGTGTTTCGGAACCTCATTTCTCTTGTTTTTGTTTGTTTCCTAATCCTGAAACTGCCCTATTATTGTGGGTCCCAAAGTTTTCGTTTAGCTAGCTAGAGAGATACTTTGACAAAATTGGCTTGTATTGTGCTCTCTGTCATTTTGTTAATAGCGGCAGTTCCCGTATTGTTTAGGGAAGACTCATCAGCGTTTAGGTAATCATTTCCGTTACTTGTACCTATTTAATTAGATTTTGCTTTGATAGACCCGTCATGTAGAGTTAAGTGTCGCTTGGTGGTATCATAGTTACCACCAAACAATGGGTATTTTTTAATTTTTTAATTTTATTGGAGCACGACATGTGACTATGTGGTGAGCAGACCTACAAAGTCCATGAATGGGGTTAATCAATAATTGTTCTTAAAGAATATTGGTCGCTCCCACTATGCCGGCTAAATTATACGATTACGAAATGGGGGGCGACTATGACGAATTGCATTACGAGTATATTTTAATATAATCGCTGCCTTATCGACATTTCATAACCGCACCCTGAAAGGAGACCACCTTGACAAGAAATCGATGCAGTAGTCTCCTGAAAACCGGTGAACCCACAGACTAAAACCCAAACATGACTAGGTCACTTGATTGTTTTTTCAACTGTGTTACCACCAAACAATGGGGTTTTACCTGTGAATGTACCTGCCGAAAGATCTTTCAAAACTTTTCCGATCTGAGTTATCTCATAAAAGTTTATACGTACCATTACAAGTGCCTTAGCCTACTCCACACTACGTTGCACGATTTTGGCCTCTGACAAGTGTCTCAGGTAGTCTACGTAGACATCTATAGACTAATCCCCGTCTACGGGCCTTGGGCCTCATCAGGAGCTATACAACGTTCGATGTCGCACAACCCAAGTGAATCACATACACAATAAAAGCCAGAAACGAAAAATAATTACGCAAATTTCGTAACAATGAACGTATACAGCTCGTAATCAAGCCTCTGTTGCCAAAAAAAGTAATCCATCATCAGAACGAGAGACCGAATGCAATGTAAGACATGTTGCGTCAGCGTCTAGAGGCGAGCTCATTTCACACAAAACAATGCCCTCCATGGTAGACTGCTGCGAAGATAAAATTGAGAAATTGACAAGGCAGTGACAAATAAGAGCGTCTCTACACGGTCTTGATAGGCAGTTTATAGACAAATAGTGCAACAGGTTTACTAGTGTGTAGTGTGTACTAGACGACACTTGAGAACGTTTAGACGGTCTCAGGATCCCCAGGGTGGATCTTTGTGGGGTTTAATTTCCACTTCGTTATAGCCGATGGTCTACATCAAACAAATAGCCAGCTCGTCTCGGTGTTTGACCGGTTATCTGGGACCGACAGCTTAAAACGTGCTCTCCAAGGCACTATTGGTACTACGATTGTAAGCCCTTGAGCTAAAAACTGGTGTTTTTAGTCTATGTTCTAACCATCTCAGCCGTATTTTTTAGTTGGTAATTTTAAATTAGATGGCTAGGTTAGGTTTGGTGCTTTGTACTTAGATTATGTATACCAAAGGGTTAAACATTTGACCGATTTTGTTCTTCAGTTGCCCGAATTGCCTGTACAATATTGTCGGTTTTTTTGTAGGTATTGTTATTTATGGACATTTCCCAGTCTATTGTCTGCGAATCTTGCCCGCGGCTCCTTATTACAATAAAAGGAAAGGAATCGCCTAGGGGACTAAATCACGAGGAGATTTATACAGAATTTAGATATAGGTTGTAGCTATAAGTATGTATATAGAGGGTTTGCACAAGATATCGTTGACGCTTCTTTTTGCGCAGTAATTGGTAAGGAAATGACATATTTTTTAGGACACTTCCTGTTGGTATAGATGCTCTACTAAATATCAGTTTTTAATGTTCGCTTGCTTTTAATGTTGGCGTTTCACCATTGAGGCAGTTTAATACCTTTTATACTTAAGAAGAAAAATGGTCGAAAAATACGCTTTATTACAGAAAGGGGCATCTTTAATAATACAATTGAATAACGAAAATATTCTTATTTATTTATTGGTTCTTTAATTAAGTATAAATCAAGTAACTAGTTAGTATTTTTTTTTAACGATAAGAGCTATTTGGCACTAGTTTCCACCTTCCTTCCACCAAGCTTTATTTGTACGCTTACGGAAAATAAAACAATATTAAGTATACCTACTATTATTATTAATAGCTTTAACTGTATACTATTATTACTATTATTACTTCTGTGATAATATATTCGTATCTTTTTTTTTAAAATATTTTCAATTGCTTATGGGCTGAACTAACAATTGGTTTTAATTATTTTATCTACCGCACCAATCCAAAAAAGGATTTTAAACAAAGATTTATCTCCATGGCTTTTTATCCATTTGGTTACTACTTTAAATTTATATTGAAGTTGAATAGAAAAAATATTGCATAACTTTTTATGAAAAAATAAATAAACAAAGACGAAACCCTTCGAGGGCGAGTTTTTCCACTTATGAGGTTTTTAAATGATATTCGCTTAAATATATTTAGAAAATTTAACAATTTTTATAGTTATAAGTATAGTAAGTGGTAGAACTATACCAAAAAAGCCTTAATTTTATAAAAAAAAAATATACAGAAAGATGAGAAACATAAAAGAGAGAGAAATTAAATATTTAACTAATTTTACCTACAATTAGCGACCCCAGCCTAGTGGTCACGTCACTGCGCAACTGATAACAAGGTTAAGCAGATGACAACAAGGCCGGCCCTGGGATAGGTGACCGCTTTATACAACGAGGCTATACCAACATAAACACTGCAACAAGCTCGCCACTTGTAAGGTGTTGCCTCCGAATACCATCGGCGAAATGAGAACGGTTTCTGAGACAGTTTATACTGTTCTCGGGAGCCGAAAAAGGCACCCCGTGATGGTATTATATATACAACGTGTTACAAAATACCCCATACAAAATATAATTAATTATCTAAGCCAAAAATATTATCAACCCTAGTAAGCTGTCAGGGAACCCAGATTATTTAACAGAAAGGCCTACTTTACCTAATAATAGGAAATATGCACGTAACGCCAATTATTTTAATATATAATGTTCATTTTATGTCTTTGAACATATTTACAGTAATCTATTTTATTTTGATTAGCTAATTTTTTTATAAATACGATTTTAAAAATCCATTTTTTTGTAGAAACGGAATGCATTTCTAAACGCTCCGACATTAGCAAACATTACATGTGACGTCATTCGCGCATAAACAAATGTCAACGTGTGTTCTGTAGTCTACAGTTTCTTGTTTTCTCAGGTATTTATTGTCCTTTATTACGATAATTTGTTAGAAACAAACATTTTGACTAACTTTTGAGGTGCAATAACATTAAACTAATATGCTTTTTGAGCACGAATGAAGTCACAGAATGGCGGCTAGTGATGTACCGTTTGCTGTTACCGGATTCTTTGAGGGTAGCCCGAACACTGTAGACGAGTGTTTATATTATATTTTTCAAATTTAATTTTATTGAATATTATTGTGCAAAAGTGTACTAATTTTGTAGAATAAGCATTGTATAATTATATTAAGTGTGAGAAGTGTAGCATTTACGCAGTGATCTCGGTGTTTGTGTTATCTCAAATAATCCCACAATCTTCAGTAAAATGGCGGACCCATTTTACTGTAGATTTTTCCTTTTTCTTCACTTGACATTGGCAGGATTATACCGTATGTTGCATACGGTCATGTCGCCATTCCTTTCTCTACCCTAGTAATTTCCCAATTCCTTTCCATCCTTTTATCCCTTTTTTACTTCAAATAAAAAAGTTTTTTTAAATCTACCCACTCGACACTGGCAAAATTATGCGCACGCGTAGAGGCCATTACTTTAAGCTCATAATAATAATAATACTACGGTAGTGGTAGATAAAGTTTAAACCCTTTTATTTTGGTGTTATTACCCTTTAAAAATATTTAATATTTGTTTTTAGGGTCTAATGTAGTTACTCTATCAAGTAATGAAATAAAAAAAAAACATGCATATTCCTATTGTCTACTTTAATAGTTTTTTTTTTATTTTCATTAATGTTTGCTACCTCAATACAAGGATGTTACTGGCTTCAAAAAATGTCAAGTTGGAAAAAAAAAATGTTGTCAATTTCAAATCTTCTAATCAATATCCTACAACGGCTACAACTGTTTCGAGTTTGTTTTCCAACATATTTTTTGCAAAATAACAATGCTTTCTAATTCGGAATATTACGATATAATGTTATGCGTAGGCCATGAAGATAGCAATTTAAATCGTGCTCGCGAACTGTATCGGCAACGATTTATCCGATGGTAGACCCCCCACTAAACAGCGACGGGTGCATTCATACCAGTGTTTTCTGAACATGTCAAGACGACTACATTCCATCGGCTCTTTTCATCGGTCTACTGGAAGTGGACGTCTAAGCACAGTCGACGCCAGGCAGGCTGAATAAGTGTTAGAGCATTTTAAAGAAGAGCCGACCACAAGTACGAGGCGAGCCGGAACAAGATTTGGTAAAAACCATGCTGCTGTTTGGCAAATTCTTCGTGACGACAATCGTCACCCTTATCACTATCGCCCTACACAGGAGCTGATACCCTCTGATTTTGCACCCAGGAGGAACTTTTGCGAGTGGTACCAGACAGTGGTGGCAGTTAGAGGAAAACCTTAATTACGCAAACTATGTTCTTTGGACGGACGAGGAAACTTTCACGAAGTCAGGACTTTCAAATATGCACAACAATCACGTTTGGGTTCGCGAGAATCCACATGCTTCACGGCAGGGCAGACTCAAACACCAGTGGCGGCTGAATGTGTGGGCTGGCCTTTTTAACGGGCATGTCATCGGTCCCGTCATTATGTCATCACGTCTAAAGGAAGGTAGCATTCAAAGAGGCGATTGACGACTTTCCTGTGGCTGACTGGGATTACTTTGAGAACCAAATAAACATGGTGTTTCAGCATGATGGAGCTTCGGCACATTTTGCTCGCTATGTACTAGAACATCTTAACGTTTGCTTTCCGCGAGGATAGATCAGCCGCGGGGGACCGGTGCAATGTCCTGCTCGTTCTCCGGACCTCACACCCTTGGACTTCTTTTTGTGGGGTTATGTGAAGGACAGAGTGTATTTCTCCGATTGCCTAACGGTTGCCGAGATGGAACAGCGTGTTAAATCGGTTTTCGCATCAATAACACCGACGATGGTGCAAAATGCCACACAAGCCCTACGTGCGAGGTTGTGTATTGAGCAAGGCGGAGTACACTTTGAGCCGTTTCTGTAAATTAAACGTTTATTATGAAAAACTAATGTTCGGATTAATAGTCATGGCTTAGCACTGGCTCAAGTCGTGCTCACGAAAGTAATACTCAAACGATGCTTAGCCGAGCAACCACTTCGCATTATAATAGTCGAGTAAATATACGCAGCTAAGCCAAGCAACGCCTCAAGCGAATGCTCGCTGAAATAAGTATATTACTTGGAATCCTGGTGAAAAAAACAAAAAGTTACATTTCCATGGAGATAGGTAACCCTCTACTGTTGAAGTTTTATAATATAAAATGTTTAATTTGCACTGAAAATAGAAGAAATCATAGATTTTGTATAAATAAATTATGAAATACACACAAGAAATAAAAGTAAACTAGAAGAATAGGGAACAATATTTTTAAAACGACAAAAAAAATCATAATTACATAATCAACAGAAACTTAAGAAATAACAGTCTAACATGAAGAATCTAACGCTGAGCATGACTTAAGTAAAGGAATATCGAGACTAATGCTTAGCCGAGCACCGGCTCAAGCTTTAGCCTGAGCCACCGCTCGGAGCACCGAATATTATAGAAACAACTGTCACTTTGATAGTTCTAAGCAATGGCTCGTGCAAAGCACTGGCTTAGCAACGACTATTAATCCGGACATAAGTGTTCGTTTAGGTCATGAAGCTAATAAAAACGCGCCCGCGCCAATGGAGTAAGCATGATACATAAATTATTTCATAATAGTCCGATACCAGTGACGCCAATTTCCGAGGGAAATAAATGAAGAACGGGGAAAAAGGTGTGGCTTCAAATGGCAACTCAACGCGTCTGGGCCGTGTTCGTAAACTAACACTTTAACACTGGGTAATGTCACTACACTATATGCATCTCTTCTTCTCTAAACATTTTTAAATATTTTTATCGCACTCTGTAACACTACCCAGTGTTAAAGTGTTACGTTTCCGAACACGGCTCTGACACTTAAAAAACTGCTTGAGAAAAAAAGAAATACAAGTTAGCTGTCAAACAAGAATGTGTGCGCGTGTCTATGAAGTGTATTGTATTTTTATTATAAAAAGCTAAATATTAAATTGCATACTTAATAGTTTTGATAGTGTTGCCACCGCCAACAAATATTATTACTTATCGATATAAACCAAATATTTTGGGATTTATAGAGATCATCAAAGATTAATAATTATTTATTGATATACAATAGGCTATTTGACTACATGAAAAATATACTATAAATTGCAGTCATCCTATCAGACAATGGCATAAAAAAACATATTTCACTTTATTTTAAACTAAATTATGTATATCTTTTGTAGATTACACGAAATAAAATTGAATATTTTTTACAACTTTATTTATAACATAAACATTTTTAAATGGTTGATGACTGGTGACGTCACACGCAAGTAAGCAAAACAATACACAGATTATAAATCATGTGGATGAATTAGAATAGAGTATAATATATAGGAGATTATTTAATCTGTGCTTGTTTGTTTACTTGCGTGTGACGTCACACTTGACATAGACTGCGAAACAGCGTTTTTAGCGTCATTGTGGAAATTCAAACTTTAACATTGATTTTTATTAACAATAGAGTA
Organism: Monopis laevigella; assembly: GCA_947458855.1. NCBI lineage: Eukaryota > Metazoa > Arthropoda > Insecta > Lepidoptera > Tineidae > Monopis > Monopis laevigella. Next base: position 16,176,741 of record OX381587.1, read on the forward strand.
GACATCCCAGAAAAATCAATGGGGTGTGCTTATTATGTAATGAAGAATCATATAAAACGAGTTTGAAAAAGGAGTCAAATACCCTATTGTAATACACACACATATCACCACGGGCGGCGTCCGAGACCGCCTAGACGGCCCCAAGGTAACCAGCGGAGGGGTTTTAATCCCACCTCGTCGTAGCCGATGGTATGAGTCTACACCGAACAAGTGGCTAGATCGTCGCGATGTTTTGAATAGACTCAATAACTTTGAAAGGATATATTTTGGGCTAATATGATCAAATCAAACAACTTTTCCATGGAAACATGTATCGCAAATAATAAAAAAATGGCCTTCTCCATACAAACTAGTAACGTTAAAATGACCAATTTGTATGGGGAAGTAAATTTTTTTTTCATATGCGACATATGGTTCCATAGGAAAAGTTGTTAGATTTTATCAGCAGAACCTCATATTAGCCCAAAGTGCATCCTTTCATATTCACCCTGATAGACACTTTTGCATTTATAATACTAGTGGATTTAAAATATGTAGGTATATATAAAAATAAATTAAAACACCTACTTTATTAAATTAAATTATTTATTAAATTAAAACACATGCACAACTAACTACATGTTACCTTCGCAATCTCAACATTTTTGACCGACCTCCAAGAGGAAGTTATAAAAGTCGATGCAAACTACAAAAGGCGAAAAACAATTAAATCGTAGCTTGATTCCTCAAAATGTACTGAACATGTGTATGTTCAGATCAGATCAGAATATGCTTCTTGGTAACCAATTTTCTTCTCTTTTAATTGCCTCCACCCATTTACGTTTTAATGCCGGATCTTTCGGAAAACTGTATGTATAGAAAATATAATTAGTATTATATAAAAAATACAATAATTGTATAATATCTCATAACCATGAAAGGATTTACAAATATCGAGTTTATCAACTATAAAATCACATCACTAAATTGTAACTGACAAACCTCGTTGGGCGGTTCTGTTGTCGCCATACCTTTTGATTAAATTAAAATTATTATAAGTATCGAAATTCTCATTATAAATAAAAACACATCACTAGTTCTTCAACTTCTAATTGACGCACATAGTTTGACAGTTACAGTCAGATTTTAATATTTTAATTATGTTTTTTTTTTTATTTTATTAAGGTTTAATATAAGAAAAACATGTTAAAAACATACTTGAAAAACGTGACACTATACTTTTTTAAAGAGTAGTTTCTACACAGCTTTAATGCACAATTAACCTTTTTTCCGACATTAAAAGCGGAGCTCTTTTCCACTTTCTACGCCGAACGCACAAATCAGACTGAGGATGTAAAATATGTGAAAGAGTGACAAATTTGTCATTTTTACCTTCATGGTTTAGGTTGTTTAGTTAGGTTAGGTTTTTTTTTGTTCCGGGAATTAGGTAGTAATGTAGGTACGTACGTATTCTGCGTAATTTACTCTTTAATTTGACTGAAATAGGGTTTGCACATTAATGAAAATAATTCTTATTTTTTATTTTTTTGGGGTATGTTACTACGGTTCTTAAATATTTTGGATGGACTCGTTATAAGGCCCCATTTAACCTCCTTTCGGCTTTACGGGGTATTTTGTAACTAGTACGTTATATATTATATTATAATTAATTACCTAACATACTCGTTCACATACACGACAAACACTTTCCGTTTATAATAGGAAACTTGAAATGGCCATAGAAATAGAAATGTATAATGTTAAATTGTCTTGTATGTTTAATACTTTTGTTATATACAAATAATTAAATATAGTTTTTACATATAAGATACATTTGGTGTACATTTCCAAAAGTAAGTATATATCGACATTTTACGATACAATGGTTTTGTGTACATTGGCATTTGATTTTTGCCTTCACCCTCGCCCTTCTCTCCACTCAAGCGAGGAGCCCTTATCCTTTTTACGAGTATGATTATCTTATGAATACGTGTTTGAATTCTAATAAGAATTTAGATATATTAAACTAAGAAAAGAAGCGCTGTTGTTATACTTTCATTTAAGTATCAAATTGCGAGCGTAATGATTACGTACTTTAGACATTATTTATGTATGGCTCTCTCTATGTAAAGTAGAATATTTCTAACAGTATTTTCTGTTTGAAAGTAGGTACCTACTTAGAAAATAAATTCGTTTTATAAAATGTAATATTATGTAGTCTATTGATAAACATAAAAGGTTGTTTCATTAATATGCTGGTGAATAATAAAAATTATAATATATACGTCAATTTACACATATTGCTCTGGTCACAAACTAAGCTTTAGGCTTGTACTATGTGTACCAGAAACAATGATATAATACATTTTATAAGCACCCAGAACATAACAAACAATACAGAAAAACTTTTTTTTTTGCCATGGGCGGGAATCGAACCCACGACTTCCGGCGCAACCACTAGTCTACGGAGGCTTTATTATTTTTTCAAATCAAACTTGACCAAATTTGATACCTACATACAATAATAATAATAATATGTATGCAGGTATGTAACATTTTTTCCGAAGTTTGCTGATGTGTTCAAGGCTTTATGGGTCATAGAGACGTTTGCCTTCTCTATATTTGAGAAAACCGAACAAAAAAAAGGTTGCTTATGTTTTTTTTAAATAATTATAAGTTTTTTGAGATTCAGATTCTTTGAGGGTAGCCCGAAGACTATAGACGCGTGTGTCTACTACAGTTATCAAATTTAATTTTATTGAATATTATTGTGCAAAAGTGTACTAAATTTGTAAAATAAGCATTCGTATAGTAATATTAAGTGTGAGAAGTGTAGTATTTACGCAGTGATCTTGGTTTTTGTGCTATCTCAACGAATCCCTTTATCTTCAGTAAAATGGCGGTACCAATTTTACTGTTGATTATTTCTTCCTCCTTGACACTGGCATCACTATACCGTATGCAAGTGCATACGGTCATGTGGCCATTCCTAATTCTAACCTAGTTTTCTCCCTATTCCTTTCCATCCTATTATCCCACTTTTACCGTACATATTCATAACTTTATATAAATTTACCCACAAGTCATTGGCAAAATTATGCTTAAAGCGTAGAAGGCCATAAGTCAAAAGAAGAAGAAGAAGAAGTTTTTTGAGAAAAAAGAAACAAGGTTGCAATCTACTCTATGGTTGCAACCTCAGATTAATAATAATAATTAATCTGAGGTTGCAACACTCCGGGGCCTTTATTTCCTAGTGAGGATTTTAAAATAATAATCACAAAAATTGAAATAGTTATAGGTACCAAAAGAAAACACAATTTTATAAATATCATACAGTAGATTTGATATCGCTAGCATTGTAATTCGCACGAATTGCCCAATTCCTTAGGGAACAAAAGATGCAGGGGGAGTATCATTTGGTATTTATTACTTGGGACTACAAAGAGCCCTTTCATCGCAGCCCTTCCGATGCGAGCACACCACACGGTACCTGTTTATATTGTGCATGAGGCCACCAAGTGTTCCCGGCAGATAACATTTATGGGGCTGCTGTATTACAAATATAACTTCATTTAAAGTCGGTTATTTTGTGGGCGAATTATATACTTTACGATATATAAATTAATGACATTATAATTTTAATCTAATTCAATATCGTAGTATAACAATGTCTCTTTACAGCAGATACATTATAATTTATAATTATTGTTTTATAACTTATTTACTTTGATTTAAAAAAAAAGTATGACATAAATAATTGTGTGAACAATGCATGGATGTCTTACCCTGATATACTTTGGTGAGCCAGGTTATGGGTTACCTATATTGGTTTAGTTTTTGTCTTGTTGTATTTTGTTAGTTTATATAATTTTTATATTTTATTGTTAATGACACCAGCGCATTTTTTTTTGTTTTGGGTTAATTAGCACTATTTTTAAACAAGCAATAACAAATTCGTGAGGGGTGACTATGGGAGCCTGGTTGGCTCAGCGGTTGAACGCCTTGCCGCGATAGTGAGGTTCGTGGGTTCGAGTGTCACCCACCAGGATTTTTTTCAATGGTGATACGTCATTATCAGTACGGCAAACAAAACAATTTGCTTTAAAAAATATATATTTGTGAATTTGACGTGTAAATGTCACAAGCAAGCGATTCCATTTGTCACCGCGGGTTACCGCGAAGCGAAGTGAAAATTGGGGTCCGATTATACTCTACAGTTTAAATAAATATAAGAATAGCAATAAAATTCAAAAATAATACTTTGTTCTTATTACCATGCTGCAAGATACATAAACAAAATATTAGATTACATAAGTCATTCTATTTATAAAAGTTCATATCGCACCACTTTTAACCAATAGCACTGTTTTCAATGTCTATTAGTAGTCTATTATACTATTTATGTAGTAGGTACTCTATTTAGTCTGTAAATCTATTATAGGTGCTTGTGACGTCACGCAGTTTTTAGTTATCAGATAAGTATCTCAAAAACCAGTTTTTTATTTAAAAAATAAACGAAATTGGTTTCTTATTTAAGGCTGTATTTACGAAATATATGTGTTTTTTTAATTGGAAGCCTATTCCGGAAGCGGAAGAGAGATACCACAATTTAGATTTTTATAGATCGCAGTAAAAGCGATATCAATACATACAAGTTAAGATATCAAAGAAATATTGAATGGCGGGAAAACTTGATTTTAACACAGTATTATAGGTATAGAAGAAAAACGTTTTAAAATAGTTACATATTACAAAATTAATTTAAATTTGAATTCCTAAGTAGAATCAAACATATTGTTTTGAAAAATAGCCAGTAATGATAATCGACAATTTCATAAGTAAGGACCTTAGTTAAATTGACGATTACCAGTAATTTTAATTTTAATAATTTTCGATAATTAAAAAAAACTTATAATATTAGGACTTAATATTAAAAGTTTTCTTTTTTATTCAACGCTCATAGCGATACACAATCGATGTAATGAACCTTTCATAGGTATTGAGTATCAGGCAAGTCCGTGAGCTACTACAATACTATTTTTGCATGCAAATAGCCAACTTTTTAAACAACAGCGTCCGCCCAGCTCACCTCGAGCTTGAAATGAAAACTCATACATATTATATGATTTGAAAGACGATTGGATATGCTAAGTACTTAATCAATGTAATATATGTACCTATTAAATATAAAGATATACTCGGGAGTTTCAATTAAAATGACTATTTGATTATAACCTTTATTATATTATATATAAAATACTTAACTATTTAATAATAATTTTGATTTTGAGACGAGCCCTTCATTTTTATTCCAAGTACTTTCTTTTTCCTCATTTTAAAAAGTATGTATTTCCAATTACTTATTTTTAAAATTTCTATGTCTTGGACGGTTTTTGAGCTACTATATTGTTATATAATGTATAACATTAAAATAAAATAACATATATATATGTATCCACTAGGTATATAGTTTATTCGATATAAGTTTTGACACGTCCAATTCTCTATCACAAAATGACCATTCGTCTTTAGTCTTGTAATATAATATAATATGCAAATCTGGAGCGACCATGAAGGGTTTGTACTAAGAAATATAGGTAGACGATTTGGAATGAAGTTCAGTGACAGCTGCCACCGATTTGGACATGGGTTAGATTGTCGGCAAATCGACTTGCGAATACGTTAGCAGATATCTAAATGTATTTGAAGTAACATAAACAAATGCTAGAGAAGGAACTATAGTTTTTATATAATTGCTTTCTGAGCAAGATCAGCAGCCACTTTCTATTTCTTATAAAAGAAACGTGAGCATGTCAAAATAAATAATAATAAAACCATCACGGGTGCCTATTTGTCTCCCGAGAACCGTTAAAACGGCCTCAGGGTACCCAGCGGAGGGATTAACCCGTCCTTATTTCGCCGATGGTATTCGGAGGCAACACCTAACAAGTGGCGAGCTTGTTGCTGTGTTTATGATGAAATAGCCTCGTTTTATAAAGCGGTTATCCATCCCAGGCCAGCCTTGTTGTCATTAACGAAAACTTTTAAAAATTACATTGAATAATTAGCAACAATACTATACTATATAACTAAAAAAGGCATGCACTTTATTCCTTAATGTTACCTACAACCTACTATTGCTTTGACAGTTTTTTCCGTGAGGTGACAATTGTACATAAAAGATTTCGATGTATTGACAATTTAACGTTAGCTTTAAAAGAAAAAGAATATAGCCGCTGACCAATCAGATTTCTGAGCATTATTTCGTATGTCCCCTCAAAGAAACGGTTTCTTTATCACCGCCCATTTAGTTTTAAAAACCGTCAAATGACTTAGTCAAGTCTCGGTCTTTGGGTTCGGAAGCCTACTGTATCGAATTATTATTGAGGTGGTAGTCTGCTTTCAAGCGGTGAATACAAGCTACGAAACACGGCCTCTGCTAACACTCGAAAAAAAGGTTCTTAAATGAATAAATAAATATCATCTCGGTTGCCTTAAGGCGCCCGAAACCGCCTAGACGGCCTCAGGGTACACAGCGGAGGGATTTTAATCCCACCTCTTCGAAGCCTGGTATGAGTCTACACCGAACATTCATTATTGCAATAACCCATGTTTGCCGAGTTGGTTATAGAGTAGATTTAAAACGCTGAGGTCACGGGTTCAAACCCTGGTGTACCAAACAGTTTTTAATAAACTTGTATTATTAATATTTGACAACACCGCTATATAGTCTTTGGAGAGCACGTTAAGCTATATGTCTCAATTCACAATACCGACTTATGAAACTGTTAATTCTATAGAAACACCGTTATGGGCTTGACACTTATTCGTCCTCTGAGCAAAGCATTTAAAAAACACATGTACTTAGTTATTTTTTCCTACCCCTGGAATACCTTAACAGTTTGTATGTTTCCTTATAATACGAAGTAATTCCAAAGAAGCGTGAATCATCATCAAAAGCATAGTGAAGACAATCATCAGCCTTAACAAAAAGACTCTACAATTCTACATACCTCTTTATATCAGTACTATATGGCGTTGTAATAAAAAATGGAAACGGTAAAAGAAAGAAAAAAAAAAAACAATTTAACATACTACTTTGGTCTAAAATACACAAATCTGTTTTTCAAAAACATGTGGATTTATGTGGATAGTGTGCAACAGTACGCCTACTTCGTACGATTGCAAAATTTCCCTACGGGATCATGGAAATAGGATATGTAGAACAAAGTACATTTACCGCAAAACCCGTGCTTCTGATACCGCAGCGAAACTTTTCTACAAAGGATTTCCTTTGTCTAGTTTTTATAAAGATTACTTTAGCGGAAGAGATGAGAACAGAGATCCTTACCACGAGTATTCACAAGACACTTCAGAACTTAATTACAACTTTAATTATTTTCATAAATTGGCGTGTCAACGAGGTTGACGATTTCGACACAAAAAGTAATTTCCAAACAATTTTTTTTTATTTTTATTGGAGCACGGCTTAGGAATTTTAGGTACGTTGGGTCTACTTGTTAAGTAGACACACAAAGTCCATGAATGGGGTCGATCAAAGTACATTGTTAAGGACACTGCATTCGTAATCGCGAACTCTGCGTTCTTCATACATGAGCTTTCACACTTCCAGTAATACTCGATTACCTACTGTATAGAATTTAAATAATATTTTTGTCGGTCATTGCATTTATTAATCTTTCTATGTTGGGTTATTATTTTTTTGGCAATAAAAAAAAACCTTTTTAATATTATAAAACAAACATATTATTACCCACAACAGAAATATTTTTGCGTACAATTACATACATGCAAAAAAGAAATTAACTTCGACTAACAGCTAAATTGTATGTTGGAAGTACGTTTGTATGGTCGTCAAGTCGACTACAGACTCCGTTGCTCCCCAATGCCGGATAAATGATGCCGAATAGGCGGCGACAAAGACAAGTTTAGACGAATTTACATTACGATTCTACTTTAATATCCTCGCTGTTTATATTGAAATTAATCGCCTCTTTCGCAGCTGCAGCCCGAAAGAAGACTACCACCTTGGCAACAAATCCATGCAATAGTCGTAGGTTAATAAAACCCCACGGACTAAAACTGAAACATGACTTTAACTCTGTCTGTAACTCTCATATTGCTAAGCAAAACGAATTTAATAAATGTAAAGACGCTTCAATACGTTTTCCTGTTGATTCATATGTCAGTAATTAATATCTTATCCTCGCTGTACATATTCAAATCAACCGCTCCAAAGAAGACCAGTTCGACAAAAAATCCATGCAGTATTCGTAGGGTCATAAAACCCGGTAAACCCACAGACATGAGAAACATGAAAAATGACTTTAACTCTGTCTGTAACTCTCATATTGTTAAACAAAGCGAATGTAATGAATGTAAAGATGCTTCAATACGCTTTCCTGTTGATTCACATGTCAGTAATTAATGTAAACAGAAGGGGTATAATAATGTAAACGACACATTTCAACTCGCCAGATTATTTAAATTAACGAACTTCAATTCGCTGCAAAAGAGTTTAATTTAACGTTCTGTATATCTGTTAAAACGTTATTTTATATAAGGTCAGAAGCAATAATGTTTCTATTAACCAAACTACAACTAATCTAAAAGTTAATAAAGTTATTCTGTCTTAACTTATCAAAGATCTATATAACTGAAGGTTCAGTATGTAGCACAAGTTACGTGCCTAATAACGAGGTTCCGACACTACCGTATTGTGCCTAATAGCAGCCATCAGGTTGATAGACAACGCCGAATACCGCCGTAATGTGGAGCAGAGTCGGGTATTAAACCAACAAAGGCAGTTTAACCGCCGTGTTCAACGACACAAAGGGTTTCATCCTGAAAACTTCTAACAAATTCAGTACTTACATTGAATGGACGAGGATTTAGTAACATCAATCAATCTTAACTTCAGATCTCTCCAACATCTTCAAAGAAAAGCTTTATGAAATTGAGCTTCAACTAAATTAGATAAAGATTCTACGAAAAGTTTTCGGCGGTTAAACTTTGTCGTACGCTTTTAGAGGGTGCAGGCATTTCCGCCATCAATAGTGTACGTGAGAAGGGTAATCTATCACTTGTATTCAGTATTTCTAAACAACGAGGTTCGAAGGTCTTTTACCTTCTTAGTTAGTTGACTCGTTCCAAATTTTACTGAAAATTGTTCATAAATCATGAAAGCAGACTTGGTAGAGTAATGGCTAGCGCAATTTCTTATCATTATGGATTGCGACAGAAATATGGAGCTGATAATGTTGTATTGTCGCGTTGTCTGTAATTATGTGGCGGGAACAATGGAGTCGAGCGACAGCCAGGATCTGTGATATTGTTGTTTTGTGTCGCTACTTCGGACAAAGATATGATCACCATTATTATAGCTAAGTACCTACTTGTATTTACCACATCAGTCTGTGCTTTATTACTTTTTTTATAGACTACCTACTTAGATGTTTGTTTGTACATTTAGATATTAAAACAGAAATATTATAAACTAGATGTGCCCGCAACTTCTTGTGCGTGTTATTTATTATAATATAGACCAAAAAACAATTAAATAAAAAAAAAAAATTGTCATCTGATTTTGATGAAATAAACGCTAAATGTTAGGTACTCATAATAAAGGTTTCAGTAATTCGATTATGAATACAATGAGAAGCTTTTATGTGATACGCGCCGACATTTTTTTTACTTTCTAAATTATTTCCCGCGTCCCCCAGTATTACATGGAACAAGTGGCAAGCTTATCGCAGTTTTTGTATAGACTACGGCTTAGCATAATCACATCGATTTAATTTGACAGCCGATAAAATTAAGTTTTATGAATGAACATTCATTAATAAAATCGATATGTATCGATTTTGTCGATTTATTGAGCCTATCGATGCTGTTGTGCTAGGGCCCCACAAGTTGGTATAGTAAACTGAAAACTACATCTTTTAACATACTTTCTTTTATATAAACCTAAAATCAAAAAAATATTCCTCAAATTAAAAAATAAAACGTTACAGCATAGGATAGTATAAGTAAGTAGGTACGGTAACCCCCTATTTCGAATGCAACTACCTATGGTACTGGCTGGAGAAAGCTGACCATAATTTTCATAAATACTTTTCCTTATTTAAATAATTTGAAGGTTTACATTTAAACAAAGTCAAAAAGAAATAGTATGGCATCGCTCGAGATAGGTTACATATTAATTTGTCTTAAATAATATATTATAATTTATTTTGGATGATAAACCCAATAAAAGTAGTTCAAAATAAAGAATGTTTTTTAGTTATTTCCCAAAAGTATGGTATGTCTTGTAACAGCAGCGAAAAGAGCTGTTACAGTACTTATTAAAGCTTTTAGATACACTATTTCTAGTACACATATATGTGTAATAGAAATACATATATATTATGTTTTATAAACACCCGACACCACCATGATAAACTGTACAGAAAAAAATACTATTTTTTTTTTGCCATGGGTAGGAATCGAACCTACAACGGATGCAACGCAAATACTAGTCTACAGAGGCGGTTAAATAAAACAGTAATGCTATAGAAGTACTAGAGGTAGATTTTCCTTTAAAAGTTTTTTACTAAGTAGTTATTTTTATTAAGTTAATGGCTGACTGCGCATAAACTACACATTTGAATGAGAGTTACAAGCTTTCAGCGGTTTTATGGATGCATGTTGCATTAAAGGCAAACGTTGGCCGCTCTCCAGCCGGAAAGGGGTTTTATTATATAACTGCACTCACGGTTGCGGATGATGCATGCCAACGCGTTGCAGCCTCGTTCATCAACGGAACACCCTATCTGTTATGGCAGATATGTTTTTATATTTTATACTTTGTAAAAAATATAAATATGAAATTTTCGCTGTTGTGCTGAAAATTTCATTAAAATAAACTGTAAAGTGCAGTTTTAGCGCAACTATAGACAATGCAATTAAAAATAATAGGTAATAATAATATATAGGGCAATTTACACATATTGCTCTGGTCACAAACTAAGCTCTCGGCTTGTACTATGTGTACCACAAATAACAAAATATATAATACATATTATATTTTATAAACACCCAAAACATGACAAACTGTACAGACAATAGTACTAGTATTTTTTGTGATGAATGGGAAACGAACCCACGACCTGCAAATACAACGCCAAAGGTAAAACCACTAGACCACGGAGGCGGTCAATACGAGTAGGTTTAATAATATTATAATCTATGTTCAGCTACACAAACAAGACAAGCCTAAAGCTTAGTTTGTGTCCAGAATGTCGTCGTCGAATAATTCATAGTACAAGCCTTGAGCTTAGTTTGTGACCAGAGCAATATGTGTAATGTGTATGTATTTTTATTATTACCTATATTATATAAACACCCAAACCAAGGCAAGCCGCTCAAAAAAACATAACAATATGTGATATTTATCATATGTGAGAATCGAACCCACGGCCTCCGGATTCGACACCAAAGACGCAACCGCTAGCCGCAAACACCACGGATGCAGCCAAATGGATAAAGGTAAAAGCATTAATTTAAAACCCTTTCATTTTTGTTTTACTATATTTATATACCTAAGTAAATGAATGAGAAAAAAATACCTTAGGTAATACATATTTTTTGGTTGCTGTCCATTCAGGATATGACCGAGGTAAGTAGAGAAAAGTAAATAAAGAATATATATAGTAACATACATATGTTGATGATTAAAAATAAAACAAACAATACAATTTAATTCCTTTCAATCCTGAACGAACCAAAGACATTCTATTTTCAGGGATTCCATTCTACAACAACGGAGCTTAATATAAGTATAACTTAAACAGCAATAAACGATAAAAAATGTAGGTGTACATTATAGTCAATGTATTGTGAAAAATAACAGCTGACGGGTTCCCAGGTCCTTTGCAATTCGGTCAACTTGCTACTCATGTATACAAGTCTATTTGAGTTCGCTACACTAAGTTCTTATTGTCGGCGCCTTAATACATATTTTATTATCCCAAAAAATACGCATTTTCGTACTTTTAGGGTTCACTATTTTTTTCTTTAGGGGAACCCTTATCCGTATGTCCATTCGTCTGTCTGTCTGTACGCATCAAATATTTCTTTTGTTGCTTTTGGTGCATATATTACAAGCCTAGAGGCTTAGTTTGTGACCAGAGCAATATGTTTACGTTGCCCTACATATTATTATTATTTCGAGAACTACATTGCGTTTTACTTGAAGTTTGGAATGCTTATATCTTTATCTTTAAGCTAATCTATAAGGAATGCTTTTTTATCATTTATTAATAAATCTATTAATTTTTTAAAGGTAAAAATGCAATGACAAAAATCCTGGTGGGCGGGACTCGAACCCACGAACCTCCCTTTCGCGGCAAGGCGTTCAACCGCTGAGCCAAACAGGTTCCGGTCACCCCTCACGATTTTTTTCATTGCATTTTTATCTATAAAAAAAATAATATAAGATTATCCAAATAAGGAATTTATTAAAATGCATAATTATTAATAAATATAGAACAAATATATTATAACAGATCTTTTTTTATAAAGGATACAAATCTGTGGCAACATGCCACAAAATCAATGTTAAGAATAAAGTTAAGACAAGTATTTCATGTATAGAAAGCTATAAGTAATCTTATCTATACTCATATTATAAAGTGAAAAGATTTGTTTGTTCCGTATAAACTCAAAAACTACTGCACGTATTTATACAAATTATTTCACTTTTAGAAAGCTCTATTATCAGCTAGTGTACATGGGTTGTATTTAAATTTCTATCCGATTTTTTTAAAATTAAACCGTTAGGCAAAGTTAGTCATATATATTTGTAATAGTTTGGTTTATTAGTTATCCTAATCAAAAATATCCAAATAACTACGATCCCAATGATATTAAAAGTTTGTGGAATTTTAGATAAAAATAAACATCGGAACCGAAAATAAAGTATACATCAATAATAATAAATATATTTACATAAATAATAATAAATATATTTACATAAATAAATATTGTGTAGGTAGTTTATTACACATACATAAATACACATCCATAAATAAATATATCTATTTGCACCTGTCGGTTTTATTTATTTATTTATTTATTTATTCGTGGAAATATCAACAGCGATTCACAAATTCAAAAATACAAACATATATAATATTACAAATGGCCGATAATAGAATTTCACAAATATTACAAAAAAATTAGAACATAGCTCATACTGATTAGAAGATGTGAGTGCATGTGACTTATTGTGTGTGCGTGTGTGTGTGTGTGTATGAGTGTGTAGCATATACTATTGCATATACTATTGCGTCAGCCGCAATATAAGGACTCCAACCGTCCCGCCACAGCTCCCCTGAAAGCTTGCTTACTACCAGAGTAAATATCAATATCGATAAAACTGTCATTGTATAGTCTGGCTATTCTTGACAATGTCGAATTTTGTGCATAGTTGGTGGAGCAGTAAGGCGTGCTAAATAGTGCTCGGGCAGTCACACGGGTTCGTCGACACGGTGTTCTGATCGTTATTTGCCTAACCAATTCGGGACAGTCCAACCTTCCATTAACCAGGTCAAAGAAAAACACCATGTCGAGTAGTTGTCGCCTTAACTCTAGAGGTAGAAGGCAGTGTTTTCTACATGAATCATGATAATTACTACCCTTAAACCTTACTCTATAGTTTAGGTGTTTTAGGAAGACGGACTGTATGTGTTCGATTTTATCTTTGTAAACGGTATATTGGGGTGACCAAATACTACTGGCATACTTAAGGACACTCCTAACATAGGCATAATAGACTATTTTTATGCAGTGGGTGTCAGTGAAAGGAGAACACACCCTCGTTACGAACCCCAAGTTCCTATAAGCCTTGTTGACGATGGCATCTATATGTTGATCTAAGATCAATTTAGAATCAAGATTCACACCCAGGTCGTGTATCATATCTACCTTTTGAATAGTTGTGCCACCGATATTATAAATAAAATTTATTATACTCTTGTTTCGAGTAAAGGTGATATGAGCGCACTTAGAAACATTTACGTTAATTCTATTATTGTTATAATATTTATTTAAAGAGTCCAGATCCCGTTGAAGTCTGAAGCAATCATCAATACTATTTATTTTTAAAAATATCTTCGTATCATCGGCATACATAAGGTACTCTGAACTGTGGACAACTTTGTAAATATCGTATAAATACGCATTATAAAACAGCGGACCTAGATGTGAACCCTGAGGGACTCCAGAAGGAATTCGGACGACATCTGATCTGTAACTGCCCATGCAAACTCTCTGAGACCTATTGCACAAATAAGAGCAAACCCAACGATATAAGTTGCCACGAATGCCTAGTGTTTGTAATTTACGCAGCAGGATGGTGTGATCTACCCTGTCGAAAGCTTTTTCAAAGTCAGTGTAGATCACATCAACCTGACTACGCTTATCCATAGAATCGGTTACAAATGAGATGAACTCCGCAAGATTTGTGGGAGTAGAACGGCCCTTCACAAATTCATGCTGTGCCGACGGTATACCCCTGACTATAATGGCATATATATTATTATAAACAAGTTTCTCAAGAACCTTACTAAAAATATTCAAAATGGAAATAGGGCGGTAATTAATTATATTTGTTTTTAAGCCTTTCTTATGAATGGGAACATTATTTGCCTCTTTCCAAATTTGCGGAAAAACCCCCTCATTCAATGACCTGTTAAATAAAACTGATAAAGGAGCACAAAGTTCACCAGCGCACTCACGAATGAAAAACGGTGTTATGCCATCGCTTCCAGGTCCACCTGATATATCTAGGGTCTGCAAAATGTCCAACACTTGCCCCTCATTAACACTAAGCTTATTAATAATATCGTCTGAGTCACAAAAAGGGGACGCCATATTCATAGATGTATACTGAACAGCTGGCTCAGAGAAAACACTCGCAAAAAAGTTATTAAAACTGTCACATATACTCTGGCCTTCGGTAAGAGTGTCACCATCGCAAACAAATTGACAAGGATATCCAGTACCACCTTTACGAGATTTAACAAACGACCATAGCCTTTTAGGGTCCTTTTTAATAAGGGATTGCATACTAGATGTATAGTCATTGTAACACTGAGCTTGGAACTTTTTTTGTCTAGCTCTCAAGAGAGAAAAAACTTCGTAATCTGAGGGGTTGTTAAACCTCTTCCATCTCTTGTGAGCTTTGGATTTTTCTTTAATAATTTTTATCAGTGCTGAACTAAACCATTTAGGATACTTATTTTTTGATCGAGGAGCCTTAGGTACATATCTGTCGATTATAGAGGTAAGAGAGTTATAAAAGTCACTTAAAGCATCATCGACAGTCACCCCACTAACCAAAGCGGAGCAATCCATATTACGAATGGCTTCACGTATGCCGTCGTAGTCGCCCTTATGAAATTTATATACATAATTATTATCATTTGATTCTGGCAGGGGGCGGACTGCTATATTTTGTAATTCTACTTCAAGAGATGGATGAAAACAGTCCTCTTGTAGCAGAGGTGAATCAGATCTATGGAGGTCAACGGGAAAATTACAAAACACCAAGTCCAAGATGTTGTCTTGAGAATTAGGAACATCATTAAATTGAGACAAATCCAACATCGTTAGCTCATCAATAAAATTAGAGGCAGCATTTTGCACATCGACCGCTCCTCGACGTAGATAAATAGGCCCTGTGGGCGACCACCATACATTTGGGAGATTAAAATCCCCTAGTAAAACAATGTGATCCAAAATGTTGTTGGTAGCGACATATTTTACAGAATGAAGCACCGAATTAATATCTCTGATGTGGCTTCCTCCCCCGGCTACGTAGGTGGAACATATGTGAAGGTTTCGACCCCTAGCAGCTGAGTTGAAAGCTTTACCAGGTATAGTTACCCATATTGCTTCAGCAGGCGAACATTATTAGATACAACACTTTGATACAAGAGGTGGGTTTTCGTTCTCAAGCCCCTAACATTTTGATAATACAATGTTAACTTTTTCTCCGTTTTAATGCCCCACTAGGAGTTAAGAACAGGAAGATGAGTTAGGGAATTGAAAAAGAAAAGCACCTCGTGCTTATTGTAAATAATAACCATACATCTGTTAAATACTATCAGTACTGGATACACCTCTACACTTTCGGAGCGCCACGGTCAGCTGGTTTTTCCAAGTGGGTTCCCTGAACTTCACCACAATGTTCTTAGGTCTACCGGAAACTGATTTAGCGGGCTGGATGCGATGAGCGAATTTAATATTGTCTAACTTTATATCGACCCCTGCATGCTTCGCTATACGTAGTATGATATCTGATGGAGTCTCATTTTTTAACTCTGGCTCTCCCTGGACTTCTATATTGTCTCGACGAAGCCATTGTTGATGTTTATTAAATTCTGACTCCAAACAGGTAACACGAGTTTGGTGTTGACTAAGCTGCGATTCCAGATCAACAATTCTTTCTTATATTAATTTATTAATTTAAAAGAAATCTGATCGAATATATTATAGCATATATATTACTCGCCTATGATAGAGCTTTTAAATAATTTCAGTAGATTTTGAGTTTATCTGGAACAAACAAACAACTTTTCAGTTTATATTGAATAGATTGTTCTATCACTTTTAGCACAGAATATGTGACTGTATATGTTCTACATAGTTTGATAACATACTTTTTTGGCTTTTTTAAAATTAAACGAGAAAATTTTTGATCATGTTTACAAAATATTTTAACAAAACATAAAGCCATGTAGAATTTTTATTATATAATACTATTTTAACACAGAAAAAGGTGTGAAGTAATGAATGCGTGCGTTTGGGTGTATGCGTGCGTGAGTGTGTTTCTTTGTGTATGCATGTTAAAGTTTTTCTCCTCTATCCACAAATCCTCTCCCCACATGACTCTGGCACTATTACTCCATATACCAGATCGGAGTCTTTGCCATAAAATTAATAAAGAAGTTTTTAAGTACAACTGATAGAGTGGTATTCACAAATATATATATATATATATATATATATATATATATATATATATATATACCTTACACACATTACGACAGATAATTTTTGAATATACCTTTTGATGTAGAAAAAGGATCAAGACTCGAGAACTTGGTATTAAATGTTTTCAGTAGCCTATGATAGACACTGTTTGACGTTTATCTGGTGCGTGAGGATGGGATGCTAGATAGTGACGTGTGCCTCGTGCGCTGCATGGGTACATAAACGCACCATTCCGGTGACCATGTCTGCGCAGTCCAAACGTCCTGAGCAACCAATGGAGCAACAATCATGGAGCAACATCTTGTCAGATATTATTCTCCTGTCTAGTAATGAGGTAATTTTGTGACGGTCACACAAAAGTTCATAGTTGAACGGTGGGAACCCAGACCATAGGCAGTTCAAAAATTCACGCTGAATCCGCTCGAATCCATTCTCATATATACTGCGAATTCCAGATAGAACTTTCATACACCTTCGAATATATGTAGAACTAGCGGCCCGTCCCGGCTTCGCACGGGGGGACTTAAGATTTTTTACATAGTTTTACGTTTTATTAATATTTAAAGATGAACAATTCATCCATAGAGCATTTTTGTATAACTTTAACTATATGCTCAGCGCACGCCACGGAAGGCCTCAGAAACGATACTTTTCCCCCGTTTTTAAAACATTTTTGGTTACTGCTCCACAACTATAGGGCCTAGCGTGATATTATATAGCCTATGTTACTTCTGAATAATGCAGCTTTCTAATGGTGAAAAAATTATTGCAATCGGTCCAGTAGTTTTTGAGTTTATTCATTACAAACATACAAAAATACAAATCTTTCCTCTTTATAATATTAGTATAATGTCACACAAAAGTTCATAGTTGGACGGTGGGAACCCAGACCATAGGCAGTTCAAAAATTTACGCTGAATCCGCTCGATTCCATTCTCATATATACTGCGGATTCCAGATAGAACTTTCATACACCTTCGAATATATGTAGAACTAGCGGCCCGTCCCGGCTTCGCACGGGGGGACTTAAGATTTTTTACATAGTTTTACGTTTTATTTATATTTAAAGATGAACAATTCATCCATAGAGCATTTTTGTATAACTTTAACTATATGCTCAGCGCACGCCACGGAAGGCCTCAGAAACGATACTTTTCCCCCGTTTTTAAAACATTTTTGGTTACTGCTCCACAACTATAGGACCTAGCGTGATATTATATAGCCTATGTTACTTCTGAATAATGCAGCTTTCTAATGGTGAAAAAATTATTGCAATCGGTCCAGTAGTTTTTGAGTTTATTCATTACAAACATACAAAAATACAAAAATACAAATCTTTCCTCTTTATAATATTAGTATAGATATAGATGTAACATTTTTATACACGTGCTTTACTTATACCCTGCAAAACATCATTGGTTTGCTGTGTTTACACAGCATGGTTAGATGTAATAGATCTATCTTTGACAAATCCATGCTGTTCTTTAGGTACATCCTGTATTAATATTGGATATATCGCATCATTTACTATCTTTTCAAATATATTTGAGAAAGTGTTGAGTATTGAGATGGGCCTATAATTACCAATGTTTGATTTTGATGATTTTTTATATATCGGAATAATGTGTGCCTGTTTCCATAATGAAAGGAATACTCTTCTTCACATATAATATGTGCCCGAGGGGGTAACGATTTGAAGAGCATGACTTTTTTGTATATTTTTAGATAACTTCGCCGAATTAAGTCATTACATCGTCGACCAAGCCAGTAGATAACAAACATAGCCAATCATTAATATCTTTATTTATACTTTCATAGACGGCTTTTGCGAAAACATATCTACTTTGAGATGCATTTAGGAGAGGTATGATTAAAATATCAGAAGCTTTTATTTTAAGGGTGACATGGTGGGCATCCTCACTCACTATGGGTGTCAAACATTCTGTAACCTCACTCACTATGGGTGTCAAACATTCTGTAACCTCACTCACTATGGGTGTCAAACATTCTGTAACCTCACTCACTATGGGTGTCAAACATTCTGTAACCTCACATACTATGGGTGTCAAACATTCTGTAACCTCACTCACTATGGGTGTCAAACATTCTGTAACCTCACATACTATGGGTGTCAAACATTCTGTAACCTCACTCACTATGGGTGTCAAACATTCTGTAACCTCACTCACTATGGGTGTCAAACATTCTGTAACCTCCAAATTAAAGTTTGAAAAGAAATGAGATTAAGCGTATTATCTGTTATATTAGTGAAATTATTGTATTGGTTTAATCCTAACAAGTTTATTTGGAAGATAAATCTACACCTGAGTTATATAATATTTTATTTCTCTTATAAACATTGCTATTGATTTTAACAAGCAATTTAACCGCTATTAAAATGCTTTCAGCAAGACGATCTCGATCAACACGATCTTCAAAAATATTGCTCAATATTTATAATAAACATTTTTACATTATTATTAATTTTTTGCATATTATTGTTAGGACGGTCTACTAAAGGCTTTTCAGTATTTAGACATTGCAGAATAGGCGCTGGGAAATATCATTCTTGATCAACTAAGCGATAGAAAAAGACAGAATATTTATTTTTTACTACCGGAGACCGGCACGTCTATGTATCTACCTGATGGTAAGCATACCTACAAATATGCATTATGAGTCTACTTTAATAGCGTCATGCTGTTTTATAGTCAATTTAAATGCCCGTTTCGTAACTGCACTGAAAATAAAATTACAAACATAAAAAATGTGTAGGTACATTTGTTTTACAATACCACTGTAGTGCCTTGGAGAGCATGCGGCGGTCCCATCAAGATTATTCTTGTATGTCAGCGTAGTTAAGTATACTCTTCAATATGAGGGTTATAAAGGTCAATGTCAAGTAAAGAGTCCAAGTTTTTATGTCACTGACCGGTTTTTAACCTTGAAAAAATCTTTGTAAATCTTCAGTAGTGAAAATTCTGAAAAGTACCCTTAGGCACTATGTTCAATCTTAGGTAAAGGCTTTTTTCCATCTACTCTGTGGTCTTTATGCCTATTTTTTATATAATAATAATAATAATAGATACCATCTCGGGTGCCTATTTGGCTCCCGAGAACCATTTAAACAGCCTCAGGGTACCCATCGGAGGGATTAACCCATCCTCATTTCGCCGATCGTATTCGGAGGCAACACCTAACAAGTGGCGAGCTTGTTGCGGAGTTTATGATGAAATAGCCTCGTTGTATAAAGCGGTCACCCATCCCAGGCCGGCCTTGTTGTCATCTGCTTAACCTTGTTATCAGTTGCGCAGTGACTTAACCACTAGGCTGGGGCCACTTTTATATAATAACAATAATACATAGGACATTTCACATATATTACGCTGGTCACAAACTAAGGTCTAGGCTTGTATCATATGTATTTTATAAACACCCAGACCAAGGCAAAATGTACAGAAAAAACTACATTTTTTTTTTGCCATGAGTGGGAATCGAACAAAGCCATTGCCAACCGCACAGGACCGCGAAGGCGACCAAATACTAAATAGTTAAAATGAATATTGATTCACTTACTATTCCAACCAGAGTCTTTGTTCCATATAGTATACCTACCAAAATGAATATAATCAACGACAGGACGACTCGTCGACTTGTTATTCTTAATCAACGAGATAAATTTAATCTAGAGTATTAACTACATATAGAAAACCGTCAAAGGCACCTAGTCATGTTTCGATTTTAGTCTGTGGGTTTACCGATTTTCAGGATTACTACATCGATTTCTTGTAGTCCTGAAAAGCCACCTATTTCCTAACCGCACCATGAAAGAGTCTCCTTTCATGGTGCGGTTAGGAAATGGGTGGTTGAATTAATGATAAGTATATTAAAATATACTCGTAATGCAATTCGTCTTTGTCGGCGCCCAATTCGTAATTGCATCTTTAGCCGGCATAGTGGGAGCGATCAATGTTGTTTAAGAACAATTATTGATTGACCCCATTCATGGACTTTGTAGGCCTGCTCACCACTAGGTAGATACAAAGTCACATGTCGTACTTCAATAAAAAAACTGTAACAATAAAAAAAAGGGCAACCAACAAAATGTTCAATTCTGTAGTGAAATCCTGAAATTGCGAATGGAAATTGAAAAGAAGCAAGACGTTTTACTGAAATGTGATGGCGCGTCTACATATTGTACAAAAAGCGTTGTTGCTAAAACCACCCTGATTTCTGACTGGATTGAAGAACGCATTCAATACTTTAGGTATTCTGAACTTATTTTTAAATTAATCCAAGTATTAGTTGTAAAATTATTACTAAAATAGAATGAACTGATACAGCTCGATAAGGCGCTTGATAATTCACTTTTCATTGACACTTGTTATTTGTGATCGCATAGTAATTAACTTTAACTTTATTTATTTTATTTAAAATTTATTGCAATTTAATACATAGGCGGAACGCCGCTAGGTATCCTCTACCAGTTAAACCTTCAGGGGCCTTATTACGAGTTTGCAACCGCTAACACGACAAGACGTTGCGTAAACTATAAATATGGAAATATAAGTTCTATTCCAATGGTTAAATAGTCTGTATTAGGTTAGCTATAATAATCCCGCCATCTTGAAATACACGAATTCTTCGCAAGTTTGATCATGTGTAGAGCATTCGAATTTCAACTCTATAATTAACAGGATACAACTTATATTTCAATATTTGTAGTTTACGCAACGTTTTGTCGTGTTTAACGTTTGCAAACTCGGAATAAGGCCCCTGGATAAATAAACAGTAAGTAGGTAAATAACTTTCGGCTTAAAAAAATAATATTCAATTCATTTTTGAATATTATTTAAACTTAAATTGTCTTGCTAGCTGTACAAATTAAACAGATTTTTACTCCATTTTAAATTTTAGGGCAAAGAGACCTGCTTTTTCGGGGCAAACGATGAATTTTATAAAAACCTACTATTTTGAGGGCAAAACGGAATACCTATTCAGGGCAAACAGGAAAATAATATTTAGGGGCAAACTTTTGAGGGCTAAACGGAACAAGATAAATAATTATGTACTTAACTACTTAGTATCTATCGATAGGTACATATAATAAAATCGTTAACTTTCCTTGTTTTATATATTAAAGATTTTTACAAAAAAAAGTACTGCAGGGCGCGAGAATATAATATTATATTCAACTTTTTACTAGTGTCTAACCTCATTGTTCTTAAATATTAATTTTGAGTGTTCATCCTTTTTATATTGCTCCTTTTTTCTCTCCGTAGTGTATATAGCATCATTTATGCACGCTCATATGTGCCTATGTGTTGTTATGTGAAATTCGCCGCCTCTGATAGCCCCCAGGGTGCAGTAGTGGGCCCCACAGAGTACGGACAACTTTAATCTAATTAATTTTTCATCTTCGCTCAAGTGAGGGGGCAATGGGAACGCGCTGTCGGTGCCTCCCTATCGTATGTGAGAAAATTTTTATCAGTTGTGTTTTTATGAATTTTTTGATGGTCTTTTGTTGGTACTTTTTACATTAGTAGCTTTTTATGATCCGGCATTACCGGTCATATTATTGCGTGAAAACCATATTCTACTTCCAAATACACCTGTCTATTACTTTCACGTCAATATATGTAATATATAAAATTCTCACAGTGTTTGTAACCTTCGGCAAACGGCTTGACCGATTTTTATGATTTTTTTGTGTACATTCGGTCTCTGAGAATAGGTCGTAATCTATTTTTTTAAACAATCCCAAAGTTTTTTTTTATGGACAATTTTTTTTATGATTTGGCATTAAAAAAATACCTTTTTCTACTACAAACCCCCATTTTTTAATAGTGATACTGTAATAATCTTCAACTCCCAGTGATCGATAACTGATTAATTAATAGTTTTGCCAAAAAATATATTTTTATTTGACAGATATTTGCTTATACTATTTCATATTAAATTTTTAAAGATAAAAATGCAATGAAAAAATTCCTGGTGGCGGGACTTGAACCCACGAACCTCGCTATCGCGGCAAGGCGCTCAACCGCTGAGCCAACCAGGTTCCAGTCAGCCCTCACGAATTTTGTCATTGCTTGTTATCTACTTATACACAGACGCCCTCTATTAGCTTTCTTTTAATAACTCTTATACGAGTGAAGTTAAAAGTCCTAGCTTTTGATACTAGATGGCAGAGGATGAAACAAAAAACAGACTCCTCTGCCATCTAGTATCAAAAGCTAGGACTTTTAACTTCACTCGTATAAGAGTTATTAAAAGAAAGCTAATAGAGGGCGTCTGTGTATAATTTATAAAAAAATAAAATATATAAGAATATGAAGTCTTTTATTTTAAAACTACTCACTATCTTCTCTACAAATATTTTTTATTTATAATTTTCCAGACAGAAACTGATTTATGAGGTTGTAAAAAGTTTTCTAACATGATCGGTGTCGGTGGTAAACTTAACACTTAGATGAAGGTCTAAGTTTTCCAAGCCTCCTAAGGTGTGACGTAATTGTTTTTCTATTGGAGCACGGCATGTGACTTTGTAGCTACCTGATGATAAGATCTACAAAATCTGTGAATGGGGTCGATTAATACATTGTTGTTTAACAATATTTATTGCTCCCACGATTTCAGCTAAATGATGCTGTTACGAAATGGGTGGCGACTAAGATGAATTTGTATTACCTACGAGTCTATTTTAACATCCTCGCTGCTTTATCGTCAAATCAATCGCCCGTTTCTTAACCGCAATCATGAAAGAAAACTACCACCGCGACAAGTAATCGATGCTAGAACCGGAAAACCGCTGAACCCACAGACTAAAAACGGAAAATGACTAGGTCACTAGACGATTTTTGCATCTGTGTGGCGATGGTAAAAAGTCTGGTCGGTCGGCGGAGCATCAATGAAAAATGTTGCATAAAACGGGGATTTTTTTTTCGTTTTGAGAGCGTACGTTGCGTGCGCTGCATAAACGGTTTAAGTTACGCAGACGAAGTTGTGCGGGTGAGCTAGTTATTATATATAACGATAACCTCTACGATAAAAGGTTTGAATTTAATAAATTAAAAAACATACTCCTCTGCCAACTAGTATTAGAAACTAGGACTTCTAACTTCACTCGTATAGAGTTATTAGAAGAAAGCTAACAGAGAGCGTCTGTATATAAGTAAATAACAAGCAATGACAAAATTCGTAAGGGGTAACTGGAACCTGGTTGGCTCAGCGGTTGAGCGCCTTGCCGCGAAAGCGAGGTTCGTGGGTTCGCGTCCCGCCCATCAGGATTTTTTTCATTGCATTTTTATCTTTAAAACTTTAATATAAATTAAAACAAAATTTACTTTGGATATACGAGTACCTTAGTATAAGAGACTTTCGTAGCCCAAACACGCAGCAGCCCATTAAAATAATTAAAAAATAATTTTCACGAAATAGGTTAAAGGAATTGGGTCTGCTAGACGTTTTACTTATTATTCTGTAAAATTAAGAATAAAGCATTTTTTCAGCATATTTAACAATTAAATTATTATTATTTGGTATTATCTATATATTTATAATACATACCTCTGAATACCATCGGCGAAATGAGGACGGATACCCTCGGATACCGTATGAGGCCGTTTGGTTCTCGGGAGCCAAATAGGTACCCGTGATGGTATTTATTTTTTATTATCTATATACAATTAATGTAAGTATAAATATAATCACATAAGCTACTAATAATAATAATAATATGTAGGACAAATTACACAAATTGCTATGGTCACAAACTAAGCTCTAGGCTTGTACTAGGTGTACCAGAAACAATGATATAATACATATTATATTTTATAAACACCCAGACCATGACAAACTGTACAGAAAAACGTACTAATATCTATTTGCCATGGGTGGGAATCGAACCCACGACCTCCGGATTTTATGCCAATGGCGCAAACACTAGTCTACGGAGGTTGTCAACTACTAAATGTATTAGTTAACTTCGTAGTGTTTATCTAAAATGTATTTTTTATCAATAAATGTATTATTATTCATACTCCCTGTAGGGCATTCAGGAGCCCTGACCGATCTTACGTTTTCTCCAAAAACTGCAATACACATTAGCGTCAAGCATGTAAATACTGAAATACCAGCTAACCACCTAGTCTTAAACTGGTTGGTTATGTAGTGTGTGTTCGGTTGGGTTGTTTTTTTTTTTTTTTTTTTCTTCCCGCAAGGACAATAGTTTAATAGTTTACAATTTGTTTATTTTGTATTATATTCTCAACATATGTCTGTGGGAGGAATGGCGACCTGGCCAAGTACACACAGGACCTTATATATACTTTTTTTTTTTTTTTTGACTTTTCATAAATGCCTGTAAAGGTTTACATGAAATAAATATTTTTGACTTTGACTTTGACTTGAAATAGATATAAAAAGGAAAATATGGGAAAAGGAGTTTCTGGCTATTTTCCGCGAACAGCTCGGATCCTTGTTCTCAGTTTTCATGCAATCCAACGAGGCACACAATGTAATTTGCGACCCATCTATTTAGCGCCTCTATTCGAAAGGAAGTGGGAATAGAGTGGTGGGATGACATAGATTAATAATGACATATGTTTTTTTAATTTATTTAACTGTGCTTGGTAAATTTTACCTGTCAGTTATAAACTAGGTAATGGCCTTAATCATAAAAAAAACTTATTGAGTCCTTGAAGAACACTTTAGTTATAGAAGGTTTTGTCTCTTTTGCGCATATTTATTTTTGTTGCTATTAAAAAGAGACAAAACTTTCTATAACTAAAGTGTTCTTCAAGCACTCAATAAGTTTTTATGAATACCGGTGTAAAGCTACAAATAAATACTTATTATTATAATCTCTTGTTATAATAAATGTTCCAAATAGATATATTTTTAAGAAAATGGTTTATGAGCACTTTTTAAATAAATCCCAACAACTGTTGAAATAGTCATTATACTGTTTATATATTAATATGTATATTATATGATATATAGTATATTATATATGTATATGTGTATAGTACATATATTTGTATAACATATAGGTATATATAAGTATTTATTTATAAATATAAATAAAAACTAGGTAATTATAGTAATACTCGATTACTTTTTGTTGCAGAATTTAAATAATATTTTTGTCAATATCTATAATATATAACATCTATTTAGCGCCTCTATTCGAAAGGAAGTGGGAATAGAGTGGTGGGATGACATAGATTAATAATGACATATGTTTTTTTAATTTATTTAACTGTGCTTGGTAAATTTTACCTGTCAGTTATAAACTAGGTAATGGCCTTAATCATAAAAAAAACTTATTGAGTCCTTGAAGAACACTTTAGTTATAGAAGGTTTTGTCTCTTTTGCGCATATTTATTTTTGTTGCTATTAAAAAGAGACAAAACTTTCTATAACTAAAGTGTTCTTCAAGCACTCAATAAGTTTTTATGAATACCGGTGTAAAGCTACAAATAAATACTTATTATTATAATCTCTTGTTATAATAAATGTTCCAAATAGATATATTTTTAAGAAAATGGTTTATGAGCACTTTTTAAATAAATCCCAACAACTGTTGAAATAGTCATTATACTGTTTATATATTAATATGTATATTATATGATA
Organism: Monopis laevigella; assembly: GCA_947458855.1. Lineage (NCBI taxonomy): Eukaryota > Metazoa > Arthropoda > Insecta > Lepidoptera > Tineidae > Monopis > Monopis laevigella. The sequence continues at coordinate 16,203,414 of OX381587.1, forward strand.
TATAGTATATTATATATGTATATGTGTATAGTACATATATTTGTATAACATATAGGTATATATAAGTATTTATTTATAAATATAAATAAAAACTAGGTAATTATACCTATTTTTCATTGCACACCTACCTAAGTCCCGAAGGTATCTGTCAGATAATGCCCAACGACATTAAGTCCGCCTTTGTATAATGCAATAATGTTTCCTAAATAAATAAATAAAATACCAATTTCTGGTTAATCAATTTTAAATATTAAACACTATTTCTTTTTTTTAATTCTTTAGTAGGTAATAATATCTACTAAAGAAGAGCAAAATAGGGAGTAGATAGAACCAAGAAGCAAGTTACCTACGCTATATTATACCACGGTCCGTTGGATAACAAAATAGCATCTAATTTGATATGAAGCCAATACATTTTCAATATTGGCAGAAAAAAACAATCGTGCGGTCTATTGTACCCCAAGGATATAATAATGTGTTTGTAAGTGAATTGATGAGCCTAAGCGACCCGCTCACTAGGGGCCTAACCCTCCGAGAGCACTTTAGTGATAGCTATTCGGTGTATACTATTTGGCATTCCTTTGGGATTAAGAGGGGAGTTAAATGAAAACTGGTCATGCGAAAATTGCTTTTGCTGCTTTTTACGCGTCGCCTGAGGCAATTTAGACTGTTCAACCTTTGTTTTTCCGGCTTTTGCGAGGTACCTAAAGATTGTGTTTGAAGAAAAGTGTGAGAGATAGAAAATGTTAGGAGACAGGTAGGGTTGTCAGAACACTGCATTGGTAATCGCGAAGTCCGAGTTCTCCATACAAAATGAGCTTTCGCACTTCCAGTAATACTCGATTACTTTTTGTCGCAGAATTTAAATAATATTTTTGTCGATCATTGTTCTGTGTTGGGGGTTGTTTTTCGGCTATTATTATATATATATATAGAGCTTACAATATACAAATATATAGAGTTCGTAAGACGATGAAAAAAGTTTTTATATGAGTGACCTTCAAAAGAAAAACGATCGTGAAGGTTCGAGTCCTACCCTCCAGGAAATATCGAAATAATAATAATAATATGTAGGACAACTTACACATATTGATAATTTCAATATCTTTAAAAGGAAAACAATTTGTACATTTAAAAAACCTGTATCAGGATATTCTTATATTGGTAATTATTAATTTTAGGATATTATTATTACCTGATGGTAAGCAGAACTAGAAAGTCTATGAAAGAGGTCGATCAACACATTGTTGTTAAATGATGCGGTTACGAAATGCGCCGCGACAAAAACGAATTTGCATTACGAATCTACTTTAGTATGTTTGACAACACCACTATAGTGCCTCGGAGAGCACGTTAAGCTGTCGGTCCCGGTTTCACTATACCAACTTGTGAAACTGTTTATAGATAGGTTATTGAGTCTATTCAAAACATCGCAACGAGCTAGCCACTTGTTCGGTGTAGACTCATACCATCGGCTACGACGAGGTGGGATTAAAAACCCCTCCGCTGGGTACCCTGGGGCCGTCTAGGCGGTCTCGGGCGCCGTAAGGCACCCGTTATGATATATATGTATGTATGTAATTTACTTTAATATCCTCCCTGCTTTGTCGTCAAATCAATGGCTCAAATCGTAACCGTAACACATTGACGTTATATCTATGCCGTTACATGAAACTAGACTATCACCTCGGTAAGAGATCGAAGCAGTAGTCTACTGGCAATAAAGTAAGAACTAAACTAGATAATTTGGCTGAAGAACATGTTTGTTTCAAAGCCATAATAAAAATAAAACTAGATTATATAGTATATACACGGTGGCAGAGTTGTCACATGCTTTAATAACAATAACAATTTAAAGTTACAGGTTCGAACGACAATGTTTGTACCACGAATGAGTTGGTTTCACAAGACCCCGAGCCATAAAGCAAATAATCTACGTCATTGTTTATGTAAATTTATTAAAATAAAATCATAATAATTTATAAATATACGTGGTGACCGACTTAGACATAAAAATACCTACTACAGTTTTTTGAACCGGTTCCCCCTCTCTCCGGTTCTCTCCTCGGTTACCCTCGGTTCAAACCCTGGTTTGTACCAATGACGTTTTAATAAAAAAAATGTACATTTGTTTGACAATACCACTATAGTGCCTCGAAGAGCATATTAATCAGTCGGCCCAGTTTCACAATACCTTAACTTGAGAAACTGTTTATAGATGGGTTATTGAGTCTACCCAAACATTGCGATGAGCTAGCCACTTGTTCGGTTTAGGTACACTTATAACATCGGCTACGACGAGGTGGGATTAAAACCTCTCCGATAGGTATCCTAACTGGGTTATTAAACAAGAATTATTTTCCTGTTTGAATACTGGTTATCAATAACTTTGGTTAGTTACGCGGCTGAAGTGGTTTTTGCAATTACTTCAATATGAAGCCATAGTTTTTATTAATAATAATATGTACGGCATTACAAACATATTGCCCTGGTCACAAATTAAGCCCTATCTAGGCTTGTACTAGAGAAACAACTATATTATTATATATATAAACACCCAGACCATGACAAACTGCACAGAAAAATATACTAATATATTTAGCTTTTAGTGGGGATCGAACCCATAACGTCCGGATACAACGCCAAAGGCGCAACCACTAGTCTACGAAGGCGGTCAATATGTATTTGAACTAATTTATTATGTTATATTGTATAAGTTATAAATATTAGTTTAGTTTTTTTAATGTCGTTATTTAAAAAAAACTTCGAAATATAATACATATTGTATACTGATTTTCTTAAAAATATCATCATCAAATGGATGCCAGGAAGCGAAAATAATTTTAATTGGTACTTTTTACCATTCCTTTTATCAATTGCAAATTCTTTATATTTCAATCTATTATACAATATTTGATATGAAATTAATGAACTTAATTTTATATTCATCAAAAATGCGGAAAAACATAAAATAAATTATTTTGTACTCGCAATTTTCAGTTTCATAAATATATAATTTTCGGTAAGCCAAAATTAATAGGAAAATAAATATTCGTTAAGGACTTAACGACTATGAACGATAATAAGGACTTTGCTTAATAAAGAAATATATTTGGTTTCATTTATTTGGGGCTCATATACTTCTTTATAATTGCTTTTAATATCTGTCTGTCCATATATTTTATATATTTGGGCTCGTATACTATTAATATTAAAATTACTAGTTTGCATGGGGAATCCAACATTTTTTTTTATTTGTGACACATAGTTCTATGGGAAAAGTTATTCGATTTGATCAGTAGAGCCTTATATAAGTACAACCTTTTAAATTCACCCTGTATAATACACAGTCACTTCACTGTCATATTAAAAAAATCCGGGAAACTACTTTTTTATTAAGATTCTTTTACCTGTGTGGAAAAGCGAAGATCTTTGGACCATACAGCCATGCCGGGAAACCAAATTACTATTCCAAATTTAAACACTCTACCTAAACCGGTGTTTGAGATATCGATCTGGACAAAAAGTTAGACCACATATTAAATAGTACTACGTAAGTAAGTATAGTACTACGTAAGTAAGACACACGGACTGCTCGACGAAGGCTTCTGATATTCTTTAAAAATTGAACCAATCAATATATATTATTATTACTTACTTGTTTATTTGAAATAAATTTAACTTTGATATGATATAAAAATAATAGGTAGGTTCCAGATATCTCTTTTGCCGATAAGAGGCAGAAAATGTCTAGTTTTATCATGTGGAAAACTGCGCTTGCAATAACGGCATCAAAGAGTTTCCGACTATTTTCCTGGTAACGTTCCTTAATATTATTGCTCTGACCGTTTTTACGTTTTCAAATGTCTTTTATATGAAAGTTAAATTGAATTTTATCAATTTGATAGACATAATAATATTATACGTATGACTTTTAAAGTAGTTTAGGCTTACAGTTCCACCTACTTAACTGTGAAATTTCTATTAGGTCGTCTCTGTCCCCGTGTCTGGGAGATGGGTAAATACTATATGGGCAGACTGAAAAACAGTTGGACATTGCTCTTTTCTTCGTGCGGCTACGGAACAAGCACTTAATTTGACGAAAAGGCAGCTAGAATATTCGCTGCCTTTTCGTCAAATTAAGTGCTTGTCCACTGCTAGCGACCAATAAAAATACGAAATGAAACCTCTTTATTTGCTTTTAAACATGGTTATAAATGTATTTTAATTAATTAATTATATTTTACCGGTTTCAGAGTGTAAACAATGTTTTAAATTATTGTGTATTTATATATTTAAATATTTTGAGTGCAATATAATAACCTATACCAAATTTTAAGTAGGTTACTACTTACGATTTACACGTTGAAACCGGAAATATAATTAAATAATTAAAATAAATTTCATATTTTTATTGGTCGGTAGAAGTGGGCGGCGAATATTCTCGCTGCCTTTTCGTCAAATTAACTGCTTTTTCCATAGCCGCACGAAGAAAAGAGCAATATCCAACTGTTTTACAGATTTTAATATCTATTATTTATTTATATTATTATTACTATCAAAAATGTTAAAGTGTTTTATTTTTCGTTTTGCCAGTAATGTGTATGCAATTTAATTAATTAAGATGTATAATTAATTAAATCAGGAGTTATTTTGCGAAAGTTTATTTTACATTATAGTTTTTTTTTAATATAAATATTTTAACTATAATTTAATTAATATGTGTAATAATGCGGTATATTACCATGTTAAAGTTTCCATGTTCCAATTTTTTTGTTTCTATTTTGCCAGCATGTGATGTAATGAATCTATGTACTTTCCATGTAAGTAAATATGCAACTATGATCGTATGGAAAATTAAGATACGACATTTACAAAATTATTATTACTACTATATATATACGTGGTGGCCGAGTTTCTTAGACCTTGGACTTAAAAACACTTAGGTCTCTGGTTCAAACCTCGGTGTGTATCAATGAGTTTTTAATCTAAAAAAATATGTAGGTACATTTGGTTACCAACACCACTATAGTGCCTCGGAGAGCACATTAAGCTGTCGGTCCCAGTGTCACTATATCAACTTGTGAAACTGTTTATAGATGGGTTATTGAGTCTATCCAAACATCGCGACGAGCTAACCACTTGTTCGGTGTAGACTCATACCATCGGCTACGACGAGGTGGGATTTAAAACCCCTCCGCTGGGTACCTTGAGGCCGTCTAGGCGGTCTCGGGCGCCGTAAGACACCCGTGATGATATCATAAAAAAATATATCAGGAATACTGTAACAATATTGCCGGAAGGCTTCAAAAACTACCCTTCTATGCTAGCAGTTAATTTCCGTAGCTTATAGATAAAATAATAAATACACACACACACATAGTTACAGTATAATATACGAACCGAACAAAAGGATATTAAAGTATGGGCTACAAAAATCTATTACAAAGTTCCCTCTTTGCAAGTACAAAAGATAAACAACGGCTAAGCCAACCCTCAAGACATCGTTATTCTAAAAAAACGAGGGTGAATTTGATGCTTTCGTTATGAGAATTGTGAAAGGAAAATTGTACCTACAGCTTGAACAAAGGCAATAAAATATCTGCATGAAAATATTTATGTCTGAAACTAGCATTAGGTAGTTGATGTTGAAATATATTATCTTATTTTTATTGTTGGCTCTATTCTATGTAATAATGCATAGAATAGAGCCAACAATATATTAAAATAATGGAATATTAATAAAGCGTTTGAGTGCTTATAAAATAGGATGTATAGAAATTAATAATGTATTTTAATGCATTATTTATTACAGTTTCGTTACATTACGTTCATTTATTATATTTATGTATTATTTTGACTTCAGCTTAAAATTTAAATAAGTACCTACTTAATTTACATTAGGTATTATATTTAAATATAATATATATATATATATATATATATATATATATATATTCGAACCAGGGACTTAAAAACGCTTAAGTCCCTGGTTCAAATCCCGGTATGTACCAATGAGTTTTTAATAAAAAAAAATCTGTAAATTTGTTTGACAACACCACTATAGTGCCTCGGAGAGCACGTTAAGCTGTCGGTCCCGGTTTCACTATACCAACTTGTGAAACTGTTTATAGATGGGTTATTGAGTCTATTCAAAACATCGCGACGAGCTAGCCACTTGTTCGGTGTAGACTCATACCATCGGCTACGACGAGGTGGGATTAAAACACCTCCGCTGGGTACCCTGGGGCCGTCTAGGCGGTCTCGGGCGCCGTAAGGCACCCGTGATGATATGTGTGTATGTGCGTATGTGTGTGTATAATATTATTATTTATTTTTTTAGTTGGCCAATGCCTATTTATAGTCGCTAATATTATATACATTTTATGACTATGAATAATAATAATATATTAATGAATGATTAAATATTTAAATATTTTAATCATCATACATTTTTGACAAAGCCTCTTTACAGCTGTAGTAATAATTAATAAGTATACAGGGTGAATTTGAAAGGATATACTTTGGGCTAATATGAGGTTCTGCTGATCAAATCGAACAACTTCTCTCATGGAACCATGTGTCGCAAATGAAAAAAAAATTTGGCTTCCCCATACAATTTGGTCATTTTAACATTACTAGTTTGTATGGAGAAGGCAATATTTTTTTTCATTTGCGGCACATGGTTCCATGGAAAAAGTTGTTCGTATTGATCAGTGGAACCTCATATTAGCCCAAAGTACATCCTTTCAAAGTCACCATGTATATCTATAAAATATTCCTATGTAAGACTACCCTATTTAATAAATACAACATAAACTTAGTTGTAATAAAAACTTTAAAAAATAATAAATAAAGTTATAAAATTTAAAACTACATGCCACTATGTCCAAATTTTGCCCCGGTCCAAATGTTCTCATAACACTGGCAGCAAGAGGCAATACTGCCGCATGCCTGGAGTGATATGCGTTGTCTGAAATAGTATTAAAAAAATAATTCCTGTATTATATGCATTTTTTTTTATTGGAGCACGGCATGTGACTTTGTATCTATCTGTTTGTGAGCAGACCTACAAAGTCCATGAATGGGGTCAATAAATAATTGTTCTTAAACAACATTGATTGAGTATATTTTAATATATTCGCTGCCTTATCGTCAATTTAACCTCCCATTTCGTAACCGCACCCTGAAAGGAGACTACCACCTCGACAAGAAATGACTGTTTCTGACTTCGTTATCATTGGTCTTGCTCTTGCTCCATGCCGCGATTGAGTTTTATTAGTACCTACTGTAACTACAAAACTCAAGGAATGTGATAAATAAAGGAGATTTTGGGAATGAGGTCCCAATTCTTGAGTCAAATAATGACGTATCAATTAATAATATAGATTGTAGTAGTATAAATTGTGACACAATTATTAATTGTGACATTTGTGTAGCATATTGGTAGCATAGGTAAATGCAATTTTGTTTGAATGTGATAACTTATATTATGGAAAATGTACAAAATACTTTGCACACCACTGGTTGGTAGAATATGTTGAGCTTATTTTTTTTTTGTGTCATCTTATTTATACCATATTCTGGCAAATAAACTTTTTATTATTATTATTAAATAAAAAAGCACGTGTTGAGGAGAAGCGGAATGATAGTTACGGTAGACAGGCCCCAACCATCGTATTTAAACATATGAATAAGTAACTGCCAATTTTTCCTTTAGCATTTTCTGTTTTGATATGTATTATATTGTATGATTTATATAAGTAGTGTATTATGTATTGAGTGTATATTTAAGTATTTACATGTAATATATGTATATGTATCATCACGGGTGCCTTACAGCGCCCGAGATCGCCTTGACGGCCCCAGGGTACCCAGCGGAGGGGTTTTAATCCCACCTCGTCGTAGCCGATGGTATGAGTCTACACCGAACAAGTGGCTAGCTCGTTGCGATGTTTTAAATAGACTCAATAACCCATCTATAAACAGTTTCACAAGTTGGTATAGTGAAACCGGGACCGACAGCTTAACGTGCTCTCCGAGGCACTATAGTGGTGTTGTCAAACAAATGTACATAATTTTTTTAATTAAAAACTCATTGGTACACACCGGGATTCGAATCAGGGACCTAAGTGTTTTTAAGTCCAAGGTCTAACCAACTAGGCCACCACGTATATTAATATAATATTTATATACTATTCGCTATGTCTTTTATATTGTTGTATATTTGCTTTTGCACCCTATGCATAATCTTCCACTCTCTCAAAGGTTAGCTGGTAGAAAATGCCTAAGACATTAAGTTCGCCTATGTACAATTTTATTTTGTGCAATAAAGTATTTTAAATAAATAAATAAATAGTTTATTACGTGTAGGTTATAAGGTAGGTTTAGAGTATGAAAATAAAAATGTATTCATTGAGATGATAGGATTACAAAACCCATTAAACGAGCATCAAATGCAGTGTATATTTAATAATAAATATGTAAATAGTTGGAGCAGGCGGATATTGGAGTGGAGACCACGTCTTGGCGCACGCAACGTAGGACGCCCCGCAGCTAGATGGACTGATGACCTGCGGAGGGTGGCTGGCAGAGGCTGGATGCGAAGAGCGGAGGATAGGGATCAGTGGCGTGTCTTGGGAGAGGCCTATGTCCAGCAGTGGACTGCGATAGGCTGATGATGATGATGATGTAAATAGTGTGTATATATTAGGTTTTAATCAAAAGAAGAAAACGAAATGAAAATATAAAGGGAAAATTTAATGTTTGATTAGAATTCATTAGAATATTACATAATTATGCTTAGTCTATATTTGTTTTTGTAGATAATAAAAGCTTAACAAATATATATAATATAATAAAAGTGCTTATTTTATAGAATTTTATAAAAGATCACAAAGAAAGTTATAAAAAAACAGAACAAAATATTATGAAACATATAAATTAATGAAAAAAAAAAAATGATTAGAGTAGTATAAGATTGTTTATAGGTCATATAAAAAAGAATATAGTCATGTTTAATTCTTAGGTATATTAGATTTTTTTTATTATTATGTGTAATATTTTTCATAAAAAAAACATGTGCTGTCAAACAGCATAGGATGGCGATGAAGAAAGAAAATTGACGTGGGAGCGTACTAGATGGCAGTTAGAGATGGGTGTCTGGTAAATGATGTTTCATTCCAGAAAAAGATAATAATCTGTAGTAAATAATATATATAAAGCATATTAATTTGTAGTAAATAATATATAATAAATAATTTTGGATGGTAATTCAATAAAATAAGTTCAAATTTAATTCGAGTTTTAGTTTTATTCCCAATTAGGTTGGCATTGTAACAGTCACGAATATTGCTGTTACAGTATCAACCCATTTCGTTCGAAAGCAACGTTTAAGCTAGGCTCAAAAAAAAATTACCAAGCTTCGGAGGCAGCTTTCTATTATAACAGTCCACAATGGATGGACAATGGCAGCCATGTTTACTTTGCCTCTGCAATAAAAAGTAATTTACTATGAGAAAAAAATAGCAAATTATTTTTTGTTTTAAAATATTACCCGAAGAAAGTTGCGGAAAACAGAAATCGGTCTACTAGTTTTTTAAACCGATGATGTACAATTTAACAGACAGATAAACACAAAATGTTAAAACGTTATTATATTCTTATGATCCTCTAGCTTATTTTTATTTTATAATTAAAACAAGTATTGCGTTCAGTATTATTTTATTTATCTGTATGTTTATTTATTAATTCAACTTATTGAATATGTTCATCAGTTTTTCAGTGAGAATTCAATTATTATAGCGTGTCGCAAATAATTTAAATTTCATTTAATAACCGTTCAATGATTGATTAAATGCAAGCGACTACATTGAATGACTCCATAGATATCAATTGAGAACAGAAAGAGACGCGTGTTTTGATTTTATTTCTAAAATTAATAAATAAATGAGGTGAGGATTGAAAATATAAATTAAAATGTCTCAATAAGTACTGCAACAGATTTGATTATTCGATACTTATTAATTTTTTGAAGAAATTATTTAACATATGGAAAGAAGAAAATGTAATTGATGTATATTTTTCCAATAGAAAATAATACAAAATGACCCGGTTTCTGTCATTTCTTCAGTCTATTTTTTTTTTTGTTGATAATAAAATATACATTCTTTTGTATTTAAAGACGATACTAATTTATGTTTTTTTATAGGAATTGAGTTGATAAATTTTCAGGAGCCTTCTACGTCGATTTCTTGTCGAGGTGGTATCCTTTCAGAGCGCGGTTACAAAACAGGTATTTGGCGATAAAGCAGCGAGGATACTTGTAATGCAATTTCGTCTTTTGCGCCGCCTATTTCATAACTACACCATTTGGCCGGTATAGTGGGAGCGACTTGTTAAACAGCAATTCATATATCGACCCCATTCATGGATTTAGTAGGTCTGCTTACGATCAAGTAAATACAAAAAGACATGCAGTGCTCTCTAATAAAAAAAAATGTCAACCAACACTGCGGTCACGTTCAGCATGCACCAGTTGATTTAAATTATTCATGTATCAATAGTGTATTATCAGGGTGCCAAAAGCTAAGGGAATGAATGGAAGAAAGTATAGTCACAGTGAACGGCAAGGTAAAGCAAACCCCTAACCACTTATGCCTTTGTATTGCGAAAAAAGTTTTATTTTATGCATTTAAAAGATCAAATATTTCTTATGAATATTTTTTTATATTTTTCACATTGAATTCAATAATTAATATTTTTAATACAAAAAAAAAGATCCATGAAACAAAAACCAGCCCATCACCTCCAATTATAAACTAAATAGGTAGGTACTTACAATATCTTTATTTCCCAAAATACGTAACAATTTTAGATCTCAAATATAGTTTAGCCTTTTAACATATTCAACCAACATATATTTCAGCCAACTTGCGGTGAGTTATTTAATAGGTATTTGTTATTATTTATTAACAAATAGTTATTACAATTTAAATTATAATTCAATTATTACGCGACAATGCAGTCCTATCTAATAATTGTTTGAAGTCTATGCTCGCATTGGTATCTGTACCTGTGATGAACTCATTTAAAATACTCTATCTGATACTCAATCCTTTTGACGAACAGTTGTTCATTACAAATTCGGAACCAATATAATAAAGGATGATAAAACAATGTAAGCTGGTTGGCTGTATGGTTGACAATTGTTTGCCTTTCCAAGTGTGGAAAAAAAAACAATGTAAGCTATAAGCATTTCTATACATGATTATTTACATAACTTTATTTATAATACATACATTTTTGTTCGTACGGACGAATATACCGTTCATATTTGGAGGACGAGTTGGCTAGACCGTAGACTTAAATAAAAAAAAAACACTAGTCTGTAGTCCCGCGGTCCGATTTACTTTTCGCGCTTTCATTTTATGTTTTGTCTCGTTCGTTTTCTTCTAGTTAAATGAAACGGTGCACAATTAACGCGGTTTTGGCGTGATTCGGACCGCGCCCTAAGTCACAGGTACAAAAGCCATTGCATTGGTATCGGTACCTGTGATGAACTCATTTAAAATACTCTATCTGATACTCAATCAATTATGTGCAAAGACTTTTGTCATTGGTTTGACAGCCCCACTACACATAGGGTCTTGGAGAAGAGCACGTTAGGTTGTCGGTCTTAGTTTCACTATACTAATTTATATCTATACAGACCCCGCGTCGATATAAATATTCAAAATTTATAATCAATATTATAATATATGGGTATAATAAGTATATATCTACTAGGTATGTTTAATCACAGTAATAGCTGGGACATAGAGGATCATTAATTGTTAATTTTATTTTAGAGTTTGTTTTAGTTAAGATTTATTTAATGTATTTTTTTTAATTCTTTTTGTGGAGTAAATAAATGGTATCCAATATCAATCTAGAAAATAATAAATCAATAATACATGTAATTAGTGCTTTATTTTTTATAGCTATTATGAGCAGCAGAAATATTTCCATAGGTAAATTCTAGCAGTAAAATATATATTTTCTCAACACTATTATGGTTTAATGATAGTCGGTAAACATGTTTATAGGAGTAAAGAATTATAGTGTCTTTATATAATGCTATTAAAATATATTCGTTAAAATGACGATAAGGCAGCGAGTATTATATTATAATATATTAATATACTCGATTATATAATTTAGCCGGCATAGTGGGAGCGATCGATGTTTTTTAAGAACAATTATTGATTTACCCCATTCATGGACTCTGTAGGTCTGCTCACCATCAGGTAGTCCAAAGTCACATGCCGTGCTCCAATAAAAAATAAAAAAAAGCTAGGTATTAAAATATTGATTCCCAATTGTTCCTGAATTACCTAGTGGTAGACTGGTAGACTGATAGAGGATAAAGAATAAGATAGTAAATAAAACTTTAAAAAAAAAAACACAAATGTCTCTGAAATATTTAATAAAACAATTAAAGCTCAAAAAGCTCCTCTAATCCGGCACCAAAATATATATATTTTTAATTAAAATATTAAGCAGCAGACGTTGGGTGCTCATTATATTTATGGTGATGCACCACCCCGCAATTATGACTTTTGGTTCCACTTCTAATCCATTATCCAAATGCAAATGAAGGGCCCTCGTATCAGACAAGATGACATTATTGCGATATTTGAAACTGGGTATAGCAGTTGCATAAATTTAGTCAATTTGCAAATACAATAAAGGCTGCCATACATAGTTGTCATCAATAAGACCGCATTTGTTTTCAGTGAGCACTATAAAAAAAAAATTCAGTAATATTAATAGATTTATGTTTTAATTTCGATTTAGGAATAGGTACAAGAATATATATATTCTAATCCTACATACAGTACATAGCAAATGTATGAATATTTGTGTCGGGAGTCTTCGTACTTTATTTACAGAATAATAATGAACTAATTTGGTAGGCGTATATATGCCTACCAAAAGACAGATTTAAAGACATTTTTTTATATCTTTGTACTTACTTCGTGTTTACCGTGTATGAGTGAATTAACAACTTATGTATAGTAACATAAGTTCTTTTTTTATATGTCCAGTTTGTCCCAACTAAAGGAATCTGAAACTTATGAATAAGTATTTTTTAAATGTCTTCATCAGTATATTAAGGGCACTGCATTCGTAATCACGAAGTCGTCATTCTCTATACAAAATGAGCTGTCGCACTTCCAGTTATACTCGATTACTATTTGTCGTAGATGTAAAATAATATTTTTCTCAGTCTTTGTATTTATTAATCTTTCTGTGTGATGGGGATTTTCTTCGAAATCAAAAAAAAAAAATATATTATAATTTATTACCCACAACAGAAAGATTTTTGCGTACAACACAAATAAAAATAATAATTGAACTTAGCAACTAACAGCCAAGTTGTAATATTGGAAGTATGTTTATATGGGCGTGAAATCGACTACAGAGACCTTAAAATTATGTACTTGGTATTAAACAACCTAACATTGCAGTGCAAGTGTAGATCAAATACAGCTTTATGACTTATGGCAGTCCTAAAAAATAGTGAGTCTCGCTCGCCCTTGGCTACGACTAGGGGACCGGCAAACGAGCTCGCACCGCACGCTCCGCTAGGGGCTCGCACCGCTAGGGGCACGCTCCGCTTGGCTAATGCGCCCCACACAATAAATTCGCAATCCCGCGCTTTCCTGCAGCCCCTTTATGCCGCAATGAAAGATTAACAATGCCTCAATCTTGGAGATCTACATATTTTTTTAGGTAATTGTTTTAGTTGGTTATTTATATGTATATATAATTATTGTAGCTCGGCATGTAACTTTGTATCTATTTGATGGTAAGCAATTATCAATTAGCATTGGTCGCTTCCACTTTACGGGTTAAATGGGCGGCGTAAAAAACGAATTTGAAATACAGCTTTATTGTTAAATCAACTGTTTATATTGTAACCGCTCCCTGAAAGGAGAAAAGTGTTTAATAGCAAATAAAAGCTCATAAAAATCTATACAACTTTCATTCTAATGTACACTTTTTTCGAATCCCCAAATCGTTTTCGAGCCACACGCTCAGAGTTCGTCTTTTTGAATTTCATCGGGTGACTAAAATCTCATACCTATGATATCAATACGAGTGCCTCTCGTAAATAAAGTCACCGATGACCGCTGTTTGTTTGTTATAAAATGTATTTATTATGAGAAACAACCAATATTTTATTTGTTTAACGAAACGCAAGTAGCTCTTTTCTATGACCAATTATGCGCAAGTTACCGCGCATATGACTTTTAAAAATACGACATTTGATAAACCGTGATACTAAAATAGTCATATGTGATATTTTTCTCAATGATGATATCAAAGTCATCGGTTATATTAAAAAATCGTACCCTTGAAAGTCAAAATTTTCGAAAAATAAAATTTTACCTTAGCAAACATTTCTTTGTATCGTTTCTCCTGAAAGTTGCAGAACTGCAGAACTTATATCGCAGCTGGTAAACTAATGTACCTACTTAAGGATATAAGCATATTGATTTATACTAAAGCGTTTCAATTAAAATCTTATTGCACATACCGGAGTTAAACACACTGGCCCAAAAACTGCAGTTTTAAGTCCCTACGTAAATTATAAATAATAATAATACGTAGGACAATTTACACATATTGCTCTGGTCACAAATTAATCTCTAGGCTTTTGTACTATGAGTATCAGAAACAACGATATAATATTTATTATATTTTATAAACACCCAAACCATGACAAACTGTACAGAAAAACGTACCAATATTTGTCATTGGTGGGAATCAAACCCACGACTAATATAATGTTCCATAAAATATTATGTTAACTTGTCTTATTTAACGTGACCTTCTTTTCTGACTTATATACATTTTTCCGTTGTCTAGATTCCGGCCGCGTAAGATATCTTCTTCACATGAGAGAGGAAAAAATCATAAATCAACGAATTTTCTTACACTCCATTAAAGTACGCCATAAATCTTTAATGCTCAAAAAAGATATATTTCATTCTATATGTAAAGTTTTAAGAGAAAGCCTTATTTACTTTAAATTTATTATTAATGCAGACTTTGATTAAGCAGTTGTAAATTATTTATCTTAACATTTTTATGCAAGTAAAATATTATAAATTGTGGAAAATTCATCTGGATATATTATGTATTTTTTTAAATATTTAAAATATTTTAAAAAACGTACCATCACGGAGGCCTTGCGGCGTCAGAGACCGCCTAGACGGCCTTAGGGTCCGTTGGGCGGCGGAGTTTAATTGCCACCTCGTCGTAGAGGATAGTCTGAGTCTACAACAAGTGGCAAGCACGGAGCGGTTTTGTATCGACTTATTACAGATTCACAAGTTGTTATAGAGAAAGTGGGGCCGACAGTTTATCTATAGTGATGTTGTCAAAAAAAAAAAAAAACCTCATATTAGCCCAAAGTACACCCTTTTAAAGTCATCCTGTATAAATATAAATATATTATTTGTTGAACAAGATTGTACATAGGCGAAAAAAAGGTGTAAAGAAATAAAAATCAAGATCATTGCGAAAATACATACAGACAATTACTCGGCGGGGACTTTGATTTATAATATGTGATACAATTGAGGTAGGTCAAACACAATAAATACAAATGAATTTGTGTAGAACATGCTAATTAAAATCAAATTAATAATTAATAGAATTGAAAATTCGATAACCACTAAAAACTATTGTGGTATATTGGAAATTCTTGTTTAATTATTATAAGCTAGAACAATAGTAATTGGATCTGCATATAGGCTGTACATATTTATAAACGACAAAATAATTACGAAAACTCATGAGTCATGCATGACATATAATTAAAGTTTGATTTAAATAAATCTAATATAATAAATTTTTCGAATCGGCGTGACCGATTTTTTTTTGTGTATATTCGGTTTTAATAAGTGAGTTGGATCAAACCCTGCTAAAGGTTTCGACTTAGGGTTTAAGAAACTTGGTCCAATTTAATCCGAGCAAAACACAATGTTGTGTAATGACGGCGAAAAAAACTCCTTTTACTCATTTTCCTTCTCTTCAGGGCACCCAGCTATCGCTTTTACCATCCAATGTCCTTGGTTTAGATAAACGTCCCGATCTTACCACCGTAATTACATCGAGAGCATTGCAAAAACAGCTTTAAAAAAACTTGGCATCATAAATAAGGTGCGTCGGTTTTTCACACCCAGGTTAAGAATAATGCTTAAATTCGACCGTGTGTGGAATACTGTTCGCATCTTTGGGACGGATCTGCCAACTATCTGTTATCTGCTCTCGATACCCTGCAGAAGCGAGCTAGAATTATTGGAGACGAAAAGCTCAATAAAACCTTGGAGCCGTTGCAGCTTCGCAGGGATGTGGCATCGTTGAGCGTATTTTACCGCCTATACTCTGACAGTGCTCTGAAGAGCTTTTTAACATTATTCCCCCTTCCCCTTTCCGTTACAGGACAACACGCACTGGTTGAAAAATGCATATGTATACTGTGGCGGATGTACCAACTCGTACCAAACGTTTTGGCGATTCATACATCTGCTGTACTATTAAAATGTGGAATGCTCTACCAGCTTGCATATTTTCTTCCTCTTATAACCTAGAGTCCTTTAAACGAAGCGTGTGTTGCCATCATTATGCCGGCTTAAGATGCCTACATCTTAAGCCGGCATAATGATGGCAACCAGCGGTGCACCTGTATACATCCGCTTGTTGCTATCATTCCTGGACATTGCATACTGCTTAACATCAGATGGATGCAAGGTCACATGTTGAGCTCTTATAAAAAAAAGGTCTGAAAATAGGTCGTAAACTATTTTTTATACCGCTAAGTGATAATCAGTTTAAAAAAAAAAAATGTTTTTCGCTCTAAAATTATATTTTTATTTGACACATATTCTCATAGGTATATTTATATTATTTATGGAATAATTTTATTTACCTTATTTTTTTAACTAAATTGATATTTAAAAAATATACGAGTATATTATGCCTACTCAGTATCTTCTTTATAAATAAAAATCAATGTTTGTCTTTATGCGTTCCGAAACCAATGATCATGAAACCCAAAAAGTCCACGTATGGAAATGTTCAATTTTGGGTTAACAAATATCCATATAAAAAAGTGAATGTGTGAGACAGAATATTTTATTCATTAGTACACCCGTGCAAAGCTAGTATTTATATATTTACTAACCCTAAAAATGTATTAGTCAAGGCATTTAATGATTTTAAATTATTCCTTCAGCACTCATAAAAGGAAAATTAATGAAAACGAACGAAGGTTTTTATAAATAAATTTCTTAGAAAGAATAGGTATAGTGCACAGAAATTAACTTTAGTTCAGTACCCCTAGTGTGAGTTTTCTAACTATTACTTTGCGTTTGAGTTAACTAAAAGTTGTATGGGGAATAGTTCAGTGCTCCAAGCGGAATTTTTAAGAACTAAAAATGCGAGCGTGTGATTAGTGTGATGCGTGTCAAAATGTTAACGCTGTAGTAAAGTTAACGCGAAAATAAATGTTAAAACACTCACACTAGGGCTACAGGAGCTGAAACCCTGACACTATTGCTATACTATAGTAACTAGCAAGAGAGAGATGATGGTTAGCAGTTATTGCATATTGCTAAATAGATTGGACTATGGAAGATCTTAATCAGACCAACTAGTATTTCTATAACGATAAAAATATATGGCATGTGACTTAGTATCTACCTTATGGTAAGCAGACCTACAAAGTCCATGAATGGGGTCGCTCAATACATTGTTGTTTAACAATATTGATTGCTCCCACTAAGCCGGCTAACTGATGTGGTTACGAAATGGGCGGCGACAAAGAAGTATTTGTATTACGAGTTTATTTTTAATATCCTCGCTGCTTTATTGCCAATCAGTCACCCGTTTTGTAACTGCAGTAAGAAAGGATACTACCACCTTGACAATAAACCGAAACATGACTACTTAACACACTACACTTAACAGTTTTTGCGTTTTTATGGGCGGTAACGAGTCAAAATATAATTTACCGTTACTAAGCACAAGATCGGTTAATTAGTTTTTGAAAATAATTATAGAGCACGTATCCTTCCCTTTTTTGTTTTAAAATATTGTGAAACGAATATATCACTGAAAAAATGTACCCAATAGACCCCTGAAATAATTAAAGAGTACATGATTACTTTTAAATTATTTCAGGAGTCTAATGGGTATATTTTTATATCTATTACATGTTTAGGCGCAAACCTTTAAAGGATTTTGTAGTACTGTTAAATGATAATATTGTCAAGTTGTAGGTGAGAATCTAGTAAGAATGGACATTGGTGCTATGATTAGTGTTGCCAGATTTTTTCAGACTAGATGGGCTTAAATAGCAAAAAATACAGGTTTTTGAATTTTTATCCGAGCATATAACATTTTTTTTTAAATGAGATTTCTAATAAACGGGCAACAAAAACATATTTTTATTGGATTTAACATATTAAAGAAAATAAAATCTACAATTATAATCATAATTCAATTCATAATCAAAATCCAACAAAAAAATACTGACGTTTTGAAATATGATTATAATTGTATTATTTTTTCTTAATTAAGCATGTTAAATATTAAGAAAGGGGTACCTATATTTATTTCGTACGATCGTTGCGTATGAGTACTTGTCAGCCGTAGCACGATTGACTTGGCAATAACATATCGAGCATGGTTGAAATACGGGACAAAGTCTTTTCCGACGGGAAATATAAAATCACGCCCGAAATACGGGACGTCTGGCAACACTAGCTAAGTTCCCATATTTTATAATACTGTAATATAATGTTTTTCCTAATTAATAAAAAGTAAAAACCTAGTTTTTTGTAGATACAAGGATAATATTTAAGTAAAAAGATTTATCTCCCAATATAATCTTCTTTATTAACCCGAATCTAAATTAACTAAATAATGTATTTACGTCGTTGACATTGTATTTGAAGGTCGTCGATTCGATTCTCACTAAAGACAATGCCTTAGTCTAGGTCTTTATAAAATATAATATGTATATAACATTGTTTCTGGACACATAGTACAAGCTTAGTTGACCAGAGCAATATGTGTGGAATATCTTATTATTTTTTATAAAATAAGTATCATCACGGGTGCCATACGGCGCCCGAGACCGCCTAGACGGATTTTAATCCCACCTCGTCGTAGCCGATGGTATGAGTCTACACCAAACAAGTGGCTTGCTCGTCGCGATGTTTTAAATAGACTCAATAACCCATCTATAAACAGTTTCACAAGTTGATATAGTGAAACCGGGACCAAGAACTTGCTCTTAGGCACTATAGTGACGTTGTCAAACAAATGTACTTTTTTTTTAAATTAAAAACTCATTGGTACACACCGGGAAAATAAAATATTTTTTATAACCTATATAAAATATATAATACTTATAGGATTGGCGTTGATTGTTGATTTATTTCGGTATAGAATAATAGTACAAGTAGTATCTATAGATTAGAAGGAATCTATACTCTAAGGTTAATTCAGTAAGCTATCTGTCTAACAACAAAGTACCCTTCAGTGGGTAAAGCTATTGGTTCGAACGCACGAGTAGGCATTGCCGCAACATCATGCTCGAATGTGACTTATACATTATTAATTCGCCTGAATATCCTGTTGCTTGTCACTCTGACTTAAATCAATAACTAATTCTGAGTTGCACCATACAAATTTTAACTGAGGATCTGTCACTTATTAAACCTTTATTATAATGAGCAATTTATTAGCACTAATTTGTAGTTAGGGTATAATATATTGTTACTGTCGGCGATACCAACCACATATTTATTTAATTATTATAATTTTACTGCCATATATTCAATCCTTTATGTCACACTGATTTTGACATGGTTACAAGTAGAGTTCTTTTGGCAGCTCGTGAAGGTTTGGATTTGTGGTGGATATTTACGTTATTTAGGTAAAGTTCTCATTAATACAATCCATTATTTCATATTTATTCCTCTTTCTATTCTACACATAAACACCATCCTTGCATCGTCTACAGTTACAATATATATATATATATATTGATACAATAGACTGATATATCAGTCTACTATGCAATACATACTATATTTTTTCCATGGGTGGGAATGGAACTCACGATCTCCTGATACGACGCCAAAGTCGCAACCACTAGTCTTCAAATGGCAACGGATTGTGAAACTTGCCATACTACAAACACCGTGACGACCACGACCACTCTGTCAAGAGTAGCCACTAAGTAGATGAAGTGTACTAGGAACAAGGTAGCTAATAAAACCATCACGGTTGCCTTTTAGGCTCCCGAGAACCGTTTATAAACGGCCGCCCTCATTTCGCTAATGGTATTCGGAGGCAACACCAAACAAGTGGCGAGCTTGTAGTGATGTTTATCATGGTATAGCCTCGTTGTATAAAGCGGTCACCCATCCCAGGTCCGGCCTTGTTGTCAAGAATGCTAATACATATTATCATTTATAAACACCCAGACCAAGGCAAACTGTACGAAAAACGTACTAATAATCTTTTGCCATGAGTGGGAATCGAAGCCACGACTTACTTTCGAATAGAACGCCAACGGTAACCACTTGACCACGTACTCTATTGTCTTTGTCTATGTAGTACCTAACATTTGCAATCCACTATTTCTAAAAGGCTATAAGTTTCAGCTACGTAAAAAACGCAGAAATGTATTTACAAACGTTCTCTTCTCGACGATATAATGCAATAAGGTCTAACGACTACCAATATTCCATCTATCCTGGAGCCAGTTCTAAGTAGGAATGACTGAAAACGTCCTGGTAGCCTTAATACCTTCATCTAATGGCATATGTCGTTAGTTTGGAATGCGACATATGTGTGTCGATACACTGGATGTAATATATATTGACACTAATCAAGTTGAAAAGGCAGCAAAATATATAAATATAAATACTGAAATCCAACAAATTTTACTAATATTATACATAATATGTTTTATAATTTTTTAAGGAACCCTAATTGCGACATCACTTCATTGGTTTTTCATTTTTTATTGTACTGTTTTATTTTTTTTGTTATACGTTTATATTTTCTGTATTGTGTATTTATTCTTGTTATTGCCTTTTTATTTATAATAATAATAATATGTAGGACAATTTACACATATTGCTCTGGTCACAAACTAAGCTCTAGACTTGTACTATGTGTACCAGAAGCAACGATATAATACATATTATATTTTATAAACACCCAGACCATGACAAACTGTACAGAAAAAAGTACTTTTTTTTTTTGCCATGAGTGGGATCGAACCTACGACCTCCGGATACAATGCCAAAGGCGCGACTACTAGACGGAGGCGGTCATTTACCTGTAACCAAGATTTGTAAATAGTTTATAGTGCTATTCTAAAATGTGATTCATGCAATTCTTATGGATATAAAAAATATAATCCAATTATGGATATAAAAAATAGGCTGATAAAAGTTGATTAAAGTAACTTTATATTGGGCCAAAATGTATATTAAAAACAAAAAAAAAGCAGTGCTACCTGGCACTTCTTCTTTCTTCTTGTTTATTTTTAGCTGCTAATCAAAAATCAAACATTTTGGTTAAACAAAAATGGTGAAACTCAGCCTAAATAATGTAATGTTTGATATATTACATTATTAGACAATGTAATAAACATATTATAATATTGATGAGTAAGTAAGTTTGAGTATCAGAGACTTGTACCTAGTAAATTTAATATACATATAAGCAATATTAAATCATTAATGTTTTAATAATATCGCCATTGATATACTATTTTTCAATAAATAACTGTATTTCACAGAGTTATATCTGTTCTGTATTTGTATTTCAAAATTTCAAATGTTTGAATGAGTTTTTCGATTGAATATATGAATGAATAGAGCTCAGTTTTTTCATTCAACGATTATTAATATATTATTATTATAACGTGTACATTATAATAATTTAATTATAATAATTTGAGCAATAAGCCAACAATTATATTATTGCAAGAATTCATTGATTATTCATTAATATTTAAGAGTGTTATTTAGTTTTAACCAAAAGTGTTGCCAATTATCAAAAAAAAACATGAGAATAAATAAAAAAATAAAAAATCAGCCCTTATTATTACAATAAGGGCTGATTTTTTATTTATTCTAAAGATAATTCCTATATTTGCTCATTACTAAATAATAACTAGGTTAGGTTGCAGTTACTTTTTATTATGCATAGTACATAATTAATATTAATTTATTATTATAATATATAGGATTTCTTAACATCTACGAGCGTAGCGCCGTAGGTCGTAGCTTTATTGGTATGCTATAAAAAGTTGGTTAAAAATATTATAATAAATAAATAGGCTAGGTTAGGGTGCAATTTTTTTTTATGAAGCGCAGGACAAAATTAATTATTACCCTATGTATTGGCTTTCGTAACACCTATGACCGTAGCGCCTTAGACCTTATTGCTATGGCTATGAAAATGCGTATACGGGTTAAGTATCTCTATATCTGATGTAAATACAACTTTTGGTTAAGAAATTTATTTATAAAAACTAAGTTAGGTTGCAATTATTTTTTATTATGCGCAGTACATAATTAATTTTAATTAATTATTACCCCATGTATTGGATTTCGTAAACTTACGATCGTAGCGCCGTAGGACGTAGCTTTATTGCGATGTCTATAAAACGCCGTATATGGAATCAATATCTCTACCTGATTTTGATATGAAGAAAAAAATACATAGGTATCCGTTAAGTGACCTAGTTATGATTTGGTTTTAATTTGTAGGTTTACCCGGTTTTAGAAGCCTCGGGTTATTTCGACTTTTGATTAAGAAACTTACTAATTAATAACTAAGTTAGGATAGATTGCAATTACTTTTTACTATGCGTACATATTGATTAATTATTATCCTATGTATTAGATTTCATAATACCTACGGCCGTAGCGCCGTAGATCGTAGCTTTATCGCTACGGCTATAAAAAGCCGTATACGGATTGTCAAATTATGTTTCTTATAACGGAAATGTTAGGTTGTCAAAATAACGAAATCATATAAATAGATACGTGGTGGCCTAGTTGGTTAGACCTTGGACTTAAAAACACTTAGGTCCCTGGTTCGAATCCCGGTGTGTACCAATGAGTTTTTAATTAAAAAAAATATGTACATTTGTATGACAACACCACTATAGTGCCTCGGAGAGCACGTTAAGCTGTCGATCCCGGTTTCACTATACCAACTTGTGAAACTGTTTATAGATGGGTTATTGAGTCTATTCAAAACATCGCAACGAGCTAGCCACTTGTTCGGTGTAGACTCGTACTATCGGCTACGACGAGGTGGGATTAAAACCCCTCCGCTGGGTACCCTGGGGCCGTCTAGGCGGTCTCGGGCGCCGTAAGGTACCCGCGATGATACATATATATACATATAAATATGATATAGTTACAAACAATCAGCAAAAGCGAACACTAAAAAAGTCATGCATTCTATTCCCTTGTATTATAGGTGCGTTTGGTTATAAAGTTTTTAGCATTCGGTGTCGTGGCCGTAGTACAACTAGTACATGACGGATTTTGTTATTTTGATAATGTAACGTTACCTTTAAAAAAACAGAATATAGCCCCTGATCTTTATATGTATCAAAAAATATATTTTTTCTATTCAGATCCGTCAAGTGACCTAGTTATATTTTTGTTTTAGTCTGTGGGTTTACCCGGTTTTAGAAGCCTACAGCATCGATTTCTTGCCGAAGTAGTAGTCTCCTTTTAGTTACGAAACGGGCAATTGATATAACGATAGAGCATCAAGAATATTTTAAAGTAGGTATCATAATTCTAATTCGTCTTTGATGACGCTCATTTAATGTTCGACCTCATTCATGGACTTTGTAGGTCTACTTACCATTAAGTAAATAACCGTGGAAACGGACGTGCTCTGATTTGGGACGCCACGTGTATAGATACAGTAGCGCCATCACACGAGCAGTCCTCCTGTTCATCAGCAGTGACAGCCGCGGTACAGGTTGAAATCCTAAAGCGGGCTAAGTACGCCAGTGTTTTGAGCTTTTTTGAATTTCTAGGTTTTGCAGTGGAAAGTTTTGGCGTGTGATCTCTTATGTCAATGATTTTAAACAAAATCTTTCAAACCTTGTGCCGGAGCTTTCTTTCTTCAAAAAGTAAGCCTAGAAATTCAAAGAGTCAATGCCGCAGGTGTTATCGGAAGACTATCACCCTCTGCCGGCCTAGAGGAGTACTATCGCCTATAGGACCAATACCTCTATTATTATTTTAATTTATATAAACATTAGATGCTTAATAATAATTAACAAAGTTAAAGGAAAATACAGAGTCACATGTTCTAATAAAAATATATGTAATTATTTTGATATCTCTTAAATTAACAGAATAAACTTAACTACATTTAATTATTACATCCTGTATAAAAAAAGTCTAATAATCTAGCTTCTACAGCTTGCATTAGGCAATTTAATACCTAATATTTTAAAAGCATTAAACTAAAGTAGACATTCAGGCACGTAGAAATAAGCTCATTAACTGTACCTAATTGAAATAGGTTTCTTGGGGGGAGCAATTTTAAGCGTCTGCCCAGAAGGCTGCCTTGCTATCGATGCTCGTAAATCTCCTATAGACTCCGAAGGGAGAGCGTTCCACGGCGCGTGAAGATGTACTACCGATTCAAATTACACCAATCTCGTTCCAATAATATTAAGGAGATGGTAACACCCTGTTTTGTAGTAATTTTATTTTTAAACTTTAAAAAGGCAAACTTTTTTTACTTATATTGATTGCCAGCAATTGTTTATTATATTTATTTACTTTGAGAAATAGGCCATTTGTATAGATAAGGAAAATAAGATTTTAAAAAAATCTAAGGGCCATTGATGCGGCCTTACTAAATATTAAATACAGTATTGCGATCATTCGGTATTTAACGAAGGTGCGCTTTTTTAATGTCACCGATGAGTTTGATATCACCAGTGAGAAAAATATCACCGATGACTAGGAAATCACTATTTTCAGAAGACCTATTTTTGAAAGTCATATGTGTCAAATAATTTACTTACACTCCTTGAACTATTAGTGCAAATAAAGCAAAAAATAAAAACATATATATGTATACACACACATACACTCACACAAACATATACACTTATATCTACAGCAACACACTCTTATACATATATATCAAAACTAAAACTATTGTATTTTATTACTTGTAATATTGGTAAATATTTTTGGATCAATAAACATATAAATTATTATTATTATTAATTTCTCATTCACAAAAGCTACCTGCGCGTTTCGTTACACGAAGAGAATATTGTTTATCATTCTTGTTTCTCAAAATAATTGTCTATGCTAAAAAATTAAAACTTAATGGTGGAACGGAACTTAAAATAATACATTATTTTTGATGATTGTTATCTGTCATCGGTGACATTATTTACTAGTGGTAGTGTTATTATTAATCTGAGGGTAGAAGGCACTCGTATAGATATCATAGGTATGATATTTTAGTCACCCGATAAGATTCAAAAATACGAACTTTAGAAATCGTAGGCTTTTTTGATGTTTCAGTGATATTTAGTCATCCGTTAATATTCCAATGACTTTGATATCATCATATTGGTTTGTTATATCAAAATATCACCGCGGTACGAACTTGCGTATTATTTGACTTAGCGTTTTGTCAAACAAAGAAAATATTGTTATGGCTTCTTGTTTTACACAATAGGTAATTTCATAATAAAAAATAATCTGCGTCATCAGTGACTTTATTTACGAGTGGTAGAGGGCACCCGTATTGATATCATAGGTATGATGGTTTAGTATATAAAAATAACTAATTCTGCTGTTTGTTCTGATCCTCTGTACAACGACTAACGTGGTGGCCGAGTTGGTTAGACCTTGACCTTAAAAACACTTAGGTCCCTGGTTCGAATCCTGGTGTGTACCAATGAATTTTTAATTAGATAGATTATGTACATTGGTATACACCACTATAGTGCCTCGGAGAGCACGTTAAGCTTTCGGTCCCGGGTTCACTATATCAACTTGTGAAACTGTTTATAGAAAGGTTATTGAGTCTATTAAAAAAATCGCGATGAACTAGCCACTTGTTCGGTGTAGACTCATACCATCGGCTATGATGAGGTGGGATTAAAACCCCTCCGTAAGGCACCCGTGATGATATGTGTATATATGTGTGCTCTGATCCTCGTTAATGAATAATGTACAAAACTATTTTTAAATAAGAAACATAATTGTGTAATACTACAATAAATATAAAAATCTAGTAATATGTTTTTATGCTTATTGTAGTATTACACAATTATGTTTCTTATTTAAAAATAGTTTTGTACATTATTCATTAACGAGGATCAGAGCACACATATATACACATATCATCACGGGTGCCTTACGGAGGGGTTTTAATCCCACCTCATCATAGCCGATGGTATGAGTCTACACCGAACAAGTGGCTAGTTCATCGCGATTTTTTTAATAGACTCAATAACCTTTCTATAAACAGTTTCACAAGTTGATATAGTGAACCCGGGACCGAAAGCTTAACGTGCTCTCCGAGGCACTATAGTGGTGTATACCAATGTACATAATCTATCTAATTAAAAATTCATTGGTACACACCAGGATTCGAACCAGGGACCTAAGTGTTTTTAAGGTCAAGGTCTAACCAACTCGGCCACCACGTTAGTCGTTGTACAGAGGATCAGAACAAACAGCAGAATTAGTTATTTTTATATACTAAACCATCATACCTATGATATCAATACGGGTGCCCTCTACCACTCGTAAATAAAGTCACTGATGACGCAGATTATTTTTTATTATGAAATTACCTATTGTGTAAAACAAGAAGCCATAACAATATTTTCTTTGTTTGACAAAACGCTAAGTCAAATAATACGCAAGTTCGTACCGCGGTGATATTTTGATATAACAAACCAATATGATGATATCAAAGTCATTGGAATATTAACGGATGACTAAATATCACTGAAACATCAAAAAAGCCTACGATTTCTAAAGTTCGTATTTTTGAATCTTATCGGGTGACTAAAATATCATACCTATGATATCTATACGAGTGCCTTCTACCCTCAGATTAATAATAACACTACCACTAGTAAATAATGTCACCGATGACAGATAACAATCATCAAAAATAATGTATTATTTTAAGTTCCGTTCCACCATTAAGTTTTAATTTTTTAGCATAGACAATTATTTTGAGAAACAAGAATGATAAACAATATTCTCTTCGTGTAACGAAACGCGCAGGTAGCTTTTGTGAATGAGAAATTAATAATAATAATAATTTATATGTTTATTGATCCAAAAATATTTACCAATATTACAAGTAATAAAATACAATAGTTTTAGTTTTGATATATATGTATAAGAGTGTGTTGCTGTAGATATAAGTGTATATGTTTGTGTGAGTGTATGTGTGTGTATACATATATATGTTTTTATTTTTTGCTTTATTTGCACTAATAGTTCAAGGAGTGTAAGTAAATTATTTGACACATATGACTTTCAAAAATAGGTCTTCTGAAAATAGTGATTTCCTAGTCATCGGTGATATTTTTCTCACTGGTGATATCAAACTCATCGGTGACATTAAAAAAGCGCACCTTCGTTAAATACCGAATGATCGCAATACTGTATTTAATATTTAGTAAGGCCGCATCAATGGCCCTTAGATTTTTTTAAAATCTTATTTTCCTTATCTATACAAATGGCCTATTTCTCAAAGTAAATAAATATAATAAACAATTGCTGGCAATCAATATAAGTAAAAAAAGTTTGCCTTTTTAAAGTTTAAAAATAAAATTACTACAAAACAGGGTGTTACCATCTCCTTAATATTATTGGAACGAGATTGGTGTAATTTGAATCGGTAGTACATCTTCACGCGCCGTGGACCGCTCTCCCTTCGGAGTCTATAGGAGATTTACGAGCATCGATAGCAAGGCAGCCTTCTGGGCAGACGCTTAAAATTGCTCCCCCCAAGAAACCTATTTCAATTAGGTACAGTTAATGAGCTTATTTCTACGTGCCTGAATGTCTACTTTAGTTTAATGCTTTTAAAATATTAGGTATTAAATTGCCTAATGCAAGCTGTAGAAGCTAGATTATTAGACTTTTTTTATACAGGATGTAATAATTAAATGTAGTTAAGTTTATTCTGTTAATTTAAGAGATATCAAAATAATTACATATATTTTTATTAGAACATGTGACTCTGTATTTTCCTTTAACTTTGTTAATTATTATTAAGCATCTAATGTTTATATAAATTAAAATAATAATAGAGGTATTGGTCCTATAGGCGATAGTACTCCTCTAGGCCGGCAGAGGGTGATAGTCTTCCGATAACACCTGCGGCATTGACTCTTTGAATTTCTAGGCTTACTTTTTGAAGAAAGAAAGCTCCGGCACAAGGTTTGAAAGATTTTGTTTAAAATCTTTTTTGATGTTTCAGTGATATTTAGTCATCCGTTAATATTCCAATGACTTTGATATCATCATATTGGTTTGTTATATCAAAATATCACCGCGGTACGAACTTGCGTATTATTTGACTTAGCGTTTTGTCAAACAAAGAAAATATTGTTATGGCTTCTTGTTTTACACAATAGGTAATTTCATAATAAAAAATAATCTGCGTCATCAGTGACTTTATTTACGAGTGGTAGAGGGCACCCGTATTGATATCATAGGTATGATGGTTTAGTATATAAAAATAACTAATTCTGCTGTTTGTTCTGATCCTCTGTACAACGACTAACGTGGTGGCCGAGTTGGTTAGACCTTGACCTTAAAAACACTTAGGTCCCTGGTTCGAATCCTGGTGTGTACCAATGAATTTTTAATTAGATAGATTATGTACATTGGTATACACCACTATAGTGCCTCGGAGAGCACGTTAAGCTTTCGGTCCCGGGTTCACTATATCAACTTGTGAAACTGTTTATAGAAAGGTTATTGAGTCTATTAAAAAAATCGCGATGAACTAGCCACTTGTTCGGTGTAGACTCATACCATCGGCTATGATGAGGTGGGATTAAAACCCCTCCGTAAGGCACCCGTGATGATATGTGTATATATGTGTGCTCTGATCCTCGTTAATGAATAATGTACAAAACTATTTTTATAATAAGAAACATAATTGTGTAATACTACAATAAATATAAAAATCTAGTAATATGTTTTTATGCTTAATTTTAATTCATTATTACCCTATGTAATGAATTTTGTAACACCTACGACATTAGCGCCGTAGCTCGTAGCTTTATCGTTAGGACCGTAGGGGTTAAATATCTCTGTCTGATTTTTATAGGAAGGAAAATAAAATCACGTCATTCACTAAACTTTTGATATCCGTCTAATATATATATATTTTTTAATTAATAAACGCCTGATCATACTTAAGAGGAGCGTTAGGTGAGGCTCTTCGATGCTCATGCTGATTCAACTGCAAAGTATTACCGCCCCCGGGCAAGAGAGTGAATCGGTAACGCTGCTATACATATGTTAAATATCCCTTCCCCCCGACCCTCAATAAGACAAAGAGCGCTATGAGATTATACCTACCATTAAGGGCTTAGAAAACGACGTTCGGGTCAAAACTGTTTTCTACTCCTAATTTGCTACATAATGGATTTGAAAAAAAATAACACCGGTATTCATAAAAACTTATTGAGTCATTGAAGAACACTTTAGTTATGGAAGGTTTTGTCTCTTTTTGTTAGCAACAAAAATTATTATGCGTAAAAGAGAGAAAACCTACTATAACTGATGAATAAGGCCATAAATGTTTAGGGTAACCGTCAAGACCAAAGGTCGTGACTGTATGAAAAATTCAACCGAATTCGTGTTGCAATTTAGTAATATACCCTAGAACCAAAGTATGATTTTTGCGCCGCCCGTCTGATTTTTTACAATCAAGGCCATTAATGCCTGTTAGAGTCTTAATAATACTTTCAGAGGCCATCGCTAATACTTAATTTTTTTTATTCAGCGAAACGATAACGGTAACCGCGGTCGGGAAGAAGCAATATTGGGGAGAGAATCGTTATTATCTCCAGCGAGCAGAAGCCCGCCATGTCGTTATGCACATAATTACAAACATTCATTACTAATATTGCATTAAGTGTATTAAAGGATAAAATTATTAGACAAAATCCAATTTAGGTTAGGTTAGTCGCTGAAATAAGCACGCAGCTCCGGTAAATATAATCTACCAGATTTGTTATTTAGACTTTTATTATCTAGCTAGGAGGTTGGCGCTGCTTAATGTGATTAGTATTTAGAATATTATAATAATAATACTATGTAGGACATATTACACATATTGCTCTGGTCACAAACTAAGCTCTAGGCTTGTACTATGTGTACCAGAAGATAATACATATTATATTTTATAAACATTAATCACCCAGACCATTACAAACTGTACAGAAAAAACGTACTAATATGTTTTTTGCCATGGGTGGGAATCGAACCCACGACCTCCGGATATAACGCCAAAAGCACAACCACTAGTCCACGGAGGCTGTCAAAAAAGTATTTAGAATATAATAATAATAATATTATGAAGGACAATTTATCAGATTGCTCTGGTCACAAACTAAGCCTTAGGCTTGTACTATGTGTACCAGAAACAACGATATAATACATATATTATACTAGCTGACCATAGCAACTGCGTCTGCGTAACTTTAACCGTTTACGTAATCCATGCAGCTCTCAAAGGAATAAATTTTCCCCGTTTTTGCAATATTGTTCATTGATGCTCTGCTCCTATTGGTCGCACCGTGATGTTATGTAGCCTATATAAATGGCCTTCCTCGATAAATGGGTTTTCCAACACTAAAATAATATTTCAATTCGAACCAGTAATTCCTGAGATTAGCGCGTTCAACCAAACAAACTCTTCAGCTTTATAATATTAGTATAGATTTTTAGCCATGAGAGGGAATCGAACCCACGACCTCCGGATATAACGCCAAAGGCGCAACCACTAGTCTACGGAGGCTGTCAAATTTGTTTGTTATGACTAAATAACAATATATATAATAAATTTATTGATTTATCGCACGGAGGGCACGTTAAGATGGCGGTGCCAGTTACACTATACCAACTTGTGAAACTGTTTATACATGGGTTATTGGGTCTATCCAAACATCGCGACAAACTAGCCACTTGGTCGGTAGACAAGGTGGAATTAAAACCCCTCCGCTGGGTATCCTGAGGCCGTCTAGGTGGTCCCGGGCGCTGTAAGGTACCAGTGATGATATTTATTTATATAATAAGATTTTACATAATTATTAAGCCTCTACCGTCTCTTGAAAAAATAAAAACTTTTGCTGTATAATGAAAACATATTAAATATAAAACATTTTATTTACCTTGTCCTTACTTTGTTAAGTTTTTAACCGCTAAAATTCCAAATATTAATTCGCAATATTATCCTTATTTCAAGAACAATAACAAAATTTGCTAACTTTTAGCGAACAAAATTTACTTTGCATTTGAAATATTCTCGTATTATATACGAATTGTTTTTTCTGTACAATTTTGAATAAATTTATAAATAAAATTGGCAGAATTAGCTTAAACGTGATATCAAAATTACCGTACGAGTATAAATATTACATACTTAGTTGATATACCTACTCAGGAATTAAAATATCTTAGAATATTGTAGAGCAAAAAAACTTCCGTACATTTTGTCGAAGTTTTATTATTTTCTTCAAATTACCGTAAGTACTTTTATGTACGCCGTACGGCGTACGGCGTATATATTGTGATAGATTACAGTACTCAGCCATGAAATTACCGTACAAATACGGTAATTACCGTACGTTTGGCAACACTGGATGGTCATAAAAAAGGGCCCTTATGAAAGGTTAAAAAATAACTTAAACATCTTCAGTGTTGGTAACTTCCACAGAATAATACTCAGTTCTGAGATATATAATAAATAAAGTTTGTAACTCCATATACTTTTGTACAACTTTTGTTTACTATGCAATAAAGTGTTTAAATAAATAACTTTCTACTTTATCAATAGTGTTTATGGATTAATAATAAAAAGTTTCTGTAATATAAACTAATGTTTGCAATGCAATATAAAAGTTGTAGTGGGTATAATCAAGGAGTTTGTTGGGGAATGTCGCGTGGACATTGGGGCATTCGGAATATACAAACTTTATTTATTACATTTTCATACGAATGTTACAGGCAATAGTTATATGAGACTTTGTTATAAATTAAAATAAATTAAGAAGCTTAAATGCAACACGTGAAAAAAACTATTCTTTTAATTTTGTGGTGCCTTCTGTATTCACATAAAATTAAGAGGAGTGTCTGATGAGGCTCTTCGATTC
Organism: Monopis laevigella; assembly: GCA_947458855.1. Taxonomy (NCBI): domain Eukaryota; kingdom Metazoa; phylum Arthropoda; class Insecta; order Lepidoptera; family Tineidae; genus Monopis; species Monopis laevigella. The sequence continues at coordinate 16,235,926 of OX381587.1, forward strand.
AACTGCAAAGTATTACCTCTCCCCGCGCATGACGGCGAGTCGGTAACCCTTACATACATTTATGTAAATCTTCCCCCCGACCTTAATAAGAGAAAGAGCACGTATGAGATTATACTTACAATTTAGGCAACAAAACGACTTTTGGGCCATAACTGTTTTCTATCCCTAAACTTTAATGGATTTGAAAAAAAAATGGTCTCATTTTATTAGAGAGAAAGTAAACGATGACGGTACGTTTTTCTTTTTTTACTTTTCTGCCTTAATATTTTATAGGAACTATTTTAATGCGAGGGATTTTTTTGCGTATTTTTTCGAATTTCAGGGCTTGATATTATTTTTTCTATACTAAACTTTAAATAAAGGACAACGTACGAGCCTAGATATAGGTCTTATTAATATCGCCTCCAAAACTCATAAAATTCTATGATGGTTTGGTGGGGGGTAACAGTTAGGACCAAAAGGTCGTGAATGTATGGGAAATGTTTGATCAGACTCCGCTCTTAATAGGTATTCATGGAGGCAATGTTCATGCTGTACCCACCCCAATCCCAGTTGGGAATATGGTTCAAGAAGTTGTTGAATGTATTTCTACCCAGAGGCGGACTAGCAGTTTCGGCCGCCCTAGGCCGTTTAAGCGGTAGCCCCATTCTAATATCTTTGCAGCATAGAAATGTGAAATTGTTCTGTGCGAAAAACAACAATCGGTTTTTCTTTTGTTTAATTTTTTCACCTGTCTTATTCTCACCAAGATATACTAAACTTAGGTTTGGCAGCAGATTTTCTGCCCTGTAATTTGGTCGGTCTAGGCCCAGGCGAAAGTCCGCCAATGTGTTTACGTGGGACAAACAGTCGCATTAGGTAACTTCAAAAAAGAAGTTAATCGTCGAATCCAACTCGGCTACGGCAGCATTCGAAAAACTACGTAACGTCTTCACGTCCAAAATACCTCAGTGCCTCAAGACGAAAGTATTCGACCAATGTGTGTTACCAGTGATGACTATTGAGCCGGACCCGATTCACAAGAATGTATGTTTTCTAACTATTATTTGAGTTAACAAAAATTTGTATGGAAAACCAAGCGGAAATTTTAAGAACTAAAACTGCAGGCGTGTTTTTGGTGAAAATGTTAACGCAGTAGTATAATTAACTCGAAAGTAAACGTGTCTGAGGCTAAAGCCCGCGGCAAGCTGTGATAATTTGACAACGAAAATTCTATTGTTTTCAATACAAAATTTTAACTTACTAAGCAATTTTATCACACTATCTTAGGCGCCATGCTATGGGTGCTGTATTTGTTAGTAATAATTTTATACAAGATATTGCGAAGAACATATCTAAATTAAAAGTTTTAAAGAACCAATCAATAAATTATTCATGCTAAAATAAAAATTTCATGTGTAGCCGGATTAGGTACGCTACACCGATAAAATTAATTGGCCATTGATCGCTATATCGAAATAAAGATTATAAAATTTGGATTATAAACAATATACCTGCCGAAATTATAAAAAAATTTTCAATAGTGATCATATAGTCTATTGGATATACCACAATTTCTACTTTAGTCTTTTTCTCTAACTTCCGACATATATAAGATGTAACCACATTATTCGGTACTTGATTTCGTATTCATATCCCTGACAATGTCAAATCGTCGCCTTCTCCTTTGTTTAAAGGCCGATTCACACTTAAATAAGTACCTACGCGAAATATCGTAACTGGACTATCGAATAGTGTGAGTTTTTTAAAGAGTTGAATATACTACTGCGGACTGCGTTAACATTTTAACACTATCGCATTTTTAGTTCTCATAATTTCCGATTGGGGCGCTGAACTATTCCCATTAGTTAACTCAAATGCATTCAAATCCCTTGATGTGGGAACCATATAGTGTAATGTTTAGTTTCTTCAATGATTTCTATAGTAATACACATTGGCAGTTGTTCAAACCTTAACTAAACTTATGCTACCTAAATGTGCTTTCAAATAACGGAAACTTATGAAGCCAGGAAATGGCTTCGCTAACTTGAACTTCTAAAATAAAAAATCGATTAACTTTCGAAAAATAAAATTAAGTTTTTTAAAATCAAAAATCGTTCTTTAGTTGTCTTTTCAAAAGTTTTAGATATATGTTTTTATAAAGAGACTATATAATTAGGACCGAGTAAGTAATATTTGCACCTCCACGTTGTTATTATTATCTTAATCTTTAATATTACTGCAACGTTTAGACATTTTTAGACGTTAGAGTTCGCAAGTCTATTTCGTGGCTTCTAAACTCGCTAAAGACGAAAGCGAACTCGCTACTCTACTTGTCTATGTGTAAATCAGCCTTTATTGATGTGATGGTAGAAATCAGTCGTTTGCATTCAGAGTGCTAATATACCCTTTTTCATCGAAATAGATACCTACCAAAAATGATCATAATTTGCATTGTGATATATTCATAAAAGTTTATATCTCTCGTGAAATCTTTTGCTACTGGGTATGAATCTTTATGAGGAATATCCCAAGGATATGTAAATTTTTACTCAAGAAAAAAAACAGTATTTTGTTATTGATATACTATAAAAGTTAAGTATAATAAGAAAATTAAGTAGTACATTTTTATTTATTTAAAATTCTTTATTGCACAAAAATGTACATAGGCGAGCTTAATGCTTTAGGCATTTTCTACCAGCTAACCTTTATATATATATATATATATAAAAGTTAAATGTAAACAAAATAACTAGGTATCATCAAAACATAGCTGGCCAGGTTGTCAAATCCTTGTTGATTCCACAAATACATAAAGTGTAAACAAAACGAATAACTCATAATCATAACATAACTTTTAGGCACTTAAGTCCCTGGTTTAAATCCCGGTGCGTACCAATGAGTTCTTAATCTTAAAAAATATGTACATTTGTTTAACAACACCACTATAGTGCCTCGGAGAGCACGTTAAGCTCTCTCCCAGTTTCACTATAACAATTTGCGAAACTGCATATAGATGGGTTATTGAGTCCATCCAAACATCGCGACGGGCTAGCCATCGTTCGGTGTAGACTTATACCATCGGCTACGACGAGGTGGGATTAAAAACCCCATCCGCTGGGTACCCTGAGGCCGTCTAGGTGGTTTCAGGCGCCGTATGGCACCCGTGATGATATTTATTTATTTTAACTTTTAGCCACTGAAAGTTTATTAAAAAAAAAATACTTACAATGTGATATATTCACATTTTATGTTTTACTCAAAAATGAATGTAATGTGGTCATTATTTTGACAACCTTGTTTGGGCAGAGGCGACCTTGCCGTTCTGTTTCAAGGAGCGGCCGGCAAATCATTGCCGGCCTCTATTTTGACGTTTCAACGTTTTTATTTAAATTACTTGCTGGTTTTATTTAGATTAGATACTTGCATTTTTGAGTAAAGAACTATACAAGCCTTGGCCCACTATGACTGCTTCGCTGGTTACGCTATGATTGCCTCGAGCTAGCCTAGCTACGCTCTAGGCCTTCCAGCTTGGCCATAATTACAGCCCTTGCTGTCCTCGCTGTAAAGGCCTTGACCTTTATCTCAGCTCGTCCATCAAGTGCTGCACGCTGACCGCGCTGTGTCGGACTGGGGCTGCGCTACGCTGCGCTGTCGGCCATCATCAGCGGGACTAGCAAAGTAGTCATTTTAGACCGCGGCAACAATTAATTTTCTTAAGATTTTTTTTCTTAGTAAGCTATACAATATTGTAAATGTTTACGCCTTTTTACAATGAGCAAACCATGGTAGAACCTCTGGCTGATATGGACGGCGAAGAAAACGAAATATTGTTTCGGTAAACAAATTGTGTTTCAAAAAAATATATATGAAACATTGTTTATTAGTGAAATTAGTGAATACGTAGCTTAACACGTAATCATCTAGTTTTAGGTACTAACTAAAATATAATTAATCTCTAACATTTACAATATTGTATAACATGTATACGTATTAGAATACGTTACGTTAGTTCAATAAGTAAACCATGGTAGAGCCTCAGTTGTTACGAGCATGTATTAAACACCATTTCGTTTGTTATCATAATTTGATAAACACGTGTGGCCTCAATTGAGTAAAAGAAGTGAGATGACAATACCTATAAGTAGTTGTGTAAAAATATCCGTATGTATTTGGTATCCTATTTATTATTATCGTGGCGTTCAAATAAAGTTTTTGCTTTCTTTCTTTCAATCCGATTTGGGGTATTATTTTTTACAGTTATAGATTTCTCTGTTCCGTTTAATATTGTGTACCTACCTAACATCATTATTAATCAGATTTCCAGGAGTTTTAGAGATCTAAAGAAAGGAAGAAATAAAGAGAAGATAAATGTATCGCCTACCAACAATGCTACATACAAACACTTACAAACAAAAATACTTAAAAACAGTTATATAAATAAATGAACAACTTAAACGTAAGTGGCGACAAACAGGTAATAAGCTCAGCATAAGATACAGCAGGTATGTATGCTTCAGCGCTGATTTTCAGACCATATCTCGCCTATTAGGTGTACCCTACAAATGGGCGAGATATGGTCTGAAAATCAGTTTACTATCCTACTACAGTTTTACTATGGCCCAAGGAATCACGGAATGTAGCTAATATCAATAACAAGCCTACCTACCAATTCTTTGACCGCTTCACTTCAAAAGTCGTGCGTGGGTTCGATTCCCTCTCTAGACAAACATTATTAATATGTTTGCATTAAGTTATTTGCATTTAGAAACGAAATTAATTTGTTTAGGAGACATTAAGTATCTACGATGTCTGAGTGACTAAGTACTATATATACTTAATACCTATTCCATGCTTAATACTCTCTGAGTACTACGAGTATATACTCTGTGCTACTGTCTGTGTCAAAGACCTAACAATTGAGTGCAGGCCATGAAAGTATGAATAATGGGTAAGGAACTGCAAATGAGCGAGCGCATCTTGTAAAGTAGAAATCACAAATATTCATTTGTCTTCCACGCACTCATTCGCAGCTACATAATAATAGGGCATATTATATATTTTTTATAATAGCACGACATGTACGATGAACTCTGAGATGGTAAGAATATTATGCAGTCCATGAATAGGCGCCACCAACGCCAGAATCGACTGATGCGTCGCTGGTGGAGTCTCTATGTCGGCTTATTATATTTTACACATATTGGCCTGTTCACCAACTAAGCTAAGCTTGTAGTATGTATTATAATCATATAATGTTTCTGATAATGATATTCGACCGCCTTCGTAGACTAGTGGTTGCGCCTTTGGCGTTGTATACGGAGGTTGTGGGTTCGATTCCCACCCATGGTAAAAAAATATTAATAATAGATAATATTTTGTATAAATTTACAATATACTTAATCCTAATATAATATTTTAAAATTATAAGTGAAACATTTCTTTAAGATCCTTCGAAGCTGCGCGTGTGCCCAAAATACTTAGAACATCACCCTCTGTATTTTCAGCGATAACCTTTGGAAAAAATATGATCTTGCTCGATGGTCTTCACATCGATACCTCTGGGCTCAATTGGCGTAAAGGACATTAGGTCGTAAAGGTACTGTTAACACCATCTTAGTGAACCTTTTACGCTCTTTCGATCTGTATACTCCATGTAGCGGGATTCGGTAAAAAATGTCCTTTACGTTCAAAATTCTTGGTAAGGTAGATCAACAGCCAATTAGTAATGTCAAGAAAGCTTGGATTTATGACAATTACCTAACATCTCGTCTAACATGGCCTTTTCTTGTATACGACTTCAACAAAACTCTTCAAAACTTAAGTCTTGCCCATGAATTAGCACAGGGCGCTGACTCCTCCACGCTGTTCATGGGACAGCAATAATTTGGGATACATTTTAAAAAGCTATCTGAGTTGTACAAGCATCTACGTGGAACCAAGCAACAACCTTAATCCTGAGTAACTCTCGGGATAATCTTATTGCATCTCTCCCAAAACTCATTGGCCTCTGAGATGGAGTCAAGACTTTAGTTCCATAAATCATTTATGAGCGGTGCACAGATCAGCAGAAGGTTGGAAGAAAAAGGAATGTGATAAAGATATTATTAAATCTTTCCTTAGGGACGATGAAAAGCATGGCTACAGGGTTCACGCGATAACCCTAGAAGTACAGAATGAATGGCTTACTATGGGGGAAGTTTGTAAACCTCCAGCCCTGAAATGGCGCAAACTCATGTACGATTGGTCTCCGGCTCTTATTAAGTTCATCAATGCCTTTCAAATATCCCTGACCAGAGTAATCTGGTAAGATGGGGGGAGGCAACAAATAAGACATGCCCATTGTGCGGTGTTGCTGTAGGGACTGCCAGACATATACTTGCTGGGTGCAAGACTTTACTTAAAAAAGGCCATTATTCGCACCGACATAATAAAATTTTAGAAATTATTCGTGAAGCTGTAAGTCTTAGTATTGTTAGAGCCAGGAAAGGATTATTAACAAATGAAAGACTAACTACTTTTGTAACGGAGGGACAACTCAAGAAAGCATAAGGCTGGAAAATATTCATTGATACATTCAAAACACATTACAAAATACCAGACGACTAGCAGTTTCAGCCTATAGACCAGACATACTAGTGTACTCGCGGTACTTGAAGAAAGTAATACTTATAGAACTCACGGTTCCGTGGGAAACATACATTTCTAAGGACCACAACATCAAGTCGAACAAATATTTTGATCTCACAAACGAAATTACTAGAAACTGATTTCTCAACTTTATGCAGTGGAAGTTGGTGCAAGAGGAATTCCAGCAAAGTCTTTGCATCGTCTATTAAAGGATCTTGGCCTTCCAAGTACAACCTGACGGCTGATCTTGGAAGGACTTTTAGGAACTTTTATGGAGCATGTTTCCAAGATGGCGCTAACATGATCATATAGTATTTGGTTGAGTAGAGAGGGTAGTGAACACAGTGCAGGTAAGAGTTCAAAATGCCTTTAAACCTACTTCACGGTCTCAAGTCTAATACTAGTCTTGAGTCGAATATTAAAAGTAGATAGATACCTACTTTTACGAATAAACTTTACGACCTTAAAAAACACCCACCTGTAATCTTACAGGTGGGTTTTTAAGGTCGTAAACTACCATTATTTTACATACTTAAAATAGATTTACGTCCTTGAATAAAATTTTTACTAAAACATTATCGATTTTTAGGGCACTAAAGGACAGTGTAAAATTTTTTTTTTGGGCGTAAAGTACATCTCCGCTATTATAAAACTAGGAGAACTCGTGGTAATACTGCGAGAATCTCCAAAAACATCTAGGAATTTTGTTTCTAGACCACATTTATGTAGCTTTAAAAATGAAAGAGATAAAAGCAATTGTTTTTTTTTTAGTTTATCCTTTATTGTGAAAAATGTGGTTTTGTCCTTTACGCCAATTGAGTCCCAAATTATCGACATGCGTCAATTAAAAATTTACCTAGATTATAAACATTTTTTTTTGCATCTGGAGACCATGATCCCTGAGTCTCCCTCGAAAATTCTAAAAAATCGTAAGACATGACAAATACAAGATTACATAGCCCCAATCTTGTATTTATCATGTTTTATTTTTATTTTGGGCAAGCAGAGCTGCAGCAGCGGAGGATCTTGAAGTGACGTTGACGTAACTTGAGGCTAGAGTATCCACAGAGGTAGCGTCCCAGATCAGAGCTCGACCTCTGTGCCATGGGACTATGGTCACACCGTCCGGTCTCTTGCCATCTTCAAGGTCCAGATCCACAGGCTCAAAAGTGCTGGGTATACCAGCAGAAACAAGAAATATTTTTATAATATTATTAATGTTATTGTATCTGGGTATACGGCCAACACTCAGCCTGCAGGATAAACGATGGTGACTGGATGATGTGACCACGACTCCGGAAATGCAACTATGAGGATGACAAATTGGGGCGCCTATCCTGACACCGCTATTCTTATTATTTGCCGGTCGAGTAAAGTTGCCAAGGTAGGCGATGGGAGATAATTGGTAAGTTTTTCTGTACAGTTTTCGGTTTGTCTGTTTATACATTATACTAAGTAGTAATATCATTGTTTCTGGTACACATAGTAGGTACAAGCTTAGAGCTTAGTTTGTGACCATCAGGGGAATATGAATGTAATTATATATATAGAAAAATATAAATAACAAATTTTTCTTTTTTAATTTACAGACAAAATGTTAAACATGTATGTTGTCGCCATATTCTATTCTCAATACTTGAGCATTGATTGGTTATAACAGTTTTTCATCATTAATTATTTTCGGTTTGTTGGCGGGCGGCCATCTTCTGTTCTCATATTTGGAAAGGTCATTTTAGGCCTTAGGGCACTTGCGTATATTATTCATACGTTCATGGTGCAGACGCATAATACTCATTTATATTCAGATTCAATTGTATCCTATTGTGTTTTGAATTTATTATTACTAGCTTCTATTTGACTGCGTCTGCCTGGAATGTATGTTATTCATGGGAACCTTCACTATAATAAAAAAAATACATACAGACAGGCATTTTTTTATCATACTAAAAACTAAGCTTTAGGCATGTATTATGTGTACCAAAATCAGCGATACTAATACTATATACTTATTATATTTAATAAAAACCCAGACAACGGCAAACTGTACAGAAATACGTACTAAAATTGAATCACCAGGAGTAGGCATCGAACCCTGGACCTCCGGATACAACGCCAACTGCGCCACTAGTCTAGTACGACGGCGGTAATCGGTAACAAAATATGGTATAGTGAAAATAGGACCAATATCGTGATAAGCTCGCCACTTGTCCGGTGTAGATTTAGAATACATTACCCGTGGGAGTTCATATAGAATTCAAATTCTAGATAAACCCCAAACAACTTTTAGGGGGTCTAAGGAGAAACGTAATTCTAGTTGAGCCCCCCAAATTAACTATTAACTACAATTCATAAACATATTATTGTGTAACAACTATTAGCTGCTCTTCTTATCTGGACCTCAATTCTAGTAATGTCAACAAATAAACGAGCGACATTTCTTTCGACATTCTATTGGCAGTGTGACAGTCATTGCTCTGTCGCTGACAATAATTGAGAGGTCAAATGCTTTCATACACTACTGAGAGAGAGAAGAGACTACTAAATATTTATTGATAACATTCGGTGATAAGATAGATAGTGCATAGTGCACATACTGCATGACCCTATCTGAAATATTTTTAGTTATACAATTTTAATTGAAGGAGATACCTATATTATTTAGTATTATTTAGTATAATTTTATCGATTGCTGCATAATTCACTGACTGGCTATTTAAAATTGTTTTACATTTAATATGCTACCTGGATTCTATATGGAAATATTTTTTATTGAGTATAATTTTATTGTTTAGTACATTATTCACTGGCTAACCTATTTGTTTAGGTGTGAGCAAGGCCTCTATAACTTAGCTAGGCCGACCGACCGGTCTCCTTCCTACCGCCCATAAAGATGCAAAAACCGTCGAGTGCCCTAGTAATTGTTAGGTTTTAGATTTTGGGTTCACCGATTTTCTGGAGACTACTGCATGGTTTTCATGTGGTAGTCTCCTTTCAGGGTGTGGTTACGAAACGAGGGGTTGATTTGACTATAAATAGACGAGCATATTATTGAAATAAACCCGTAATGCAAATTCGTTTTTGTTGCCGCCCATTTCGTAACCGCATCGATGATCAGCCAGCCTAGTGGGAAGCGATCGATATTGTTAAACAACAATTTATTGATCGACCCCATTCATGGAATTTGTAGGTATGTTTAATACCAGGTGGATACAAGGTCACATGCTGTGCTCCTATAAAAAAATATTTAAGTATATTATTATCATCCTGTGATGATATACATAAATGTTGTGTTAGGTGCCTTACGTTGTTTGAACCTGCCTTGTTGTTGACCACATGGTACCCTGAGAATAAGTTAGGCTTTAGTGGTTTTATGTCCACTTTGTCGTTGACGAAGGTAGTCTGATTCTACACCAGACAGTGGTGAGCTCATCGCTGTGCTTATAAACTATAACAGATCTTGTAAAAGATCCACAAGACGGTATGAGTAAAACAGGATACTGATAGCTTAACGTGTTCTCCGAGTATTGTTGTTAATCAATTAATAAACATAAGTTTTTAAATTAGAAACTCATTTGATTATACTGGAGATGGAACCCGTGACATAATTAAAATTCTAGAATTTAAAATCTACAATTCGAATCTGATGTAAGATAATTCACATACAGAAAATATGACGCACTCTCCTGTGCTATAGCATATGGATACCACACGCACATTAATTACATGTGGTCGGCATATTTCCAGGCCAATTAAGTGATGTGCGCATTTTAATCATTTTAGGACATTTACTCTGGACAACGAAGCACAGGATATCTGCATATAGGCACAATTACGCCACTAAGCAGTGCAACATTTGACAATTTAATTAAAATAAAGCGATCTAATGGGTTAGCAATTTGTCGACTTACTGAAATAGGTAATATGATAGATGCCTTTTCACGTGTTCTACTTTTAAATTGGGCACTCAAATAATCAATATACTTAAGCCTTCATTGCCGTGATAAATTGTTCATAGTTGCTTCAGAGTATACTTTTTACAATGAACCTGAAATTTATTAATGTTTGATTACAATCGGGCGGCCTATGCTTTCTCTAAATATTTCCATTTCTTCCTATCTCTGGCTAAACGCATACATTCCAATCCATCTACTTTCTTGGAATTAAAATTAAAACTAAATTATTTTTACCATTTGTTAAGTTATGATGATAATGATATTTTATTATACATGGTAACTTTGAAAGGTTGTGCTTGGCTAAATATATATGTTTAGGCTCTACTGACCAAATGTTTTTTGATTTGGTCAGTAGAGCCTGATCAAATCAAAGAACTTTTCCCAACCCTTTGTCGCAAATGAAAAATATAAATGATCTCCATACAAATTAATTTTAAAAGCAGCCCCAGCCTAGTGGTTAAGTCACTGCGCAACTGATAACAAGGTTAAGCAGATATCAACAAGCCCGGCCTGGGATGGGTGACCGCTTATACAACGAGGCTATTTCATCATAAACACCGCAACAAGCTCGCCACTTGTTAGGTGTTGTCTCTCAATACCATCGGCGAAATGAGGACGGATTAATCCGCTGGGTACCCTGAGGCTGTTTTAACGGTTCACGGGAGCCAAATAGGCACCCGTGATGGTATTTATTATTTATACAAATTAATTTCAACGTTACTAATTTGTATGGAGATCATTTATATTTTTCATTTGCGACACAGGGTTGGGAAAAGTTTGACCAGTAAAGCCTCATAGCCCAAAGTACAACCTTTCAAAGTTTCCATGTGTATGGTGGTGACAAGATAGTAATATTTTATTCAATAGGTACTGAGATAAACTTAGCCGAGTAAAACATGGGCAAGGGAGGGAAAAGAGTGAACACAGAAATCCTGGCAAGCTGGAAATTGGTTTACAATACACTCGCGCTCACTATCTTTTTTTACGATTGAGATCGGGATATCCGTGCCACCTTATGAAACGGCTGATTTTTAGAAAGCCAAGATCTTTTAAAATTTTTTGTAAACCCTCTCTGTAGGAATTCTTTATTCCTGCAGAACCTAGTAATTTCATTGATAATTATTTATTGACTTTATTTTTGGTGTAAGGTAATATTTGTTTTCCAGGTAAAGAAAAGTTGTTGACACTATTTTCGAGTAGGTATGATCTTTTTGTTTTTATAGAACTCTTTAGTGCCTAGGTACAAAGTGAGTCGATACAAATGATAGGTGAGACAAAGATATTATTTATTTTCCAGCAAAAATCTACAATTTACTTGAATTAAGTATATTTCAGTACAGGTAAATCTTCGTGGTGGCCGAGTTGGTTTGACCTTAGACTTAAAAACACTTAGGTCCCTGGTTCGAATCCCGGTGTGTACCAATGAGTTTTTAATTTAAAAAAAAATGTACATTTGTTTGACAACACCACTATAGTGCCTCGGAGAGCACGTTAAGCTCTCGGTCCCGGTTTCACTATACCAACTTGTGAAACTGTTTATAGATGGGTTATTGAGTCTATTCAAAACATCGTGACGAGCTGGCCTTATTATTGCTCGGTGTAGACTCATACCATCGGCTACGACGAGGTGGGATCAAAACCCCTCCGCTGGATACCCTGAACCGTCCAGGCGGTCTCGGGCGCCTTAAGGCACCCGTGAAGATATGTATGTATGTATGTAAATCTTTAATAAAACGAAAACCTAATAAACTTTAGCATCCAATATTCCAGCCCATTGGAAGAACAGATTTCGAACTAAATTATTATCTTAAATATCTTTCAATGCCAGGTCGAAGTTAAGCGTTCTGACTTCTTCAGGAAATCTGTGCCATTTCCCTGAGAGGTCGTTTTATCCCTCCATAAAAATGAAATATGTAGCAATTCCCACGGTGTCACGTCTCAAGACTATTTAAACTACGGTCTCCCGAACAATTGCCTGGGAGCACGACAAATGGTTAATAGTTTCGCTGATGGGTCTCGCTCGATTCCATTTTGTACTCTTTAATTTGTCTTACATTATCTGGGTTATCTCTAATACTTATTAAAATGCAATGTCTTTTTGTTTTTCTGTATGTTTGTGTACTTATATTATAATACGAGAACCATTTATCCGATCTTCTTTAGAATAATATTTTTTTATAAATTTCCGTATCGGGGTATATTGATATTTTGAATAGGCATTTACAAAGTAAGCCTGCTCCCTCTTCGACCTTATTTCGGTGCTTTCTATTAGGTAAGATTAAGGTCAAACGTAGATTATTGTATATATATATAACTAAAAATAAACATAAAAATACAAAAAAGTAAAAACAAAAAAGTCACTCCTCTGCCAGCTTCTAAACTCGGACTTTTAACTTCACTCTAGGTCCAGCACCGAGTAATTAGAAGAATGCATATACATGGTGACTTTGAAAGGATGTACTTTGGGCTAATATGAGGTTCTACTGATCAATACGAACAACTTTCCCCATTTAAAAATTGCCTTCTCCATACAAACTAGTAATGTTAAAATGACCAATTTGTATGGGGAAGCCAAATTTTTTTTTCATTTGCGGCACATGGTTCCATGGAAGAAGTTGTTCGATTTGATCAGCAGAACCTCATATTAGCCCAAAGTACATCATTTCAAATTCACCCTGTATAGAGGGCGCCTGTGTATATATAGGTATATGTAAAAAGCAATGAAAGATTTCGGAGTAATTTATACCTGGTTATTCATTGGTCTTCACTGCGATAGCGAGGGTCGTAAGTTCGAGTCCCGCACACTAGGAAAATTTTCATTGCATTTTTATCTTTTAAATTTCAGTATAAATATTATTATGATATTCGTAATTCTTATTTAAGTGAAACTTTTTAGGCGGGCGGTTCGATATTAGTGGAAATGAAAGTAAACATTTAAAGACTAGTCACGTTTAGGCACATTTCGTGAAGTATAAAAAGATTACGTATCTATGCAGTAGTCACCTGTAAACCGTTGAACCCATAAACTAAAACCGAAAGTTTTTATGAATAGGTCATTTGACTGTTTTTCCATCGGTGTGGTCCGTGATAACACAAGACCGGCCTAGCGAAGTTATAGAGACCTCCTATAATCTAAAAAAATTTACAATGATTTATTATTATTTTCCTAATTGAATCCACTCTCCAAACATAACTCCAACTTTTTTTATTTAACTGTTATTTTTTGGTTATAAAAATATTTATTGTACCTATGAAATAAAAAAAGTACCTAAGTTGCGTTAATTCGAGGACACGTGCATGCAATGCAAGCGTGATGATAGGATTTTCATTTTAGCTACAATTACTTTCACACATAAACTTCCTATATATGACAAATATGACAAATCATTACTTTAATAGCAATAAAATATTTTTGCGTAAAACATTTTCACGAACTGATTACAATATTTATTAGATAGGTTATTTAACAATAGACTCTTGAACTGCCAAAACTGTACAAAGCATTCGGTGCGTAATGGACCGCGAAAGAATTATTGCTGCAATTTCACAACTAAAAATATACCAAGTACAGTTTCTACTAAGGTACTTAGGGTTCCGTAGCAATAACAAAACATATAAGGAAGTATTCAGAAGACTATTTCATTGATTTATGCAGACGACATGGTGCTGCTGAGCGCCTCGCCCGGTGGGGTTGTCAAAGTTGATAAATATTTGTGAGGGATATGCAGACTCACACGGACTTATGTATAATACGTGGGAAAGTGAATGCATGGTCTTTGAAGCCACTATTAGCTACTATGACGTTCCACCTACTAAACTGAAAGGTAAGATGTTAAAGCGGGTGGAAATAGTTTAAGCATCTTGGGCACATAGTTACGTCAGGGACGATGCGGAAATTGAGCGAAAGAGACGTGCATTGGCCGTCAGGGCAAATATGATCGCGCGCAGGTTTGCTTACGTGAACTTAAAGTCACGTTGTTTAGAGCCTACTGCACGTCATACCAGCAGTCTTTGGGCGTTCTTTACGCACAAACATACAAATACAAACATATTTATTGCTTAAACTCTGTGTTTACAAGATGGTAGTGGTACAATTTTTTTATGATCATCAGAATTTACCTTTTTTCAGGTGTGCAAATACATGTTAAGATTAGTTTTAATTAAACTCTAATACCTACTAACCTGTCTAAAATTTAATACATTTTCATTATAATACATACGTATAACGCATTACTCGTTCAGTACAGTGACGCGTTTAGGGTATCGATGTACTTATATTATATCACTAACATAATATAAGTTATAAATGTCACTAACAAATTGAGTCTATGTTACTTAATAAATTTGTTATAAAAAAAATATTATTATTGTCGAAGAGGTGTTCTTCGTTCAGGGCACGGTTACGAAATGGGCAGATAATTTGAAAATGAGTCATATCAAATCAAGAAAGATAAAATAAGATACATTCCTTGATTAAAAGGAGAGTTGAGGATACAATTTAGAAATTATATTAAATAAATGACATATACAATATCTAACTAATCGTGTATGGGAATTTAACTATGCACTTGGTGAATATGACGTAGGACGTCCTGCAGCTGGAGTAACAAACTGCGGAACGTGGCTGGCAGGTCTTGATTGTAAATTACCCAGGACCGGGTGTCATCGCTCCAGGACCGAAGTGCAGCAGTTGACTGCGATAGGTTAAAGATGAAGATAATTGCATATTGAATGGAATTAAGACCCAGATATAGCCGCGGGAGACCAGGATATATATTTAGCTTGACCAAAATGGATGGAAAGGTTTTTAAATCATCTACATTTACGTATAGTATAGAGTGAAGCAGGCAGAAGAAGTATGAATGTATGTATTTAGAGTAATGTCTTCATACTTCTTTGGCCTTAAGTTTTAGCGTGACTCGGTAGTTACTGCCTACCCTGAAGATAAGATTTCTTAAATAGATTTTTATAAAATAGAAAAAACTAATTGGGTAGTCTGAAGCTGAAAGTATCAATAATATGGAAGTAGTACTCCTTATAAAGTAGAAGTCACAAATATTATATATTATCAGTCACACATGTACGAGCGTTGATTGGATTTTTTTTTGGTACTTTTTATTTTAGGTTTATATGACCAACGTCCATTTACTGTTCTCATATTTAGTCAGGCGATAGTAGGCCGGGGGCTCTAGAGAAAATTCAGGTGACATGTCGCGTTGCCTTCATTTAAAACTGTATGGATATTGACAGGTGACGGGTATAGTTTGACCTCACGACTATAGTCCAGACTGACAACTATCAACATCCATAAGTTTTTTAAACTCTCCCACCTGTAATTTCTCTAAAGTCCCAAAGAGTCCTATTTCAGAGACTAACTCCAATTTCACGCAAGGATAGTTTGTCTCATATTTCTTGATTTAATATTTGTTGGAAAGGCAGACGTTCCTTGAGCGAAAGTGGAGTGGAAAATACAACTTAGACAACTTATATCTGTCTATTGATATCAATAGGACAGATAAAGTTTTCTTAAAATATTTATGCGTACCTATACGTTATTTCAAAGGAAAGGGAATCCTAAAAAGGAGTGGCGGGGAGCTAATGTATTTATCTATATATCACTTCGTTGCCATACAATGGCATTTATATGACCTGCTGAGCGGTCGGCGGAACAAAACAAACTTTTTATAATAAATTCGTAAGAAAAATATATCCTTAACTACATATATAGGTATATTATATTATGTAAAATATATGCATTTATTATTATATTTAAAAAATAATTATAAGGTACCGTATCTATAGACCACCTCCGTAGACTAGTGGTTGCGCGTTTGGCGTTGTATCCGGAGGTCGTGGGTACGATTCCCACATATGGCAAATAAATATTCATACATTTTTCTGTACAGTTTTTCATGGTCTGTGTGTTTATAAAATATAATATGACAAAAACCAAATCATTTCGGGAGAGTGGAACTAAAAGTAGCCGAAGGAAATTTAAGCGGAGCTGCAAAACTGGTATTAAATAATAATGTAATTCCACCTGCAAATCAATATACAATATCTATTCTTTCTGATAAGCATCCTAGTCCAGGTCGCGACCTATATTTTCCTCCACCCCCTTTATCAAAATATTTTTCGCTAGTTGATAACCCTTTTCAAATTCAGGAGGCTGTTCACAGCTTTCACCCTGGTTCAAGCGGAGGCATAGATGCACTGATTCCTTAACATCTTAAAGAAATGATTTCCCACAATGCCAACGAAGCAGGCCAACGTTTATTAATATCATTAACAAACCTATGCAATTTCATGTGAATCAGCTATCCATGCAGTCCGGACATATATTTACAAAAAATAAATAAAGATAATTTTTTAATCAAAATGGACCTGAAAAATGCCTTCAACTCTAGAAAGTAGAATGCCTTCAACTGTAGAAAAAGACATTATTCTAAAATCAGCTTTGGAAATCGTACCGGAAATTTACCCATTTATTTGGCAAAATTATTCCTCCAATTTAAAATTATTTTTTTACGACCAAATAATGAATCAGCAGTTGGCATTCAACAAGGAGACCCACTTGGCCCTTTACTTTTTAGATTATTTATAACTAAATTAAAATCGGAATTAAATATTTGGTTTTTAGATGATGGCATAATAGCAGGAAGTCTTGAAGATTTAACCGAACATTTAGAACAATTCTTTAAAAGTTTTAAGGAAATAGGTCTAACTTTGAATACCTCAAAATGTGAACTTTTCGGGTGTAATTCGGTAGATTCTCAAAATTTATTATCATTTTCTAATATTCTTCCCAATATAAAAATTATTTCGAATGTCGACTTTTGTCTGTCAGGTTCGCCAATAATGTTCGACGCTATTGAAGAAAAATTTACCGCTCGTTTAAATAATATAAAAATATTTGTAAATTATTTAAATAATTTGAATTCTCATGTAGCATATACCCTTTTAAAATATTGTTTTTCGGTATCAAAAATTATTTATTTCTTAAGAACTATTCCAGCTTTTAAATTTCCAAACCTTTTAGAAGAGTATGATTTAATAATTAAATCCTCTGTAGAATCAATCTTTAATATTTCTTTAAATAATTTTCAGTGGCGTCAATCATCTTTACCAATCAACTCTGGTGGACTTGGATTTAGATGGGCTCGAGACATATGCTTACCGGGATTCCTTTCGTCAACTTATGGAGTGCCTAATCTAGTATCTTATATTCTCTCTAAATCTATGGATACTTCGTTAGAGATTTCATACCTTGATGAGGCTAAATCTGCCTGGGATTTAAAATGCCTAAACTCTTCTCCGCCACTGGACCCATCCTCTCAACATGCCTGGGATAATATTATTGTTAAAACCGTTTTTACTGATCTTTTGCACACATCATCAGGCACTGATCTGGCAAGGTTGTGCGCAGTTTCTCAGCCAGAAGCAGGCCTTTAACTTCACGCAATCCCATCTCCTTCTTTTGGTTCTTATTTAGATAATAACTCTCTACAAATTGTCATAGGCCTCAGGCTAGTTGCTTCAATTAGTCACCCTCATTCCTGTAACTGTGGCAGTGCAGTGCAATCTAATGGCCACCACGGTTTAAGTTACAGTAGATCTGCAGGAAGAGTATCCAGACATGCAGCTCTCAACTCTATTATAAAATCAGCTTTATTATCAGCAGAAATTCCGAGCAGCCTCGAGCCTTCCGGCTTGTTCAGGAATGATGGAAAACGCGTCGATGGCATTTCTCTCATTCCTTGGCAAGACGGAAAGTGTTTATTATGGGACGCTGCATGTGTGGACATTCTGGCACTCTCATATACCTCAGGGTCTTCCAAATCGGCCGGATATGCTGCTGAAGCCTATGCCATTAAAAAAAAATAACAAATACACTCAAATTTCAAATTCCTATTTTTTTGTCCCATTCATTGTCGAGACAATAGGTCTAAGTCCGCAAAATACTTTATATTATCTTTAGGTAAAAAGCTTAAACAGGCAACAGGGGATCCGCGTTCAGGATTTCTTTTAGGCCAAAAAATATCAATGGCCATACAACGCGGAAATGCAGTTAGTGCTATTGGCATAATTTCTGATCCCTCCTTAAATTTAATTAATTATAAATACTAAATTATACAAAAGTTAGATAAATATGTATTATATGATTTCTGATACACATAGTACAAGGCTAGAGCTTAGTTTGTTATCACAGCAAAATGTGTAAATGGTCCTACATATTATATTATTATTATTCAGCCAAGACAACAAAATATATACAAGTAACTTATGTATATCTCTTGAGATACTGTATATTGCCAGTATTTTTGTAACCTGTTTATATAAACACTGGACCGATTTTACAACCATCTAAAAATAAGCGTTTATATTAGAGATGTACTAGTGGCCGGCCATTGAGAAAAAGCGACTATCCGGCTATATCTATAGTCGGCGACTAGTCGGCAATCAGTCGGAAAAAAGCTCCGATTGGCAATATAAAAAAAAATACCATCACGGGTGCCTTTTTGGCTCCCAAGAACCGTTTAAACGGCCTCAGGGTACCCAGCGGAGGGATTAACCCGGCCTCATTTCGCCGACGGTATTCGGAGGCAACACCTAACAAGTGGCGAGCTTGTTGCGGTGTTTATGATAGTATCGCCTCGTTGTATCTTTATACAACGAGGCAATACTATCGGTCACCCATCCCAGGTCCGGCCTTGTTGTCATCTGCTTAAACTTGTTATCAGTTGCGCAGTGACTTAACCACTAGGCTGGGGCCGCTATGATTAGAGTTTGATAACCAGCATTTAATCATGAAAATAATTATTGTTTGATAACCCAGTATCTATAAGCGGAGCATTCGAGAACATACTATGTGACTCGATGCAGATCGCATTAAGAATCATTGAAAACTGGTGCACAACAAATGGACTTAACGTTAATCGTAACAAAACGGAACTGGTCCTCTTCACCAATAAAAGAAAATTGAGGAACATGAAACTACCAACATTATTTAATACACAACTTACTCTAGCTACAGATGTCAAGTATCTAGGCATAACGCTAGACAGTAAATTGAACTGGAGTAAGCATCTTGAGAACAAACTGAAGACAGCCTGCGTCACAATGTGGCAATGCAGAAGACTTCTAGGAAAAACATGGGGACTAAAACCCAAGATTACCATGTGGCTATATACTACAGTTATCAGATGGGTCTGATAACTGTAGTATATAGCCATGGAGCTTCGGTGTGGTGGCCTAGAACCACTCAGACCACAGTTACAGCTAACCTACAGAGTCTTCAAAGACTGGCTTGTTTAGCCACAACAGGATGTATGAAGACTACACCGACAGCAGCTATCGAAACCTTACTAAACCTGACACCTTTACATCTATACATACAATACGAAGCTGCTGTCGCCACCATAAGACTCGAGCCTCTGGACAATGGAATATAGACAACCGAGCGAGTCACACACAGTCATTAAACGAACACCTTGAGATACAACCACTCATTAATGCAGTGAACGACAGATGTCCTCGCGTGCACATATTTGTGAGAAATTACTCAATAAACATGCAAGAAGAACCGACTGATCAATCTGGCTTACACGAAGTCAGAATTTACACGGACGGTTCAAAAACAGAATACGGAACAGGCGCAGGAGTTTACTCACTCGACCTAAACATTAGAATTTCAACAGCTCTTGGCACACATGCTTCCATCTTCCAAGCAGAGTGTATAGCCATAATAGAAGCAACAGCGGCAATACGCGCAAGAAAGATAGAAGAAAATGGTATACGCATACTATCTGACAGCGCAGCCGTACTACTAGCATTGAAGAACAAACAGATGAACTCAAGTCTGGTAAAACAATGCCACTACGCACTGGAGACTATATCAGTTGGTAACAGGGTCACTCTCCAGTGGATAAAGGGACACAGCAACTCCCTCGGTAACGACGCGGCTGACGAACTGGCGAAAAGAGGTTCGGCTACAACACCGGTAGGACTCAAACCGTATGTACCTTTATCTTTTAATCAGTTGAAAAGTTGGCTACGCGACAATACCTTCAACCATCACTGTAAGTATTGGGCTAACTTACAAAACTGCAGGCAGGCCAGAGAGGCGGTCACCAAACCTAGCCCACGCCTAGCTCGGAACCTGCTCAATCTCAACAGAGGTAACCTTCGTATGGTGGTGGGTATACTTACCGGACACTTTCCTTTTTCCGTATCACCAACAGCCCTCTATGTAGAGGTTGCATGGAAACGGTAGAAACACCCACCCATGTGCTGCTTCATTGCACCGGGGTGGCTTTACAACGGGCGAAAATCCTCGGAACACCGAGGTCGCTTCTTGAGGTCTGCGGAAGACCCGGACTTCTTGTCGCCTTCTGGAAGGAGCTGGGCTGGCTAGAATAGGCAGCCGACTCACGCAAAAAGGCCAAATCTCTTGGCTAATTGCGGAAAACGAGCCCGCCATGAACATGAACATGAACAACCCAGTATCTACGAAGAATTTGAATTCTTTTTTGTGAACCGCAAGGACGTAATTTGGTAACCAGTTACCTAAGAATTATGATATTTTGTTTCAGAACTGCAGTTTTTAACAAAAATCAACATTCTTTATTCTTTTCATAAGAATGTTATGTAACAAAAAAAAAAATTCTTTGTTGGCTGGTGGCAAATGACATCCAAGCGGTTACATAACTATTCCTGACAGCCTCCGTAGACTAGTGGTTGCGCCTTTGGCGTTGTATCCGGAGGTCGTGGGTTCTTTTTTTTGCTATGGATGGGACATAGCAAAAAAATATTAATTAGTACGTTTTTTTCTGTACAGTTTGTTATGGTCTGGGTGTTTATAAAATATAATATGTATTATATCATTGCTTCTGGTACACATAGTACAAGCCTAGAGCTTAGTTTGTGACCAGAGCAATATGTGTAATTTGTCCTACATATTATTATATTATTTTTATTCCATAATATTACTATAATGATGTCAATAATGGTTATCAAACTCCATTATATTTTAAAATATCTACGCGGCTGGAGCCGAATAAAGAACATAATTATGTAGTCTCACTAATTGTTATTAACTAGTTGGCCTTTTTCAACCGAATAGTCGGCTAGTCGTCCAAACTCATAGTCGGCCTATCTCTACTTTATCAGCTAAAACTAAAAATTTAATTACAAGTTACCATAATTACATCTCTGAGTACATTAAAACTTCCGTATCCTGTTTAAAAAACTACAGTTAACCAATAAATTATATAATAATCTAAAAATAAGTCTATTATAATTTATGGGTTAAAATAAGGCTTATGTAACAAAATATATACAAGTGACATATGTATATCTCTTGAGATACAGTATATTGCCAGTATTTTTGTAAGCTGTTTATATAAACACTAGACCGATTATACAACCATCTAAAAACAAGCCTTTATTTTAGAGATGTACTAGTGGCCGACCATTGAGAAAAGCCGACTATCCGGCTATATCTATAGTCAGCGACTAGTCGGCAACCAGTCGGAAAAAAGCTCCGATTGGCAATATAATTATGGGTTAAAATAAGGCTTATGTATGTATGTATCATCACGGGTGCCTTATGGCGCCCGAGACCGCCTAGACGGCCCCAGGGTACCCAGCGGAGGGGTTTTAATCCCACCTCGTCGTAGCCGATGGTATAAGTCTACACCGAACAAGTGGCTAGCTCGTCGCGATGTTTTGAATAGACTCAATAACCCATCTATAAACAGTTTCAGAAGTTATATAGTGAAACCGGGACCGACAGCTTAACGTGCTCTCCGAGGATCACTATAGTGGTGTTGTCAAACAAATGTACATACATTTTTTAATTAAAAACTCATTGGTACACATCGGGATTCGAACCAGGGACCTAAGTGTTTTTAAGTCCAAGGTCTAACCAACTAGGCCACCACGTATATAATATATAAGGCTTAAAGCAGCTAAAACCAAAAATTTAATTACAAGTTACCATATATCTCTGAAGAAACTGTATATTGCCTGTGCGGTATGCTGTTGACATCTCATAACCCGCACATAATGGTTAGGACAGCGCATAACAGCTTCCATGTGTCTTACACAAGAATTCTGTAGGGTTAAATGTTTATGTAGGTACCTACACGTTTAGTTACTTAAAGGATAAAGAATTTTCGGTTTATTTTCTTTAGCTGTTTTTATTTTCTTTTTCAGAAAATCGTTTTGTATATCTATTTTTAACTTCGGTAGGCCGACTGACCTAGTCAAGTTTTAGTTTTGGTTTATGGGTTCACCGGTTTTCAACATCGATTTTTTTGTCGACATGGTCTACTTTCAGAGTGCGGTTACGAAACGGGCATGTGGTTTGACAATAAAGTAGGGAGGATATAAAATAGAATAGCAGTAGGTATACACTGAATGTAGCCAAATTCATAAAACATAGTGTTATAATATAAAATTTACAGTAAACTTGACTTAAGTATATTTCACATAAAATAACTATGGACTATTTATATATCTTCACAAAATTGTTTAGGCATAGATTATATAAAAAACAAACTTATTAATGCAAGCCAAATGAAACTTAAACAATTTATGTATATGTGAATAACATTACGAAATTATACAGAAAATAAAATTATTTATTATTAAAAATTAAGCATAATATTAATAAAAACAGTTTTTTTTAATCGCAGCACGGCATGTAACTTTGTATCTACCTGATGATAAGCAGACCTACAAAGTCCATGTATGGGGTCGATCAATACGTTGTTGCTTAACTATATTGATCGCTCCCACTATGCCAGCTATGCGGTTACGAAATGGGCGGCGACAAAGACATTCTTGCATTACGAGTCTATTTTAATATCCTCGCTGCTTTATCATGAAACCAATCGCCCGTTTAGTAAGTAATCTACGGAAAACCGGGAAACCCACACTAAGAAACATGACAAGGTCGCTTGACGGTTTTTGCATCTGTATCAAATATAGTAAATACAAAACGCAATTCAATCAAACGCAACATTTTAAAGTCCAATTCTCATTCGTGTGCAGCTATGATAATAGCTCCCTCTGAAAGCTTTTATATAGAAAGATGGATAGATAACACTTGAACCTCAATGGTGAGGGGAGTACAGCTTCAGACCTTTTCTGTGTTGCTCTAAATTGAAAAACGATTAGGGTGGAAATTAGGGTTGACAATTATCTGGTTTATACATCGGATTATCCTGTGCTTAGCAAATGTCTTTGCATATGGTAGGCGGAGGGTGGACTCAGTTAAGTTTAATTAAATATCATTTGGTTTTATTATGCTTTTTAATTGAATACAAATCAATTTAGACATGTTTTAAGGACTGCTTGGTCTGTTCCAAAACGATAATATTGAGTTTTTCAAATCATTTGATAGATAATTCTAAATTATTTATATAAATTCTTGGCATTTTTGGCATTTTCTAACAAATCAAACCTTGTTGCCGTCATTATAAACTACCAGCTTTTGTTGATCATACCTTGACTAATAAAAAGCGGCTCCATTCTAGTGGTTAAGTCACTGCTCAACTGATTCCAAGGTTAAGCAGATGACAACAAGGCTGGACCTGGGATGGGTGACCTCTTTATACTACGAGGCTATTTCATCATAAATACCGCAACAAGCTCGCCACTTGTTAAGTGTTGCCTCCGAATATCATCGGCGAAATGAGGATGGGTTAAATCGGCGGCCCTGGGTACCCTGAGGCCGTTTAAATGGATTTCGATAGCCAAATAAGTTGACAGTTTCCAATTTATAAGTCAATGTCAGACGTTATTAATGAGACGAGCTTACGAGCGAAGCCTTTATATGTAATATTTCGGTTTAATCTGTGGGTACTGAAAAAAAAAACGCAGTCGGTTTTCAAGAGCTTACTGTATAGATTCCTTATCGAGCCGGTCTTTTTTCAGGTTGCGGTTACGAATCGGGCAGTTGATTTGATGAAGCAGTGAAGATATTAGATTAGATATTAGAAAAGTAGATTCGTCTTTGGCGCACCTATTTCTTAACCGCACCATTAAGCCTGCATAAGAGGGGGTGATCAATGTATATGCATTGATATAATATATAATAACAATGTATTGATCGACCCCATAAACTTTTAAGTCTGCTTACTACCGGGTAGATACATGCTGTACTCCAATCAAAATAAACATACTTAGACTAGTCTATCTTTTGGAAACAAGGCGCAAAGCCTTTTCAACGGACCTCTACAGGATGAATTTTTCTAGTGTGCCTTCAAGGCCAAATCCTAAACTACAAGGAATAGCTAAAAATGCTCAAAGAAGTCTCGTGACCGATTTTGATAAAAACTAAAACTACAACATTAAATAAAAAAATAAAAAATCTCCTAGCGGGGAATTGAACCTGTTGATTTTGTGAAAAAAAAAACTCACCTGTATTATTGTACCAGCTTATAGTGTCGCTTATGAGGATCAAATGTTGGAATATTCCACACGAACTCAGTTTGTTTATTATATGTCGGGAAGCGCAGTAATTATTATTGGCTTTTGCTTCTGAAGACGTTACCTGACCCCTAAGCCAAGAAACTCATGTATAAATTTCAGAAAAATTTCTCGAATCAAAATCAAATAAAATTCTAAGACCACAACGCTTATAAATAATTTATAGGAGATAATCTTTTAGAGGACATTGATGGACCACCTTTTCATGAGACAGCTAAATTGTTACCTAAATATAATTCCAAAGAAAAGTTTAATTACTTAATAGAACAAACTTTCTAAGAACTAATAATGTCAACTCACTGTTTGTGCTCGTAGGAAAGTCGTAATAAGGTCTTTTTATAAAGACCGTTTACTTGGGACATTTCAGACTGAAATTTAATTGCATAAGAATTGTCTACAATCAAACGATGAACCGAAAGTCATAAGTTCGTTCCCAGGAGGTTTTAATTACAACTATTATTGTGCTTTAAAATGCCATAGATTCTAGAGACTAGAGGAATACAATGTGTAAAAATCCAACCTGTCTGCCAGAGTATGACAACTATTGGCCATTTTCTCCAGTAATGCCTTCTGGAAGGTTCAGGCTCTAGTTCAATTACACTACATTGCATCACGCTGCTGACTAGACATGGTAGCAAGGTTTTTAAATGGCAACCTGATATGAAGGGGTATTTACAAATACTACTCTTGCCGGATTAGTTATTTCTAGAATACCAGCAGTCTCCAGATCACCAGATGTAGCTAAGGGTTTCTAGCTAGAGTCTCGATTTGCCAAGGAATTTCGAGGGAGTCTATACTCCAGCATGACATGTGCTGTTTCTATATCCGTCAGTAAAATGTTAATAATATTTATTTCATGTAAACCCTTAAAAAAAGTATATAAAGTCCAAGTGTGCACTTGGCTAGGTAGTACACATACGTAGTCAAATGTAGTAAATATTTTGGGGGGAATCGAAATTTACTTTATATCTTCTATTACAAAATAGTCTGGGGATGTCCCCAGATCCCCGCCCCGCTGGATCTGCCACTGGATAAAACTAGGTATTTAGCTGGTTCCATTAACTTGCCAATCGTTAACTGCCCTATAAAAGTGCCACCGAGGCGATTAACCTTACAGACTATATCTACGCCCCAAATATATATTATAAGTAATAAATAATATACAATAGATGGAAAGGTATACTTTAAGGGCGCAAACACTGACCACAAGTCGATCGTCCGGAATCACCCTGAAGAAAATGTACCAGCAAGTAAAAAACCCTAGCGTCCCACACTTATTTCGTATCCGCATCCTGAAAGGAATAAGGCAGCGAGTATATTAAAATATACTCGTAATACAATTCGTCTATGTCGCCGCGTATTTCGTAATCGCATAATTTATTGATTGACCCCATCACCACCAGGTAGATACATAGTCCATACCGTGCTCCAATAAAAAATTAAAGATAACCTTCCTATAAATTTTTACTTAACTTCGGAATTTCCAAGGCCAATTTAATTGAGTTACCAGTGTCTTCACAAAAGCCAATCACAATGATATCCCTCTGCAGTGCTATGGCACTAAGTAAGCGCCTAGGTAAAAGCAAGAAACGCTTAGGGTGCATTAAGCCTAAATATTATATCTAATATCCTTGAATTAAAAAAAAACATATTCCTGAAAATTAAACCAAGAAATCGATGCCGTAATTTCCTGAAAACCGGTGAACCCAAAGACTCGATTTTTTTTTGTACCTCCCTACTTAATAATTTTTTTCTTTGGTCTTATTTCTTTTTTCAGGTGCCATTTCTGGATCATTAAGTTTTCCGTATTTACATTATCTTTATTAGTGTAGAATTACTTGAAATAAAAAGTAACAGTAGTGAAATTCCAAAATATTTTTTATTGACCAACTTATAGTTATTATTAAGCTTAATAAAAAAGTAGGGTAAAATGTCCTAAATTCGGACACAGGTATTTAATTTTCCATATTTTAAATAATGATGTTACCATTCAATCACGATTTGGGGTTTAAAATTTAACTAACAGTATCCGTTGAAAGCACAACAGAGCATAACAACAAAGGCTTGCGTTGTCTCATATTCCCGGCTTGGCTCCCTAGTTAGACCGGGAGAAATGTTCGCGCGCTCTTTCTACCACGTATACGACTTCGGCAACTTGTCCCCCTCCCGCTCGCCGCAGAAACAAGTTTATGATCAGTCAGCCTCGAAGCGACCGTTGGCGTGGAATGACGCATCTGTACGTCATAAAGTCATAACCAAAACTGGCGCGTAGTTTTTCCGGGAAAAATAACGTTTAGCGGTGAAAATGTGTAAAGTTTTGTGAAAAATTATTAACGAAATAATATTCTTAAGTGCTTTAATATTTTATTAGTGGTTTTATTTAAATCTGATCTTGTGGAATGTGTGTTGCCGTAATAGTGAACGGAACTGCATAGGATTACCTTGATTGACAGTGCGTTCCAGGTGCGTTTAGCATCATGGGTGCATAGGGATTTTTGTTTGGTGCACGTGTAACAAAGTCCGTCGAGATGTGGACCCTGTGGCAACTTTCTCTGTTGACTCTGTGGATGACTTGTACAGGTAAGTCCGCTTCTGACTCAGACCCACCTAAAACTCTTTTAAACTTAAAAATAATGGTAAGGTAGGAATTTTTAAATACACGCATGCATGGGTTTTTTATTTCTTTTGATTATTTAATTTAAATATAATAAAAATGTAAACCCTGTT
Source organism: Monopis laevigella (assembly GCA_947458855.1). Taxonomy (NCBI): domain Eukaryota; kingdom Metazoa; phylum Arthropoda; class Insecta; order Lepidoptera; family Tineidae; genus Monopis; species Monopis laevigella. Next base: position 16,263,711 of record OX381587.1, read on the forward strand.
AATTATTTACTAGTATTGTACCTACCTTGTTGTTAATTTACTGCATATTGTACTTGACTAGAATAATTAAGCTGAAAAGCCTGTTTGGTTTATAAAAGTAGTCTTTTGCTCGTAGTTAATTGTACAAGGTACGACGGTATACTTACCTATAACAACTGCTTACTAGGTACTATTAACAAAACAGCTAAACGTCGCTGAGGTATATTTTTACGTACATTGCCGGCTTTACACGTTGCAATGCATAATCCGCCCGTAAACAAAATCCAATGCAATATGTCTGGCATAGTGCCGGACTTGAGACCTTTACATAAATAATAAACTGTACATTACTTTAAAATGTCACAATAGCGACGTTTCTTTTATTATTTCGTTTAAATAGGCAGGTATTTTTTTTTACTTTATTTAGAAGATTTTTTTTTTTTTTAGTTTGTAATTTGAATCAAATGCTACCTACCTATTTCTATGCGCGTGAATGAAGTTTATCAAACTGAATAAAATGTTTTTTTTAATATTTTTAATTGGTAAACCAAAACTTTTTTAATTTACTTAATTGATTTTATTTTAAACTTATTACCTATTGAATATTATTTCTTATCAATTATCTATGCAAATATGGATTTATTTTATATTTTAATAACCTACTTACTTAATAGTTTTATTTTTATTTTAAAGTTATTTACGTCAATGGTTATATAAAATATGAAGACTTAATGTAGTTCCATTGTACACCTACTAAATCTTTCTTTAGTAGTATGTAGTCCTATATACCTATCCAGCTTAGTTAATAATCCCCAAACATACTAGGTAGGGCCTATGGGTTCGTTTGTAAGCTCTGGGCATCAAGGTAGGTAGGTACCTAGTTTGTTTCTATACACATCATATACATCATCGCTTAGGCTTTAATTTAAAACGATGCATTTTTAGGTCTATCTATAAGTACTTAGTTTATATTTCAAATTAATTTTGTGGTTAAATCTACCCACAAATTTATAGGGTAATAGACCCAATAATTGTCACCCTAGATTTTTTTCCAAAGTTGAAGAATTTTATTGATGTTGTAATAATAATATGTAGGACAATTTACAGATATTGATCTGGTCACAAACTAAGCGCTAGACTATGTGTACCAGAAACAACGATATAATACATATATACAGCCTCCGTAGACTAGTGGTTGCGCCTTTGGCGTTGTATCCGGAGGTCGTGGGTTCGATTCCCACCCATGGCAAAAAATATTAGTACGTTTTTTTCTGTACAGTTTGTCATGGTCTGGGTGTTTATAAAATATAATATGTATTATATCGTTGCTTCTGGTACACATAGTACAAGCCTAGAGCTTAGTTTGTGACCAGAGCAATATGTGTAATTTGTCCTACATATTAAAAAAAAAATACATATTAAGTAATAGTAGTAGTAGATACCTATTTTAGTTTTTATAGTAACAAGTCGTGGTGTTGTTAAACTAGGTATACTATACTAAGTAGGTATATGAACCTGAAACTACTATACTAAAACATACTATCTACCTATATTTTATTCATAGAATAATACCAAAGAGTTTTTAATTAAAAAAAATATGTACATTTGTTTGACAACACCACTATAGTGCCTCGGAGAGCACGTTAAGCTGTCGGTCTCGGTTTCACTATACAAAATTGTGAAACTGTTTATAGATGGGTTATTGAGTAAATTCAAAACATCGCGACGAGCTAGCCACTTGTTCGTTGTAGGCTCATATCATCGGCTACGACGAGGTGGGATTTAAAACCCCGTTTAGGCGGCCTCGGCGCCGTAAGGCACCCGTGATGATACATATATATTTTATTTTTGCTATTTAATAAGTACCTATTTCGTTTTGTTGTAATTTTCAGGCAACAAAGTTGTTGGCTAAAAAAAGCGAAAAATATATTTTTGTGTTTTAATTTTACTATTACGCAAAACCAGAAATATTTTAGCAAATTCTGTGTATTAAAATTACACTTTATTTTATAAACACCTCGACCATGACAAGCTGTATAGAAAACCGTGCTAAGATAACATTACCTATAATATGCGATGAGTCAGAATCGAACCCACGACCTCCGGATATAACGTCAACGGCATAATCACTAGACCGCGGAGGCGGTCACATAAAAAGCTAGTAAGCTAAATTTTATGCAAATTAATATTTTTACATGCCGGGAAAGAAATTGGAACTCACCTTAACCTAAGGTGTCTTTAGTATTTTTTTAATTTTGTATTTCTCCTCGAGTTAAAAATTTATAATTAATTAACAATTCAGCAGTAGGTACCTATACAATTTTCAGAACAAGTAGCTTTTAGGAAAATCAGCCCAGATTTAATTACATAATTCATTAAATAACTAAGCATTAATTAACTCGCAATTAATTTATTCATTGACTCATCAAGTTTCTCAGAAAATTTAACCTAGGTATCTTTTAGCTAAATTGTTAATTAGATGTACTTACAGACAAAAATGCTATCGTAAAAACAAAAATATAGACGCTAAAAATCGGCAGGATAATCATATCGATTAAACTACGCCAAATCTACATAAAAATATAGGGAATTGCAATAAAAGCTAAAATCGCCTATCCAACCACGAGAACTAAAAATTAATTTAATCAATCAATGCTCAAGAAGTCAGCAGAATATCAACATTACTAATGACAGTAATGTTAAGACATAACACTATACAAATATATGTGTCGCAAATTAAAAAAGAAATGACACCTCCATACAAACTAGTAATGTTAAAATTACCAATTTGTATGGGGAAACCATTTTTGTTCATTGGCGACACATGGTTCCATGGGAGAAGTTGTTCGATTTTATCAGTAGAACCTTTCAACCTTTTAAATTCACCTGTATATATATATATTATCGGCTTGTTCCGTTTAGCCCTCAAAAGATCTACTAGGCGCAAATTTGTCTGATTATCCCCGTTTAAGCAACATTTTTCATTGATGTTTTACTCCTATTGGCTGTAGCGTGATGTTATGCCAATAGCCATCCTCGATAAATGGGCTATTCAACACTGAAATAAGTTTTTAATTCGAACCAGTAGTTCCTAAGATTGACGCGTTCAACCAAACAAACAAACTCTTCAGCTTTATAATATTAGTATAGATACGTGTGTTCGTTTTCATTGCATTTTTTTTACAGGCTGTAGGTAAGTAAAACAGGGTTCTACGGTGACCTTTTTTTAACTGGAGACAAGGCAAAAGGAATATACCTGCCTACCCGGTAAAGGGCCTGGCATAAAGTTCTCTCCTAGTTATATAATTACTTACGAGTCAAAGTCAAAATCATTTATTTAATGTAAATCTTTACAGATATTTATGAATAGTCAAAAAAAAAGTTTAACAATGAGGCCTTACTCCCGTATTCTAAGACGTACCTTAACTCCACTTTATACTCAAGGAACGTCTGTCTCTTTCCACCAAATGTCAACTATAAAAAGCAAGTTGAGACAGACGCTCCTTGAGTGAAGAGTGGAGTTAAGGAAACGTCTTAGAATACGGAGGTTAGAGTGCGTTTGGTTAGGCAGCTATTCATTAACAAAAGAACGACAAATATTTATTAAACCTCGATTAGAACTTAAACGCGATGGAATGGAAATCATAATATGTAAAATACTACCGAACCGAACACACACTAACTAGGTGGTTAGCTGATTCCATAGACCTGTCAATCATTATCTGCCATACAAGGGAGCCATCAAGGCGACCAACTTCACCGACCATAGCATAGAGTACTAGTTATTGCCACCAACTTTGTGTGCGTGTATTTTAAAACAGTAACAAACAAAACAACCCGGCAATGAGGTTTCTAATTAAATAATAATAAGTACATAACAAGCAATAATAAATTTCGTGAGGAGTGACTGGAACCTGTGGGCTCAGTGGTTGAGTTGAGTACCTTGCCGCGAAAGCAGGAGTGTTCCACTACGCGCTTTAGGCATAACGCTACAAGTACTCGGCCGTACCTATGGAAAGGTATTGTTTTAGATGGCTCAGGGCTGCCGCTCGCCGGCCGAGTATGTTCGATACTCGATCACGCGCCGCGTCGTAATATTAATACTAACTAAAATGAGGTCTAAAACTTATTGAATCGCATTCAGCTGCTTATATAATAGGAACAAGGATCCGGGCCTCAAGTTTTCACACTTCCAAAGGAACTTAAACGATAAGAAATAAAACCACGCCTACCTATACATTATTATTAGGCTATACACTAAAAAAATATCAAAACGTATGTCCAGTAGTCTGTTAATAAGAATGCAAAAATTTTCTATCTACCAAATGTTGACCACATTTGGTGACGAATCATTTATTATAGTATAGTTATTTATGTCTCTTCTATTTACGTACTTTGATAGATATTTAATTACCTACTATAGTATAGCTAGGTATTTAAAAGTTCTGTTTACAAGGTCAGGTTTAGTTTTGATAAGGTACACTACCATGCACTAACTATTACTAGAAATATACGTACGTAGTAGGTACAATCGGTCTTCCTTTAAAGATTATTCTATGAAGTTCAGTTAGGATATTCATAATATGACATAATAGACCGAAAAGCAATATTTAGTAGACAATGTAGTGTGCCGTATGGCTTACGTATCTTCTTAGGTTGAAGTACCTATGCAGCAAACAACCTGCAACAAAATTGTTGTATGTACTTACTACTAAGTACCTTACCTAGATTTATTTAAAAGAAGACAACCCTAACGTCGTAAGAAAAGAAAAGAATTACGCGATAGAAAGAGAGTCAACTTTTAGGTGAATATTAATGTAGACCATTAGCGCTCTGCGATCTGAAATGAACTGTATTGTGTCAGTGCAAGAGTCGTTATTTATTTTATTGATTTTTCGGAGTGGAGCTTCTGTACTTGTACTATTATTTCTTCTGTGGCGAAAGCGAAGATTATGCGTTCAAATCGCGCCCATCAGGATTTTTTTCTTTGCTTTTTATCTTTAAAAAACAACATAAGATTATCCTGATAAGAAATTTATGAAAATATATAAATCTAGCTAAAAATAATAATTAAAAAAAATATGTGTGTGTTGATGAAATACGCAAAATATTACTCACAATCTGTCAGTAATTCGATTTTTAATCCAATGCGTGTTTTTACCGACAAACAGACAAAAAAATCGAATAATATTTTTTTACATCGATATTCTCGCGTCTTCTAGTACTTTATATATATACCTACAGACACGGAAAGTCTAGTATATAGATAAACCTCAAATTACACATAAAATTTAATTTAGGAAAATCCAGACAAATTAAATTTTGACCTTAAAGTCGCCGAAGTTTCTATGAAGTTAATACTCAATATATATTTCATCTTAGGGACTCGCCAACCTCATTTACTCGTAGTTTATATTTAAGTTTACTAGTCGATTGTAAAGTTCTACCTATACTTAAAGCTGTGTTTACAGTTTTCGGGCTTTATTCGGGTTTCAGTAGTTCCGGGTAAGCAAATATCTATAACTTTCGGAAAATTATTTTATTTGAGGGATTTCCAATAATAATTTCTACCAAAATAGATGGAACAGACCAAGCCTCTATTTTTAACAGTTGTAGATTGTGTGACAAGGTTCTATTTTAATATTTAATAAGGCATTGGTATCAAAGATCTCTAGAAGAAGCTCTAAAATATTAATACTTGTATTGGGCTAGAAAATGCATTTTTTTTTTAAATTAATGGCTGGTGATGCTGTGGTTGATGAGTACGCGGCTGTGCTTAATTTATTCAAAAAAGTTATAACTCAGTTTACTCAGTATAAAAACCAAAATATGAGATTAGCCTGCGTTTTAAAAGATAACATTTTTATCGCAGAAGGTCGCCATTAGGACAATGTTTGTTGCTTCAGGGCTGCATTTACATGTAAATATCCCAAACGTGACGATTACACCGAAAATATTTGGGTCAGTTAGCCAAGTGTTTCACAGAATTTTTTACTCAAAAAAATACTAAATTTGTTTTGTAGACCGTGAGTGAAAGAGGCAATTCGAATGGCAGTCCCTTTTCTAGGTATGCTCGGAAATTCTTAAATTTAAAACCACACTACGTGCATGTTGGCAGAAACACAATTACAATGTTACAAACTCGGAGCGCTTAATGTAACGGTTAGTTAGACTTCTGAACTAAGTTTCCGACTGACCAAATTCGTTTTGCTCAATTGGACGAAGTTTGCTTCAGCCATCAAGAAGAACTCTTAGTTTCAATGAGATTAAAAATAAAACAGAGTAGGTACGTAATAAGACTGGATTCTATGGCTGAGTTCCACCAAAATAAACTCTCTGTAACTATAACGATTATAGTTAAAAATGACGTCTAATGCTGAATTTTTATTATTAGTCTTCGACTGCTTTTTATCTTTGGATACCATGATTTAAGAAGTTTGTTTTGTTAAATTTTTCGTTCTTATTTTTCAACCCTTATTTAACGTAGTTAACTAAGTATCCAACCATACTATGTATGTGTTTCCTTCTTCTTATAATCTCGAGTCTTTTAAACGAAGCGTGTGTATAGGCATCTTAAGCAATAGATGCAATCAACGATCGTAATTGTTGGTTGCATTTGTTCTTGGACCTTCATACTGCTTTCCATCAGGTAGATGTTAGGTCACATGCTGAGCTCTCATTAAAAAAATACTAATAATAAATGCGTAAGTAACTCTGTTTGATTGTTACGTTTTCAAGCCTAAACCGCTGAACCAATTTAGATTAAATTTGGTATGGAGATAGTTTGATACTCTGGAAAGGACGTAGGGTATATCAGTTTTCGACATATTTGTTAACTTTTTGAGTACTTAAATAATTTGGTACATAAGAAACTGAAATTACCTAAGTACCAATATTATTTTCATTCCCTTAAAATAGCGGTCAAGTGTCTTCTGTTCGAGCACTTAGGGTTCTGTACATAAAAAAATAAAATGGGAAGAATAGAAGGTTTATGGGAAATATTAGAAAGGTAAATTAAAGAAAATAATTTTGTCACAGCAACCATTTCAGATAAGTAACACATTTTTTCAACTAATTAAAGCGTGCGAAGCCGCGGGCAAGCTAGTATTTCATATAATATAGAACCTCATTGGTTCCGTCAGAGTGGCAAAAAAGTTAGCAAGCTACTTCTCACCTGCGTGCCCCGGTGCGTGTCCAAATTAAGGGCTAAGTAGGTACCTCCCTGTTGGAAGGGTTTTGTTTTATTGCTACCGGCTTTACGAGCCCGCCGAGTCCCTCAACAAGGCAATTGTGGCGAAAGCGAAATAATGAAATCCCTTTCTTTTTTTATGTACTTACGTAGGGTACCGGAGTATTCATTTATTCGAACCTGAAATGAAATGGAACCTGTCATTCTGCGGGTGAAATACATTGCGCGCTTTTGTTTTATTTACCAAACTTCTTTAGCTAAAACTCCTCTGGGATGGATGTTATACATTTTTTAGATTAGAACGCTGTATTACTAATTTGAGTAGGTATATAGGTGGTTTTGCGAAAATATCTTTTATAATTTAACACCGGTATTCATACAAACTTAATGAGTCTTTGAAGAACGCTTTAGTTATAATTAGGTTGTCTTTTTTAGCAACATAAATGAACACGCGTAAAAGTGACCTTCTAGTTGGTTATGTGGTGTGTGTTCGGTTTGGTTTCTATTAATTTTTATGTACGAGTATGTGTGGGAGGAATGACGGCCTAACCAAACGCACACTTAGACCGTATACTAAATATAGATGAAGCGACTTTAAAGTTAAGAAAGGTGTGATCGACTATAGACCTTTAGGTTTTACTTATTAGGAAGTAATTTTAATTTATATTTTTATTGTTGACAAACTATTTGAAAAAAAAAATTCTAATTACTTATTTTTCGCGATTTTTACTTTTGCGGAATGTCTAATAGTTTTTGTTTGTATTTTTAATTTTGTAAATATTTTATGTTTTACTTAATTACAATTTATTGTTATTTTTGATTTTTTACAGGAAATAAATGATGAGTTTTATTATACTTTTGCAAACTTTTGCGGAATGTCTAATAGTTTTTTTTTTTGTATTTTTAATTTTGTTAATATTTTATGTTTTAATTTAAATTTATTATTATTTAAGTATTATTTTTTATTTTATTTATTTAAAATACTTTATTGCACAAAATTACAAAATAAAATTGTATAGTAAATGAATGATCAGTTTTATTATAATTAGAAATGCTTTTCGATTGTTTCACAAAAAACTAACTGCACTATTCATTTTGGAGAGTTCGCGTTGTATTCTATGGTTGATTTAACAATTGATTCGGTCCATTGTAACTTTTCCTAGGTTCTACTAGGTACCTAGATATTTTTCTAAACCAATAAAGTTCTAACATAAACCTGTTTAGAATAGCAAGATAATCTTTTATTAGCCACTCAAGTTACTCTCTAGAAAGAAATTAATGCACAGCCTATCAAGATATGAGGAGAATCAAGTTTAACAAAACCGGTTTCAGGCTGCACAGGTGTTCATCGGTTTGGATAGAATAGAGGGAGCTGGAAGGTTTCACTCACCTCAATACCAAAATAACTTTCAACGTAAAGAAAAAAGTTTTAAATGGCTTTTTTCTTTTAGGCTGAGTAGTTATTGAGTACCTAGAAGAATTATTTAGTTTCAAGAACTTACTTTCTGTACCTAATGGTTTAAGATGTTTAAAATGTATGCGTACAGACTAGTTTTGCCAGATTTTTTTTTCATTCTGAAAAAAAAAAAGGGAGAAATCTACAAAAAAAACAAATCATTCTAATGACATTTCTGATGAAAGGGGATATTAAATTAATTGTTAAATATTAAATCCAATAAAAACAAAAACATATTCTTGTTGGATTTACGAGTAACATAATTATTTAAGAAAAAAAATGTACCTATATCATATAAACTATGATTATATATTGTCCTGAGATTTCATATCTCTCTCAGCTAGTTCGCTGGTTTTTCTCAACAACCGTCCATCAACCTGACGGAATGATTTTTGAGTTTCATTTTTATAATATTATTATTTTAGAGCATTTAATTTTGTGAAGCTTCGTTGTCTATTTCTTGTTGTTGATGGGAAGATGAGATGTTATTTGATAAGAAACGTGCAACTATTTTCGAGGTATTTAGTGCAGCTTGTTTTTGTAATATATCAATTTTTATATTATGGGATAATTCTTGACAGTATTTTGTTAAATTTGTTGTAATAACTCCAGTACATCCTACTATTATTGGTATAATTTTAATATTTTTGCAATTATATAATCTTGTCATTTCACGTTTTAATGGCTCGTATTTAAGGCATTTTTCTATTTCCTTATTGTGAATGTTGTAATCAGATGGAACGGAAATATCAATAAGAAAGATTTGATTTGTTATTTTATTAGTATACACTATGTCTGGTCTATTATGTGGAATAACTGAATCGGTGTGTATAGGAGTTTCCCATAGTATTTTGGCTTCTAAATTTTCGGTTACATTTTTAAATTCTGTTTTCCACCAATCTTTATTATAATCAAATTTGTGCTTTTTCATTATTATCCAATAAATATATTTTACTAAATTATTATGTCTGTGTATATAGAGGTTATGAGCTAAGACAACACATCCAGATGTTATATGTTGTATGGTTTCATCTTTATTTCTGCATAATCTACATCTTCCATCAATATCCATTTTATAGATGTCTCTTTGTTGCTGCTTAGTAACAATAGCCTGATCTTGTATGGCAAATATACTAAGTTCTAAAATATTAGGAATGTTACATGTTTTAAGCCAGGAAAATGATAAAATAGTGTTATTAAATTCACAATCCAAAATTTTGCGTGGAAACTGACCTCTTAATGCCTTTTGCCTCCATTTATAATTTAAAAAATTACTTTCGGCTTTCTTTAAATTATTTTCATTGATATTGTCTTTATTAATATTTAATTCTTCAATAAATAAATTACTTTCTTTAATGATGCTGTGTTTTTCTTTAATGTTTTCAAAATAATAAATTGTTTTTATTAATGGGTCTTCAGAATTTTGTATGTATTTATTATATAGTATAATACTTCTTTTATAAAGTAATTCCAAATTTAAAAGTCCTCTCCCGCCTTCATCTATGTTTAGGTAAATTCTTGTGTTATCTGCATTTTTTTGATGTATTTTGTACATTGTCAACATTTTTCTTGTTTTTATATCAAGATCCATTAAATTTTTTGTTGTATAATCAAGTACTCCAAATGAATATAAAATAACAGGTATGGCATAAGTGTTTATAGCTTTTATAAGGTTTCGAGCGTTTAAAGAAGTTTTGCATATTTTTTTTATTCTTTTAAAATATTCACAACGTAAATTTTGTTTTACTTCATTGTAATTATTCTTTCCGTGTTCATTAAATCCTAGGTATTTATAATTTTCATCAATTTGTAACTCATTAATTGTAAGTCCATTTAATAATTGCATTCCATTCCCATATGTACATTTCCCATTTTTAATATGAAGAATATTACATTTTTCAATTCCGAATTCCATTTTAATATCATTTGTAAATATTTCTGTAGTATCTAATATAACATTCAAATCCCTTTCGTTTTTAGCAAATAATTTAATGTCATCCATATAGATTAAATGGTTTATTGTGTCTTTATTTCTTAATATATATCCTTTTCTGTTATAGTTTTGCAATAAGTTAGATAACGGATTCAAAGATAAACAAAATAATAATGGTGATAAAGTATCTCCTTGAAATATACCTTTACAAATCATAATTGGTTTAGTTACTATAATTTCATTCTTACCTTTTGCAGTCATTGTAACGTTCCATTTCTTCATTGCGTTTGAAATAAAATTGATTATATTTACTGGAATTCGATAAATATTTAAACATTTTAGTAAAAAATCATGTGGTACACTATCAAATGCTTTTTTATAATCTATCCATATCATACTAAGATTTTTTTTTGTGTCTATAGCGTCTTCTATAATAATTTTATTAAGTTTAAGTAGATCTTTACATCCTCTAGAATTCTTAGAACATCCTTTTTGGTAAGTTGATAGTATATTATTTTTATTGCAATGATCATAAATGATGTTAGATAAAATAGATGTAAGTAATTTGTACATGGTTGGTAGACATGCAATAGGGCGCCAATTTTGAGGTTGTTCTGTATTTTCATTTTTTGGGATTAATGTTACAAGACCGGAACAAAACCAATCGTCTAGTGGTACATTATTTTGTATAACATTATTGTATGCTTTAAATATAAATTCATGGGCAGAATCAAAATACTTTAAATAGTAATTTTGTAGTTTATCTGGGCCAGGTGATTTCCAATTTTTAAGTTTTTTAACAGCTTCTTTTAATTGTGTATATGTAATCATTGTGAAGTTACATTCCTCTTTGATATTTACATCTTGTATAATTTTGTTAATCCATACGGCATTTTTGTTATAATAATTTGCTTTGCTTAGTATATTACTCCAAAAGTCTTCAATTTCATTTTTGGTTGGTAATTTTTCAACATTATTTTTTTTATTAAATTGTATTTGATAAAATTGTCTTTCATTATCTTTGAATAATTTGTTTTCTTGTTTTGTTTTTATAATTTTATTATATCTTTTAATTCTTCCTGCCAAAACTTTAATTTCTTGTGTTAATTTTTCAATAGTATTATTTAATATATCGTTTGTGATTATTTTATATTTATTGTACAAATAACCTTTGATTTTTATCATTCGATATGTTAAACTTAAAGGTTCTTTTTTTATTTCAATTAATTGGCCTAATTCTTTTCTAATACATTCAAGTTTTTTTGTAATTCTTATTTTCCAAGTAGGTATATTATTATTGATATGGTTATCACTTTTTGAGAATATTTTTTGTTTATTCATTTTTATTAAAGTTACAGCAGCAGCATACAATACTGTATTTATTCCTTTAATATCATTGTAAACATTTAAAACATTTGGTAAAAAAATATTTAAAATTTGTAAGTTTTCAATAAATTGTTTGTTGAATTTTACTTTAGGTAGACTATTCCTATCCGAAATGTTTGTATCTATATATTTATAAAGATTGAGTTTAAATTTTTGAATAATTTCTGGTTCTTCATCTTCTTCAATATCATAATATAAACATTCAGATTCTGCAGTTGTTGTATTGTTTACTTCATTTACAATACATTCTGTAACATTTTCATGTTCGTTTGTATTAGTTATTGCTGGTATATTTGATAGGTTTGATATATTTGCTACTTCAACATCAGTTTCCATTCTAGTTGCATATAATTTTAATTGTAATAATTCTTCTTCGGATAACATGTGATATGTTATAATTCTTTTGGCTTGAGTAGAAAGTTTATGTCCATTTAACCGTAAAATTTTTTCATTGTTTGGGTTTCGACTTTTAAATAAATTAAACATTTTTTTTATGTATCCTGCACCGTTAGCTCTTGCGTAATAGTAGCAAAATATTAATTCTTTCATTTCAGCTCTATTCCATTTACATCTTTTATCAGTAGATCTTGGTGATATTTCAAAATTTTGTTCATTGACAATTATGCTGTTATTATTAATTATGTTGTTTTCATTTTGAATATTATAATTTTCATTTTCATAATCAGCATTAACTTTTAAAACAATTTCTTGTAGAATATCTTCTTTAATTTTTTTTTTATTTAATATTGTTCTCGCCTGGTTACTTAATGAATGGCCATTATATTTTTTTGTTGTTACATTAATTTGATTTTTTTCATTATATAGGGTAAGTAGTCTATTTAAATACCCGCTTCCTTCAATTTTTGCTCTATAATAACAATAAATTAACTCCTTCATTTTTTCCAAGGACCATTTTTGAGTATTATTTCTTTCGTTATATTCATTAGTCCTGGATGATGTTGGTAATGACCCGGCAATATTTAAATTAGAACATTCAATATGCAAGGAATCATTATTATTTGAAGAACTGTAGGAGTTAAAACACCCATGATGTGATGTAAATTCAGGTGTTATTCCGACAGATGTTATATTAAAATAGCACGCAGTGTCGGTACTGGGTGTATCCTGATGATCATCCTCAGGTAGCACATTATAATCCATTGAAAACTATTAGTAATAATTTATAACTTTATGTTATGTCATGTCTATATATTTTAAGCTCTTGATTTTGTGCGTTGCTATGAAAATAATATCCTATAGCAACCATTGTTTAGAATTTTTACATTAAATTAAATTAAAATAATTTGTTGTTATTCAGTATTTAAAGTTGATTTTTGTAATTGTAAAAATATTTTCTATCAAATAAATAGTATAATTAATAAACTTCCCTATAAAATCTTATTAGATTTGAAAGTAAAACTTGTTGTGTAATTGATTTTGAACAAATTGGACTTATCTTTTTTCCAGCTTTATGTTCATCCACACAAACAATTTTCATGAATATTCCTTAATTTCTGTACACATTGAACACTAATTGGTAATAGATTTTTCAAAATTATAATAAATATAATATAAAAACTGGGGAGCACATGTGACACGTGTCAAGGATATTTTTATATATATATATATATATATATATATATATATATATATATATTTTTATATTTTAAATATTCATTATAAATCATAAAAATATTAGGCAAGGGGTATATTTATTTCATACAAACGGTGCGTATGAGTACCTGCTTATCAGCCGTAGCACAGAAGAAATAATAGTACAAGAACACGATTGACTTTGCTATAACAAATCGAGTACGTTTAAAATACGGGACAGAGTAAGTCCCGGCGGGACATTTAAATTTCCTCCCAAAATACGGGACGTCTGGCAACACTAGAGACAGACAGATGAACTCCAGAGTCTTATACATGGTGACTTTGAAAGGATGTACTTTAGGCTAATATGAGGTTCTGCTGATCAATACGAACAACTTTTCCCATGAAACCATGTGCCGCAAATGAAAAAATATTGCCTTCTCCATACAAACTAGTAATGTTAAAATGGCCAATTTGTATGGGGAAACCAAATATTTTTTTCAATTGCTACACATGGTTCCATGGGAGAAGTTGTTCGATTTGATCAGCAGAACCTAATATTAGCCCAAAGTACATCCTTTCAAATTAACCCTATATAATGTAACAGTTCTTTTGATATTTATTTTGGGACCCTAAACATCTTCATGCTGGAGTATGAATAAACTCCAAGTCATTATCTTCAATTCCACTTTACACTTAAAGAATGTATGTCACATTCTATCTTTCTTAATTTGACATTTGGTGGAAAGAGACGAGGTGTTTTTAGAATAAAAAGTTTATGACATAATACAGACGGGTGAATACTTTTGTATGGGAATAACGGAGCGTTACTGTAGATTATAGGAATCCGCCATTTGCACATGGGCTTAAGTTATTTTCAGCGCTATTTAGAGACGATTCGCTAAAACCAGTACTTATAACCTAAACCGTGTTCTAAATTGATTTTATAATTAACTTTTGTTGCACGTCAACATGTCCGAGAGAAAACAGAGATTTAGCTAGTCCTGGTTTCTGAATACTTAGAAAGGTTTTGCTAAACCTCTATATTATAGAAATAAATAAAGACAAAATACATTAGACCATGGATTAGTTTGTTATAAATATCAAAGTGTCTTGAATGGAGATATATGTTCAAATCCGCCCGATCTTTACATCGCATGGATATTTGGGGCGTAGATATAGTCTTTTAGGTTAGTCGCCTAGGTGGCACCTTTGTAGGTCAATGGAACCGGCTAACCACCTAGTCTTACACTAGTTGGTTATGTGGTGTGTTCGGTTTGGCTGCTATTTATTTTTATGTGTGGGAGGAGTGACGGCCTTACCAAGCGCATACTTATTTGACCTTATACTAAATACCTATATATTTTTTGACTCTTCATGTAACCTAAAGGTTTACATGAAATAAATATTTTAGACTTTTGGCATTATAGGATTATGTATAATGATTTCACGATAACGCAAGGAGGATATTAAACTACACTTAAAATGCAAATTTGTCTTTGTCGCCGCCTATTTTGTACCCGCACCATTTAACCGGCATATTGGGAGCGATCAATGTTGTTAAAAAACAATGTATTGATCGACCCAGTTCATGGACTTTGTAGGTCTGCTTACCATCAAGAAATAATAAAAAATACGTTGACATAGAATAAAAGGGACAAAACTTTGAGCCTTTTGCATTGTATCCGGAGGTCGTGGGTTCGATTCCCACCAATGGCAAAGTGTGTATAATATGTGTTATATTATTATTTCTGGTACACATAATACAAACCTAGAACTTAGTTTGTGACAAGAGCAATATGAGTAAATTGTCCCACATATTTTTATATAGCGTTTATATATTTAAATCCGCCTATCACGAGATAGGTTTGCTAATATGTAAAAATATGTACCTGTTTATTAGAGCTAGGATTATGTATAACGCAAAAGGGTAAAGAAAGGATACCGCCCACGTTATTATTGTATTAAATTACTAATTAGCGAAAAGCCTATCTTTATGAAAACAAACAACAAGGTAGGTTAACCTAAGGCGAGTACCTGAAATATTATGTAAAATTCTTTGACGCTTCTACTTTGCCTACACAGTACATAGTACAAGTTAATTGAGGACACTGTAAACATTTTATAAAAAAACTGCAGCGACACGAAAGTGATTTTAACAATAAATTATTGTGTTCATATCACGTAACTGTGTACGTTTTTGTACCTTATTGCTTAGGTTTTACAGTCTATTTTTAACTAGGTGAATTTGGGCGAGTTAGAAGCATCGATGTATTCGCTCGTCAGTGTACTTTGTCGCTTATGTATACTAACGCATAAATCTATATCGACAACGATATTAAATGGACTCGGTTACGCTTTTGTTTGCTTTTTCACCTGTAATGGTTTAGTTACCCACTTATTTTTTTTTTATTATATAGCTACCTAAACTCTGAAATAAAATTCGATATCAAAAATGTAAACAAAAATCCTGTTTTTTTTTATAGAGCACGGCATGTGAGTTTTTATCTACCTGATGGTAAGCAGACCTACAAAGTCCATCAATGGGGTGGCTAAATTATGCGGTTACGAAATGAACAGTGTTTTACTTTAATTTCAAAACTGATAAATGGTTGTACTTGTAAGCCTCGCTTGTAGGTTTTACTTGTTTAATAATTGCGAAAAATTCTTACGAAACATTTTCGTACTTTTTTGTTAACAGCAACATTTTTATTATCTTTTTAAAAATCGAATAAAAATGATCTAAGTATTTATTCTGTAGTTAAGTAGATATTATGTTATACTGTCCCGGGGCCAGGTGCAGTAAAGCGGAATTAATAGTGTAACGAACACCTATCCCGCATGTCCATGTAGTCAGAGGCGGACTAATAGACGCCTCATTCTAATAT
This sequence comes from Monopis laevigella, assembly GCA_947458855.1. Taxonomy (NCBI): domain Eukaryota; kingdom Metazoa; phylum Arthropoda; class Insecta; order Lepidoptera; family Tineidae; genus Monopis; species Monopis laevigella. The sequence continues at coordinate 16,280,135 of OX381587.1, forward strand.
CATTGCAGTGTAGAAATGTGAAATTGCTTGTTTCGGGCGTCCTACGCCGTTTGAGCAGCCGCCTCATTCTAATATCATTGCAGTGTAGAAATGTGAAATTGCTTGTTTCGGGCGTCCTACGCCGTTTGAGCAGCCGCCTCATTCTAATATCTTTGCAGTGTAGAAATGTGAAATTGCTTGTTTCGGGCGTCCTACGCCGTTTGAGCAGCCGCCCTATTCTAATATCTTTGCAGTGTAGAAATGTGAATTTGCTTGTTTCGGGCGTCCTACGCCGTTTGAGCAGCCGCCTCATTCTAATATCATTGCAGTGTAGAAATGTGAAATTGCTTATTTCGGCCGTCCTACGCCGTTTAAGCAGCCGCCCCATTCTAATATCTTTGCAGTGTAGAAATGCGAAATTGTTCTGTGCGCAACAACATTGAATTCGGTTCTTTTATTTAATTTTTTCACATGTCGTATTCTCACTAGGATATAACTTAGGTTTGGGAGCAGAATTTTCGTCGTTCATAAGGAAAGTCCGCCACTGCTTGTAGTAGTAAGCCTTTATAATCAGGTAGTTCATAGGTATTACATATTTATAACATTTATAAGTGCTTCTGGGATCTAGCTAGCTGCTATTGACTCTATGAGAGGTGTGTAAGTGGTGCGCTTGCTATGATATGTAATGTATATAATATGGTAATAAATAATAAGATATTTATGTAAAAAATGTTGGTTGAGTGTAAAGTGAGTTTTGTGGCATCTTGGTTGTCGAAATTTCACTGTTTTAAATTACAAAATATAATGCAAGTGCCACGCAGCCTCGTAAATTTTATGCTGCCGGTGTGAAGTAATTTAAAATTGTCATTGATTAATGTTTGATGATCTTTAACGGGTGTTTAGTATTATTCTCAGAGCATGGCGGACAAGTTATAGGTACTTACATTGTTTACAATATACGTATGTACGTGGTGGCCGAGTCGGTTAGACCTTAGACTTAAAAAACCCTTAGGTCCTTGGTTCAAACCCCGGTGTGTACCGATGAGTTTTTAATCTAAAAATGTATGTACATTTTTTTAACAACACCATCTTAGTGCTTCGGAGAGCACGTTAAGCTATCGGTCTCAGTTTCACTATACCAACTTGAGAAACTGTTTATAGAGGGGTTATTGAGTCTATCCAAACATCGCTACGAGCTAGCCACTTGTTCGGTGTAGACTCATACCATCGGCTACGACGAGGTGGGATTAAAATCCCCCCCGGCTGGGTACCCTGGGGCCGTCTAGGCGGTCTCGCCGCGCCGTAAAGCACCCGTTATGATATATATATATATATATATATATATATATATTGTTTAAAATCTTATTCATATAGGTAAAAAAATGTTTAAGACGTACATTGTTTAAAATCAAGATATACAAATATTTAAGTATAGCTACTTATATAGTACGCACTTAAACTATAAAGTATACCAAATTTAGGGCTTCAATTTAACAAGATAATTATTAATAGCGGTAGTAGAGAGGTTCTATGAAAATATGTAGTGTTTTCATTAGACCTTAGCCGCCCTGACAGAACCGCCCGCCCTAGTTTGCGAAGGACGTCATTCGGCTATTAAACCGATGATTAATTACTACGAGTCTTACCAAAACCTAAGTTTAAAAAGAATGCGAATTTCGGATAAGTGAATTATTATGTTGAGCACCTTTGTGGTAATGATTGATGGCTAGTATTTTGTCAAAAGAAAAATTGGGATTTTTGTTTAAATAATAAATGAGAATTCTGTTCTAGTTATTATTTGATGGGTTTTATGAAGTATTTAGTCTGAAAATGATAGATAGATGTAGAATAATAGAATGATGAATTATATAGATCTTATTAAGGTTAAATTAAATATAAATAGAATAATACTAGAAATTATTTATTTAAAATATATACTAATTATAAGATATTAAGTAATATTACAAACTATTGGCGAAAGTAATTTAAGGAGTGACCAAAAACAATCAAGGATATCTTGAAAAAGTACCCATAGCACTGCGTTTCCGCGTTGGATTGCTATGGATAGTTTTTGTCCTAAAAGAAATCCTGATTTTGGATTCCCGGTCACTCCTCTAAGTCTTATAACACTTATTTAAAACTTAATAAATTTTACTAGTGACTACCTATGTATTATAGAGTGTTAAGTAGGTACCATAAAAAAGAATGAACTTTTCAGGAATATATTAACCTAATATATAACGTTTACCAAGTAAAAACCTAATAATGAAAATAATAATATTTAAGATTATTTTATCTAATCCGACAAAAGGTTTTTTCAAATAAAATATTACATACTTATGTAATAAGCTGGTTAAACCGGGAGGGTAATTTGAATAGGATTTTTTAAATATTTATTTCGTTGGTTATGATTGTTGGGAGGACTCTCGGGACTTGTTTAAAGGTTTTTTATTAGAATTAAAACTATGGATTGTACCGTATCAAATTTTTAGTTTTTCTGTACAGTTTACCACGGTCTGGGTATTTATAACATATAATATGTATTGGTATCGTTGTTTCTGGTACACATAGTACAAGCTTTTAAGCTTAGCATGCAGGGCATTATGTTTAAAAAAAATCCTACATATTATTATTATTATTGAATTTGTTGGGCGGTCAGCAGATCAAATTCATTTATACTCGTATCCGTATACAAAAATTGTTTAGTTAGTTTAAAGGAATATTGTCACCGTTTGACCTCCTGATGGAATTGCCAATGTGCTATATCATCAATAAATGAAAATATCATCTTTTTACATTTTATAATGATTTTTTAGGTAACAGTTCAAATATTTAGGCAGTTTAATAACAAGTGACTCCAGAAAAACAGGCATTTAATAACAAAGCAAATCTGTTTAGATCCAAAATTTTAAATAAAGTTAGGAAAAGATTAATAAAAAATTATATATGTTATATGGTTTCGAAACGTGGACACAGAAAGATAGAGAGAGGCTGAAAGTTCGAAATGTGGTGTTGGAGAAGAATGGAGAGAATCTGCTTGACTGAGAAGAAGTAGAATATAGAAGTGTTAACAATGGTGAACGAGAGAAGAACATTATTGGAAATAATAGAAAACAAGAGAAATAAAAGGAATTATTGATTGGAGGATAAAGGGGAAGAGGAAGGTTGAGAAGAAGATACGTAGATGAAGTAAAAGAGAAAATAAGTGTCACTTCGTACAGGGAGGTCAAGACGTTGGCCGAGAACAGGCAGGAGTGGCGATTGCTTCATCGACTAGAGCCTACCTAGCTCTTAAATTTAAGAAGAAGAATGAATTTATAGAAGACAGATTGTTCCACCACATAGATAACTAACGATACCTGTAAAGGAAACATTATCAGAATATCTGATTTGACTTTATATTTGTGTGTGAATTCCCTTGAGCCTGGCTCCGGTAAGTTGCCGCAGTAATGTACTTGGCAATTGCGAACGACATCCAAAAGAGATCAAAGGTACGATTAAATTTGGGGAATTCAAAGAGGAACTTACTTATCTAAATAACTTATCACAATCGCGATTTATCCTCCTTTAGTTATTTTTTCCAATAACTTATAATGTATATATTAATAATATAAAGGACAATTTACACGTATTGCTCTGGTCACAAACTAAGCTCTAAGCTTGTACTATGTGTACCAGAAACAACGATATATTTGTATACCTTTATTTTTCTACGTTATTCAAATTTATTTGAAACATTAAACATATATATAAGTTATTGGAAAAAATAACTAAAGGAGTGACCAAAAACAATCAAACATTTATTGAAAAAGTACCCATAGCACTAGGCGTTTCCGCGTTGGATAGCTATGGATACTTTTTGTCTATGAACTCGTTTGACATTTCGTTTTATAGGCCATTTAAAACATTAATGCGGTTCCATATATTATTATTAGTTTCAAGATTATAACTCATAGTCATAAATCAAACTGCTTTCCATAGATACCCACATTTTTTTTATTAATAATATAAAGGACAATTTACACGTATTGCTCTGGTCACAAACTAAGCTCTAAGCTTGTACTATGTGTACCAGAAACAACGGTATATTTGTATACCTTTATTTTTCTACGTTATTCAAATTTATTTGAAACATTAAACATATATATAAGTTATTGGAAAAAATAACTAAAGGAGTGACCAAAAACAATCAAACATTTATTGAAAAAGTACCCATAGCACTAGGCGTTTCCGCGTTGGATAGCTATGGATACTTTTTGTCTATGAACTCGTTTGACATTTCGTTTTATAGGCCATTTAAAACATTAATGCGGTTCCATATATTATTATTAGTTTCAAGATTATAACTCATAGTCATAAATCAAACTGCTTTCCATAGATACCCACATTTTTTTTTCATAGATCCTTTTTTATTTGATGTTTTTTTGTTTTATATACTTTTGCATATATATGTAGGTATATAAGGTTCAATAAAATCTATAAACATTCCAAATTTCAAATAAACGGATCAGTAGTTTTCGAGGATTTGGTGCGGACAGACCAGACATAACCATTTTCACTAATAAAGAATTCGGAATCGATTTTTTAAGTAGGTAACTACACCTGGTTTTGGTAATACTTTACCTAATGTTATGGAAAAAAGTCGAGGCTTTTCAGCTGTCCCACGACTCACTCAGCTCCGCCCCGCGCCGTTTTCCTTATAAATAAAATGAAAAATGAAAATATATATTTTCTTAACAGAATAAAAATTTACATAAAAAATAATAAAAGGTAGAGGTCACCTATTAAGTATAAGGATACTTGAGTTAGGCGAAAAAAAAAAGAATAAATAATTTGTCCCCCTTTGCCGTTGAATTCAGTTCGATTCCCATTAATGGCAAAAAAATATTATTACGTTTTTATGAACTCTATCGTGTAGTAGTCTGTCATGGTTTAAGTGTTTATAACATATAATTTATAGTGATTACATACAGTTCAAGTATAGTATTCTATACAGTAAGTATAGAATATAAAACATATTATATTTTATAAATATCCAGATCACATGACAAACTGAACAGAAATCGAACCCACGACCTCCGGATACAACGCCAAAGGCGCAACTAGTCTACGGAGGTGGCCCTACATCTAAAAAAAACAATGTCGCCGCTCATATCTACTGAAGCTGTTGTACCTACATAGGAAATCTATGACGATGGTAGTTATTAAAGAAAAACGTAGGCAGATGTAGTTTTGGCAGTCGGTATTAATTAACATTACTGTATTTTTAATGTACGTTTTTGTAGAAACAAAGGCATACCTAAATATGAATTTATTCGTAAGTCACGTAGGGATTGTAAAACCAAAGTTTCTTGCAAAATCACATTTTCTTGCTACGTGCAATCATTAACATTTTGTTAAATTTATTGTTCGTGATAACAATCTAGATTGTACAATACATTTTACAAAAATACCAAAAACGAACAATTATCTATTGTAAAGTGTTTATTAACCAAAATATGATTTGTACAAAAAAAATAGATTGTAATTTAATTGTAATAAATGTTAGAATTCAGTATTTATTGTTCTTTAGTATTGCTTATAAATTATTTATTAAATAGTTGAAAGTTTTCGTAAATAAATATGGCTTCAATAATAAATCCTGGTAGAGTTTGTAATTTAATGTATAATCTTTTGAAACTCAACAAATGAAAGCAATTTTTAAGACTTGATTGAAGTTAACAAATAGGCCTGCTTTATCTTTTAACAAAGATTTTCACTGTTAGTCTTCGTTTAACACTAATTAGAAAGACTTCATAATTTTACAGTAAAAAAAAAATTAATGACCGTTCTAAATTAATATGTACATTTCACAGTTAAATAAATAATCCTAATCCGCATTAAGCAAATGCGGATTAGGACTCTTTGTATTTTTTTTTCTTACAATTTGAACAAATCTCTAGTCATACAAATAAAATATATCCTTTCTGAAAACCGCTATTTCTTCTTCCGCTAGGTATATAAGACTAAAAATATCTATCTTAAATCTCTATCGAAAGATCGAAGCTTAAAAAACATCGGACGAACGATTTAAAAATATTGTTGCTAACGTCACATGCTTTGCAAAGGTAATCTATACATGAACCATTGTGTCTATATAGGTAGGTATATATCTATACACACAATGGACATGATTAGTCCATCCATTGATACACACAATAACTGACCATTCGTTATTGGTCCCAATTGCCTTTGGACAAGTGTTTCAAATTTTCATTTCCTCACTTAAATTTGATTTCCAACGATCCGTATCGTTACGCTCGACTCAGGGGACACTTTTTGGACCGTTTTCTTTTATTATTGTCCCATTTTCCACTTGTATGCTTCAAGGTACTTTATATGAAACTTTTCTTAGTATTCTACCTGTTTTATTATTTTTATGATTTTTTTGTTTGTCATTAAAGAGTAGTATTTGAATTTAAGGATACCCGTCTTAAACTTGACTAAAAACTAAAATAAGTGTCTTTTTTTTCTATAAAACTTATTCGAGTCCTTGAAAAACACTTTAGTTATAGAAGGTTTCATCTCTTTTTTTTAGCAACAAAAATAAATATGCGTAAAAGAGTAAACCTTCCATAAAGTGTTCTTTAAGGACTCAATAAGTTTTTATGCCATTAGTGTTCTAAAGCAATAATACTAGGCAACCCCTGGGCGGCTACTAGTTTAGTCTCCTTTATTTTTTTCTTAGTCGTAGTTTATCTTTTTCCGTTATTTTTCTTAATTCTTCTTAATCAGATCTGTCTTCTCATCGATTATAGTGGCATTTAATAGTTCTTTTGCCCTCAACTTCGCTATGTCTATAAATGATAGGATTATATCTCTACGTGTCCCAAATGCACACTGATGCCAACATGTTTTAAAAGCGTGGTATACAACCACAGTAGAGATAGGGTATTGTTCGCCTTTTTTGTTTAATGTTTCAGTATAGATTTGTTTGGTACGGGATTCTTTAATATAAAATCGTTTTTTAATTTTCAAATTGGCTTTGGTAACGTTTCATGCTTCTATATTACCCTTTGTATGGTACTTATTACCGTTATTATAATTATTATTATGTTCCTGAAGGTCTACTAAAATCTCATGACAAATAGTGATATTTCTCGCTTGAGATTTAAGTAACTTTTTCTACATTTTAATCAAAAATAAAGAAATGGCAAAATCTCAGTAAAAGATGATAAATGTCCTATTTTTATGACAGTTCGTATAGGGAAAATAGATTTTGTTTTCTATAACATAACATTCTGGTATACCTATACTTACCTATATATTGTAATTTTATTAATGGTAAGGTTAGTTTTTTTTTTATAATTTCATTGCATTTGTGCAATTTACGGCTGACTACACAAACCAGACCAGCAAGTAGTTAATTATAGTTTCTAACTACCATTTAGCCCGTTACGTAAGTACTGGTTGATTTTTTTATATGGCTTCTTATTAGCATTTCAAACATAGTGACTTTTCATAAAATATTATAAATGTTTTGTTAGTAGTAGTTAATTATGTAGTTACCTGGTTTGCTAACTAAAACTTAAAAAAAAACTGCTATTTATACAAGAAGCCATAGTAATTAATTTTGGTCATATAATATAAACAGTAACTATAATGTATGTATATGTGCCGTACTTAATGGGTGCCTTACGGCGCCTGAGACGGCCTTAGGGTACCCAGGTGGTGGGGTGCCTTACGGCGCTTGAGACGGCCTCAGCGTACCCAGGTGATGGGGTTTTATTCTCACTCTGTCGTAGCCTAGGTATCTGGTATTACAAGTGTACACAAAAAGTTATTGGAGCATTATTTTCAGATTTACTCCGTTTTAAGACTTGGACCTGTATTTTTCTTATCTTATTTTTTAATTGAGAGTATTGCAATAAAATAAAAATTATATGGATTTAAAGACGATAAAAAAAACATCTTTTCATGCGTTTTTTTCTAGTTTCAAGGAAAAAAGTACGAAATAACCTTTGATGAATTTATTAGTATGTATGAATACATACTAAACTAATATCAGTTTTTTTTTATTGGAGCACGGCATGTGACATTGTATCTACGTGGTGGTAAGCAGGCCTACAAAATCCATGAACTGGGTTAATCAATAATTGTTCTTAAACAATATTGATCGCTCCCACTATGCCGGCTAAAGATAAGATTACGAATTTGGCGGCGACAAAGACGAATTGCATTACGAGTATATTTTAATATACTCGCTGCCTTATATCATTTCGTAACCGCACCCTGAAAGGAGACTCGACAAGAAATCGACGTAGTAATCTCCTGAAAACTGGTAAACCCACAGACTAAAACCGAAAAATGACTATGTGACATGATAAGCCGCTTTAGTTACCATTTTTTTTCTGTCAAATGTTATACATATTATTAGGATAAGTATTTTTTTAAATATAACATCACTCTACGGCTCATAGGATCACTAAACAACGTCTACGACACGTTTACGGTCCAAATTTATACAGGTAAATCTGGAAGATACAAATAGTATAATATAAGTGAAACAAAACCGCAAGCCATTGTAACATATTGGATGTCACGTCGTAACGCGTAACGTAACGTATACTATGATCCCGTAGCTATTGGTAACGGGTTACCTCAAATCAAAGACGTCCTGGAAACATCATTTATAACCTTCCGCACATCTTCGCCGTTTCCCAAGTGTCAATATGCCTTATTGCTTCCTTCGGGTTGCGATTGAGGATTCCATACTTTTTGGAAAAGGCGGGATTTGTTCCATGTTTTGTTATCCTCAAATAGTTTAAAATAACGGATTTTCAGGGGATCTGTCAATAATATTTTTGAGAGAATAAAACGTTTTTATAATGCTCCATTTTTTTTACTATTTGAGAGTTAAATAAACAAAATTAAACGGGACTGATAAAAAAATTGTGCCGTTCAATAAACAATTGTTGTTTAAATACTCACTGCTTTAAATTTATCAAAATAATTTTGATAGATAATACTTATTTTGACAATTTTAAATATGTAAGTATTGCCTAAAAGTATATTGTATTATATATTATTAAATTTAAAAACATTTTAAATGTACCTAATACAACATGTTAATAATTAAAGCCGTTATATAAATGCCGAGTTTTTTTTCTATACTAATATTATTATATAATATTAATAATAATATTATTATTTTTACTTCTATACTAATATTATAAAGCTGAAGAGTTTGTTTGGTTGAACGTGCTAATCTTAGGAACGAAAACGAACTTCGGTTCGAAAAAATCTTTTAGTGTTGGATAGCCCACTTATCAGGGAAGGCTGTAGGCTATATAAAATCACGCTACAATCAATACTAGCGGAGTAACAATGAAAAATGTTGCAAAAACGGGGAAAAAATATTCCTTTTGAGAGCGTACGCTGCGTAAGCGGTTAAAGTTACGCAGACGAAGTTGAGCGGATCAGCTAGTTTAGTAATAAAATACAAATATACATTCACTTGTCAAAAACTACCTAGTCCGATTTAGACACAATAAGTAAAAATCAATTTTATTTTCAACAATAATTTACTACAACAATAAGTAGCTACCTACAGTCCGACATTGTGTCAGAACCATGGCGACCCTATTTACGTTACAAATACGTATAAACACCCAATCTAATTTTCCGCATGTATTATCTCTCATACAGAAATTTTCTTTGAAGTTTAGCGTTATTTTCTTTGCTTATAAAATTGGGTAACTCGCTACCTTCATGTCGGTATCAATATCATATATAATAACAAAATAACAAACGTTGTTCTTAACATTTTTACTAACTGCTATATTAAATTAAATACACTCAATTTTCTGAACAAATTTAATAACAGGAAAAACCTATAACAGGTAAACATATTTGTTATTATTAAATTCTATAGGTTTTACTCACGCATTTCCTGAAGCGAGTTGTGAAACTTTCTCGGGGTAACAAGAAAATACCTTTAAAGTCACCCATCGATATTAATATAATTAAGTACATTATCGAAGTATTCTCATAAATTCTTAACTCACGTAAATTTTAATCCATATTGATATTATATTAATAATAATATGTACGACATTTTACACATATTGCTTTGGTCACAAACTAAGCTCTAGGTTTGTACTATGTGTATATATCTTCACGGGTGCCTTACGGCGCCCGAGACCGCCTAGACGGCCCCAGGGTCAGAGGAGGGGTTTGAATCCCACCTCGTCGTAGCCGATGGTATGAGTCTATACCGAACAAGTGGCTAGCTCGTCGCGATGTTTTGAATAGACTCAATGACCCATCTATAAAGAGTTTCACAAGTTCGTATAGTGAAACCAGGACCGACAGCTTAACGTGCTCTCCGAGGCACTATAGTGATGTTGTCAAACAAATGCACATACATTTTTAAATTAAAAACTCATTGGTACACACCGGGATTCGAACCAGGGACCTAAGTGTTTTTAAGTCCAAGGTCTAACCAACTCGGCCACCACGTTTATATTAATTATTATATTATACTATAATTTATAAATACCCAGACCTTGACAAACTGCACAGAAAAACGTACTAATTTTTGTTTTTTGCCATGAGTGGGAATCGAACCCACGACATCCGGATACAACGCCAAAGGCGCAACCTCTGGTCTATGGAGGCGGTCATATTATAAATGCAAAAGCGAGTCTGTCATTTTGAGGATGTTTCATGTCTAAACTAATAAGCCGTTTTTAATGAATTTTAGTGGATAATTAATTGAATACCGTGGGGATCAATATAGGGTGTATTATATTTATTCATATCTACAGGGAGTACAGATATTCAGGCTGTTAGTGTTTTAAGAGTCTCTTAGGAGAATTTTTTAAATACACCAGATAAAAAAGAAGTCTATGAAGAAAAGTTGGGTAGGTATATTAAAATGAGGTAAAACTGAATATAATAAATTAATTGCTTTTTGAGGATTTATTTTCTGTTAAGGTCTTTGACCTCTATGTAAACTAGACACGAACATTCGAGAAAACTATTTATCTAGGTATACGAAATAAATTTGTTAATCATCTAAAATAAACTTTAAATCGTTAAAACAAATTACGCATGTAAGTAATGATAGGGTTTATATAAATTACATTAAATAAATATACGAGAATTAGTCGATTATATACAAATGTATTATGGAGTTATGGAGAATTGACCGCAACAAAATCAAAATCGGTAAATCAAATTAAAAAAAAAATGGGCAAAATCTTAGTTCCGTTCAGCTTGTCTTGTTTATATAGAAGTCAATGGTTAAAGTTGACATTTAACTTTAATAAACAACGCTATCACAGTACCGTCAAGAGATCCTATTACATAATTAAAGAATAATGTGGTCATTCATGCTATAAGAAATACAATACCTAGCCTCCTGTATTATTTTATTTTACCTTAATAACATTTGCTAAAGATTATTGTAGGTAGACGGCCCCAGGGTACCCAGCGGAGGGGTTTTAATCCCACCTCGTCGTAGCTGATGGTATGAGTCTACACCGACCAAGTGGCTAGCTCGTCGCGATGTTTTGAATAGACTCAATAACCCATCTATAAACAGTTTCACAAGTTGGTATAGTGAAACCGGGACCGACAGCTTAACGTGATCTCCGAGGCACTATAGTGGTGTTGTCAAACAAATGTACATATTTTTTTTAATTAAAAACTCATTGGTACACACCGGGATTCGAACCAGGGACCTAAGTGTTTTTAAGTCCAAGGTCTAACAACTCGGCAATAATGTGGTCATTCATATTATTAGAAATACAATACCTAGCCTCCTGTATTATTTTATTTTACCTTATTAACCATTGCTAAAGATTATTGTAGGTATATTTAATTATTTACTCAAACGATACAAGAAATATTTTCTGTAAGAATTCAACATTTTCAATAACAGTATTATTTTCTCCGCGCCCTTGTTAAGGCGAAAGTAATTTCCGGTCTGTTGAGTTTAGCAAATAAATACCTATCTATACATACATAATATGACCCAAGTAAAATAAGGACAACATGTCTAAGATACTTTTTTCCTAACTGTATACATTCATTGTTTCTAAAGTTTGGTAGACGGTGATAACAAATTGACAAGCCAGTGACTATTTTACTTTGTAGAGATGACAATGTTCTTGCTATCTGTGCGAGGAGCAGGGAAATAAAACTCTAATTATTAGTTAGTTATTCGGATTCTTATACTGTATCTGCAGCCCGCCAGTGGAATAAATTGCCTTTAGTAATCAGACAAGCGCCATCTTTAAATGTTTTCAAACAACTCTTAATCACGCACTGTCTTAATAAACAGAGTGTATCTCGATTTTTGTATGGTATGTATCAGTATCTATTCTTCATTTTATTTGTGTATAGTGTAGGTAAACTATATGTATCTTTGTATATATGTATGTATTATGATATATTGTAAATATATTAGTTTTTTTTAATTAAGCAACGACCCATATTCGTACACCTTAAAGGTTAGCCAGTAGATAATGCCTAAGGCATTAAGTTTGCCTTTGTACATAACTTTTGTTTACTGTGTAAGTGTTTAAATAAATAAATAAAATGTGTTTTTTTTAATAAAGCTGGACATGTGACACTACCTCCACGTGATAGTAAGTCACAATGTAACGTCCAAGAATGTTCTCAACCAATAGTAGCAATGCTTCAATTGGTTGATTCCACAGTGTCTGCTTGGTTCTTCTTCGGCGACGAATTCTCTCGGATACCCAAGGGATCCAAAATTCTTCGGGCTACACTTTTGAAAAAGCCCGGCTACTATACGCTTCAGTTGTTCTCTGAAGGAGCGCAGTACAAAAGGCTGACTTTCACAATAAACTTTTTCAGTAGGCACCTCGGAGTAATTTATTAATTACTATCTCCGAACAAAGGTGGGCAAAATCCTACTCAATTAATAAAACACTTGCTGCTAGATGAACATGTTCCTTATACAAACTCTGCAGACTAACAAGTGCCACAGATTATCTGTCACTCACTATCTTTGTCGCACGCACCAAATATAAGATGTGTTCCAAAATTATTAACTATATAAACAAATATCGAATATACGTTCATCGTGCGTGTCAGGTTCATCGCCAAAGAAATCCATAGCGTAGTTGGGACAGTTTGGGAGACAACTGCAGTATTTCCGGACTTGTGATATAAATGCTGTTCACTGTAGTTAGTGCGTACTATATCTCATATGATATGTAATTTGTGTATATTCCATCTTTTTATTTTTCCCGAGAGATCGCACGGGTATAATATTTGAATTTTGGAACAGTCCCCAAATGCTATACGATCCTGTTAGTGCTATTTTATAAATGTTTTCTACCAAAGTAACTTCGCCGCTTCAACACTTTTAATCTTCCGAATCTTCCACCTCAGAAGCAGTAAAAGACACTTCACAGATCGGTATAGTCTTGTTAAAACTGATAATTCCTCAGAGTTTTATATATACAAATATGACTATCAATGATAACAATAAGAAGAAGGAGGGTATTCAGAGGTAATATTAACCGATCACCTTGAAGAAGTTATTAAGAATCAGTTACGTTAACTGTATCTGGGCCAGTTTTAGAAAGAATACAAGTATTAACTATACAAGTAGTGCTAACTCCTGTACCTTTACCACTAGTTTTTGCAAATCGTTTCTACTATACTCGCTATTAACTATAGATAGGGATCAACTAAAAGGATCACTTTATTTTTCAAATAAACCTCTTTTATTGGTTAATTCCTATCTATAGTTACTAGCGACTATAGTAAAAATTATTGCAGAAACTTGTGGTAGAGCTACTGGTGTACACCGGATGTATTATTGAGTGAGAGTTTGTATATTTTGGTTATCGTTCGTGATTTAGTACTATTAAGGCAGAATTATACCCTAATTGCATGACGAAGTATAATTTATTTGGAACTGTTTTCAGCTTTTCAGTCATGAAATTCATACCGATCGATTATTTTGATCGTAATTTTCCCGTTATGTTTTGAAGTTTAATATTTATAAGTTGTTATTCCAACTATAATATTCACGCTGATACTTATAAGGAAAAAATATTAGGGGTTATGAAATGAAAGCATGAATTTAAAAAAAAAACAATATTTTTTTGTTTTTTTCAAGTTTGATTTTTAAAAAAAACAAACATTTAGGTAAGTAATCATACATGACATACATATCATCACGGGTGCTTTAATCCCATTTTTTAATCATTATTTAGGTATATATCCTGTTCACGTTTAAATGAATTCGCGGTTTTTGCGGATTTTGAATTTGTTTTGTACTATTATTGGTATTATTGTTTATTATTTGGGCCAGTCGGCTTGAATTACTTCCAATATTGCAATTATTATTTTTGTGTTGGTAATTGTACGCAAAATCTTTCTGTTATGTGTGGTATTTTAATATTTGAATAAAAACATCCAACATAGATTATTTAATACAATGACTGGAAAAATATTATTTTAATTCTGCGACAAACAGTAGTAGAGTAATGCTGGAAGGGCTAATGCTTTTTTGTATGGAGAACGCAGACTTCGCGATTACAAATGCAGTGTCCTTAAGAATTTATCCCCGTTCACTGTTATACTAACTTTACCTTATATAGATATTATACGTATCTAAATGCTTTAGTTCTTTTTCTAAGTATCTAATATACCCTTTCAGTTGCACGCTTTTTAACCTTCGTTTTACCTACATAAGTATTACAAATAAATTCGAAATACCGAAATTATTTAACAAATCTCAAGGATCCTGTCTTTTCTTTATGTAAATAATAATAAAATCGTCTGAGTCTGTCAGTTTGTCAGGAACAAAAATCCCCGATTTATTAACTTGGAGAGAAATGCCGTAAGCAATATTGATTTGGAATTGATACGAAATGTATGGAGCTTTTCCATTTATTTTACCAACAACCGTTATCGTCGAATCGTCACGCCAATCAACGTTAGTATTACGACTGCTATTTTATCCTTTCACACATTCATTACTTATTTATAACAATTTATTATGTAGCATAATGACAAATAAATGTTGTCGAGTAGGTCTGTCGTGTACGCCATGCAATATTTTTATTATCGGAAACTGAATATTAAATTACAATTAATAATTTAATAAACGGATATAGGTGAGTCTTCTGTCAGTTTAGATTGGTCAATGATAAAATTATTGCAATTTATACTCAAATATACTCGTAATGCAGTTTGTCGCCACCCATTTCGTGATCGCATCATTTAACCGGTATAGTGGGAGCGATCAATTTTGTTTAAGAATAATTATTGGTGTACTCCATACATAGACCAGGTAGATACAAAGTCGTGCTTCAATAATAATTTTTAAAAAACTTTGATGAATTTGAATATTGTACTTTGGGCTAATATTGGGTTCTACTGATCAAACCGAATAACTTTTCCCATGGAACCATGTGTCGCAAATGAAAAAGAAAATTGTCTTCTCCATACAAACTGTTAATATGACCAATTTGTATTGGGAGTCCAACATTTTTTTTTAAATTTGCGACACATGGTTTCATTGAAAAAGTTGCTAGATTTTATCAGTAGAGCCCAAAGTAGTATACAGAGTATTAGCCCAAAGTACAACCCTATAACGTACCTATTTAAAGTTAGGTAATTTAAATACAGACAAATAAATACTTAGTACCTATACTAAGTAGCTATACTTAAACAAAACAATTAAGAAATCAAATTATATAAGTAACTTTTAATTAGGTATAATAACTACTGTATTACGAAACACAATTCATTATTTATTTATCAATAACAATTCTAACAAAAAAATCTTGGCATAAAGCCTGAGACCCACCACCCTCACCCTACTCCAATTAAAATCCTGGATCCGTCCCTACCTACCTGAAACGTATTTAACTTCCTTTTTAACAGACCCTAAATTTCTTTTATTAAATAAATAATTTTTATAAATTTCATAAATTTAGGAGAATTCAAAACTCGAAAATTTTATCGTTTGTTGAAAATTTTAAAAAAAAATTGTTAATGTATTAGACCGCCTTCTTTGACTAGTGGTTGCGCCTTTGGCGTTGTATCCGGAGGTCGTGGGTTCGATTCCCACCCATATGTCATGGTCTAGGACCTAGACACCTAGACTCTAGGTGTTTATAAAATATAATATGTATTATATCGTTGCTTCTGGTACACATAGTACAAGCCTAGAGCTTAGTTTGTGACCAGAGCAATATGTGTAAGTTGTCCTACATACTGGGTGGTTTTGGTCACGGTGATAATTTTTTTTTATTGTGTTCTATGATGAAAATAATGAAAAAAGTATTTTTTCCTTTTAGTGTCGCCTATACAAAAACAAAGATAAATAACAAAAAAGATCTACAAATCACGTTAACTTTTATACTAAACTCACGAATTAAAGCCTATCACTTGTCTAATTGTGTTTTACTTGTAGATACGAAGACTTATTATGTGTTTGTAGGAGTAATTTTAAGCATATAGACGTTTGTTCATATAATAATTTATTTTTCGGACTTTTTTTTTGAAGAAAAAAATACTTAACCTACCTTTTTTATTTTAAAAATGGGTTCTAAAATGATTGAAATTATCATTGCTAAAAAAACACCCAATATTAACATTCTCATTATTATATTTGTTTTCAGCGAATATCTAAATTAAAAAAATATTACTATTCGATGAATGAACATGGGTTCATTCATCGAATAGTAATATTTTTTTCACCTAACTTATTTATGTTTATTATTAATTAAAAAACTATCAATAACAAAGTGCTTCTAAACAAAAACTGTCTGAACAAAGAAGTAATTAGTCCTAATTTTTTTCTTGATAAATGACAATGAACCCTAACAGGAAGTGTTTAAGTATAGAACGGGAATTTAAAACAATGAAGTTGTGACTAAAGTGTACTTGTGGTACATCGTATCAGGTTCCATAATTCTTTTTGCATAAACTAACAATAGACACACAGTTTCTTACACCCAAAATAGCTGGCAATTGTATTCTAGTTCTTATCTAGTTGATGTTAAAGTTCGAAGTTGTAATGTTAAGTTAGCTACTTAACGAATACGTTAGAAGTAAGTAGTCAAAACAAAGGGTTGGAGTCTTTTGATGTTCCCACGATTTCTTCATGTAGCCCGGGGTCTTTATTTTTCGCACTAGTGTACTTCAAGAAGCATTTTATTTTTTCCTTGAATTAGGACTGGCAATGTTTTAGATACTTATATAAACGTGGTGGCCAAGTTGGTTAGACCTTGGACTTAAAAACACTTAGGTCCCTGGTTTGAATCCCGGTGCGTACCAATGAGTTTTTAATATAAAAATATATGTACATCTGTTTGACAACACCACTATAGTGCCTCGGAGAGCACGTTAAGCTATCGGTCGCGGTTTCACTATACCAACTTGTGAAACTGTTTATAGATAGGTTATTGAGTATTCAAAACATCGCGACGAGCTAGCCACTTGTTCGGTGTAGACTCATACCATCGGCTACGACGAGATGGGATTATGGAATTAAAACCCCGCTGGGTACCCTGGGGCCGTCTAGGCGGTCTCGGGCGCCGTAAGGCACCTGTGATGATACATATGTATATATTCATATATATATGTATGTAATGTTTTACCTAATTATTTTAGTAGAGTAGGAATACTCTTACTTATACATGTACGTATACAAACTAAGTGGAGTTGTGTCTACCTACTTATAGTTACGCCGCAAATTGAATGTGATTAAAATACACTTAACCTATAATATTAGAGGTTTGTAACTTTCCAGAAATTATAAAATATCTGAACTAATTTCATATTAAATTAGTTATTGCTTATATTTATATAATATTAATTATATATAACGGCATTAAATAGGCCTTTAAAAATTAAGACGGTAACTGGAAATGAGCATAATACAAAAAATAATAAGTAAAATATAACTAATCAAACGACAAGAAATATCATCGAATTATAAACTTAAATTTTCGATAACGATAATAGTAATTAACTTACATATAATTAATTATACTTATATAAAATAAGGCACAAGTACAAAAAAACAGAATAATATTAATATGCCTTGTGTGAGAGTCGAACCCATGACTTCTACACACCACATCAACTGCCCAACGAACTAAAAATAACCTTCTAAAAATACCCTGTTGGGTACCCTGAGGCCGTCTAAGCGGTCTCGGGCGTCTTAAGGCACCTGTAATGATTTTAATTTATTTTATTTTTTCAGGTACGCTATAAATAAGTACAAATTTACTTATGAAGACAAAATGAAGATTGGTAAGAAACTTTTTGGCTTACAGATGTTACAGGGACCTTTAATCCTAGGCCATTAAATGATAGCTTTTAAATAATAGAGTAACGGCACATAAAAAAAATACGTATAGTAAAAGATAGTGTCTAAGCTACACTTAATTAGAATAAACAGAAATATATTGAACGTATTATATATTGTATGCTATAAGGGCTAAATAATAAAAAAACAACAAAAACAATATGATAAATAAAAAATCTATATTAAAGTCTATCTTTAAATTCCATTTTAGAAATTCTAGCTTATTCCTTAAAAAAACTATTAATTTCATATTCAATTCATTGTTATCCGTTATATTTGTTCATAAGATTAAACTTGAAGTTTATAAGAAAAAGAATAAATTTCTGAAACTACAAAAAAGTTATTTTTAGAACAGGATTATGTTTAAGCTTGTTATTTATTAAAATAAAATTTGTTAACAAAAGCTTAATATAGAATGAAAATATTATTTTGTAATTTTTTTTTTTTATCTTTTTGTTTAATCTCAAATTATCTTTCTTTAGATTGTTTATATATGGGTTATTGAGTCTATCTTAACATCGTGACGAGCACCGTTTGTTTTTGTGTGGGTTTGTTCGGTGTGGACTTAGTATACTACCAGTTACGACGAAAAGCGAATAAAATAAAATCCCGCCTGAGGCCATTATAATACCGCGGATATCATGTTACGCTTTCGGTCCCAGTTCTACTATACCAACTTGTGAAACTGTTGGGTGTGAAACTGTATAGATGGGTTATGAGTGTGTCCAAACATCGCGACGAGCTCACCACTTATTCGGTGTAGACTCAGTATACCACCAGTAATGACGAGGTGCGGATAAAACTTACCGTTGGGTACCCTGGGGCGGTCTAAGCGGTCTCGGTCGCCGTATGCACCCGTGATGGTAGATATATATACACAAATGAAATTGCCATAGATTTAAGTTTGTAGACATTCTCAGTGATCCTAGCCTCGGGGGCACAAATGGCGAACTCTCTTGTTCCCGGCAAAATTACTTTGTACAACTTCCTGACTTCTGAACCACTTTATTTCTATTGCAAACTCGTACTCAAGCTATTGCCTTTTTAAAGAAAAAAATATTCATGCTCTACAATTTTATAAACTTAAATTTTCTACGAAATAGAAGGCAAATTGTAAGGAATAAATTGAAGAAGACATTTACCTAGTTATTTAGGTTTATTAGATTTTTATTTATTTAGTTAGCCTGGTTTCCATCTATACCTATATTTTTTATAAATAATTTATTCAAATAAATCGTTTTTAGATTATAGTCTAAAGGTCTATAGTTTAAAGGTTAGCTGCTCGAACGTTTGCGTCTTTGTACAATTTTGTGAAATAAATAATTTTAAATGAAATAAAATATTCTATATAGTACTTAGTAGGTTTCTTTTCCTTTATGTCGATCTCACTCCAAGACCTGTCAAAAGTTAATAGGTTGTTTTATTAATGTACCAGCCTAATACTGTTTGACGCCGCACAAAAAACTCTTTAATTTATTTTGTATTTTGTTAATTATTTATATATTATGGAATAATGTAATTTTATTTGTGTGTATTCTGTGCGTGGCGTTCAAATAAAGTTTTTCTTTCTTTAATATCTACTACAATTTTCTTTCAAAGGTTCTTTCTCTCTCAAAGCTTAGCTGGTAGAAAATGCCTAAGGCATTAAGCTCGCCTATGTACAATTTTGTGCAATAAAGAATTTAAAATAAATAAATAAAAATTTTGAATTTATCTTTTTTTCCTCAACTGGTTTATTATTTTTTTAATTTGAGCACGGCATGTAGTATATTTACGATGATAGTAACCAGATGATGTGGTTACAAAATGAGCGGCGACAAAGACGAATTTCTATTCCAGGTCTGTTTTAGTATACTCGCTGCTTTATAGTAAAATTTACTGTTCGTTTCGTAACTGCACTCAAAAAGCGACTATCACCTCGATAAGATATAAAAAATCTTGATGTACTACCTTTCAAATAAATTTGTAACATTAATTTATGTAAAGTTGATATTTTTTAGTATCAGTAATTTTTATTTTATTTTTAAAAGACGAATTGAAAATTTCCTTTTTTAAAGTCAGTTAATAGATATTTTCTTATTTTAAGCAGTATTTTCGGGAAATTTAAGCATATTTTTTTTTCTGTTGGAAGCCCATTGAAGATGGAGTGAAAAAGGTCACATTTGGGATAGTTATTTTCGCTCTCAAGTAGTTTAGTTGTGGATAGGTCTGACAACGGAGTCCCACCCCTTCTATCGTGTTATTATTTCAGTGAGTTTATCAGATCGAGTTGTGTAAATGAGTTTGTTTGGCCGGCTTATATTTCTAGCGCATGAATATTAAAGAACGTCAAATATTAATGAATTCAGAAAGCTTTTCTCATTGTTTATTAATTTGAAAATTAATGGAACTATGTAAATTACTTTTATAGCAGTTTCCTGATTTTTTGTACATAAATTATGTTGTGAATTGTTAATTTTGGCTTAATTTGTTTTAAAAAGCTTTCTAAAGCGACTTATCTTGGTATCATGGCGCACAAGATAAAATAGCATGTTACGTTAAAATTTAAAATTCTTGTATTGAAAACAATTGACCACCAGTTTTTGGAACCTTGATTAAATTAATCTTGGATCTAAATTAGCTAACAAGGCACATGATTGGTGGAATATTTACGTGACGCCACATTACACCAATCATGTCCCTTGTTTATTTATTTTGATCACAGATTAATTTGTATAACATTCTAAAAATTGGGGGTGAAAATTCATTTAAAAAAGTTTTTATCATTCCATGCTAGGCGGCGGAAAAATATAAGTGACGACCATAGCGCTACTTGGTATAAAAAATTCTCTCTACTAGGTACTCT
The DNA here is from genome assembly GCA_947458855.1 of Monopis laevigella. Classification (NCBI taxonomy): domain Eukaryota; kingdom Metazoa; phylum Arthropoda; class Insecta; order Lepidoptera; family Tineidae; genus Monopis; species Monopis laevigella. Next base: position 16,301,311 of record OX381587.1, read on the forward strand.
GCGTATATTCCATAATACCACGGAATACATCATACTAACGATATAGAATGGACACTCAGACCACGCTCGACACTTCGAGATACACATTTTACCGCGCGATGTCCGATGTGAGCCTTAGATTTTACTTATGCATATGTGTACAAACCCTTAGCCCGCCGAGAACCTATAGGTATTAGTTTACGCTCGCTTCATACACTTTGAGTCTAGTGTCCAGGGTGTGGTAAGGCCGTTATGATAAAGGTAGGTCTGTTTGTCGTAGGTTCTGTCTCTGGTAGAATAGAAATGAAGATAACGTAAGTATTGTTTATTGGTCTAATTGGTGGCTTTCGCTTTTTTATGTTTACATACGAGTATATTATCTATGAACGAATGAAAGAAAATTTATTGTACACAAGTTTAAAGGTATTGTACATAGGACCCGTCATGTATAGAAAAAAATATATATATTTATACTTTGTATATAGTATATATATATTTATACTTTGTATATAGTCAAAGTCACAATAAGGTTTCTGAAGTGTTACAGCAATTTTGTGTTTATTATTTATTTAGGTCTGTAGAAACGTTTTTTTAGGGTTCCGAAGTAATATTTTTTTAGACCTATCATGTTTCGGTTTCAGTCTGTTGGTTTACTTTTCCAGGAGACTGTTATGAAACAACAATGTATTAATCGACCAATCATAGACTTTGCAGGTCTGGTTAAAAGGTCACATGCCGTGCTCCAATAAAAAAAAAGTAACTAGATTGGAACCCTCAGTGTGAGCAGGTTAACACAATTATCGGCTTTTTTATTGACTGACTGGCAGAATGTTGTTATCTTAATTCTAGTTGCACCAAAGTGTCGGTTAAAGTAATTGTAACGATTAAAGTTCAAAATGGCGTCGAATGTACCAGTTTTATTTTGAAAGCCGAATGACAGCTGGTACAATGGACGCCATTTTTAAATTTAGTTAAAGTTAAAAATGGCGTCGAATGTACCAATTTTATTTTGAAAACCGAATGACAGCTGGCACAATAGACACCATTTTTAACTTTAATCGTTTACTAACACTTTGGTGCAACTGAGTCTTAGTGGAACATTATTAACTCCATCGTTTGAGATATTCGGCCTCTATCAAGGATATAACGAACACGTACATTTATCGATAACTTTTTTCTTCTACTAGATGGCACGTGATGGCACGCGGCTCGTACTTAATAGGTAGGTTCTCGTACCTACTAGTAAGTAATGTCCGAACATCTATTAAAACATACTAGTTGTGTTGCCCGGCCTCGTCGCTTTTTTTTTGGAGCGCGGCATATGACATTGTACCTGATGGAAAGCATACCTACAAAGTCTATGAAGGGGTCGATAGATAAATTTGTAGGCGATCGTTCCCGCTATGCCGGCTAAACAATGCGGTTACAAATTGGGCGGTGACAAGGGCAAATTTGCGTTACGAGTCTATTTTAGGTTTAATATCCTCGCTGCTTTAACCGCCCGTTTCTCAATTGCACCCTGAAAGGATACTGTCACCTCGATAAGAAATCAGTAAATTCTATACAAAACACCGTGGTGATCTAGCCACTTAACCAGGTTGGTCGGCTCGGTGGCATCTTTACATGGCAGATAACGATGGACAGGTCAATGGAACCAGCTAACCACCTAATCTTACACTAGTTGGTTATGTGGTGTGTTCGGTTTGGTTTCTATTTATTTTTATGTATGCAAGAGCCTAACCATGCGCACACTTAGACCTTATACTAAATATATATATATATATATATATATATTTGACTATGCTTAAATACCTGTAAAGGTTTACATGAAATAAATATTTTTGACTTTGACTTGTTCGGTGTAGACTCATAATAATTGGCTACGATATGGTGGGAATAAATACTCCTCTATTGGTTACCATGAGGCCGTTCAGGCGGTCTCGAGTACCGTAAGGCAGTGTACCGTGGTTTGTTATAGAATAGAATATATTTATTTACTTTATCGTGGCAAATGGAAAAATTAATAAAAATGCAAAGGTAAATTAATTCCGTTTGATTCTTCTTTTTATTTTAATAGAATTAATACTGTTGTAGGGACTTTAAAAAAACAAAGTCAAGAAAAAAATATATGAAAAGTTTTTTTTACAATAGAGCGCTGAGGTTTTACTTTACGTTGTCGTTTACTTTATAAGTCACATTTTATAAGTAGAGGCAAAATATTCCGGACTTAAAACCGGGACATAGGCTTTCATTTTTAACTTAAAAATGTAAAAGACACTTAAAATTTTAAATTATGCATATTAATAAAATAAATTTGACATTTAAGTAAAATTTTATTACGTTTAATTACTTTCATTCCTTCATTATATTTTGGATTCTACCTGTATAACTTTCTTAACTTAATAACTTTCTTATGTACATTATGTAGTAAATAGTTACATAAGTAAATGCCTAACATAATAACTCTTAGTAAAACAGCTAATGAGGGCCACTTACTTCGGGCCATAGTTTATTCGATGTAGCAGTAGTTAATCAGCTCACGACTTCCATAAATAAGTCTAGTTCGTTACGACACGACAAACAAACACTTGGGTTTTTGGCCAAATGTCCACAAACAAGTACATTTTTTATACTCTCTTTTTGTTGATTGATTTTGAAGCCAAGCATCGTAGTGCTAGGGTCCACATTTGCTGAACACTTTAGTATCAATAAATGTATTAGTAAGTCGGATCTCGTACTGAGCTCGCTAGCGATACAATACCTATCTGCCCTGTTTGCTTTTCTGGTCTATTTGTGTTTAAAACAGAAAATTAAACTGCACTATTTAAAACAAATGCTGTCTGATTAAAAAGCAAGTAACACAACTTTGTCAGTGTAAACACGTTTGTAAGTTGATCAGCCATTCCACTCCAGTTGGTAGGTCTGCTTACGAACCCCAAGCAGGTCTCACATTGACGCTTGCAAGCATTCCTTATAAAAATATCTGTCTTGAATTAATAATTAAGCGTCAAAGGCCCTAACAATATGTCTACAAAGACGCTTTTCCTTTGCCCGCATGCTTAGAAATATTTACTCGTTGTCTGATTGTTCTGTAGACTCGTTACCAACTTCTTCGTTTGTTATTTATATTGTCTGTACATTTTATATTTATATTTGATTTTGTTGAAGAAACGCGTTCTTTGATCGCTTTCAGCGTTATCCCCTGGAGGAAGTACTAGTCCCTTCCGGATTTTGTGTAAAAACCGACCCAATTCTACTAATGGTAATAAAGTAAAAACTTGAATGAAACCGCATTGAAACGATGTTGGTAAGCAAGGTACGAGTATATACTATCATTTAAATTAGCTTATGATAAATTGAAGTACAATTACATAGTGACTTGACAATGACACTTTAAATGCTCACAGGATTCGTTCGGTTGGACTGAATTTTTTAAGTGGTACGACGAATTCAATTTACGGAGAGGCGTTTAGACTTTTTACAGTACTCTAAGGACTCTATTTTTTTTGTTATGAAAAATAGTTAAAGGTTCTTTGTAAAAAAAAAAGACTTAATTACCATTTTGGTTACGCAAGTCCTATTGTCTATTTAAACCTTCTTTATATCAATGACAGAGCGAATACATAATTGATGATTTTCAGATACGCCTTTCCTTGGCTTCACTATCGATATTTATCCTTATGCTCTGCCTATAGACGACTCCAGATTGCTTATCATGTATTCGATCATAAGCCTTTCAGAGAGAGTTCGATTCCTCCACTTTTCTCAGGTATATTTGCCTAAGGTTAATTCAGAAACTACACCTGGTCCAGCGGTTTTCGATTCTGCTATAAATTAAAACTTTAGCAACAACGCAAATGCTACTATATTATATATATTTATGTAACACAATTTACACATAATGCTCTGGTCACAAACTAAGCTCGGAAAGTACTATGTGTACCAGGAACAATGATATAATACATATTATGTTTTATAAACACCCAGAACATGACAAATTTTACAGAAAAACGTACTATTATCCATAAATGGCCATCGAACCCGCGACTTCCGGATACAACGCCAATAGAACTGAGTTGAGGAGGGTTTTCCGGGAGATCTCGTTCGAGTTGAGATCAAAAATGACTACCATTGCATAGCTAGTTCGATTTTTTTTATTATTACAAATATATATCTATATATATATTTGGCGTTATATCCGGAGGTCGTGGGTTCGATTCCCACTCATGCAAAAACAATACTAGTATATTTTTCTGTCAGTTTCATAGTCTGGGTATTTATAAAATGTAATAGGTATGTATTAGTGTAGTTGTTTCTGCTACACATAGTACAAGCCTACCTTAGTTTGGGACCAGGGCAATATGTTTAAAAAGGAATGGATTTTATGAAGTTTTATATGTATGAAATTCGATCTCAACATGAATGAGATCTCACGGTGTCGTATTGTAGTCCGTGGTTACCCTCTGAGTCCTTTTTAATTTCATTCGGCTTACAATGTAATAACCGTAACATTTTCTTATAATAATGAGAAAACTTTTCACTTACAAGAAACGACCTTCTATCCCGAAGAAAGTAAACAAGTATTAAGCGTAAAACCACTCTCTTAAAAAAATTGTTATGCAGGCAGGTGTTCGACCGTCGCTTCGTTGTTTTTTTGTGGCTCCAGTAGAAGTGTGGCTAAGTCGAAAACGCTGTAACAAGTCATTCAACGATGAATTTACGTATTCAAATTCTTTTTAGTAAAGTTTTAAGGTGAAACTGTAGAAGAGTTATCAGGTATTGCGTTCTGAAAAATTTTGATAAACTTGGTATCTAACTCTTGGGAAGTTTTAGAAAAATTTTAATAAGTAAATACTTAGAGAAAATATTTAAATTCTCCGTGCACTTAAGAAAAGACGTGCATCTAAGGACGAGGCAAGAGGGTATGCAGCTTATTTAATAGGATAAAATATAACCTTCTGGCCAAGAATTATTAAGTTCATGTGTACGTAGCATTACGGTACCTTATGGCGCGTTAGTAGTATACAGCATCAGGGTACTCCCACCTCTTCGCAGGGGATCTACTTCGAACAAGTAGCCAGCTTGTCGCGGTGTTTGTTTATAATCCATCTACAAACATTCACGAGTTGGTTTAGTGAAACTGGGACCGTCAGATTAACGTGTTCTCTGAAGCGCTACAAATTAGTTCAAATCTATACTCATAATATTATAAAGAGGTAAAGTTTGTGAGGTTGTGAGATTGTAGGTGGTAATCTCTGGATCTACTGAACCGATTTTGAAAATTCTTTTAGTGTTGGATAGCCCATTTAACGAGGTACGCTACGACCAATAAGAGCGGAGCATCAATGAAAAATGTTGGGAAAACCTTTCTTCCTTCCTTTTTCGTTTTGAGATTTTCCGTTACTTGCGTAAACGGTTAAAATTACGCAGACAAAGTTGCGCAGGTCAGCTAGTGTACTTTAAAAACTATTTTCAAGTCTTAGGTCTGACTAATTCGGCCACCACGTACATTCGTTTTTATTAAGTTCACGCATACTTATTATAATGAGTAGTAGTAGTACGCCAAAAAAAGTGAAAGGCCAGTGTATGAACAAAATTGAAGTTTAATATGCCAACTGAATGTTTTGCCGAGGCCTGCGCTTGCGCCGGTCTACCGTTCGTTCGTTACCTGCCAAGCCGGTCGTTTGCCTCTCTACGCTCGCTCTTTCTCTGTTACACCCGGGCTTTTCTTGCAAGTCTCTCTCTCTCTAATGACGCGGTGCAACGTTGCATCTACCTACTTTAAACACAATGTGGTCGTTTTTGTATACCTGAGTAGTATAACAGACTGACGCTAAGGTAAAGGAACACTATTGTAGCACGATTGTGTATTCTGTAACCCAAACCCCACTGTACTAACTTATGTTGAGCTTTTTTAAAAGCTTTCTGTATTTAGATGATTATTTTATCTGTAATTTACGTTAAAAAGGAGGAGCTGATGATCAGTGGCCAAGGAGTTTGTAGAAAGAAGAAGCATCTGTGATGATATTTATTTTTTATAAAAATAATATAAATAAAAACGAAAAAATAAATAGATAATGTGTTATTATTGATCTTCATTTATTGAGAATAATCGATCTTTTTTGACGACTAGTTTAGTAACCAAAATAATGTGTGTAATATCTTCATATTATATTACTAATATTATTATGTTAGACTAATCTGTACCTACTTCAGTCATTTTTAATGGTGCCTACGTACATAGTTATTATTCAGTTGCTATTTATTAAAAACGGCCATAGCTAAAAAATATACACAACACATATCTAAGTAATGTAATTAAAAACATCACAAAATTTTAACTTGCTTCCTAATTCTGGTTAATTCAATTGTATATTGTTTGCATACTTCCAAGTAAAACAACAAATCAAGCTATACAGATTTATTTAGTAGTAGAAATTGAACTTTAGTGCGTTGAAATAAGGTGCTAAAAGTGTGTAGCTTATGTTGTGGGTAGGCGTCCGTTATTGCTCTTTGCAGAACCAAAACCAGACGTGGTGAATGTCCTACAGGGCTATTATTAGTACAGCAGAAATTTCTTTGCCTTTGGTATATTTATTATTAAGCGATTCAAGCGCTTAATTAAAGTGTAATAATTATTTAAAAAAATAATCTTTTTGTTAGGAATTTGTGATTAGATTAGATAAAGATCTTGTAGGTTTGTTGTTTTTCTCTCTAATAAAGTAATAGCTAATAGTTCTTAAGGGCTCTGCATGCTGCAGTCGCATCTATACCAACTTAGGTACGTCCAATATAAGTTGTTAGTTTTTTTTTTTGTTGGTATTGTAAGTAATCTCTGTTTTAATAAATATTTTTGTATTATTAAATAATAATGTTAAAAATATTTTTTCCTAATTAAAAACCCAATACAGAGATTAATAAATACAATGACCGACAAAAATGTTATTTTAACTCTGACTAACAAACAGAGGTCGAGTATTACTGGAAGTGCGAAAGCTCATATTGTATGGACTTCGCGATTGCGAATGCAGTGTCCTCTTATATATGTAATAACTATTTATGCATACTTTCTAATGTTATCTTAAAAAAATCATGTAATAATTATTGAAATAAAATATTTTAGTTAAGAATTTGTGATTAGATTAGATAAAGAACTTGTAGTGTTTGCTGTTTTTCTCTCTAAGAAAGGAAATTCTAATAGTACTTTAAATAATATTATGTAGGACATGTCACAAACGTTACCTACACTAGTCACAATAATTTAATTGATTTTTTTAAAGATAACATTTAATGAAAAAATCCTCGTGGATAGGACTTGAACCCATGAACTACTGAGTCAGATTCCAATCACTTCTCACGAAATTATATATTATTTGTTGCTTGTTATCTACTTATACATAGACGCTCTCTACGTGCTTTCTTCTAATTATTTTATATTAGTTTGAAGTTAGAAGTTCTAGTTTCTAATACTAGATGGCAGAAAATTCTGTTTGTTTTTACTTTTTACAGTACGTATTTTATACCTTTAGATTTTTATAAATCCCTAATATAATAATAATAATATGTAAGACAATTTACACATATTGCTCTGGTCACAAACTAAGCTCTAGGCTTGTACTATGTGTACCAACGATATAATACATATTATATTTATAAACACCTAGACCATGACAAACTGTACAGAAAAAATGTACTATTTTTTTTTTGCCATGGGTGGGAATCGAACCCACGACCTCCGGATACAACGCCAAAGGCTAGTCTACGGAGGCTGACAATATATTTTATTTCTTGTAAGTTATATATTTTTAATACATAATAATAAAAAATGTAAAATAAAAAATCCTCAACTAAAAATATATTCGGTGCACGGTATGGGATATAATAGAGTTTGTAGGTGCGGTCCTTGTTTATTTTACTTTGCTGCCTGCTGTACGAAGTACCTACTGCGAGACGAGGTACGGCATTTTAAAGTGCATATTATATATTATGCACTAGTTTTTATCAACCCGGCTTCTCCCTCTGATATTTGTAAACATAAAAAACACCCTCCCTAAAAAATATTGAAACACGTGTTCATTTAGTTTCATCACTTTTGATATTTTTACTTTATAATTTGGGTGCAGTATCCGTATTCCCTAAAAATATACAACTGCATTAAATATATTTATAGTTGCCCAAGATTTAGATTTATGGAAAAATTCTTACCCCCGTATTCTAAGACGTATCCTTAACTCCAGTTTACACTCAAGGAACGTCTGTCTCTTTCCACCAAATGTCAACTATAAAAAGCAAGTTGAGACAGACGCTCCTTGAGTGAAGAGTGGAGTTAAGGAAACGTCTTAGAATACGGATATTAAGGGCTCTGTAGTCGACTTGACTCCCATACAAACGTTCTTCCAATATTACACCTTGGCTGTTAGTCGAAATTCAATTATTATTTTAATGTTAAGTATACGTAAAAATCTTTCTACATACTATATATATATATATATATATATATATATATATCATCACGGGTGCCTTACGGCGCCCAAGACGGCCCCAGGGTCGTAGCCGATGGTATGAGTCTACACCGAAAAAATGGCTAGCTCGTCGCGCTTTTTTGAATAGACTCAATAACCCATCTATAAACAGTTTCACAAGTTGGTATAATGAAACCGGGACCGACAGCTTAACGTGCTCTCCGAGGCACTGTAGTGGTGTTGTGTTAAAATGCATATAAAAATAATTATTAAACTTCGACTAACAGCCAAGGTGTAATATTGAAAGTACGTTTGTATGGGCGTCAAGTCGACTACAGAGCCCTTAAGCTAACCTGTGTAACCCAAGATTTTTGGAAAAAGTTAAATTAAGTGAAATTTATTTAAGTCAGTTTTCTAGGACATTTTACTTTATATAAAATCGAAAGCAATATATTCGTAGATAGATTCTTTACTATTCATATTCTGGAAAATATATTATTTATTATTGTATAATGTGTTCTATACTCTAGACCAGCAGGGTAACCACCGACTCCGATACCGTGAGATCTCGTTCGAGTTGACATCGAGAACCATGTTTTTGGTACCACGAAAAGTTAAACATCGTTATTTGAATTGCCCAATGCATAACTAGTTCGAGTACCTAATTAATTACAAAAAAATATATATAATATTATGAAGTTTGGAAATATGATTTGTATGAAATGACGTCATTTTTGATCTCAACTCGAACGAGAACTCACGGTATCGGAGTCGGTGGTTACCCCACAGTTCGCACTCTAAACCTCTTTGTTAAAACTTTTTTTTTGAATATTCATAAATAACTGTAAAACATTTACATGAATTAAATCATTTTTGATTTTGATTTACAAAGTGCAAGCTTAGCTAAGTTAGTGACCTGGGCAATGTGTAAAAATGTCTGAAGTATTATTATTATTAAGTTATTATAAAGCTACTGCAATAACAAAATGTCACATTTTATTATAAAAAAAAAAAATACAATAGATTATTAATATCGGAATAGGTGACATAAGGCATTATGTATGTAGGGTCACGAAACTGTAAAGGGGATCACTTTGAGTACTTATTCAATTTTGATATAGAATAAATAAATCGTGTTTGGAAAAAGCAGAGCGTCCCTATTCTATGTCGGCGGATGTGCGTGATGCGCGGGCGCAGACGTAGGGCGCATATGTTGAGTTTTTTTTTTAAATGCTTTAGTCAGGCGGTTAGAAAGCGCATTATTAAATAAAAATGTGTATGTATGATAAATTAATGTATGTTTTTTTTAATGGTTTTAGGAACTATAGTAGAAATACAAAATATCATGCATTAATGTCATAATATCAACACAAAGCTTTTATCTTGCAATAAAATGCGTTACAGTACCGCCAAAAAAACAGACAAGCAGACAAAAATTCCAAAAACTTTAGATAAAAAATTTGGTAGATCCACTACAAATAGACCATAAAATGGTCTATTTAGAGACGATTTACCGTTTTTTTACCGATTTGAATAGTGAGGTACACAATTCGACCCGTAATTTGTTTTATTAAATTCAAACCATTTTTTTTAACTTATTACTATTTTTTTTTTCTTTTTTTTTCTTTTAACAATTTACACATATTGCTCTGGTCACAAACTAAGCTATAGGCTTGTACTATGTGTACCGAAAACAATGATATAATACATTATATTTTTATAAACACCCAGACCATGACAAACTGTACAGAAAAACGTACTATTTTTTTTTTTGCCATGGGTGGGAATCGAACCCACGTCCCCCGGATATAACGCCAAAGGCGCAACCACTAGTCCACGGAGGCTGTCAAAATACTACTACTAATACTATTTAATTAAACTATTACACAAAATATTATTTCTGTTATTGTTAAACAGAACCTTTATTTAATTTTTTATTTTTATAAATGTTAAAACTAATCCTATTGAGATGCAAGAAACACAAAGCAGAATTATTAATGGTTTTAAAACCGGAATCTATTTACAAATCCGCTTGAATTGTCTACAAATTGAAGAAATTCGACGAAATTATCTCTCGTTTCTATAAATAAGTAATAGATAATACCATTTAGGCATTAATAAATATATTATTAAGCAAATGCTATGTTTTAAACAACAAATATTGTTGCTTACCTCCCTAAAATAAATATTACATGTGCATATTCATCCAACATAAAAACACAGACTGTATTTTAAAAGCTTATCAGAATTTTAAAGCTTGCTTTCGCAAACTAACTTCAATATTATAATCAAAGCTTTTTAATATGTAAAGTAACTGAGCTGTTGTAGCAGACAATATGTAAAGTAACTGAGCTGTTGTAGCAGATAATACGTACCTACTACTTACACTCTAAAGCTTTTCAAATAAAGCTCAAATAGGTTCCTTAACATATAAAAATGTTAAAAATTAACTTATATAGACTATTATTTATCTATTTATGTAGACTATTCAGTTTACATCTACGTATATATATATATATATATTTTATAATGTGAGATTTAATTAAAATAGTGATTTAACTTTTTAAATACTTAAATTGAACCAGTAGTTTTTAGACAAAATAAAAGGGCGTTTTTCGTCATCCTATCTTAAGCCGGCATGGCATGATGGATGAAACCAGATATAATTATAAGTGCTGATTGTATTCATTCTGCTCTTCATACTGCTCGCCATCACATAGATGTAAGATCACATTCCGCATTCTCGTAAAAAAAAATCGCACGTGACGTGACTACACGAAAAGTGCGTTTGGCTGCTTGCTTCTTCACTCATAACTTCGTAAGTTTTAATCGCATGTTAAAAGTAATTACACAGTTTTTTTTATTTACCACAAGTGCTACAAAGCTCTTTATGTTCTTTTTAAATACATATATATACCATCACGGGTGCCTTTTTGGCTCACGAGAACCGTTTTAACGGCCTCAGGGTACCCAGCAAAGGGATTAACCCGTCCTCATTTCGCTGATGGTATTCGGAGGCAACACCTAATAAGCGGGAGGCTTGTTGCGGTGTTTATGATGGTATAGCCTTATTGTATAAAGCGGTCACCCATCCCAGGTCCGGCCTTGTTGTCATTGTTATCAGTGGCGTAGTGACTTAAACACTAGGATGGGGCTGCTTTTTATAGTCTTGTTACTTTTTAAAGGTTTGCGCTCTCTAGTAGGTATCTTGTTTTATACCCAGCGGTGTTTTTTTTTATTTCTCGTATCCTTCTGCACCACATGTGGTGATTAGCTGCCTTACACTTCCAAATACACGATCAAATATGGACCGATTTCTTCCGCTTCACGTCTATTTTGGAACGCTACTTTAAATAATTTAAGCTAAAATTCATTTCCTCATTTCAAAATTTTACCTCTTAAAAATGTTGTCTTAAAAAATAATTAATATTTAAGTAGATTATACTTTTTGTAATTAAAATACGATATTTTTCATGAAAATAATAATTGTTTATAATAAAATAACCGTCAAGTCACCTAAGTCATGTTTCGGTGTTAGTCTGTGAGTTTACCGGTTTTCAAAGAATTACTGCAACGATTTTTTTTAAGGTCTGATATATTAATTTTAGGGTGCAGCTGTGTAACAAGCAATTGATTTGATGATAACGAAGCAAGGATACTAAAGAAGTCTCGTAATGCTTTGACGAATATCTTTTTTTTTAACATTTTGATAACCGAAATAATAATTATCTACTTTATGGAACCAATTTGAGCTTTATTAGAAAAGCTTTAGAGTATAGTTTAGAGAGTAGTTTGTTACCTTTGCAACTCTCTACCTATTCAACTGGGCTTTTATAATCTTCTAATATTCTTCGTTTTTTAATTAAAAATAATTTAACCGCCTCTGTAGACTAGTGGTTGCGCCTTTGGCGTTGTATCCGGAGGTCGTGGGTTCCATTCCCACCCATGGCAAAAACATATTAGTACGTTTATCTGTACAGTCATGGTCTGGGTGTTTATAAAATATAATTTGTATTTTTTATGGTAGGTACCCATAGTACCAGTACAAGCCTAGAGCTTAGTTTCTGACCAGAGAGAGCAATATAGTGTAAAATTGTATTTTTTTTTTTAATTTATTAAGGCATTGGTAGCAAAGACCATCAGCCTGTGTAAAATTGTTCTACATATATTTATATTATTATAAATGTCTTCTGACAGGTACAGCTCAACAAGAAGTTACTTTGTATTACAAACAAAACTAACTTTTTTTTTCTTAAAATTTGTAACGTAATAAATAACATTCTGGTATCTAATAAAAAAATATATTGTCTCATATGTCCAAGCTCTGCACATCTCAACAATTCGGTGCACAAAGAGCCGAGCTTCCCAATAATGTGCATACAATGCTTTTCAAAAGCTCATAAGGGAATTCGAGAGGTTCGAGCAGGTATAAATTTGGAATATCGCTTGAACATTCGACGCCTAAACGAATTTCGCAGAATGTTTGTAAAAATATACTTTCCTTCTCCTAAATTTTTATTAAGTATTTTTAGGAATTCCGTATTTTTTGCTTTATTACTCGAAAGTTACAAAAAAACTTTTGTAGAGGGATTTATTTACGAAGATTAGTATTTTATTAGCAAGCTTTTCTATAACATTTTTAGAAGTATTTTTTTATGGTTACTGAATTACAGAATTTCTTAACCTTTAAGCTCCTTTGTCTTAGACCATCAAACGAATTCAAAAACGTTCCTCTTGCACCGCACCATGACCCCTAATGTAAAAAAATGTATTTTGAACGAAAACACAGCAAAAGATGTTTTTGACATAATAGAAAAAAATATGTATAGGTATATTTTTAAACCATTAAGTTTATTTATAATAGCTATTACCTGCGGCTTCGTCCGCCTGGACTGATATATCCATAGTGTGAATGAAGAAATTTGATTGAAAACAATTTTTTTATCTTATGTCCATATAAAGCATTACGCAATTACTACTATTACTACCACTAAACTAATTTTGATGAAATTTGGTAGGGTGGTAAGTTGTATCACGTTTCGCTTTTAGTCTGTGGGTTTCACCGGTTTTCTGAAGACTGCTACTTCGATTTATTGTTGTTGAGGTGGTAATTTTGATGAAATTTGGTAGGAATGTAAATTGTATCATGTTTCGGTTTTAGTCTGTGGGTTCACCGGTTTTCTGAAGATTTTGGCTTCGATTTCTTGTCGAGGTTGTAGTCTCCTTTCGTGGTGCGGTTACGAAACAGGTCATTGATTTGACGATAAAGTAGCAAGGATATTAAAATAGACTCGTAATGCAAATACGACATTGTCGCAGCCCAATTAAAAGTTAAACAAAATTTAATGTACAGAAATCTTACTTACGTAGGGCGGGTCCAGATTTGTAAAAGTATATTATTTATGCAAAGACACGAAACGGGTCGCTGAAGTATTTAACCAAAATGAATAAAGAAACTACGCTTCATGAATGTTGTTTAGTTAAACCATTTTAAAGTTTAATTGTGTTGGTAGCTCTGCCGGTAACGGGTATAAACGGCCCTTTGCAGAAATAACATTTTCCATTAGTATGATGTCAAAATTTTACTAAAAACTTTTTAGGGCGGGTTTCAGAGGCGCCTATTAAAAGTTATCAACGAATAATGCTTATTAGTTGATGCTGTAATAAAGCTTTGAGTTAGTTAAAATTTTAGACTGAACATTTATATTAGAAGTTAAAAGTATAATCAGTAAGGCAGTGAGAAGTTAGTATTTGAAATTAAGGTATATTTGCGATGTATATTGTATTCCCTTAACGAAGTGTAACGAACCGAACTTTAGCCTTCTCCTCCATTATCTCTATTCGGTTACCTAAATACCAAATGTACTAACTACGCTATACCAAATTGCGTTATGTTACTTTGGTGATTATACATTAGATATAGTTAGGTACATACATACATACATAACATCACTGGTGCCTTACGGCGCCCGAGACCGCCTAGACGGCCCCAGGGTACCCAGCGGAGGGGTTTTTAATCCCACCTCGTCGTAGCCGATGATATGAGTCTACACCGAACAAGTGGCTAGCCCGTCGCGATGTTTTGAATAGACTCAATAAATAACCCATCTATAAACAGTTTCATAGTTTGGTATTCACTATAACCGGGACCGACAGCTTAACTTGCTCACCGAGGCACTATAGTGGTGCTGTCAAACAAATGTACATATTTTTTTAAGTAAAAACTCATTGGTGATTCGAACCAGGGACCTAAGTGTTTTTAAGTCCAAGGACCAACTCGGCCACCACGTATTAGATATAGTTATTATAAATAAATAAAATATGATCACGGGTTCCTTCTGGTGCCCGAGACCGCCTAGACGGCCTCAGGGTAGGGGTTTTAATCCCACCTCATCGTAGCCGATGGTATGAGTACCTACACCCGTGTGGCTAGCAACAAGATGGCTAGCTCACCGCGATGTTTAGATAGACTCAGTAAATCCATATATAAACAGTTTCTCAAGTTGGTATAGTGAAACTGGGACCACAACTCTCCCTCCGAGGCACTATATATAGTGGTGTTGTTTAATAAATTTACATACATTTTTAAATTAAAAACTCATTGGTACACACCGGGGTTTGAACTGGGGACCTAAAACCGTGGTGTTTTTTTAAACTGAATGTATATGTATGTAAATACCTTAACCTGTGGACTTATTAAAGTCTTTAATAACGTTTATTTAAAAACACATACTAAATGAATTAAAAAAAAACAAGATAACCCTATTTTAAAATTAATAACTATTTATATTAGTTACCTATATTAAAATCGTTGCATAATTGTACGTTAATATTTTTTGCCCCATTTTCCTACTGGAACTGCCATAAATGGCTGGCAAAGGAGAGCTTCGTATCAAAATCGTTTCGGAAATTGTCATCCGCCCAGACGTTAGGGCGGATGTCGTAATAAGAGAAATTTGTGCTAAAGCCTTGTAAGTAGCATAGGTTATCAAATATGATCTCTTTAACAAGTGATTATCTATATAAATAGTGACTGACAAGGTTGTATTTTGGGCTAATTTGAGGATCTACTGATCAAATCAAATTCTTTATCGGCGTCTTTAAATACTTTATCCGTGGAACATGAGTCGCAAATTAAAAAAATGTTTGGGTTTTCCTTACAAATTGGTTATATTAACATTTCCTACTATTTTATTTATACCTACGGTTAAATCTATAACTTTGCTTATTTTAAAAGTATTATAAATCTATTTGTAGTATTTTCTTATAAATGTATTTTTTAGCGAGACCATTTTTTCACTGGGCTAAAAATAATTTTGATTAATTGTCCAAATATGTTGAAAACAAGATAACCATTTAAAATTTCAAGTAAACTAAACTAGTAGTCGTCGAGATATTTAATGCAGACTAACAGATGGACGAACACCTGAGACTTAACATAATGCTACCTTAAAAAAAAAATCGTAACCCGTAATAGGTACGGAAAACACATCCAATCATAAATACTCTATATAACGTTTAATAAGATTTAACACAGATAAAGTTTTGACATCAAGTAGGTAGATAGATATACCATGCAATAAATCACGTCTAAGTAAACAATATAATATTCAAATCCCAAAATATGTAAATTGAGGGTTTACCATTCATTAATTAAGTACAGCATGTATCAAGCATAAGGTGTGTATTATTGTACAATTAGTACGACCGACTAGCACGCCAACCCTCGATTAGTTCGAGGACAACTCTAATCATACCGATTTATTACGTTTATCCAACACACTATTAAGCGGCACTTTAATAACTGTTTTGTTTTTGGACAGAGGCATGAAAATTAGGAAAGGCATGGAGCGTTGGTATGGGTTTGTAGAAGGAATAAGCGGTGTATAATGTATATAATAATGAAGGGCAAAAGACGGTGGGACATCAAGACAGACGTATCATGAATTCATGACCAAATTGGAAATGTTTCAAAAGACGATGCAATCAAATCACTTAACATCATATGTGCTAATAGTAAGAAAGTGAGAAAGGTCATACTCTTTTGGCATGGGATTGTAGAAAGAATAATGACGAACTACTCGTAGAAATTTATTAGTAAGTTAATGCGTAAACGTAAGGCAAGGTAAATTGAAATCAGTGCAGTTAAATCCCCTGAAATCGGTGACCATGTACTTAGTCTAACATAGAGAAATGTGGTACAGACTTGTAGTAGGAAGACATGTGTGACAAAAGAAGACGCACAAGACATACATTTCAGTGAGAAGAAAAGAAGGGTAAACGTGAGCGAGAGGACCAATGCACGTGTGATATTGAAAAGGTTTAACAAAGAGTGGTAGTACATTAAAGTCCTCGAAATCAGCGTATACAAAAACTTAGACTCTAAAAGAGGCATTAGATATAGGCATTTGCAACCGTAGCACGGGGCCCAAGATGGGAATCTCTGTTGTATTTTATCATATTTAACTTGCCGCGGTTGTCTTTGTTTATTTCGTAACAGCCGTTATGATGTGATACAAAATATATTGTTATTAGAAAAAACAGCCTACGTATCTCTATTATTATACTCCATTTTTAACAGGAAATATCTCGTGCTTAGAATCTCATTGTGACTTTAAAGCGCTCTGAAATTCCCGCCCTAGGGATAAAAAGTAATTTGAAAATCGAATTCAGATTTTGCATTTTCGAGGCAAAGCTTAACATTTTGGGTCCAACTTGACTTAAAATTTTAAATGCACGAATAGGTAAAAAATCATAATAAAAAGCACGGGAAAATTCTCAAGTAGTTTTGAATGGGAAGCTTAATGCATAAAATGAAGGAAATTAATAAAATAAAATAAAGTTGCCACATGATAAAGAAAAAACTTAAACAGTAAAACGAAAACAGATTTCCTCAGATAAAAAATAATATTTTATGAGATATGCTTTTGTTGTAAACAAAACTAATATAAAATATACTGTATTTAATTAAATTAATGGTTTCAGGTGTAAATATCAACCGAGATAAAACTAAATGTTTATATGTAAAACCACTGATAAAATTTAATTAAATTCTGCTTTATTTTGTGGTGCTGTGACCAATTTTCATCATTCCAATTTTTTATTGAATTTGCAAAACAAATAAACGAAAAATACTAACGATTTCAATTAATATTTAATACAATATAAAAGAGCAAAAGTAATATCTAAATAATACTCCTTGTTTAAAAATACAGTCTCATTTTCACAATTGTGCCATCTTTAATAGCGGTTTGAATTAAATGTCAGTAAATTTTTGTGACGCCATTTACAGTTCGCTGAACGAGCTACGATGACTAGACTTATTTATGTTGGCCCGCGTAATACTTATTCCTTTAAAGTTATTCCGTAATTAAGTTACAATAAATCTAGCTAGCTACACATACGAGTTAAGAGGGTGTATAAAAGCAAATAAAAGATACCTGTTACAATGCGTGCGAGTGAGAAACAAAAAAAAATCCTACATGAAATTCTTGAAAATAATACAGTTTTTTTGCTATTACATTCAAAATATTTTGAATTTTACAAAAACACCTTGCCTTGTACTAGATCTTATACATATACATAACTTATAAAAAATATGGCTTTATAATCTGCTCCATATTGAAGTTTTTTTTTTCTATCCAGGCAACTTTATGCTATTACGTTTTTCAAAGAGCCAATATTATTACTATGTTTTTTTAAATATATATATATATATATATCTTCACGGGTGCCTTACGGCGCCCGAGACCGCCTAGACGGCCCCAGGGTACCCAGGGGAGGGGATTTAATCCCACCTCGTCGTAGCCGATGGTATGAGTCTACACCGAACAAGTGGCTAGCTCGTCGCGATGTTTTGAATAGACTCAATAACCCATCTATAAATAGTTTCACAAGATGGTATAGTGAAACCGGGACCGACAGCTTAACGTGCTCTCCGAGGCACTATAGTGGTGTTGTCAAACAAATTTACATAATTTTTTAAATTAAAAACTCATTGGTACACACCGGGATTCGAACCAGGAACCTAAGTGTTTTTAAGTCCAAGGTCTAACCAACTAGGCCACCACGTATAACGTTGGTTTTAGGTGTCCTCATAATCGAAGATCTGGATTTGTGATTTGCTTTATCCGTCCCTATAACTAAACTTGCTGACTGTTTAGTTATATCATTCATTGATTTTAGCCTGTCCGTCTATTTACTTTAAAGTTTAATTTCTATCTTTGGATTGCTTCTTGGTTTCTACCAAGTTTAAATATAGATAATCTGTCTGTTAAAGTTTCTGTACTAAGATGAATTGGCTCAGTCAATGTGACATTTAGACATTAATACGCCAAGGAAAAAATATATTCTGAAATGTTATCAATAAAATGAAAAGCTTAGTCTATTTTTGTCCATGCCGGCAATATTACTTACGTTACGATAGAAATTGTCTAATTTTGTTGGAGTTTATTATATTACACATATTATTGTTGTGTGTGTATAACACAACCACACACACAACACACAATCACATACATACACACAATCTTTGCAAGCCTACCCTAAATGATATTTAAACTAATTACTAACATAATTAAAATACCTTTATGGTATTTCATTTGGCCATTAAAATTTGCTGTGAATTTTCTGTTTAATGAATTTTTATTTTTTATTTTTTTTATTTGGTACATAGTTGCTCAGAATATATAAATGACAATGAAAATTAGATCTCCGAATATGTTTGTATATGATCTACACTTTAGGTTTATGAAATTCAATTATAAAGGCTTTTATTAAGTTAAACTTTAGATAACAAATCCCTTGTTCTGTTAATCTATTAAAATAGTAGTTAGAAGCATCCCAAATCAACAAAAATAAAACTAACCCGTAAATCAGCAATAATTTGCATAATCCGATTAAAGACTTGCTTCGTCAAGCACATTTATATTGTTTGCTTTTGAAGTTTTATCAAAATTTTATGTTTTACAATTTGGTGAAATATTAAAACTTAGCATTTCTGCGAAAAAGCAATTTGTTCTACCAACTTTATTGTATATTTTCGTTTCAAATATGCTTTTGTTACTGTTTCATTTTTCATGTATAAAAATTGGTTGTTTTTTTCTAATAAATTTATTTTAATACATACAAGTATCTAAAATAAGTTTTGCCTTATCAGGCTACCCAGCGGTGGGGGTTTTATTCCCACCTCATCGTAGCAGATGGTATTCTATCTGAGTATAAACTGAACAAGTGGCCAGCTCGTCGCGGTTAATACAGCTTAATAGGGTATAAACATAAAATAACCTGGCAAACAGCCAAAAAATTCCAAAAAATGTTTTTTAATAAAAACAAATAAAATAAATACCATCACGGGTGCCTTTTTGGCGAGAACAGTTTTTTTAAACAGCCCAGGGTACCCAACAGAGGGATTAACCCGTCTTCATTTTGCCCGATGGTATCTGATGATATTTTTTTCCAATATTTTTTTGCAAATATTTTTAATGTGCAGCCATGAAAAATCATCGATTTTATGTATGTATAGATAATTGCATAGAGGTCATTAGATTCCTCAGGCTTGTTTGCCGGCATGCATTATAGAGTCGTAAGGTTGGCTGGCACTCAAGTGTGTCGAGCTGGAGGAACGGTCACGACCGTTATCCACACGGAACCGGTATAGATTGTGGCTACCTTAGGCCGCTTCTACACTCGAGTTACTGACGCCCTGTTTTTACATGGCTGATCAAAATTATTCTATAATAATAATAATAATATGTAGGACAAATTACACATATGCTCTGGTCACAAACTGAGCTCTAGGCTTGTACTATGTGTATCAGAAGCAACGATATAATAATATTATATTTTATAAACACCCAGGCCATGACAAATTGTACAGAAAAAAAAACGTACTAATATTTTTTTGCCATGGGTGGGAATCGAACCCACGACCTCCGGATACAACGCTAAAGGCGCAACCACTAGTCTACGGAGGCGGTAAAAAATATTCTATCAGGAAAAGGATTCGCGATTTTAGACGTACGAGACGTCTAAAAACGTGTACATGTTGTTTAATTAAAAAAGAACGTAGAGGTGTAAATATTACTTATTCGATTCTAATTAGATAGTCTTTTTATAACAAATCTATTAACTTTTGAAAAGACACCCAAAGTTTGATTTATGATTCTAAAATGATTACTTTAGTTTTTATTATTTTTTATAATTAAATTATGTAATTAGGATCGAGTAAATAAAATCTACACCTCCTTATTTTCCAGCTCTTATTGTCCTCTTCAATAAATTAGAATGTCTAAAAGGTTATAAGATAACCCACAGGACATTTAGAAGCGGACCGCGGGGTGATTACACGTACTACGCTAAGCTAAACTTTAATCGGAAAGATGCAATTCTGACGTATTGCAAACCTGGTGGCATTGAAAATTGACAGTTTTTGGTTTAAGTTTAGCTTAACGTTGTACGGCGTAATAGGCCTACTGAGGCGTGTAGAAATCATCATCAGCCTATTGCAGCCCACTGGCCTCTCCCAAGACACGCCACTGACCCCTATCCTCCGCTCTTCGCATCCAGTCTCTGCCAGCCACCTTCCGCATGTCATCACTCCATCTAGCTGACGTAGGGTGACGTGGTAGCAATAATATTTCTTAATTACTCGATCTTACTTTTTTCGGCAGTTGCTGTACAATTCGATAGGTTTAGGTAACGTAAAATCAAAGTGCAACAAATTATTTAAATGGAATATATCGATTAAATATATTCGGACCATTTAAAAAAGGCAATTTTAAGTTGAAGTAATATGGCCACCAAATATCTGTCATGTCATGGCTCGTGTGGAAAATAGTTTCCCTAATTGGAATAAAGCTTCACCAGTGAACAGTGTTGTAAATAGTACTAAAATACGTCAATCAGATTGTCCAGTTCAAGTCTACCAATCGTAATTAAAAAAGTGGCGCTTCGTAAACAAATTGGCATTTTACATTAAAGTTTTTAGTTTGTAGAACGTGGTTAGGTAGGATATACATACATAATAATAGGATAACAATAACATACATTTAATTAATTTTTTTTTATAAGCACCCAGACCGTACAGAAAATCATACTTCATATTTTTATGCCATTGGTGGAACGACCTTTGGATGCAACGTCAAAATAAATACAAACATACAATACATATAATAATATAATTTATTGTAATTACTAGAAACTGTTTTAATATTTAACTTTATGCAGTGGCCTTTGAAGGATCACGGCTTTCCAAGATCGGCCGTCGTTTCCAAGATACCGCTGACAGGACCGTATAGTATTTGATTGGGTAGAGAGCGTACTTAACACAATAAAGGCAAGATTGAATTCGGACCCTACTTCGCGGTCCGATCTAATTCCACGGGAATACTGCAATAGGCTATTAGACTACATTAAAAATATACTATACATTGTGGTCATCCTATCAGACAATGTCGTAAAAAACATATTTCACTTTAATTTAAACTAAATTATGTATATTTTTTGTAGATTACACGAAATAAAATTGAATATTTTTTACAATTTTATCTATGACAAAAACATCTTTGATTGGTTGACGACTGGTGACATCACACGCAAGTAAACAATACACAGATTAAGTCACAGTTTTCTCGACTGTTTAATGTTACGTTCTATATATTCTCTATTTATTTAATCTGTGTTTGTTTTGTTACTTGCGTGTGACGTCACATTCTGCGCCATTACCACAGCGTTTTTTCGCCATTGTGGAAATTTAAACTTTAACATTGATTTTTATTAATAATAGAGCAGATATCCCGGAAATATAAATGTAGTGTGCTTATTATGTAACGAAGGATCATATAAACCGAGTTTCAAAAAGTAGTCAAATAGCCTATTGACTTAACCCTGCCTTGGAGAATCTATAGTTAAGAACATTGTCTCTCTCTCTCTCTCTCTAATTAATTAACTTATTGAAGCAAGCAGAACTATTTTCACAATCAACATTTTCCTATATGAAGAAAGCGAAAATACAAATATAAAATCGCATTAAACGCACGCGGCCGCGACATAAGCATGTAGTGTAAAAACGTCTTTAGAATCCACAATCCATTCCTAATAATTGGTCGTTTGCTAAGTGTGTTTAAATGTAAACCTTTTAGCTTTACCATAAGATTGAAAGTCGCGCGAAGATAAACATGTTTACGACTTCGTCAGCGCAGCAGCCTTTGTCACCTCAATCGGATTCTCGGAGGAGCTCCATCAGGCTGCGCGAATGTTGTCATTTTTTAATAGTTTTCTAAGAGCTTCGTACTATATAGCAGCTTCTACTTGTGTCTACGTTCTACATTAATAAAGATTTAACGATAGAAAATTTTAATGAATTAAAAAAAAAATGCTCCGAGGTTTTTTTTAATGTCAATATATTATATATAGCGCTATTGTTTGCTAGATGCACATTCAAATCTTTTTCTGTTTGTTAAAAATAATCATTCGTCTTTATATCCCAATTATTCCTATGCAACTATTTACTGGGATAAAATATGTATTATTGGTATGTATCACTTCAGAACGGCTATTTGGCTAATTCTCTTTTTGTTGTGTTTGTAATTATTAGGACAAGGTTTTATAGTGAAACTGGGAAAGACGGGTGAGCACGGGAAAAGGATTCGCAAACTCTAATGTCAAAAAACATCAAATGTTGTTTTCAGTAATAATAAAGTTTTTTTTGGAAAAAAAAAGAACACGGAGGTGTAGATTTTAATTATTTGATCCTAATTATATAATTTATTTATAAAATATCTGTTAAGTTTTAAAATGAGAGACTAAAGTTCTAAAAATGACAACTAAACTTGTTATTTTTAGAATCATAAATCAAACTTTGGATGCCTTTTCAAAAGTTGATTTTTTTATAAAAAGACTATCTAATTTAATTACTTTTAATAAAATCATAAAATATTAATAAAGATAATAAAACTATTCCTATAGCTATATTTAAAAGGCCTCCATGTCCCAGCTATTTTTAGAACTAAAAGTACCTAATATACTCGCCACATTCCCTCTCTGGATGATGAAAGATATTTTTGGATAAAATGACAGTAAGCTCGGACATCACCGGACGTTTCCTTAAGAAGAAAACCTAATTCACGAGCAAAATTTTTGGCTTATAAAGATCTATCTAATTAAGATCGAGTAAATAATATTTACACCTCTACGTTCTTTTTTTATTAAAAAAAAACTTTGATATCAAATCACGAGAAGTAAAGGAATCACGAAAACAAGATCGCGATTCCTTTACTTGGCGTCTCAACGTGTTCTCTTTGATTACAATTACAAGTCTAGTGTCAATTAGTGTCACATAGTGTTTAACGGAAGAAAAAAAAAAAATATCTGACTATGCCTGATTAGGGATGGGCAATAAAAAAAAAAATCAATGAAATGAAATATATGAAATATATGACACATTGCACGTGAAATTTTGAACTCAAATTGATTTTTTTCCGAAAATTTTCAATTGTTGAAAAATTTCATAAAATTTACCCATCCCTATGCCTGATGTATTTTCTCTCATTCAGATGGGTGTGCTCGTATAGTAGTCTATCGCCAGCATTTAGATTAATGTTGTCTATTTTTCAATTTCTATTATCATAAAAGAAATATATTCCGACATATTGCCTTCATTTGTCAGAGTGGGCACAGGCACGTGACTTACATTTTGTGGTATGGCTTCTATCAGTTATTCGTCATATTTTGTGTACAAATTGGATTCTAGTTTTTGAGGTTTTTGATCTACGAATTTTATTTTCGTTGGATCGATTTCTAGCTATTGTAAAAAAATAGTGCGTTTTTCTGTACAGTTTGTCATGGTCTGGTGTTTATAAAATGGAATACGTATTAATATTGTTGTTTTTGGTATACATAGTACAAGGCTAGAGCTTTGTGACAGATAAATATGTGTAAATTGTCCTATATATTGTTTTTTGAACTATTTAATTTTAATAAAAAAAAATGGGTCCTGTTTGAAATAAAAATCTATTTTAAAATGAAATTAATATTTAATAGCAAAACGCAGTTTTACTTAGCTTTTCGGTAATATTGTGCTTTATAATTTAATTATAATCTAAGCACTAAGGTAGGCAAATTGGTCAAATACTTAAGTCACAGGTTCGAGCCTAGGTTTATTACCAATGAGTTTTAATAAAAAAAAGGGTTTTTACTGACCATATAGTGCCACAGAATTCATATTAAATTTCCCGTCCCAGTTTCACTGTACCAACTTATGATACTTTTTATAGTCTATACACACACCTTGACGAGCTCAGTGTGTTTACGAGATGGCAATAAACTCCTAGGCCGTTTAGGCGTTTTGGGGTAAGACACTCGTGATGTATTTTTCATGACCATTTGTATGCAAAAATATATTTGTGATAAGTAGCAGCATTTAAAATATTTTAGTGTATGTTATAATTCTTCCTATAATAAAATTCAAAGGCAATTTTTTACATATTTTTTTTTGACCACACCACTGTAGTGCCTCGGAGAGCACGTTAAGAAGCCAGTAAAAGGTTTCGCGATCTCGAACGTTTAAAAACTTATAAATGTTGTTTTCAGTGATATCAAAGTTTATTTCTACAGAAAAAGAACAGTAGATTTGTAAATATTACTTATTCGATCCTAATCAGATAGTATTTTTATAAAAAATATATTAACTTTTGAAAAGACACCCAAAGTTTGATTTATGATTCTAAAAATATTACTTTAGTTATCATTTCAAAACTTAACATATTTTTTATAAAGAAATTATGTAATTAGGATCGAGTAAATAAAATCTACACCTCCATGTTCTTTTTTTTCAAAAAAAAAAACTTTATTATAACTGAAAATAACATTTAGATGTTGTTTGACGCTCGAGTTCGCGAATCCTTTTCCTGCCCACTTAAGCTGTCGGTCCCCGTTTCACTATATCAACTTGTGAAAATGTTTATAGATAGGTTATTGCGATGAACCAGCCACTTGTTCGGTGTAGTAGGTAGACCATCGGCTACGACGAGGTTGGATTAAAACCCCTTCTCTAGGTACCCTGAGGCCGTCTAGGCGGTTTCGGTATTTGTATCAAATTAACACTTAACTTTGTAACAATTTTAAATTAGAACTTTGAAACATAAGCATATGGTGTAAAGGTTTATTAATATTCTATTTAACATTCTCGCGACAAGGTTTCGAAACCTTGAAAGTTATTGTAACATTGTAACTTAAGAAGCCAGTAAAAGGTTTCGCGATCTCGAACGTCCAATAACGTCTAAATGTTGTTTTCAGTGATATCAAAGTTTATTTTTAATGAAAAAGAACGTAAAGGTGTAAATATTACTTACTCGATCCTAATTAGATAGTATTTTTATAAAAAATATATTAACTTTTAAAAAGACACCCAAAGTTTGATTTATGATTCTAAAAATATGACTTTAGTTCTCATTTTAAAACTAATCAGATTTTTTATAAAGAAATTATGTAATTAGGATCGAGTAAATAAAATCTACACCTCCATGTTCTTTTTTTCCAAAAAAAAACTTTATTATAACTAAAAACAACATTTAAGGTAAATGAACTAATGTCAGACACTGAACTAAAAGATGACACTTTTGAATATAAGAAGTTATAATAAGATTATTTTTATTCATATGATTTTTGTACTTAAGTAAAGGTATACTATATCTATCTATTAAGCGACGACAACGACTTCCTTCCACCTAACTGTTCAAAATTTAAAATGTCGTTAGTTGATGTAAACCTTGTGAACAAGTAGACACGTGCACTGTGATTTTTTAACGTTTTTATTAGGGAGACGGAAATTTTGCAGGTAAATATTGATTTATATTTTTATGATTATACTATTAATTATTTTGGTTATAAATATATATTAGTTTATTTCCATACTAATGTTATTAGTTTAATAATTTATTAAGATTTTCAATAAATTTAGAGTATGTCTACTATTAGTACCAAAAATTCGTCAAAACCTAAAAGTCGACACATGTGTCTACTTTTAGGGTGACACTAAACCAAATTCCTGAGTGATTATGAATACAAATATAGTCTTTATTTCGTATAAATAAAGTGCTTTTTTAATTTTGTTAATTTTGCATTATCGTGTCTAATAGTAGACAGGGTGTCAATTATTAGGGCACGGAATGTCAACTGTTGGTTCTATTGATTGCAGATTTTATGTGAGATCAAGATGCCACCAATAAAAGGGAAGATTTTTCGCTATTCTGAAGCAGATATTGATATAACTGACGATTATGTGACTGATAAAGAAAATGAGTATTTACAGCAAGATACAGGACAACACGCACTGGTTGCAAAATGCATATGTATACCGTGGCGGATGTACCAACTCGTACCAAACGTTTTGGCCATTCATACATTTGCCGTACTATTAAAATGTGGAATGCCCTACCAGCTTGCGTGTTTCCTTCCTCTTATAACCTAGAGTCCTTTAAACGAAGCGTGAATAGGCATCTTAAGCCGGCATAATGATGGCAACCAGCGGTGCACCTGTATGCATCCGCTTGTTGCTATCATTCCTGGACATTGCATACTGCTTAACATCAGGTGGATGCAAGGTCACATGCTGAGCTCTTATAAAAAAAAAAGAAAAAAAAAAGATATTCATTGCAAAACTAAAATAAAGCAGAGCGATCAAGAGCGGAGTCTGATCAAACATTTCCCATACATTCACGACCTTTTGGTCCTAACTGTTACCCCCCACTAAACATTCACAGATTTTTATGAGTTTTGGTGGCGTTATAAATAAGACCTATATCGAGGCTCGTACGTTTTCCTTTTTTTAAAGTTTGATGTAGGAAAAATAATATTAACCTCTGGAATTCGAAAAAAATCCTCACATAATCCTATAAAATATCAAGGCAGAAAATTAAAAAAAGGAAAATGTACAATCATCGTTTATTTTCTCTCTAATAAAATGAGACCATTTTTTTTTTAATTCATTAAAGTTTAGGGGATAGAAAACAGTTTTGGCCGAAAGTCGTTTTGCTACCTAAATTATAGGTATAATCTCATACGTGCTCTTTCTCGTATAATATAATATAAGGGTCGGGGGGAAGGTTTTCATAAATGTATGGTAGTGTTACCGACTCACCGTCATGCGCGGGGAGAGGTAATACTTTGCAGTTGAATCATCATGAGCATCAAAGAGCCTCATCAGACACTCATCTTAAATTATAGTTAACTTTCCCGGAAAGAAAAGAGAATATAAGTTTGTATGTATAATTCAAAAAAAAATACAAAGTGATATTGAGGTAATGGCAATGGTTTGCTGTGATGAAACCAAAACCATATTTAAAGAAAATTATAAAGATATTATAAGTGAATCTCAAATAGTTAAAAACCTAAATTCACCAAAAATTATTGTAACAAGGAATAGGATTAAATACAAATTTGATTTTCCATTAGATGTTGATGGATATTATGCCAAAACTATTTTTGTTTGTTTTGTTTTTACTATTATTTGGAATAATATAATTTTAATTGGTTTTATCTGTTACATTTATTTTTTGTTTCTATAAAAATATTAGGTTTTGTGTATGTCTATTATTAGTGCAATTAGATGTCTATTATTAGTAGTTAATGTTTTTTGTTGTGTCATCTTATAGTTCCTATGTCAAGGTAAAAATAAATATTATTTTAAATTCAGTAAGTGTAATTATTAAAGCTTTTGTAATAATAAGTGATAATTCAAGAATTATTTTACCTCTAAAAAAAATTACAACTGTTTTGTGGCAATAAATATATTTGATTATGAAGAATAAAGTTAGGATACTTCTTAAAGTGTCTATCATTAGTGCTTTTACCTTAGATGTTTTTTGACGCTTGAGTTCGCGAATCCTTTTCCTGCCCACTTAAAACAAATAACTTACTTATTTTCACATGTATTTATTGAAGTTTACCAATGACGCCTCCGTAGACTAGTGGTTGCGCCTTTTGCGTTGTATCCGGAGGTCGTGAGTTCGATTCCCATCCATGGCAAATAATATTAGTACGCTTTTCTGTACAGTTTGTCACGGTCTAGGTGACACGCTTAACTTCGCCTGCGCACGAAACGGAAGCTCTAAAAATGGACAAATTCTCTCCGTTTTCCCAACAGTTTCATTGATGCTCCGCTCCTATTGGTCGTAGTGTGATGTTATATAGTAAAGTAGTAGTTGTAATTCGTCTTTGACACCGCATAATTTAGGGCATAGTGAGAGCAATCTGTGTTAACCAACAATATGAATTGATCGAGCCTATTAACGGAATTTCTAGGCCTTATTACTATCAGGTGGATTAAAAGTCACAAGTTCCATTAAAATAAATAAATTAAATTGCTACTAGTACTAGTTTCTCATATAAACTTAGCTGTTTTTTACCTTGGCTTTAAATTACTCGGTATTTTAAAATTTTTGAATACTATTACTTAAACGCCCTGTAGTCGACTTGACGCCCATACAAACGTACGTCCAATATTATAACTTAGCTAGTCGAAGTTCAATTTATTATTGTTAAGTGGGCAGGAAAAGGATTCGCGAACTAGAGCGTCAAAAAACATCTAAATGTTGTTTTCAGTTATAATGAAGTTTTTTTTTCGGAAAAAAAGAACATGGAGGTGTGGATTTTATTTACTCGTTCCTAATTACATTTTTTTTAAATAAAAAATCAGTTTAGTTTTAAAATGAGAACTAAAGTAATATATTTAGAATCATAAATCAAACTTTGGGTGTCTTTTCAAAAGTTAATATACTTTTTTATAAAAATACTATCTAATTAGGATCGAGTAAGTAATATTTACACCTCTACGTTCTTTTTCATTAAAAATAAACTTTGATATCACTGAAAACAACATTTACACGTTTTTGGACGTTCGAGATCGCGAAACCTTTTACTGCCTTCTTATGTTTGGTAATTGTGCGCAAAAATCTTTTTGTCGTGGATAATAAATATTTTTGTATTATATCTATTATTAAAAAAAATTTTTTTTCTGATTTTGAAAATAATAATAATAACAACACGGAAAGATGAATAAATACAAAGACCGACAAAAATCTTATTTTAACTGCGACAAACAGTAATCGAGTATTACTGAAAGTGCGAAAGCTCATTTTGTATGGAGGACGCAGACTTCGCGATTACGAATGCAGTATTCTTAACCATAGTAATTAATTTTACAGCACCCTTAAAAAAGTTAAAAAGAAAAATTACTTAATTTACAAAATAATTAAGCAAAAAGCAATGTCAAAGCCAGGACATTTTTACAAAGATTTTAGTATTCAGGATAAATAATGTGGCGAACAAATTATTTCACAAATCGTCGTCGGTCTTTCAGAACTTCTTCTTGTCACCGCGCGCAGCAATTACGACGCTGAAGCGAGTAAAAAACGACTTCAATGCGACTGCTATGGGAATAGGCTTTTCATAAATCTGTCTCGCACCGTGTTTTTATATCCGACCTAAATATAAAATTCATTTGTTTATTTCACAACTCCTTTTTATGTCGCTTTTAGAAAACTGCACTTTGCCATGCCTTGTTGTTTAATGGGATATACACTGCTTAAGGAAGCGCGACTTTTTGTGAAAAAACGCTAGCAATATTTTTTTCATAGTTTGAATTATTTTTTATAGGAGCTTAACTGCTTAATCTGATGTTAAGCAGACCTACAAAGTTCATGAATGGGGTCGATCAATAAATTGTTGTAAAACAATATTGATCGTTCCTACTATGCTGGGTAACGATGCGGTTCCAAAATGGGCGGCAACATAATATATTTTAGTAATAATATCTTTGTTGCTTTATCGTCAAATCGACCGCCCGTTTTGTATCCACAACCTGAAAGGAGACTACCACAAGATGCAGTAGTCACGGTGAACGCAAAGACTAAAACCGAAAGAGGACTAGGTCACTTGACGGTTTTTGCATTCGTTAATGATTTGTTAATTTATAATTAGTTAGTTTACGTTTATTAGTAGGTTGAAGCTTATTAAATGATTCGAACAATTTTGACTGTAAATTAATATTAATATGCACATAATAAAACAGTTAATAATAATACATTAAAAGGTAGGAGTTTTGTTTATTATCTAAATAGAGTCAACACAAACGTTAAGCCAATGTAATTGGAAAGCAAAGTATAAAATAAAAATAAAAAGTAATTTCAGAATAACTATAGTTCTATTTTTAGGAAAATCAACCCAAACAAATCTTGTACTTTTTTTAATGTACGACAATTTACACATATTACCCTGGTCACAAACTACGCTCTAGGCTTGTACTATGTGTACCAGAAACAATGATATAATACATATTATCTATAGGTACTTAATATAATAAAGGGGTAAAATTTGTGACTTTGTGAGGTCGTAGGGGTTATCTCTGGATCTACTGAACCGATTTTGTTAATTATTTTAGTGTTGGATAGCCCATTTATAAGAATATTCTTGCTGCGTTGTCGTCAAATCAACCGCGTGTTTGGTAACTACAGCCTGAATCGACAAAAAATCTATACTATATAGATTTTTTGGTCGTTTCAGGCTGTGGTTACGAAACACACGTCTCCTGAAACCTATGAACCCATAGACTAAAACCGAAACATGACTAGGTTTTGCATCTGTATAAGGTGGTGGTAACGAACCCATGCAGTTGAAAATGGACCTTATTTCAAAATAATAATATACCATGCTTATAACTTGAAAATTAATCTTATTAATATAATTTAATCGTCACGTTAAAAAATCAATCATTTATTTCATGTAAATCTTTACAGATATTTATGAATAGACAAAAAAAAAAGTTTAACAATGAGGTCTTAGAGTGCGTTTGGTTAGGCAGCTATTCTTTAACAAAAGAACGACAAATATTTATTATTCCTCGATTTAGAACTTAAACGCGATGGAACGGAAATCTTAATATGAAAAATACTACCGAATCTAACACACACTACATAACCAACTAGTGTAAGACTAGGTGGTTAATTAACGCAAGTTTGATAATGTAGAGAAATTTCTTAATTTACCTACTTTATAGCATATTTTTTTTCTTAAATAATCTGCTTTGCCTTACTTAATAACAATTCTAATTCCCCCAAATATTTTACTTTGTTTTTCGAGCCATTTACTTTATATAATAAAGTAATCTATACTAATATTATAAAGAGGAAAGATTTGTATTTTTGTATGTTTGTAATGAATAAACTCAAAAACTACTGGACCGATTGCAATAATTTTTTCACCATTAGAAAGCTGCATTATTCGGAAGTAACATAGGCTATATAATATCACGCTAGGTCCTATAGTTATGGAGCAGTAACCAAAAATGTTTTAAAAACGGGGGAAAAGTATCGTTTCTGAGGCCTTCCGTGGCGTGCGCTGAGCATATAGTTAAAGTTATACAAACCTGTGCGAAGCCGGGACGGGCCGCTAGTATATTTATATATATATAATAAAGTAATATATTTATGTGACATACTACATGAATTTGATTAAAAAAATAGAACAAATATTGTAAAAGTAATATCATATTTTAAAATTCATGTTTGTCTTCTTTGTTTGTACACAAATCACTTTTAAACTAGTAGACCGATTATCATGCATTTTCTTTGTTGTATAGCTGGTTAATCTGAACCTAAAAATAGAAGGGTATTAAGTATTAAGCATTTTTTTTTATATCACGTAAACGATGTTGCGGGTATATCTACCAAAATAAATATCTTAAATTATTTATTTATTTATAAAAGTAAATAAAACAAACAGTTACAAATTATATAACCTTACTACAAGATAATTAGGAACGAATTATCTAGTTAGGTTTTCAATGTAATAGAAAAAAACAATATAAAAGTAAACTGTCATAACAATAATATACAGGGTGAATTTGAAAGTAAAGTAACTTCTCCCACGAAACCAAGTGTCGCAAATAAAAAAAAAATTAGCTTCCCCATACAAATTGGTAATTTTAACATTACTAGTTTGTATGGAGAAGGCAATACTTTTTTCAATTGCGGCACATGGTTCCATAGGAAAAATTGTTCGTATTGATCAGTACCACCTCATATTAACCCAAAGTACATCCTTTCAAAGTCACCATATATATAATAATATATTATATGACAATAATATAAACAATTTAGATGTAATCTAAAGTTAAATATTAATAATTACAAGAATAGATACTTACACAATATAAATTACGAATTAAACAATATAAATGTTTAGTATTACGAAATAATAACCGAGAAATTTCTCTTAAAACTCTTAAACAACTTCTAAAGTCTATTCTTAGATACAAATTGTTTTGTAACTATTCGATGGTAACAACTATTTAGAATCTAAACTTTAAATATTGTTATAATTCCATTTTATACAAAACCCTTTCCATTCGTTATCGATGATATAACAAGTATTAATACTGATTGGACTTTGAATTTTATTGCTTTGGAATAAGGATTAGATTTGTAAGCAAATCGTTGTCCCCTCTTGAAGTATCCACGTACCCTCTATGTGGATTCAGCTGCCGTTCGCTTCGTAACAATAACCGTTGATATTTTTATAGATTGCAGTATTTACGAAAATGGACGTTAACCTCTCCATTGTTAGGCCCAAATAATATTTATTCATAATACTTAGTTTTTTTTTTTTTATCGATATATGTCACATTTGGAGATACTTACGTAGCACGAGACAAAGTAGATTAAAACTTTACGAGGCGACAAAAATATTTTTTCTTAGCTTATATTCCGTTGTCTAGTAGTTACGCCTTTTTTGCTTTGGAAATGTGGAGAATGTTGGGTATATCGTGGACCGAGTTCCGAACCAACAAGTCCATACTGGAGGAACTAAGAATCAGACAGCGCCTTTCCTCAATCGTGAAATCACGCATTCTTACTTTCTTTGGACACGTGTCGCGGCGTGGAGATGCATCCATCGAGCGCCTGGTAGTTCAGGGCAAAGTCGATGGCAAAAGAATGCGTGGTAGGTCTCCAATGAGATGGACTGACCGGGTCAAGGCTGTTATGGACCACCTACATGAGTGCACCAGGAAGGCTGCTGGTTCGAGATGAGTGGCGACGGCTGGTTAAGCGTGCCACTGACACTCAAGTGACGACCACGACCACTCTGCCAAGAGTGTAGCGACTAAGAAGAAGAAGAAGTAGTTACGCCGTTGGTGTTATATACGGAGGTCTTGAGTTTGATTTCCACTTATGGCATGATTTGTCATAATAGTAAGATTTTTTTGTACAGTTTGCCATGGTCTGAGTGTTTTTAACATATAATAAGTATTAGCTTCTTATTTCTGGTACACATAGTACAAGCCTAGAGCTTAGTTTTTACGAGGGCGCAATATGTGTGAAATGGTCCTGCATATTATAATATTATACAGGGTGAATTTGAAAGTTTGTACTTTGGGCTAATTTAAGGCTCTACTGATCAAATTGAACAACTTTTCACATGGAACTTTGTGTCGCAAATGAAAAAGTAATTAGACTTCCCCATACAAACTGGTCATTATAACATTACTAGTTTGTATGTAAAGGGAAAAGTTGTTCGATTTAAACAGTAGAACCTTATATTAGCCCAAAGTACAAACATTCAAAGTCACCCAGTATAATAAAGAATGAGTTTTATGAAGAAAACTGAAACGAAAATAGAGTTTTAAGGTTTTGTTCTAAAGATCTACGAAGTCAATTGTAGAGTTCAGAAACTATATCAAACGATTTTCAAAAACTCTGCAGCACTCTGGAATTGGGGTACTTTAATAGTTTCTTTTAGTAGTTAAAATTTTATCGTTTAGTTTTCTAAGTTTTGATTCCCTTTTTTTAATGTTACTTGACAAAAATTTTACTAGTCAACTATATAGGAAAAAATTACAGCACTTTAGTACGCTATAAGTGTTAATTTACGAGCTTAATAATAAAATTTGTTTTGTCTTGAAAGATAATATACCTTAATAGTTATAATTCTTTTTTTATTATTTCGGCTTTGTAAAAGTTCTTACAAATATATGTCTTTATATAGAACGTAAGCCTTTTCTTATATTTTGTAATCTATACTATCTATACTAATATAATAAAGAGGAAAGATTTGTATTTTTGTATTTTTGTATGTTTGTAATGAATAAACTCAAAAACTACTGGACCGATTGCAATAATTTTTTCACCATTAGAAAGCTGCATTATTCAGAAGTAACATAGGCTATATAATATCACGCTAGGTCCTATAGTTGTGGAGCAGTAACCAAAAATGTTTTAAAAACGGGGGAAAAGTATCGTTTCTGAGGCCTTCCGTGGCGTGCGCTGAGCATATAGTTAAAGTTATACAAACCTGTGCGAAGCCGGGACGGGCCGCTAGTATTTCATACAATTTAAGGTGTTGGATTTTTTAACCAAAGCCTTAAGAGAAATAAAAAAAAAATATAATAATCCAAAGAGAAGAGTCAGCAATCAGCTTGACATCCGACACTCAAGATTGTGTTGCGTTCAATATCGTTAGCACGAAATGTTGTTTTTATTTTGTACGAGAGCGGTTAAAACCATTTATTGAGATTTCAGAGGTGTTGCAATTTCGAACGAATCCGTATTGATCGGCCCCACTCATGTACTTTGTAGGTCTGCTTACCACCAGGTCACATATCGTGCTTCAATAAAAATAAAACAATGAGTGTAGTATCCAGTAAAAACAGATATACCTAGTTAAATTAATATAATAATAATATGACGGACATTAGACATTGCGCTGGTCACAAACTAAGATCTAGACTTGTTGTGTACGACTGTATGTGTACCAGAAATAACAATACCAATACATTTTTTTTCCCGGCTATGACAAACTGTACAGAAAAACGTGCTAAAATTTGTTCCCGTGGATGGGAATCGAACCCACAAACTCGCCAAAGAACCACTATTCTACGGCGAATATTATTCTAAAGTTTAGTTACTGTTTAGGTGAGATTTTAATTCAAATACACTTGTGCCATTGTTCTTTATGATTTTTTAATTTGATCTAACGTGTTTTATTCAAGAATTGTCTGTTTCATTCTATCTTTCTTGATTGATATTTGCTAGAAAGAGACAGACGTTCCTTGAGTGAAAGATGAGTGGAAAACGCGACTTAGAATAAAATAAAATACAATTTTATTTAGGTAGTTCTTTTCAAAATACACTGCAGTAGTTTACTTGACGTACGACCTAGTTAGTTCCCGGAACATGCATGTTGCTAACTACCAACTAATCCAATAAAAATCAGACTCGTTACCCTTTCTACTTGCATTATATACAACGCATTGGCCGACATTTGCAAGTCTCACTGGGATGTGCAAGCAATCTTATTTAGGAAACTCTGAGGCAACATTCTTTTAAATATTAAAAGCAGCCCCAGCCTAGTGGTCAAGTCACTGCGCAACTGATAACAAGGTTAAGCAGATAACAACAAGGCCGGTCTGGGATGGGTGACCGCTTTATACAATGAGGCTATTTCATAATAAACACCGCAACAAGCTCGTACTTGCTAGGTGTTGCCTTGAGGACAGGTTAATCGATCCGCTAGGTAACCTGAGGCCGTTTAAAGAGTTTTCGGGAGCCAAATAGGCACCCGTGATGGTATTTATTTATTTATTTTTATATTTGTTTTTAGGATCATATAGTATTTGGTTGAGTAGGAGGGTAGTGAACACAGTGCAGGTGACAGTTCAAAAGGTCTTTAAACCTACTTTGCGGTTTCAAGTCCGGGAAAGCTGTGGCGCTGCAGTTCATTTCCCTGCCTTCCAACCACGCGATGGACCCGGCACCGGCACAGTGAAACCGTGGATAGCTAAGCACATTGCCTCTCTAGGACAATTTACAAATATTGCTCTGGTCATAAACTAAGCTTTAGGCTTGTACTATGTGTACTAGAAATAACAAATACATATTATATTTTTAAACACCCAGACCATACAAACTACAGAAAATAAAATACATACATTTTTTTTGCACTAGGTGGGAATCTAACCCACGACCTCCGTCACATTACACATAAAAACTTAAATATAAAACGTCAGCCACATATGAGGTAAAGTACATAAGAATAGGTAAGTTGATTAATTATATAATTACAGTACTTTATAAAGAGTAAAATAAACAAGTAACATAAAATAACAAAAATAGTAGATATATAGTATGTAGGACAGTTTGGTCAAAAACTATGCCTGTAACTAGTACATATTATATTTTTTAAATCCTTAGACTGACACGTGAACTGTACAGAAAAACGTGCTAATATATTTTTGCCATGAGTGGGAACCGAACCCACTACCTCCGGATACAACGCTATCGGTCTAGCTAGCTAATAGACCAGGCGAGTCGAGGCAATCGAACGGTTTAATTATATTTCAATTTGCTGTACCTTTGATCCATTCATTAGGTAATATTAAGTATATTAAATATATTGAAATGCAAACACAGCTTATCTTAAATTCTGCCATATAGATAATACCATCACGGGTGCCTTTTTGGCTCCCGAGAACCGTTTTAAGGGTACCCAGCGGAGGGATTAACCCGTCCTCATTTCGCCAATGGTATTCGGAGGCAAATAAATAAACCATATATATATATAGATAAATCGGCATAAAATTATTTTAAGTAAAAAAAATATTATTACTAACTTTATGAAAATTTACACCAATGTTTTATTTATGTGCTTATTGTATTAACACATCAAAAATAAATTTACCTGCCAACAAAAGAATGTTAAAACATATTTTTTACGATCTTTTGTTAACCCTATCCCGGCGTCCATCAATTTGAAGCCTACTTATTTTTCGTCTGGCAATGAAAGCTTGGGTGTGGTGGCCGAGGAAGCTCGTAGAACCGGTTTCTCGAAAAGCACACGTGCGGGCCTCACGAATCTCAACGGCTCAGCATTTTAATCACAGACCTAAATCTGTAGAAGTGTACCTTATTACTTCGTGTATTACATTACCTTAGGAAATAGATTCGCGTACTCTAACGCATAAACTTGTTAATAGCTTTAATTTATTTTTCAAGTAATTTACATTGTTCATGATCTAGCTGATAGTTTTCCAATACTAAATAAATAAATAAATAAAAATGTCTAAATGTTGTATTAAGTAATAAAAAAATAATTTCAAAAAAAAGTTGAAGTGTGTGTAGTAATATTACTTACTCGATCCCTTTTAAAAAATACATCCTAAGTTCATTTTTATGATTCTAAATATTACCTTGGTTGTCATTTTAAAACTTAGGATATTTTATGTAAAGGAATTATGTAATTAGCATTGAGTAGGTAACTAATATATACACTCCCATGTTTTTTTTTTTTTGTAAATGCGTTTTGACATTCGAGTTCCTGAATCCACTTGCACTATGCACTTAAGTTTAAATCTTTAGGTCTTTTTTCGATAGTCATACTTGTTTCTTAACAACTATTGACTAGCTATGTGACTACATACATAGCCCGAGCACTGCACTGTAAATTTATGCTACAATATCGGAAATCCTAGACAAAATACGAATGTTGAGATCCAAATATTAACGATATTAAAAGTAAATAGCATTCCTTGGTTTCCACTGTCCTTGTGAAAGCCCGACTAAAATCAGTCCAGCCGTTTCGAAGATTATCCCGGACAAACAGACAGACGAATGAACATAAAATCAGTTATTTTGGCATTGCAAAGAAGAATTAATTAATTAAAATTATATTGGCTGTAGACCGCCTTCGTAGACTAGTGGTTGCGCCTTAGGCGTTGTATCCGGAGGTTGTAGGTTCGATTCCCACCTGTAACAAAAAACAACAGTAGGTTTTTCTATACAGTTTGTTATGGTCTGGATGTTTATAAAATATAATATATATTATATCGTTGTTTTTAGCGCCTACACATAGTACAAGCCTAGAGCTTATATTGTGTGTGTAATGTCCTTAATATTATTATTATTCAGTAAAATCTTCGGACGACGTAGGTATAAGTCGTACCGATCACGAACTTCAAAGTCAAAATCATTTATTTCATGTAAATCTTTACAGATATTTATGAATAGTCAAAAAAAAAAGGTTTATTAATGAGGTCTTAGAGTGCGTTTGGTTAGGCAGCTATTCATTAACAAAAGAACGACAAATATATATAATAATTATAACGTTGCGTGTACACTCAGCCCTTCTAACGTGTTCCGATTTCTGTGATTTTAATAATATACTATCCACTCAACACTTTCTATTCAATTCACGTTTCCTGGTATCACTGGCTGTAACTAGAAACATTTTTAATTTATCAAAAGTCCAATTAGAAATTTGGAATGTTTTATGTAACTTACAATTGTTTCTATAGAGATTAAACAACTTAAAATTTATGGTTTTACTGTTGATTTTTTTTTTAAAGTAGGGAGAGACGAAAGACAATGTTATCCATGGATTCTCCGTGCGGATGACGGGTCCATCGCGTGGTTGGGAGGCAGAGGACTGAACTGCAGCGTTCCCGGACTTGAGACCGCAAAGTAGGGTTAAAGACCTTTTAACTCTCCCCTGCACTGTATTTACTACCCTCTCTACTCAACCAAATGCTATATAATCCTGTAAGCGCCATCTTGGAAACACGTTCCATAAAAGTTTCAACGGCCGAGGCCAAGATCCTTCCATAAACGACGCAAAGACTTTGCTGTTTACGTCAGCGATAAAAAAACGTACTAGGTACTAGGTGTACCTTACCACCTAGACGGCCTCAAGGTACCCAGCGGAGTGGGTACATGTACATTGTATTAGTAGTCTAAGTCTACATTAAACAAGTGGTAAACTCGTCATGGTGTTTGTAGACCCTTATAATAAACATTATTCACTAGTTGCTATAGTGAAATAATATAAGTGGTGGACGAGTTGGTTAGACCTTGGACTTAAAAACACTTAGGTCCCTGGTTCGAATACCGATGTGTACCAATGAGTTTTTAATTTAAAAAAAAAATGTACATTTGTTTGACAACACCACTATAGCTGTCGGTCCCGGTTTTACTATACCAAATTGTGAAACTGTTTATAGATGGGTTATTGAGTCTATTCAAAACATCGCGTCGAGCTAGCCACTTGTCCGGTGTAGACTCATACCATCGGCTACGACAAGGTGGAATTAAAACTCCATCCGCTGGGTACCCTGAGGCCGTCTAGGCGGTCTCGGGCGCCGTAAGGTATCCGTGATGACATATATACTATAGTGAAACTGGGATCGACAGCTAAACGTGGTTTACGAGATACTATAGTGGTGTTGTTTAATAACATTATATGACTAATAAATCTGAAACAAATTTAAAATTAACTAACTTAATACTTACTCCTAATATAATAAAACATAAATAAAGGTAAGCACATTTTATTATTTATTACTCTCTCATGGCAGTTATAAAACTTGGAAGCGTTCCTTCTACCATTAACGTTGCAACTTCAGCTTACCCTCTAAAGAACACTGATATTAATAAAGGAGCTTTGTGTACAGTAAAAAGTTAGTATTACGACGTCTCAGGGCGCTATTTGTCAGTATTAGAATATGGGTGATAATGAGACAGGGCGCGTTGAGTGCAGGCGCAGATGCGGGGAGAGCGGGCGGACTCGGGGTCGGAATTCTCTCTTTGGTCTATTGTTCTGCTACCAGCTTCTATAATCGAAAGTAACTTGCCCTGATTTCCGGCAGCACTCGGCAGCCCACTTTCTGATTGCGTCGCCTCTGCAACTCGCACCTCTGTCGTTTCTCATTTACAAACTTCTCGCTAAATAATTTGGACTCTATTTTCTTCGACTTTAAGATGCATGTTTGAAAACAATTTGTGTGTTAAATATAGAAAGAAATACATATACTTATGTAGGTTTGAGTCGTTTCTCACAATTATTGTTGAAGTAAAAACTTAACACGTAATGTTGACAGCGAAATATAATTGTCGTTTGTGTGTTTGACCTACTATTATTCACCGTGTATTATTTACCTAACCATTTTTACTGTATGTTTATTGTGACTTACCAATCAAAGGTTTTGATTTTTATTTAAAAATGAACTCTAGGATGTTGGAATACAATTCTTTAGTTGAACAAAAGTTACTTTGAGGTTTCGTTATCATTTCGATAAGACTTGTGGAGGGATAAAGGTTTCGATGTGTTTAAGTTTATGCCAAGGTTTATAGCGGCGCACGCGACCATGTCGTTGACCGCCGCTACAGCGTTTACGGGCGCCAGGTTTCGAAGGATTAGAAGGAGAACGGTATATCGAAAGGCCAGTGATAAAAAAGGATAACAAATGACGACGCTTTCGTTTGGTTAGGACAAATTTACACTATTTGAATTCTTGTTTGGCTAGGCTAGGTTGTTCTTTTGGTTTTAAAAATGCGTGACTGTTGTACATTATTTAAATTTAAGTTTAAGGATTATATTAAATTTGGGAACATAAAAAAAATATTTTTGTAGACCAGATATCATGAGTTTTTTTCTATAGTTTTAACGTAGCGTTTATACGTAAGAAACTTTAGGTTCTACCAATAAGAAAGATTTTTTCCTGTTTTAGAAAATAGAGCGATTATATTGATGGTTTCTCACGTATTAACGTTACGTTAATATAGTAGAGCCTCATTAATTCAATGCTAATTAAATTTAAAATGTAAACAAATTAAAATGGGCGTTAAAAGAATATGGCCCTTATTCATCTATATTACCTATTTTATTTAGATTTGTATAGTTTTAGTAGTTAAAGTATTATTTTGGATTATTGATGATTGAAAAAAATAATGATATATCTAATATCATTATTTTTTTCAAAACATTTCTGCACCCTATGCATATTTCACTCATTCAAAGGTATGCCTAAAGCATTAAGTTTGCCTATGTACAACTGTGTACA
Organism: Monopis laevigella; assembly: GCA_947458855.1. NCBI lineage: Eukaryota > Metazoa > Arthropoda > Insecta > Lepidoptera > Tineidae > Monopis > Monopis laevigella. Next base: position 16,342,636 of record OX381587.1, read on the forward strand.
ATAAAGATTTATTAAATAAATTCATTAGATTTGGTGTCCGTTTTTTAAGTTTTGAGGTAGATTTCGAATAAAGATCGATTTTGCCACAAAAATCACAAAAGGAAAATATAGGTGGGTGGTTGAAGCCTGAAGTACATATATATACGTGGTGACCAAGTATATATGTGGTGACCCAGTATATATGTGGTGACCGAGTATATATGTGGTGGCCGAGTTGGTTAGACCTTAGACTTAAAAACACTCAGGTCCCTGGTTTAAACCCCGGTGTGTACCAATGAGTTTTTAATCTAAAAAAATATGTACATTTGTTTAACAACACCACTATAGTGCCGCGGATAGCACGTTAAGCTGTCGGTCCCAGTTTCACTTTACCAATTTGTGAAACTGTTTATGTTCGATGTAGACTCATACCATCGGCTACGACGAGGTAGGATTAAAATCCCTTCACTGGGTAACGTGAGGCCGGCTAGGCGGTCTCGGGCGCCGTATATATACCCTGAAGCCGTCTAGACAGTCCGTGATAGTAGGTACATGTACGTGTAATTAAATTAATAGCTGAAATTTAAATACTCATTCTGTCTGTACTAATTAATTTGCGTTTAATTAACCGTTCATAAAATAAATCATGCTTTGTTATTTGCGTACATTGACTAGTTTAGGTACAAAGAAACGCAAAGTACGATATTCACAAACCTTTGAACTCTATTACCTTTCTAATAAGGCTTAAACTGTTGTCAATATAAGCATAGTCCCCTTTAAGGGTGCGGTTATGAAACGGATAGTTGAATTAGACGATAAAAAGCTATGATATATATTATAAAGTATATTCTTAAAACTACAACTGCCAATTTGTATTACTATAGAAATCATTGAAAAATATATAAAACAGTACAATACTTTTAAACTAAAGAACCAATATACTACTAATATAAATTATACTATAAATACTGTATATATAATACAATTTACTAGAAATTTATTAATAAATACAAATTACTAGTAATTTATTAATAGATACATCTGTGTGAAAGAATAAATAAATACACTTATTGAGTATTCGTGAGAATTTTATATTTAGGTGGTATTTTTTCTATATACTTACATATAACAAAATGGTAGACGTTTCGTGTCTTTTTCCGATAAAAAACGTTTGTACTCCACAAACGCGAGAAATAAGTGATAGCAAGTGAAAAAATAAGTGATAGCAAGTGAAAAAAATTAAATGTGTGTTTGTTTGTGCGCGTATCACGCAAAAGCTACTTATTACATTCAAAATCAAAATACTAAAAGATAGGGGTAACATTTAGCGTTTATTTGATCAAATTCATACATATATACATATCATCACGGGTGCCTTACGGCGCCCGAGGCCGCCTAGACGGCCCCAGGGTACCCAGCGGAGGAGTTTTTAATCCCACCTCGTCGTAGCCGATGGTATGAGTCTACACCGAACAAGTGGCTAGCTCGTCGCGATGTTTTGAATAGACTCAATAACCCATCTATAAACAGTTTCAGAAGTTGGTATAGTGAAACCGGGACCGACAGCTTAACGTGCTCTCCGAGTTACTATAGTGATGTTGTCAAACAAATCATAACAAATGTACATATTTTTTTTTATTAAAAATCATTGGTACACACTGGGATTCGAACCAGGGACCTTGATCAAATTCGATCAACAAAATTTAAAAAATATATATATAAACCACATACCGCCACGTGCCGCGTCGAGTAACACGAGCCCGTGACTTTTTTTTGTTGTTTATAATAAATAAATACATACTACATTATATAATAAATAAATACATTTATGGCTACAAAAATATACTACACCTAATGGTAATCATTCTACGGTTATGACACATGTGACATGGTTCCCCGTAGCCATTACGTTCTACCTTACTATTATAATCTGATTTGTCATTCTGTCATCACTAATAGCCTCTAACCAACTACGGGTCAACGGAGCATGCTTTTCCTCATTTTATACCTTTTTTTTTTTTTTTTTTTTTTTATTGGAGCACGACATGTGACTTTGTATCTACCTGGTGGTGAGCAGACCTACAAAGTCCATGAATGGGGTCAATCAATAATTGTTCTTAAACAATATTGAACGCTCCCACTATGCCGGCTAAAATACCTATAGTTTTTTCATTCCCACTCGTTCACAAATTACGAAGGAAAATTATTACTCAGTTTTTTTTTAAAACCGTACTTTCAAATGATAAAGTTAGGAGCACTAATAAAATATTAATAATGTAGGTCTTTTCTCATATATATACATTTTTAATGTGTAACCTTTATTAAATAACTAAGAAATATATATTATTTATGAAATTCTAAAATCTAGGTAAGTTCTAGACAGTTCTTAAAAAGGTTATTTTTCTATTTTCAGTAATGAAACTTAAGACAACAACTTTTCCTTGGTAGGTACAATAGGTTTCTTTTGTACAAATTAGTAATGATAAAATAATCAATCTGTATAGATAGGCAATTTTTTTTTTCATTAGCGACACAAGTTCCAATATAACAGTTCTCCATAAAAGTTAACTGTCAAATAACTATATCTGAAGATTGATAAATCTGCCCCTAATGTATAATTTATATTAGTATTTAATTACATTAGTTATTTCATTTAAACGTGGTAAATTTATATACGTGGTGGCCGAGTTGGTTAGATCTAGTTTAACAACACTACTATAGTGCCTCGGAGAGCACGTTAAGCTGTCAGTCCCAGTTTCACTATACCAACTTGTGAAACTGTTTATATATGGGTTATTGAGACTCATACCATCGGCTACGACGAGGTGGAATTAAAAACCCCTCCGTTGGGTACCCTGAGGCCGTCCAGTTTAATTTAAAGTTATTTTATATTATTTAGGGCCGATTCGACCAAAAGAGAGCATAACTTATACTTACTCATTGTTATGTTAAATTCCATACAAATATTTATTCGTAGATTAAATTATTAATACTCAGAATAATTATTTGTATGTGATTTGACATTACTAATCTTGGTATATTAAGTTATACACACTTTTGGTCGAATCGGCCTTTTCAATTACTTCTATAGTAATACTAATTAGCAGTTGTTGTTTTAAGAATCATACGAAAAGTATATAAGTCCGATTTGAGCCTCATATTGGCCCAAAAAGCCACCATGTAAATATAATGCCATTTTTTCAGTTTTCGCCCTAAAGCCACTTAAAACACGAGTATTTTTGGACTTAAAAACCTTTTCTGTACTGTAGATAACAACATACATCCTCTCGTTTATTATCTTCCAATCTCAAATGTTATTATGATTGTAATATAAATATGATAATGGGATAAGTGTTTCCTTGGTTGTGAGAACTTTAAGGACATTGACTTTAACTGAACAATGAAATGGAATAAACACAAGTCTACAATATCTTATGTAGAGATATTATACATACATACATATACATATCATCACGGGTGCCTTACGGCGTCCGAGACCGCCTAGACGGCCCCAGGGTACCTAGCGGAGGCGTTTTAATCCCACCACGTCGTAGCCGATGGTATAATATGATACACCGAACCAGTGGCTAGCTCGCGCGATGTTTTGAATAGACTTATATAATAACCCATCTATAAACAGTTTCACAAGTTGGTATAGTGTAACCGGCACCGACAGCTTAACGTGCTCTTCGAGGCACTAGTGGTGTTGTCAAACAAATGTACATACATTTTTTTAATGAAAACTCACTGGATTTGAGCCAGGGACCTTTTTTAAGTCCAAGGTCTAACCAACTCGGCCACCACGTATATTCGGCCACTACGTATATAAAATAAATATTAAAGTCTACTGCGCTCCCCTCTAGCATATGGAATCATGTGTATTTAATAAATGTAATTAATCAATTGGGTAACCAAAATTAGTCGGTAATGTCCCTCTTTGAACGTTGGTCAAATTAATCTATAATCAAATTTAGCTCACTAATAATGTGCATTGTTATGTTTAAAGTAATGTCAAGCAAGTTTATATTTCTTCAATTTTGATTATAGATCAATTGATTCAATGATCTTGAAACTAGGGGTTAGTCAAACACTTATTTTGTCATCAGAATTCGGGTGCGAACAAACTTGGTGCGCGTAATTACCCCGCTGCCAACCCCGGGTCTGGCGGTGAAATAAATGATCCAATAAGGTCCAAAAATTTTCTTCTACCTCCGCGGTGTTTTGGATAGACCCAATAACCCATCATAAACCGTTTCCCAATTGGTATAGTAGAACTGGGACCAACAGCTTAACGTGCTCCGAGGCACTAATAATAGTGGTGTTGTCAATTTAAATGTACATATTTTATTTATTTATTAAAAACTCAGTGGTGTTGAACTTGTGACCTTAAAGCATTTATTAAGAACCAACAACGTAAATAACCTGTCGGGAAAATTAATTATCTAAGAAAATTTATTTCCTTTCATCATTCTTACTTATTCATTAATTATTATTGCTACTATAAAAGATATAGTAAAAAAAAATAAGTTTCGATGTAATCATTAATAAAGGCTTTTCTTGTCATTTTGCCTTAAGAACAGCATTTCTATTCTTCGCAAGAGCTCCATGCATCACACATATTATGCTGTGGATTATCTGCGGGACGAGGGTATCCCATGATAACCCCTAAACTCTCTGTCATCGTGACATGAATGCTATATCATTTTCTTCACATTATCGCTTAGCATTATCGATTGAGGCCAACGTTCCGTGACTAATTTACCTATCAAAGCTTTTTTGTTGAAGTTTAGAAATAAATAATTCAGTTCAAATTTAGAATTGTAAATTATTTTATTAACCCCCGACGAAAAAAAAACGGTGTGTTATAAATTTGATCCTTTTGTCTGTTTGTCTCTCTGTGGCATTGTAGCTCCAAAACGGTTTAACCGATGTAAATATTTTTTTTAATTAATTTATTATAATAAAAAAATAGTCGAATAATAATCCTATTTTTAAAATCAATGTAGTAAATTCATATTATTGTCATAAATAAAGAGCGGAAAAAATACAGTTGTAAGTGGCAGCGCCTAGGACATGTGTTTAGAATAAAAGTGATTTGGGGTTATTTTATGTGCTTCGTGACATCATATCTAATTTTTTTTGTAATGGTTACATAAAAAAAAACTACTACTACAAACTAAATATAAAAGTGTATCATGTTTTAATAAAATATGAATTTTAATTTTCGGCATGTATACCAAAATCACCCGATATAAGATATTATCGCCCTTTCCCAGTAGTTCAACTGCTTAGTTCTAATATTGAACTACTGAGACTTGTATTTTCCAATTTTAGTTAAAAGCTTTGCAGTTGAAGATGTATTTTTTTTTTACTTTTGCGTTTAACACGCAAAATTGTTTTAATAATACGTTTTACGAGTACCTATAAATATTTATTTTATTTTCCGACGTTTCGACCAAGTTGTAAACGGTCTAGGGAAGACCTACTATATGAAATTAATTTTATTTATTTATCTTTACGCCAGGTCCCTTACGGGGTAGGCAGAGACAACCGAGCGCCACTTGTCTCCTTTTGCCTCGTCCACAGTCATAACTCTTTGCATACATGCACGCCGATGCCGATTTCGGAGACTTTTAACTGCGCCGTATGAAATTTTTTCATACATTCATGCAGTAATAAAAGTATGAAATTAATAATTTATAAATATTCAATCTGTTCTACTTCTTTACTACGATCGTGTATAGAAATTCGAAATAGAATACAATAAAGTAATATTTGTGACCCGTGACAGTTTCAATACTTAGTTCAATAAGGGGGAGGAAACATTGTATTGTATCGATATGAAATTACAAGCTAATAAATAATAGCTTTGTCGAAGGTCAAAAAGTTTTTCATAACGACAGGATGATTAACCATAATTTGATTTGTTTAATATTAAATTAAAGGAAAGAAAATACTAAAGAAAGAGGTTAACTAAGTCTTTCATATTTTATTTATTTTAAAAACTTTATTGCACAAAGGCGAACTTAATGCCGCTAGGGATTCTCTACCAGTCAAACCTTTAGGACAATTTCATTATGATTTAATGATATTATTACGTTTTTGTATGTTTAAGGTAAAATTAATTAGTGACTATACTTGGCGATCTTATACCTAAGAGTCACTACACACTATTATTTAATTATACTTTTTTATACTTATAATTTAGTTGTTTATTTATGTTTTCTGTTTTAATTGACAAGAACTCTAATTCCTTTACACTTAATGCATATTTTTTGTTGTTATACTTGTTCAATTTAATATCTTTTTTAATAATATTTTTAGCGAGCGACTCTATTTTAACTCTTGATAAAATATCAATATTGTAGAGATAATTTTTCAAGCGTTAAATAAAGTTATTCGAGATTTAACTTGTATTAAGTATTGTCAAATGTATTCATTCTCCATACAACCTATCTGTTGAAATTTTATCTAACGATTGAAAAATCAGGCACTACTCTCATAGAACCTTTTTAATTTTATTCTTAACCATTACGATACTAATTTCCTTTATTTTTGTTACAGCAATTGTTGCAGTAACAACAGAAGAGCAACACGACGCACGGGAAGGCAATGACGTGACGTTACAATGCCGGTTCACTCCCCAGTCTCCAAGCGACGAAGCCCTCACGTACTACTGGGTCCGGACGACAACTGTACATGACAACGTGGCCATCGGAAACGTACCTCTAGAAACTAATTACCAGTAAGTACTAATAAATACACCTTAGTCTTCTAACAACGAGTCTCTAATGTATCTAGGTTTGACGACAACTGTACGTACATGACAACGATTCGAGCTATCGGGAATAGAGTAGAATAAAATTTATTCAATAAAATACTAGAAAAAGTTACAATATAATCTTACACTAACTTATAAATACGACAAATTTCAATTTATAGCACGATTTAAAAATATTGAAATATTGTAAATTAATTGAATCGGTTACACCCTCAGCTGTGTGCGGATACTTTACTGTATCAAACGCGCTGGTTCTCACACCGCGAAATGTACCTTTACTAACTAATTAACAGTAATACATCAATGCATACTCATTTATAACACTCTAGTCTCTTACGTAATTACTACCGTGTTCGGACGATAACGACAACGTGGCCATCAAAAATATATCTGTACATACTATTTACAAGTTAAAAGTATTCATACCAATGCCGATTTACACTTAGTCTCCTAACGATGAGTTTGTCACGTACTTAATGTTGTGTTCAGACGATAACGACAACGTGACCATCGTAAATATATCTCTACAAACGAATTACTAGTAATAATACTATTAACTAATATATCAATGCCGATTCACACATTAGTCTCCCAACTATGAGTCTCTCACGTAGTATTGCCACAGAAGAAATAATAGTATAAGTACTACTGTGTTGTGTTCGGACGATAACTATACATGACAACTTCGGCCATCGGAAATATACCCTTACAAACTAATTACCAGTAAGATGTACCTAACTTATACATTACATACATATCTTCACGGGTGCCTTACGGCGCCCGAGACCGCCTAGACGGCCTCAGGGTACCTACCCATCGGAGGGGTTTTTAAACCCACCTCGTCGTAGCCGATGGTATGAGTCTACACCGAACAAGTAGCTAGCTCGTCGCGATGTTTTGAATAGACCATATATTAACAGTTTCACAAGTTGGTATAGTGAAACCGGGAGCGACAGCTTAACGTGCTCTCCGAGGCAATATAGTGGTGTTGTCAAACAAATGTACATACATTTTTTAATTAAAAACTCATTGGTACACACCGGGATTCGAACCAGGGACCTAAGTGTTTTAAGTCCAAGGTCTAACCAACTCGGCCACCACGTATATTAATTCTAATATATTAATGCCGATTTATACCTTAGTCAAAACAATGAATCTCTCACATGCTACTTCGTGTTCGGACGTCAACTTAACATGACAACGTCCATCGAAAACATCACTGGCCTCGTACTTGTGTATCAATATATATTATTTGTATGTCTATAGTTATACTATCGTTACTCAAAATGAAAATCAAATTCACGAGCAAATTAATATATTGTGTGTTATATATGTTATATATATAATATGCGAAATATTCTACAAACAAGCAGTTTCCTAACAACGCTATAATCAGCGTGACTGTTTATGGCGCTACTGTATGTGAATGCGACGCATTTTTTTGTGGCGTTATGCGAATTTACGTTGTAACGGCACATATTACATGGAGCTTCACGTAATATTATCACGATACAGACATTTTGATTTAACGAAATGGACCCATTTCAAAAAAAAAAATCTAACGCTTCACAAGAAATAATCTTGTGAAGCGTTAGATTTTTTTTTTGGAAGGAAGCAGAATCTACTCGTATGATGAGAATTAACCGTCTTACTTGTATTTTTACGAAGTTTGTATAGACTTATGAAGCCGGGGCAATACATACATAAAATAGCAGGTTTATAATAATATGATTCCTTTATTTAACATTGTTAAAATATAAAAAAACTTTTCCAAAGATCAAGAATAGGAAAAGTTGGATTTCCAACATAATTAACTTAATAAATTATCAACAAGACCAAAGCTTAATTTAAAGCTTTTTAATGTTAAATGTACATTAATTAATCTTACAAAGGCAAACTGATCGAAAATTACTGAACAATTGCGAAACCTTACTAATAAATTAAATTTCTTTTTCTTTCATTTCAATCAATTTGCGTAACAGTTAATAGTTAATTTTATCGCTTGTATGTCTTCAGAAGGGCCATTAATTACTAAGAAAATGTCAAAACAATTCTTACATTATGTTTTTTCTTTTTTAATTTTGAAATGCAAAATTTTTCGCGTTAAGCTGTCGGCCATCACCAACTTGTCAAACTGTATAGATGGGTTATTAAGTCTATCCAAACATCGCGAGGACCTAGCCACTTATTCGGTGTAGACTCATACTATCAGCTACAACGAGATGGGATTAAAAATCACTCCGCTGGGTACCCTGAGGCCGTCTAGGCGGTCTCAGGCGCCCGTGATGATATTTATTTATTTTTATTATAGTCGATATATGACAATCACTCATACAGTAAATAGCTATTATGTTTGGAAGTGCAGAGCCAGCTGATGTAGCAAAAAGCTGACTGCGTTTTTTTCCGCCTCCGTAGACTAGTGGTTGAGCCTTTAGCGTTGTAACCGGAGGACGTGGGTTCAATTTCTACCCTGGAAAAAAATATTAGTACGTTTTTCTGTACAGTTTGTCATGGTCTGGGTGTTTATAAAATATAACATGTATTATAACGTTGTTTCTGGTACATATTTATAGTACAAGAAAAGCTTAGTTTGTGACCAGAGCAATATGTGTAAATTGTACTAATTTTTTTTTTATGAAACACGACATGTGACATGTGTCCATGTGCAAAATACTCGTATATAAAAATCGCAAAATCTATTAGTTCTGGTGGTCCTCTACTTCTGGCATTTTGATGCCAGTGCCCTTGATACTGAAAAAAAAATGTAGAAGCAGAAAGTTATTTATTAGTATTTAATTTCCATCTTTTATTTTCACTCGCATTGTATATTGTGGAGTTAGTTAATGAGTTTTTCTAAATCTCTACAAAACATTAATTTCCGTTATTTTCTTTTCGCTTTAGTTTTCTATTTTTCTTTTAAAACTGAAAGAGATTTTTGTTTTTATTAACACGACCTACTTGTTCAACGATTTAAAAAAAATATATATATAACTATATATATATGAAAATTAATTTAAACACAGACATAGACCTTTGATGGTGTTGTATTATATAACATATTCACATAATGTTGAACCTAAATTTCACTTTAACTAAAGTTTTAATTAAATCAAATCTTCATTTGTGAATAGGCCTTAGCTTTGAACCTCGAATGTCGCTTAGGCAATTATGCCGCACGCAACTTATATAAATTTAATTTGACGATTTAATGTGTTTAAAGCATCACATCTTACGTTAATGTGAGTTGTAGAACATAAATTTGTTTACATTTAATAAGTCAAATTTTGTGTTAGAAATACGTGAAGTTTTTTACTTTCGGATTTTATGCTAAATTTATTTATTACATACATATAGAAATACACAGTATAAAGTTTATTATATTAATATAGACTTAAAAGGTTTTTTTTTACTACAGTAGGAAATAAAACAAAAAATATTTACATTAAATATTTACGTCACAGTTAATTTTAATTTATTTTAACATAGCACTGGATACAAGTCCATCGGCCAACGTCACAGTTATAAATATCGTAATTTTTTTTTTAAATATAGAGACGGCATTCTTATCATATATTTTTTGAATTATATTATTATAATATAATAATCGGTCTGTAATATATACTACAAGTAAAAAAAAAAAAACAATCTCTTGTAAATATTTAATTACATATTTTAATAAAAATTCGTCTTTTTATTCATTCAAGAATTGAAATTTATTATATTAATATTTATATTTTTTAAATGAAATTCATTGAAAAAGTAAACCCAACTTAACCTTTAAGCTTAATATTTTGTAAAGGCTGGCCTTAAAGCTGTGATGTTGCAGAATAGCGGCAGCTGGTAAGCGATATTGGACGAACATTTACTTCTGTGAAACTACAAAAATTAAATATGTTGCAAAAGCGTACTCTGAATTCTTTTCCGTGACAATGGATTATGTAGAGTCACGATTATACAAAGTATTTTTTTTTATATCCGTGCTATTGTTATTTGTCTTTTTATTATAGCTTTGTATCTACCTCATAGTAAGTGGACCTGAAGTTTTTAATAATAATTGATCGGTCCCACTATGCTGGCTAAACGATGAGGTTACAACATGTGATGATAAAAAAAAAACACTTTTTTGTCGAAGTGGTAGTCTCCTTTCAGGAGTAACAGACAGTTGATTTGACGACTTATTTGTATTTTCGTCTTATTTGTATTTTCTTCGATTTTTTAATCGTAAAATAAAGTTATTCAACAGATTATTTGTATGGAGAATGTATGAATAAATTTGACAGTTCTCCATACAAGTTAACTGTCAAATAACTTTGTCTGACCATTGAAAAATCGGCCCTAAAAAGTACAAAATAAACTTATTAATAAAGGTAAAGAGTGATCGAGTGAGTAAAAAATCGTAACATACCAATTAATATGTTCTTTTATATTTTTATATCTTATTTATTTGAATCCATCACAATGTTTGCCAAACAATGCAAGTAAATAAAATGTTTGTTTTGGCAACAAAGGATTTTTATGATTTTGTCAGTGGTGTATAGTGTAGTCTCTTTGTTTCTAAAACTAAATATGTTTTTATTCTTTTTTAGAATTCAAATCAACTGAATAGAATACAGAATATAACTTCACTTTTTCATATTCAGACCGATCACAGAATCTGTATTTTTTTTTTGAACAAAGGTGCTTGTGCGCTTGTTCAGTTATATTGAAAGAGATCACAAAACAGACTCGCTTTGGATTTTCCAAATCATTTTAGGGACCTTTTTACCTTGTTCACAAAAAAAAAAATAAGTAAAAGTTTCCGAGGCCTAGTTTTAAATTAAAAATAATACTTCTTACTACTTTTACTATTGCTTATTCTAGGTGTTAGTAACTTCAATGGGTTTCCATTAAAAATGAGCGAATGCCGTTCATGCACTTAGGGTTCCGTACAAAAAAAAAAGGAAGCTTAACAACAATATTTTCTGAAACCTTTTATCTTCCATATATTGCCTATAAGTAAATACCTATGAATGTTGCTCATACTTCAAGAATATAAAATAAAAATAAATATCATCACGGGTGCCTTTTTAGGCTCCCGAGAACCGTTTAAACGGCCCCAGGGTACCCAGCGGAGGGATTAACTCGTCCTCATTTCGCCGATGGTATTAGGAGGCAACAACCTAACAAGTGGCGAGCTTGTTGCGGTATATATTTTTTGATATTGCTTTCTTCAATAAGCGTTAGTACTTAGCGAAGATACAAAAATACTTTTTTAAAAGGTTCTAATCATGATCTATACTAGTATTTTAAAGAGAAAAAAAAAAATTTGTTCCGGATAAACTAAAAAACTATTGAACCTATTTAAAAAAAATCTTTCATCAATAGTAGCCTTATTATTAGCATGTAACATGTACTGTATTTTATTTATTGAATTTCTTTTCAATTAAACAGCGAATGAAACCGCGGGCACTTCTAGTCGTAAATAAAAATAATTCTCTTGCAGTATTACTGTTTTATACTGTGCATTTCTACTGTTATATAGATGTAGAACCATAAACTGCGCTTGCCCCATTAGTATTTACTCCCACGTCTACAATTGTATGTAAATTTTAAGTAAGTTTTCTCATTAAGTTTTCTTGGTTAGTCGTTATTTCTTTAATAAACTTTATTACTCGTATATGTATATAGGTGTGTCTTTTCAATGGGCCATGAAAAGAAACTTAATTAACGGTTTACCAAATGAATTTTCTTTTTCATAATGAGGCAAATGAACAGATTTTCAAAAATAATAAGCCGAGAATAAAACTGAAACTAAAAAATAACATTTTCCAAGTGTTCATTTTATTAGTTGGCCCGTTCCAATATTTTTTCAATTTTGTATAGACAGTGCATTTGGTGCCAAATAGTTTAACCGATTTTAAGTTGTTTTTTTTTTTTTTGTTTTATTATTTAGCGGTGAAAGTAATCTTTATAAAATGATGGTTCAATTCTTGATTTTAATAATTAGTATCCAATAAAAGCACTTTTGACAAATAATATAATAGACATGGATAATAAATTGAATGAAAAGTGTATATAACTTAATATTTATACAATTACCGTTATTATTTTTATTTTTTTTTCATTTATTTGAATTAGTTTTTTTATTAATTTTTTTTACAAGCTTTTAAAGGAACATTAAAAACGTAATGTTCGTTTGAGTGATTCACGCCCAGTTACTAGAAAGTTGATCATATTAATCTATGATTTAAATTAACTATCAAGGTATATGATTGATGCATAATACGTGAGGTGACATTACACCAATTATGTCCTTTGTCAGCTAATTTAAATCATAGATTAATTTGATGAACTATTTAGAAACTGATATTTAATCCTTTATTATTAACTATATCATTTATAATAATCATCATCATAATATTCAAGTTATCATTAAAATAATATGAATCCCATCATACCGCCTTGGTTTACAAATAGTTTGCAGTTGTCGCTGCAAGACTTTGGAAATATTTACCAGTCAAAATAAGACAAGCACCGAATAGAGTAATATTTAAAAAAAGGTCTACGATTATTATTAAAATCATAGGTAGGTTTTATGGATTTTCATTATCCTATTTTTTTCCAATTTGTACATTGGTATTTCGATTTTCTAGATCATTGTGTAGTTGTAGTTTTATGTATATGTAGTTTATGTATATATATACATAGATGCAACACAGTAACTGAGTATAAAGCACAGTAACTGAGTATAAAGCACAGTAACTGAGTATAAAGCACTGTGACTGAGTATAAAGCACAGTAACTGAGTATAAAGCAAGTGACTATTATATAAAATACTTATAATATAAAACTCACTTTCTTTATACTCAGTTACTGTATTGCACCCATTGACGTAAACCACCTCACTTATTAACTGCATTGGTTGTCCTGAAGGTTTGACTGGTAGAGAATGTCTATCGGCATATTGACCTCAAAGACGAGGATATAGAAAGAGAGTGAATGGCGTTGTTGGTTAGAGCTAACATGATAGCTAACAGGTTTTCTCGTAGCTCTAGAGATGTAAAAACAACTCTGTTTAGAGCATACTGCACAACTATGTATACAAGCAAATTGTGGGCTGACTATACTCAACGGTCTTACAAAGCGCTTCATGTTCAATATAATAACTCATACAGGGTGCTGATGGGACTGCCACGGTTTGCAGTGCTTCAAGCATATTTGCGCAGGCGCGCGTGGACGGTTTCAGCAGCCTTTTGCGCAAGAGGTGTGCGTCTTTGGTGCAAAGAGTGCGGGGCAGTCCTAACAGCATCCTGGCTATGCTCGCGGATAGGTGTGATTGTTGCTATATGAATCACTGCTGCAGGGTACAGGTAGCAACCAACACAGAAATGAATTAGAAGGTGAAATATTTTTTTAGATGAAATCAGAATATTATTTTTTAATTGTTTTCTTACTATAGCTTATGTTAAAATGTGAGTATTTTTTGTTACTTGAAATATACGTTTATTATTATTATTATTATTATTATTAAGTATTTTATTTGCAATAAAGATTTAAATAAATAAATATTAATACTATTACTTAAATATAAAATTTCATTTTTTATTATTTGTTAAATAGTTTTCATTCTTGTTCCGTTAAAACACTATTTATTCTGTCTAAAACAAGATTAATAGTACGATTAATAATTTCTGAGATAAACATGAGAATGTGCAATGTGCAAAATGCATGTACGTGTTGAGCGGCATGTGTTATATTTATCATAACATCGGATACAAACTTCACACATTACTGGAATACCAAATCTGTAGTCTTCGCCAGCAAAAGTCGTCCACATATTGCTTATATTTTTGAAATTAATCATTTCATTAAAATTTTTGCAATATTAAAATATAAGTGACTATCATGAAACCAATAATAATATATGGAACCTATAAAACGAAATATCAAACGCGTTTATATTCTGTTCTCACTTCAACCAATCAACGCTCAGTGATTTCTTTAATTCTCACTTTTTTTATTTGTATGGCGGCGGCCATCTTTTGTTCTCACAACTGGAAAGGCGTCTTTGTGATCAGTGCAATATGTGTGTAATGTCCTTCATATTATTATTCTATAATATAAATGTGAAACTTTTATAACACCAAAAAGGCTGAACCGATTTGTATGAAATTTTGTACAAAAGGAAGGTAATATCTGATGCGACATGCTAGTATATCCCGGTAAAAATCCCTTTAGAATTACTTTAAACATATATTTGAGATACAGCTTGGGTTATATTATGAACTAGCTGTGCTCGCGACTTCGTCCGCGTGGAATAGTTATTTTTTTATCATACAAACTTTCATTCCCTATTTTATCCCCTTGGGGGTAGAATTTATCAAAATCCTTTCTTAGCGGATGCCTACGTCATAACATCTACCTGCATGCCAAATTTCAGCCCGATCCGTCCAGTAGTTTGGGCTGTGTGTTGATAGATGACTATGTCAGTCAGTCACCTTTGAAGTATATATATTTAGATAGATATAGATGGAGAGCATAATACTTATATAACTAACATAATACTATATTTTTTTTACTAGTTATAGGTACCTACCTACTAAGTTTGTATTTCTGATTCTTGTTAGGTTTCCCTATGTTACATTTCAATTAAAATTTTAACTAATTAATAATTTCAGGTAACAATGACAGTGGCTCGAAATATGAAAGTTTGGAATAGGAAAAGCGCTTATAAATCATTTGAACCTTTTTCATATTTCTATTTCGATGGGTTTGCGTTGTGTAGCCATATTAGGTACCTACTACTATTTCAACATTTGAAATTCATTAATTTAGGTTATATTTGATATACTAATGTGCATTTGAGAGTTATTAATTAATAGAACAGTTGAATTGTTATTTTAGGTATTATGTTAGGAAATAATATGCAAGCAGTATTTTATATTTTTTTAATAATTGTGTTTTTTATAAACAACATCGCATTGGTCGTCCTAATTCGTGGACTTTGTAGATCTGCTTACGAATAGAAAGATACAGAGTCGCATGCTGTGCTCCAATGAAATACCTCTAAGAACTTTAAACATATATGATGGCCGAGTTGGTTAGACCTTAGACTTTAAAGCGCTTCAGTTGTTGGTCCTCGGTTTAAATCCCGGGATGTACCAATTATTTTTTAATAATAAAATATACGTTTATTTGACGTAGACACTAGTGCCTCGAAGAGGACCTTAATCGGTCCCAGTTTAACTTTTATAACTTGTAAAACTGTTTCTAGATGGGTCCATTTAAACATCGCAATGAGCTGACCACTTGTACGGTGTAGACTCAAAATACTATCGGTTACGACGAGATAGGATTACACCCACACAGTTGGGAACCCTGGTGGGCGATTCTCGCGCTTTCGAGATTCATCTCGATTCGAGATTTTTTAACGAAAAATGACTAAATATGTCATTTTTCGTTCAATATTTATATATTTATTATTTTATTTCGTTTAATGTTCGATATTTTTGAACGAAAAATGGCATATTTAGTCATTTTTCGTTTAAAAATCTCGAATCGAGATGAATCTCGAAAGCGCGAGAATCGCCCACCTGGTGTCCGTCTAGGCAATCTCAGGTGCTGTAAGGCACCCTTAATGCTACGTACATCCTAAAACTAAAATAAAATAACAAAAAAAAAAACCAGCGTATATTTTTTAATTTTGTACAAAATTATAATTATCTCTAAGAAGATATTTAACGTTGCACAGCATCTGTAAGAAGCTACAGCAATAAATAAAAATATAACCAGCTGTCGTCTGTAAGATTTTACTACCACTAGAATCTAGAATAATATCGTAATATGTTAAAGCGCCAACGCTGGCATTGTGTATACCAAGAATCTACTTAATCTGCATAATACTTTAAAATATTCGTCTAGAAAATATTTAGGTGTACGTTTGTTTGTTTATTCTTCATGCAAACACTGAGCGCAGTGCGACACATTTCAATATGTATGCCGTTTATATTACGCCGTGGTTCTGAAACCCTTGTTTTAGTGACAAAGCTAAGGCATGCTAAAGGAAGCTTTTTCCGTTTTTAAATCCCTGTTTAAAGCCTACTTAAAGGTTGGAATAAGGTAAAATCTCAGAATGGCCTCTATGACTTCGTTTTCGTCTAGTTATTAAACGAGCTAGAACTTCAGCAGTAAACAACCTCCATAAAAATAAGATATTTTGTCTAGATTTTCTACTATACTCGTAGTATCCTAGATTTCCTATAAATACTACTAAATCTCTACTAAAAGTTGAAAATCTTGACAAAATATCTACTTTATTTTTATTGAAGCATCTGACTTTGTATCTACCTGGTGGTGAGCAGACCTACAAAGTATTATTTTATTAGACCTATTGGTCGCTCGAAATGCGAATTGCCATGCGATTACGAAATGGGCGGCGAAAAAGATGAATTGCATTACGCTGTCCTATCGTCAGTTCGACTACCTATTTCGTAATGGCACCCTGAAAAGGAGACTACCACCTCGACATAAAATCGATAAAGTAGTCTTCTGAAAACTTATTTTGAACGTTACTTGCTGCTGAAAATCTAGCTTTTAATAAGGTATTGCGTCACAAACGATGAAACTTTAATTGAATGCTGTCACATACGATTTGTTATCTACCTAGATATGTGAAAACTCTCTAAGTTATGCGATTCATCCAGCCTGATTGACATTAAACACTGACTCGCAATCTCACTCTGAAACAAGAAACTCTCTCGACACCCATGCAGCAATCTCCTGAAAACAGATATTTCACGAAACATGACTAGTTCACTTGCCAAAGGTAATATTAACAAACAAGGGCCACTTAGACTAGGGCCAAACCGCTTTTAAATACCCGAATTTACGAAAAAATCTTTGTAGTACCTACGTGGGTCGTCGGAAATTTAGGGCAAATTATCCATGGGGCTTTCGGAACTTTTTCAGATTTTTGCTAATTTACTCACAATTTAATTAAAAATTTTCCACCATCCTTATAGAAAGTGCTAAGAATTTAATTTGTTTCAAATATATATAATGGTCTGTCTAGTACAGCTATAATCTAAATTATTTGATTAGTTTTTTTTTAATGTGACGTAATATTAAAAGAGAATTTTCGTGAAAAGCATTAGCGATTCCTAAAACCGTTATTTCAAAATAAATAAATACTTACACGATGCTGAATCATGTTAGAAAAATTAAATGTTAAGTACATTTAATGACAAAATTACAGAAATGTAAACTTTATGTAACCTATAAGAGATGATCGATTTTTACATCATAATAATATTTTTAAAACATATCAAATATGACTCTACTTTCTCATAACAAAAGTACCTTATATAACTATTAACTTCGTCAAGTGACTTATTAGCCATGTTTCAGCACCCATTCATAAAGTATCAGTTTTCAGGATATCAAAGAATGTCATGTCGTCCTTTTTTTATTATCTCAAATTCAAAATTGTAATTTGCACTGTTTTTAGTTACAAAAAACTGCTTTCAAACAGGCGTTGAAGTTCTCACTTTTATTACCCCAACTATACTGTAGGTAACCCTGTTTACTTTCAATAACAACTTTTAATATGCTTCATTGTTTTATGGCACAAAAGGCAGACTTATATCCGTATTGTAAGTTGGATCCTCAACTGCACTTTTCACTCAAGGACAGTGCCTTATTCTATCTTTCTTGATTTGCTATTTGGTGGAAAGAGACATATATATATATATATATATATATAGATAGATATATCAAGGTTAAGCAGATGACAACAAGGGCGGACCTAGGATGGGTGATTGCTTTATACAACGTGACTATACCATCATAAACACCGTAACAAGCTCGGCATTTGTTAGGTGTTTCCTCCGAATACCATCGGCGAAATGAGGACGGGTTAATCTCTCCGCTGGGTACCCTGAGGCCGTTAAAACGGTTCTCGGGAGCTAAAAAGCACCCGTGATGGTATTTATATTTATTATAATATGATGGTGATTTAGAAAATATATTTTTATTCTAATTTTATTTATATTTTTGTATACTTTTTAACAAAATTAATACCCACTAGTACAAAGTTTGTGTCTGTATTTCGTAAATACATTGTGATTACAAAATACAATGCCAGTTAGCTGTATAGTTTATATTCCGCGTGCTCCATGTCAGACATATTGTTGCGAACTCGTAATAACGTTCAGGCTTTATCGGCCTGCATCAGCTGTATTTAGCGGTTACATTTAGTTTATCTATATACTCCTACCTACATATTCCCATGTCCCATGAGTTACACTGGAAATAATATATTGGGCTATTTATAATGTTTTTTCGGATTATAAATATTTTAAGGGAGTAATAAATTAGTATAAAGCGGCCCCAGCCTAGTGGTTAAGTCACTGCGCAACTGATAACAAGGTAAAGCAGATGACAACAAAGCCGGCCTGGGATGGGTGACCGCTTTATACAACGAGGCTATTTCATCATAAACACCGCAACAAGCTCGCCACTTGTTAGGTGTTGCCTCGGAATACCATCGGCGAAATGAGGATGGGTTAATCCCTCCGCTGGACACTGAGGCCGTTTAAACGGTTCTCGGGAGCCAAATAGGCACCCGTGATGGTATTTATTTATTATTTTTAAATAAATTAGTATCACACATGTATTACCTACACGGTTAAAATAACCAACTTATATGGAGGAGTTTTTTTTTTGCCCAAAGTACAACTTTTCAAATAATATAGTACAGCGCCCGAGACGACCTCGAGAGTACCCAGCGGAGCGGTTTATAATCCCACCTCGTCGTAGCCGATGGTATGAGTCTCACCGAACAAGTGGCTAGCTCGTCGCCATGTTTGGATAGACTCAATAACCCATCTATAAAAAGTTTCACAAGTTGGTATAGTGAAACTGGTACCGACAGCTTAACGTGCTCTCCAAAGAGTTATAATGGTGTTGTTAAACAAATGTACATAATTTTTTAGATTAAAAACTCATTGGTATACACCGGGGCGCGTTTGAACCAGGCACCTAAGTGTTATTAAATCTAATAATCTAACCAACTCGGCCACCATGTATATAGTCTAGGTAATATACGAGTATGAATTGTTGTAACTTTTTTTTTAAGAGTAATGCGTCTGAAGCCACGGGCAATAGCTGGTTGGACATTAAAAAAAAAATCAAAGGTATAAGACTAGGTGTCTTGCCTTAAATATTGCTTCGCCCTAGAGTGAGAAAATACAATGAACAGTCGTATAAAATTACAGATTCCACATTCAAATGCAATTATTTTATTATTTTTCATTGTAACAGTATTTATAGGCAGACTATGTATACTATATAAATGTGTGTTTAATTTTGCATTTCGGTCCATTGCACGACCATTCAAAAGTTTTATCTATTCTTGTACCAGAATATATTTTTGCTTCAGAGTTGAATATTTGAAGTATTTCTAGCTCATTAGGTCTGAGAGGAATTGTTTTGCGACAGAAAGAAAGACGACAAAGAACAGTTAAAATGGTTCTTCGGTTATTGACCTGCGGATCCCTAACAAGTGTCCTTTGTATAGAAAAAATCGAAATTAAGCTTTCAAGCTATATTTTTCGTATTTAAATTTTATTTTACCCGCCAGTAAAATATTATAAAATATGATCATAGAAAGGCATTAAAACAAAACTATAGAATTAAAATAAGACGATCGGTGTTTTATCCACAGCTATAAGACTAAAGAATAATAGTAGCAATAAAGTGGTAATATAGTGGCGTTAAAAATGAAGTATAAATATAAGATTTTAGTCTCTGATAATGACAACTTTGTTGCGAAATTTGTGACTTTAACAACTCAGTTACGGTCTATACTATATATACTACATATTAGTTTTATGAAATAGTATTTATTTTATAGGATTTAGTGACCAAGTTATCTTTATATTTGTGTCTTGTATAACAGACAATCTCCCGTTTTTTATAAGTTAAGCTTCTGGCCGCGACTTAGTCTGGAATTTATGACTGAAATATATTTTCTTGAGTCTATGCTTTTAATATCAGTGGCGTGTCTTGGGAGAGGCCTATGTCCAGCATTGGACTGCGATAGGCTGATGATGATGCTTTTAAAAATCACGACGAGCTTGCCTTTATTTCAGTGAAGGCTTCATAAAAACTTATTGAGACCTTGAAGAACACTTTGGTTATAGATGGTTTTCTCTCCTTTAGGCATAATCATTTTTGATGCTAATACAAAGTTGTAAGTCGTTAGTCCATCATTCTGCATTTCCTGCTTCAATACCATTATTATGACCTGACCAGTAACGCAGACAACGTACGGGACAACTCTGAGCCTATTTATTTATGCCTTTTAATCTTCCGATGGGTACATATTTTTTAAATTATTGTAGCACGGCATGGGACTTTGTATGTACCTGATGGTAAGTAGTCCTAAACAGTCCACTAAAATTGGGAAGTCCATCAATTGTTTCTCCCATTATTTTGGCAAATGTTTACAAAATGGGCGGCGATAAATACGTATTTGCAGTATGAGTTTGGTTTAATATTCTCGCTGCTTTATCATCAAATTAATCGCCCGTTTAGTGACCGCATTATGAAAGAAGATTCCTTGACAAGAAGTGTTGATGATACAGAAGTCTCAAGAAAACCTGTGAACCCACAAACTAAAACCGAAACATGACTAGGTCATTTGACGATTTTTTCATCTGTGAGTGCAAAAATCTGCCAGTAAATAAAAATCTGGTACTGTGGTATAATTTCCTATATACGAACATGACGTATAACTTACCAAATTACTCAGTTTTACTATGCCTATCATAATAAATATCTTGTTATCTCTCGAAATTCTTTCCATTCAGGTTAAAACATATATATCTTAATAACCAATTGTTTTGTTCACAGACTCTCCTACTTTCCATACGAAGGCCGGTATGACCTTCTGATCGCCAACGCCTCGTACGAGCGCGACAATGGGCGCTTCGAGTGCCGCGTGAAGGCTGGCGGATCGGGGCGCACACTGCATGCGCAGGCGCACACGCTGGTCGTGCTGACGCCGCCCAGTCCGCCGCTGGTTACGCCGGGCTCCCATGCTCACGCACAAGAGGGGAGGGAGCTGCAACTCTCATGTTCTAGCACTGGAGGGTCTCCTGAACCCTCGATCAAGTAAGTTTTTTGTGATTTTTCCATGAATGGCGTCGATCAGCACACTGTTATTTAATAGCATTTAGAAGTTAGCTGCAGGCATGCGGTTACGGAATGGACGGTAACAAAGACTCATTTGTATTACGATTCCACTTTGCTTTATTATCAAATCAACTGTCCGCTTTAAAGTCTGAAAATAGACTACCACCACGACAATAAATCGATGCCTACTCCTGAAAACTGGTGAATCCACAGACTAAACCACAGACCGAAACATAACTAGGTAATTTGACCAAGTTTTGGTTTTTCCATCCGTATGGGCAGTAGTAACTGTCGGCCGACCTAGCAAAGTTACAGAGACTATCTGATTATAGAAAGATAGAGTAACTAGTCTAATGGTTGCGTAGTATCCGGAATTCGTGAGTTTGATTCCCATTCATGAATGACAAAAACGATTTTTATTAAATATTTTTTTGTCAGTTTGTCTTAGCTTAGGTGTTTATTATATATAATAAGTATTGTCGTTGTCCCTGGTCCCTTATGTACACAATAGGTCAATATGTATAAAGAAACCTACAATTTATATTATTATTCTTATAAAGTATAAAGGAACACATTTTATAAAAATAAACAAAAGTTAGTAAACTTGAACTAAATGTTACAAAAGTTGGAAAAACAAGAAACTCGCAAACATATAAGTGTTTGCGAGTTTTTTTAGCTGTATTGTCCCGAAGGAATGTCTCGACATTAAGTGACTTTGTGTATAATTTGTACAAAAGTATTTATTAAACAACTTACATACAAGTACAAACTACCTAGATGGTAATTTAGTAATACAATAAAACAATAAAAATAACTTTCTTTCTTTAAAAAAAAAGAAAATAAAGTCATAAATAAATAAGTATAAGTTTTATGACAAAACGTTTTTTGAGTTTTAGTTTTATGAATTCGCTATAACTTTTTAATATTTTGAACTTTATAAAAACGCTAGGCCATGCACTCGATCACATACATAACTTATAATCTACTCTATATTTAAGAAATAGGCAATATCGATAAAAAATTAAGGTAATTTGAGATTTTTTCCTATCGAGGTAATTTTATGCTATTCGTTTTTCAATGAGCCAGTTACTTTTAAATATCTTGTATTATTAGGTACTATGTTTTATTTAAATACCTTGTATTATCAATATGTTTTATTTATATATTTGTTGGGTTTAAGGTATTCTCATAATCGGAGATACCATAATTAGTTACAATCATTTTTTTTTTACATTTTAATTTCTTGTTACTTAAAAAAAAATGAACTCCTTACGCTAAGGATATTAATACTTACGAACAACTTTAGTCCTATTTTTTTTTCTTTTGTAATAAAAAAAGACAATTTGTAGCCCCTAGAAAGCAGAAATCCCTGCCATAAGCCTCTCATCATGTCCCTTTCTTCGTTACGCAATAAAAGAAGAAACCTTCGGCCTTTTCTTTATAATATTCAAAAAAATTGAAGCAAAAACCGCGTTGTAGGAATTATTTAAATTTTATTTGAACATACCTACAACGCTATGTCATTTAGCAAACAATAAAATGAAGTATTCATTTAAATAAATATTTAAATAATTTAACTAAATAATATATATTTAAATAAAAGTTTAAATAGTTACAAGGTAAACTTTTACTTACCCTATTTCGACTTAACTGTAAAAGGGATAGCATAGTGGAATGTATACCCACCTTTCGACATTTTTATTTACCTTACCGTATACCGTACCGTTAACAGTACGATAAAATTAATTTGGATTGCTAAGATGAAATAGTCCAAAATGTATAACTTGTATCCTAACAATAATGACGTTTGCCCCACACCGTACAACTTTGTTCGGAACAGGCTCCGAAAAAAATGTATAGAATATGTGTATGATGGATGACCCACCTAATTAGTCTGTGTTTATAATTAATTGTACCCTTATGATTAAAATAGTTGGTTTATTTTATTTGTACTCAGATGTACATGAACATAGATATCTACATAGTATACTATCATGACCTTCGGTAGCGTTGTCGTGAGTACGATTTCATATCAAGGAAACACAAAAAAAAACACATACTACAATAATACATGTATATTATGCGGTGTTGTCGTATAGGGACTGAAATAGGATCCCACAAGTATATAGACATATATAAGTATATGTCTATATACTGCTGGGTGCAAGAATCTACTTAAAAACAGCTGTTATTCGCACCGACATGATATAGTTCTAAAAAATATTGGTGAAGCTGTAAGTCTCAGTATTGCTAAAGCCAGAAAATGATTATCAACAAATGAAAGACCTCCTTTTGTAAAGAAGGGACATCTCAAGAAAACTCAAAGTAAACCTTTCTGTATAATGGACAAGGCATAGAAATTATTTATGAATCATAACATAATATCAATCATTTGTAGATTTTATTTGTAATAAAACCTACAAATTATCGATATTACGTACGTGAGTACTAAGAATTTCAGAAATTCCAATTCTTCATCACACATGATAAGTGGGTCGTATTATATCGAGTACCGTACTCACTTAGGCAATATCCACAAATCCACATTTCACTAAGTGATCCTGAAAACCAATTCCTAATCACCCATCATCAGTAGTCGATTACAATCGCAAAGCCATTTCGATGACATCCAAAGTGCTTTACTTATTCGTAATTACCTAATTGTCTGCCAGCTCCGACTAAAGAGAAAATAGATCCGTAGCATTGGCGTATTTTAGCGAGGTTCATAAAAACATTTTGAATTCTAAAATGCTCGGATCAACTGTTTCAAAAACTTTGACATGAGAAGCCCGATTACGAATGTTTTGCGATAAGCGCATCGTAGTTTGTGTTGCAAAATTTGGAATTTCACTTACGAGTATGTATGAGCGTTGCCTTCCTTTAGAATGATAGATTACTGTGGTTTTAAAGTGGTTACCTCTCAATTAGTTAATTTTTTTATGTAAATAAGGGTTGACAAACTTCAGAGCAAACTAATAATATAGGTACGTCTTCATAATAGACCAATTCTAATATAGTTCACAAACAATCTAATTACCTATATATTTACGCCAAGTCCCTAACAGTAACTATCTAGTTATGGATATAAGGAAGATTTAAAAATGCCTCAAACACTTTAAATATTCCTTTTGTCTTGTACTCTATCTATGTACTTAAAGACTATTAGTGAAATGTGTCGTCTACTCTATGGAATAAGGATAATTTATTTATGTCCACTCTATGGACATAAGGATTGTTTAGTCAAATGTCTCGTCCACTCTATGGGCACAAGAATCATTTAGTGAAATGTCTTATCCACTCTATGGGCATAAGGATTGTTTAGTCAAATGTCTCGTCCACTCTATGGACATAAGGATTATTTAGTGAAATATCTTGTGCACTCAATGAATATAAGATTATTTAGTGAATTGTTTTACCCACTATATGTACCTATACCTACATAAGATCGTTAGTGAAATATCTTTATTATTAAATACTTGTATTGTTTCGACCAATTGAAATTCTTATTCTCTTTTTACTAATAATAATTTCGAGGACTTTTATTACACTTTACGTCTTTAAAAGCTTTACAATTTAAGAATGGCATTTTAAATAGCAAAATATTTTTTAAGTTCATTCTAATTAATTTAAATGAGCGCCATTAATAATAATGTATTGTCCAATAATTAACTCTATTTATATAACCTTACTATGTATATCCGATTCCAAAGGTAGTACCGCGCCTTTTTAGCCAAAAGCCCTTCACATAAATTTCGGGACCGCAATTACAGTTGCCTTACTACGAGCTCGCGGTGAGTGGCTACAAACCCGAGCCTCCTTCTACCTTACAGAACTTTTTGAACCCCAATTCTCTTTAACTTAACCGTTTATTATTTGTTAAAAAAAGTGTTTTTAATTTAGTTAGTGAAAAAAATTGTAGTTTTTTTTTTAAATGAAGCTTGTTTTTTAGCCACATTGATAGTCCCCTCTATACCGGCTTAAAGATGCGGTTACGGCGACTAAAATGAATTTGCTATACGAGACAACTATATTATACTCGCAGCCTTATCAAATAAACTGCGCGTTTCGTAACCACACCCTGAAAGGAGATATCGACAAGAAATCGATGCAGAAGTCTTCCAAAAACCGATGAACCCACAGACTAAAACCGAAACATGGTTATTGCATTTGTGTGGTAGAAAATAAATAATGAATCGCGATGTTTAAATAAAGATATATTCAAATGTGAATTAATAATATAGTGTAAAATAATACTACTGTGCGCCCTGAAAACCAGCGCGTTTCATACAGCAAAGTATCCGCGCAAACTGAGGGTGTAACCGTTTTAATAAATGTACAATATTTTAATATATTTAAACTGTCCTATAATATAAATATTATGTCCTATTGTTATTTTAAGATTATTATACATGGTGATTTTGAAAGGATGTACTTTGGGCTAATATGAGGTTCTGCTGATTAAATGAAACCACTTTTCCCGTTGAACAATGTTTCGCAAATAAAAAAAAAATTGCCTTCTCCATACAAACTAGTAATGTTAAAACGACCAATTTGTATGGGAAAGCCATTTTTTTTCATTTACGACACATGGTTCCACGGGGAAAGTTGTTCGATTTCATCAGCAGAACTCATATTAGGCCAAAGTACATTCTGTAAATTAACAGTATAATATATTGTATTTTATTGAATACATTCTAATTTAGGTTAAACTAGTAATTGCATGAATTATAAATGTTTGGGAGAAGAAGGTGTCTATAACTTCAATAAGCCGACAGAGCGAATTGATTTTATGATAAAGCAGCGAGGATAGTATATAGTAATGGAAATATATCTTTGACGCCGCCCATTTCGTAACCGCATTATTTAGCCGACATGTAGTGGAAACAATCTATGCTTATCATCAGGTAGATACAAAGTTACATGCCGTGCTCCAGTATAAAAAAATGTTTGAACTAGGCAACGGTAATGATATCATTATGTAAGCCCTAATAAGTGATCCATTTTACTAATGCCAATAAAGAACGTTCCAACTAGTGCCATGGCACGAACACGTTTCTTTTGATATTCTTTTATTGACGGCCATTAAACCCTTTATTAAGTAAATACTAGCTTTTGTTTCAATTTAATACTTTATTGAAGTATACCGCCAACGTGGGTTAGGTTAGGCCTATTTGGCTCCCAAGAACCGTTTAAATGGCCTCAGGGTGTAGGTACCTAGCGGAGGGATTAACCCGTCCTCATTTCGCCGATGGTATTCGGAGGCAACACCTAACAAGTGGCGAGCTTGTTGCGGTGTTAGTGATGAAATAGCCTCGTTGTATAAAGCGGTCACCTATCCCAGGCCGGCCTTGTTGTCATTAGCTTAACCTTGTTATCAGTTGCGCAGTGACTTAACCAGGCTGGGGCAGCTTTTTTTATCAAATGGTTAAATAGGTATCAAATGTACTTTTTTAAATATGCCTAACGAAAAACTAATCCGCGAAGTAGTATTTGCGTTAAATGCCAAATTCACGAAATGATCAATACAATTTTTCTATGGCTTAAATTTTATTCTCTTAAAAACAGTTCAAGCTAACATACTTCGGTCATTTTATTAATCTTGTATATAGGTCACATTCAAAATTAAATATTGTTTACATTAACACGGCTGTATATTTGTTTACATAATTACAAATTGCACATATAAACCCGAGTATGTTTACACAGGTGGTATCGCGAGGGCTCCACACATCCTGTAGAAGCGAAGATTACCAACGCCCGAACTCGGGCAGAAACTACTGTGGCAACCCTGACTCTCATGCCGACCAGAGATGATGATGGAGCCGTATTCCGCTGCGTTGTCTGGAACAGAGCTATGCCGCAAGAGGACCAACTGGATGCTATAGTCAAACTTGATGTTAACTGTAAGTAAACTTTTATGTCGTGGCAACCCTGACTCATATCTGGAATAGGGACATATAAGAGGATTAACTGGCCCCACATTCTGTTTTTTTATAAAGTGATTGTTAGATTGTCAAAATTTCCGCTATTAGCACGCTCTCCTCCAATCAGGGTAGTTTAGTAATCTTCGCTGATTGGAGAAGAGAGCGATAATAGCGGAATTCGTTATTTTGACAATATAACGCTCACGTTATAAGAAACAGAATGTGGCCACTGGATGCTATAGTCAAACTTGATGTAACAACTAGAATGACAGTTATGTAAGTATAGTTATGAGCTACGAGTGTCGTGGCAACCTTGGCTTGTGTCGACCAGAGATGACGATGGAGCCGTATTCCACTGCATTCTCTGAAACCAGGGCTTTGTCGCAAATGGACCAACTGGATGCATAGTATGAGATGTAAGTATGTCAAGCTTGATGTTAACTGTAACTACAGTAGTGAGCTACCGCGGCCATCCTGACTTATGTCGACCAGAGATGGCGAGACATAGCTATGCTGTAAATGGACCAACTGGGTGCTGAGTCAAGCTTGATGTTGTTTTAAAGTATACTTTTGTGTTATCGTGGCAACCCTGACTTATGTCGACCAGAGACGACGCTGGAGTCGTATTCCGCTGCGTTGTCTGGAACAGTAGGGCTATGCTACAAGAGGACCAACTGAATGCTTTCTTCAAGCATTTATTTTAAAGCAACAGTGACGTAACTGTTTTTATTTTAAACACTAACGATCCCATTTAAAAACTTTTTTAGTGCATAAATTAAACACTTATAAGCTTAAAATTCCATAAAACGAATGAAGAAGAAGAAGATTTAGAGATATCGATTTGAACAGAGTCATCCCATAAGGGCGGGACCTATTTTTTTCTATAAATACGTACAAAACCGTAAAATATCCCAACATAGCATTCACAGGTAGACTATTTATGTTATACCAAACGTTGAATTAACCACACCCAACCTGCCCTTAATACAAACGATTAAAAGCGCCCATCTGTTTAGTTTCGACGTACTTTGCAACATTACTGAAGTTTGGCAGAGTCAATGGGTTCAAAGGGCACGAGCACGGCATGTCGAAGCGAGATAACGCTTAGCAACTCAGCAAAGAGAGAGACGAGAAATACCAACTCCACTTCCAAGTTATTAACATTAAGTAATCCAGAAACAACGCCCTCCTCATTTCTGTCCTTCGAAATAACAGAAATTGTTAAAGTTCGTTGAAACTGTACAGTGTCTTGGCCCCTTTTCACCTCATTGAGTTGACGAAAACTTTTCTCGTTTTTTGAAAGATTGAAGAAGTACTTATAAATACTTAATAGAATTACTTTTAGGGATTCTTGATGTATGTATTTATATTATAGTTAATGTACTCAAATGTATATGATATACGCAAAGGCAAAATGAGAGAGTTTGGATTGCTGTCTAAAAGCTAAGCATTTATTGGTAATTTTTGGCAAACAACATATTTGGATGACATTAAAATATTAAAAGTTTATTTACTTGTATACAACTTATATACCTAAGTTATTTATCTTTTACAAATGAATTTTTTTGGTCATTAGTTGACCCTCCCGCAATTATTTCTTTCAGCTTAGTCCGCATAATGTCTGTGCACTTAATCCAATTAAAGGCACACCAGCTCAATATGAAACTTCCAGATTAACCCCGAACTGTAACTTAACTAATTTAACAGAAATAAAGTTAACAGTTAACAAATTAAATGTTTATTTACGGCTCCAAATACGGAAGAGTCGTCTTGTTTGCCTCCGCGAGTGCTTCTAGAAGCACAATGGCTGCTTCAGACTGTATTTCCGTACTTCGGGCTTAACTTTTGTATATAATTTTTGGACTGTGTATGTGCATTTCTACTTACTCGTTAATTAACACAACCCTCTATTCAAAAACAGAATCCATTAAATTTAAATTTAGTTTTGTGTAGAACATGAAAATAACCTTTTTAATAGAACGCTCAAAATTATTACAACGGTTGCTAGCTCAACTTCCTGAATCCTTTTAGGCTATTTCTGTTTACTGCGGACTAAATAGTTTTCTGTAGCTGTACCTACATCTAATAAAAATAAAAATAATAATTTAAAACGCGTCCGAGTTTCCTTTCATATCTTTAAAAAGGACTTTCTTAAACAACTTTCTTTTAGGACTGCGCCCAGGATGAATAGGCCGTAGATTGTCATTCTTGGGCGAACCCGCCGGCTATCTCACTTCAAACTAGGTCTCGCCCTTTGTGAAGTCCCACAGGGAGCTAAGCGAGGTTTGCTTTCGTTTCTGGTGTAACCCAAAGCAAATACTAAGACGAGGTTTTTTTTAACTGGACGCGTTATCGTTAAAGTGGAATGTTAAGTAGACGTTATGTCTGTCATATGTTATATGGCACAAGTGTTATACGTATAAGTGTTGAGAGAAATCATATGCATACTTTGTATTTTTTATTATAATATGCATTCCAGAAAGTGCTTTAAAATTAATGAAGAAGAAGTTATTAATTTAATTTTATCTAGAAATATAAAGTAAAGGTCTCCTTGTAATCAATAACTTTACATATACCTATATTACTTTTTTTTTTGTTACTATTATTATCTCTAATCTGTAGGTAAGTAATTTATTATTAATTGTCTTTTAATATTTAATTAATTGTACACTTATTAATAAAAAAAATATAAAAAAATTTAATCATTTTACATAATCTGAAAAGCTTATATATATCATCACGGGTGCCTTACGGCGCCCGAGACCGCCTGGACGGCCCCAGGGTACCCAGCGGAGGAGTTTTAATCCCACCTCGTCGTAGCCGATGGTATGAGTCTACACCGAACAAGTGGCTAGCTCGTTGCGATGTTTTAAATAGACTCAATATCCCATCTATAAACAGTTTCACAAGTTGGTATAGTGAAACCGGGACCGACAGCTTAACGTGCTCTCCGAGGCACTATAGTGGTGTTGTCAAACAAATGTACATAATTTTTTTAATTAAAAACTCATTGGTACACACCGGGATTCGAACCAGGGACCTAAGTGTTTTTAAGTCCAAGGTCTAACATACTAGGCCACCACGTATATAGGTTTGTTATTATAACGTTATATATTTTGTTAACTTGTATCGCTGTTAGCTTTGTAATGAACTTATAAAATAAAAATGATTAATCTCGACACTTAAATGTTATGTTATTTTCAGTTTACTTATGAATAGCAATAGCATGAATTTCACCATTTTCTAAATAGAATTTCTAATAATAACTTTAAGCGCATGAAATATTCAGTGATTGCAATGAACTGTTCTGTCACCCCTTCACTTTAAAGTCGTGAGAAAAACTATAAGTACCTAATATATTTATGGCCCTCGATTAAACATCTTGAATGACTTCGTTATTTAGTTCTCCAGATGTGTACGTTTAATATATTTAGTTAAAGCATTCCCAGAACGTTAAACATACATTGGAAGATTTATGTATTAGTATTTTGAAGTATTCCGTCTATTATTTTATTTACTTGAAGGGGCTCGTAAAGATTTGGTACAATTATTTGTTTATGTGTAACAATATTGTATGCATGCGTAGTGTGTAGGTACTTATTATAAATGCATTTGCAAATATGAATGATTTAATATTTTGTTGCATTAGTTCTTAGCTTGTAAAACATTTTGTTGTATTTGTGATTACATATCAGTGGATAACAATTTAGATTTATAATTCATTTAAGTTACAATTTAATCATTTATGGTTGTTAAGTCAGGGGCAGCTGCTGAAGCAGCCTCTAAATTAAAATTTGTAAAATATCAAAATTTGAAACCTGAATATTTATTTGTCCCATTTGCTGTGGAGACGACTGGGGTTTGGATATAGTGGACAATGAATAATATATATAATTTTTATTGTAGGTATTTCATTTTTGTTTTAGGAGTGTTATTTTTTTATATTATTTAGGTATTAATTAATTTAGTTATTTATTTTCCTATTTTACTGTAGTGTATTCCCTAAGTAAATAAATAAATCCGAAAGTAATATAAGTAAACATTAATCATTCTCTGTAACGCTATAAAAAGATGATCAATTTGGCGTTGACAATAAAAGCGGTTCGTTATTTGTTTACGGATGGCCGACGGATGATAAATTAACGGTCTACATCAAAAATGAGAACGGCCTAGCTAGCCTAAACGGCTCCCGGAAGTTCCTACCGCCGGATTTTCCTGTTTATTTTACTTCGCAATCGCTAGCTCTGCTTTCAGTTATTCATCAGTTAGCTTCAGAACGTACAAGCAATTGACCCAAATGAAAAGATATTTGCGTCATGTATTTATACTGACCGGGAGATGCAAGCTGCTCCTGGCTTTCATCTGTTTAATGGAATATCACTTCCTCAAAGATTATATATCCATTTGCTCGGCTATTCAATCCGACATGATCTAGGTACTATCATTCATCTCAACTGTACGAGTAGATTTGTATACGTTCCGTCTATAGACTTCAATTATAATCATATACTTTTATTAATAGAGTTAATCCTCTTACTTAATTAATATCCAGTATTATCTATCGATCCAATTAATGTGACCCTAGCTTGGCTTGACCGTGCCAATAACCGCAGGGTTTTAGATCTTATTATCTAAGAGATAGCTTTGTCAATGAAATAAGTTTTAATTAAACAAACGAATAATATCTATATCTAAATTTGGATTAAATAGTGAGAGACAACATTATAGAAATAAATGATTTATTTTATTTTGTTGTTTAATACATTTACTATTCTGTTTTGTTTTAAGTGACATTTTTAACCACCAAATAAGCAGAATCATATAGAAACTGTATTTTTTTTAGTATATAAAAAAAACTTGTTTAAAGTACTACTAAATAAAGAATAGCCTCTTTCGAAACCAACTTATACAAATACAATTTATTAGGCACGAGTAGCTCCCGAAGAAAAACTGCACCGCCATTGATGAGGCTTTTAACATAATGGCTGCTATTTTTCATCCTAATAAACCTATTATTCATCACAATATGCTTGTGTACATATTTTATCATGCATTTTCCTCTGTAATAGAGCAAATTTAGAGGTTTATTCCAGAATTACGCGAATACTATACCTACGCGAGCAGAGGTTTATTAGACTCATGATATTCAGCATGCACATTGCACGTACGCCGAAGTAATTTCATTGAGGTTCATAAACCCGGAGCCGAGCGCCAAACAGTCACTGCTGCACCGATTGCTCCATAAATTTATGAATTCTTTGAAGTTTGTAAACTGAACAGTCGAGAAAACGCAGCTGAAATCCTGTGTATAAAACGAGGCTATTTGCTATCGGGTAATACGTATACGAGGGCGTATACGTATAGCTACACGTCGCTACTTTTATTACTTTCCGCTTAGCCCATAATTTCATTTCAACGTTTACAAAAAGGAAAAAAGATAAACAGTGGACTTTTCTCCCGCATAAAAATAATTTGTACTTTCGCAACTTTTGCTCGTCGAAGTTTGTTTCAAAGGTGTTTTAACGTAATTATTTTGTTACAGATTTTCCTCGAGTCGAAGTCGGACCGGAGAACCCTCTGAGGGTCGAAATAGACGGAACTGCCGCTATGGAATGTAAAGTGGACGCAAAGCCTAAAGTGAGCAACGTTCGGTGGACGCGCGACGGGCAGTTCGTGTCCAACTCGTTCACGCACACCGTGCAGGCGGTATCCGTGCACGACGCCGGCAAGTACACTTGCTCCGCCGACAACGGCCTGGGCCACTCCGGCGAACGCGAGCTCTACATAGACGTGCTCTACCCGCCCAGCGTCACCGTGCAGTCCAAGACGCACTCCGCCGAAGAGAACGGCACCGTCGAGATCCACTGCGACGTGTCGGCCAACCCGAGACCTACAACCATACAGTGGACCATGGAAGGTCGGCCCGAGTTCGAACAGACCGGCGACACTCTACGCCTCACGCACGTGACCGCCGACTCTGCTGGCACGTACGTATGTCGTGCCACCAACGTGATCGCGTCATCGGTGACCGGCAAGCGGTCGGAGCGCAGCGGAGCGGCGAGCGTGGCGGTACTGGTGCGGCACCGGCCCGGCCAGGCGCACGTGTCGCCGTCGCGGCCCGTGGCGCAGGAGGGCGCCGCTGTGACATTGACGTGCGCGGCCCGCCCGCCCGGCTGGCCCGCTCCGCAGTACCGCTGGTTCCGCGACACCGACTCGGGAGACGCCAAGCCGCAAGTGCTCGCGACGGGCAGCACGTTCACAGTGCCGAGCGCGCACCTCGGCAGCGAGGGCGTGTACCGGTGCCAGGCCACCAACGAGCTGGGGCACGGGGAGCTGGCGTCCGTCACGCTGGAGGTGCACCAGCCGCCGCGGTTCCAGGCCAAGCTGCAGCCGCACGTGGTGAAGCGCGCGGGGGAGCGGGAATTCGCGGCCACGTGCGCGGCGCTGGGGAAGCCCCGCCCGAGCGTGCGGTGGCTCAAGGACGGCGCCGAACTCAACCCGGATAAGAACCTGTACGAGGTGAAGACCGACCTGACGGAGGGACGGAACGGAGTGTACACGGTGCAGAGCACGCTCAGGTTCGACGGGCGCGCCAGGGAAAACAACGAGTTAATTCCGGAAGACCGAGGCGTTTACTCGTGTATGTTTGAAAACGAAGTGAAGAAAGTCGAATCCACAATGTACCTTAGAATCGAACGTGAGTACAATATTTTATAGCCACACATATAATGATATTACCATAAAGCTTCCCGGAGTCGACATCAATATATTTGTTTTGTTTTAGATACGCCAATGTCAATAAAGCAGCAGCACAAAGTGGCTTACGATCTGCAGGAAACGGCGGAGATATCGTGCAGAGTACTGGCCTACCCCAAGCCCGAGTTCCAGTGGTTCTTCGGGGGTAACACGGCGGCGCTACAAATGTCTTCAGATGGTCACTACGACATTAACACCACCACAGACAATAACGATTCTTACCTGAGCGTGTTGAAGATAAGGTCGATGAGGCAGCAGGATTACGGAGAGTATTATTGTCGGGTGAAGAATGCTTTGGGGCATATTAAGCCAGGGATTAGGCTGCAAGCTAAGGGTGCTCCGGAGAGGCCTGAGGAGCTTTCGGCTTGGCGCGTGGGTGCTTCGTTCGTGTCGCTGAGCTGGTCTGCGGGTTTCGACGGTGGGCTGGCGAACACGAAGTACTTCGTGCGGTACCGGCGTGGGGAAGGCGGCGCGGACTGTGTGCCTGCCAGGCCCACCAACTACGACTGGATGGAGTATGACTGCGGACGAGACAACCCATGTAATGTTACCGGCTTGGAACAACATAGTCCTTACGAATTTAAGGTAAATATCTTCTAGATTTGAATACCATTATTAGTATACCTTCTACCCTATTTGATAATCTGCAAAGTGCCCTTAATAGGTCCCTGGTAAAATCGTAATAAGTTCAAATCCTCACTGACCTGTCTAAAAATATGGTCTCAGAGCAGGATGAACCGACCTTTATAATCTCTGTCTCTCGCACACTAATTTAATGCACGCCTAATCCGTGATATTATTCTGGTGGAGAAGAAAGAATCAACTGTTCCATGCATTTTTTCGGTACTTAATCCCATAGTAAGAATTCATTTTTAAGTAAATATTGTAAGTCGGGTTCTAATATACTATTAGAACGTGAACGATAAAGATTGCAACCCCGATAAATAGCAACCTTATTTTAGCTAGCCTGACGAGTTAAATATCCCAACTATTTCAACTATCCCGTTATATCGAACAACTATGTTTTGGTAAAACATTTAAATACTTTAGTGTTTACTGCATTAAAAATCCGTTCAAAAATTAACTGACAATAATTCCTAATTCAAATTTGAATAAATTAAATACAGATTCCATGTATTTAAAAACCTAATATCCATAATTTGGTTATTTAATAAACGCGAATTAATTATTAATCTATTTGTAGGAATCACTAAAACGTTGTTATTTTTAATCATTCAAAATTTTATTAGATATTACCAATTTAAATGCAAAATACTAACATAAAACCTACATTTATTTTAAATGTACATTTTGTTTGGCAACCCCAGTATAAGCCTCGAAAAGCATTTTAAGCTGCCATCCCTAGTTTCACTATACCATTTTGTGAAACTGGTTATTAGTCTATCTATTAAACACCCTTGACGAGCTTTCCACTTGTTTGGAGTAGGCTCAGAATACCATCGGCTACGACTGGGTGAGAATAGAACTCCACCGCTGGGTCTAAGACTAGATCTAAGAGGTCTTGTGCTCCGAAAGGCACCCGTGTATTACGTTTACCATATAAGATTTTAACATTTTTTTATCAATCAATCATTATTTATGTAGAGTAAATTTTCTTATTTCGGCGTTAGGATTTTTTTCCTAATTTTGGCGGTGATTTAATTCCAGGGATTTAGTTTTATTTTATATCTTTTAAAAAATATACCAAGGAAAACCACTATACGCAGGTTTTACAGGATTTTCTACTCATAAATAGGACCAACTCAAATAAAAACTGTCCCATACATTCATTTAGTACCTAATTACTTACTCAACTAATGTCCCGTACATTAGCTAAATTGAATTGAGTTGGTCCGAAAGTGATAGTTGTTCATATTCGTGATCCTCTAAAGTCTTGTAAATATGTTTTTTCTTACACCAGGTGGGCAATTCTCGCGCTTTCGACATTCATCTCGATTCGAGATTTTTAAAAGAAAAATGACTAAATATGTCATTTTTCGTTCAATATTTGTATATTTATTAATTAATATTTATTATTTATTTCGTTTAATGTTCGATATTTTTTAACGAAAAATGACATATTTAATCATTTTTCTTTTAAAAATCTCGAATCGAGATGAATGTCGAAAGCGCGAGAATCGCCCACCTGAGCGAAGTTAGACTAAGAAACCTACGTCGAAATAACTAATAAACTCTAACATAGTTTTTTTTTTCTTTTCATTGCAAACGAAATAGCATCTGAGTTATACATTTCAGGTAATCATTTTGTTGTGCCAAAAATTTTTCAGCTTTTTATTTTTAATTTCAGTTCATGTTTTTGGTGTGTTTTTAATTTGGTTTATCCCACGCATTAACTACTACCGCACTATAATATGTAACAATAAAAAAACAAGATTTTAAAACATTATATTTTACAGGTAAAAGCTGTCAATACTAAAGGCCACAGTAACTATTCAAACGAGATTTCTGTTACTACAAAAGTGGATATAATAGGTGCGCCTGAGCAAGTCACTTATGACCCTAGTACCAGAAGCATGGCATTTAGTGTTGGACCGACTTGCTTGTCCCTAATGGGTGTGGCCGAGGCGTTAGTGGAAGGAAGAGGCTGGGAAGTGGTAGACACAATGGATTTACAATTATCAGGAAATGCGGCTACCATACAGGAATCAGTTATCGATTCACCAGTAAAGGCTGCGAGATCTAACGGTCGTTCTTTACCAGAATCCTATATAGACGACCTAAATCCTAGACTTCGGCTGAAACTTTGTTTGAAGATAAATAAGGACTACTGCAGCGATTACACTGAAGCTGAGAGTAAGTTTTGCCTTTATTTTACTTGCTTTTTAGTTTTTTAAATATGTGTGAAGTTTTTCCTACAAAAAAAGTAATTTAAATAATACAAAGTAATTAACAAACTTTTCAAACAAAGGCAAATTATTGTCTTGAGCATTATTGGCCTTATTCATAAACACTTATTGAGTCCTTAAATAATACTGCAGTTGTAGAAGGTTTTGTCTCTTTTACGTATATTCATTTTTGTTGCTAAAAAATCTTCTATAACTAAAGTGTTCTTCAAGGACTCAATAAGTGTTTATGAAAACCGTATAGGTATTTTTTATTATGTGCCAATTGTTTATTTGAAAGGATGTACTTTGGGCTAATATGAGGTTCTGCTGATTGAACAACTTCTCCCATGGAACCATGTGTCGCAAATGAAAAAAAAAATAGGTTTCCCATACAAATTGGTCATTTTAACATTACTAGTTTGTACGGAGAAGGCAATTTTTTTTTTCATTTGCGGCACATGGTTCCTTGGAAAAAGTTGTTCGTATAGTAGTTATATAGAAAAACACTATCTCAAACACGAAGCAGATTCTGCTATTTTAAAGAGTAAATTATACTATTCCTACCATATAAGGATAAACCTACATTTACAGAGATTTTAAGTTATTGAAAAAACAAACATCTGCAGTGATTCTGTTTACTTTACAAGCTTAGTTTTTTATTGTATAAAACTGGATACAAAATGCACGTTAGGGTTTTTAATATTATTTGTTTCTTTGTCGTTTACCAACAGGATAAATAATATAATTGCCTTTTTATACATGTAGCAATATTAATTACCTAATGTAGTATTTTTAATCCAATTTATATTCCTACGTTTTAACTGATTGATATTTAGGTATTCATTTTTATACGTTTTGAGGGTTGGATTTTTTACGATTTGTGGCTGTAATATGCATTCTATCGAAAAAGTTAAATGTTATAGTTGTAGATAATTTAAATATAGGTAACTCAAATTTTTGTTTTGAATATTTTTTTAAATAACTTTTAAAATTATTAAGAAAAACGTTTTTTTACGTTTTTACTTTTTATCGCCTGCAATTATAATTTGAATGCCTAATTCAATAATGAGTAGGTATTTACTTATTGCAAAATATACGTTTTAAATTTTATATAAAATGTACATACATTTGTTCGACAACAACACTATTATATATTATAGTACGTCGTAAAGCGCGTAAGCATTTTCACTATACCAACTCGTAAAACTGTTTGTAACTGTAAGTAAACCCATGTGGAACTTACCATTTGTTCGGTGTAAACTGAGATTTTTAGTTCTAATGCAAAACATTTATTTTATTGGAGCACGGCATGTGACTTTATATCTACCTGATGATAAGCAATAAATTGTTGTTTAACTATGTTAATCGCGCCTAACTATATTAAGCTAAATGATGCGGTTACGAAATGGGCGGTGTCAAAGTCGTAGGTATTACGAGTCTATTTTAATATCCTCGCTGCTTTATAGTAAAACCAATCGCCAATTTCGTAACCGCACCATGAAACTACACATACATACTCAAATAACAAGCTTACTACAATAGGTAGATATTGAAAAGTCTCTCTAATAATAAAATAATTAAATCAAAAGTAATTATTTATTTCTTGTCATTGATTAAGCCAAGCGTGTAAATTATTGATGCCTATTGGTTCTGTATATAATTAAATGATAAGCTCGATCAAAGGTTACCGGTCGTTACTCCTGACCCCTGAATCACTAATAAATGGCTAAAGGCAAAGAGGGTGTCCGATTAAAGGTATTTAAGTCTGAAATTGAACAGTTATTTTTTCTGAAAAAAAAAACAATTTGATAGTTTCAATACTTACATTTTTTTATTGGAGTACGGCATATGACTTTGTATCCACCTGGTGGTGAGGTGAGCAGACCTAAAAAGTGCATGAATGGGGAAATTGTTCTTAAACAACATTGATCGCTCCCACTATGCCGGCTAAATGATGCGATTACGAAATGGGCGAATTACATTACGAGTATTACAGTAGTCTCTGATAACCGGTGAACCCACATTACTGTTTTTGCATCGGTATAGGCGGTGGTAACAAGACGATAGAAGATATAGAGACCTTCCTCTCACCTAAAGTTGTCGGTCCCAGTTTTACTATACCAACTTAAAAACTGTTTTTAAATGCGTTATTGAGTCTATATAAAAATTGGCATTTGCTCAGAATAGGTAGACTAACAGACTCACTTATGCATTTAGGTATACAGGGTGACTTTGAAAGGTTGTACTTTGGGCTAATATGAGGCTTTACTGATGAAATCGAACAACTTTACCCATGAACCCTGTGACGCCAATAAAAAAAAATGCCTCCTCAATACAAATTATATATACCACGGGTGCCTTTTTTGGCTCCGTAACATTTAAACGGCGCGGCCTCAGGGTGAGGGAATAACCCGTCCTCATTTCGCCGATGGTATTAGGAGGCAACACCTAACAAGTGGCGAGCTTGTTGCGATGTTTATGATGATATGGCCTCGTTGTATAAAGCGGTTACCCATCCCAGGACCGGCCTTGTTGTCATCTGCTTTACCTTGTTATCAGTTGCGCAGTGTCTTAAATACAAACTAATAATGTTAAAATGACCAATTCGTTTGGGCAAGCCAATTTTTTTTTAAATTTGGGATTCATAGTTCCTTGGGAAAAGTTGTTCGATTTGATCAGTAGAGCCTCATATTTGCCCAAAGTACAACCTTTTAAATTCACCCTGTATATTAGGTATACTTGTTATACCCTGTATACTTGTTAGGTGTTGCCTCCGAATACCATCGGCGAAATGAGGACGGGTTGATCCCTCCGCTGGCTACCCTGAGGCCATTTAAACGTTTCTCGGGAGCTACAAAGGCACCCGTGATGGTATTTAATATTTATTATTCGTATGGATAAGCCATTTAACAGTTTTAAGCCACTCAGCGTTAACGTATTACATACTCAAGCTGCCAGTATTAATCAATTCAGACAATATCAAATTCAGTCTAATTAGAATTCGGTTAATATAATTTCATATCTACGGACGCAGCGAGATAGTGTTTGTTCGCAGAATTCAATAGATTTCCAAATCCTCTCATGCAAAACATCACGATGGAATCCTGAATTGCTTTTGGATTTCCAAGTTCCATTTCTCTTACAGTTTGATTCCATAAGCACAAATCTATAATTCATGTTAATGAATTCCAAAACAACGGTTTTCGTTTAATTTATTCGTAAATACAATAAACAAGCCTTTATTTCCGAAATTAATAATAGTCATAGCACATTTTTAAATAATAATGTAATGATAAGTATAAAATAAAAACAAAATTTTTAAACATTCCCAAATAGTTAGTCACAATTTGCTATTAATATTCGCAAAATATAAAATAGGTAGAAGCTTACGTTTATACGAATGTAAAAAACAAGAAATTAATGCTTTTTTTTCTATCAGATTTTTAATGTACATTTTTGAATGGTTTATAATGATTCTGAATAGAGTGTTTTCAAAAATGTTTATAAATGGATATATGTGGTGGACGAGTTGGTTAGACCTTAGTCTTAAAAACACTTAGGCCCCTGGTTCAAACTCCGGTGCGTACCAATGAGTTTTAATCTAAAAAATATGTGCATTGTTTAAAACACGTGCCTCGGAGAGCACGTTAAGCTGTCGGTCCCAGTTTCACTATACCAACTTGTGAAACTGTTTATAGATTGGTTATTGAGTCTATCCAAACATCGCGACGAGCTAGCCACTTGATCGGTGTATACTCATACCATCGGCTACGACGAGGTGGGATTAAAACCCCTGCGCTGGGTGCACTAAACGTGCGCCGTAAGGCAATCGTGATGATATTTATTTATTTTATTACCAAAACGTTTCTAAATAAAACTTAAAGGTTAGAGAGTTTAGACATATTTTTCTTCAACATAACATTTTGTTTCAGTTGGTCCATCTTACATAAAAGAAGCGTCCGCCCTAACAGGAGCAATGTTAATCGCCATCGTGGTCTCTGGAGTAGTTTTCTTCCTATGCCTAGTTCTCCTTTACTTCTTCTGTCGCTGCAGGAAGAATGAAAACAAAAAACATAACACTAAAGATTACGAAATGGAATCTATCAGGCCACCTATTGTGACGCCGCAGAACCAAGCGCCTCCGCCGTACTATCCTAGCTCGGGTATGGAAAACCAGGGTCTGGAGCACTCTATGGACCTGGGACTGGCTTTGGATGATTCTAAGAATGCTGTGTACGCGTCCCAAGGAGGATATCTTCTTCATCATGCCCAAGGTCATCATGGGCAAACTCATCCTAATGCCGACTGTAAGTTATTTTTACTTATCTAAGTATATTATGTATAAGTTTAGATGTTTGTAATTTCTATCATGACGAAACCTGAACCGATTTAGATGGAATTTCGGGCACAGATCGGGTAAGGTCTAATACCTAGGGCATAACTCTATCAGTCATCTATCGTTGTTTCTTGTGCACACGGTTAGAGTTTAGTAGGTACCAGGACAATATGTGTGAAAAGAATAACAGATATAAATAATTTAAAAATTATACTATTAATTTAAAAAAATCGTTAATAATTCGTTATTTAGCAATATACAATTCGTTATTTAATAATATACGAATTGATCTAGTAATGAGGATTTAAGGGTTTAATAAATGCCTCTATAAAAATAACTGAAGGATATGAAAGTATTATTAAACACAAATATTCCGTATTCGAGACGAAAAAATATTTTTATTAGAAACGGGCGCGTAAAATAATAAATATTAACAATACAATTAAATAACTAAGATTATACTTTTTTTATAAAACTAGAACAAGTAGTAATTTTTAAATCTTTTTTGAATACATACTAAATTAGCTATCCTGAGGACGTTTTACCAAAGTGGCCTTAAAATTGCAATTCTCATGTAAGAATAACATGCCATTACAATTATGACAATATACTTAAAAATCCCGTTATAGTCTATCCTAAACTCACATTTTAATTAACAAATTGTTATAATACCTACTAGTCGTTTAACATAGTCATAAATATTTCCCAAAAATTTTAATAAACAACTTTCTTGAAGACGAAAACTTGGTAAATTGCCCGTCCACGACCGAATGCACGCTCAAAGTTCTCAACTCCTGAATCATACTTACGGGTATACTCGCTGTAGTTCGTTCCACTTTTAAAAGGAAAATAAATTAATTTGTGCCAATTAAGTCTACAAAAAGTTTGTACAATATACCCAGAACTTTTAAATATTTAAAAAATCCTGACAAATGATTTATTTTAATACTAGCTGGGGTGCGATTTTTGAATGTCAGCGGATGAATAAATGTCACTGAAATGACAAAATAGTCATCGATTTCTCAAGTTCGTATTTTTGAAATCTTCGGGTGACTAAAATATCATACCTATGATATTAATACGAGTGCCGAAAGTCACCGATAACATATAATAATAATCACAGATATCATGACAGTTAAGTTCCGTTCCACCATTCAGTTTTTATGATTTAGCATAGCCATATATGTTAATTATTATGAGA
Organism: Monopis laevigella; assembly: GCA_947458855.1. Lineage (NCBI taxonomy): Eukaryota > Metazoa > Arthropoda > Insecta > Lepidoptera > Tineidae > Monopis > Monopis laevigella. The sequence continues at coordinate 16,385,633 of OX381587.1, forward strand.
AACAAGAACATTATTATAAAGCGGCCCCAGCCTAGTGGTTAAGTCACTGCGCAACTGATAACAAGGTTAAGCAGATGACAACAAGACCGGCCTGGGATGGGTGACCGCTTTATACAACGAGGCTATTTCATCATAAACACCGCAACAAGCTCGCCACTTGTTAGGTGTTGCCTCCGAATACCATCGGCGAAATGAGGATGGGTTAATCCCTCCGCTGGGACCCTGAGGCCGTTTAAACGGTACTCGGGAGCCAAATTGGCACCCGTGATGGTATTTATTTTTATTTTTTATTTAAGAACATTATAATGAAAATACGACATATAGAACGACAATACTCATTATCTTCAAAAAAAATGTCATACGTACGACTGAAGACGCCATGTAAGGCGAAATAAATCGTATTCAAATAAAAATTATTTTTATTTATATCAATTTAACTATAAACATAGAACGACAAATAACATTTACTTCGTGTCATGAAAGTAGCTCTTGTCTATGCTAATTTATTTGTAAGTTTGTACCGCACATATGACTTTTAAAAATAGGACTTTTGATAAATCGTGATATCAATCAAAGTCATCGATGACATTGTAACCGATTTTCTTGTCCCTCTCGAGACAAGAGAATCTGCTACCACCGGCTCAAGGAAAGGGACTCTATAACTCTCAGGGCGCCTTGACAGAGGTGGAATTAAAATACACTTCACAATCACACAAATTAATTTATTTACACAACAAAACAATAAAACTTACAAACTAACTTAAGACTAAAGGTACAATTTATTTAACAGTTTATATACTAAGTTTTTATATATGGGTTATAGCATTGACTGGAGATGTCGTTCCGCGACACTGCCTAAGAGGGACACACTACCGCCTAAGCGTATAGCAAATGCCTAACACGAATTTAGAACATATAGGTCACCTTTTAGGCCAAGGATTCCACATGGGATGAGGAGACGCCCGAGGTCCTTTTGGCAGCAGCACCAGCTTCACGACGAAGATGTGACGTGGATGGTGTCCTGCATCTGTCCTCGGTCGTTGTATCAATTCCTCAGCCCCTGATAGAACTCGCAGACGGATTTCACCAGCACTAGATCCTATGCGGACAATTCACGCATGGGTAACTCTAACCGGGTACTATGAACCCCTGTGAAATTCAATCCGATTAATATTTGAATCACAGGCTTTGAACTCGATTTATACGTTATTACACTTACTTTCGGGTTTATAAAAATTGCACTTAATAAATTTAAAAAGACAAATTATTACTATGAATTTAGATATAAAATGCGGGACGCTTCCACTTGCGCTCCTTTTTATTCTTTCCACGGACAAATTTTGATGCGCATCGTTGTGATTGGTTTATTTTATTTTTGACCAATCACAAACTTTCTTTCAATGCAACGGGCATTCAACACAAGTGTTTATTATTTCTTTTATTTTAAATTAGCATTTAATTAACTTATGTAATTATTTAAATAAGTATAATGATTAACGGAATATATTTACTAGACTAATTATTGATTCTGTATCATATCGTGGGTTTATGAACTATAATAATGATCGTCATTGACATCCGCTATGGATTTTCTGACATTTAGCCGCTAGATGGCAGCATGGTCTCTAATTTTACCTAACTCAAATAATAGATGTTTAACTAGTTCTTATTTATTATGGTAGATGGCGCTTATATCTCGCAGAGACAAATTTTCTATGTTACACAGCACCCTTTCTACGTAAAAAAAATTAAAACTTATTTTTAATTTTTTCCTAAATAGAAAGACACAGGCAAGTGTCAGACATAGCATCTGACTGAGATGAGTGCAAGACAAATATTTTCTATTTTATTGTGGAAGGTTTAAGCAAAACCTAATATACAAATTTACAAGTTTATTTTCTATAAGGTTGATAACATAATGTAACATGTATAACAATGAATTAACATATAGATAATCAATTTTCATTAAGAACAATTGAAATTAAGAAAAATACAACATACATATTTATTTTATGCAGTTGTATATTCTATATGTATTTAAAACAAATATTAAGTCTTATCTTAAGATAGACATTATATATTATACTAGTATGACACTTTATTTATATAACTGTAACAGTTAATAGTGTTTCATACTTATTTTAGCTACAATAAAGTTATATTTTTATAAACATGTAAATCCGATTTTTATTTTTTTTAATTGATTTACATGCATTTTATTTTTATTTACATATAAATATATGTGTATATATATATGTATTTATTTTCCGACTGATTTTATTACAATTTGTTTACTGAAGTGGTGATTCCAATGAATGCTGAGTTGTCCCCTTGCTTAATCCTACAAAACAACCTATCACTCACATATAGAGGTTTCCTTACATATCATCTTTTATACTACTTCTTTCACGCATCTTCTAACATTCTTCGACTCATACAACATTATTCATCATGCTTCAGTATATCCTTTATGTGGTAATTACCTAAGCTTTTACCATCACAGTCAGACAATTGGTAAACCAGACTAGAAAGCTTTTTAGTAACAATGCACTTTTGGAACCTAGGTGCCAGTTTGTGCATAAAGTTTTTAGACGCATCGGATAAATAATTGGTTTTCTTGTACACAATTTGACCTACCTCTAATTGCACATTTCTTTTCCTGAGATTATAATACTTTTCGTTACGAACATGAGAAGCCTTAAGATGTTTTTCGACTCTTTTATAAATTTCAGATAACTCAGTTAAATTATGAGCAAGATTTTCGGGACTGGACACAACAATCTCCGATTGAGGGACAGGTTGCTCAGCATCTCTATATAGAGATCCATCTCCTAAATACTCTCTTCCATGTACGAGAAAATAAGGTGAAAATTTGGTGGCTTCATTTACAGCAGTATTTAATGCACATTGTATTTCCACCAATTTTTCATCCCAAGTCCGATGTTCATTCTTAACATAAGATGCTATTGCATAAACAATATTTCTATTTGCTCTCTCTGCCTGATTTACCTGAGGATGATAACGAGGGTTATAATAGATATTGGGGATATTATATTTTAATAATAGATTTTTAAATTCTTTAGATACAAATTGAGGTCCATTGTCTATGAAGATAAATTTACAAACACCGTGAACTAAAAATATTTGCTTCTCAATAAAATTTACTATATTTGTACTTGTTGCTCTCCGTATAGGATGCAACAGAATGTACTTACTAAAGTAATCAGAGCAAACTAATAAAAAGGTATTCCTATTTTTAGATATAGGAAATGGTCCTAGCAAATCACATGACAAACCTTCAAATGGCTTAGTGACTGCCTTGGGCCTACCTATGAGACCAGGTCTCGCAATGTTCACAAGTTTGTAAGACTTACACACCTCACATTTATTATCATAAGAAACTGTATCATTGTACATGTTTGGCCAAAAATAATGTAACTTCCAAGCGAACTCTGACGTTAACTTATATTTATTTTTACAATTTCTATATAGTTTTTTATTATGAATTGTAAAATTTGATAAGTTCGAAAATTATGTTTATTTGTTCGATACCACTGTAATGCAGTTTTATCCAAGAAATCACAAAAACAATTTAATAAGTCAGCATCATTCACACGGCGAGCAATTCTAAGTTCCTCTAACCTTTCTAAGAATACACGTACACATGAAGTTCCATCAAATTTTAAATTTAATGAATTTAAATTAACAGATTTCTCCTTAATATATACAGTATTGATCCCTTCACTCCTCGTACACACCTCTGTTAGACCTGACCCTTTGTTGGCTTCAAACTCAGAGTCGGAGGTATCATCATTGTCGTCCGCCAATAAGGATATGAGTCTACCACGCATCCTACTCACTCTCTCATTCTCCTTAGGCAACCGGGACAACCTCAACAACATGTAATCAGCCCTAGCCCTAACCCTAACCTTGCACTCATCGCCGCCAGATACCTGTTCCAACTCCTTTATCTTCAGGTCGCAAGTGTCTAACTCCGAGTCTAGGCTGGTTAAATCTAGAGAGGACAGATGCAGGCTTCCACGCCGACATTGCTTCAGCGCTTGCCGGTACTGCTGTCTCAGGGCATCTCTGGTGTCCTCAGGTTTGGCTGAAATCCCATAAAGAGCCAGTTCATTAATCAATTCATCCTTGAGGAGGAAGGCTATCTTGGGTTTAGAAGACATTGCTTAACTTAATAAATATAAATTAAACTCAATTCCAAAAAAAAACCCAAGATCAATACTAATAAAGAAACTATAATTATAAACAAAAATTAAAAAAAAACTATAATTATAAACAAAAATTATAAAATTAAAATCTAAAATTTTAATATGCAACTGCAAAAAATTAACTGAAAAAAAATTAAATGACCCGAGGGTATAAGAAAAATTTTGAATTCAAATTTTAACAGTTGAACCCCAAAATTAAAATAACAAAATATGAGGGTATGGATTAAAATTTTACAGCTGAAAAAAATTACACATTAATAATTAAATTCCACACTCTGTCTATATTTATTTTACAATCCCAGCCCCACGTTGGGCGCCAATTTTGTAACCGATTTTCTTGTCCCTCTCGAGACAAGAGAATCTGCTACCACCGGCTCAAGGAAAGGGACTCTATAACTCTCAGGGCGCCTTGACAGAGGTGGAATTAAAATACACTTCACAATCACACAAATTAATTTATTTACACAACAAAACAATAAAACTTACAAACTAACTTAAGACTAAAGGTACAATTTATTTAACAGTTTATATACTAAGTTTTTATATATGGGTTATAGCATTGACTGGAGATGTCGTTCCGCGACACTGCCTAAGAGGGACACACTACCGCCTAAGCGTATAGCAAATGCCTAACACGAATTTAGAACATATAGGTCACCTTTTAGGCCAAGGATTCCACATGGGATGAGGAGACGCCCGAGGTCCTTTTGGCAGCAGCACCAGCTTCACGACGAAGATGTGACGTGGATGGTGTCCTGCATCTGTCCTCGGTCGTTGTATCAATTCCTCAGCCCCTGATAGAACTCGCAGACGGATTTCACCAGCACTAGATCCTATGCGGACAATTCACGCATGGGTAACTCTAACCGGGTACTATGAACCCCTGTGAAATTCAATCCGATTAATATTTGAATCACAGGCTTTGAACTCGATTTATACGTTATTACACTTACTTTCGGGTTTATAAAAATTGCACTTAATAAATTTAAAAAGACAAATTATTACTATGAATTTAGATATAAAATGCGGGACGCTTCCACTTGCGCTCCTTTTTATTCTTTCCACGGACAAATTTTGATGCGCATCGTTGTGATTGGTTTATTTTATTTTTGACCAATCACAAACATTCTTTCAATGCAACGGGCATTCAACACAAGTGTTTATTATTTCTTTTATTTTAAATTAGCATTTAATTAACTTATGTAATTATTTAAATAAGTATAATGATTAACGGAATATATTTACTAGACTAATTATTGATTCTGTATCATATCGTGGGTTTATGAACTATAATAATGATCGTCATTGACATCCGCTATGGATTTTCTGACATTTAGCCGCTAGATGGCAGCATGGTCTCTAATTTTACCTAACTCAAATAATAGATGTTTAACTAGTTCTTATTTATTATGGTAGATGGCGCTTATATCTCGCAGAGACAAATTTTCTATGTTACAACATTAAAAAATCGCACCCCACGTGCCCTAACTTCGTGCGCATGCTATTTATTAGGAAAAAACAAAAACACACCGCACCGTCGCGTGCGCGGTAATCTTTCATCTTTATAATATTATTATATTAGATATATTTATTTATTTTAAATTCTTTATTGTGCATAGGCGAGATTAATGCCTTAGGCATTTTCTACCATCTAACCTTTGAGAAAGTGAAATATGCTTATATAATACGTAATTATATTATAGTGTAGATATAATATACTTACCTATAATATTATTTCTCGAGTTGATAATATTATCTTAATTCTGTGGGCTAAATCAATTTGGATGACTAAATTAGCACTACAATCTAATTCTACCGCTAGAAGGGAATCACATTTCCAATTTAAACCAAGGATTAGTTTCATATAATACCTATGTAGTAGTACCAACACGGGTGCCTTACGGTGCCTTAGACCGCCTAGACAGTAGTAGCTATACCCATGGTAATCGATGGTATTCTGAGTCTACACCAAACAAGTGCCTAGCTCGTCGCGGTGATTGGATAGACTCAATAATATTTATAAATAGTTTCACAAGTTGGTATAGTGAAACTGGGGCCGAGCGACGTGATCCTCATGGCACTATAGAGTGAAATAACAAAACCACATTAATGCATAAATTATCTGGTTATTTTTGGTGTTTTATTTAGAATTAAAACATTATATTAAGTTAAAATTATATGCGAGCGAAGCCGCGGGCAATAGCTAGGATTAAAATATGTTTATATTTTGTTGTGCAAACATAAGGACTAGCAGTTGACATGGAAGGTAAAATAACGGATATTGTTTGCATGGTAGTTTTGCCTTTTCGTGATTTGTTTTTTTTGAATAAAAAAAAAACAGTATTTTTAAGTACCTACTTCACCATTTTTTTCTTCATTCCACAGGGGGTAACATGGGCTATACAATGGAGAATAGTTACCCTAATTCCAATAATGGTGGAAGTGTGAACTCCCATGACTCCATATGGCAGATGAAAATGGCTGCCGGTGGAAATAATGGGGTAAACATGGCGCCCCACCAAATGATGGACAGACAGAGTCATTTCTGTTACGATCCTATTACCCATGGGGGTTATGGGGCGGTGGATGATTATGCTGCTTATCCTCAACTGACTGGGGGCGATACTTACCCCCAGTTGACAGGGGGCGAGGGCTACCCCCAGCTGACAGGCGGCGATGCTTATGCCAGGACCAGTCAGAACCCTTCGAGACAAGACTACTGCACTGACCCTTATGCCTCTGTTCATAAACCCAAAAAGCGTATGGATCAGCATGGTGAGTACTTTTTCTTTTGTAGACTAGAAAGATAATTAGTGTATATACACTAATTATCTTTATGGAATATTCCATCTCTTTCTTTTTCATAGACATCATTCGAGTTTTAAATATAATTTGAATTCTAGAACGCACCCTAGTTATTATTGGGCTAGGAATAAATTACTTTTTGGAAAAAAAAAATCATTTTTCGTAATTTATATGAAACAGGAAATTATTGTTATAAAATTTCATGAAACGATAACCATTTTGTTAGTAAGTATATTGAACTCCCTATTTTTTATATCCAGAATCTCCGTACCATGAGGTAAGTGGTCTACCAGACGCATACCCAGCAGATCCCAACCCTCGGCCTCCAGAAGACAAGCCTGCTCATCTCAGCCTCAGCTACGACGAGAGTCTGGAGTCAGGGTATTCCACGCCCAACTCCCGGGCAAGAAGGGTTATTAGGGAAATCATTGTATGAGACGAGGTTAACCCTTCTGCACCACTTTTGTCTTATTTAAGACGGACACAGTTATAAATTTATATGTGGTGTGTTTTAAGATTTGCCTTATTGATCAGTTTAAAATTGTGGACAGTTTAAAAATAATGTTGCTAACAGAGACGCAAAAAAAATATAGATATTGATTAAAAGTGTTGCCATATCTTTTCCGGATGATGATTGTCAACTATTTTTTTATTATCTTTGACATTGTGTAGTTTTATGGAGGATTCCAATAACGGTAACGATTCGTCATTCCCATGTTAAACATGTACGTAATATTAAATTTAATATGTAAAAATGTTAACGTCCAAAGCTCGATCTGTCTGTTTTATATTGGAATAACGAACAGTTACCATGAATTATGAGAATCCGACTTAAAGACTTATGATTTTTTGCTATTAGATAGCGAAAGATCAGCTAATTTGGAACTATCTTGTTTTAAGTACACTGCAGTTGGCACCACTGATTTACGCGATTTGGTATAGTTAGCCCCTTCTTATTTTATTTTTAGATACATACCTATATATATGTTATTAGCAATGTTTAATATATGTAAGTGTACTATCTATTTCGTTCTTAAGTTAAAATAAGGGCAAAAGAGGTACCATGTTTATATTAAACATTCACTTGAAATATATTGATCGGTTTTTACTTATGTTAACTTAAACACACACTGCTCTATTCAAAAACGTTTTGCTAAACCAGGCTTAGCTTAAACTTGGTTATAAATGTGCTTTTGATCCAAATAAAAGGGGAGAAAACAAAATCTTACTAGCGTGGGTTTATTGAAACGTTTCTCAACAGAGTCGACAAACTTTATAAATAAAAACCGAAATCGTGGATATTTGTGGATAAAAAAAGGACTTTTAACTTGTTAAAATTGTATAAATACGATGGGCTAAAGGGTAAATAAAAAAAAACTTTTAGCGTCGGCCGCGTTGCGTAAACGTATAGTTTGTAAAATAAATAATTTGTAATAATTAAAAATAGAAAGGCACAAACCGTGTCTATTTTACTCAGGAGATCTCGTCATTTGCACCGATTTAGACGAAAATCAACACGACTTTTGTGTGGATTTTCAGCATAATTTTTGTTTTATTGTTCGTACAAATATTTGTGAATAGAAAGAATAGATGATTAAGAATATTTTGCATAATTGTTTTAGGAGACATGATTTTTATTTACGACATATCGAATTTGTTATGAATTGTTTTATTATGATTTGCGACTGATTTAATGTGAGGACATATTGTTCTGCGTCCTTTGTGTTGACCCTAGTCCGCATTAGATTCTTATTATATTTTTCTCGAAAAAAAAAAAATGAAATTGTTACTTATTTTGACATACTTAGCTAATTATTATTATTTCAATTAGATAGTATACCTACAACAAATTTAATTCATATATTAATATAAGTTAGTATAATATTATTAAGTAATATAGAAACGTAAGGTCAAATCTTTTTTTAACAGGATTTTTTGTAAATTTTACACCTAATTCAACCCTATTTACGTTGGTTTAAATTATTAAAACCCTATATTTAGGGTGTTGTATAATAGTTAAATTTTAATTAAGTATTGTATATATATATATTTTTTTATTTTCTGATTTTGATGACGAGCCGAGCATCTCGCGTAAAAAAGTCACAAACCACAATTTAAATAATAAATTACGAGATTAGGGTGTTTGGCGCAAAATAATTCGAACATTTACGCGTTCACATTTGCGATTAATTCGACTGTGAATTGCAGCCACAAGCACTTTTATATGCATTTAACCGCGTTCATCCCGAATTTCGCAATAATTTTTAACACAGTTCAGTTAACACGTCACGAAGTTAGGAATATTACATAACTACCACAAAACAACAATGACATTATTATTATATTTTCGAAAGTACATACTTAATAACATTTGTGGTTTTGATATTACCCTTATTAAAATATTTTGTTAACGAAATCGTCAGTAGAAGTTTTCGATATAACATTAAGTTATTTATATATTTGCTTAAAAGTTTTATTTTGAGATTTGATTTAATTAATTGTTTTTCTAATAAAATCATATGTTTAGAGAGTTTTCAATATCATAGTATCGATTCAATGTAATTTTTGCTTAGTTGGTTAAAAAAGATTTCGAAACTAAAATATTAATTTATTGATTGATATATAATTAGTTAAAGGTTCCGTTAATAAAGTATCTGTTAAATCTTAATGGCATTGTTGGTTTGAGGTTTTGATTGCCAATTCACAGAGATTTTGTGTGATAAAAGAGCTTAAAAAGTGAGATTGAAATATAGTTTGGCCAATCGACTTATCTATTAAAGGTTCGAAATTGGATAAATTCTATCTACGTCGTCAAGAATATTCGTCTTATATGATTACTACCCTAAAACTATTTTGTCGCGCGGACAATTACACTCAATATTCACTTAAGTACGAGTATATGTTTGTTGACCAAACGTCAAATCAAGATAAAATATATTACGGATTTAAGTATATCGGATGCCGGCTGTAGTCCCCGAGTTAGTAGGGTTTCTTTTACACTTTGTATTATACCACAGAGCACTAGGCACCTATTAAAATGTTAAGGTCATTTGAGGCACAAAGGTTGTGATGTGAAAAGATTTATATTTATTTGTTGGTCTTTCTAGCGATTTTGTCAGCGGACGAATCGTAAAGGTGAAACCTTCTGGTTGTAATACGTACAAAGCGAAAATTATTAATAAGTATCATACCTAATAAATGATCGAACGGTTCCTTTCACTTTGTTTGGGATTGTTTGTATCAAGTTTTCAGAAGTTACAGTGAAGGAAACAAATATTCGGGCACGTGTTTTCGTTTGTTTACATGTGATTATGTTTTATACATATTGTAGGTATAACATTGATTCTGATATAAATATACTTAAATACTCACTGACAAGGCAATGTTTTAAGATATTACATCATTTAACGATGTACCCGAATATAAATATCGCTATACTGCGATAAGTATAAACGATTTATATCACACTGGCAATACCTCAATTTTCATTATTCGGAAATATCGTTAAACGATGCTTATGTTTATGGCATTAGCGACAGCGATCTGTCAAAACACTAATCATTAGCCAGCTGTTCGTACCATCAACTAAATTAGCTAAGTAAATTGTTGACCCATCTTAGAATCTTATGGTTCATATTCAATCTTCCAACAGTACCTATGTACGCACAGGTACTTTTAAGGTAGGTGAGCAATGTACGGTTGGGTGTCTGTACCTAATAGGAATATCCAACATGACTAATGAAGAGGTACACCTATATTGATCACTCAATACTTTGGGCCTGGAAGTTAGTACTTGCCTGATATATGCTAGCCTATATTCTCGTTAGCTCAAATACTAATTTTGTGCACAAAAATATGAGCTGCATTTCCTGAAATATTTAAAGGTACATAAGCTTTTATGCAACTGTGTAAAAGATTATATTATATATAAATGTATACTAATGCACTTTATAAGTGTTTTGTTTATATTAGTCTATACCTAAAAACTAAGAGCACAGTCCATATGTGCACAGTTTAAAGGATTATTGTTTTTATTTGAATATCCTTTTTTTATAAGTACCTATATATAAAATGAATGTTATCATTTAGAATTCTTTTAAGTTTTACTCAATTTTTACAATTTAGAATAAAATATAACGAATTATTTTCAAGCTACTAAAACTTTTAGCTAAATACTTATCGTTTTAAGTGCCAAACTGAAAACATATTTACTCAAAGTTTTTATTATTATTATTTTAATTAAATGTACTTAATATGTATAATTAATAATTACTGAATTATTTTATTAGTTTTAATGTAACTGGGACCCACCTGTAAAGAAATCTGTTAACTTTCCGTGATATCGTGTTCTTTTTTAGATCAAATGACCAGGTCTCAGGATTAAGATCTGGTCATTGGATCTACTGAAGATCGAATAAATCTTTAATTAGGATTTATTAATTTTAAGATTATGTTATTAAGGTGCAGTCTGATCTGTAACAGCTTAGAGGCTGTTGCATGCACGGGCCTGCCCCCGTAGCACGGGGCCCAAGATATATAAGACAGTCGGTTTATTAAAACACGAGTGTTTTAATACTGATTTTTGCATTTAGACATAATATAACCATCTTATTATTAGGTCAAATGAGAAATTTAGCAAAGCAGTATTTTTTTTTCAAATGAATTTTGGGCGCCATACTACGGGGCATGCGGTCTGCTTTAGTCTTGTAAGAATGTATCTACTCAAAGAGAAAAAGTTACTAAAACAAAATTGCATTGTCAACATCAAAGTTGGTAACTTTTTTCGTTGAATACGTACATACCTACATTAATGCATGCGCGTGATTACGTGAAAAATGACGAGAAATGTAAATGACGTCATTTAGAGCTATCTATCGTCCTTCGCCTAAACTGACGTGATAGTGACGTACTAGATTTAAGATTTGTGAATTTCACTGAAAATGTTACGTTATCTTTTGATGACGTAAAACACACGTTATTAATCACGTGATCATGTTACTAGGTTTTCTGCGCCTTTATTTAATAAACTAGTTTATTGATAGTTATGAAGAACTGATACGTGGAACAGCCATATTTAGTTTATAAAAAATATCGTTATAGGTAGACATTTATGAATTGTTAAGGTAATATTATTTTGCAAGTGTTCACCTGCAGATAACGTTTAAAAATGGACTTCATTAAAAAAAAAATTTTTTTTTACGTTTTTTACCAGAAAATATAGCTAAAAATAATTTAGTTTTTTGGTCCAGATCCAGTTTTATTGATAAATACACTTTTTTTTTTATTATCTAGCCGCGTGCAGTCAAAAAACAGGACAAAAAACTGGGAATTGCGATAATAATGTAAACAACAACATTTTATTATATATCTATTTTGAATTAGTAAATTAAACCAAATTTATTTATTTTGATGCTTGGTTGTCAAGAAGTTTGGGTCTATTTCGTTCCCTGCATATGACGTCACATATGACTATTATTATGACTTCTAATTATTTTATAATATCACAAAAAAACGTTTTATATTAATCCGAAAAAAACTAAATAAGTTACTTTAACTATATTTTCGGAATAAAAATAAATATTATTTCTTTTGTCGGAAGTCCTATTAACAGCTATATATTATTATTGCTAGAAAAGTTCAAATTAATCGGCTGATTAGTTTTAAACTTAATATCAGTTTTTGGTGAACTTCAGCCTGAATTGTATATACTTACTTAATTATATATAAGTATAGTTAATTTCTTCTACAAATCTGTACAGTGTTTAAAATATAAGTTTTTGTAATAAAATAATTAGTTTTATTTATTTCGTTTCCCCTTAACTCAATATTAGGGCTCGTTAACAAATAGCAGCTAAATTTATATTAAACTAAACTTTGGTCTAGAGAAAATGTTATCTAATACTAATTACCCATGATTTTAGTAATGTTATTATAATTTTGCACACTTATTTGAAAAAAAATGTGGCAGATCTACAAAATCAAAAAAAAAAATCAATGAAATGTCATTCAGTGATATCCGCTGATATTCAAAAATCGCACCCTTATTTTTTTTACAATATTCTCAGTAGAAACATGATCGTAAAATCATGCACGTACCATCACGGGTGCCTTACGGCGTCCGATACCGCCTAGACGGCCTCAGGATAGCCAGCGATGGGGTTTTATTCCCACCTCGTCGTAGCCGATGGTATTCAGAGTCTACACCGAACAAGTGATCAGCTCGTCGCGGTATTTGGATAGACTCAATAACCCATCTATTAACAGTTTCACAAGTTGGTACCTATAGTGAAACTGGGACCGACGGTTTAACGTGCTCTCCGAGGTTTATATATTTTTATTGTTAACTGATTGGTACACATCGGGGGTCTTAAAACTCAGACACCGCGTATACAAAGTGGATACTTTCAGCAGAGAAGTACCTGGACCATTGCAGCTACACGAAAATGGTCCTAGGAAACTCTAAAATTTTTCGTGATATTTTGATCTCATTTATATATTTTTTTTTGTAGCCAATAAATCCTGTTTCTAATTATAAAATTTATTAAACTAAAATATTAATTTTTGTTTTACATTTAACTTATGATAAACCATAAATATGGATTAAATTATCAAAATAAAAATGCAATAAATAAAAAATTTCGTTGAGATCCTCCGATGCCGCACGTACCGAGGACACTGGCTGTATTTTCACGCTGAATTTCTATGGATTGTTGTTCATGTTCATGGCGGGCTCGATTTTCGCAATTAGCCAAGAGATTAGGCCTTTTTGCGTAAGTCGCTGACTATTCTAGCCAGCCCAGCTCCTTCCAGAAAGCGACCAGAAGTCCGGGTCTTCCACAGGCCCCAAGAAGCGACCTCGGTGTTCCAAGGATTTTCGCCCGTTGTAAAGCTACCCCGGTGCAATGATGGATGCACATGGGTGGGTGTTTCTTCAGTTTCCACGAAACCTCTACATAGAGGGCTGTTGGTGATACCTAAAATTGTAAGGTGCCTGTTTAATCGAAAGTGTCCGGTAAGTATAACCACCACAATACGAAGAGTTCATCTGTTTGTTCTACAATGCTAGTAGTACGGCTGCACTGTCTGATAGTATGCGTGTATTCTTCTATCTTTCTTGCGCGTATTGCCGCTGTTGCTTCTATTATGGCTATACACTCTGCTTGGAAGATGAAAGCATGTGTGCCAAGAGCTGTTGAAATTCTAATGTTTAGGTCGAGTGAGTACACTCCTGCGCCTGTTTCGTGTTCTGTTTTTGAACCGTCCGTGTAAATTGTGACCTCGTGTAAGCCAGATTGATCGGGCGGTTATTCTTGCACGTTTGGTGATGCCTCTCTGGCCTGCCTGCAGTTTTGTAAGTTAGCCCAATACTTACAGTGATGGTTGAAGGTGTTGTCCCGTAGCCAACTTTTCAACTGATTAAAAGAAAACGGTACATACTGTTTGGGTCCTACCGGTATTGTAGCCGAACCTCTTTTCGCCAGTTCCTCAGCCGCGTCGTTACCGAGGGAGATGCTGTGTCCCTTTATCCACTGGAGAGTAACCCTGTTACCAACTGATATAGTCTCCAGTGCGTAGTGGCATTGTTTTACCAGACTTGAGTTCATCTGTTTGTTCTACAATGCTAGTAGTACGGCTGCACTATCTGATAGTATGCGTGTATTCTTCTATCTTTCTTGCGCGTATTGCCGCTGTGGCTTCTATTATGGCTATACACTCTGCTTGGAAGATGGAAGCATGTGTGCCAAGAGCTGTTGAAATTCTAATGTTTAGGTCGAGTTAGTACACTCCTGCGCCTGTTCGGTGTTCTGTTTTTGAACCATCCGTGTAAATTCTGACCTCGTGTAAGCCAGATTGATCGGTCGGTTCTTATTGCCTGTTTATTGAATATTTTACATTTCTATGGATTTTTTTGCATGAAGAAAGCTCTAGCTCGGTGGTCTCCGGACTTTTTTTTCTATAAAAAAAATCCCAACTTTAAACCAAAATTATTGAGTCCGGAGACCATCGCCCAAGAGTATCTACAACAAAGGCTAAAAATTCAAAATGTTGAGTGATGTTCCTGTTTCTTATACCGATCAAAAACTTTAACTGCACCAACCCAGGTTGGATTACTAACAAAGTCTGAAATCGCAAATATCTTTTCCTTTTACATTTTCATATGTAGGTCTATAGATAGTCCTTTGCACATTTTCGTGTATTTGCAACAATTACGGTACTTATCTTTCTGTCTCGCTGAAAGTTCCATCCTGTATATGTATACATACTAATTGAATTTAGTAACACATCTATTTACTAACATATTATATTAACATTATAACACATTTATTTTGCCTCCGAGGTTGTTTTGAGGTCGTGGGTTCGATTCCCACCCATGGCACAAAATATTAGTACGTTTTTTTTCTGTACAGTTTGTCATGTTCTGGGTGTTTATAAAATATAATATGTATTATATCGTTGCTTCTGGTACACATAGTACAAACCTAGAGCTTAGTTTGTGACCAGAGCAATATGTGTAAATTGTCCTACATATTATTATTATTATAGATAGTCGTTTGAACATTTTCGTGTATTTGCAGTAATTACTGGTACTT
Source organism: Monopis laevigella (assembly GCA_947458855.1). Taxonomy (NCBI): domain Eukaryota; kingdom Metazoa; phylum Arthropoda; class Insecta; order Lepidoptera; family Tineidae; genus Monopis; species Monopis laevigella. The sequence goes on from OX381587.1 coordinate 16,401,258, forward strand.
ATCTTACTATCCCGCTGAAAGTTTCCACCCTGAATATAGATACATACATTTTTTTTTATTTGATTTTACATACTAACTGAATTTAATAACTAATATATTTATATATTGATTTTAGATAGGGTATGTACAGTTTTAAACTGAAGGACAAATTGAATGAACTATTCAAATACCTACTACTACCTAAGTTTTGAAATGTTGTGGATTGTACATTAAAGGAAGGTCAAGTGTTTGTAAGGTACTGAAGGAGGTACTTACCGCATGTAAGGCGGTATACGGTGTCGTGTTTACACGCCGTTTCGCTGAAAACTGTGAGAACAGAGAACTACTTGTAAATACTTGTATCTACAACAAAATCTCATTTTCGTTTCTAGGTATAAATAAGTGTGTTAGGTAGATAAGTATTTACCGCCTCCATAGACTAGTAGGTTGCGCCTTTTGGGTTTTATCCGGAGGTCGTGAGTTCGATTCCCACCCAGACAATGAAGGAAAAACGCACTAATATATTTCTTATTAGTGCGTTTTTCTGTCATTGTCTGGGTTTATAATACATATAATATAGTTGTTTCTGGTACACATAGTTTAAGCCTAGTACTTAGTTTGTGACGTGAGCAATATGTGTAAATTATCCTAAATACCTTTTTTTTTTTAGAATTTGCCATACATAATATTTATGGAATTATTTCCACCAGCGTAGCAGGGACTTGTTAAAAGTACCTACTTATTTATAAAGGTAAAATAAAGTAAAATTATTTTTTTAGGTTTTTAATTTGTAAATAATTTTGTTTTTAATCATTTATTAAGTAGTTTTAGTTTTTATGTTAATATTTTGTGAATTATTTTAAGGGTATAAAGAAATAAAATATAAAGTAAAATTATTTTAATCTTTTTAAAGTACTTTATCTTTATGCATCTTTAAAAAAAAATAATATAAATTTGTAAAATACATTAGCGTGATATTTTTTTATTTAATCAATCTATATATTAGGTATATTTACATATAAAATATAATTGTCGAAAGTTCTTGAACGACTAATAAATGACAGGCTTTTAAAATATCTCGATGACAATCAGCTTCTATCGAGCAATCAGTATGGTTTTAGAACGGGAAAATCGACCGATAACGCTGTTCAGGAAGTAGTCGACTTTATTGTAAAAAACATGGATAAAGGACATAGGACAATCGGAATCTTCCTGGACCTGGCAAAGGCGTTTGACACGGTCTCTGTCCCTTTACTTGTGTCTAAGTTAGAGTGCATAGGAATAAGAGGAACTCAGCTAAAACTTTTTGCTGATTACTTATCAGAAAGACGTCAGTGTGTAAAGATTGGCGATAATATTAGTAGTGAATTGCCCATTGTGTTTGGCGTCCCACAAGGCAGTATATTGGGCCCGGTATTGTTCCTTATTTACATCAACGATCTCCTACTTGATAATCAAATACAGGGAAAGATAATATCCTATGCCGACGACACAGTTCTTCTTTTTTCCGCTAGCACTTGGGAGGAAGCTTTCCATAAAGCGCAGGAGGGTTTTGATTGGGTATCAGGTTGCGGAACCATTATTGTTGAAGCAGGTCTATGTTTCACTGTGCCAATCAGTTTTGGTCTATTGTATTTCTATTTGGGGTGGAGCTCCGAAAACTACTCTTATACGGCTAGACTTTAACTATATGCTCAGCGCACGCCACGGAAGGCCTCAGAAACGATACTTTTCCCCCGTTTTTAAAACATTTTTGGTTACTGCTCCACAACTATAGGACCTAGCGTGATATTATATAGCCTATGTTACTTCTGAATAATGCAGCTTTCTAATGGTGAAAAAAATATTGCAATCGGTCCAGTAGTTTTTGAGTTTATTCATTACAAACATACAAAAATACAAATCTTTCCTCTTTATAATATTAGTATAGATATAGATTAGTATAGATGAATGAATCTTTAACATAACGATTAAAGTTAAAAATGGCTTCGAATGTACCAACTGCAAATCCCTTGAATATTGTTTATTTTTTTGTTATTAATTAGTACTTTACACTTGTTTACAACACACGGCCGAGGCACTATAGTGTGCCTCGGCCGTCCCAGTTTCACTGCACCAACTTGTGAAACTGTTTATAAATGGGTAATACCTACTACACAGGGTAGCTCGTGGCTATGTTTGGATAGACTCATCTACCCAAACATCGCTATGAGCGAGCCACTTGTTCGGTGTAGACTCATATCATTGGCTACGACGAGTTGGGATTAAAAACCACTCTTGCGCCGTAAGGCATCCGTGATGTTTTTTTTTTTATTAGTACATTGCTACATTGAGATTATGAATAACTTTCACAAAGGGAAACATAAACTCTGTTAGAGCAAAAAAATACATTTGGTCCATGCATTGAAGTAATGTAGGGAAAAGCTGATTTTTATTTCTTTCACATAGCTGGTACACCAGTGAAAGTTGTTCATATTCATAAATAGTAACACGGAGATATATTTTACTTATATTAAGTATAGATATATTATACGAATATATATTTTATTTATATAGGCTTCAATTATAGTATATAATAATAGTCTATAATTTTGTTATATTGTTGTGATCAGCATGAACTTTGACATTATTAAATCGAATTTGCCTACAATTATGATATTGGCAACGTGATTCGTGGTTTAAATTTAAATGATATATTAAACATAGGTGACATTATATGTACCTATATTTTTGTACAGAAATTACCTTTGGACCAAAGGAGATATTTATTAAACAAAAACAATGATAGGTGGTACCTACTAGCATTTTACCTCCTAAAAACGTAGTATTTTTCAAATATTTAAAATCGAATTTTAAATTAGTAGTAAATTAGAGTTGCTGAAAGTGTGGTAGCGTTTAAATCGCTCACGTCAAAATAAATTAATATAAACGTTGCTGAAGTTTATATTAATTTATTTTAATTCAGTTTTTAATAATCATTATATGTTATAAGTAAGTCAACAATAAAAAAAAATGTCATGAAAAAAAAAAATAGAGCAAAGCATGTGTCTTTGTACTTACATGCGATTACGGCAGTTGAATTAACGATAAAGTCGCGAAGGTAATAACTAACTAAAGAATTGATCACTGGTAACATAGTGATCAATGCTTTTAAACAATATAATACTGTTTGATTCCATTCATGGACTCTGTAGATGTGCTTACCATCAGGTTATAAAGTGCACTTCATGCTCCTAATACACCTATACCCCCAGAATGATATGCCGTATGTGGGTAAGCACATGCGTCGTGTCCGCCGATTCGACCAAAAGAGGGCATAACTTATACTGGGCATAGTAGTATCAAATTCCATACAAATATTCCATATAAATTCATAGATTAAATTATTAATACTCAGAATAATTATTTGTATAGGATTTGACGTTACTAATCTTGGTATAAGTACTTGTTCTATTATTTCTTCTGTGGCATAAGTTATACCCTCTTTTGGTCGAATCGGCCCTTAGTTGCATACACACTATACAACTAATTGACAGTTGGAGTAGGTGTGGACCGTTTAAAACGATAATACTGGAACTAGAACTAGTTCGGTTTAAAGATCTTTAATTTCAAAAGAATTTACAAACTTCACTTAACACGGAAATGTTAAATTTATAATAAATTGTTAGTTTTGTTAGTATCAGCAGCTTTACCTAATTTAGTTTATAAATGCAAAAAAATAGTAAATAAAATAAAATCATTTATTATCATAGAAATAATTAAGTGGGTAAGTTTTATAAACACAGTAAATTACAACGTACATTAGCCAGGCGAGTCGATACCTACGCGCACCGGTCTCTATTGTTTTACACATTTCTTTACAAATGTTTCAAATGTGTTTTATGATCTTACTATACAGTATTACAAAGAATTATATAATAGTAAATAACAAAAATTAACAATAAGGCGATTCATTGAGTTACAATGGTAGGAATTATAATTAAGTTGTAATATAATAAAATAGCAATTAAAAGTGTATATCTAAGTTGTAACGTTACCTGATATATATTATACCTGGTATATTTTACTAAGTTATAAAATAAATAAATTTGTTTACTGTTGTAGAGATGCAAAATCGCGGTCTGCACGCCCATTGTCAACACGCAAATAGTTAAATAACGCTACCAATACGCGAAACGTGCAAATATTCAAATCGCAAAAAGTCCGATACCTAAAGTGTGTAAAAGAGTAAAAATTATGCAAATTCGTGTTTGTTGCTTCCATTTCGTAACAGTTGATTTGATTCTCGCATAAATTCGTAATGCAAATTCGTCTTTGTCGCCCATTTCGTAACCGCATTATTTATTCGGTAAAGTGGGAGCGGCCAATGCTGTGAAACAACTACCTATATATCGATCAACCTCATTCATGGACTTTGTAGCCTTATCATTAGGCGTATACAAAGTAACATACCGTGCTCTAAAAAAAAATGCTCATCCACGTAGGATTCTGATCTTATTTTCTTTTATATAATAAAAATTACAAAAGATGAGGTTCTATGTTACATAAATTACTATTACCTAGATAACCTTTATCAGACAGCATCGATTTCTTGTCAAGGTAATTAGTCTCCTTTTAGGGTGCGGTTTGAAACGGGCGATAAGGCAACGAAAATATTTAAAAGTCTCTTAATTCAAATTCTTTAAATGTCTTTGTAGCCGCTTATTTCGTAACCGCATTGTTTATCCGGCATAGGCAGAGTGAACAATATTGTTTAACAACGATCAATAAATTATTGATCGACCTCCTTCATGGACTTTGTAGGTCTGCTTACCAGGGCAGATGCTGTGCTCCAATAACAAAAAAAAAATGGAAAAAAGTACTTTACCTATTTTAGCATACTGCCTGTAACTTTAAGTAACCGGATAATAAACAAGCCAAGCAAAACAAAACAAAAAATAATGAAGTACATCACATTGAAAATAATTACCCGAAATTCCTAGTAACTTCCATTCCGTTTATTAATAGATACCTGCCTTTGGGTTTTGTTTTTCCCCAATTACATCCTCTTAATGACCTCACATAAAGGGAAGGTTTTCCCTGTTCCCTCTAATTAACGCACTCGCTTAAATTGATAAAAACCCCTAAAGTTTCTCAGTTAAAGACCCTAGTTCAAATACAAATTTAAATGGGTTAAATACACAAACATTTAGGATATGAGATTACAACAATAAATGTACTTAGTTAATTTTATTACGTACTATTAAAACAAGGGATTAGGTAAAATTAAAATCCCAACCTTTTGATATTAAAATATGAACTTGAGGAGGTCAGTTTGTGTGAAAAGGTTAAGGGACGGATGGTGTGACCATCCATGGAAAATAGATCGACTCTTTTGTGGAGCGCCACCCGTATAACGCTACCTTACAGCGCTGCATAATTGCTAGCCTATCAGGATTTTTTTCATTACATTTTAACTTTAAAAATTTCAATAATCTGATAAGGAATTTATAAAAAAAATACTGAATAAAGGAAAAACAAAAAAACAGGCTTCTCTGCCAAACTAGTATTAGAGACTAGGACTTCTAACTCTAATAAAGAGTTATTAGAAGAAGGCGTCTGTGTATACGTGGTCCCTACTAGGTAGAGACTACATTTTAGGAAAATAAGACCAATATCGTGATAAGCTAGCCACTCCGGTGTAGATTTAGAATAAATTACCCGTGATAATAACAATATTATGTAGGACAATTTACACATATAGCCCCGGTCACAAACTAAGCCTAAGCTTGTACTATGTGTACCAGAAACAACGATATAATACATATTATATTTTATAAACACCCAGAACATGACAAACTGTACAGAAAAAACGTACTAATATTTGTTTTGCCATGGGTGGGAATCGAGCCCACGACCTCCGGATACAACGCCAAAGGCGCAACCACTAGTCTACGGAGGCGGTCAAAGGTCGGAGTTGGTTCATATAGAATTGAATTTCTAGATAAACCCCCAACAACTTCTAGGGGGTCAAACGAGAAACGTAATTCTTATTGAACCCCCCAGGGGGTTCAGATGGAACCTTCCCATTTTAGCGCACGTAAAGTTTTAAAGTACGGCAGCTAAACGATTGTTTCCTATTTCCGTCCTGTTAAGACATAACAGATAGCTCCAATTTGGTGGTTTTCTGCATCTGATCTAGATGTAGGCCAGCATTTATAAATGATATTTGTATCTGTTTTAAGTTAAACTAAAGGTCTGTTTAAGAACTACGAATATTCATTTTAAACCCAATCCTAGATTATTGTATAATAATAATATTAATTGCAATATATGCCGCTTTATAAAAAAGATCTTATTATGCCGCTATATAAAAATGATTTTCCTCTCATATATTATATAGATATATGCAAAAACATATAAGTGACCTAGTCTATGTTTCGGTTTTAGTCTTGTGAATTCGCCGGTGTTTAGGACCCGACTGCATCGATTTATTGTAAAGTTCAGGATGCGGCTACGAAACGGGCAGTTAATTCGGTTATTGTAGCCACACATTGTGCAACCGTATTATTTGGGCCGCATAATGGGAGCGATCAATACTGTTTTAAACAACAATGTATTAATTGACCCCATTCATGGACTGTTTAGTTTTCTTTATACCACGAGGTAGATAGATACGAATGTCATACGCCACACTCCAATAAAACAAAACGATAAATAATTCTTTCAATTTGTTAAATAAGACAAATTAAGCCTAATGTTAAGCGAAAAATAACCCCAAGTTAGCAAAATAAAATGGGTTTATATTAAAAGGTTGGTCGGTACCCGCACGAAACCCGCAGCGTGTCCCAGCCGAGGCGAACAACCGCGAACGGGTAGCTAATGTAATCAACTCGTTTACTTTTACACCATTATTAAATGAGCACCTTTACTAATTCAAAATCTTGCTCCTTTAAAAAAAAAACAGATGCGGAGTTGTATGCTCTTTTATGCGGGCGATGTTTTGAATAATTTGTTAAAACAAAAAATACACCCTTTACTATCTATGTAGTATTCTAAACTAGGACTTCTAAACTTCACTATATAATGGAGTGATTAGGATATAGACATAGAGGTGCATATAGAAATAGTTATTATATATAGGTACAATTTTTAACAAAGTGATTTTATAATTAAGTAGCAAATCGTTTGTGCCTGAACTAGGCAAGGAGCCTGTATCTCGCGCAAACAGATCTCTTCCGTCATTGGGTACATACAGTTTTAGGTATTCCATTATAATATTAACATGCATTATACAATTTACTGGTATAATTTTAGGTATTTTACTACAATATTAATATTAACATGCATTAAACAATTTACTGATATAATACAATAATTAACACTAATAACAATAATTATAAGATATGACTATAAATTAATACTTTTGAGTGTGTATGTGCAAGTGAATCCTATTTAGGAGTGTGTGGAATATGTGTGTAATGTGAGGGAGTAGTGGTCCGTCTGTCTGTCTGAATATGATTCTGTTATTTAGACTTGCATTTTTAATAAATTTTCCGTTTCATTATAATCGAAAACTTTTAGCCACTTACTTAATTTAATCTTGCAATTTCTATTATTTAGGAGGTAAATTTATTTTATCGTTTACCTTATTATAAAGGAAAGGTCCCAGAAAGTAAAAGAACTTGCATATAAAGGAATGTTTGTAGGCAACAGTTGGGCATATTTTATTTTTGCGCCTCTTTTTAGTACGTTCTGAAAGAAATTTTGTTATGGAATGCTGTTTGATTACAGTATGGTAAATAAAGAGCTGTCGCACGGTTAGTACGTCACAAAATTTATAAAGTTGTGTTGTGGGAAATAAAATCGGGCGAAATATACAGACCAGCTCTCTTTAGCACAGCTCTCTGGGCTCTCTCTAGCCGTATAAGAGTAGTTTTCGGAGCTCCACCCCAAATAGAAATACAATAGACCAAAACTGATTGGCACAGTGAAACATAGACCTGCTTCAACAATAATGGTTCCGCAACCTGATACCCAATCAAAACCCTCCTGCGCTTTATGGAAAGCTTCCTCCCAAGTGCTAGCGGAAAAAAGAAGAACTGTGTCGTCGGCATAGGATATTATCTTTCCCTGTATTTGATTATCAAGTAGGAGATCGTTGATGTAAATAAGGAACAATACCGGGCCCAATATACTGCCTTGTGGGACGCCAAACACAATGGGCAATTCACTACTAATATTATCGCCAATCTTTACACACTGACGTCTTTCTGATAAGTAATCAGCAAAAAGTTTTAGCTGAGTTCCTCTTATTCCTATGCACTCTAACTTAGACACAAGTAAAGGGACAGAGACCTTGTCAAACGCCTTTGCCAGGTCCAGGAAGATTCCGATTGTCCTATGTCCTTTATCCATGTTTTTTACAATAAAGTCGACTACTTCCTGAACAGCGTTATCGGTCGATTTTCCCGTTCTAAAACCATACTGATTGCTCGATAGAAGCTGATTGTCATCGAGATATTTTAAAAGCCTGTCATTTATTAGTCGTTCAAGAACTTTCGACAATTATATTTTATATGTAAATATACCTAATATATAGATTGATTAAATAAAAAAATATCACGCTAATGTATTTTACAAATTTATATTATTTTTTTTTAAAGATGCATAAAGATAAAGTACTTTAAAAAGATTAAAATAATTTTACTTTATATTTTATTTCTTTATACCCTTAAAATAATTCACAAAATATTAACATAAAAACTAAAACTACTTAATAAATGATTAAAAACAAAATTATTTACAAATTAAAAACCTAAAAAAATAATTTTACTTTATTTTACCTTTATAAATAAGTAGGTACTTTTAACAAGCCGTAAGAGAGCTGGTCTGTATATTTCGCCCGATTTTATTTCCCACAACACAACTTTATAAATTTTGTGACGTACTAACCGTGCGACAGCTCTTTATTTACCATACTGTAATCAAACAGCATTCCATAACAAAATTTCTTTCAGAACGTACTAAAAAGAGGCGCAAAAATAAAATATGCCCAACTGTTGCCTACAAACATTCCTTTATATGCAAGTTCTTTTATTTTCTGGGACCTTTCCTTTATAATAAGGTAAACGATAAAATAAATTTACCTCCTAAATAATAGAAATTGCAAGATTAAATTAAGTAAGTGGCTAAAAGTTTTCGATTATAATGAAACGGAAAATTTATTAAAAATGCAAGTCTAAATAACAGAATCATATTCAGACAGACAGACGGACCACTACTCCCTCACATTACACACATATTCCACACACTCCTAAATAGGATTCACTTGCACATACACACTCAAAAGTATTAATTTATAGTCATATCTTATAATTATTGTTATTAGTGTTAATTATTGTATTATATCAGTAAATTGTTTAATGCATGTTAATATTAATATTGTAGTAAAATACCTAAAATTATACCAGTAAATTGTATAATGCATGTTAATATTATAATGGAATACCTAAAACTGTATGTACCCAATGACGGAAGAGATCTGTTTGCGCGAGATACAAGGAGCCTGTATCTCGCGCAAACAGATCTCTTCCGTCATTGGGTACATAAAATCACTTTGTTAAAAATTGTACCTATATATAATAACTATTTCTATATGCACCTCTATGTCCATATCCTAATCACTCCATTATATAGTGAAGTTTAGAAGTCCTAGTTTAGAATACTACATAGATAGTAAAGGGTGTCTTTTTTGTTTTAACAAATTATTCAAAACATCGCCCGCATAAAAGAGCATACAACTCCGCATCTGTTTTTTTTTTAAAGGAGCAAGATTTTGAATTAGTAAATGTGCTCATTTAATAATGGTGTAAAAGTAAACGAGTTGATTACATTAGCTACCCGTTCGCGGTTGTTCGCCTCGGCTGGGACACGCTGCGGGTTTCGTGCGGGTACCGACCAACCTTTTAATATAAACCCATTTTATTTTGCTAACTTGGGGTTATTTTTCGCTTAACATTAGGCTTAATTTGTCTTATTTAACAAATTGAAAGAATTATTTATCGTTTTGTTTTATTGGAGTGTGGCGTATGACATTCGTATCTATCTACCTCGTGGTATAAAGAAAACTAAACAGTCCATGAATGGGGTCAATTAATATATTGTTGTTTAAAACAGTATTGATCGCTCCCATTATGCGGCCCAAATAATACGGTTGCACAATGTGTGGCTACAATAACCGAATTAACTGCCCGTTTCGTAGCCGCATCCTGAACTTTACAATAAATCGATGCAGTCGGGTCCTAAACACCGGCGAATTCACAAGACTAAAACCGAAACATAGACTAGGTCACTTATATGTTTTTGCATATATCTATATAATATATGAGAGGAAAATCATTTTTATATAGCGGCATAATAAGATCTTTTTTATAAAGCGGCATATATTGCAATTAATATTATTATTATACAATAATCTAGGATTGGGTTTAAAATGAATATTCGTAGTTCTTAAACAGACCTTTAGTTTAACTTAAAACAGATACAAATATCATTTATAAATGCTGGCCTACATCTAGATCAGATGCAGAAAACCACCAAATTGGAGCTATCTGTTATGTCTTAACAGGACGGAAATAGGAAACAATCGTTTAGCTGCCGTACTTTAAAACTTTACGTGCGCTAAAATGGGAAGGTTCCATCTGAACCCCCTGGGGGGTTCAATAAGAATTACGTTTCTCGTTTGACCCCCTAGAAGTTGTTGGGGGTTTATCTAGAAATTCAATTCTATATGAACCAACTCCGACCTTTGACCGCCTCCGTAGACTAGTGGTTGCGCCTTTGGCGTTGTATCCGGAGGTCGTGGGCTCGATTCCCACCCATGGCAAAACAAATATTAGTACGTTTTTTCTGTACAGTTTGTCATGTTCTGGGTGTTTATAAAATATAATATGTATTATATCGTTGTTTCTGGTACACATAGTACAAGCTTAGGCTTAGTTTGTGACCGGGGCTATATGTGTAAATTGTCCTACATAATATTGTTATTATCACGGGTAATTTATTCTAAATCTACACCGGAGTGGCTAGCTTATCACGATATTGGTCTTATTTTCCTAAAATGTAGTCTCTACCTAGTAGGGACCACGTATACACAGACGCCTTCTTCTAATAACTCTTTATTAGAGTTAGAAGTCCTAGTCTCTAATACTAGTTTGGCAGAGAAGCCTGTTTTTTTGTTTTTCCTTTATTCAGTATTTTTTTTATAAATTCCTTATCAGATTATTGAAATTTTTAAAGTTAAAATGTAATGAAAAAAATCCTGATAGGCTAGCAATTATGCAGCGCTGTAAGGTAGCGTTATACGGGTGGCGTTCCACAAAAGAGTCGATCTATTTTCCATGGATGGTCACACCATCCGTCCCTTAACCTTTTCACACAAACTGACCTCCTCAAGTTCATATTTTAATATCAAAAGGTTGGGATTTTAATTTTACCTAATCCCTTGTTTTAATAGTACGTAATAAAATTAACTAAGTACATTTATTGTTGTAATCTCATATCCTAAATGTTTGTGTATTTAACCCATTTAAATTTGTATTTGAACTAGGGTCTTTAACTGAGAAACTTTAGGGGTTTTTATCAATTTAAGCGAGTGCGTTAATTAGAGGGAACAGGGAAAACCTTCCCTTTATGTGAGGTCATTAAGAGGATGTAATTGGGGAAAAACAAAACCCAAAGGCAGGTATCTATTAATAAACGGAATGGAAGTTACTAGGAATTTCGGGTAATTATTTTCAATGTGATGTACTTCATTATTTTTTGTTTTGTTTTGCTTGGCTTGTTTATTATCCGGTTACTTAAAGTTACAGGCAGTATGCTAAAATAGGTAAAGTACTTTTTTCCATTTTTTTTTTGTTATTGGAGCACAGCATCTGCCCTGGTAAGCAGACCTACAAAGTCCATGAAGGAGGTCGATCAATAATTTATTGATCGTTGTTAAACAATATTGTTCACTCTGCCTATGCCGGATAAACAATGCGGTTACGAAATAAGCGGCTACAAAGACATTTAAAGAATTTGAATTAAGAGACTTTTAAATATTTTCGTTGCCTTATCGCCCGTTTCAAACCGCACCCTAAAAGGAGACTAATTACCTTGACAAGAAATCGATGCTGTCTGATAAAGGTTATCTAGGTAATAGTAATTTATGTAACATAGAACCTCATCTTTTGTAATTTTTATTATATAAAAGAAAATAAGATCAGAATCCTACGTGGATGAGCATTTTTTTTTAGAGCACGGTATGTTACTTTGTATACGCCTAATGATAAGGCTACAAAGTCCATGAATGAGGTTGATCGATATATAGGTAGTTGTTTCACAGCATTGGCCGCTCCCACTTTACCGAATAAATAATGCGGTTACGAAATGGGCGACAAAGACGAATTTGCATTACGAATTTATGCGAGAATCAAATCAACTGTTACGAAATGGAAGCAACAAACACGAATTTGCATAATTTTTACTCTTTTACACACTTTAGGTATCGGACTTTTTGCGATTTGAATATTTACACGTTTCGCGTATTGGTAGCGTTATTTAACTATTTGCGTGTTGACAATGGGCGTGCAGACCGCGATTTTGCATCTCTACAACAGTAAACAAATTTATTTATTTTATAACTTAGTAAAATATACCAGGTATAAAATATATCAGGTAACGTTACAACTTAGATATACACTTTTAATTGCTATTTTATTATATTACAACTTAATTATAATTCCTACCATTGTAACTCAATGAATCGCCTTATTGTTAATTTTTGTTATTTACTATTATATAATTCTTTGTAATACTGTATAGTAAGATCATAAAACACATTTGAAACATTTGTAAAGAAATGTGTAAAACAATAGAGACCGGTGCGCGTAGGTATCGACTCGCCTGGCTAATGTACGTTGTAATTTACTGTGTTTATAAAACTTACCCACTTAATTATTTCTATGATAATAAATGATTTTATTTTATTTACTATTTTTTTGCATTTATAAACTAAATTAGGTAAAGCTGCTGATACTAACAAAACTAACAATTTATTATAAATTTAACATTTCCGTGTTAAGTGAAGTTTGTAAATTCTTTTGAAATTAAAGATCTTTAAACCGAACTAGTTCTAGTTCCAGTATTATCGTTTTAAACGGTCCACACCTACTCCAACTGTCAATTAGTTGTATAGTGTGTATGCAACTAAGGGCCGATTCGACCAAAAGAGGGTATAACTTATGCCACAGAAGAAATAATAGAACAAGTACTTATACCAAGATTAGTAACGTCAAATCCTATACAAATAATTATTCTGAGTATTAATAATTTAATCTATGAATTTATATGGAATATTTGTATGGAATTTGACACTACTATGCCCAGTATAAGTTATGCCCTCTTTTGGTCGAATCGGCCCTAAATGCAATTAGGTAGGCACTGTTTATTAAGTACTTTCCAAGGCAGAAAGTGCCTCGGGAAACCTTAAGTTATCGGTCCCAGTTTTACTTTACAACTTTATGGAACTGTTTTGAAGGGTTATTGGGTCTTGTTCCCACTGCCACTTGTTCGGTATAAACTCTTACCTTATGACACAATTAGATTCGCAAAAAGTTGACCAAAAGTGTGACTTTTCCATTAGAAGTATTTTTGAGGGGATGTTTCTGTCCGCGCCACAGAAAACGGGTTGTAACTTGTACACTTATTTTAGAAGCGGCGGACACGACGCATGTGCTTACCCACATACGGCATATCATTCTGGGGGTATAGGTGTATTAGGAGCATGAAGTGCACTTTATAACCTGATGGTAAGCACATCTACAGAGTCCATGAATGGAATCAAACAGTATTATATTGTTTAAAAGCATTGATCACTATGTTACCAGTGATCAATTCTTTAGTTAGTTATTACCTTCGCGACTTTATCGTTAATTCAACTGCCGTAATCGCATGTAAGTACAAAGACACATGCTTTGCTCTATTTTTTTTTTCATGACATTTTTTTTTATTGTTGACTTACTTATAACATATAATGATTATTAAAAACTGAATTAAAATAAATTAATATAAACTTCAGCAACGTTTATATTAATTTATTTTGACGTGAGCGATTTAAACGCTACCACACTTCCAACAACTCTAATTTACTACTAATTTAAAATTCGAGTTTAAATATTTGAAAAATACTACGTTTTTTATTAGGAGGTAAAATGCTAGTAGGTATCTACTTATCATTGTTTTTGTTTAATAAATATCTTCTTTGGCCCAAAGGTAATATTTGTACAAAAATATAGGTAAATATAATATCACCATGTTTAATATATCATTTAAATTTAAACACCAGAATCACGTTGCCAATATCATTATAATTGTAGGCAAATTTGATTTAATAATGTCAAAGTTCATGCTGATTCACAACAATATAACAAAATTATAGACTATTATTATATACTATAATTGAATTCTATATGAATAAAATATATATTCGTATAATATATCTATAATATAAGTAAAATATATCTCCGTGTTACTATTTATGAATATGAACAACTTTCACTGTTTTACCAGCTCTGTGAAAGAAATAAAAATCAGCTTTTCCCTACATTACTTCAATGCATGGACCAAATGTATTTTTTTGCTCTAACAGAGTTTATGTTTCCCTTTGTGAAAGATATTCATAATCTCAATGTAGCAATGTACTAATAAAAAAAAAAACATCACGGATGCCTTACGGCGCAGAGTGGTTTTTAATCCCAACTCGTCGTAGCCAATGATATGAGTCTACACCGAACAAGTGGCTCGCTCGTAGCGATGTTTGGGTAGATGAGTCTATCCAAACATAGCCACGAGCTACTCTGTGTAGTAGGTATTACCCATTTATAAACAGTTTCACAAGTTGGTGCAGTGAAACTGGGACGACCGAGGCACACTATAGTGTCTCGGCCGTGTGTTGTTAAACAAGTGTAAAGTACTAATTAATAACAAAAAAATTAACAATATTCAAGGGATTTGCAGTTGGTACATTCGAAGCCATTTTTAACTTTAATCGTTACGTTAAAGATTCATTCATTCATTATAAACCAAACACCAAAAATGTTATACGTCAATATCTTAGAATTATTAATTAGACCAAATGAAGAAAATGAAATCCCTTGAATATTGTTTATTTTTTTGTTATTAATTAGTACTTTACATTAGTTTAACAACACCTCTATAGTGCCTCGGCCGTCCCAGTTTCACTACACCAACTTGTGAAACTGTTTATAAATGGGTTATACTGCACAGGCTACACGAGCTAGCCTGTGTAGTATGGGTTATACTTTATAAACAGTATTAAACATATAGAAAAACAAAATTTGTACAATTGGACACAACGACTCAAGCACCGACTATTAATCTCAGCCTTAGATTACCAACGACATGTTACCCTACACCCACCTGATTGTAAGCGCTGTCTAGAGTCCAAGAATGTAAGCAGCCGGCAGTCACGAGTGTGAGACTGTTGGCTGCTTCTACACGCTAACTTATTACTATCGTTTGAAAACGGATCAATTATTCCTTATATAAATATTTAGAGCAAAGTAGGTATATAGTTTCAAATAACTTTTTATAAACAAATTAATAGTTATATAATAGCTCAATCAGTTACAATTATTTAGACGTTGCATTGTTTCAAATGTTTTTTTTTACTGTTTAGTGTCTCACTCATTGATTTCACATGAGTATTTTAAGGTTAGTCATTCGTAGCATATTTACTAAGCCCTATTTTAGTAGTGACTATGTATCTGCCTACTGGTAAGCAGACCTATAAAGTCCAATAGGGGCCATCATTATATTATCATTTAACAGCATTGGTCATGCGATTACGTAACGGGCTGCAAGCATTACGAGTATTCTTTTATATACCAACTTCCTTATTGTTCAATCAACTGCTCGTTTCGGACCGCACCCGAAAAGAACACGCAAAAAAAAGATGCAGTAGGAAACCTAAAAACCGCTGTACCCACAGACTAAAACCGAATGATGTTCACAAAACATCTCTTTGGTTTTTTCTATACTTTTTAGGTTGAGTTGTATAAAAGAGTTCGTTAAAGTATTTGACCCCTTTTTGAAATCCGTTTTATATGATTCTCTATTACATAATAATCACACTACATTTATATTTTCGGGATGACTACTCTATATATATATATATATATCTTCACAGGTGCCTTACGGCGCCCGAGACAGTCTAGACGGCCCCAGGGTACCCAGCGGAGGGGTTTTAATCCCACCTCGTTGTAGCCGATGGTATGAGTCTACACCGAACAAGTGGCTAGCTCGTCGCGATGTTTTGAATAGACTCAATAACCCATCTATAAACAGTTTCACAAGTTGGTATAGTGAAACCGGGACCGACAGCTTAACGTGCTCTCCGAGGCACTATAGTGGTGTTGTCAAACAAATGTACATAAATTTTTAAATTAAAAACTCATTGGTACACACCGGGATTCGAACCAGGGACCTTAGTGTTTTTAAGTCCAAGGTCTAACCAACTCGGCCACCACGTATATATTAATGATGACTACTCTATTATTTATAAAAATCAAAGTTAAAGTTGAATTTCCACAATGGCGCTAAAAACGCTGTTTTGCAGTCTATGTTAAGTGTGACGTCACACGCAAGTAAACAAACAAGCACAGATGAAATAATCTCCTATATATTCTCTCTTCTATTTCATCCACATGATTTATAATCTGTGTATTGTTTTGTTTACTTGCGTGTGACGTCACCAGTCATCAACCAATCAAAGATGTTTTTGTTATAAATAAAATTGTAAAAATGCCATTGTTACACTTTAATGTAAATGGAGCTTAGTAAGTTGTTAATAATCTAGAGCAGTTGGTGATTTTGTGGTTATTTTAGCAAAAAAAAAACGTTCACCTATCTAGATTTTTTTTTTATTGCTTTTTTTATGCTGTAAGATACTTAACAATTTAAAATTAATAAAATAAAAGACCTAATACAAAATATAAACTACCTAAAGATAAACCCTACAAAATTAACATAAAAAAATAGAGCGCTGAACTATTTCCTATACAAATTTTAGTTAACTCAAACGCAAAGTAATAGTTAGCAAACTCACACTAGGGGATGTATCGACCAGCCGTTTGGAAATATATTTAAAAATACAATAGGTATATATAATGGCAAATCTCATGGCAGAGCCGCTGATCCATATATTATATTATATTTGTACTTACAAAAGTTATTTAGGTCTCTGGTCCCCACTATTAGGTTTAATAAGATTCGTTGGGGTCACTCCGGGTACACGGCGCGGGTCCGATTGAAAACGTAAATGAAAGGATCACCCCATTTTATTCGATCAACTTGTCCTTTATATTTGTTATAGAAATTTGAAAGGTTCTATTATTTTGATACCTACCTTACTTATTTACCTACATACAACTCGCTAAATACTTTGATCGCCTCTGTAGTCTACTGGTTGCGCCTTTAGCGTTGAATCCATGGGTTCGATTTCCACTTATAGCAAAAAAATATTAGTACGTTTTCCTATAGTTTGCCATGGTCTGGGTGTTTATGAAATATAAGAGAGAGAGAGATAATGTTCTTAGCAATCCATGGCTTCAACGTGCGGGTGCCGGGTCCATCGCGTGGTTGAAAGGCAGGGGAATGAACTGCAGCGTTCCCGGACTTGAGACCGCGAAGTAGGTTTAAAGGCCTTTTGAACTATTTAAGTAATATGTATTAGTATCGTAGTTTCTGGTACACATAGTACAAGCCTTTAGCTTAGTTTGTAGCCAGAGCAATATGTGTAAAGAATTCCCTACATATTAATATTCAGACTATTACTTTCCTACATAGTTCAGTTTGTTTTATTTTGTTAAAGTCTCATAACTACCTATATAATATATGGATGTAATTTTTTTATATTTATATCCAAATAACTAGGTAAAAATCTGCCCTCGTATAAGATCACCAACAAGATAGGCTTCAGGATAAAGGTTTAAAGTTTTTTTTTTACTTTATACTTATGTATATGTATAAACCAAAATATTTAAAGCTTATTACAATATTATACTTATTTTATTTATATTAATTAATATAATATTTTTTTGCTTATAAATACATTAATAACCTGAAGTTGATCTTATACGTACCTCCAGTATTTTCTAAATACTGCACTCTTATTTATAGATGATATAGGATTATTTAAGTAAAAAAGAATAATTATAATATGTAGAACAATTTACACATATTGCCCTGGTCACAAACTAAGATCTAGGCTTGTACTATTTGTACCAGAAGCAAAGATATAATACATATTATACTTTATAAACTCCCAGACCATGACAAACTGTACAGAAAAAAACCGGTGTGAAGTTAGCGGCCAATTTTCTAGCAGCCATTTCTTTTTGGCTTGTGTGAACAAACCCTTATGCTGCCAGATATGTGTGAAGTTAGCAGCCAATTATATAGCGGCCGATTTCTATTTTATTTTATCCATTTATATAAAATACACGTTCACCTATCTAGATTTTTTTTTTATTGCTTTTTTTATGCTGTAAGATACTTAACAATTTAAAATTAATAAAATAAAAGACCTAATACAAAATATAAACTACCTAAAGATAAACCCTACAAAATTAACATAAAAAAATAGAGCGCTGAACTATTTCCTATACAAATTTTAGTTAACTCAAACGCAAAGTAATAGTTAGCAAACTCACACTAGGGGATGTATCGACCAGCCGTTTGGAAATATATTTAAAAATACAATAGGTATATATAATGGCAAATCTCATGGCAGAGCCGCTGATCCATATATTATATTATATTTGTACTTACAAAAGTTATTTAGGTCTCTGGTCCCCACTATTAGGTTTAATAAGATTCGTTGGGGTCACTCCGGGTACACGGCGCGGGTCCGATTGAAAACGTAAATGAAAGGATCACCCCATTTTATTCGATCAACTTGTCCTTTATATTTGTTATAGAAATTTGAAAGGTTCTATTATTTTGATACCTACCTTACTTATTTACCTACATACAACTCGCTAAATACTTTGATCGCCTCTGTAGTCTACTGGTTGCGCCTTTAGCGTTGAATCCATGGGTTCGATTTCCACTTATAGCAAAAAAATATTAGTACGTTTTCCTATAGTTTGCCATGGTCTGGGTGTTTATGAAATATAAGAGAGAGAGAGATAATGTTCTTAGCAATCCATGGCTTCAACGTGCGGGTGCCGGGTCCATCGCGTGGTTGAAAGGCAGGGGAATGAACTGCAGCGTTCCCGGACTTGAGACCGCGAAGTAGGTTTAAAGGCCTTTTGAACTATTTAAGTAATATGTATTAGTATCGTAGTTTCTGGTACACATAGTACAAGCCTTTAGCTTAGTTTGTAGCCAGAGCAATATGTGTAAAGAATTCCCTACATATTAATATTCAGACTATTACTTTCCTACATAGTTCAGTTTGTTTTATTTTGTTAAAGTCTCATAACTACCTATATAATATATGGATGTAATTTTTTTATATTTATATCCAAATAACTAGGTAAAAATCTGCCCTCGTATAAGATCACCAACAAGATAGGCTTCAGGATAAAGGTTTAAAGTTTTTTTTTTACTTTATACTTATGTATATGTATAAACCAAAATATTTAAAGCTTATTACAATATTATACTTATTTTATTTATATTAATTAATATAATATTTTTTTGCTTATAAATACATTAATAACCTGAAGTTGATCTTATACGTACCTCCAGTATTTTCTAAATACTGCACTCTTATTTATAGATGATATAGGATTATTTAAGTAAAAAAGAATAATTATAATATGTAGAACAATTTACACATATTGCCCTGGTCACAAACTAAGATCTAGGCTTGTACTATTTGTACCAGAAGCAAAGATATAATACATATTATACTTTATAAACTCCCAGACCATGACAAACTGTACAGAAAAAAACCGGTGTGAAGTTAGCGGCCAATTTTCTAGCAGCCATTTCTTTTTGGCTTGTGTGAACAAACCCTTATGCTGCCAGATATGTGTGAAGTTAGCAGCCAATTATATAGCGGCCGATTTCTATTTTATTTTATCCATTTATATAAAATAATTATAATAATAGGTGCCTTGCTGAAATTTATTACTGCAGAGGCTGCACCAATCTACAACACAATAGGAGAGATTGTTTTACTATAAAAGTTCAAGTAAAAATATATATATAATGGAAAACTACTTATCATACCCACTGGAAATGATTTTCGATATTTTTATATTAAAGGGGGGTTTTTTTCTACCCCCTACATACCTTTTCAACCTGACCTCGGGAGTCGATCTTACAGAATTCTTCAATTAAATAACAATTCCAGGAAAAACTACTTTTCATCCCCACTGGAAATGATTTCCGATATTTTCATATTATAGGGGAGGTTTTCCTTTACATACTACATACCTTTTTAACGTGACCTCGAAGGTGTTTCTATTAAAATTCTTCAAATACAACATAGCAGCTAAAATACCATATTCATATTTTCAGGTAAAACTACTTTTCATCCCCACTGGAAATGATTTTTGATATTTTCATATTATAGGGGAGGGTTTTCTCTACCCCCTACATACCTTTTTAACGTGACCTCGGGAGTCGATCTTACAGAATTCTTCTATTATATAACAATTTCAGGAAAAACTACCTTTCATCCCCACTGGAAATAATTTCCGATAATTTCATATTATAGGGGAGGTTTTCCTTTACATACTACATACCTTTTTAACGTGACCTCGCAGGTATTTCTATTAAAATTCTTCAAATACAACTCAGCAGCCAAATACCATATTCATATTTTCAGGTAAAACTACTTTTCATCCCCACTGGAAATGATTTTTGATATTTTCATATTATAGGGGAGGTTTTTCTCTACCCTCTACATACTTTTTTAACCTGACCTCGGGAGTCGATCTTACAGAATTCTTTAATTATATAACAATTTCAGGAAAAGCTACCTTTCATCCCCACTGGAAATGATTTCCGATATTTTCATATTATAGGGGAGGTTTTTCTCTACATACCACATACCTTTTTAACGTGACCTCGAAGGTGTTTCTATTAAAATTCTTCAAATACAACACAGCAGCTAAAATACCATTTTCATATTTTCAGGTAAAACTACTTTTCATCCCCACTGGAAATAATTTTTGATATTTTCATATTATAGGGGAGGTTTTTCTCTACCCCCTACATACCTTTATAACGTGACCTCGCAGGTATTTCTATTAAAATTCTTAAAATACAACACAGCAGCTAAAATACCAAATTAATATTTTCAGGGAAAACTACTTTTCATCCCCACTGGAAATGATTTTTGATATTTTCATATTATAGGGGAGGTTTTTCTCTACCCCCTACATACCTTATTAACGTGACCTCGGGAGTCGATCTTACAGAATTCTTTAATTATATAACAATTTTAGGAAAAACTACCTTTCATCCCCACTGGAAATGATTTCCGATATTTTCATATTATAGGGGAGGTTTTTCTCTACATACTACATACCTTTTTAACGTGACCTCGAAGGTGTTTCTATTAAAATTCTTCAAATACAACACAGCAGCTAAAATACCAAATTAATATTTTTAGGGAAAACTACTTTTCATCCCCACTGGAAATTATTTTTGATATTTTTATATTATAGGGGAGGTTTTTCTCTACCCCCTACATACCTTTTCAACCTGACCTCGGGAGTCGATCTTACAGAATTCTTCTATTATATAACAATTTCAGTAAAAACTACCTTTCATCCCCACTGGAAATGATTTCTGATATTTTCATATTATAGCGGAGGTTTTCCTTTACATACTACATACCTTTTTAACGTGACCTCGATGGTATTTCTATTAAAATTCTTCAAATACAACTCAGCAGCCAAATACCATATTCATATTTTCAGTTAAAACTACTTTTCATCCCCACTGGAAATGATTTTTGATATTTTCATATTATAGGGGAGGTTTTTCTCTACCCCCTACATACTTTTTTAACCTGACCTCGGGAGTCGATCTTACAGAATTCTTTAATTATATAACAAATTCAGGAAAAACTACCTTTCATCCCCACTGGAAATGATTTCCGATATTTTCATATTATAGGGGAGGTTTTTCTCTACATACCACATACCTTTTTAACGTGACCTCGAAGGTGTTTCTATTAAAATTCTTCAAATACAACACAGCAGCTAAAATACCATTTTCATATTTTCAGGTAAAACTACTTTTCATTCCCACTGGAAATGATTTTTGATATTTTCATATTATAGGGGAGGTTTTTCTCTACCCCCTACATACCTTTTTAACGTGACCTCGCAGGTATTTCTATTAAAATTCTTAAAATACAACACAGCAGCTAAAATACCAAATTAATATTTTCAGGGAAAACTACTTTTCATCCCCACTGGAAATGATTTTTGATATTTTCATATTATAGGGGAGGTTTTTCTCTACCCCCTACATACCTTTTTAACGTGACCTCGGGAGTCGATCTTACAGAATTCTTTAATTATATAACAATTTTAGGAAAAACTACCTTTCATCCCCACTGGAAATGATTTCCGATATTTTCATATTATAGGGGAGGTTTTTCTCTACATACTACAAACCTTTTTAACGTGACCTCGAAGGTGTTTCTATTAAAATTCTTTAAATACAACTCAGCAGCCAAATACCATATTCATATTTTCAGGGAAAACTACTTTTCATCCCCACTGGAAATGATTTTCGATATTTTTATATTATAGGGGAGGTTTTTCTCTACCCCCTACATACCTTTTCAACCTGACCTCGGGAGTCGATCTTACAGAATTCTTCTATTATATAACAATTTCAGGAAAAACTACCTTTCATCCCCACTGGAAATGATTTCTGATATTTTCATATTATAGGGGTGGTTTTCCTCTACATACTACATACCTTTTTAACGTGACCTCGCAGGTATTTCTATTAAAATTCTTAAAATACAACACAGCAGCTAAAATACTAAATTAATATTTTCAGGGAAAACTACTTTTCATCCCCACTGGAAATTATTTTTGATATTTTTATATTGTAGGGGAGGTTTTTCTCTACCCCTTCATACCTTTTTAACCTGACCTCGGGAGTCGATCTTACAGAATTCTTCTATTATATAACAATTTTAGGAAAAACTACCTTTCATCCCCACTGGAAGTGATTTTTGATATTTTCATATTATAGGGGTGGTTTTCCTCTACATACTACATACCTTTTTAACGTGACCTCGCAGGTAGTTCTATTAAAATTCTTCAAATACAACTCAGCAGCCAAATACCATATTCATATTTTCAGGGAAAACTACTTTTCATCCCCACTGGAAATGATTTTCGATATTTTTATATTATAGGGGAGGTTTTTCTCTACCCCCTACATACCTTTTCAACCTGACCTCGGGAGTCGATCTTACAGAATTCTTCTATTATATAACAATTTCAGGAAAAACTACCTTTCATCCCCACTGGAAATGATTTCTGATATTTTCATATTATAGGGGTGGTTTTCCTCTACATACTACATACCTTTTTAACGTGACCTCGCAGGTATTTCTATTAAAATTCTTAAAATACAACACAGCAGCTAAAATACCAACTTAATATTTTCAGGGAAAACTACTTTTCATCCCCACTGGAAATTATTTTTGATATTTTTATATTGTAGGGGAGGTTTTTCTATACCCCCTACATACCTTTTTAACCTGACCTCGGGAGTCGATCTTACAGAATTCTTCTATTATATAACAATTTTAGAAAAACTACCTTTCATCCCCACTGTAAGTGATTTTTGATATTTTCATTTTATAGGGGAGGTTTTTCTCTACCCCCTACATACCTTCTTAATGTGACCTCCGGAGTCGATCTTACAGAATTCTTCTATTATATAACAATTTCAGGAAAAACTACCCTTCATCCCCACTGGAAATGATTTCCGATATTTTCATATTATAGGGGAGGTTTTCCTTTATATACTACATACCTTTTTAACGTGACCTCGCAGGTAGTTCTATTAAAATTCTTCAAATACAACTCAGCAGCCAAATACCATATTCATATTTTCAGGGAAAATTACTTTTCATCCCCACTGGAAATGATTTTCGATATTTTTATATTATAGGGGAGGTTTTTCTCTACCCCCTACATACCTTTTCAACCTGACCTCGGGAGTCGATCTTACAGAATTCTTCTATTATATAACAATTTTAGGAAAAACTACCTTTCATCCCCACTGGAAGTGATTTTTGATATTTTCATATTATAGGGGAGGTTTTTCTCTACCCCCTACATACCTTCTTAATGTGACCTCCGGAGTCGATCTTACAGAATTCTTCTATTATATAACAATTTCAGGAAAAACTACCCTTCATCCCCACTGGAAATGATTTCCGGTATTTTCATATTATAGGGGAGGTTTTCCTTTATATACTACATACCTTTTTAACGTGACCTCGCAGGTAGTTCTATTAAAATTCTTCAAATACAACTCAGCAGCCAAATACCATATTCATATTTTCAGGGAAAACTACTTTTCATCCCCACTGGAAATGATTTTCGATATTTTTATATTATAGGGGAGGTTTTTCTCTACCCGCTACATACCTTTTCAACCTGACCTCGGGAGTCGATCTTACAGAATTCTTCTATTATATAACAATTTCAGGAAAAACTACCTTTCATCCCCACTGGAAATGATTTTTGATATTTTCATATTATAGGGGTGGTTTTCCTCTACATACTACATACCTTTTTAACGTGACCTCGCAGGTATTTCTATTAAAATTCTTAAAATACAACACAGCAGCTAAAATACCAAATTAATATTTTCAGGGAAAATTACTTTTCATCCCCACTGGAAATTATTTTTGATATTTTTATATTGTAGGGGAGGTTTTTCTCTACCCCTTCATACCTTTTTAACCTGACCTCGGGAGTCGATCTTACAGAATTCTTCTATTATATAACAATTTTAGGAAAAACTACCTTTCATCCCCACTGGAAGTGATTTTTGATATTTTCATATTATAGGGGAGGTTTTTCTCTACCCCCTACATACCTTCTTAATGTGACCTCCGGAGTCGATCTTACAGAATTCTTCTATTATATAACAATTTCAGGAAAAACTACCCTTCATCCCCACTGGAAATGATTTCCGATATTTTCATATTATAGGGGAGGTTTTCCTTTATATACTACATACCTTTTTAACGTGACCTCGCAGGTAGTTCTATTAAAATTCTTTAAATACAACTCAGCAGCCAAATACCATATTCATATTTTCAGGGAAAAAACTACTTTTCATCCCCACTGGAAATGATTTTCGATATTGTTATATTATAGGGGAGGTTTTTCTCTACCCCCTACATACCTTTTCAACCTGACCTCGGGAGTCGATCTTACAGAATTCTTCTATTATATAACAATTTCAGGAAAAACTACCTTTTATCCCCACTGGAAATGATTTCTGATATTTTCATATTATAGGGGTGGTTTTCCTCTACATACTACATACCTTTTTAAAGTGACCTCGCAGGTATTTCGATTAAAATTCTTAAAATACAACACAGCAGCTAAAATACCAAATTAATATTTTCAGGGAAAACTACTTTTCATCCCCACTGGAAATTATTTTTGATATTTTTATATTGTAGGGGAGGTTTTTCTCTACCCCTTCATACCTTTTTAACCTGACCTCGGGAGTCGATCTTACAGAATTCTTCTATTATATAACAATTTTAGGAAAAACTACCTTTCATGCCCACTGGAAGTGATTTTTGATATTTTCATATTATAGGGGAGGTTTTTCTCTACCCCCTACATACCTTCTTAATGTGACCTCCGGAGTCGATCTTACAGAATTCTTTAATTATATAACAATTTTAGGAAAAACTACCCTTCATCCCCACTGGAAATGATTTCCGATATTTTCATATTATAGGGGAGGTTTTCCTTTATATACTACATACCTTTTTAACGTGACCTCGCAGGTAGTTCTATTAAAATTCTTCAAATACAACTCAGCAGCCAAATACCATATTCATATTTTCAGGGAAAACTACTTTTCATCCCCACTGGAAATGATTTTCGATATTTTTATATTATAGGGGAGGTTTTTCTCTACCCCCTACATACCTTTTCAACCTGACCTCGGGAGTCGATCTTACAGAATTCTTCTATTATATAACAATTTCAGGAAAAACTACCTTTCATCCCCACTGGAAATGATTTCTGATATTTTCATATTATAGGGGTGGTTTTCCTCTACATACTACATACCTTTTTAACGTGACCTCGCAGGTATTTCTATTAAAATTCTTAAAATACAACACAGCAGCTAAAATACCAACTTAATATTTTCAGGGAAAACTACTTTTCATCCCCACTGGAAATTATTTTTGATATTTTTATATTGTAGGGGAGGTTTTTCTATACCGCCTTCATACCTTTTTAACCTGACCTCGGGAGTCGATCTTACAGAATTCTTCTATTATATAACAATTTTAGGAAAAACTACCTTTCATCCCCACTGGAAGTGATTTTTGATATTTTCATATTATAGGGGAGGTTTTTCTCTACCCCCTACATACCTTCTTAATGTGACCTCCGGAGTCGATCTTACAGAATTCTTCTATTATATAACAATTTCAGGCAAAACTACCCTTCATCCCCACTGGAAATGATTTCCGATATTTTCATATTATAGGGGAGGTTTTCCTTTATATACTACATACCTTTTTAACGTGACCTCGCAGGTAGTTCTATTAAAATTCTTCAAATACAACTCAGCAGCCAAATACCATATTCATATTTTCAGGGAAAACTACTTTTCATCCCCACTGGAAATGATTTTAGATATTTTTATATTATAGGGGAGGTTTTTCTCTACCCCCTACATACCTTTTCAACCTGACCTCGGGATTCGATCTTACAGAATTCTTCTATTATATAACAATTTCAGGAAAAACTACCTTTCATCCCCACTGGAAATGATTTCTGATATTTTCATATTATAGGGGTGGTTTTCCTCTACATACTACATACCTTTTTAACGTGACCTCGCAGGTATTTCTATTAAAATTCTTAAAATACAACACAGCAGCTAAAATACCAACTTAATATTTTCAGGGAAAACTACTTTTCATCCCCACTGGAAATTATTTTTGATATTTTTATATTGTAGGGGAGGTTTTTCTATACCCCCTTCATACCTTTTTAACCTGACCTCGGGAGTCGATCTTACAGAATTCTTCTATTATATAACAATTTTAGGAAAAACTACCTTTCATCCCCACTGGAAGTGATTTTTGATATTTTCATTTTATAGGGGAGGTTTTTCTCTACCCCCTACATACCTTCTTAATGTGACCTCCGGAGTCGATCTTACAGAATTCTTCTATTATATAACAATTTCAGGAAAAACTACCCTTCATCCCCACTGGAAATGATTTCCGATATTTTCATATTATAGGGGAGGTTTTCCTTTATATACTACATACCTTTTTAACGTGACCTCGCAGGTAGTTCTATTAAAATTCTTCAAATACAACTCAGCAGCCAAATACCATATTCATATTTTCAGGGAAAACTACTTTTCATCCCCACTGGAAATGATTTTCGATATTTTTATATTATAGGGGAGGTTTTTCTCTACCCCCTACATACCTTTTCAACCTGACCTCGGGAGTCGATCTTACAGAATTCTTCTATTATATAACAATTTTAGGAAAAACTACCTTTCATCCCCACTGGAAGTGATTTTTGATATTTTCATATTATAGGGGAGGTTTTTCTCTACCCCCTACATACCTTCTTAATGTGACCTCCGGAGTCGATCTTACAGAATTCTTCTATTATATAACAATTTCAGGAAAAACTACCCTTCATCCCCACTGGAAATGATTTCCGGTATTTTCATATTATAGGGGAGGTTTTCCTTTATATACTACATACCTTTTTAACGTGACCTCGCAGGTAGTTCTATTAAAATTCTTCAAATACAACTCAGCAGCCAAATACCATATTCATATTTTCAGGGAAAACTACTTTTCATCCCCACTGGAAATGATTTTCGATATTTTTATATTATAGGGGAGGTTTTTTTCTACCCGCTACATACCTTTTCAACCTGACCTCGGGAGTCGATCTTACAGAATTCTTCTATTATATAACAATTTCAGGAAAAACTACCTTTCATCCCCACTGGAAATGATTTTTGATATTTTCATATTATAGGGGTGGTTTTCCTCTACATACTACATACCTTTTTAACGTGACCTCGCAGGTATTTCTATTAAAATTCTTAAAATACAACACAGCAGCTAAAATACCAAATTAATATTTTCAGGGAAAACTACTTTTCATCCCCACTGGAAATTATTTTTGATATTTTTATATTGTAGGGGAGGTTTTTCTCTACCCCTTCATACCTTTTTAACCTGACCTCGGGAGTCGATCTTACAGAATTCTTCTATTATATAACAATTTTAGGAAAAACTACCTTTCATCCCCACTGGAAGTGATTTTTGATATTTTCATATTATAGGGGAGGTTTTTCTCTACCCCCTACATACCTTCTTAATGTGACCTCCGGAGTCGATCTTACAGAATTCTTCTATTATATAACAATTTCAGGAAAAACTACCTTTTATCCCCACTGGAAATGATTTCTGATATTTTCATATTATAGGGGTGGTTTTCCTCTACATACTACATACCTTTTTAACGTGACCTCGCAGGTATTTCGATTAAAATTCTTAAAATACAACACAGCAGCTAAAATACCAAATTAATATTTTCAGGGAAAACTACTTTTCATCCCCACTGGAAATTATTTTTGATATTTTTATATTGTAGGGGAGGTTTTTCTCTACCCCTTCATACCTTTTTAACCTGAGCTCGGGAGTCGATCTTACAGAATTCTTCTATTATATAACAATTTTAGGAAAAACTAACTTTCATGCCCACTGGAAGTGATTTTTGATATTTTCATATTATAGGGGAGGTTTTTCTCTACCCCCTACATACCTTCTTAATGTGACCTCCGGAGTCGATCTTACAGAATTCTTTAATTATATAACAATTTTAGGAAAAACTACCCTTCATCCCCACTGGAAATGATTTCCGATATTTTCATATTATAGGGGAGGTTTTCCTTTATATACTACATACCTTTTTAACGTGACCTCGCAGGTAGTTCTATTAAAATTCTTCAAATACAACTCAGCAGCCAAATACCATATTCATATTTTCAGGGAAAACTACTTTTCATCCCCACTGGAAATGATTTTCGATATTTTTATATTATAGGGGAGGTTTTTCTCTACCCCCTACATACCTTTTCAACCTGACCTCGGGAGTCGATCTTACAGAATTCTTCTATTATATAACAATTTCAGGAAAAACTACCTTTCATCCCCACTGGAAATGATTTCTGATATTTTCATATTATAGGGGTGGTTTTCCTCTACATACTACATACCTTTTTAACGTGACCTCGCAGGTATTTCTATTAAAATTCTTAAAATACAACACAGCAGCTAAAATACCAACTTAATATTTTCAGGGAAAACTACTTTTCATCCCCACTGGAAATTATTTTTGATATTTTTATATTGTAGGGGAGGTTTTTCTATACCCCCTTCATACCTTTTTAACCTGACCTCGGGAGTCGATCTTACAGAATTCTTCTATTATATAACAATTTTAGGAAAAACTACCTTTCATCCCCACTGGAAGTGATTTTTGATATTTTCATATTATAGGGGAGGTTTTTCTCTACCCCCTACATACCTTCTTAATGTGACCTCCGGAGTCGATCTTACAGAATTCTTCTATTATATAACAATTTCAGGCAAAACTACCCTTCATCCCCACTGGAAATGATTTCCGATATTTTCATATTATAGGGGAGGTTTTCCTTTATATACTACATACCTTTTTAACGTGACCTCGCAGGTAGTTCTATTAAAATTCTTCAAATACAACTCAGCAGCCAAATACCATATTCATATTTTCAGGGAAAACTACTTTTCATCCCCACTGGAAATGATTTTAGATATTTTTATATTATAGGGGAGGTTTTTCTCTACCCCCTACATACCTTTTCAACCTGACCTCGGGATTCGATCTTACAGAATTCTTCTATTATATAACAATTTCAGGAAAAACTACCTTTCATCCCCACTGGAAATGATTTCTGATATTTTCATATTATAGGGGTGGTTTTCCTCTACATACTACATACCTTTTTAACGTGACCTCGCAGGTATTTCTATTAAAATTCTTAAAATACAACACAGCAGCTAAAATACCAAATTAATATTTTCAGGGAAAACTACTTTTCATCCCCACTGGAAATTATTTTTGATATTTTTATATTGTAGGGGAGGTTTTTCTCTACCCCTTCATACCTTTTTAACCTGACCTCGGGAGTCGATCTTACAGAATTCTTCTATTATATAACAATTTTAGGAAAAACTACCTTTCATCCCCACTGGAAGTGATTTTTGATATTTTCATATTATAGGGGAGGTTTTTCTCTACCCCCTACATACCTTCTTAATGTGACCTCCGGAGTCGATCTTACAGATTTCTTCTATTATATAACAATTTCAGGCAAAACTACCCTTCATCCCCACTGGAAATGATTTCCGATATTTTCATATTATAGGGGAGGTTTTCCTTTATATACTACATACCTTTTTAACGTGACCTCGCAGGTAGTTCTATTAAAATTCTTCAAATACAACTCAGCAGCCAAATACCATATTCATATTTTCAGGGAAAACTACTTTTCATCCCCACTGGAAATGATTTTCGATATTTTTATATTATAGGGGAGGTTTTTCTCTACCCCCTACATACCTTTTCAACCTGACCTCGGGAGTCGATCTTACAGAATTCTTCTATTATATAACAATTTCAGGAAAAACTACCTTTCATCCCCACTGGAAATGATTTCTGATATTTTCATATTATAGGGGTGGTTTTCCTCTACATACTACATACGTTTTTAACGTGACCTCGCAGGTATTTCTATTAAAATTCTTAAAATACAACACAGCAGCTAAAATACCAAATTAATATTTTCAGGGAAAACTACTTTTCATCCCCACTGGAAATTATTTTTGATATTTTTATATTGTAGGGGAGGTTTTTCTCTACCCCTTCATACCTTTTTAACCTGACCTCGGGAGTCGATCTTACAGAATTCTTCTATTATATAACAATTTTAGGAAAAACTACCTTTCATCCCCACTGGAAGTGATTTTTGATATTTTCATATTATAGGGGAGGTTTTTCTCTACCCCCTACATACCTTCTTAATGTGACCTCCGGAGTCGATCTTACAGAATTCTTCTATTATATAACAATTTCAGGAAAAACTACCTAGTTTTTCCTCAAAATATTAATTTAATTTTTCCAGTGAGGATGAAAGGTAGTTTTTCCTAAAAATATTAATTTGGTATTTTAGCTGCTGAGTTGTATTTGAAGAATTTTAATAGAAACACCTTCGAGGTCACGTTAAAAAGGTATATATTATGTAGAGGAAAACCTCCCCTACAATATGAAAATATAGGAAATCATTGCCAGTGGGGATGAAAGGTAGTTTTTCCTGAAATTGTAATATAATTAAAGAATTCTGTAAGATCGACTCCCGAGGTCAGGGTAAAAATATATGTCAAGGGTAGAGAAAAACCTCCCCTATAATATAAAAATATCAGAAATCATTTCCAGTGGGGATGAAAGGTAGTTTTTCCTGAAATTGTTATATAATAAAAGAATTCTGTAAGATCGACTCCTGAGGTCAGGTTGAAAAGGTATGTAGGGGGTATAGAAAAACCTCCCCTATAATATAAAATTATCAAAAATCATTTCCAGTGGGGATGAAAGGTAGTTTTTCCTCAAAATATTAATTTGGTATTTTGGCTGCTGAGTTGTATTTGAAGAATTTTAATAGAAACACCTTCGAGGTCACGTTAAAAAGGTATGTAGTATGTAGAGAAAAACCTCCCCTATAATATGAAAATATCGGAAATCATTTCCAGTGGGGATGAAAGGTAGTTTTTCCTCAAATTTTGGCTGCTGAGTTGTATTTGAAGAATTTTAATAGAAACACCTTCGAGGTCACGTTAAAAAGGTATGTAGTATGTAGAGAAAAACCTCCCCTATAATATGAAAATATCGGAATGCATTTCCAGTGGGGATGAAAGGTAGTTTTTCCTGAAATTGTTATATAATTAAAGAAATCTGTAAGATCGACTCCCGAGGTCAGGTTGAAAAGGTATGTAGGGGGTATAGAAAAACCTCCCCTATAATATAAAATTATCAAAAATCATTTCCAGTGGGGATGAAAGGTAGTTTTTCCTCAAAATATTAATTTGGTATTTTGGCTGCTGTGTTGTATTTGAAGAATTTTAATAGAAATACCTGCGAGGTCACGTTAAAAAGGTATGTAGTATGTAGAGGAAAACCTCCCCTATAATATGAAAATATAGGAAATCATTTCCAGTGGGGATGAAAGGTAGTTTTTCCTGAAATTGTTATATAATTAAAGAATTCTGTAAGATCGACTCCCGAGGTCAGGGTAAAAATATATGTCAAGGGTAGAGAAAAACCTCCCCTATAATATAAAATTATCAAAAATCATTTCCAGTGGGGATGAAAGGTAGTTTTTCCTCAAAATATTAATTAGGTATTTTGGCTGCTGTGTTGTATCTGAAGAATTTTAATAGAAATACCTGCAAGGTCACGTTAAAAAGGTATGTATTATGTAGAGGAAAACCTCCCCTATAACATGAAAATATAGGAAATCATTTTCAGTGGGGATGAAAGGTAGTATTTCCTGAAATTGTTATATAATTAAAGAATTCTGTAAGATCGACTCCCGAGGTCAGGGTAAAAATATATGTCAAGGGTAGAGAAAAACCTCCCCTATAATATAAAATTATCAAAAATCATTTCCAGTGGGGATGAAAGGTAGTTTTTCCTCAAAATATTAATTAGGTATTTTGGCTGCTGTGTTGTATCTGAAGAATTTTAATAGAAATACCTGCAAGGTCACGTTAAAAAGGTATGTATTATGTAGAGGAAAACCTCCCCTATAACATGAAAATATAGGAAATCATTTCCAGTGGGGATGAAAGGTAGTATTTCCTGAAATTGTTATATAATTAAAGATTTCTGTAAGATCGACTCCCGAGGTCAGGGTAAAAATATATGTCAAGGGTAGAGTAAAACCTCCCCTATAATATAAAATTATCAAAAAACATTTCCAGTGGGGATGAAAGGTAGTTTTTCCTCAAAATATTAATTAAGTATTTTGGCTGCTGTGTTGTATTTGAAGAATTTTAATAGAAATACCTGCGAGGTCACGTTAAAAAGGTATGTAGTATGTAGAGAAAAACCTCCCCTATAATATGAAAATATAGGAAATCATTTCCAGTGGGGATGAAAGGTAGTTTTTCCTGAAATTGTAATATAATTAAAGAATTCTGTAAGATCGACTCCCGAGGTCAGGGTAAAAATATATGTCAAGGGTAGAGAAAAACCTCCCCTATAATATAAAAATATCAGAAATCATTTCCAGTGGGGATAAAAGGTAGTTTTTCCTGAAATTGTTATATAATAGAAGAATTCTGTAAGAACGACTCCTGAGGTCAGGTTGAAAAGGTATGTAGGGGGTATAGAAAAACCTCCCCTATAATATAAAATTATCAAAAATCATTTCCAGTGGGGATGAAAGGTAGTTTTTCCTCAAATTTTGGCTGCTGAGTTGTATTTGAAGAATTTTAATAGAAACACCTTCGAGGTCACGTTAAAAAGGTATGTAGAATGTAGAGAAAAACCTCCCCTATAATATGAAAATATCGGAATGCATTTCCAGTGGGGATGAAAGGTAGTTTTTCCTGAAATTGTTATATAATTAAAGAAATCTGTAAGATCGACTCCCGAGGTCAGGTTGAAAAGGTATGTAGGGGGTATAGAAAAACCTCCCCTATAATATAAAATTATCAAAAATCATTTCCAGTGGGGATGAAAGGTAGTTTTTCCTCAAAATATTAATTTGGTATTTTGGCTGCTGTGTTGTATTTGAAGAATTTTAATAGAAATACCTGCGAGGTCACGTTAAAAAGGTATGTAGTATGTAGAGGAAAACCTCCCCTATAATATGAAAATATAGGAAATCATTTCCAGTGGGGATGAAAGGTAGTTTTTCCTGAAATTGTTATATAATTAAAGAATTCTGTAAGATCGACTCCCGAGGTCAGGGGAAAAATATATGTCAAGGGTAGAGAAAAACCTCCCCTATAATATAAAATTATCAAAAATCATTTCCAGTGGGGATGAAAGGTAGTTTTTCCTCAAAATATTAATTAGGTATTTTGGCTGCTGTGTTGTATCTGAAGAATTTTAATAGAAATACCTGCAAGGTCACGTTAAAAAGGTATGTATTATGTAGAGGAAAACCTCCCCTATAACATGAAAATATAGGAAATCATTTCCAGTGGGGATGAAAGGTAGTATTTCCTGAAATTGTTATATAATTAAAGAATTCTGTAAGATCGACTCCCGAGGTCAGGGTAAAAATATATGTCAAGGGTAGAGAAAAACCTCCCCTATAATATAAAATTATCAAAAATCATTTCCAGTGGGGATGAAAGGTAGTTTTTCCTCAAAATATTAATTAGGTATTTTGGCTGCTGTGTTGTATCTGAAGAATTTTAATAGAAATACCTGCAAGGTCACGTTAAAAAGGTATGTATTATGTAGAGGAAAACCTCCCCTATAACATGAAAATATAGGAAATCATTTCCAGTGGGGATGAAAGGTAGTTTTTCCTGAAATTGTTATATAATTAAAGATTTCTGTAAGATCGACTCCCGAGGTCAGGGTAAAAATATATGTCAAGGGTAGAGTAAAACCTCCCCTATAATATAAAATTATCAAAAATCATTTCCAGTGGGGATGAAAGGTAGTTTTTCCTCAAAATATTAATTAGGTATTTTGGCTGCTGTGTTGTATTTGAAGAATTTTAATAGAAATACCTGCGAGATCACGTTAAAAAGGTATGTAGTATGTAGAGGAAAACCTCCCCTATAATATAAAAATATAGGAAATCATTTCCAGTGGGGATGAAAGTTAGTTTTTCCTGAAATTGTTATATAATTAAAGAATTCTGTAAGATCGACTCCCGAGGTCAGGGTAAAAATATATGTCAAGGGTAGAGAAAAACCTCCCCTATAATATAAAATTATCAAAAATCATTTCCAGTGGGGATGAAAGGTAGTTTTTCCTCAAAATATTAATTAGGTATTTTGGCTGCTGTGTTGTATCTGAAGAATTTTAATAGAAATACCTGCAAGGTCACGTTAAAAAGGTATGTATTATGTAGAGGAAAACCTCCCCTATAACATGAAAATATAGGAAATCATTTCCAGTGGGGATGAAAGGTAGTTTTTCCTGAAATTGTTATATAATTAAAGATTTCTGTAAGATCGACTTCCGAGGTCAGGGTAAAAATATATGTCAAGGGTAGAGTAAAACCTCCCCTATAATATAAAATTATCAAAAATCATTTCCAGTGGGGATGAAAGGTAGTTTTTCCTCAAAATATTAATTAGGTATTTTGGCTGCTGTGTTGTATTTGAAGAATTTTAATAGAAATACCTGCGAGGTCACGTTAAAAAGGTATGTAGTATGTAGAGGAAAACCTCCCCTATAATATAAAAATATAGGAAATCATTTCCAGTGGGGATGAAAGTTAGTTTTTCCTGAAATTGTTATATAATTAAAGAATTCTGTAAGATCGACTCCCGAGGTCAGGGTAAAAATATATGTCAAGGGTAGAGTAAAACCTCCCCTATAATATAAAATTATCAAAAATCATTTCCAGTGGGGATGAAAGGTAGTTTTTCCTCAAAATATTAATTAGGTATTTTGGCTGCTGTGTTGTATTTGAAGAATTTTAATAGAAATACCTGCGAGGTCACGTTAAAAAGGTATGTAGTATGTAGAGGAAAACCTCCCCTATAATATAAAAATATAGGAAATCATTTCCAGTGGGGATGAAAGGTAGTTTTTCCTGAAATTGTTATATAATTAAAGAATTCTGTAAGATCGACTCCCGAGGTCAGGTTGAAAAGGTATGTAGGGGGTATAGAAAAACCTCCCCTATAATATAAAATTATCAAAAATCATTTCCAGTGGGGATGAAAGGTAGTTTTTCCTCAAAATATTAATTTGGTATTTTAGCTGCTGAGTTGTATTTGAAGAATTTTAATAGTAACACCTTCGAGGTCACGTTAAAAAGGTATGTAGTATGTAGAGAAAAACCTCCCCTATAATATGAAAATATCGGGAATCATTTCCAGTGGGCATAAAAGGTAGTTTTTCCTGGAATTGTTATATAATTAAAGACTTCTGTAAGATCGACCCCCGAGGTCAGGTTAATAAGGTATGTAGGGTAGATAAAAACCTCCCCTATAATATGAAAATATTAAAAATCATTTCCAGTGGGGATGAAAAGTAGTTTTCCCTGAAAATATGAATATGGTATTTGGCTGCTGAGTTGTATTTGAAGAATTTTAATAGAAATAGCTTCGAGGTCACGTTAAAAAGGTATGTATTATGTAGAGGAAAACCTCCCCTATAATATGAAAATATCAAAAATCATTTCCAGTGGGGATGAAAGGTAGTTTTTCCTGAAATTGTTATATAATTAAAGAATTCTGTAAGATCGACTCCCGAGGTCAGGGTAAAAATATATGTCAAGGGTAGAGTAAAACCTCCCCTATAATATAAAATTATCAAAAATCATTTTCAGTGGGGATGAAAGGTAGTTTTTCCTCAAAATATTAATTAGGTATTTTGGCTGCTGTGTTGTATTTGAAGAATTTTAATAGAAATACCTGCGAAGTCACGTTAAAAAGGTATGTAGTATGTAGAAGAGAACCTCCCCTATAATATAAAAATATAGGAAATCATTTCCAGTGGGGATGAAAGGTAGTTTTTCCTGAAATTGTTATATAATTAAAGAATTCTGTAAGATCGACTCCCGAGGTCAGGTTGAAAAGGTATGTAGGGGGTATAGAAAAACCTCCCCTATAATATAAAATTATCAAAAATCATTTCCAGTGGGGATGAAAGGTAGTTTTTCCTCAAAATATTAATTAGGTATTTTGGCTGCTGTGTTGTATCTGAAGAATTTTAATAGAAATACCTGCAAGGTCACGTTAAAAAGGTATGTATTATGTAGAGGAAAACCTCCCCTATAACATGAAAATATAGGAAATCATTTCCAGTGGGGAAGAAAGGTAGTATTTCCTGAAATTGTTATATAATTAAAGATTTCTGTAAGATCGACTCCCGAGGTCAGGGTAAAAATATATGTCAAGGGTAGAGTAAAACCTCCCCTATAATATAAAATTATCAAAAAACATTTCCAGTGGGGATGAAAGGTAGTTTTTCCTCAAAATATTAATTAAGTATTTTGGCTGCTGTGTTGTATTTGAAGAATTTTAATAGAAATACCTGCGAGGTCACGTTAAAAAGGTATGTAGTATGTAGAGGAAAACCTCCCCTATAATATGAAAATATAGGAAATCATTTCCAGTGGGGATGAAAGGTAGTTTTTCCTGAAATTGTAATATAATTAAAGAATTCTGTAAGATCGACTCCCGAGGTCAGGGTAAAAATATATGTCAAGGGTAGAGAAAAACCTCCCCTATAATATAAAAATATCAGAAATCATTTCCAGTGGGGATAAAAGGTAGTTTTTCCTGAAATTGTTATATAATAGAAGAATTCTGTAAGATCGACTCCTGAGGTCAGGTTGAAAAGGTATGTAGGGGGTATAGAAAAACCTCCCCTATAATATAAAATTATCAAAAATCATTTCCAGTGGGGATGAAAGGTAGTTTTTCCTCAAAATATTAATTTGGTATTTTAGCTGCTGAGTTGTATTTGAAGAATTTTAATAGAAACACCTTCGAGGTCACGTTAAAAAGGTATGTAGTATGTAGAGAAAAACCTCCCCTATAATATGAAAATATCGGAAATCATTTCCAGTGGGCATAAAAGGTAGTTTTTCCTGGAATTGTTATATAATTAAAGACTTCTGTAAGATCGACCCCCGAGGTCAGGTTAATAAGGTATGTAGGGGGTAGATAAAAACCTCCCCTATAATATGAAAATATTAAAAATCATTTCCAGTGGGGATGAAAAGTAGTTTTCCCTGAAAATATGAATATGGTATTTGGCTGCTGAGTTGTATTTGAAGAATTTTAATAGAAACACCTTCGAGGTCACGTTAAAAAGGTATGTAGTATGTAGAGAAAAACCTCCCCTATAATATGAAAATATCGGAATGCATTTCCAGTGGGGATGAAAGGTAGTTTTTCCTGAAATTGTTATATAATTAAAGAAATCTGTAAGATCGACTCCCGAGGTCAGGTTGAAAAGGTATGTAGGGGGTATAGAAAAACCTCCCCTATAATATAAAATTATCAAAAATCATTTCCAGTGGGGATGAAAGGTAGTTTTTCCTCAAAATATTAATTTGGTATTTTGGCTGCTGTGTTGTATTTGAAGAATTTTAATAGAAATACCTGCGAGGTCACGTTAAAAAGGTATGTAGTATGTAGAGGAAAACCTCCCCTATAATATGAAAATATAGGAAATCATTTCCAGTGGGGATGAAAGGTAGTTTTTCCTGAAATTGTTATATAATTAAAGAATTCTGTAAGATCGACTCCCGAGGTCAGGGTAAAAATATATGTCAAGGGTAGAGAAAAACCTCCCCTATAATATAAAATTATCAAAAATCATTTCCAGTGGGGATGAAAGGTAGTTTTTCCTCAAAATATTAATTAGGTATTTTGGCTGCTGTGTTGTATCTGAAGAATTTTAATAGAAATACCTGCAAGGTCACGTTAAAAAGGTATGTATTATGTAGAGGAAAACCTCCCCTATAACATGAAAATATAGGAAATCATTTTCAGTGGGGATGAAAGGTAGTATTTCCTGAAATTGTTATATAATTAAAGAATTCTGTAAGATCGACTCCCGAGGTCAGGGTAAAAATATATGTCAAGGGTAGAGAAAAACCTCCCCTATAATATAAAATTATCAAAAATCATTTCCAGTGGGGATGAAAGGTAGTTTTTCCTCAAAATATTAATTAGGTATTTTGGCTGCTGTGTTGTATCTGAAGAATTTTAATAGAAATACCTGCAAGGTCACGTTAAAAAGGTATGTATTATGTAGAGGAAAACCTCCCCTATAACATGAAAATATAGGAAATCATTTCCAGTGGGGATGAAAGGTAGTATTTCCTGAAATTGTTATATAATTAAAGATTTCTGTAAGATCGACTCCCGAGGTCAGGGTAAAAATATATGTCAAGGGTAGAGTAAAACCTCCCCTATAATATAAAATTATCAAAAAACATTTCCAGTGGGGATGAAAGGTAGTTTTTCCTCAAAATATTAATTAAGTATTTTGGCTGCTGTGTTGTATTTGAAGAATTTTAATAGAAATACCTGCGAGGTCACGTTAAAAAGGTATGTAGTATGTAGAGAAAAACCTCCCCTATAATATGAAAATATAGGAAATCATTTCCAGTGGGGATGAAAGGTAGTTTTTCCTGAAATTGTAATATAATTAAAGAATTCTGTAAGATCGACTCCCGAGGTCAGGGTAAAAATATATGTCAAGGGTAGAGAAAAACCTCCCCTATAATATAAAAATATCAGAAATCATTTCCAGTGGGGATAAAAGGTAGTTTTTCCTGAAATTGTTATATAATAGAAGAATTCTGTAAGAACGACTCCTGAGGTCAGGTTGAAAAGGTATGTAGGGGGTATAGAAAAACCTCCCCTATAATATAAAATTATCAAAAATCATTTCCAGTGGGGATGAAAGGTAGTTTTTCCTCAAATTTTGGCTGCTGAGTTGTATTTGAAGAATTTTAATAGAAACACCTTCGAGGTCACGTTAAAAAGGTATGTAGTATGTAGAGAAAAACCTCCCCTATAATATGAAAATATCGGAATGCATTTCCAGTGGGGATGAAAGGTAGTTTTTCCTGAAATTGTTATATAATTAAAGAAATCTGTAAGATCGACTCCCGAGGTCAGGTTGAAAAGGTATGTAGGGGGTATAGAAAAACCTCCCCTATAATATAAAATTATCAAAAATCATTTCCAGTGGGGATGAAAGGTAGTTTTTCCTCAAAATATTAATTTGGTATTTTGGCTGCTGTGTTGTATTTGAAGAATTTTAATAGAAATACCTGCGAGGTCACGTTAAAAAGGTATGTAGTATGTAGAGGAAAACCTCCCCTATAATATGAAAATATAGGAAATCATTTCCAGTGGGGATGAAAGGTAGTTTTTCCTGAAATTGTTATATAATTAAAGAATTCTGTAAGATCGACTCCCGAGGTCAGGGGAAAAATATATGTCAAGGGTAGAGAAAAACCTCCCCTATAATATAAAATTATCAAAAATCATTTCCAGTGGGGATGAAAGGTAGTTTTTCCTCAAAATATTAATTAGGTATTTTGGCTGCTGTGTTGTATCTGAAGAATTTTAATAGAAATACCTGCAAGGTCACGTTAAAAAGGTATGTATTATGTAGAGGAAAACCTCCCCTATAACATGAAAATATAGGAAATCATTTCCAGTGGGGATGAAAGGTAGTATTTCCTGAAATTGTTATATAATTAAAGAATTCTGTAAGATCGACTCCCGAGGTCAGGGTAAAAATATATGTCAAGGGTAGAGAAAAACCTCCCCTATAATATAAAATTATCAAAAATCATTTCCAGTGGGGATGAAAGGTAGTTTTTCCTCAAAATATTAATTAGGTATTTTGGCTGCTGTGTTGTATCTGAAGAATTTTAATAGAAATACCTGCAAGGTCACGTTAAAAAGGTATGTATTATGTAGAGGAAAACCTCCCCTATAACATGAAAATATAGGAAATCATTTCCAGTGGGGATGAAAGGTAGTTTTTCCTGAAATTGTTATATAATTAAAGATTTCTGTAAGATCGACTCCCGAGGTCAGGGTAAAAATATATGTCAAGGGTAGAGTAAAACCTCCCCTATAATATAAAATTATCAAAAATCATTTCCAGTGGGGATGAAAGGTAGTTTTTCCTCAAAATATTAATTAGGTATTTTGGCTGCTGTGTTGTATTTGAAGAATTTTAATAGAAATACCTGCGAGATCACGTTAAAAAGGTATGTAGTATGTAGAGGAAAACCTCCCCTATAATATAAAAATATAGGAAATCATTTCCAGTGGGGATGAAAGTTAGTTTTTCCTGAAATTGTTATATA
Organism: Monopis laevigella; assembly: GCA_947458855.1. Lineage (NCBI taxonomy): Eukaryota > Metazoa > Arthropoda > Insecta > Lepidoptera > Tineidae > Monopis > Monopis laevigella. The sequence continues at coordinate 16,442,673 of OX381587.1, forward strand.
ATTAAAGAATTCTGTAAGATCGACTCCCGAGGTCAGGGTAAAAATATATGTCAAGGGTAGAGAAAAACCTCCCCTATAATATAAAATTATCAAAAATCATTTCCAGTGGGGATGAAAGGTAGTTTTTCCTCAAAATATTAATTAGGTATTTTGGCTGCTGTGTTGTATCTGAAGAATTTTAATAGAAATACCTGCAAGGTCACGTTAAAAAGGTATGTATTATGTAGAGGAAAACCTCCCCTATAACATGAAAATATAGGAAATCATTTCCAGTGGGGATGAAAGGTAGTTTTTCCTGAAATTGTTATATAATTAAAGATTTCTGTAAGATCGACTTCCGAGGTCAGGGTAAAAATATATGTCAAGGGTAGAGTAAAACCTCCCCTATAATATAAAATTATCAAAAATCATTTCCAGTGGGGATGAAAGGTAGTTTTTCCTCAAAATATTAATTAGGTATTTTGGCTGCTGTGTTGTATTTGAAGAATTTTAATAGAAATACCTGCGAGGTCACGTTAAAAAGGTATGTAGTATGTAGAGGAAAACCTCCCCTATAATATAAAAATATAGGAAATCATTTCCAGTGGGGATGAAAGGTAGTTTTTCCTGAAATTGTTATATAATTAAAGAATTCTGTAAGATCGACTCCCGAGGTCAGGTTGAAAAGGTATGTAGGGGGTATAGAAAAACCTCCCCTATAATATAAAATTATCAAAAATCATTTCCAGTGGGGATGAAAGGTAGTTTTTCCTCAAAATATTAATTTGGTATTTTAGCTGCTGAGTTGTATTTGAAGAATTTTAATAGTAACACCTTCGAGGTCACGTTAAAAAGGTATGTAGTATGTAGAGAAAAACCTCCCCTATAATATGAAAATATCGGGAATCATTTCCAGTGGGCATAAAAGGTAGTTTTTCCTGGAATTGTTATATAATTAAAGACTTCTGTAAGATCGACCCCCGAGGTCAGGTTAATAAGGTATGTAGGGGGTAGATAAAAACCTCCCCTATAATATGAAAATATTAAAAATCATTTCCAGTGGGGATGAAAAGTAGTTTTCCCTGAAAATATGAATATGGTATTTGGCTGCTGAGTTGTATTTGAAGAATTTTAATAGAAATAGCTTCGAGGTCACGTTAAAAAGGTATGTATTATGTAGAGGAAAACCTCCCCTATAATATGAAAATATCAAAAATCATTTCCAGTGGGGATGAAAGGTAGTTTTTCCTGAAATTGTTATATAATTAAAGAATTCTGTAAGATCGACTCCCGAGGTCAGGGTAAAAATATATGTCAAGGGTAGAGTAAAACCTCCCCTATAATATAAAATTATCAAAAATCATTTTCAGTGGGGATGAAAGGTAGTTTTTCCTCAAAATATTAATTAGGTATTTTGGCTGCTGTGTTGTATTTGAAGAATTTTAATAGAAATACCTGCGAAGTCACGTTAAAAAGGTATGTAGTATGTAGAAGAGAACCTCCCCTATAATATAAAAATATAGGAAATCATTTCCAGTGGGGATGAAAGGTAGTTTTTCCTGAAATTGTTATATAATTAAAGAATTCTGTAAGATCGACTCCCGAGGTCAGGTTGAAAAGGTATGTAGGGGGTATAGAAAAACCTCCCCTATAATATAAAATTATCAAAAATCATTTCCAGTGGGGATGAAAGGTAGTTTTTCCTCAAAATATTAATTAGGTATTTTGGCTGCTGTGTTGTATCTGAAGAATTTTAATAGAAATACCTGCAAGGTCACGTTAAAAAGGTATGTATTATGTAGAGGAAAACCTCCCCTATAACATGAAAATATAGGAAATCATTTCCAGTGGGGAAGAAAGGTAGTATTTCCTGAAATTGTTATATAATTAAAGATTTCTGTAAGATCGACTCCCGAGGTCAGGGTAAAAATATATGTCAAGGGTAGAGTAAAACCTCCCCTATAATATAAAATTATCAAAAAACATTTCCAGTGGGGATGAAAGGTAGTTTTTCCTCAAAATATTAATTAAGTATTTTGGCTGCTGTGTTGTATTTGAAGAATTTTAATAGAAATACCTGCGAGGTCACGTTAAAAAGGTATGTAGTATGTAGAGGAAAACCTCCCCTATAATATGAAAATATAGGAAATCATTTCCAGTGGGGATGAAAGGTAGTTTTTCCTGAAATTGTAATATAATTAAAGAATTCTGTAAGATCGACTCCCGAGGTCAGGGTAAAAATATATGTCAAGGGTAGAGAAAAACCTCCCCTATAATATAAAAATATCAGAAATCATTTCCAGTGGGGATAAAAGGTAGTTTTTCCTGAAATTGTTATATAATAGAAGAATTCTGTAAGATCGACTCCTGAGGTCAGGTTGAAAAGGTATGTAGGGGGTATAGAAAAACCTCCCCTATAATATAAAATTATCAAAAATCATTTCCAGTGGGGATGAAAGGTAGTTTTTCCTCAAATTTTGGCTGCTGAGTTGTATTTGAAGAATTTTAATAGAAACACCTTCGAGGTCACGTTAAAAAGGTATGTAGTATGTAGAGAAAAACCTCCCCTATAATATGAAAATATCGGAATGCATTTCCAGTGGGGATGAAAGGTAGTTTTTCCTGAAATTGTTATATAATTAAAGAAATCTGTAAGATCGACTCCCGAGGTCAGGTTGAAAAGGTATGTAGGGGGTATAGAAAAACCTCCCCTATAATATAAAATTATCAAAAATCATTTCCAGTGGGGATGAAAGGTAGTTTTTCCTCAAAATATTAATTTGGTATTTTGGCTGCTGTGTTGTATTTGAAGAATTTTAATAGAAATACCTGCGAGGTCACGTTAAAAAGGTATGTAGTATGTAGAGGAAAACCTCCCCTATAATATGAAAATATAGGAAATCATTTCCAGTGGGGATGAAAGGTAGTTTTTCCTGAAATTGTTATATAATTAAAGAATTCTGTAAGATCGACTCCCGAGGTCAGGGTAAAAATATATGTCAAGGGTAGAGAAAAACCTCCCCTATAATATAAAATTATCAAAAATCATTTCCAGTGGGGATGAAAGGTAGTTTTTCCTCAAAATATTAATTAGGTATTTTGGCTGCTGTGTTGTATCTGAAGAATTTTAATAGAAATACCTGCAAGGTCACGTTAAAAAGGTATGTATTATGTAGAGGAAAACCTCCCCTATAACATGAAAATATAGGAAATCATTTCCAGTGGGGATGAAAGGTAGTATTTCCTGAAATTGTTATATAATTAAAGAATTCTGTAAGATCGACTCCCGAGGTCAGGGTAAAAATATATGTCAAGGGTAGAGAAAAACCTCCCCTATAATATAAAATTATCAAAAATCATTTCCAGTGGGGATGAAAGGTAGTTTTTCCTCAAAATATTAATTAGGTATTTTGGCTGCTGTGTTGTATCTGAAGAATTTTAATAGAAATACCTGCAAGGTCACGTTAAAAAGGTATGTATTATGTAGAGGAAATCCTCCCCTATAACATGAAAATATAGGAAATCATTTCCAGTGGGGATGAAAGGTAGTATTTCCTGAAATTGTTATATAATTAAAGATTTCTGTAAGATCGACTCCCGAGGTCAGGGTAAACATATATGTCAAGGGTAGAGTAAAACCTCCCCTATAATATAAAATTATCAAAAAACATTTCCAGTGGGGATGAAAGGTAGTTTTTCCTCAAAATATTAATTAAGTATTTTGGCTGCTGTGTTGTATTTGAAGAATTTTAATAGAAATACCTGCGAGGTCACGTTAAAAAGGTATGTAGTATGTAGAGGAAAACCTCCCCTATAATATAAAAATATAGGAAATCATTTCCAGTGGGGATGAAAGTTAGTTTTTCCTGAAATTGTTATATAATTAAAGAATTCTGTAAGATCGACTCCCGAGGTCAGGGTAAAAATATATGTCAAGGGTAGAGAAAAACCTCCCCTATAATATAAAATTATCAAAAATCATTTCCAGTGGGGATGAAAGGTAGTTTTTCCTCAAAATATTAATTAGGTATTTTGGCTGCTGTGTTGTATCTGAAGAATTTTAATAGAAATACCTGCAAGGTCACGTTAAAAAGGTATGTATTATGTAGAGGAAAACCTCCCCTATAACATGAAAATATAGGAAATCATTTCCAGTGGGGATGAAAGGTAGTTTTTCCTGAAATTGTTATATAATTAAAGATTTCTGTAAGATCGACTCCCGAGGTCAGGGTAAAAATATATGTCAAGGGTAGAGTAAAACCTCCCCTATAATATAAAATTATCAAAAATCATTTCCAGTGGGGATGAAAGGTAGTTTTTCCTCAAAATATTAATTAGGTATTTTGGCTGCTGTGTTGTATTTGAAGAATTTTAATAGAAATACCTGCGAGATCACGTTAAAAAGGTATGTAGTATGTAGAGGAAAACCTCCCCTATAATATAAAAATATAGGAAATCATTTCCAGTGGGGATGAAAGTTAGTTTTTCCTGAAATTGTTATATAATTAAAGAATTCTGTAAGATCGACTCCCGAGGTCAGGGTAAAAATATATGTCAAGGGTAGAGAAAAACCTCCCCTATAATATAAAATTATCAAAAATCATTTCCAGTGGGGATGAAAGGTAGTTTTTCCTCAAAATATTAATTAGGTATTTTGGCTGCTGTGTTGTATCTGAAGAATTTTAATAGAAATACCTGCAAGGTCACGTTAAAAAGGTATGTATTATGTAGAGGAAAACCTCCCCTATAACATGAAAATATAGGAAATCATTTCCAGTGGGGATGAAAGGTAGTTTTTCCTGAAATTGTTATATAATTAAAGATTTCTGTAAGATCGACTTCCGAGGTCAGGGTAAAAATATATGTCAAGGGTAGAGTAAAACCTCCCCTATAATATAAAATTATCAAAAATCATTTCCAGTGGGGATGAAAGGTAGTTTTTCCTCAAAATATTAATTAGGTATTTTGGCTGCTGTGTTGTATTTGAAGAATTTTAATAGAAATACCTGCGAGGTCACGTTAAAAAGGTATGTAGTATGTAGAGGAAAACCTCCCCTATAATATAAAAATATAGGAAATCATTTCCAGTGGGGATGAAAGTTAGTTTTTCCTGAAATTGTTATATAATTAAAGAATTCTGTAAGATCGACTCCCGAGGTCAGGGTAAAAATATATGTCAAGGGTAGAGTAAAACCTCCCCTATAATATAAAATTATCAAAAATCATTTCCAGTGGGGATGAAAGGTAGTTTTTCCTCAAAATATTAATTAGGTATTTTGGCTGCTGTGTTGTATTTGAAGAATTTTAATAGAAATACCTGCGAGGTCACGTTAAAAAGGTATGTAGTATGTAGAGGAAAACCTCCCCTATAATATAAAAATATAGGATTCCATTTCCAGTGGGGATGAAAGGTAGTTTTTCCTGAAATTGTTATATAATTAAAGAATTCTGTAAGATCGACTCCCGAGGTCAGGTTGAAAAGGTATGTAGGGGGTATAGAAAAACCTCCCCTATAATATAAAATTATCAAAAATCATTTCCAGTGGGGATGAAAGGTAGTTTTTCCTCAAAATATTAATTTGGTATTTTAGCTGCTGAGTTGTATTTGAAGAATTTTAATAGAAACACCTTCGAGGTCACGTTAAAAAGGTATGTAGTATGTAGAGAAAAACCTCCCCTATAATATGAAAATATCGGAAATCATTTCCAGTGGGCATAAAAGGTAGTTTTTCCTGGAATTGTTATATAATTAAAGACTTCTGTAAGATCGACCCCCGAGGTCAGGTTAATAAGGTATGTAGGGGGTAGATAAAAACCTCCCCTATAATATGAAAATATTAAAAATCATTTCCAGTGGGGATGAAAAGTAGTTTTCCCTGAAAATATGAATATGGTATTTGGCTGCTGAGTTGTATTTGAAGAATTTTAATAGAAATAGCTTCGAGGTCACGTTAAAAAGGTATGTAGTATGTAGAGGAAAACCTCCCCTATAATATAAAAATATAGGAAATCATTTCCAGTGGGGATGAAAGGTAGTTTTTCCTGAAATTGTTATATAATTAAAGAATTCTGTAAGATCGACTCCCGAGGTCAGGTTGAAAAGGTATGTAGGGGGTATAGAAAAACCTCCCCTATAATATAAAATTATCAAAAATCATTTCCAGTGGGGATGAAAGGTAGTTTTTCCTCAAAATATTAATTAGGTATTTTGGCTGCTGTGTTGTATCTGAAGAATTTTAATAGAAATACCTGCAAGGTCACGTTAAAAAGGTATGTATTATGTAGAGGAAAACCTCCCCTATAATATGAAAATATAGGAAATCATTTCCAGTGGGGATGAAAGGTAGTTTTTCCTGAAATTGTTATATAATTAAAGATTTCTGTAAGATCGACTCCCGAGGTCAGGGTAAAAATATATGTCAAGGGTAGAGTAAAACCTCCCCTATAATATAAAATTATCAAAAATCATTTCCAGTGGGGATGAAAGGTAGTTTTTCCTCAAAATATTAATTAGGTATTTTGGCTGCTGTGTTGTATTTGAAGAATTTTAATAGAAATACCTGCGAGGTCACGTTAAAAAGGTATGTAGTATGTAGAGGAAAACCTCCCCTATAATATGAAAATATAGGAAATCATTTCCAGTGGGGATGAAAGGTAGTTTTTCCTGAAATTGTTATATAATAGAAGAATTCTGTAAGATCGAGTCCCGAGGTCAGGTTGAAAAGGTATGTAGGGGGTATAGAAAAACCTCCCCTATAATATAAAATTATCAAAAATCATTTCCAGTGGGGATGAAAGGTAGTTTTTCCTCAAAATATTAATTTGGTATTTTGGCTGCTGTGTTGTATCTGAAGAATTTTAATAGAAATACCTGCAAGGTCACGTTAAAAAGGTATGTATTATGTAGAGGAAAACCTCCCCTATAATATGAAAATATAGGAAATCATTTCCAGTGGGGATGAAAGGTAGTTTTTCCTGAAATTGTTATATAATTAAAGATTTCTGTAAGATCGACTCCCGAGGTCAGGGTAAAAATATATGTCAAGGGTAGAGTAAAACCTCCCCTATAATATAAAATTATCAAAAATCATTTCCAGTGGGGATGAAAGGTAGTTTTTCCTCAAAATATTAATTAGGTATTTTGGCTGCTGTGTTGTATTTGAAGAATTTTAATAGAAATACCTGCGAGGTCACGTTAAAAAGGTATGTAGTATGTAGAGGAAAACCTCCCCTATAATATAAAAATATAGGAAATCATTTCCAGTGGGGATGAAAGGTAGTTTTTCCTGAAATTGTTATATAATTAAAGAATTCTGTAAGATCGACTCCCGAGGTCAGGTTGAAAAGGTATGTAGGGGGTATAGAAAAACCTCCCCTATAATATAAAATTATCAAAAATCATTTCCAGTGGGGATGAAAGGTAGTTTTTCCTCAAAATATTAATTTGGTATTTTGGCTGCTGTGTTGTATTTGAAGAATTTTAATAGAAATACCTGCGAGGTCACGTTAAAAAGGTATGTAGTATGTAGAGGAAAACCTCCCCTATAATATGAAAATATAGGAAATCATTTCCAGTGGGGATGAAAGGTAGTTTTTCCTGAAATTGTTATATAATTAAAGAATTCTGTAAGATCCACTCCCGAGGTTAGGGTAAAAATATATGTCAAGGGTAGAGAAAAACCTCCCCTATAATATAAAAATATCAAAAATCATTTCCAGTGAGGATGAAAGGTAGTTTTTCCTAAAAATATTAATTTGGTATTTTAGCTGCTGAGTTGTATTTGAAGAATTTTAATAGAAACACCTTCGAGGTCACGTTAAAAAGGTATGTAGTATGTAGAGAAAACCTCCCCTATAATATGAAAATATCGCAAATCATTTCCAGTGGGCATAAAAGGTAGTTTTTCCTGGAATTGTTATATAATTAAAGACTTCTGTAAGATCGACCCCCGAGGTCAGGTTAAAAAGGTATGTAGGGGGTAGATAAAAACCTCCCCTATAATATGAAAATATTAAAAATCATTTCCAGTGGGGATGAAAAGTAGTTTTCCCTGAAAATATGAATATGGTATTTGGCTGCTGAGTTGTATTTGAAGAATTTTAATAGAAATAGCTTCGAGGTCACGTTAAAAAGGTATGTAGTATGTAGAGGAAAACCTCCCCTATAATATGAAAATATCAGAAATCATTTCCAGTGGGGATGAAAGGTAGTTTTTTATGAAATTGTTATATAATAGAAGAATTCTGTAACATCGACTCCCGAGGTCAGGGTAAAAATATATGTCAAGGGTAGAGAAAAACCTCCCCCATAATATAAAAATATCAAAAATCATTTCCAGTGAGGATGAAAGGTAGTTTTTCCTAAAAACATTAATTTGGTATTTTAGCTGCTGAGTTGTATTTGAAGAATTTTAATAGAAACACCTTCGAGGTCACGTTAAAAAGGTATGTAGTATGTAGAGAAAAACCTCCCCTATAATATGAAAATATCGGAAATCATTTCCAGTGGGGATGAAAGGTAGTTTTTCCTGAAATTGTTATATAATTAAAGAATTCTGTAAGATCGACTCCCGAGGTCAGGTTTAAAAGTATGTAGGAGGTAGAGAAAAACCTCCCCTATAATATGAAAATATCAAAAATCATTTCCAGTGGGGATGAAAGGTAGTTTTTCCTGGAATTGTTATATAATTAAAGACTTCTGTATCATCGACCCCCGAGGTCAGGTTAAAAAGGTATGTAGGGGGTAGATAAAAACCTCCCCTATAATATGAAAATATCAAAAATCATTTCCAGTGGGGATGAAAAGTAGTTTTCCCTGAAAATATGAATATGGTATTTGGCTGCTGAGTTGTATTTGAAGAATTTTAATAGAAATAGCTTCGAGGTCACGTTAAAAAGGTATGTAGTATGTAGAGGAAAACCTCCCCTATAATATGAAAATATCAGAAATCATTTCCAGAGGGGATGAAAGGTAGTTTTTCCTGAAATTGTTATATAATAGAAGAATTCTGTAAGAATAACTCCCGAGGTCAGGTTGAAAAAGTATGTAGGGGGTAGAGATAAACCTCCCCTATAATATATAAATATCAAAAATCATTTCCAGTGGGGATGAATGGTAGTTTTTCCTGAAAATATTAATTTTGTATTTTAGCTGCTGAGTTGTATTTGAAGAACTTTAATAGAAATACCTGCGAGGTCACGTTAAAAAGGTATGTAGTATGTAGAGAAAAACCTCCCCTATAATATGAAAATATCGGTAATCATTTCCAGTGGGGATGAAAGGTAGTTTTTCCTGGAATTGTTATATAATTAAAGAATTTTGTAAGATCGACTCCTGAGGTCAGGTTAAAAAGGTATGTAGGGGGTAGAGAAAAACCTCTCCTATAATATGAAAATATCAAAAATAATTTCCAGTGGGGATGAAAAGTAGTTTTACCTGAAAATATGAATATGGTATTTAACTGCTGAGTTGTATTTGAAGAATTTTAATAGAATTACCTTCGAGGTCACGTTAAAGAGGTATGTAGTATGTAAAAGAAAACCTCCCCTATAATATGAAAATATCGGAAATCATTTCCAGTGGGGATGAAAGGTAGTTTTTCTTGAAATTGTTATTTAATTGAAGAATTCTGTAAGATCGACTCCTGAGGTCAGGTTAAAAAGGTTTGTAGGGGGTAGAAAAAAACCTCCTTATAATATAAAAATATCGGAAATCATTTCCAGTGGGTATGATAAGTAGTTTTCTATTATATTATTATTATATTATATTTTTACTTGAACTTTTTTAGTAAAACAATCTCTACTATTGTGTTGTAGATTGGTGCAGCCTCTGCAATAATAAATTTCAGCAGGGCACCTATTATTATAATTATTTTATATAAATGGATAAAATAAAATAGAAATCGGCCGCTATAGAATTGGCTGCTAACTTCACACATATCTGGCAGCATAAGGGTTTGTTCACACAAGCCAAAAAGAAATGGCTGCTAGGAAATTGGCCGCTAACTTCACACCGGTCAGAAAAAACGTTTTTTTTTTTCCATTGGTGGGAATCGAACCCACGACCCCCGGCTACAACGCCAAAGGCGCAACCACTAGTCTACAGAGGCTGTCTCAGTATATTTTAACCCCTACTAAAATTATGATAGAGTCGCTGATCGGTATATATTATATTTGTACTTACAAAAATCTACTGACACAACATAGGTTCTCATTATTATTAATTATGTTAATAATGTAGGTATTTTATTTTATTGTGTTATTGTGACTAGTAAAAGTGCTAAATATATAAGCCTAATTACTGAAATAAAGAATTGAATTGACTTCTTTTCGTAAAAATAAAATAGAAAGTTGTGTTACAAAAAAAAGAAAAACAATTTTGTACAAAAAATAATACAAATTAAGTTTTAAGTGTGTATTGTAAATACACCATTTCTTTATGTACTTTTTACAGTGCTTATCCAAATTCTTAAAAAAAAAAAACGAATTTTAAGACTTTTAACACCAAACTAGATATTAACAAACGTAAATTCAATATATGAACATTTCTATTCCGTTGAAAAATTGTATTTACCAAACGAACAAACCAAAATCATAAAGAAGCAAAACGGTTCCGCGTGTCGATACTATATAACTCTCTTTTATGGCATCATTTTGCTGTAATTTGTGTTGTTTCTTAAATTCCAGTTATTTCTTTCTTTATCCTGAAACAAACGAGGAGCAATTCGCGAGCTCTCTGTTTAATGTAACCCTGCTGAATCCTACCGGATGCGTCGTAAAAGGAAAATATGAAGCAATTTAAAATTCAATTGCTTGAAACGTAAGCGAGAGATAGAAGTCGCTCTGCGTAACAATGAGCGGTTCGTGCATGCAGTTTTAACAGTGTGGACATTCATTTATGTATCTACCTAATGGCGTGACATTCACGTTTGAGTTTGTTTTTAATATTGATATAAGATAATTAATGTAACCCTATCGCATACGATGTAAAAGGCTAATTAATATACATCCATTTAATTTTCGATTGCTTGAAATGTAAGCAGGAGACAAAAGCCTAAAATAAATGATTTTCTCAATTGTATTGAGTGTCCGATGGTATTATTTGCCGATGATAGTACGGTAATATTTAATAGTTATAACGTTAATCCTAAGGAATATGAAAAACAAATTAACAATACGGTAATCAAATTGCCTGAATGGCTGCGGCACAATAATCTAAAAATTAATATTGACAAAACAAAAATTATGAATTTTAGTAATAGGAAAAACATGATATTGAACATTGGACATTTAGGAGAAAACATAAATAAAACCGATATAACGAAGTTCTTAGGATTAAACATTGACTGTAATTTAACTTGGAAAGTACATATTGACATCTTATGCAGACGATTTAATCAATTTTCATATGCGCTCTATAGACTATCTAAAGTCGTAAATCAGACTGCAGTTTTAGCTGCGTACCATGGTTATGTGGGCTCAATTTTAAAATATGGTGTCATGTTTTGGGGAAACTCTATAGATAAAAATATTGCTCTTGTAGCACAAAAGAAATGTGTCAGAGCTATTTGCCATATAAAACAAACGGAAAGCTGCAGATTGCATTTTAAAAAACTAAATATCTTAACTTTTCATTTATGTGTTTGAAACTGCTATGCTTGTTAAAAACAATTTAGATTTATTTACCTGTTACCGTAACGAAAGAAATGGTATTAAAATTAACTAATTAGCAACATTTAAGACTACTCTGTTTAGCAACAGTGTATTTGGTATGACCCACAGAATTTGTAATAACCTGCCAAAGGAACTAAGAGATATTTACAATTAAAATATATTTAAAAAAAGGCTTAACTTTTATCTAATTGATAAAGCATATTACTCCATAAATGATTATATAAATGACATAAACTGAATCTGACATGCATGCAATGATCTAAATTTGTTAACATTTTAAAAGGGTTTTATATGATTTGTAATAGATATAGGTATTATAATGATAATAATTTCAATATACCTATTGTGTTTTCATTCTGTCTTGCTGTCATTTTGTCTTTATGTGTTATTTGACATTTTTATTTTTGTAATTGGGATTGTAGTTTATATTTGTAATTTAATGTTTTTCTCCTGACATCGATATTTAATAATCATTTTGCACACCTCATGGGTAAATTCTGATGAAACTGTAAACATATTTTTTTTAACAACTTGTAAACTCTGAATTATGCAAATAAAGATTCATTCATTCAAAAGTCCTTTTGCATAAAAATGAGTGGCTTGTGCAAGTAGTTTTAACATTGTGGACATTCATTTATGTATCTACCTAATGACGTGACATTCGCGATTGAGTTTGTTTTTATTATATTGATATAAGATAATTAATGTAACCCTATCACATACCATGTAAAAGGCTAATATAAAGCCATTTAAATGACGATTGCTTGAAATGTAAGCAGGAGATGAAAGTCGTTTTGCATAACAATGAACGGCTTGTGCAAGTAGTTTTAGCATTGTGGACATTCATTTATGTATTTCCCTAATGGAAAAATTCATTAAACATTCGCGATTGAGTTTGTTTTTATTAATGTAGATATAAAAAATATAATGTAACCTTATCGCATACGATGTAAAGGGCTAATATAAAGCCATTTAATTTTCGATTGCTTGAAACATAAGCGGTAAAAACAAAAATCGTTTTGAGTAACAATGAGCGATTCCTACATGTAGTTTTAACATTGTGGACATTCATTTATGTATCTACCTAATGGCGTAACATTCGCGATTGGGTTTGTTTTTAATATTGATATAAGATAATTAATGTAACCCTATCGCATGCGACGTAAGAGGCTAATTAATATATAGCCATTTAAATAACGATTGCTAGAAATATAAGCACTTGAAATGTAAAGTCGTTTTGCATAACAATTAACGGCTTGTGCAAGTAGTTTTAACATGGTGGACATTCATTAATGTATCTACCTAATAATGTACCATTCGAGACTAAAATTGTTTTTATGAATAAGAAATATCATGTTTCAGATTCGAGAAAGTCGGAAATATTAACTAATTTTAATATAATTTCTCCAAATATCAGGCTGATTGATAATTCAAACCTTTTTCTACTTGGAACTCCTCTCACCGATCAGTCGGCTAAAACTTTCATATCTGAAATGAAAATTAAGCTAGATTTTTTGTACAATAACCTTTTTCATGTTCAGCCACATGTTTCTCTCCATCTTCTACGCTTTTGTTTCAGTGTACCCAGACTAATTTATTTCCTCCGTTGTTGTCCTCTTTTCAAAGAAAACCTTAAGCCATTGGATGAATGTGTCAGAACATGCTTGGAAAAAAATCACAATTTAAATTTTAGTGACAAAGTTTTTATCCAAGCTACTCTTCCTCTCCATCTTGGAGGCATTGGTATCCGCCGCTTTTCTGATCTAGCACTGCCAGCGTTTTTATCTTCCATCCATAGTAACCATGTAGTTCTGAGCTCATCAAAACTTTAACAATCCCCTCCATAGGTAATGTTGAGCCAGACCACATGGAAGAAGCAATAAACTTTTGGAAAATAACATGCCAGAGAGATGATCTTCCTTTGTCTCCTTTGACCCTTGACTAGCTGGGACAAGCAAAACTAACATTCAATAGCCTTTTTTCAAATTCTTCACCAGTTGATAGGGCAAGAATGTTAGCTTCTTGTGAGGTAGAGTCAGCATCTTGGCTTAAAGCCCTCCCCTCAAAAAACATAGGCACACTCCTTGACCAAAATTGTTTGAGAATCTGCGTCGGTCTTCGTATTGGCGCAGAATTATGTCAACCACATGTCTGTGTATGTGGCTCCTTTGTAGAATCGAATGGACACCATGGTCTCTCTTGCCAAAGGAGTGCAGGGCGTATTTCGCGTCATGCAGCAATTAATGCTATTATAAAAAGATCATTGTTTTCTGCTGACACCCCGAGCCTACTCGAACCTCCAGGCATTAGTCGTTCGGATGGTAAGAGACCGGACGGAATGACCCTTGTGCCTTGGGCCCGTGGACGTGCTATGATTTGGGATGCCACATGCGCAGACACTTTGGCTCCAAGTAATGTCTCAATTTCTTCCAACTCTGCTGGTGCCGTCGCTTCTAAGGCGGAAATCAACAAAATTCAAAAATATTTCTCGCTGCGTGACTCCTTTGTATTTCTTCCTTTTGCTGTAGAAACCTTAGGATCGTGGTCTCCGGAGGCCAAAAAGTTTGCCAAGTCAATTGGCAAACTACTTTATCAAAAATCCGGTGACCGTCGAGCTAAGTCATTTTTTCTACTGAAGATTAGCTTAGAGATACAAAGGGGTAACGCAGCGAGCATACTCGGTACTATTGGTAACACTGCAGGGTTGGAAGAAATGTATTATTTATAATTTTTTTCTTTATCTTCTATTTTTTTTAAATATATGTACCTATTTAATATTTTATGTAATGTTATAAATATGTTAATGTGTAAAATGTTAATTAATAAATAATATTATTTGGAATAAGAAATATATGATATAGGATAATTAAAACCGCCTTCGTGGTCTAGCTTCATTTGGCGTTTTATTCGTGGGGTTAAATACTCTACTACTCATGGCAACAACAATATTAGGAAGTTTTATCGATCGCCTGGACGGTCTTAGGGTACCCAGCGATGGGGTTTAATTTCCACCTTGTCATAGCCGATGGTATTATCACGAACAAGTGGCCAGCTTGTGTGGGTGTGTGGTGTTTGGATAGATCAATAGCCCATCTATAAACAATTTCTCAAGTTGGTTGAACAGACAGCTCAACGTGCTTTCCGAGGCATTATAGTGATGATTTCAAATAAATGTATATATTTTTATTAATTAAAAAAATCGTTGTTACACAAGAGTTTGAACTGATGGGAACCCAAAAACTGTTTTTTTTAAAAGTCTGAATAACTCTGTCACCACCCATACAAATCTAAAACAATTTAATGTTTGATAAAAGAGTATTGTCAGTACATTTTAGCATCCCGTTTCTCATATTAACTCGTACTTACTACTTTGTTAGTTTTTACTTTGACTAGTGAATTAACCGTTACCACGCTTTCAGTAACTGGAGCTTATTTGATCTACTTGTGTAACTTTACAAAGAGTATTTATAAGCATACTTACTTAACTTAATTAAATTAGTCTTTATCATATGTAATTCTGGTTCCATTTAAAGAGCTTTTCTCGGCTCATTCTGGGCTTACGGGGTTTACAGCGAAAAAGCATACCACGCTTGGTTACAGGAAAAATATTATAGAGATTTTAATAATACTTCTTTATGAATATGATTAAATACTTTAAGACAGGAATGCCTAATTAACACTAATTTTAATATAACATAATTAATTAATTTTAATATAAAAAATAATAAGTGGTGATATTTTTTTAGTAAAGAGCAAAAATAAATACGAAAAACCCATGAATTTTAGGGTACAAAAATATCAAATCTATAAAACAACAACTGTCAAAACTTTCCAGACGCATTCAAGTAGTTTTTATACAAATTGTAATAAATATCGATCGAAACCCTCCGAAACGTCAGTTCTAGTGAAATCTATTGTATCATATTCTATCGATACCCAAATGGAGCACGGCATGTGACCTTTTATCTACCTGATGGTAAACAGACCTACAAAGTTCATAAATGGGATCGATCAATATATTGTTGATATACAATATTGATCGCTCTTACTATGCTGGTTAGTACATGGCTAGCGATAAAGACTATTTAGTATTTTTAGTATTTGCATTACGTGTCTATTTTAATATCCTTGCTGCTTTATCGCCAAAAAAATCGTAACCGCATCATGAAAGGCGACTACCACCTCAACAAGAAATCGATGCAGTAGTTCCTAAAAACCGGTGAACCCACAGACTAAAACCGAAACATGGCTGGTGCACTTGACGGTTTTTGCATCTTGCATCGTATGGGCATCGGTACGAATCCGGTCGGTTGGTCTAACGAAGTTATAGAGGCCTTCCCAACCTAAAGAAATTATTGAGACGGTTTATTCTCAAAATATTAACTTTAATAAAATTTTGTTTCTGTTAGATCGATTAATTAAAATGGCTATAAGGGAAACCATTTTAAGGGCACTGCATTCGTAATCACGAAGTCTGCGTTCTCCATACGAAATGAGCTTTCGCATTTCCAGTAATACTCGTCCTGTTTGTCGTAGATTTTTATTTTTTTTCGATCTTTCCCTATTTATTAATCTTTCTCGAATATAAGTTTTTAAATATCATAATACAAAAATATTTATTACCCACAACAGAAAGATTTTTGCGTACAATTACCA
Source organism: Monopis laevigella (assembly GCA_947458855.1). Taxonomy (NCBI): domain Eukaryota; kingdom Metazoa; phylum Arthropoda; class Insecta; order Lepidoptera; family Tineidae; genus Monopis; species Monopis laevigella. The sequence continues at coordinate 16,458,981 of OX381587.1, forward strand.
ACATAAAAATAATAATTGAACTTCGACTAACAGCCAAGTTGTAATATTGGAAGTACGTTTGTGTGGGCCTAAAGTGGACTACAGACCCATTAAATAGGAAGTGTCTAACCACTGTTAATGCAAAAAAAGCAATGCAACTGGAAACAAACCAACCGCATGAAAGATGAAAAGTCATAATTCTTAGACATTTCATTTTCACTGCTGGTACAACAGATTGAAACAATGAGGATAAAATAAAGAATTCAATGTTGCCTTCAATTTCTAGGATCAAGATGAGTTTATTTTCTCCACAAATAACAACAATTGTTTTTGGATCTTTATGTGACATTATTTCTATCTGGTGGTTAGAAGATCTACAAAGTCCGTGAATGAAGTTGATCAATCAGCATCAGTAGTTCCTACTATGCCGGCTACGAACCCATTTCGTTGCTAAACACTATTTTTATACCATTTCGTTTCATTAAGTGTCCATTTTATATCCTCGCTGCTTTATCGTCAAATACTACTCGTTTCGTAACTGCACCCTGAGAGGAGAATACTACAAGAAATCGACGCCTACGTCTGAATCTCCTGCTAAATTTTCTGGAAAACGTATGACTGGTTTCAGTAGCATTTATTGATATTTTTTAATCTCTTTGTCATTTTTAGCGTTTAACAAAGGCATATGCATTATTTTGTTGACTTTTTCGGAAACACCTTATTATACTACGACGATGCTACGAAAAAACTTGTAGATGGATAGCTCGGGGCGATTGTATTTTGCCGCGTAGGTTTGAGTCCCACCCCTTCCAGAAGATTCTTTCTTCATATTACAATAAATTATCAAAGTCAAGTCAAAGCATTTATTTCATGTAAATCTTTACAGATATTTATGAATAGTAAAAAATAATAATTAACAATGAGGCCTTAGAGTGCGTTTGGTTAGGCAGCTATTCATTAACAAAAGAACGACAAATATTTATTAAACCTCGATATCAGATTTAGAACTTAAACGCGATGGAATGGAAATCATAATATGAAAAATACTACCGAACCGAACACACACCACATAACCAACTAGTGTAAGACTAGGTGGTTAGCGGATTCTATTGACCTGTCAAACATTATCTGCCATACAAGGGGGCTCCCTTGTATGGCAGATAATGTTTGACAGGTGTTTCTTGGTGGCTACCAAGACGACCAACTTCACCGTCTATATCCACGCCTTAAATATTTATTCTAAATAATTTATTAATAGTTGCTTAATAATAGTTTGCTTATAAACCTACAAAGTCCACGCATGGGGTCGAACATAATGTTGCTAAACAGTATTAATCGCTCCCGTCTTTGTCGCCGCCCATTTCGTAATCGCATCATTTAGCCGGTATAGTAGGAGCGATCAATGTTGTTTAAGAAGAATTATTGATTGACCCTATTCATGGAGTTTGTAGGTCTGTTCACCACCAGGTAGATACAAAGGCACATGCCGTGCTCCAACCTTTAAGAGCACAGCGACCTCGGCAAAATTTCATGCACTAGTCTACTAAAAATCCGGTGAACCCACAGAATAAACCCGAAACATGACATGACAGTTTTTGCATCTGTAGATATGGGCTTTGGCAACGAGACCAGTCGGTCCGTCTAGTGAAGTTATAGACCTTCCTGCCACCTAGTTTCTAAATTGATTATCTTATTTGTTATATTTTCGGGGAAATTAATGTTATTTTTTGTAGTAAACTGTTACGACAAATCCCTCCTAGATGATGTTAAATTGTTCCCATCATGTACATGGTAATATAATTACACCCTCATCAACACTTCAGAAGTTGTGACATCAACAATGTTCGTTATTGCGTTAACCATATTTAGTAACAAACTTGGCTGTTGTATAATTAATACAACTGATAACTTTAAAACTTTAAAAATTGATATTTTATAAGGCAAAATCAAAATTACCTATACCAAAGTTTTAACGGTTGGATTTTGGGAAAAGCATAGTCTTTTTTTTTCCTTAAAAGCAGACCTAAAAATCTATCAATGGGGGTCGATCAATACATTGTTGTTTAACAGAATTAATCGCTCCCACTAAGGCGGCTAAGTGATGCGGTTACGAAATAGGCGGCGACAACGGCAACAAAGATAAATTTGCATTACGAATCTACTTTAGTAGCCTTGCTGCTTTATCGTCAAATTCACTGTCCGTTTTGTAACCGCACCCAGAAAGGAGACTACCACCTCGACAAGAATCAATGCAATAGCCTTTTCAAAAACCGACTGGAACGTATTTTTACCATGAAACAAATACACTGCTTAGTTTAGTTGGAAATATTTACTTAGAACAAACATAACCAAGTAATGTACTATAAATTGTCATGATAAATTACAATTGTCACGTTTATGAAATAGAGCCCCAGAAATGAGTCGATGATGATGACGGCAAAAGGTCAGGCCTTTTGCCATCATCACGACATGACCATAGACCCGCAGTGTAGGGGTCGATCCTTAGTGTGGGACGCCTCCTGAACGGACACATTAGCTCCATCGAATCTACAGCTCATCTCTGTTTCCTCTGGGGCCGCAGCTCTTAAAGCACAAAATTTTAAATATGATAAATATTCCCAGCCTGCAGACCACTTTGAATTTCTGGCCTTTGCGGCACTTAAGTTTACTTAAGGTGACCAGCACCTGATGCTTTGTCATTTTCTTAATTATTGAGAAAATTATTAATAGAGAAATCAGGTGACCGTCGTGCTAGAGCCTACTTTTTCCAACGCATAGAGCTGGAAATTCAAAGAGGCTGCAGTCCTCGGCACCTGCGCGGCACCAGAAGAACACAATGAACTATATTCATTAATTTATTTTTGATTATTATTATTTATTGTACAAAAAAATTAACTGTAAGTATAATATAGACCTATTTTATTATGACTAATATAATGTTTTTTTTTTGTGTATCTAGCAGCAAGGATGAAAAACAAAAACATTTAATTGCTATTCTTATAATGATAAAAATAACAAGATTCGTCGGAGAGAAGATGAGTTTCACTATACCACTCATAAGCTGTAGAGTATATATAACTTAAAAATGACTGACTGACTGACATAGTGATCTATCAGCGCACAGAACAAACCACTGGACGGATCGGGTTAAAATTTGGCATACAGGTAGATGTTATGACGAAGGCATCCGCTAAGAAGGATTTTGATAAATTCTACCCCCAAGGGGATAAAATAGGGGATAAAAGTTTGTATGATAAAAAAATAACTATTCCACGCGGACGAAGTCGCGAGCACAGCTAGTATATTATAATTATCAAACATAAATATCTAGGTATATACCTATCTCAAAAACCAGTTTTAATAATGAAATTAGTTAATCTTTTTTTTTAATCATAGGCTTATGATAAATAATAAATATCAATATGATGAAATCACAGAGTATCTGCGGTCAACGAGTCCGGTATTCACGAGCGCTGGACAATGTTCCGCGAGTATGGCCAGCATATAGAACCGCCTTTGAGAAAATCCAGGCGAGGAGACATGTCGCCCCAGTCAAAAACGTAACAAAACCTATACTATTTCGACAAAGGACACTTAAAGCCCAGTAAACATAAACAATATTTACAGCTATCTGACTTTCGGTCCTTGTTCACCTCTCAATTATTAACCGAGCGACGTGCTAGAACCTTCAATGCATATAGGGTCGGAATTCAAAAAAATAATGAGGCTGCAGTTAAGGTACGCGGCTCCAGAATCATTTTTCATTGATTTAATTACTATTTTTAATATTTCACAAAAAGTTTGAAGTAAAGCATTATTTTCTACATTGTCACTGGGTTTCCAGTTAAGGTCTTACTATAGGTAATATTTTTTTATGAACCGATCAAGCCAACTTAAACTAATTTTAAAAACAAAGGCTTATTATCAACACTTTGTCACAGCTTATTTCGTTGGCGACACAAATTATTTCATTATATATTTTGCACGATATTCGGCGCCAACGGCACTACCCAAGTTAAAAAGTCTTAAAATAAGAAATACACCTTTTAAATAATTACCTATAATATTTTTCAAGGTAGCTTATAAATATTCCATATTTCGATATTCCGTCTCAATTTAGAATTCAGTGCGCTTAAAAGTAGAATTATTAATTCCCTAACGGCGGCGCCAGTTGCTTAAACATTTACTCCTTAAGATGAAAACATTTCAATTTGATCCTATTATACAATGCGCGCATTCGGTGGACTTAATTTTAAGTCTTTTGTGAACTTCGTTTTCGTTGAAATACATTGTAACGCCCAGCCCTTATTTTTTGTTGATAAAAATCCCTATCAGACAACACAAGGCGGCAACAGAGGGCTATGCCAAGAAAGATATGCGCAGAGTCTATATAAGTATATAAGATATCTCTATAAGGATAAAATCAGAATAAACACGAAGATATACGTAAATCGGTCCCTAGATCTATTAACCATTTAAAAGTTGCAATTAATATTTAATAATACTGACTTTTTAATTAAGTCAAGTTATAATAGCTGAAATATTTTGATTGCTAAAACCAGTAAAGTATTGCAAAAACGGGGAAAAAATATACCCTTTGAGAGCTTCCGTTGCGTGCTATGCATAAACGGTTAAAGTTCGGCGGCCGGCGTGGGCGCGGAATTCATCATATCATACAGAATTATACATGCCAAAATAATAAAAACTTACTATGAACTTATCAGTATGCTTTTTTTTATTTAGTAGAGGTGTTTGCTTTTCCACCGCAGTTCCTCAATAAACTTTATAAAAGTAAACTAAATTTTATAAACAACGAAATACGTGCTGAAAAACTTTTGAATTTCTTGCTTTTTGGTTTCTTAAGTTACCAAAACTTCAAGAAGGCGATGCTCGAATTTGTCTCGTCACATTACGGAGTTTCGTTTAGTTATAAGTTAAAGTTTTATTAACATTTTATTTTGGGAATAAGAATTAGTAAGAATAAAAAATATTGGCCGACAAATTATTTTGTTACTTACAAAAAGTTTTTACAAATTGTTTTAAAGTTATTTATATGCTGCCATTAGGTAACTTTTATAACATTTTCATATCCAAATAAATTATCAATGAGAATAGTGACTTAGAAATATATATATTTGTATATTTTCTGTTTGCTCTTCAGGGCTCTTTTATTAAATATATTAAATTAAATATTCATGTTTTTAATGGAGCACAGCATCTGGCTTTGACCTGGTGATAAGCACACAATGGAGTCGATAAATACATTGTCGTTTAACAACAATAATCGTTCCCACTATACTGGCTAACTGATGCGATTACCATAGGGATTAATGTGCATTACGAGTCTATTTAAATATATATATTCTGAAAGGAGGCTACTACCTGAGAAGAAATCGATGCCGGAGTCTCCCGAAAGCCTGTAAATCCATGACTAAAACCGAAATATGACTAGGTCACTTGCGTTTTTTGGATCTATATGGGCGGTATCGGGACCGGTCGGTAGGCCTAACGATGTAAAAGAGTATGAAGTTATAGTTACTTCAACTTTGTTTACCTTGGTTTTTAGTTAACTCTTTATTTGGAAATTATAATAATTCTCAAAATATAAGAAAAACGTATCGACTTGACTCGAATAGAATACAGACTAAAATAGACTATAAATAATAATATAACACCACATTATTTTAATTTATTTATTGGCGACACTCTTTGACTCTGGCGGCCAGGGTCAAGTAGTATTAAAAAGAAAACAGATTTTAATCAGAAAATTTATAACAAATGTAGGTTCACTCCTGGAAAGTTTTTTATGCTCTTATTATTTAAAATAATTTAGGAAGTCTACTAAAATAGTAGTTAACTATACAATATTTCAATTTAAATATTTTCTTTGCAGGTAATTTTGGGTATTCACGATGATGATCTGACATTGGTTCAATGTAGCAGGTGTATAATAAAAAATACCACAGGAAGTGTTATTGGAATACTTTTGGGGAGTTAAAAGTTGATGGTGCTGTCTGTTTTCTAAGCCAAGGTTTGCACTACAACAAAAGTGTGCCCGAATAATCTACAAGGTATACCTACTATAGATATATATAATATATATATACCTTGTTAACCTACCCCTGCTTAATTTATTTGTAATAATATTTTTTTCTTGCAGGAACATTTTAACATAGGGAATAATTCAAAGAAAGAAAGATAAAGAGTGAAATTACTTATTTGATGAGCGGGATCAGCAAGTCTATAAATCACTATAGAATGCAATGTACAGACCCTGAAGACATTGATTTGCGTCTACAATGTTTAACTACCTACTAATGCTCCAAATAGATTTGTTTTTAAGAAAATGGTTCATGAGCTCTTTTTAAATAAATCCCAACAACTGTTGAAGTAATCATTATACTGTTTATGTATAAATATGTGTACTATATGGTATGTAGTATATTGCATATGTATATGTGTATAATACATGTATTTGTATAGCATATGGGTATATATGATAATTAACTAATACTTTAAGGTAATTATAATTTTATTGCACACCTACCTAAACTTAATATTCTAATGTAAGGTTTGAAAGTTTTATAAATAAATAAATATTGATATAATATACTTTACTAACCAATCACTCAATTTGTTATTGAGAATGAAGGCATTGCATAGCTATGTTAATAAACATTTATATTTTAATATTTTTTTATAATTTTCTTACCCTTTTTATCTTATACATAAGTACAAAGAGTATGCAGTTACTAAACAGGGGGTAAGTTTTGTGATAAGGCAAAAATTTGTCTTATAGCCATTTACAATAATCTATATTTTTTTGAAGTATAGTAACTATACTATATAAAACGTGTATCATTAAGAACTTGTATTTTAAAAAATTAAAAACAAAAGTCAATAGAGTGCATACCTGCCAACAGAGCAATGGTGGCCATTTAACCGTTATTTTGTTTCATGTGTAAATGTCATCACTAGCTCCATACATATGTAGAAAAAAATCTTAATAAAATATTAAATAAATATACATTCTTTAATTTTTAAAATTCTATTTCATAATGAGACACCTTTATAACTACTTTAGCAGCTCTTATCCAAAAAAAAACCAGCTGTTTTGTAACTGCATAATTTATTTGGTAGCCTTCCATATATTATACCTACTTATATATGATACTACTTGTGTATGATATATTTTATTGGAGCATGGCATGTTATTTTGTGTCTACCTGATGGTAAGCAGACATACAAAGTCAATATATTCTTGTTTAACAACATTGATCGCTTCCATCAAACTGTCGAAAAGATGAGGTTACGAAATGTGAATTTGCAAGTTTTAATATTCTCGCAGCTTTATCTTCAATTTAATATCTCTTTCATAACAGCACTCTGAAAGGACACCCTTTATAATCAATGCAATAGTCGCCTGAAAACCGGTGAACCTATTGACTAAAACCGAAACATGACTAGGTCACAGCACAGCTAGCTAGCTACAATACTTATATTCATGTGAACTTAAAACAGACAGCTGGGCTCACTTTTTCGTTTATAATATTAATATGGGTATGGATGGAGTGTATCAAATCGTTTTTTATATGTATGTTTTTATAAACATACATATAAAAAACGATTTTACCCTAAAGATATATAAATAAACAACAACATCATAGTTAAATGTTAGACAGTTATCATAAAAACCCAACCAAGAGCCAGGTATTTTATTCTTAACTTATGTACCTACGAGTATATCATCATTTCGCAAATAGAACACCAGCAGATCTAAACGGAGTTTTTAACAAAGGTGACGATGATGACGCCGGTAAGAATAGTATATGTTATGTGACATATACTATTCTTACCGGCACCTCAATATACATATCTATATATATTGAGGTACCAGGCACAATTGAAATAAATAGATATTTTATAGTGCGAGTGAAAGGCATCTTGCCTAGGGGACGCCTGTGTAAATGGGGTGTGTTCTACTGAAACCTTCCCCTCCACGGTTACGTGGAAGTGGCGGTTGTTAAGGAAGGAGGCTAGCAATCTCGTAGCTATAGGGGGCAAAGACGAGTCGAGGAATTTTTAACCTAGGCCGCAGTGCCAGGCACTATCTAAGGCCTTTTCGATGGCGATGAAGACTCCAACCGTGGTTGCGCTACGTTTAGATCGCTCGCCGGGTGCAGCACCCGGACTAGTTGGAACATGGTACTGTGTCCCTCGCGAAAGCCAAATTGCTTGAATCGAATTTCGACGTAGCTCTTTAGCATCCGGAGGAACAGTCGCTCGAACTATTTAGCCGAGTGCAGAAGCAGGGTTGAGTGGATGAGGGAGGGCTAGGTATTTTGCACAAAGGCCTCCTTGGCCGAGATTATGAACTCCATAAGCTGTCCGGCGGCAGCCTCAACGTCTTGCGGCGTGTTTAGGGGACCAATAAAAGAGAACAGGTGTTGAGGTTCGATTTATATTGGTCTCAATCGGTTTTGTACCGCCCTCTCGCGGCGGCGACGTCTACCTTATTGCCCAGCACTATGATGCTGAGAATCCATATTGTAAAGCACTTCGACATGGACTGGGTTCACTATGGCTTGGGCCAGGGCGATGTCTAGGACGTCGGCCGCGTGATTCACCGCCGAGTCGTCGAAGAGGGTTGACAAGTTGGGAACCCCACGCGGAATGTTCCGCGTTAAGTCCCCGATCACCAGGGTGGGGTGTGGTCGCGTCTAGAAAAATGTCGGAAGTCTGCGGTATCTGCATAAATTTTAGGATTACGTGGACTCTGTTGGGTTTGGTAGGCCTTAGGGGCCCTTTATATACAGGTGAATAATATATATTAAAAGGATGTACTTTAAGCTAATATGAGGTTTTGCTGATCAAATCGAGCAACTTTTCCCATGGAACCTAACGTATATCTAACTGATGGTAAGTAGACCTACAAAGTCCAAGAACGGGATCGATCAACACATTGTTGTTTAACAATATTGATCGCTCCCGCTATATCGGCTAAATGATGCAGTTACGAAATGGGCGGTGACTTAGACGTATTTGCATTAAGAGTGTATTTTAATATCCTTGCTGCTTTATCGTCAACCCAATCCCCCGTTTCATAACAACACCATGAAAAAAGACAAGAATTATATGATTGTTTTTTTTTTTTTTTCTCTTTTTAGCCTTTTTAATACAGGGTGAATTTGAAAGGATGTACTTTAGGCAAATATGAAGCCCTTAAGTTTGGCTAACCATTTGAAAGAAAGAAAAAAAAACTTACAACAGTTGGTAGAGCTAGCAAAACTTAAGGTCTGAATAGGTACTGTAGAGTTAGGTATTTTCTAAATAGGTGTAGGTAACTACTCAGCCCTTAAGTTTGGCTAACCCTCTACCAATAAGTGTTGTAAATTAAACTTTTTTCTTTAAGATTTTATTAAACTGACAGCTCATTACTAAATGTTTAAGTCATAATTTTGGTCTAAAATTCATTAGATTGAACATTTATTAGACAATAATTAATACATTTATTATACTAGAAGCATGTAAAAATATATACATGATGACTTTGAAAATATGTACTTTGGGCACCTATATTTGTCTAACCTTCTACCAAACACCCTGCATGATGAAAGATTGCCATAACATGACTAATGGCCAATTCCTGTAATCATTGATTCTTAATCCCCATACTCAGCCGCAATTTTTAATGCAAATAACAAATCATTACCATATAGACAGACTTAGAATTAATAACAGACATAATGGAGTCTCTTCCAAATTAAGAGACTATTGGTCTTATTCATAAAAACTTATTGAGTCGTTGAAGAAAGGACACTTTAATTACAGAATGTTTAGTCTTATTATATGCATAATATTCATTTTTGTTGCTAAAAAAAGAGAAAACCTATAACTATAGTGTCCTTCAAGGACTCAATAAGTTTTTATGAATACCGGTTAGTATGCAATTTCTGTATATACATACCATTTACTTCATTGTCTGGGGGTTTACCAAAGAGCCAATCAATAATCGAATTGAAAGCCAAATGTATGGGATTTGACGTTTCTCATTGATCAGGCTCTACCCATAGAGTAAAATTCCTATACATTTTTATCCATCCACGCATCAAATTGATTGTCATTTGGGCTCTTTGGTAAGCCCCCTGTAGAGATTTACCTACCATTATTATTTTGATATTTTAATGCTAAAGAAAATAGGACAGAAATAAAATCAAAGTAAAATAACACTATAATAATAAAAAAAATAACAAATTAATATTATTCAACAAAACTTAAGTACATATATTCCATACTTAAATCTATATATAAAAGTATTAAAACCATTTCCATAGCGACATAGCTGTCCACTCTTTATAAAATTAGAAAGATTTATATCTAATTTTGTAAAATTGGTCAAAGATATTCAATCAAAAATTAAAGATTTAGACTCTTAGACCATCATCATTTAGCTTCATATAATGGTGTATGTTCATGTGTGTCCCATCTTAATTTGCCATCCAGTATAGTGCGAGGTGTGGTGGTAGTGTCTATGAGCAACTTCATTCATATAAACACTTGTGGAGGGCTCCATTTCCAAAGTTCATCTGCAAATGTGACAATAAAAAGAGGCATTGTATGAGGTTGTCAAATATGTTTAGGAAATTCAATCACTAAAAACATTTTTTTTAAACATTCAACATATTTTTTTAACATTTTTTACTTTGACAAAAACAAAATAGTGGTCAAATGAAAATACTGTTCACAAACTTAGGGTATCATTCAACAGAATAAGAAAAATCCTTGCTTTTAGAAAGACATATAGGTATTGTTTTCTCAGAGTAAGTTCAAAATTATAATATTTGTATGTTTTATGATTTCCGCATTTGTAAAACTGACCTTTCTATATATATAAATAACATCACAAAGTACCACACCATCAATATAAACAAATACAATGACCTCATTAAAGAAATTACTAAAATTTTAGCAGTCTTTTAAAACATCTTGCTCAACCTAACTCTTATGGAATGTGTTTCCAAGACGGCGCTGACAGTATCTCATAGTATTTGGTAAGGTAGTAAGGGTAAGTACTGAACACTACATGAAGTGTTAATATCACAAAGTGCCTTCAATTCACGGTCACAGCTACTATAATTTATCTTTGGATTAGAACTAAAGCAAACATTTTTTAGACGTTTTTATTTTGGTCAAAATGTACTAGATAAATAATAAATACTCACTATTCCATTATATCCGACAGCATTATAAATTGTTTATTACTCGTTCATAATCTTATGATCGGGATTTTGATATAAATATTAACTTTCCAGGGCGGCAGCGTATCAAAAAAATACACTTGATTCTACCACCGGCATTTTGATTTGCGATTCATTTATTAATTGCCAACCTTTAAGGAAAATCCAACAGCCTTTCAAATTGTACACTTGTTTTATTATCATCGGCATTAAATTAATTGGTTTTGATTTAATTTGTATTTTTCACGCCTTCCTGATCAACGATATTTACATTGTATAATATTGATAAATTGAAAACGTGTTATTATGTTAAGATTTCACGATTAAACATTCCTTTTCATTTTTGTCGGATATCAATTGCTCCGTATAATGTCACATTGACACAAAAGTATTTTTATCTTTGTCTTGGACTCTAGTTAGATAGAGACAAAGCTATTTCCGGTCCCGTTTTTGTATTTATCGTATCACGTACGTACGGAACTCCGTATATGATAACCTATGGTACCGATTGGGTGCAATACGTAACGTTTTTCGTCTTCACATTAACGGATGGACATACGTTAACGTATTTTATTGCAAAAACCTATGGTAGAGCCTCAGCATATTCAACTTACTTTTTAAAGATAACAGCTGAAGTTAATAAATGTTCATCTTTTTAAAAACATTTCTTATTTCTTTAAGAGTACCTAACTTTAACTCTTTAAAAAAGAGAATATCTAGGGCCTTAATTCCAACTTTTTTATTACTACCTATTAACTAATACATAAAAATATATAAGTATAGTTGTTCGCGACGTAATAAATAATAGTATAGATAGGAATTATAGATAGTTTTTATAGTAGTATTAATTGGCTTTATATAGTTTTATTGTTTAGTATTTTATTAGAAAATAGTTAAGGTTTTAATACTGTATAAATAGAATAGTTTATATAGAATATTCTAGAATAAGGTCTGCGTATTCGCTCTCGGAAAAAACCCGAATCGTAGAAACGTCTAGAATGAACAGGAATAAACGCGGCGGGTTGCTATTGGCTCCTCTCAAAAGTAACGGATAGAAGGGGGCGGGGCCTAAGCGACTATATAATACGAGTGGCGACCGCGCTGGCGCATACAGTACACGGATACAGCACAACACAGTACAGTACAGTACAGATATACAGTCAGTTAAAGAAATCAGTTCGGACAACCAGACAGCCATACAGATATACAGTTCAGACAGACATTCAGACGGACAACCAGGGAGCCAATCAGTTCAGACAGTCAGTCAGTTCAGTACAGTTCCGCAGTATAGAAGAGCTATCCAAGTATAGAAGAAACCACCGACTACAGTGATAGACGTCTGCGGTTTCGACGGATGGCAATATAGAAGCTGAACGAGTCTACATACATCTGCTGCATGACAGGCCGCGGTGAAGACTCCAACAGCGAAGACAGAGACATAGTCAGTCCGCTACAGTCACAGCTGATACAGACAGGACCACAGTTCGCGCCCGCAGTTGCAGCTGGAAGAGACTCACATGCAAAAGATAGTTGGAGCCCCAGCAAGAAGACGGACGGAGCACGAATATAGATAGTACGCGCCGTCCTGTTATAGTACGGGTCTTCGAACAGCCACAAGCGGCAAAACAGGCTACAGTGGAAAACTATAGTAAAGAATGTATTGTAAAGAATGTAAATATTTGTTTCTATAATAATGTACGTATTTCACTGTATCATTGTTTCATTACTATACCCAAATAAGGATCCACACGACTGACCGGTATCGAGCTGATCCGGAATAGGTGCAAGGGTCTAAGATCACGTCTCACGTGGTCCGTCCCGCACAATAGTGATGTTGAAGATGATTAATATTTTATTTATCACTTTTATTATTTTTAAGTCATAAGAATGTAATTGATAGAACACTAAATTTAATTCATAAGAATATTTTTTTTAAGTCATAAGAATGTAATTGATAGATTAGTGCCTCGGAGAGCACGTTAAGCTGTCGGTCCCAGTTTCACTATACCAACTTGTGAAACTGTTTATAGATGGGTTATTGAGTCTATTCAAAACATCGAGCTAGCCACTTGTTCGATGTAGACTCATACGCTACGACGAGGTGTGATTAAAACCCCTCCTCTGGGTAACCTGGGGCCGTCTAGGCGACCTCGGGCGCCGTAAGGCACCCGTGATGATATGTATGTATGTGATAGAACACTCATTACTTATACATTTTTATAAGTAAGGCCCTAAACATTTAGAAAATTAGTGTGCGACAATAAATTTAAAACATAAATAAAGCTAAAATTTACCATTTTATTATTAAATTTTTCCTTTCACTGCTACTGTAATTTAATTAGGTAATTATTAGCGTGCTTAATATGAAATGTATGGATTATATTCCAATAATTTAAACTTCATTCAGTAATTACCTATGATTACTAAATAAAAACCTTTTAATAAAGTTGGGGCACATAATAAATTTGGGATACATAATAATGTTGTAAAAGAGTAATTCTCAAAAAGTTGTCCCGTCATGAAATTGTCTAGAAATAGGTTTGTCACGAATTGTCAAGAAATAATCTTGAAACACTTTGGATGAGATTATACCACATGCTGGACAAATGGGGAAATAATAAATGTTAATTTTGTTAAACGAAAATTTATTTAGTCAACGGTGTTTGTGTATTTTTTCGTTTAACGCGATTTTTTTTTTGGTCGCAAACTATAGGTAGCACAGGGACCCTACCAGGAAGCCACATCGACATACCGATCGAAAGGCTTTTCCATACAAACTCATATGTTTAAAAAAATAACTAATTTGTATGGAGAAACAAAAAAATATTTATGTTTGCGAAATGTTTATGAAATTGTTCGATTTATCTTAGCTTCATATTAGTCTAAAGTACACTCTTTTAAAGTCACCATGTTTAAAACATAATATCAAAAGTTACGTTGAGTAGGTACCTATAACAAACTAACACCTTTTTAACCTACTGAACACATCCAAAATTTCTTGACGTCAACAAAATGTCACGAAATCGTGTGAGGAAATTTTGTGATGCCATCTTAATTTTATAATAATTATATTTACATAAGTATATAAAAAAATAAACTAATTCTAAATAACAAATTAAAGAAAATAAAAATATAAGCACCCTAAATAAAATAAAATTAAAAAAAATTCAAACTATAAATTACCTACTTACAATATAAAAAATTCCTCCAGGCCATTGTTCAGTACATTTGTGCCAAAATACTGGCATCATTTCCTCATTGAATTTCTATACTAATCTTTTCAGTGAGGAAGCTCTGGCAGCCCGTGGGTCACCAGAGACGTCGACTATTTTTTTTTAAATATATTTTATAACTACATACATCAAAACCATCTATTGAATTCGATACTCCAAAGTAAAAAACTTACATACAAAAAGTTATTGAAAATATTCAATTATAATATAACTTATTTTTTGTCCTCAAACCACGTCAGGAAAAATTTAACATTTCTAATTATTCTACGCGCGACATGCGAGATTTTCCGACTACAAAATGACAAAGCTATGTTGGTGTTTTTTATTGTGAGGTTGCCACCCACAAAAAAACTACATCAACTTAGGTAAATTTAATCCCAATTCGGTAAATGGCGTCAAGATATTTCTTAACGCCATTGTTACGCCGTGTTACGAAATTAAGCGAAAATACGGAGACATTGATTGTTATTAAATTAAATTTATAAATCAGATACCTAAAGCTTTTGAATAGCGTGAGACATTACTTGGCAGTAATTAGTTAGTTGTACAACGACTCTTAGTCCCTTCGGTAGGCTGTAGACAATATATATTAATATAAATTACATTTTTACTACCCAAAACAAAACGTTTTTTTTTAAGATAATGAATACCTGCAGCTGTAATTCTTCATCTAAAGTATTTATAAGAAACTCACATATCATATATCTTATTAATACGTGGTGGCCGAGTTGGTTAGACCTTGGACTTAAAAACACTTAGGTCCCTGGTTCGAATCCCGGTGTGTACCAATGAGTTTTTAATTTAAAAATTTATGTACATTTCTTTGACAACACCACTATAGTGCCTCGGAGAGCACGTTAAGCTGTCGGTCCCGGTTTCACTATACCAACTTGTGAAACTGTTTATAGATGGGTTATTGAGTCTATTCAAAACATCGCAACGAGCTAGCCACTTGTTCGGTGTAGACTCATACCATCGGCTACGACGAGGTGGGATTAAAACCCCTCCGCCGTCTAGGCGGTCTCGGGCGCCGTAAGGCACCCGTGATGATACATCACATATCATTACAGCTATACTTCATTTTTTACAGACACTATATTTTTGCAACATTTACGTTTTTCATAGCTTCATTTTGCTAGATCGAAATATAATCGAAAGACTTAAGTTAGACTTAAGTTTATATAAATCTTAGACCACTACGTCAAAATAAGAATATGTGCTAAATAAAAATACAAATTTTTTACTCAAAATATGTGGGATAATATTTTATTTTGACCGCCTTCGTAGACTTGTACTATTATTTCTTCTATGCTAGTGGTTGCGCCTTTGGCGTTGTATCCGGAGGTCGTGGGTTCGATTCCCACCCTTGAGAAAAAAAGAATAGTACATTTTTCTGGGTGTTTATAAAATATAATATGTACTAGTATTATATCGTTGTTTCTCATACATTAGTACAAGCCTAAAACTTAGTTTGTGACCAGAGCAATATGTGTTTGTGACCAGAGCAATATTGTCCTACATATTATTATTATTTATAAAATTAATGCCGTGCCCAAGTGTTACACATACATTACACATGCATGACCTAGGAATTTTTTTTTTTTTTTTTTTTTTTATTTATTTAACCAACAAAAAAAACAGAGTTGTACAAGTATTTCTCTGCCAAACTATACAAATAGTTTGTCGGCAGATTGCTCTCGTTACATGTTTTGACACTTAATTATAACACAATTTTAATTTATTTTTAATAGACACAAAACAACAATACATTTAACATTTAATACATTGAATCATTTAGATGAATTTTTTTATGTATTCAATACAATTCCACAAAATAAACAACAAAAAAAGAGGACAATCCGAATGATGTCTTTTTAGTTAGGGTTCCGTACTGAAAAAATTGGGGGGATTTTTTTTTATATTTTAGAAAAATAATATTATCTCAGTAAACATTTGTGAAAGTTTTTTTTTAATACTTCTACGTAATATAGATAGGGAAATAATCCCGGAAGCCGAATTAATAAACATTAATCCCGGAAATTTTTGTATCGATTCAAATTTTTGAACTATTATAAATTAATTGAACTAGAGAATCGAGCTTCTGAATGGATGTTTTATTTTTATTTCACTTAACTTAGTCTAACTAGGTACCTACATTTAATTACACAAAATATAATCGAGCGTGTAAAATTAAACCATTATTATATACGTGGTGGCCGAGTATATACGTGGTGGCCGAGTATATACGTGGTGGCCGAGTATATACGTGGTGGCCGAGTATATACGTGGTGGCCAAGTATATACGTGGTGGCCGAGTTAGTTAGACCTTAGACTTAAAAACACTTAGATCCCTGGTTTTTAATCTAAAAAATTATGTATAATTGCTTAACAACACCACTATAGTGCCCGTGTGTTATTGAGTCTATCCAAACATCGCGACGAGCTAGCTACTAGTTCGGTGTAGACTCATACCATCGGCTACTACAAGGTGGGATTAAAAACCTCTCCAGACCCTGAGGTCGTCTAGGTGGTCTCAGGCGCCGTAAGGCACCCGTGATGATTTTTATTTTATTTATTTGTTTAACTTCGTAAGCGTATTTATTTTACAATTATACAAAACAAAAAAACTATTTGCTATTGTATTTTGGTTACAGTAAAGTAAACATGTCTACCATGCGCGGACATGTTAGCCATGTTTACTTTACTGTAACCATATTCTATTTGTATATTAAACCCCGATTTATATGTATAATATAGGGCTTTACTAAGTATACAATACATTATTCAAAATGTACTACAATATGAGGGAAACTATTGGGTTTAAACCAGTCATCTTTTATACATATTAGGTACTATTGTTTTAACCTATGCCAATATCAAACCAATATTTGATTTTATACTATTCAAGCATTGGGCCTTAAATCTTCATCAGGACTGACACAGAAGCGCCCCGAATCAGTTTGCCTAATTAATAGGGGTTGTTGTCACCCCGTCTGGTTCCTAACCTGCCAGTCCAGTTCATTATCTCAATTAACATTAATTTTCGTGGCTTATATTCAATTATTCTTTAATTGATTCGATAGATTGAGACTGGCATTTCGTTTAACTATTTATGTTTCTTAGTTATTTTAGAGTTCTTACTATTTTTAGTAGGACACCCAAAATTATGGAATTTGCATATTTGTTTATTAAAACTAGATTAGAAAAACCGGTCTGACAAGAATATAAAATGAGGAAAGTCCTCATACGTTTTTGAAATATATACAACCTATTTAAAAACAAAATAATTGATGTTTGGTCCAGAACAAATTCTGGACCAACTTAAAAACTAGCGGACTTAATAATTCTTTCTTTTAATTATATTATTTTATTAAAGTTCTATTATCAATATTTATCGAGAGTAGGTATTGTACATGGGATGTATTTATTTTCGCTTCGATTTTTTTTTAAATTAAGCGCTGGTAAAACTGCAGTGAAAAATATTTTATATTAAGTCCGCCTATGTACAATTTTATTTTGAAATTTTGTGCAATAAAGTATTTTAAATACCAAATACAAAATTCAAATACAAAATTTATGTATTTTCCAATAATATGTAGCTACAATTTGACGAACCTCTTCATTTAAGTTAACAAAACCTGTGTTAGAAGAAGCCCGCTTTTTCAATTTAACAATTATTATCTAGGCATTGGTGAGTGGGTAGGTATGGGAAATTATGTATTGTGAGTGTGTGAATTCCTGTGTGTGAAACAGTTACATAATATGGTTATGTTTGTTTGTATATGAATGTAGATATACTGGCGTGTGTGTGTGTGTGTGTGTGTGTATATGTTGTCTATTATAGTGTTTTTTTTATACAAGTATAATAT
Organism: Monopis laevigella; assembly: GCA_947458855.1. Lineage (NCBI taxonomy): Eukaryota > Metazoa > Arthropoda > Insecta > Lepidoptera > Tineidae > Monopis > Monopis laevigella. The sequence goes on from OX381587.1 coordinate 16,477,299, forward strand.
TGTTCACAACAATACTGGTTACATATTATATTCGTACATAATAAATTATCATTGGGTTATACGTCATTTATGAATAGTTTCTCTGTCGTTTCATAGCCTAGAATTTTTAAACATCTGGAGTTTTTTTGCACTCATAATTTGTAACAGTATAAATATTAAGTATTCTATTAATTCTATTATATAGTGATATTGACTGTGAATTAAATTGTTTACAAGCAAAACTTGTGAAACATTTAATAGGTGTAATAACGTTGTAAGGATTTCCTTTAATTATAATGCTAGTTTCCGGTTTATTATTTTTATGTCCTTTTTATACAATTAAGGATATATAGTTTATAATAGATAATAGGTTAGTAGAAGAATATAGTTCGGTACTTTTAATAATCCCCTTTGTGCTCGTTCAACTTCAATAAATTTAGTTTTAGTAGAACCATCCCAAATTGTTATGCAGTATAGAATAATAGATGGACTAAGGGTAATGTAAATATAAGTTATAAAAAATATATTTAACTGTTTGGGTATATTAAAATGTATAATTTAATTTTGTTTGGATTTGAGGGATAATTATTAGGAACAGAAACCTTAGTAAAAGATCTAAAAAAATCTGTGACACCTAAAGTTCGTTTCACGAAAGAATTCATTTAAACTTTGGACAGCGTAGGGCTAATACGAGTGAGTCCTTTAAAGTTGGTTAATAAAAATAAAAAAACGAATCCTTTGCCAGTTTTTGCAGTTGTCCTTTGTTTTATAAAATTGTTAATTATTTAGAAATTGGTTTTGGCTGATGGGCTTTTATCCAGTGCTAAGTATATTAAAATAAATAAAAAAAAAACAGGACTAATAGCAGGAAATCAAACTAGGAATCATTTGATGTGACATAACCCTTATATTGTCTGCGTGGATTCAGAAGGGGCGGGCATTTACATTCAAGTATTGTACGCGAAATTCTAGCACTAAACGAATTAGTCTGTCTCTTACAATATTTTCATAATTATAAATTAATTAATAATAGCAGCTATATTGTAGCTGAAATCACTTTTAACTACTATCTACAGTATAAAGTTTAGCTGCCGGTTTTTCCCCATAATTCTTTAATTATTCAGTTATCATTTCAGTAACTATCTACACTGAGAAAAATATACCCAAGTTTTTAATATGAAATCAGCACCCGCTACGCGTAAATAAAAAACGACTAGGCGTCCGAACCAATAATTTATCCGTATTCCTTTCTTGCATAAGCATTCTAATATATCATTACTCATCCTGTTAAAATCGAAATGAAATTACAGAAAATAGTCGGAGTCACACGTTAGCAGGAAAGTTTCGGTAAAAGTTGACCGGCATGAAATGATTTGCATGTAAGACATCATGATAACTTATTGTTGCAACATTTAACATGAAGAGTTGTGATATTTTCCCACTAGAAGCGCCTCGTAGTATCATGATAGAAAAGGCATTAGTTTAACGACATTGCATTCGTAAAGACTGATCTTATCGGCGTAAAACTTAAAATTTATTGATTAACCGACGATTTTCAATTACATCAAATATCCATTTTTCTCAGTGTAAAATCTCTTATTACTTCAGAGATCCTAGAAGCTTCAATAACTTGTTTAGAGTACAGGCCGTACGATAGTCATTTCAAAAATGTCAAATGACCGACCAATTGCCGGTTTCAATTTCTCACAAGGTTTCAGAAATGTTAATTGTTATAAATTATTTTAAACCATATGTATGTATATGTATCATCGCGGGTGCCTTACGGAGCCCGAGATCGCCTAGACGGCCCCAGGGTGCCCAGCGGAGGGGTTTTAATCCCACCTCGTCGTTGCCGATGGTATGAGTCTACACCGAACAAGTGGCTAGCTCGTTGCGATGTTTTAAATAAACTCAATAACCCATCTATAAACATAGCATATTTTAAACCAATTGGAATAAAAAACGGGCTTTTCTTATATATGTAAAAAATCGTTATGTTTCGGTTTTATTTTGTGGGTTCACCGGTTTTCAGAAAACAACCTACTACATCTATTCTTGACGAGGCGGTAGTCTCCTTTAAGGGCTTTAAGAAACTTTGGTGCGACTATACGTATAAAGCAGCTATGATATTATTATTGGACAAAGCATCAGACTGAAAAATATTATCCATGTATCCATACATTCAAAATATATTACAAAATTCCAGACGAACTAGCAGTTTCAGCCTATAGACCAGACATACTGGTATACTCTCGGAGAATCCATGGATAGCTAAGAACATTGTCTCTCTCATAGACTCCGAATGCAAATACGTCTTTGTTCGCTACCCACAACATAAACACATCATTTATCGAGCAATCAATGTTGTTAAAATACAATATGATCGACCCATTCATAGACTTTGTAGTAGATAAAAGCTCACATGGCGTGCTCTAATAAAAAACAAACAGTAATTTTACCCAAAAATCAACAATTTAGTCATATTGAGGTAGGTAATGTCCCTCGACGCCATACAAAACATCAAAGCAAACCCAGGGAAGCAAGTTTGGCGGAGTATGTACCGACGAATTAAAAGTAATAATTAATTAGACCCGGCCTCCAGCTCGCTCGTTAATTCGACTTTTTGCCGCCTTATTTCGCGTTCCTTTGAGTTTGCGGAATGGAAATTCAGTTAAAACAACGTGGCCCAACACGGTTTTTGCTAGCTCAGCGTAGGTATTAAATATTCGCCCGCAGTTTAAAAACTTACAGTTGACCTATTTCATTAGTTAGTTCAATAAGTTCATGCGTGTTAATAAAATCATTTTTATAAAAGCATACCAAAGAATACTAACACGGGTGCCTTACGTTTTTTTTATTTTTAATAAACCCAACAATATTTTTTATTTATACCTATATTGGAGCACGGCATGCATCCTGATAGGAAGTAAACCTACAAAGTCCATGAATTGATGATGAAGATCAATACATTGTTATTTATCAACGTTGATCGTCCGACTATGCCGGCTAAATGATGCGGTTACAAATTAGGCGACGACAAAGACGAATTTGCATTATAAATCTACTTTAATATCCTCTCTGCTCTATTTATATAATGCAACCTGAAAGGAGACAAGTCAATATATTGATGCAGTAGACTGAAAAATGGTGAATCCACAGACTAAAACCGAAACATGACTAGGTCACTTAACGGTTTTTACATCTGTATGGTCGGCAACGAGGCCGGTCTGTCGGCCTAGCGAAATTATAGAAACCTATTCTCCTCCTATAAACAGTGGGTAAATCTAATTTATTCCTCAATTTGAAAAACATTTTACTTTTTGTAATCATATTATTTTTAACCATCAGATTTCCTGGGCGATGAAACTGGTTTTAGTCTGCGGGTTCAACGGTTCTCAGGAGCCTAGAACACCGATTTCTTGTCGGGGTGGTAGTCTTCTTTAGGACTCGGTTACGATACGGTTGGTGTAACCGCCCATTTCGTAACCGCATCATTTAGCCAACATAGTAGGAGAGACCAACGCTGTTAAACAATAATCAACCCCATTCATGGACTCCGTCAGTTCTACTTTCCATGAGATAGATAAGAAGTCACATGCCCGTGCCCCAATAAATAATAAAAAAAAAACATCTATTAGCAAAATGTAACTAAAATAGCGATGGGATTCGAGGGTTATCCGCCAGTCGACTAAAATTTTAGTTGGACGTGCAATTGAAATTCTCGGTTAACGTACACACCACTCAGTGTAGGTATATAAACGTAATAGAGTGCGCTATATTAAAATATAATAATTTTAATTATATTTTCAATATTTATTAATTATATTTTCATATTTATGCATGCATGGTATTGTAAGATAGCACAATATCTATACAAAAGTGGTAACTATTTAAAAATAACGGTAATCATTTTTTACAAAAGTACCTACTTATCTATTTGATTTGAGCACGGCATGTGACTTTGTATCTATCTAGTAGTAAGTAAACGGATTCACAAAGTACACGAATGGGTATTTTGTGAATCAACCTATTTCTCATACATCGATATGTCGATGGATAAGAAATAGGCCTGGACAAAGCCGAATTCGCGTTTATATACTCCTTGCCTTATTTTGACCGATCTCGGCAAGCATCAATGCAATAGTAGCTTGACTTAAAAACAGTCATAGACTAAAATTGTTATCGGTTATCCAATTACGGCACCCGGGACCGCTTAGACGGCCTCATGCAGCCAGTGGAGGGGTTTTTTTCCACCTCTTAGTAGCCGATTGTATTCTATTTTGTAGTGAAACCGACAGTTTAACATGCTTTCCATTTTGGTGCAACTCAGCTTAAGGATCGGATTAATAGTCGTTGCTTAGCTTTTATATATACAGTTTGACAATTGGAAGCATTGGCAAGGCATTAGCACTTGCTTAGCAACGACTATTAATCCGACCCTTAAGCTGAGTTGCGCTAACTTTGTTGGACTTTCTGTAAATTTAACAAATAATCAGCGTCGTATGTACCAATTTTAGCAATTCGAAGTACGCCAGTTTTACTTTAATCGATACATTTACAGAGATTTTGTTTTGGCGCAACTCAGCCTCAGGGTTACGAACGAAAAAAAGGGAAGAGGAAAAATAAAAAGTATATTAGGTACACTAAAGAATGGTGCAAAAGGACATGTATCCAGATCTGTAAAATAAATATTAAAAAAAAAGTTACCGCAGTTTATATAAATCAACCTTACTTTATTTTTGACAAATACGTCGATTACTATCCATCTATCACCCGTTTAAGACGACTTGTAGTTCCAACCAATAACAATCGCCTTCTAGGTGAGAGAACCAGCCGTAATTTAAAGTAAAATATAAAATGTTTATCGGTGTCTATATTTGTAAAACCCCTGGGTATATTGCTTCAATGACATGGTGACATGGATTTTTTTAGGTAAATATTTTTCTTTTTAAATATAAATATTTATTCATGTATTGGTTACATAACCCATAATACTGCGATATCAATTTAAAAAACATGAGTTTTTAGTTCTATTTATTAACAGATATACAAATAAATAGGCTGAATCAGCAGGACTGGATTATATACCTACTAGCTTTTGCCTGCAGCTTCGCACGCATTAATAAGTTAAAAAAAACTGTTGCTTTAATATTCCAAATTTTAATTGTCTATCTAAAATGGTTAATTTATTTATAATTGCTACTGGAGATACTCTGAGCAAGGAGTACCTTTTTCAGAGGATCAGCAATGCGATCCAGCGTGGTAACGCAGCTATTGTCCTTGGCTTTAGCTTGCGCCCATCGTCTAATATTCAAAACTCTTGTTTTTAATTTGTAGGTATTATATATATATATATTTTTTTTTTTCGTAAACTACCTACCTCAAAGTGAACACGTACTTCATTTCTCGTCTGTTGTTTTAATTGTTTTATAGTGTATAATGTCTTCAAAGAACAATAAAAATTTTGAAGAGAAGATTATAGGATCAGTTCTTAAGGGGGAATTCGTATATGTGACGTCATCACCTTCTGTCAGATTTCACTCAAAAATGTTTGAGATTGTTTCTTCAATTTATTCTAACTGTGGACAGTTGAGCCCAAAAGTCACTCTGTTGAAATTTCATTGTATGGAGTGTTACAGTTTATTATTTTAGATATCTACTTTTAGAAATCTTACCATTTTATTTTAAGTAATGTATTGTCGAAATATTCAAGAAATGTAATTTTATATGTTTCAATAAAATTGATGTATTACTATAATTTCCAGACATGCGTACAAAGTGTGATATACTGGTACATTTTATTGATATATATTAATTTTAACAGTTTAAATTTGTTATAGGGCATTGGTAAGAGTGACTATTACTAGACTGCGCTCCGTAATAAACTAATTTATATTAAACAAAACTTTTTTTTATTTTGGACTAATTCAGCCAGTCTAAGTATTTATTTAAAAAAAATGCTGTAATATACATTACTAAGGATTGGGGTCTGCGTCACTTTAATCTACTTACCCATCTATCTACATTAAAAATATTCCGGAGTTACCTAATTGGAATAATTTTATGTAAAATATTTTATTTTAAATAAATTAGTTTTTTTATATTAAAATAACTTAGATACACATACATTTAAATTTATATACATAACTTCTACACGGCCTCAGGGTACCTAGACTCAGGGTATTCAAAGCAATCATAATCTCTACATTATATATATATATATATTAATCAATTATCTGTCCGTTTGTTTTGAATTTGTCTCTAATTAAAACTCATAAAGCTTAAATATAAAAAGATACGTAGGAAAATATGAAACAAAAATTGACATTTAAAATCTGCATGTACTAAATTATGCAAGTTAAGTATCACGTCCTTTCATTTTACAAAATATCTTCGATTTACCGGTTTTGATCACCTAGATATTATACCTATGTCCATTCTCAATAATTAGTCTATCGTTTTTTGACATAACATAATATATTATCATATAATTGACCTTACTGTTACACCATAGCCTACAAAAATATACTCTTCATACATTACACACACGCACCATACATACAATACACACAGACATGCGCTACACATATTACACCCATACACATTCACTTTTATCAATAATTCTTATAAACTTTAATTACTTACCTACCAGCGGCCATATTCTGTTTCATATAACGTGAGCGTTAGATTGTCAAAATAACGATTTCTGTTATTAGCGCGATCTCCTCCAATCAGAAAAGGTTAACAACTACTTTGATTGGAGGAGAACGCGCTAATAGCGGAATTTGTTATTTTGACAATCTGACGTTCGCGTTATAAGAAACAGAATGTGGCCGCTGGTAGGTATATGTATAAAATTGTAAAAAATAAATACAAAAAACTTTTCAGCGTTGGAAAATGTTTTTTATTTAAATATTGTAAAAATGCAATATTATTTTATAAAAGCAGCTGTCACTATTTAAAAAATAAATATTGGTTACTATTATAGTTGTATTCTGGACACGAGCTCTCGGTCTAACAGAAGTATTGTCATACTTAGTAGGTGTGAGACCACCTACTAAGTATGACAATACCCACCAATAAATACATGAAAAACTATTATTTACATTTACAGACAAATATCATATAAACTATCCGTTTATTATCCGTCAAAAAATATAGGTTGATTATAGAGAACGGTCGCTAGTTATGATGTGGATCAGGCGTGGAATTTTTCGATTATCGAGACGGTAGTCTCCTTTCATGGTGTGGGTAGTATAAAACGCAGTAGCAGTTAATTTGTTGAAAACTCAGAGACCTGGCATTCCACCAATCATGTGGGAGAGACAATGTTCTTAGCAAACCATGGATTCACCGTGCGGGTGCCGGGTCCATCGCGTGGTTGAAAGGCAGGGGAATGAACTGCAGCGTTCCCGGACTTGAGACCGCGAAGTAGGTTTAAAGGCCTTTTGAACTCTCACCTGGTGGGCGATTCTCGCGCTTTCGAGATTCATCTCGGTTCGAGATTTTTAAACGAAAAATGACTAAATATGCCATTTTTCGTTCAAAAATATCGAACATTAAACGAAATAAATAATAAATATTAATTAATAAACAATAAATATATAAATATTGAACGAAAAATGACATATTTAGTCATTTTTCGTTTAAAAATCTCGAATCGAGATGAATCTCGAAAGCGCGAGAATCGCCCACCTGCACTGTGTTCACTACCCTCTCTACTCAACCAAATATTATATGATCCTGTTAGCGCCATCCTGGAAACACGCTCCATAAAAGTTCCGACGGCTGTTCTCGGAAGGCCAAGATCCTTCAATAGACGGTGCAAAGGCTTTGCCGGAATTCCTCTTCCGTGTAGTTCCGACGGCTGTTCTCGGAAGGCCAAGATCCTTCAATAGACGGTGCAAAGACTTTGCCGGAATTCCTCTTGCACCAACTTCCACTGCTAATAATTATTTTTTAGCGTAATATTTTTAATATGTATTTTAGTTTTATACTTAGCGTAAAATAAATCAAACAATGTTCTAGAAATTGCCCACGCCAGTTTCTAAAACACAGTTCGAATTATTCTATGCTAGAAATTATTTATTATTATTTCGTATTGTTCTTTTTTATCGCCGCCCACTTGGTAACAGCATCATTGGCCAAATGAATCCATAGGCCATAGTAAATCGGTCTAATTCTATAGAAATTACATCGTATTGGTCCCTATTCATAAATATTGTATGTTTGTCATGAGTTAGATACAAACAGTCACACATGCTATAATAAAAAAAACTTTGATTTTGTAATAATATTAATGATGATAAAATAAGACAATACATTATTATGTTAGTATTTAAATGTTAGGTAGATAATAAAATTGTTGAACTACTCTGCCATTTATAAAAAATAAAGTTTTGGATAATGGATGGAACCCTATTGAGCTTTGCTTTGGACATATATAAAAAAAAAATATTAAAAAAAATAACAATTAAAATAAATAGGTAAAATATGTTTAAAAATTGTAAAATAATGTGCGCCCGACGATACATTTTATTAAAAATATAAAAGCGACCAAAATAAATAGCTGTTGCGTAGTTTTAGTTACATAGGACCGTCTGTCTTTTTTTTTGTAAGGTTATACTGACAGTGACAGTTGGTGAAAATTGCATATTTATTTTAGCTGAATCTGTAGTTAATCGTGTTAAAAGGTGTAAAAACATAGAATATAATCAAAATAAATATGTACTTGTCTTATAAAATTCCCACAAAAATCTCTCCATACATTTTTAGAATACATAATAAACTATTGATATCTATTTTTTTACCACTATAAATTGTTGTAGTTTTGTCGCTTGCAGCGATGTTAAAAAGTACAAAATTTTCATGTTTTGGAAAATATAAATACATTTTTTATTGAAATAATATATGGGAGACTATATTAATCTCTTCATACATTTCAAGTTAAAGAGTTACTATTTGCATAATAATAGTTGTCTGTGAGTATCGAGTAAATTTCTTTAACAAACATTTTTAGTTTTGTAGTTCTAGATTTTCAGAATACAGCCTTAACTTGGAGCTCAAAATTAACGCACTTACGGAACTAGTTAAGTCGCAATCAAAGATTATTGAAAGTTTAATCGACGACAGTTTGTGCGAAAAATGCCAAAAAAGAAGGTATATATACCGGCCGCATCACAGGTGAGTTGCGTTATACACAAAGCTGCCATAGCGACATCTGCTGCGCCTATTGCAACAACAGCGTCGGTTGATAAAACCTCAAGCGAAGCATCAATCCCTGCGCAAGCGCGCGCACGAAGAAATGCAAGTCGTTCTATAACAGCCCGTAAGATGGCGCCAGTAGCTGTGGAACGTAACCAATCGACGAGAAATGTAACAACGATATCGGATAAGTCGAAAACGGATTCACAAGCAACCACACAGGGTGAGATCGTTAGTAAAGAAATTGTACCAAACCAGCCTGATTTATCATTATATCGTCGTCATAAACTAGTCCTTAAGGACGCACCACTTAAAGCTATTGGTGGCGAGGATGATGTGCTGAAGACCGTCGATATTTTGAAATATATACATGTCTGGGGTTTGAGAGCATCAATTTCAATGGAGAATGTTATTGATTTTTTGGGTAGGAAACGGGTTTACGAGGGGTATGAGGTGATAAAATTAAATATTAAGAGTACACGATATTCTTCCTTTAAAATCGGCGTCCCCGAACATTTTGAAGAATACTTCCTGGATGTCAATACATGGCCGGCCGGGGCTCGTATGTCTAAATGGCAGAATTTTCGCGAATAATATGAAACATAAGTCTATTAAGGGTAGTAAGGATGAACAATTTTATTATAATATTTTTTATCAAAATGTTGGAGGAATAAAACTGAAAATTCGGGAGGCCGAGCATTCAATTTGTTGTTTGGGATCTGATGTCATAGCCATGACTGAAACGTGGTTCGACGACTCCGTGTTCGACAGCGAAGTAGTGCCGCCTGAATACAACGTCCTGCGCCGGGATCGTCGCGACGGTAGGCGGGGGGGCGGTGTGCTGCTGGCGGTGCGCCGCTCCATCAGTATGCGCCCCCTACCTCTCCCCGACTTTGAAGCGCATAAAGACTTTCAAAATGTTGAGTGTGTTTGTGCTTCATTGTCCCGCAAAGGTACAAACGTTATATGCTGTGTAGTCTATTTACCGCCGCGTGTGAGCGAATCGTATTACTATGCGTTTTATGAATACATTGAAAAACTTCTTAATATTTATAACTATAAAATTATTATTTTAGGTGATTTTAATCTGTACTCTGCATCAGACGATGTAAATAATGGCTTTGAGTATTTCACGTCGTACTGTGATCTTAAACAATATACCTAATATTATTCCAAATAAATTAGACCGATTCTTAGATTTAGTACTGAGCAATCTGTCATCAGGTTCGATAACAGTAAGTACATCTAGTGAGGGAATCTCTAGGGCAACAGGTTACCATCCTCCCCTGTGGATAGCTATGGGTGTCGCGCGCACGCAGCGTTTGGTTAACGCTAATGAAGACTGTTTGGAGTCTGCAAGCGAGTGGAATTTTAGGAAGGCTAATTTCCCTTTGCTTTACGAGAATTTACTTAATATTGATTGGTCAGAACTGTTTAATATTGATGAATGTGAATTAGCTGTTTCTTTCTTATGTGATAAGATTAACGCCTGTTTACAAATAAGTGTGCCTAGGAAAAAAAGATCTGGTAACAACTGTAGGTATCAATATCCTGTGTGGTATGATGCTGAAATTATACGCGATATTAAATCTAAATATTATTATTTTAAACTATTTAAGTCAACTAATAGTGAAAGCCACTATTACAAGTTTTCAGAGTTAAGAAAGTTGGTTAAAAATAAAATTAAAAGAGGATTTAAAAGATATACGTATGAAATGGAAAGTTCAATTAAAAAAGATAGTAGGATGTTTTGGTCGTATATTAAAGATAAGCGTAAAACTTTAAATGAAAGTGATTTCTCGGCTCCGGACTCTGAAGTAGTCAGAGACTTCGCAAACCACTTTAAAAGTGTATACCTAGACTGGGAGCCAGAACTGGATGTGGATAGGATTCTTAAGGAAGATCGAGGTAATAGTGGATTGAGTGGTATAGCTATCGATACTATCTCGTATGAAACCATTATCAAGGCTTTTAAGTCTCTTAAGCCAAAATTCTCATGTGGCCCAGATGGCATTCCGCCAGTTATCCTACGGGACTGTCGTATGGTAATCATTACACCTTTATTATATATTTATAATCTTATTTTAAAGGTAGGTCGATACCCTCACCATTGGAAGACCTCAAGAGTGATTCCTATCTATAAATCAGGTGATCGCGCTCTTGTGAGTAATTACAGACCTATCGCGATTCAGTCTCCATTTGGAAAATTATTTGAAAGCATCCTGTATAGCAGTATTAGTAAGCAATTACGCCCCTGGTTTACGGATGCTCAACATGGATTTCTACCAGGAAGGTCTACTACCTCAAATTTGTTGTCCTTCGTGACCTTTGCTACGCCCGTTGTGGACGCTCGTATGCAGGTAGATGTGGCTTATTTTGATTTTCAAAAAGCTTTTGACAGAGTAGATAATGACATATTACTAAGAAAGATGGCTTCTGCAGGTTTTAAGCCGCAGCTCTTACGCCTCTTTGCTAGTTATTTTTCAAATCGTATGCAGTATGTCCATTATGGTAACTCAAAGTCTAAACCGTTTTACACCAGATCTGGCATAAGTCAGGGCAGTAACTTAGGGCCTTTGGAGTTCTTAATTTTTATAAATGATATCGCATAAGCAATCCCTAAAGAATGTCTAGTACTGCTATTCGCTGATGATGTTAAGTTGGCAACATCTGTGAAGACTCAACTGGACTGTGAGCGGTTTCAGCAGTGCATTGATAAAATACACCAATGGAGTATCGAGAACTGTCTTGATCTGAACATTGGAAAGTGTTCACTCATGACATTCTCGCGCTCTGAAAATCGTATTTGTCACCAGTACACACTTGCTGGAGCCCCGCTTTGTCGCACTACCGAAACGGTTAAGGATTTAGGAGTGTTATTTAGCAGCGATTTGAGTTTTCACACGCATATAGTAAAGATGTGTGTGAGAGCTAGAAGAAATTTAGGCTGGGTAATGAGACAGGCTCGTGATTTTTCTGACCCGGGAACATTTGCAGTGTTGTACAACTCCTACGTTCGCAGTATCTTGGAGTTTAACGCGTGATATGGAACCCAAGAGAATGTACATACACACTAATGGTAGAAAAGGTACAAAAAATGTTTCTAAGAAGCATGTATAAGAAAGTTTATGGTTACTACCCGTTCATGTATCCCACATTATTTATTTTGGGAATGCTCAATTACAACTCATTGGAGTCAGGCGTAATGTTGCGTTGGTCACTTATATTTTAAAAATTTTAAGAGGTTATATTAGTCTGCCAACAATATTAAAACAAATTTCTCTGTTTGTACCAAATAACTACTGGCGTGCGCGCAGACATTCGCTATTTGCCGAGATGAGTGCTCGCACATACCTACAACAGCGTGCTCCGGTGCCTCGCGCGATTAGTTTGTTGAACAGAATAGGGCAAAAATATGAGGAATTTGATGTATTTGCATCATCTAATGCTGAAACCAACCGGTTCGTACTGAGATGCTTGGAGCCATTATAGTCAATATAATTGTATTATTTAGAATAAGTAAGTTCTGTTATGTACAATTTATAGTTTAATAAATAAATATATTTTTATATAGGTAATTATTAGATAATAAATTTTGTATTTTTTTTTCTCATAAATGAAATAAATTGTATTTATATTCTCAGAATTATAATTTCTATTGTAAGAAATATTATTTATATTTATGTATAAGACTTTCCCATATTATACCTCCTATTCCACCTTTTTTTCTTTTGTTGTATGGAACCCTAAGTGCGCAAATAGAATTTGCACTGGACTACTATTTTTATGAAAACAAAAAGTAAATTAGACGTAAGAAATTTTAGCTTTAGTCAATTTCTTACCTACCCAATCATTTAAGCAGTAAATTTGATATAAAATGTAAACTTTTAAAGGAAAAAGTTATATTCCTCAAAAAGTAAATATAAATTCAAACATATTATAATTTTGATACAGTTTATGTCATTTTATATACACGCAACTTTGATACATAGGCTACTTTTTTCTTTCTGGTTTATTTTTAAACTTTTCCTTAGAAACTCTTAAAACTCAAACAACTTATATATGTATAGCTATATCGAAAAGTGATATGCCCTTTCCAGGGTCTCAAATTATCTCCGTACCAAAATTCGTCTAAATCGTTTCAGTGCGTTAGTATGGGTGGATGGAAGTATCGCTTATATTTAAACTATACAAGAGGAAAACTCAAAGGTCTACGCTACACATAAGAATAATAATATAGGACATAAAAACATTACTCTGGCCACGAACTAAGCTCTAGGCTCTTACTATGTTTACCAGAATCAACGATACCATTTTTTATTGTATTTTATTAAACACCCAGCCAGTTGTTGCTATCGTCCTTTTAAAAGGACAGCAGATATATAAAATTATTGTAAACAATGAAGGTAGTTATTAAATAATTATATATATTCATTAGACACGTTTCTAGTGTACGGACCAGTAACTTAATTATTTTTTTCGGATTGAAATAGCGTCGTATTTTATAATATAATTTTATAATTATCTTTTTATTATGGAGAATACAAGGTATGTATTTAATGTTGCCATTATGTTTAATTTTTTAAATAACTATAAAATTAAGTAAAATATAATGATTATTTTCGATTACGAGTATTTTTAGTTTTTCATTTAGATTAGAAATATATAATTAACACAATTTTAATTACCGTCCTTTTAAACAACCAATAGCAATATGTGCTACTATGATAATAATATGTCATATATTTTTGAAAGCAGTAAAAGAGATGGTCATGGCCTTTAACGATACTACATTGCTGATATCACGGGCGAGGATTCAGGTGATGAAAACCAAGTAAATTTACAAAATTTACGGTCACAGATACAGGTCCAGGGTGAGTTCTCTTTCCTTTTAGTGATGAGGATGATGATACGCCACTAATACAGCTATCTAATCGCATACGCGTAGCTTCAGAGGAATTGGATCAGCGAGTCTAGATGTGCTATTCCGAAAAATAAAACTTATAATTTGATTTTACGAGACATACAATATAGTTTTGAGCATACAGATCATAGCCCATTACAATACTTTAAATTGCTGTTTGGCGAAGATATTATAAATATGTTTGTATACTATACAAATTTGTATGCAACCCAAAAAATACAAACAAACCCGTCAATGTCAATACAGATGAAATACGGTGCTTTTTAGGTATTACTTCTTTACAGTGGATATGTCGTTCTGTATAGAACATGTATATACTGGCAAAACTCTGTGGACTGTGGTATAGAAACCCTATAAGATGTAGTTTTGAGTCGGAGCAACGCGTTTTATGGCAGTATTCAAGTTGCTTGATAATGGCTACTGTAGCATCACACGCAGCTATGATTCAGCCTATATCAAAAGTAAAAGAGTGTTCAAAGCATAGTAAGTAGTAAATGCGAACTGTTAGATCAGCTTTCTGTTGTTAAAAAATATAATAAGAATATGTAAAAATATAATATAATAGATCTGATTAAAATATCGGTATGTACAGAACATTCATAAAGAGTAAGAACTTCTCTTTGATTTGTCACAGATTGGATATGACTTGTATAATTCTTGGCTATAAAAATAATGAAGGTGAAGATGATTTTCTTCACTTGCGCAGAAGTGTGGCAACAGTTCTTCTAGAAACATATAAGAACGTGTCTCCAATATTTTTTTTTGCAAAGACTCACGATTTGATGGAATAGATCACCTGAGAAGTCATAGAGATAATCAACTTAGATGCTTTGAATGTCACAAAAAGGCAATTTTTAGTGTCTTAAATGTAATATTACTAGGTATCCCAAATTTAGCTTTGAAAACTTTTACATTTACAAATAAATTTGTGTCAAATCTATAATCACATTTTATTTCGACTCCATCGTGATATAGAAGTATATATTGCTAGCGTCCTTTTAAAAGAACAGCATTTTCCCATTTTTCCGAATGTTTTTTTATTTTTTTTATTATTTTTCGTGCATAATATGATACATTATTAGCACAATATGTAAAATTCATAAAGATCTAACCTATTTGGTTGGTTCAGGAACAAGTGGGTTAAAGACCATGATAAACTGTACAGAAAAATGTACTAATATAAATGTAATAATATTTACCATTTGATGGAAATCTAGCCCTGAATAGTATGGAGTTACACTAGCAGGAGTTTTAAGAAGAAGCTCTTAAAAGTAGGTGCAGATCCTTTAAACTCCTGACCGTCCGATTAATTATATTTTAACTGCATTCTAACAGTAGTTTGTCTAGTAGATTCGTGTAGGTAGAAATATTAGATTTATGGTTCTATAGCCATTAGCTATTTAGAGTCCATCTAGCCTATTTTTTTATATTAAATCAATGTACAGATATTTTTCATTTACAAATTTTATTACATACATACTAGTTGTTGTCGTGGTTACTGACTAGATAAAAAAAAACTTGATTCTGAAAGTCGGTTTTGGTGAAATAAACGCTAAATGTCACTCACAATAAAGCTTCTTATTTTTTAGTAATTTGATAGTAATTTGCTTTGGAGTCGGATGATTGGCTTTTACATGATGCGCACGTTTACCTTTTTATTTTAAAAATTACTAAATCTTACGTTTTCCAGTATTTTTTTTATAAAAATCTAATTCCTACGATTTTTATTATATGTAGAGGTAAAAAACAGTAATGGAAAAATAAACACTAAAATAAAAATAGCTTAAGATACTAACCGTAATAAAATTTTATATAAGCTTAAAGAGTGAATGAAATTTATTTAACAATTTGACACTACGAGAAAGATGTACATTCTTGTCTCTACCTATCAAGTAAATTAGAGTCAAAAACAAAAAAACAAGATAAGTACCTAATCTAATAACCACAAAGTAATATAATCTATTAAGAAGACATGGCATAATAAAACGTTATGACAGCCGTAATTTTAAAGCGACGGCGTCAGTGCCTTTTTCACGGACAAATTCACGGACGAGACTGGAATGACAAGTGCGAAAATTGAATTGAACTCGGGGCTTTTTCCTCTCCTATCGGGTACGTGATCTGGAGAGCTGGATCAGGCTGTACCATTGATTCACACATTCGCATCCCATTTGGATAACATCTCTTTGACATAAACTGCCTAAATGAAAGTACCTACGAGAATATCTGCTACGCCGCGCGTCTGTTACTTGCTTAATGAACAAAATTTATATATATTGTTTTTACTTATATGTTATAGCATGGCATGTGACTTTGCACCTAACAGGTGGTAAGCAGAGCTACAAAGTCCTTGAATGGGTTGATCTAGCATTGACCGCGTAGTCTTCACAATTGGTTTACGTCACGTCACAAAGGGGCTGTTTTAAACATGTATTTCAGCCATATCGAAAAGGAGTTTTTTATTTATTTATTAAGGCTTGGAAACAAGTTGGCCAATTTTTATAGCCGGTAAATCAATTAATGGTGCCATCAAAACGATCTGAGAATATGTCCAATCATTTATTGAATATATTTAATAATTTATTATTAGATTATACTACCTATATAACATACACTGGTATACTTCAGGTTTTAAACTGTCTAACAACATATGTTTTAAAATAAACTATTGTTATAATTAAATACAACATACCTACTCATGTATAAATGCTTGCTACTTTAGTTTTAGTTATTTTAATATTAAAAACAATTTACTATATTTTTATTATAATAAGAAATAGACGTATTATTTTACAATACTACTTTTAAAACCATTATCTAGCCTGAGGCACGAATACTACAAAATAATACAAAATCTGTGAACAATGAACACGTTTAAAAACCACCGGTTCATGTTTTCAGAAAGGCTGTGTTGTAAAATCTTTTATACGCTTTATGATGAATGACAGAAACCGAAAATATTTTTTAATGTTTTGTGGTCTTTATAAGCGATCATCTATATGTATACATATAATAAAATTGTAAATATAAACAAATATAAACGTATAGAGTTAATAGAAGAAAGTTAATATAGGGCGTCTGTGTATAAGTTTATCTACTACAAGCAATGACAAAATTCGTAAGGGGTGACTAGCTTGTTGGCTCTGCGGTGGAGCGCCTTGCCGCGAAAGCGAGGTTTGTGGGTTCGAGTCCCGCCCACCAGGATTTTTTTCATTGGATAAGCTTTAAAAAAATATATATAAATGTAAACACATCTATACATTGTATAGTACATATAGTTTGACAGTCGATAAAATGATTTTATCATGAAGGTAAAAACCGTGCCCGTCCGCGCGCCGCTACTGGAGTAAACATCATTCAATTTGCTGGGTGCCGCGCGAGTGACAAATTTGTCATTCACGCACACTTCCACATTTTTTACATCCTCAGTCTGATTTGTGCGTTCGGCGGAGAAAGTCGAAAAGAGCTCCGCTTTTATGTCGGAAAAATGGTTAATTGTGCATTAAAGCTGTGTAGAAACTACTCTTAAAAAAAGTACTTGGTGTCACGTTTCTCAAGTATGTATTTAACATGTTTTTCTTATATTAAACCTTGATAAAAAATAATAATAAAACCCATAATTAAAATATCAAAATCTGACGGTAACTGTCAAACTATGTTGGAAGTTGAAGAACTAGTGATGTGTTTTTATTTTTAATGAGAATTTCGATACTTTATAATCATTTAAATTTAATTTAATCAAAAGGTATGACGACAACAGAACCGTCCAACGAGGTTTGTCAGTTAACTTTTAGTGATGTGATTTTATAGTTGATAAACTCGATATTTCTAAATACTTTCATGGTTATGAGATTGATTATACAATTATTGTTTTATTTTATATAATACTAATTATATTTTCTATACATACAGTTTCCCGAAAGATCAGGCATTAAAACGTAAATGGGGAGGCAATTAAAAGAGAAGAAAATTGATAACCAACAAGAATACCCGTATGTTCAGTACATTTTGACGAATCAAGCTACGATTTAATTTTTTTTCGCCTTTTGTAGTTTGCATCGATTTTATATCTTCCTCTTGGAGGTCGGTCAAAAATGTTGAAATTGCGTTTAGTAGGTAACATGCACGGAATAGAAAAAACAAGTGGAAATGCTATAAAGCACCAAATGTATTAGAACCGGTGTCGCCAAAATCATATATCTATAAGTATAGAATCTATAACGACTTCGTCCTGATTGGTTGCAAATATACACAGCAATTTTAAACACTATTCTCCAAATAATTAGATTTAAATTCATATAAAAAAATATTCATGCCATCTATTATAAAGTAGTAAGAACCTCCTATAAAAGGTTCTGCTATTCCTACATAGATGGCGTGATTACTACAACATTCGAATAAATGTTTTGTTCAGTCGACATAAGGCATATATTATCTTTTATATAAAAAAAGTATTTTAGTTTATTCTAGAACTTTCCTTGCCTAAAAATATAATAATTCAAAGGCGGCGACATAATAAAATATTTAAAGTATCGATATCGATACTTTTTTTAAATATAAATGTGCTCTATATATTTAAACGCAGATGGAAGGGAAAACTTTTTAGAAAACATAGCTATAAAACTTTTAGAATATATAAAGGCTTAAAAAACTGAAGTTTGAGATAAGTTTATTTTTTTAAGTTGAGTTGGGTGACGTTGTCGTGACGTGAGCACGAAACAAAACTTTGGGACGCAATCTTCATTATAACTAGTATTTTTGTAATAAAAATAAAGAAATTAGGCAAAATGAAGAAATTAATTTTGCTTGGAATATTACATTTATAAAAATATTGTTTATCGTTATTTAAAAAAAAAAGAGTTTTTAGTCGCGATGGTACAGACCCCAATTTTTTATATAATATCATAAACACTTCCTATACCTCTATCTATGTAGTAATAAAAAAAAACACGGTAACTTGATTAAAAAGCTTAACGATTTTCAAAGTTGGAAATGCTGTTAGATTTGTATATTTATATCCTTTTTTATATTAAAATATCATCTTCTATAAAATGTTCAGAACATATGGTGCTTGATTTTGTTGGCATCCAATTAATTCTACCTGTTGCATCAATCCATTTCCCTTCGACTGTGGCGTCTTTGGGAAACCTAAAAATATTTTAAATGAAGGTTAGAAAGTTGGTTAAGTTCTTATTGATGACCTTTCAATGATTTTAATGAAATTATATATAAACCGCTCATTGTAACATTATGGTAAATGGTAAGTAATGGTAATGGTAAGTAATTGTAACAATGGTAGCCTACTAAATTTTGATTATTCAATTTTATAAACTATTAATTTCAATTTCTTTTTACAAACAACTGTTACTGTGTCTAAATATGAACACAATTCTTCGTAATAGAGAATGGCTGCTGCGCTATAAAGATTTTTTTATGTATGTGTTTTAAGGTAAACCAATCAAATTGTGCTCACTTATACGTATAGGGAGTTTATCGTTATAAAGAGTTTACACGTACATTTTATTATTCTAAGCCCACACTATTAAAAAAAATGCACATACAATTTGAATAAATATTTAAAAAAATATGTAAGTATATAATTTTGTATAACTGCCGAAACTGTTCCTTCTTTTCTTTAAATAAATAAGTTATATCGATAAGCACCCACTACAACACTAACCGAGTAGCAAAGAACTTTTGAAATCCAAATTTCAATCTAAAGTATTCTTTATTACAATTACATAAGGTTGATTTTAACTTCATTTAAACTACAATTATTAGTAAACTAAAATAAGCTAAGGTTTTTAAAGAATACTAACAAAATCGTACTTACCGATGATACGAAACACCTGCATTACGAAGATTTTTTCTCCTACTATCGTTTTTGCACTCCAGAATGCAACAATACGGCATATTTACAATAATTATGCGGAAAAATCAGGAACAACGCAAGACTACCAACTCGAAGCGATGTTAGACACGACTGATAACGATTGGGATCAAATAAGCGTAGCTACGCTTAATTGTGCCACACTAAACACGCCTACTTTGCACTTCCGCTTGTTTTTTCTATTCCGTGGTAACATGTAGTTAGTTGTGCATGTATTTTAATTTAATATATAATTTATTTTAATAAAGTAGGTATTTTAATTTATTGTTATATATACCTACATATTTTAAATCCACTAGTATTATAAATGCGAAAGTGACTATCAGGGGGAATTTGAAAGTATGTACTTTGGGCTAATATGAGGTTCTGCTGATAAAATCTAACAACTTTTCCTATGGAACCATATGTCGCAAATGAAAAAAAAATTGACTTCCCCATACAAATTGGTCATTTTAACGTTACTAGTTTGTATGGAGAAGGCATTTTTTTTTCTTTTGCGATACATGGTTCCATGGGAAAGTTGTTTAATTTGATCATATTAGCCCAAAGTATATCCTTTCAAAGTTATTGAGTCTATTCAAAACATCGCGACTAGCTAGCCACTTGTTTGGTGTAGACTCATACCATCGGCTACAACGATTATTAAAACCCCTTCGCTTACCCTGGGGCCGTCTAGGTAGTCTCGGGCGCCGTAAGGCAACCTTGATGATATGTGTGTGTATTATAATTGTACATCGATATAATAATTATTAATCTGTGATGATCTCTATAAATCCCAAAATATTTGGTTTATATCGATAAGTAACAATATTTGTTATCGGTGACAACACTATCGAAACTATTAAGTATGCAATTTAATATTTAGATTTTAATAATGAAAAACAATATACTTCATAGACACGCGCACACATTCATGTTTGACAATAGCTAACTTGTATCTCTTTTTTTCTGAAGCAGTTTTTTAAGAGTCAGACGCGTTGAGCTGCCATTTGAAGCCACACCTGTTTTTCCGTTCGTCATTTATTCGCCTCGGAAATTGGCGACACCGGTATCGCAGAATTATGAAACAATTTATGTATCATGCTTACTCCATTGGCGCGGGGCGCGATTTTTTAGCTTCATGGATTTTATGAATGAACATTCATTCATAAAATCGATATGTATCGATTTTGCCGATATCGAGCCTAGCGATGATGTTGTGCTAAGGCCCATTACTTAATAGAAAAAAAGTTGACTAGGCAGCAAATAGGCAGAGTTCGTGCCTGTCTGTTTTGAGTCGACAATTTTTTATTTTAAATCAAGTCAACGTTTAGATGGTTTTTAAGTGATACCCGTTATCACTTAAAAACTACTGTACCGAATTATATGCTTTTTTGTTGAACAGCTATTATTTCTTTGGGGTAAAATGGGTTATATTACATTTCGATATACCTACAGGGACTTCAGATATATAGAACAGAATAAAATAGAAAATTATTTATAAAATAAAATACAATATATATTTATATAACAATCTTAAAGTAACATTATAACATGTTTATATTTATAGGACGGATTAAATTTTAGGGAATATAACGGAATAATATAGGGTATTGTGTTGTAAATGACTCACTTAAAAAATATTATTTTATCGTTTAACACACAGGCCATGACAAAATGTACCAAAAATGCACTAATATATTTTGCCATGGGTAGGAATCGAACCCACGACCTCCGGATACAAGGCGCAACCACAAGTCTACGGAGGCGGTCTTAAGGTCGGTTTAAAATAACAACAACATACAACATATCATCACGGGTGCCTTACGGCGCCCGAGACCGCCTAGACGGCCCCAGGGTACCCAGCGGAGGGGTTTTAATCCCACCTCGTCGTAGCCGATGGTATGAGTCTACACCGAACAAATGGCTAGCTCGTCGCGATGTTTTGAATAGACTCAATAACCCATCTATAAACAGTTTCACAAGTTATTATAGTAAAACCGGGACCGACAGCTTAACGTGCTCTCTACATTTTTCAAATTAAAAACTCATTGGTTCACACCGGGATTCGAACCAGGGACCTAAGTGTATTTAAGTCCAGGTCTAACCAACTCGGCCACCACGACAAATATCGGTTTAGTTGTTTGGTATTTAATAGGTAGGTATTAAGTACCAATATCAAATAGTTTTTTGTAGTTATAATGGCACACAAAGTTGGATACACCAGTATCACAGTAAACTCATTTTTTATTTTTTAGTTCATTTTTTTAATATAGGAGCGCATATGAACTTTTATCTAACTGACTTTTGATTACGCGTCCTAAGTTCGCTCGCACGCGAATCGTTTTGACGTCATAATGACGTAGGTCAAGCCTAGCGGCTTCAAAAATTCTTAGAAAAAGCGTCATAGGGATCGGCGTGCGAGCTAACTTTGGTGCGCGTAATACCCTGCTGATGTTAAGCAGACTTATAAAGTTCATGAATGGAGTCGATCAATAAATTGTTGTTTAACAATATTAATCGCGCCCATCACGCTGCTGGCTAAACGATACGGTTACGAAATGGGAGGAAAAGGACGAATTTGCATTACGAGTCTATTTTAATAATATTCTCGCTGCTTTATCGCAAAATCATATATATGATATAATCATATATATAAGATATTATAAATCATATAAGAACACGCTCATGATAAGTAAATTTTTTATTCGCTGTTTTATATTTAAAAGAGTGATTGCTCGGACATTGGTTTCGCCAAGTTTTATTTACTAAAAAATTAAATGCAATAAAAAAAATCCTGGTAAGTGGGACTTGAACCCACGATCCTCATTTTATTTTTCAAAAATTCAATGTTATTGTCCTAAAGGAATTAATAAAAATGTAAAAATATTTTTTAATTAGTACCATTTTTTATGCATTTAGCTTTCTATATAAAGATAAAATACAAATTCAACTGGGAGAATCATAAAAAATCTAAAATTATATCTTAATCGAGTCGATGGGGCCATGGGGACCCTGAGAGCCAAGCGCCTGGCCAGGGAGTTATCCAAGCGGCTGACGGAAAAGTCACGGAGACAAGAAGGCTGTTAGGGAATATGCGTGTAACGCCAATTATTATTATTTTAATATATAATGTTCCTTTTATGTCTTTGAACATATTTACAGTAATCTATTTTATTTTGATTAGCAATTTTTTTTATAAATACGATTTTAAAAATCCTTTTTTTTGTAGAAACGGAACGCTTATTTAAACGCTCCGACATTAGCAAACACTGCATGTGACGTCATTCGTGCAAAAATAAATGTCAACGTGTGTTCTGTAGTCTACAGTTTCTTGTTTTCTCGGGTATTTATTGTCCCTTATTACGATAATTTGTGTTAAACAAACCTTTTGACTAACTTTTTATTTTTGTGTTTTACCCTTTAAAAAATGTTTAATGTTTATTTTTAGGGTCTAATGTAGTTACTCTATCAATTAATAAAATAAAAAACAAAACATGCATATTCCCCATTATTTCTGCCAACGTATTAGCATCGCTATACAGAGAGGAAATGTTGCCAGTCTCCTTGGGACTGTTTCTGATGGGACGTCTCTAGAGGACATTTTTTATTTATAAGTAGTTTTATTTTATTAGGTTTAGTTTAAATTTATTAGATATCTATATTTTAGTATTATTTATTTTTAAATTATATTTATATGTACATTTGTAAAGCTGTTGATCTTATTATTATATTTTTTAAACTTATATTTTGAAATGTTCTAAATTGATGTTCGAAATCATTCTTTTAAAAACTTGGATATTTAGAAATGTCAATCAGTAGGTACTCTCGTTAATCCCGGTCAGCATACTTAGGATATAATGGCAACCCTAATCTAGTAGGTATAATTTTCAATATTTCCGTAAACAAATATAGAAGCATATAGGTATAAGTACCTATAAGAGGCGAAGGCTTTTTTTTATACGAAGGGTTTAAGAATTAGGAATTTATGGAAAGTAACTCTCACTCGTCTATAACAGTTTAAGCAAGGGATGGCCCCAGGGGCGTAGGCAGCCGGGCTCTTTACGCCGAAATGCCTCCGGGACCGATGTTTGGGACATGTTTATTTGTGTTTGAATCGAAGATGGTTTAGTCCCTGCCTTAAATTTTCCCTTAATATTATTGAAAAATATATCTAAACTCGATTTCACGAAACCAGCTAAAGATAGTCCGTGCCGTCACAGTTTCGTATATTAT
The DNA here is from genome assembly GCA_947458855.1 of Monopis laevigella. Classification (NCBI taxonomy): domain Eukaryota; kingdom Metazoa; phylum Arthropoda; class Insecta; order Lepidoptera; family Tineidae; genus Monopis; species Monopis laevigella. Next base: position 16,501,511 of record OX381587.1, read on the forward strand.
ATTAGACCCCCCAGCGTCTCTGACCAATGTTGGACAAAATAATGTTTTTATTAGAGCACGTCAATGACTTTGTATCTCCCAGCTGGTAAGTTAGCATAATTACAAAGTCCATGAATGGTTCCATCAATACCTTTGTACACATTGTTGTTTAACAGCATTGATCGCTTCCACTGTGCCGACAAAATGGAGGGCAACAAAGATGAATTTGTATTACGAGTTATTCTCGTTTCTTTATATTAATACCAACAGTCCGTTTTGTAATAATGTCAATACACATCACTTTCATGTACAGACATGCAGTGTATGGGCGAGCTGTTTTAGACTAGACCCTGTTCATGTTCAAATGAGTTCGCGTGCTTTTACGCATTTTGAATCAGTATTAAGAAGGAAACAAAAACTGTAAAGTGAAAGTAAAAACACAATGCATTTAAAATTGGGATAACTTATTTCGTTGAAACATTTAAAATCCGCAAAAGCACGCGAACTCATTTGATCGTGAATAGGGTATAGAGATGTCTACCAAAAAATCCTTTCCGTACTATTGGATAGTTCGAATATCATTCAATTTTATTAATGGCCAATAAGCGCATAATGTTTTTTTTTTTGGAAGCTATCATGAAGCTAAAAAAATGCGCCCCGGCGCGCGGACGGGCACGGTTTTTACCTTCATGGAAGCTATAATACCATCACGGGTGCGTTTTTGGCTCCCGAGTACCGTTTAAACGGACTCAGTGTACTCAGCGGATGAGCGGAGGGATTAACCCGTCCCCATTTCGCCGATGGTATTCGAAGGCAACACCTAGCAAGTGTTGGAGTTAGGTGTTAAAGGCTAGTTTCGTGAAATAAATAATTTATAAATATGATCACGGGATCCTTACAATGCCGCGCCCGAGACCGCCTAGACGGCCCCAGGGTACCCAAGCGAAGGGGTTTTAACCCCACCTTGTCGTAGCCGATGGTATGAGTTTACACCGAACAAGTGGCTATCTTCTCACAATGTTTGAATAGACTCCATGCATAACCCATGTATAAACAGTTTCACAAATTGTTATAGTGAAACTGGGAATGACAGCTTAACGTGCTGTTAGATAGTGATGTTATCCAGTAGTGTTGTGGAATCAAGTAATAAGATGATGATGACACAGAAGTATGCAGCAAATGCCTTCTTAAAACGCTCTAGCACTTTGGCACCCAAGAAAACTATGATGCGCCACATTTCTATCGAACCCTTAGTGTAATTTTTTTTTTTATCCAATTATGCTACAGGTATAATAAATAAGTATAAATAATTTATAAAGCCTGACCCCAAATACATTAAACCAATTTAAGTATAAAATAATAACTCTATTTGCCTCCATGAATATTTGATATTTTTATTGAAGTTTCATCAATTGTACTGAAGGTGACATGTTTGTATTTTATATTTATAAGTAACTTATTATTAAATTTCCATTTCAGTATTTATGACAGTACGCGGTTTTATACTGATTCAAATACTTTAATAAAAACACTAAGGTCCCTGGTTCGAAACCCGGTGTGTACCAATGAGTTTTTAATTTAAAAAAATATGTACATTTGTTTGACAACACCACTATAGTGCCTCGGAGAGCACGTTAAGCTGTCGGTCCCGGTTTCACTATACCAACTTGTGAAACTGTTTATAGATGGGTTATTGAGTCTATTCAAAACATCGCGACGAGCTAGCCACTTGTTCGGTGTAGACTCATACCATCGGCTACGACGAGGTGGGATTAAAACCCCCCCGACGTCTAGGCGGACTCGGGCGCCGTAACGCACCCGTGAAGATATGTATGTACGTAAATAAATAAATAGGCAGATTAAAAAGTTAAAAGCGATGATTTTGTTTTGAGAAAAATATCACCGATGATTAAGAAGTCACGATTTATCAAAAGTCATTTATGCGGTATCAACATACAAATAATTTACGCTTGCGTTTTATTATACGAAGAAAATAATGTTACATACATACATACATATCATCACGGGTGCCTTACGGCGCCCGAGACCGCCTAGACGGCCCCAGGGTACCCAGCGGAAGGGTTTTAATCCCACCTCATCGTATCCGATTGTATGAGTCTATACCAAACAAGTGGCTAGCTCGTCGCGATGTTTTGAATAGAATCAATAACCCATGGGCCATATATAAACAGTTTCACAAGTTGGTATAGTGAAACCGGGATTAACAGCTTAACGTGCACTCCGAGGCACTATAAAAATTTTGTTTGTCGTTCAATATGTCGTTTTAGTTTCTCATAATATTTGACATGTCTATGCTAAAACATAAAAAATCATTGGTGGAACGGAACTTAACATACATTATATTAACTTTTTCTACGATCTGTGATGATAATTATCTCGGTGACTTTATTTAAGAGTGAGGCACTCGTATTGATATGGGTATACTATTTTAGTCACCCGATGAGATTTTAAAAAGCGGCACCAGCCTAGTGGTTAAGTTACTGCGCAACTGATATGGGTGACCGCTTTATACAACGAGGCTATTTCATCATAAACACCGCAACAAGCTCGCCACTTGTTAGGTGTTGCCTCCGAATACCATCGGCGAACTGAGGATGGGTTAATCCCTCCGCTGGGACCCTGAGGCCGTTTAAACGGTTCTCGGGAGCCAAATTGGCACCCGTGATGGTATTTATTTATTTTATTTATGAGATTTTAAAATACGAATGTAGTTTTTTTTAAAACTATTTTACGGCTCTGGATACATGTCCTTTTCAGCCATTCTTTATTGAAGTAATATCTTTTTTTCTTTTATTTAGCTAAGCTTCTTTCTTTAATTAGGATCTACTATTTCTTACCTGCATTTAAACGTTTTCTATTGTATTTTTAAAAAATGAAAAAAATGCTTGATAATTTTCTTTATTTTTGTTTTCAAGGGCTTACAAAATAATGTTGTCTTACTTAGTATCGTCAAACCAGCTTTGAGTTTTCGAGATAGCTTACACAACGATGAAGTAACGAAGATGGAACGGTTTTTTCATTTCGCATATCGACGTGACATCACTCTGACGACACATGATAAATTAACGGGAATAAAAAACGTCCCAAAGCCGGTTTTAGACGTCACGCTATCCGTTCTGACGCCCGTGGGAAAACTAAGCTTCGTATAACAACAGCAAAACAACTTTTCATGCTACATTACTCTTAAATTGGATTAGGGAACCAATAGGTGCCTACCTAATTCCATTATAAAATATTTAATACCTATTTTTTTTTTACCTTAGGAACCGAGGCTCACTGATTTATCCGAGATCTCGGAAAACGAGTCTTCTTGGAATGTGGAGATCCCAATTGCTACGCATATTTAAAACAAAAAATCAGCATTGCCATACAAAGAGGCAATGCTGCTAGCGTATTAGGTACCCTACCAAGTGGCGCCTTATACAGTGATGTTTTCTTATTAGTTTAAATTTGCGTTTTATTTTCCCAAGTTAATTTATTATATATTTTGTAAAGTTTTATAAATAAATGGTTTTAATTAATATTACCTATATGTGTTATACTTGTAGATGTATTTATTAATATTTTTATATTAACATTATTACAAAAAAAAACATATATTTTCCATATATTACATTCAATTCCAATCTAAATCAGACACCGCAATGTACTGCAGTGTTTGGTTTGGATAGACTCAGTAACCCATCTATAAACAGTTTCACAGTTGATATACTTAATCTGCGACTACTGCATAACGTGCTCTCTGAGGCCGAGTGGTGTTGTCAAACAAATGTATTTTTTTAAATAAGTAACTCATTGGTGTATCCGGAGTTTGAAACTGTAATATAAAAACTGGGTCTAACCAGCTCGGCCACTACGTACATATAAATAAAAATATCAAATTAACTAATATACTAATTAATTAAAGAAAAAGTAATTCTGCTTGCACCTGTGGCAACATTATCATCACTTTCTTACAATTAATATTATGTAAAATTTTCAATTACGATTCCTTTTGCCACCGCCACTCTTAGAAATTGATGTAATCTATTATCTGTCCTCGGACTCTGGAGAAAAAGATCCAAGGAGCAACGAGCATAGTGGAGGCAACAAAAACAGATAATACACAAGGTAGATATAGTTAGGGTGCGATTACAAAACGGGCAGTTGATTTCACTATAAAGCACCTAAGAATATAATGAAAATTAGTTTTTGTCGCCCATTTCTTAACCGCATAGTTTACAAAACGGGCAGTTGATTTCACTATAAAGCACCTAAGAATATAATGAAAATTAGTTTTTGTCGCCCATTTCTTAACCGCATAGTTTAATTGGAATAGTAGGAGCGATCAATGTGTATTGATCGATCCTATTTAAGGTATGTTTAGCATCAGGTTTATACAAATGCCGTGACCTAATATAAAAAAAAACACACGGAACATAAGGTTCCAATCCAAATCAAACACCGCAATGTACTGTGTATCTGTTTTTGTTGCTTCCACTATGCTCGTTGCTCCTTGGATCTTTTTCTCCAGAGTCCGAGGACAGATAATAGATTACATCAATTTCTAAGAGTGGCGGTGGCAAAAGGAATCGTAATTGAAAATTTTACATAATATTAAATCCTATCCTTTAAATTTTTTAAAAGAAATTTCTGTCTTTCTGATAGGAAATATTATTGAAATCCCTAAAATACCAGCTCATCACTTCTTTAATAATTCTTTTTAGAACGATGTTTGATCATATTTGAGAAGATAGATTAAATAAAAGAGAAAGTGTCACTTCGTACAAGGAGGTCAAGAAAGGGCCGAGAATAGGCAGGAGTGGCGATTACTCCACCGACAAGTTAAGAGCCTAGATCTTAAATTTGAGAAGATGTTTGATCATATCCGAGGCTGATGAACTATTTCTCCGCGGCGACTTTTGAGCAGGAATAGCTTAAATATGCAATACACCTTTTAGATATTATTGAAAGGCTGACGATACTGGTGTTGACTCAACTCCTGTTTAATGATTCTTCTGAGCTTGGGCGCCGCGAGAATTACTTTCAGGAAAGTGCATAGGCATTTACACGTTATATTATTATTAAGTACTAGCTGACACCCGAAACTTCGACTGCGTTACTTTAACCGTTAAGGCAGCGCACACAACAGAAGATCTCAAAAGGAACACACCGCTCCTATTGATCGTAGCGTAAAGATATATATATAAATTCCTTCCTCGATAAATGGGCTATCCAACGCTAAAATATTTTTTTAAATCGGTTCAGTTGATCCAGAGGTTACCCCCTACAACCTCACAAACTCACAAACTTTACCTCTTTATAATATTAATATAGATATATAATTATACATGTAAATTATGTAGAAAAAAATGTGTGTGTATGATAAGAGGGTAGAGGAGGACTAAATTTATTGACAAGTTGATGAACAAATTTGAAAAGCAAACTAGTCTAGTTTGCTGTCCAAATTTGTTCTTTATTTATTTATTTAAAATTATTTATTGCTTAAAATTGTACATGCCTTTTTAGGCATTTTCTACCAGCTAACCTTTGAGAGAGTGAAATATGCTTAGGGTGCAGAACTGTTTCGAAAAAGGAAATAGATATAATGTTATCAATGATGCTTTAGTTTTTATTCAAATAATAACTTTTGTCTATGTATTTTCTTTACTGACGTGCATCCCCTTGCAGCATGCTGCCGGTGCCCATGCTTCTCAGTTCAATGTTTGACCATTTTTGGCAGTAAAAGCCTACTTGCAATATTCCTTTAAATTATTAAAAAAACACCCCTCCTCTGCTCATCTATTTTTCAATAATTTTCTTCTTAGTTCGATGTTTTGAACCATCTCCGGGTCTGACGAACTTTTCTCTCCGCGGCGACTTTTGCCAGCCTCGTAAGTTTGAATAGTTGATATCTTCCATCGCAGCAGTAATGGCCTACATATACTATATTACACTGCACTCAATTCTTCCAAAGTTTTTGTTTATGAGTAGTTTTAACTAGTTAGGGGCTGCCTCGATCGAGATAAGAGTGGCACTTTTAGCAACACTTTAATAAAAAAAAGTTTCCTAATGCTATTCATATCTAATGTAAAAAAAACATCAAGATACCTAGATAAATTATGAGTTTTAAAAAATATTTAAGATTAATTATAAATACCGTCAAGTGACCTTTTTCGGTTTTAGTCTGTCGGTTTTCAGAAGAATATTGCATCGATTTGTAGTCGAGGTGGTAGACTCGACATGGGCTTTGCTAACAGGTAAAAATAATTAAATAATTCCAAAATAAAATTATTGTTTGCGAATATATTTGTAAATCCATGGTATTTACAATACGTTTTGTAGCCTGAAAATAGGCTTCATTCAATAGCCTTTTTACTTTACAGCTACAAGTGCTACAAGTTATTGCATTTGCCTAGCAGGTACGCTAGAGTCTATAGACACAAAATGTAACCCTTCTTTATGCTAGGATTAGAATGCAGCCGGCACTGGCGAATATTGAGATTTTTTTTTTTTTAATATTTAGTGAAGTACGTAAAACATCACTCCGACAGAGTAGAGAAAGAACAGTAACTACATTTGGGTGTGCCTAAAAGTAAATTTTATACGTATACTAAAATCGTAGACTTTCCCTGTCTGGACATTACGGTTTTTGCTAAAAAAAAAATTGTAATACACGAGAAATTATTTGACAATAAAAATTGTCTGTTTGTTTGTACGTTTGTCACATGAACGAATAAGTAGATTTAAATTTGAGTTAAAGGAAAATAAGCTTTATTTTCTAGTTAAAAAAATAATAAGTTTGTACATTAACCAAGTCAATATTTAGTTTCTCCTATATTAATGATTGAAGTAAATTCTATTTTTATTAATAGCATGAATATTACATTCATGCGTACACTTTGTGAGTGAGAAAGCCGAACCTATTGACCCATCAATCATTTCCCAATTATCTAAGTCCACCTGACCTACATCCATTTTTCTGACAGTGAGGAATATATTGTTCAAATCTATAACAAAAAATAACGTATTGAGGCAAATAAATACATTAGGTAGGTATTTTACAGCTCAAGTACACGGAATAGTAGTAGAATTTTGTACACTGACTAGCTAAGGGTTAGCTAGTCTTTCATAAAAAAAAGGTGGTAGGTTACTAGTTAACGGTTTCGTTACCTACTACCACCCCAAACAGATAGAAATCCGTTAAGTGACCTAATCATATTTCAATTTTAGTCTGTGGGTTCACCGGTTTTAAAATGCTTCTGTTTGTTGCTTTTTTACGCAAAAGCTTCTAGGCGCGTTTTCGGGAAACTTCAAACAGTAGGTACATATTAATGCTACATGCATGAACACCATGGCTTAGTTACATTTATCTGGTACCAACGGCACGTCGACCACCCGCTCTTTGGCTTTCGCAGTAGAGACATTTGGAGTTTTGAACCCTGGATGCCAAAGAATTATACAAAACTTTGACCCCACTCCTTATTTACACTACCGGAGACCCAAGAGCTGGCGTGCATTTTAAACAAAAGGTTTCAATAGCCATACAAATTCCGTCAGCATCTTGGGGACCATGCACAGGACAAACTTGCGAAGCTGCGGGCGGAAAGCTAGTACTTAAATTAATCATATTTAAAATACTAAATGACGTACATTTAGGTCGATCGATTCCTAATTGTCCCTAAACTAAAGTATATTTATCCTCCTTAACTTCAATTACAAATGAAAATTTAATACTGCCAAAACAGTTTGGATTAATAAATTAACTAAACTTAGCCTTCCCGGATTATTTTTAGTTTGTGTAGTTAAGGGCCCTGTAGTCTACTTGATGCCCATATAATTGTACTTTCAATATTACAACTTGGCTGTACTGAAAACAACATTTAAGACGTTTTTAGGCGTTCTAGTTCGCGAATCCATTTCCTAGCTTCTTACTTAAGGGCCCTGTAGTCGACTTGACGCCCATACAAACGTACTTCCAATATTTATTGGTTTTGGGGTGGCCATTAGTCAAAAATACTTTAACCCTATGGGATCTTTTGTGTATAAGGTACCTACTTCCAATATTACTACTTGGCTATTGGTCGAAGTTCAATTATTTTTTTAATGTTCGTAATTGTACGCAAAAATCTTTCTGTTGTGAGTATTTTTTTCATATTACTTATAATATTAATTTTTATTTTTTTTTTATTTCGAAAAAAAATATAAATAATAAATACACAGTAAGAATAATAAATACACAGTAAGAATAATAAATACAATGGCCGATAAAAATATTATTTTAATTCTGCGATAAACAGTAATCGAGTATTATTGGAAGTGCGAAAGCTAATTTTGTATGGAGAATGCGGAGTTCGCGATTACGAATGCAGTGCCCTTAATGCAGTATTCCCATTAAGGTTGGCTAATATTAATGTTTAATTTTGACCTATAATTAGTGTTGCCAGACGTCCCGTATTTCACAGGACGTCTGGCAACACAATGTCCCGCCGGGATTTACTTTGTCCCGTATTTCAAGCGTGCTCGATTTGTTATTGCCAAGTCAATCGTGCTATGGCTGACAAGTACCCATACGCAATGTACAATTATAAATATAATTTAAAACGATCAGTACCTTTTAGTTGGATTTAACATATTTACGAAAAAAAAATACAATTAGAATTAATTAAATTGTAAGTAGGTTATTTTTTAAATTATGTTAATTAAAAATTATGATTATAATTGATTTTGATCCAACAAAAACATTTTTTTGCCCATATGCATTCGTCCTTCATATATAGTCTGAAAAAAATATCTGGCAAGATTACCTATAATCCATAGTAAGTGGATACATTTTAGAACACTTACTTTTTAGGTGGGAGGAAGGTCTCTATAACTTTGTTAGGCCGACCGACCGGTCTCGTTACGTCATGTTTCGGTTTTACTCTGTGGGTTGACCGGTTTTCAGAGGATTACTGCATCGATTTCCTGTCGAGGTGGTAGTCTCCTTTCAGGGTGCGGTTACGAAATGGGTTGAATTGGCGATAAGGCAACGAGTATTTTAAAATATACTAATACGTAATGCAATTTGTCGCCACCCATTTCATAATCGCATCGCCGGCATAGTGGGAGCAATCAATTTTGTTTAAGAACAATTATTGATCGACCCCATACATGCACTTTGTAGGTCTGCTCACCACCAGGTAGATACAAAGTCACATGCCGTGCTCCAATAAAAAAAAATAAAAAAACACAACTTTTAATTATTATTTTTTTGTTATTTTATCTACTTAATATATATTTCAATGTATATGATAAGCTTCGTTCGGTGACGGGTGACCCTTTAAGGAGAGAATACTTTATTCAAATCGGTATTATAATCGGAAACTAATTATTTTTTTTGGAAAAATATATTGAAGCAAAACTATTCATATTTATATATTTAATAACATGAAGCTAAAAAAACGCGCCCCGCGCGGACGGGCACAGTTTTTACCTTCATGATCCATAAAGATAAATATTCAAAAATTAGAAAAGATTCTTTTTAAATATAATTTTCAATTTAGTGATATTGAATAAGAATTAAATTCTTGAAAGTTGTTTTAATATTCACTTTCGTTATCAACATGGATTTGAGAACAGAGGCTCTACCATGGGTTTGCGCATTGTAGAAACGTAACGTATTCATTTACGTATACGTGAGCAACAACCAATAGGATCGCTTTATTCAATTCTGTTACCAAAAATAAAGATATCCTATTGGTTGTTGCTCACGTATACGTAAATAATACGTTACGTTTCTACAATGCGCAAACCCATGGTAGAGCCTCAGAAATCAGAAGCTATGTTTTTTCAGGTATCTTTAACAAATACTCAATTAGTTACACATTTATAAAAGGTATATTTTCTCTTTTAATGGAGATTTTGACTTTATATTAGTCTTGACCCTTATGAAACTGAAAACGGGACCTTTCGGCGTCCCCACTCTTTCCGGGGACACCGGGACGGAGAAGCGAAAAAAGAATTAGCGGAACACAAAAAAAAGGGAGAGTATAAAATAGTTAGCTTTATTTTTAAACAAATAATAATTACACATGAAACAACAATTAAATTATTATGTTTTGACATTAATATGCAACACCATACTTAAAGATTAATGGAAAAAAAAACTTGCAAACTAAACAAAATGCATTTTTCTTTCGTAGTAACAGAGAAACAGTTGAAAATTTTAGATTTTATGACCGTTTAAAATTAATCAAATGAATGTTTAATAACGAGTGTTACCCCCCCCCCCCCCCCCCCCTCGTGCCCTGATTAAGGTTTCCATCCGTCTGCGCATGCTGCGAATGATGTTGTCAATGATTTCTTGGGGCAACCTTTGCCATTATTCAACTAATGTGTTTTTCAGCTCGCCCAGATTGTTAGGAGGTGGCATTCTTGATTTGACACTCCTCTTTAGCAAGTCCCAAACGTGTTAAATAAAAAAAAAATGTAATGTAATGGTTTAGGTATGCCTGTACTGAGCGAGCACTGTGAGCCCGAGCATTATCCTGCATTAAAAAGAAGTCGTTACCAATAAATGGGGCAAATGGCACATCATGTTGCTCTAAAATCTCCCTGATATACCGATCAGCATTCAGATTCCCGCCGTCGACTACCACTAACTCCGTGCGAGCTCCTAAACATATCCCTCCCTAGACCATAATTAAGCCGCCCGCGCCGCCATATGCCACTGTATTTTTAAAATTAGACTGTAAATAACGCTTTCGTTTGCGTTTCCATCAATCTGATTTAACAGAATTCTACATTCATCAGTAAAGAAAACCTGTCCCCCCTGTCAAAGTCCCAATGATGATGTTCACGAGCAAAGTATAGTCGGTTTGTGCGGTGGTGTCTCTCAAGTTTTGGTGCTTTGGCAGGTATAAATGAGCCTATACCAACTTCCTCGAATCTTCTGGGAACTGTCCGCTCACTCATTCTTACTCCTCGAACCTCCTCCAATGCATTTCGGGCCTGCACCGCCGTAAGTCTCGTGTTCCGACGAACTTGAAGTTGTAGAAAACGGTCATCTCTCCTTGAAGTACACCTTTTCCTGCCTTGTCCTCTTCTCCTCACTAGAGAATTCGTTAATCTGTACCACTTGATGCTACGATGAAACGTAGATAACGATCGACGAAGTCTTGTTTCAATCGATCTGTAGGATTGACCATAGCGTTAAATCAGGCATACTTACATGTTCTTAACTTATCAATAAGCAAGAAAACACAAAGTCTCATAAAACTGCAATATAATGTTTTTCAAATTCAATTTATGAACTTTACGAAAACGGAAAGTCTACTTCGAAGCAGTCGATAGAGATGTATGAATGAAAAATTCAAACAAACAAATGAAAAAAATGATTGTTGTCAAATAATTTTCAAATTAGACGTTTTGAAAAATATATGTAAAAAATTATAAAAAAAGTAATGTAACCGGACAGTGCTACGAAAAAGATACATTAATTATTCCTTTTTTTGTGTTCCGCTAATTCTGCCGGTGTGTGTATTATATCCATATACATATAAACATACATATAAGGTACACTATACACAAATAAAGTGGAAAATGGATTAAAACATACCACACAAAAGATCGAGATACACTCTGTTGGTCAGACCAGCGTGGTTATTACGCGTCTTAAGTTCGCTCGCACGCCAATCGTTATGACATTATTCTGACGTAGATCAAGCTTGGCTTTTTTACAATGGCTCCAAAAATCTTAGAAAATTACGTCATAACGATGGGCGTGCGAGCGAACTTAAGACGCGTAATCACCCTGCAGTACCCGTAGCACGGCCATATCCAAGACAAGACATGAGAACGTGTCACGTTCAATCATTCTTATCCTACAGTCGCAGCACGACCACCTCAAGACAATACTATCGTCTTGTCATGTCTTGTTAAAGTTAAAGGTGAGAAAATGCTTATTAGAGAAAGTATGCATCGTGAAGATCGTGGGAATTTTAAAAAAGTAGTCATGTAGAAATTGAAAATTTCACTTTATTAAAAAGTGGGAATTTTTCCCTACTTTTTCAGTGGGATTTTTCCCCACTTATTCAGGAAAAAAAAAACACTTTATTCGAAAAATAATCAAACAATTTCTCGTAATAGTCTTTAACGATGAATGAATGAATGAAAAATTCTTTATTGCACAAAAGCTTAACACTATTGTACATAGGCGAGCTTAATGCCTTAGGCATTATCTACCAGCTAACCTTTGGGAGATTGACCAAAAGAACAGGCATAGTGCTATTTAAAGCAATATATAATATAAAATACAAGGTATAGATAAATTATTAGGTAATATAACAATACATACTGGTATTATAACATATAACATGTATACATAAACTTACATAAATAATAATATATAGACATACATAAATAAGTAGATATATATACATACATAAATAAATATTTTCGCATACTTACAGTAACGATGAGATCCGCAAAAGGACCAAAGTAACCGACATAGCCTCCAGAATCGCCAAACTTAAGTGGCAGTGGGCAGGCCACATAGCTCGCAGAACGGACGGCCGTTGGGGTATTAAGGTTCTCGAGTGGCGACCGCGTGCTGGAGGACGCAGCAGAGGCAGGCCCCCCACAAGATGGACCGACGACCTGAAAAAGGTCGCGGGAAGCCGATGGATACAGGCAGCGCAGAACCGGTCGTTGTGGCGATCCTTGGGGGAGGCCTATGTCCAGCAGTGGACGCGCAAAGAAAGGCTGGCATGATGATGATGACAGTAAAAAAAAAGAAAGAAATGCTAACAGTTTTGATTATTAAGGAGAAAAAAGTGAAGATGGGTTTTAAATGAAGCTGTAGTAACTGTTGTTCGTATTGACAGGTAACGATGTGACAAATCTTTAAGTCTCGGGCAGCCATGCTGAGAAGACTGAATGAAAACAAGGCTGATACTTTATAGCACTACTTGGCGACCCGTGTTAGCAAAAAGTCACGCCACACCCTTTTGGCATTTGTTCGCGACTCCGAGGGCCTTAGAGAAAATTCAGGCGAGGCATCATGTCGCGTCGCCTTCAATCAAAACTATATAGACTTTGACAGGTGACAGCGTACCTCACACCTACTGTCACTGTCATAATCCATACATTTTTGACTGAGGTGACACGACATGTCGCCTCGCATGCGCCTCGTCTGAATTTTCTCTAGGTCCCGTGTCTCGTCTTGGGTTGGCCTAGCACGGCCAGGCTGCTGTAATAATTATTTTAATAGTTCACTTCGACATATAAGCCTCTTGACTTTGGACTGCTCTGGCTGATTTTTTCGTATAAAACTATACCCTAAAGAAATATTTCTGCATGTGACCGCGGCTTTTCTTATTGGTATATTTACTTACAAACTAAAAGTAGAAAAAATTCCAGAACTTAATTTTAACTTGGCTTCTAAAGTTATAAACAAGTTGAAACTTTAGCACACGAGTAGGCAAGGCACCAACGACCGACCGCACTTGATACCACCGCCCATACATAAGCAAAAACCGTCAATTGACCTAGTTGTGTTTCGGTGTTAGTCTGTGGGTTCACCGGTTTTCCGGAGACTACTGCATCAATTTCTTGTCGAGAGGGTAGTCTCCTTTCATGGTACGGTTACGAAACGGGCGGTTGATTTGACGATAAAGCAGCAAGGATATTAAAATAGCCTCGTAATGTCAATACGTCTATGTCGCCGCCCATTTCGTAACCGCATCATTTATTTTATTTTTTTAAATCTCTATTGCATACAAAGGCGGACTTTATGCCGCTAGGCATTCTCTACCAGTCAAACCTTCGGGACAATAAAAGCAGTTAATAAGTGAGGTAGGTACAATACAGTAACTGAGTATATAATCCAGTGAATATTATATAAAATACTTACAATCTTTTATACAGTCTATTATACTTACCATCTATTATACATTTAGCCGGCATAGTGGGAGTGATCAATATTGTTAAACAACAATGTTGATCGAACCCATTCATGGAAATTGTAGATACAAAGAAACTTACCGTGCTCCATTAAAAAGAAATTGCTGGACGCACAGACTAAATAGGACGTATGCTGGACGTTATACTATCTAAATATAAATCTATAATATATTTGTATACTAATATTTTAGTCGTAAATCTATACTATTATTATAAAGAGGTAAAGTTTGTGAGGTTGTAGGCGGTAATCTCTGGATCTACTGAACCGATTTTGAAAATTATTTTCGTGTGCGATAACCCATTTATCTAGCAAGGATATAAGCTATATAACATCACGCTACGAGTAATAGAAGCGGAGCATCAATGAAAATTGTTAAGAATGTGGAGAAACAAAATCCTTAGGATTTTTTTTTTCTAGATTTTCTTAACATTTTTCATTGATGCTCCGCTATAATGATTTAAATAAATAAAATAAATGATGCGGTTACGAAACGGGCGGCGACATGGACGTATTGACATTACGAGTCTATTTTAATATCCTCGCTGAGACACGACCACCTCAAGATAAGACTATCGTCTTGTCATGTCTTGTTAAAGTTAAAGGTGAGAAAATGCTTATTAGAGAAAGTATGCATCGTGAAGATCGTGGGAATTTTGAAAAAGTAGTCATGTAGAAATTGAAATTTTCACTTTATTAAAAAGTGGGAATTTTTCCCTACTTTTTCATAAAGTGGGATTTTTCCCCACTTATTCAGGAAAAAAAACACTTTATTCGAAAAATAATCAAACAATTTTTCGTAATAGTCTTTAACGATGTGACAAATCTTTAAGTCTCGGGCAGCCATGCTGAGAAGACTGAATGAAACCAAGGCACATTCTCCATTTTCTTAACATTTTTCATTGATGCTCCGCTTTTATTACTCGTGACGAAGGTCTTAAAACGTATCAATAGGTATCACGTAGGATTAATATCGTAGTCCTACGTAAGTGTCATCAGCAAACAAGCTAACCATAGCATGGCTAGGTATATTATTAGGCAGCATTATTTTATGAAGTATTGTTAGGTTTAAAGAATCTTTATTTTCCATAAGAACATATATACTTTCACTTACATGGAAAATACATAGTTTCATTACATCACATTGCTGGCAAAAACAGAAAAAAGAATGCTATAATATAGAAACAAAATACACATTATTACTTATTAGATTTACTTTAGACTTTAAAACTTCTATTCGTATTACAATTTATGACTTTAAAATAATATATATATCAAACAAAACAAAACTATTATAACATAGTAGACAGAAAAAAACGGTCTCGTTCCCTGATAGCGCAAAGGCATCCCATTCATACTATTAATGAATAGTAGGGGGCGTGGCCAAGTCGTATATAGTAAGTTCCTCATTAGTCATTTTAGCATAATAGGCTATTTGACCACATTAAAAATATACTATAAATTGTGGTCATCCTATCAGACAATGGCGTAAAAAACATATTTCACTTTATTTTAAACTAAATTATGTATATCTTTTGTAGATTACACGAAATAAAATTGAATATTTTTTACAATTTTATTTATAACAAAAACATCTTTAATTTGTTGATGATTGGTGACGTCACACGCAAGTAAACAAAACAATACACAGATTATAAATCATGTGGATGAAATAGAATAGAGTATAATATATAGGAGATTATTTAATCAATGCTTGTTTGTTTACTTGCGTGTGACGTCACACTTGACATAGACTGCGAAACAGCGTTTTTAGCGCCATTGTGGAAATTTAAACTTTAACATTGATTTTTTAAAAATAATAGAGTAGATATCTCGTAAATATCAATGTAGTGTGCTTGTTATGTAATAAAGAATCATATAAAACGGGTTTCAAAAAGGAGTCAAATACCTTATTATTTAATTTTAGACAACAATATCACAACAAACAAATTTGACAAAAAAAATATATAACACAAAACAAAATTAAAAAGATCTTTCTTTGTTATTTAGTCCGTCTAAATGTACTTATGTAAGTCAGTGTTAAATTAACTTATCAGAAAAATTATTACATTAAAAATTATTACATAAAAAATATTAAATAAATAATAGAAGCTTGTCCTCTATATCAACATAGTAAACTCTGACTCGACTACCTATCAGCACACTGTAATCCAAATGGTGTATTTAAAAAGTAGTTTTCATAAAAGTTAAATGTTGCAACAAGACCTTTATCAGATACTTCAGCTAAAATTACACCGACAACATCGTTAACTATGCATGCAACTTGTTGCAAGAAGAGTAGGGCACTGTATAAGTATTCTATAACAACAGCTGTACCCGTATCCCAAGATAAAATTTCTTGGTTAGCCAATATTTCATAATTTTGTATTAAATTTATATAATATTATTATATTTTCTTAATTTTAATGTCATACGACTGAAGACGCCATGTACGGCGAAATATATCGTAACTAAATAAAATAGTGTTTTATTTATATTATTATATAACTATAATAATTTTGTATTGAAAACACTTGAATTTTCATGTTATGATGATGACTATCTCTAAAGTCTTTAAATTAATACTGAGTGCCTCCCCTCTAGGTCATTGTTATCTCCCATTTTTTTTTTTATTTTTATTCTAGCAGTGACTTTGCTTCTATAGTCCATGAATGGGATCGATCAATACATTGTAGTTTAACAACATCAATCTCTCTCACTTTGCCGATTAAATGATGATGTACGACAATATAATATAACTATTGTTTTTCATTATCTCAATATTTTAGTCTCATAAAAGCGGCCCCAGCCTAGTGGTTAAGACACTGCGCAACTGATAACAAGCTTAAGTAGAAGACAACAAGGCCTGTTGAGGACTGTTGTTGACCTGGGATGGGTGACCGCTTTATACAACGAGATACCATCATACACCGCAACTAGCTCGCCACTTGTTAGGTGTTGCCTCCGAATGCCATCGGCGAAATGAGGATGGGTAAATCCCTCCGCTGGGTACCCTGAGGCCGTTTAAATAGTTCTCAGGAGCCAAAAAGTCACCCGTGATGGTATTTATTAATTATTATTTAGTCTCAAAATACGCATAGTGAAACGGCAACATTTATTTGGTCATAGGATATTATTTCCTTTCATTCTCTTATTTTTTACAAAAACACGATCTGGAATAAAGAAAAAGTCCCCGCACTTATCGGTCGCACACAATTTTATTATTGGAGAGCTCGGCAGTTTAGTTCTTCTTCTTCTTCTTTTACCTAAATGGCCTTCTACGCTTTATATAAGCATAATTTTGCCAATGACCAGTTGTGGGTAGATTAAAATTGTTAAATACTGTACGGTGAAAGTGGGACAATAGGATGGAAAGGAATAGGTAAAGGACTAGGTTAGAATTAGGAATGGCCACATGACCGTATGCAAACATACGGTATAGTGATGCCACTGTCAAGTGAAGGAGGAAGAAATAATCAACAGTAAAATGGGTACCGCCATTTTACTGAAGATAAAGGGATTCGTTGAGATAGCACAAACACCAAGATCACTGCGTAAATACTACACTTCTCACACTTAATATTGCTATATGAATGCTTATTCTACAAAATGAGTACACTTTTGCACAATAATATTCAATAAAATTAAATTTGATAACTGTAATAGACACACGCGTCTACAGTCTTCGGGCTACCCTCAAAGAATCGGCAGTTTAGTTATTCGCGAAAGATGTTTTTTTTTTTATTGGAGCACGGCATTTAACTTATATATCTACCTGGTGGTGAGCATACCTACAAAGTCCATGAATGGGGTCGATTAATAATTGTTCTGAAACAACTTTCATCGCTCCCATTATGACGGCTAAATGATACGATTACTAAATGGGCGGGACAAAGACGATTTGTTATCTTTGTTCATCTTGTCATCCTTATCGTCAATTCAACCACCCATTTCGTAACCGCACCCTAAAAGGAGACTACCAGGTGGCAGTCTCCTTTTAGGTGCGACAAGAAATCGATGCAGTAATCTCCTGAAAACCTGCGAAATACGTGAAAATACTAGGTCACTTGGCGGTTTTTGCATCTGTATATACAGGGTGAATTTGAAAAGATGTACTTTAGGCTAATATGAGGTTCTGCTGATCAAATCGAACAACTTTTCCCATGGAACCATGTGTCGCAAATGAAAAAAATTTTTGGCTTCCCCATACAAATTGGTCATTTTAACATTACTAGTTTGTATGGAGAAGGCAATTTTTTTTTTCATTTGTGGCACATGGTTGCATGGGCAAAGTTGTTCGTATTGATCAGTAGAACCTCATATTAGCCCAAAGTACACCCATTCAAATTCACCATGTATAACAAGACCGGTCGGTCGGCCTAGAAAAGTTATAGAGACCTTCCTAAAAGATGTGCGGTCAATGTACCAAATTCTTACTTTTTCGTAACCTATGCAGTTATATTATTTGTATCAAAAGAATTATTATTGCCTTCACTTCAGGAGACAAATTGGCAATCACTACTCTTTAAATATTCTAATAGTAAAACTGTAGTAGTTCATGCAGTTTTAAATAGGTATATAGGTACCTAAGCTATCATAAGTTAGTACGAACAAAGTTAGCCGGGTAGGTAACTCTAGAACCCAAACTGATACTAAGTGGGATGCTCTGCAGCGGCTTCCGCGTCAATATTTATTCAAGGAAAATAACTTATGCAGCGCATCTATGGCATCTTTATCTATTAAGGTTTCGCCAGTCGTGTTGGCGCCCTATACTAACGAACTTGTACTACTTATTACAACTTGGCTCTTAGTGGTAGTTCAATTAATATATTTATGTTGGTTATTGTACGTAAATATCTTAATTATTCAGATACTTAATTATTTTCTATTATTAATAAAGTTTTAATTTTTTTTTTTTTGAAAAATATGCCAATAAAAAAAAATCTACGACAATCAGTAGAATTGGAAGTACGATAGCTCATTTTGTACGAAACGCAGAAACATTTGTTCACATATGCCACGTTAAGCTGTCGGTCCCAGTTTCACTATACCAACTTATGAAATTGGTTATAGGTAGGTTACTGAGTTCAAACATCACGATTCGCGACAAACTAGCCACTTGTACGGTGTAGACTTATACCATCGGCTACGACGAGTGGGATTAAAAACCCCTCCGCTGGGTACCCTGAGGCCGTCTAGGCGGCCTCGGGCGCCGTAAGGTACCCGTGATGATATGGAGGGAGTTTGTGGAGGTAACATGCTCCAATAAAAAAAAGTTACGTTAAACAATTTCCAATATTCATGTTAGAGCCTTAGACGTAGTAATACTAGTAATGGCCATTCTCATGATATATTTTTGGCCTAATGTATTCATACTAAGAATTAATTATATACAAAAAAAAACGGTTTAATGGTCATTCTGTATGATATTTTTTTGATCGATAGTAACCATTTATATACCAGGTACTAGGATAAAAAGTCACATGCCGTGGCATGTGTCTACCTGGTGGTAAGCAGACCTACAAAGTCCATGAATGGGGTCGATCAATTTTTTTTTTTGACAAACAACATAGATCACTCCTACTAAAAGCCGGCTAATTATGCGATTACGAAATGGGCGGAGACAAAGACGAATTTATATTACGTCAATTGAAACGCCCGTTTCGTAACCGCACCCTGAAAGTAGACTACCACCCCGACAAGAACCCGATGCAGTATTCTCCTAAAAACCTGTGAAGTTTCAACGTATAAGACGGATTCTACGAATAGGAATCGTTAATTTTCCTGATTTCTTAAATTAAGCAATTCTATTGGCGGTTACTCATGTATTAACGTTACGTTAATACGATAGTAGAACCCCATGGTAGACCTTATGGTTTCTATCGATCAAAAAACTAGCATAAAAACCACTCTGACTATAAACGAACGTGTTCTTTTTTTAAATAACCCACTACAGTTATGCTACATTAATATTCTCTAAAAAGTATGTGTGTTTGTGAGCAAGATAAAACTTTTACAAAGACCAAAGTTTAGTACTTGAAGACGATTTAAGTTGAAGACCCGCGGGGCGCGCCCAACATCACCGCTTAGGTTACTTTGCTTCGTATACATGTTTGTGTTCTCTAACATCGTTTAGATAAACGTCAACTTTGCCATAAAATGTTTATAGCAGGCCTTGGCTATATAAATCAGAGGAGCCTCCTTAAATTCATGTTTGATTTTATTTATTTGACAACCTTATGCTCGATTTCACCAATTCTTAGGGAGCCCCTAACTAAGTTAAGGGACAATTAATGACAGTTGTTCAATAGCAATCATAAATAGGTATGTCAAAATTCTTATTTAGGGGCTCCTTTAAAGTTAGGGATCGTTGGTGAAATCGGGCATTATTCTAAAAAAACTAAATTTTGAACTTGACACTGCATTCGTAATCGCGAAGTCCGCGTTCTTCATATAAAATGAGCTTTCGCACTTCCAGTAATACTCGACTACTCATTATCGTAGAATTAAAATAATATTTTTGTCATTGTATTATATTTTTTTCTGTGTTAGGTTTTTTAGGCCTCCGTAGACTAGTGGTTGCGCCTTTGGCGTTGTATCCGGAGGTCGTGGGTTCGATTACCACCCATGGCAAAAAATAATTAGTACGTTTTTTCTGTACAATTTGTCATGGTCTGGGTGTCTATAAAATATAATATGTATCGTTGCTTCTGGTACACATAGTACAAGCCTAGAGGTTAGTTTGAGCTTAGTTTGTTACCAGAGCAATATGTGTATTTGTCCTACATATTGTTATTATTATATTTATTACCCACAACAGAAAGATTTTACAATTACTAACATAAAATAATAATTTAACTTCGCCTAACCAAGTTGTAATATTGGAAGTACGTTTGTATGGGCGTCAAGTCGACTACAGAACTCACCTTTTTAACAAAAATATTTACCTTAAAAATATTAAATAATTATCTGAAACAAATAAAGTGTGTTAGATGTGTTTCTTACTTGGTAAAATATATAAATTGCACTATTAAGTTTTGTATTTATTTTTTAGAAAAATAAATACAAAACTGAATTGTGCATTGCCTTTACCATTGCTAAAAGGCATAAAATTACTTCTTCAAAATTTATGACAAAGACCTTCAGTTACTGTCAGTGATGACGCCGCTCCATAGAGAGGCGAAATATTTGGCAATAAAATTTTATAGCTTCAATTTATATATTTTACCAAGTAAGAAATATTAAATAATATATGAAATATTTTCAAAGAAACGAATAAACATAAATAAATAAGTAAACCGCAAATTAAATACGTTACGAAGTAAATGTATTACGAATAAATTAATACATTTTAGTGGCTTAATTATGAAACGTTATTTTGTATTATTTTAGCTTGTAAATAGATATATGATAGCTATTATTTCATTAAAAATAAGCGTTATGCAGTTCAAATTTCGAATGCAATAATTAATACTTCGCAGTGTCAAGGGGACAATAATAATGACATATTGAATAAAAAGTTTTTTTTTTCAATTTACTGATATTATGTTTAAAAATGTTAAGAGGTAAAGTAACAAACTTTAATTGAAAAGGTATTAAGATTGCTACATTTCCAATAAAAAATAACTTTTAAGAGCCTGTGCAGTCATTAGCTAGATTAATTATTCACTATTGCCTACAAACGTAAACGGTCTCAGGGAAACGAAATAAAAATAAAAAGCGCTAAGTTTCTGCACAGTTCCCATCTGCTTTTATCGTTCTTGAAAAACAGAGTACCTATTTATAGTGGAAAGTTGGAAACTGTACCTACAATTGTGTAAACCTGAAAACGCTTTCTCTGAAGAAAGATAAAATTAAACATACGGAAACTTTCATAAACGGAGCTAATAATTTTCTTCTTCTGATTTTAATGAATACGTGATTTCGGCGTGTATAAAATTGTACATAAAACATATTTATATTTCTTAGTCTTATGTTCTTGCATCGTTACTAAAGACTGTATACAATATGCGATGAATTAGTATATATAGTATCATCATCTCGGTTACACAGGTTCCCTCGGAATCACCGGCACGTAAATATAGTTAGTACATGAACAAAAGCGAATAGATGTCGCTAACGGCGCACGCCCAGAAATCACACTTACGGGGTTACTCCATCGTCAAATAGTTTGGATTTTCACTATTTTCGTTTGTGAAGAACAACGGGACTGAAAAAATATTTTTGATCGTTTATATTCTTAAAAGTTTATATACATGGTGACTTTGATAGGATGTACTTTGGGCTAATATGAGGTTCTGCTGATCAATACGAACAACTTTTCCCATGGAACCATGTGCCGGAAATGAAAAAAAAAATGCCTTCTTCATACAAACTAGTAATGCTAAAATGACCAATTTGTATGGGGAAGCCAACATTTTTTTTTATTTGCGACACATGGTTTCATGGGAAAAGTTGTTCGATTTGATCAGCAGAACCTCATATTAGCCCAAAGTACATCCTTTCAAATTCACCATGTATAGCATTGCCTATAAACTTCCTCTCCCACCTAAAGTAGACTTGCTAACATTAACTATACCTATATATTATATTTTTTTAATTCGTTGCCTTCCAATTTTTTGTAAAAATAATACATTTCAAAGTAGATCGGAAAATCTAGCCTAATCTAAAGAGTCTATCTTGCCATGCTCCAGTAAAAAAATATTATCCTTGTCGGTACACTTTTTATTCAGAATCTAACTGCAGTAGGTATTTAAAGATTAAAATATTCCCCATTACTGCCTAGACCGCCTCCTTAGACTAGGTAGTTGCGCCGTTAGCGTTATATCCGGAGGCTGTGATATAATACTTTATAAGTCTAGAGCTTAGTTTGTAACCAGGGCAATATGTGTATGATGTCCTACATATTATTATTCATATTATCATATATTATAAAAGACAGATTAAAATTGTCCAGCATTTCGTACATGTTATGCTCTAGTAAAAAACGTCGTACCCTATTATTAATGCCTATAATAAATCCCCGATGTCTGACTTTCAGTAAAGACGAATAGAAGGGTGTGGATAGATTTGTATTATTCAGGATGGTAACGATATAAATCTGTTTACGTGCGATGTCTATCGGAGAAGCTTTTTATCTGAGCTTGTATTCAATAAGATCGCTCATTCGCATCGAAAGCGATCAGCTTTCTCATACGTTTTATGTTTCTTGAAATAGACATATATTTTATTCAAAAAATATTTGGTAACTTTTAGGACATCTCTGTGGTTATTTATATAATGAAAAGATGATCAGGTACAGTCGTTATTTTCAAAAACGTCCTACGCATTATATATTTCGTATTCGTCGTTAGCTTGTAAGTTAATTACTAATGAAAATAAAGCATAACAAATACACGATATTCGAGAATATTTAGGTTATATAAAGGTAAAGTTATAAAAATATCTCAAAACCTACTTTTTTTTTTATAAACACATTGTAGTTGAATTTTGAGGGTGTTTTCTTTTTAATTTAAATTATGGATATGGAGACTACGAGTGGACCAAAACATCCGACCAATTTCCGCCTTGGCTTTGTTGGCAAATGTTCACCCTTTTCACAAAATTTTAGCTCACTTTTGGTGACATAATTGTGGATAAATTTCGTCAATAACTCGTCGAATTTCCGTTTTGAGCTCTGGAATTATCTATGGATTATATATTCAGAAATCCCCAAAGAAAGAAGTCCTAAAGTATCACAGC
This sequence comes from Monopis laevigella, assembly GCA_947458855.1. Taxonomy (NCBI): domain Eukaryota; kingdom Metazoa; phylum Arthropoda; class Insecta; order Lepidoptera; family Tineidae; genus Monopis; species Monopis laevigella. Next base: position 16,525,173 of record OX381587.1, read on the forward strand.
ACCATGGTCTGGCGATGTTTAATTGTTGACATCGATGACGAATGGTGGTGGATGGTAGTTCCTGTACACTTTACCTAACTGCCGCAATGTTTTCTGGCGACGGACCCAAACGAGGACCACCTGCTTTAACATCCTGAACGGAGCCAACAGTTTCAAATTTATTAATTAAAATTTCCACAGCGGCTCGAGATGGTCATAATGATGATCAAAAAATATGTGGCATTTTCGAACTGTCTCCGAAAAGTTCTCATCATTTCAGCAGTAAATTTTCACAATTTCTATGTGTTGTTCGATTGAAAAACGGTATCTTTGCTAATAATAACTGCAACATATTAGCGCTCCATGTTTGACCACAACGAAATTTATTCGAAATAGATTTTGAGACACCTTTTATAATATTTTCACCGACTTGAAAACCAGTGAACCTAAACTAATACCGAAACATGACTAAGTTAGTTTACATTAAACAAATGGTCAGCTCGGCACGCTGTTTGGATAGAATAAATAACTATAAAAATGGATTTAACAATATCTATAAACAGTTTTACAAGTTCGCATAGTGAATCTGGGACCGACAGCTCAACGTGCTCTCCAAGGCATTATAGTGCTCTTGATGGCTTGTGAAATATATCCATAATTTTATAAAATAAAAATACTTACCTACCTAAATCTTGCAACATAATTAATTCATGTCAAATTTAGGTCCAGCCACACGCAGGAAAGTCTATAAATTGTAACTAAACACATGGGAAGATGCTCATTTATTTCTCTTTCAGCCCAAGTTTCTTCAGCAACGTGAGAATGTAAATATTTTGTTGTCTAAAGTTGCGCAGATGGGCGTAAGTTCGCAGAATTATTAGCGTTCTCGAATTACCATGTAATCTGACAGGAATATATGTGGGAGCCACGGAGCGCGCTCTGCTGGAGTAGGCAGGGAACACAAAGTGCATGTCATGTAGAAAACATTACGCTTTTTATTCTTTTCTTAAAATATAATTTAGTCAGCAACAATTATGAGTTTAACGAGATTATTATCTATACTATCTATACTAATAATATTATTAAGACGCAAAGGTAAAGTTTTTGAGGTTGTAGGGGGTAATCTCTGGATCAACTAAACCGGTTTTGAAAATTATTTATGTTTGAAAGCGCTTATTTATTCTAAAACTGCCGGTACCAATTAAACGGCTGGTGAAACCGTGGTGCACAGCTAGGCTAGCTAGCTATTATGAAGGCTTATACTTAACAGATGGCGCCTTTAGTAATAAATTATGATAGGAGGTTCATATATTATAAAGGCGTCTGATAGCCTCAGGTTACCCAGAGAAATCTACACCAAAATACGTGGCGAGCTGACTCAATAACCTATCTGCATACAGTTAAACAAGTTGATGTGAGTAAAACGCTGCGACAGTATTTTTATTCCTTTCTTTATTGCTGACTGCAGGATTTGTTTTCGAAATGGTATATTTTATTATTATTTTAATTTTCTCGCTGGCATAAAACAAGTTATTGTCACTATGGATGAATTGTAATTCATAAAGCATCTCTTAAAGCACTGCGTTCGTGATAGCTAACTCCGCTTTCTCCATACAAAATTAGCTTTCGCACTTCCAATAATTCTCGGTTATTGTTTGTCGCAGAATATTTTTGTCTTTCATTGTATTTATTAATCATTTTGTGTTGGGTCATTATTTTTATTTTTCTGTTTTCCATTCAATGAGAAACAATTCCCCTTGCCCTCTCCATCCCGTATTCCCAGCTCATTGGTAGGAACATTTTCCCTGTTACGGAAGACAAATACGTCCTTCCACACGCTGCGTGTCCTCTAGCCGAGAGTAATGTCGTGTAGTTAAACAGAAAACTGATCTCCGAAGGTGTATTGGTTTACTACGGCCATGGGTTTGCATAGACCGCCAGAAAATACACAAGTGAGGTCGAGTCTGCTTATATATTCCTACTTATATACCAGCAGGCTGAGTAGGGCGGCAAATTTGAGGAAAATCTTTTTTGTATATCTTACAGAAAAGTAAAAGAAATTGAAAAGATTCATATTTATATGTCTAAATGTTATTAGGTCCACTCAAACAATTTAGTTGCGGACATGACCTTTCGAAGTTTTTTTTATTTGTTAACGCTGGGGAAGACTAACAGGGCTGAGGGCCCTGTCCTACCGGCTAAAATAACGCAGCGATTCTCCCACCATTTCGTTTTCAAGGAGGGCAACAGGATCGCTCGCGCATTCTACTGTTGTCCCCGCGGTGGGCCTACTCCAAGCCCGGGAAGAGCGCCCAAGGAAAATTCGAGGCGGCTAAGTTCCCCCGTCCTGGCCGACCGATCCATTAAGACGGGGCAAGCAGATGCGCATAACGCTGGAGTGCCCACTCCGCTCTCCATCGGCGGATTGCAGGAGCAACGGTATTATCTTCTCGTTCCCACTCTGCCACCTCCTTCAGAGTAATGACAGACTTGCAGTAGGAGGTCACGGTGTCCCAGGACCTTTCACTATGAAAGATCTCCACCGAGTAACGCGGCTAGATTGTGCCGCTTGATTATTTTAGATATCTATAATATATTGTTCCTTAGATACATTAATATGCCGATGATAGTATAGTTTTTTTAAACGGTACTCTAATTAAATGAGATAAATAAAATGATAATAATAAATATGCCTTACACGATTTAAATTCACTTAAATAAATTTATCGGCACTATGTCTATGTGTCTCGGAGAGCACGCGATTTCACTTCTGCAGAAATCTTAGGAAGGTTACCTACTTTAAAGACGCCATATTCTAAGACGTTTGCTCAACTCGAAATTTCCTTCACTTAAGGAATTCTCAGGGATATCTAGGTACTGAGGTACTTATACAGATCCTTGAGTCCCTCTTATGAAGAATTCTGTAGTAATTACTTATGTGATAAGCCTTTTTATGTACTCGTAAATAACGTTTGTATAGAGCAATAAATGCGCTATACAATATGCATCAATTATTTACTATGCATAGTTATTTATTTAAATTTTTATTACCATATTATTAATTAAATAGTTCGGCATTTGTATGTTTATATTTATTTACACCGCGTTTTCACACTTAATAAAATAATACTGTAATTGTACGTGTGTTTTCATTAAATTAAAAACGTTATACTTGCCACCTCGCCGAAAAACCTAACGAACGGAAAAAATGAGTACCTACTAAAAATACATGAGACCCGGTAAGCTTATTTAATTATTTTCAGTAAAATATTATCAAGGTAATTAAATATTTTATATGTATTTTGTATATTAAATTTTTAAAGTTAAAAATGCAATGAAAAATTCCTGGTGGGTGGGACTCGAACCCACGAACCCTTTCTATCGCGGCAAGGCGCTCAACCGCTGAGCCAAACAGGTTCCAGTCACCCCTCACGAGTTTTGTCATTGCTTGTTATCTACTTATACACAGACGCCCTCTATTAGCTTTCTTTTATTAACTCTATACGAGTGAAGTTAGAAGTCCTAGTATCTAATTTCTTGCCGCGATAGCGAGGCTCGAGCTGGATTCGAGTCCCACCCACCAGTATTTTTTCAAAAAAAAAATAAAAATGGGAAAGCATTTTTTATTCACTTCATAGTAGGTACTAGAACCCGATTTAAATTGTGTTAAGAACATGTGCGCATTTATAGGAAAATCTTAGGGTAATTCACAATTTTACAAATAAATATTTTTTATTTCAAAATTACGATTTATTTTTTTACTTACAATTTACGATTTTTTTTTAATCTTTCGAAAATATATCTATACATATAATAAATATGTAAATGAAAACTATCTCTAATGTTTACGGATTTACCGAAATGTGAAAGGTTTTTAAACTCTCAGGTTCTTTTAAGAAGCTTGACTAGAATCACAACTAACCAAAATAAATGAGAAAGAATGAATTGTTGATAAAGAAACGGAAGGCTAACTGATTTCTTCGCAATATGATGGATAACCCAAAATCCTTTATATATGATAGAGGATGTACGACATCAACATATCATATATCTTCATTTATTAGCTGAAACCTAATCTATAAATGTCAAATGTTGAATATTAACCTACTTCATAGGTATGTACCTACTTTTTTTAACATTGTTTTTTAAGTTAGGCATGTGACTAAGCTTACAATATAGAATTTTGAAAAGTCCTGACAAAAAGCTATACCTCTAAAAAAACCCGGACATTTTAGTCAAAGAGTGTAAACATTGCATATAGTTATAGTGGTACGTTCATGTTTATGTTCATGGCAAGCTCGTTTTCCGCAATCAGCCAAGAGTTAGGCCTTTTTGTATGCGTCGGCTGACTCTTCTAGCCAGCCCAGCTCCTTCCAGAAGGCGACAAGAGTGATTTCGGTGTTCCGAGGATTCTCGCCTGTTATGAAGCCACCCCGGTGCATTGAAACAGCACATGGGTGGGTGTTACATCAGTTTCCATGCAACTCCTACATAGAGGGCTGTTGGTGATACCTAAAAAGGTATGGTAGCAGACGTTCGCAAGGATGTTTTATCTCGTTTATTACTTAAAGAGACAAATCCGGGCCCATCAAAACCCTGTATGTATCCTATGTATCTACCCGATGGTAACCAGACAGACAAAGTAAATGAATGGGATCAATAAGTAAGGTACGTACCCACACAATGCTGCTAAATAATAAAGTCACTAAAAGGATGGCAACAAAGACGAATTCGACATTAAACCATCTTTAAAAAGATTGTGTAAGGCCGAACTGTTTTATTCTTTTTTTTCTGCTATCTAATAAAATATCATCGCTGAGAGTTCGAACTACACTCTGGCATTTACAGTTCTTTCATAGTTTGTCACGAAAGTGAAGTTGGTGCAAAGTACATGTTTTTTTTCGTTCTAGTTCTTCCAGGCAATTTCGCATTTTTAATTTAACTTCAGTGATTATCGTTGAGACTTTATTTTAATCTTATAATTTAAATAATTCACAAAATGATAAATCAAGAAAGTACCGACTTCATTAAAATCTTAAGGTCGTGAAGACGAGATCGTTTCTGAGGGTCTAATTGATTCGGGACAGTTATTGATTTCTCAAGAGATGTAGGTACTTTAAAGGGTTTTTGCCCTTACCTTCAATTAATTATGAATATTGCCACCAGATTTCCGTCAAAAGGGTGTAGGTAGGTATTAAAAGTAAATTGTATAAATATTCAAAATCTACATAAAAAAAGTATATGTGGCTGATTTTGTTAGACTTAGACTAAAAAATACTATAGTGTTTATGTCACGGACACTCACGAGTCACGAGTTTGAACCCTGGTATGTAATTATGAGTTTTTGATAAAAAAAAATACATGAGTCCATCAATACTTTGTTATATAACAGCATTAATCCCTTCCACTATGCCGGCAACAAAGCTGAGTTTTCTCTATTTCTACTTTTAGGTCAATATATTCATATTATTTACAGATTATTTTAAGGGGCCTATATAACTTCGCTAGGCCGACAGATCGGTCTCGTTACTTATCCAAAAACCGTAAAGTGACCTAGTCTTGTTTCTATTTTAGTCTGTGGATTCACCGGTTTTCAGAAGACTACTGCATCGCTTTCTTGTCAAGTGCTTTCAGGATGCGGTTAGGAAAAAGGCAGTTGAATTGACGAAAAAGCAGAGAGATTTGTAATAAAAAATTATCTTTGTCGTCTCCAATTCAATTGACAGCCTTGGTAGACTAGTGGTTGCGCCTTTGGCGTTGCATCCGGAGGTCGTAGGTTCGATTCCCACCCATGAAAAAAAAATGTTTGTCATGGTCTGGGTGTTTATAAAATATAATATATATTATATCGTTGTTTCTGGTACACAAATTACAAGTGTAACGATATATTCGTGACCAGAGCAATATATGTTCTAAATGTCCTAATTATTATTATTATTATTTCAATACTGCATAATTTAGCCAGCATAGTAGGAGTGATCAATAGTGTTAAACATTATAATGTATTTATCGACCCCATTCATGGAATTTTTAGGTGTGCTTACCATCAGGTGATTACAAGTCGCTTGCCGTGCTCCAATAATAAATAGAAGAGAAAAACGTATTAAATCTTATATATTTTTTATTAGATTATTTTTGCAGATGCTGAAAATAAAGCATGGAGATTACAAACGCGAGGTATGTACAGAACTTCTTAGAGCAATTTGGCCGCTGCGTTGTATTTCTCTATAGCTTTCCTCGGGGTGCAATAAAAGAAAAGAATTGAAACAATTTAATGCTCCAACACCTTTTTTATGTCGCGTTTATGTTTATTCTTTAAAGTTACATACAGCATGGGGAGAATATTCATTTTCTTTCTTACGAATGCCCTGTATTTTTAAATACGCAAAGGGATTGGTATGCCAAGTAGAGTTGTTATAAATATTTATTAAATAAAATCTTATATTTCAGTCTATGTTACTACATAGATAAAAAAAAAATACAAACGTACATAAACGTGTATGTTGTGTACAGGAAATTTTGTTGTGTACAAAATTTCTTACTTATATAATTTAATTATGTAAATTTAAATAATAGGTATTATGTTGCTTGTCAGAAATGACTATTTGTATGAACGACCTACCTATTTTTATGTATTATTATAACACCTATTGTACTATAAATAATGCAATAGAAATTTTCATTTCATGTACGGTAATTATTTTTTTCCTTTTGGTCAACACTACATTCGCAATCGCAAAGTCCACGTTCTCCATACAAAATGAGATTTCACACTTCCAGTATAACTCGACTCCTGTTTGTAGCAGAATTAAAATAACATTTTTGTATAAAAAAAATTAAAAAAAAATATGTGTCAGGGTTTTTTTATTAAATCAGAAAAAAACTTTTTAAATATTAATATACACAAATATTTATTAACCAAGTTTTGTGTACATAATACACATAACATATAACATATAATTATCAACATAAAAATAATAATTGAACTTTGACTTCAGCCAAGTTGTAATATTGGAAGTACGTTTGTATGGGCGTCAAGACGACTATAATAAACTGTACCTTTATACAATAAGCGACAAAAAAAACTAAAAAAATAATGCATTACATTCCTTTATTCCTTTGTATTACAAGTGTCTTTAGTTTGAAAATTACATTCCGAGTCGTAACAATCATTCATAAAAGATTTCGTTATTTTGACAATTTATTGTTATCTTTAAGAGAAACAGAATATGGCTGCGAGATATTTCGCAAATTTTCCTTTAATTTGTCTGATCCTTGCAAACATACAATAACACTAGTATTGGTCACCGACTAAATATAAGTTGTATTATCCACGGAATATAACAAACTATAAAACAAAAAATGGGTGATATGTACTTAATAGTATAAAGAGAAAAGATTTGATTGTTTGTTTCCCGTAGAGCAACGCGGACATCGTCACCTCGGAGTTTGTTCCGGATAGACTTAAAAACTACTAAACCGATTTTTAAATTCTTTTATTCATATCATTTTAGCTACTTTATTAGTGAGTAAAATGGGCTTTATTTTATTTTTAATCCGAATTCTTTTAAATTACACGGCGGTTGTAACCGCGGGGCACAGTTAATTTTATACGAGTATACTTAGGTTTTTTTTTTTCTTTTGTTATCCAATTACATACATAAATAAAAACACAATATATAAATAATAACTTGATATATTTTGCCTTATTAGGGCGTCTTCAGGCAATAATATTCACAAAATAAAGTAGGTAATGACATGTTATTTATTTTAAAAATATATGATTAATAAAGTATCTATTTATAAGTATTCTCCTAAAGGTTAGCTGGTAGATAATGCCTAAGGCGTTAAGATCGCCTTTGTACATAACTTTTAGTGCAAAATAGAATTTTAAATAAATACATATTAAAAACTCACACACGTAAAGAATTGAGTATGTTGTGTTTTAGTAAACTGTAGTTATCCACCAATAAGATGTGTTAATTTGTACTGTCAAAAAAATATAACGATCCTATTGGTGATTTTTGTAACTATAAGTAAACGATTGTTGAAAAGTCATGGGTAGAGTCACTTTATTGCTATTGATATGGGTCGGAAGGAGCCGAAAAGTCGCGATAGTTTTTTGATGATTTTAAATGCAAATAATTGACAGCCTCCGTAGACTAGTGGTTGCGTCTTTGGCGTTGTATCCGGAGGTCGTGGGTTCGATTCCCACCCATGGCAACAAAAATATTAGTACGCTTTTTCTGTACAGTTTGCCATGGTCTGGGTGTTTATAAAATATAATATGTATTATATCGTTGCTTCTGGTACACATAGTACAAGCCTAGAGCTTAGTTTGTGATCAAAGCAATATGTGTAAATTGTCCTACATATAAAAAAAAAAAATAAAAAAAAAAATAAAAAAAAATAAAAGTCCTTAAAGAACACTTTAGTTAAAATAGATTTTGTTTCTTTTACGCATATTTATTTTTGTTGCTAAAATAAGAAACAAAGCCTAACTATTAACTAGGAAACAAAGCCGAAACTCAAAAAGTTTTTTATGAATACCGGTATTTTTTTTAAATATTATACCGGTATTTGCCCTAGTATAAATAAAACCCACAACCTCCATTCCGTTAAATTGTTAACGGCCAAATAGAGTACTAACCGTCCGTTATTGATATCACACACATAACAACATATTGTAACATGCATGGCGTTATTAACGTAAGCACTATTTGGGTTTCGGCAGTGGCAAATAATTCAATAGCCCAAAATCCCCAACCGAGAGTATTAGTCCACCAACCAAGAGGATTATGGTGCGATATCATGTGCATGCTAAAATATTCGGCAGCAGCATAGGTAGGTGTAGTTGATCTTTTATATATAGGTACCTATACTACACAAGTCACAGCGCGGATTTTTTTTTTTTTTTTTTTTTAAATGCTGGATTTGATGAATCCCGTTGCCAATTAGCCTGCTCTATAAATTATTGTAAAAATTTACAATGTTATAATAGATAATAATAATATGTAGCATTAAACCGTGAAACTGAGAAAAATATATGGAACCGCCCTAATGCCTAAAATCGCCTATGAAACGAAATGTCAAACGTGTTCGTTGCCGTTATATTGTGTTCTCACTTCAACCGTGTTTAATGAGCGTTGTTTACGATCATAAAACACATATTGCTGACCACAAACTAAGCTCTGCTCGTACCGCAGAAACGATGATACTAATACATATTATATTTTACACCCAGACCATAAAAACGTACGAATATAGTTTGGGCATGAGTGATGTTAATCTACTTACCTCCACCAAAGAGACAGAAGAAATAATAGTACAACCTCCACTTACAACGCCAATGATTCCATCACATGCCTCTACCCAGGGTTGGGCAAAATACACTGCTAGAATTATTTAAATTACTAAATACAAAATACTTTAAACTTTGTATTTAAAATATTAAATACAAAATACTTTTCTTAGATGTATTTAAAATACGAAATACTATTGTACAAAAATACTTTCATGTACTAACAAAATACATATATTATTTCATAGTTTTTAAAACAATTTTTATTTGCGATTTTAATTTATAATGGATATTAAATGAATGTCACATATTTTTTTTACATTGGTATTTTACTTTTATTAACAAAATTCTTACAATAACTTCTCACTTTACCTTATTGAATTATTTTTTTTAGCACAAGATTTTCGAATGTGCTAGGTATCTGATAAGCAACCCCTAGTGGGTGAATGATAAAACTTAAACTGCATTGAAACAATTTATTCTACTAGTTGGGAATCGAAAATAAGTGTATAGAAATCAAATCTGGTAAGTAATATCAAGCGGCAAACTAAAGAGGAAAGTGCTCATTTTAATATAAAATATTTAAAAAAAAACATATTGAAATAATGCTTTCATATTGAAAATAACAACACCTTTCAAATAAAAGTAATAAAAAGCGAATATGGCTTTGTATTGAAAATTATCATTATCATTTTGACCAATTTATTAGTTAAGAATTAAAAACATTAAACATATTTTCTAAAAAAATTAGCAAGTGTCTGGATGACTATGTTTTTCTTTTAATGAAAAAGGTTCTGACAACCATCGTAATTTATAAAGTGGATAATATCCATATTATGGCTTTATCTCTTATTCCATACATAAAGACACGACGTACCAACCAATTTATTTTTATTATTATTTTGCAGCAAGAATGACACACTATGCGTTTTGTTTTATTTTAGTTTACCCAGTTTTATATTTGTTCTAAAAAGTAATTTTTTTAAATGTATTTTCCAACAAAATTATTTGAAATACTAATTACAAAATACATTTGGGTGGAGTATTTAAAATATAAATTACAAAATTTATACATTTTGGAGGAGTATTTAAAATATAATTACAAAATACGTGTATTGGCGTGCGAGCGAAAACAAGACGCGTAATCACCCTGCTGGTAGATAATGCATAAGGCATTAACCTCGCCTTCGTACAAATCAAGTTCAATAAAGAATTTTAAATAAATAAAAATTACCACTATATTACGTAGGTGGTTACTAATAAATGAGAAAATAAGAATCAAAACCGTGCCTCGATCCACCCTCTGAGTCGCGTTCGGTAACTAACACTGCGTAGGGATTTTAACACCGGAACGTCAAAAACCGTTTGTAAATGTCAGTGTCGGTCGATGACGTCAGAACTCTACACATTGTCGCATTAACTAACGCGGCTCGAATGCGGTTAATTAATATAATGCATACAGCCATAGTAGGTATAGCGAAAATTATCATTGTGTTATGTTAGTAGGAATATGAACATTGAAAATTGTTCTAAATTTGTTTGTACTTATTTTGATAAAGGAAGGGAGATAAGAATGGACAAAAAATAATCTCCATAGGTATCCATCTGTGAATAGTCTTGCACCCTCACAATTGTTATCACTTGTCCAGAAGGTTTGACTGGTAGAGAATGCCTAGCGGCATCAAGTCAGCCTTTGTACAATTTTAGTGCAATAAAGTTTTTAAAATAAATAAATAAACACCTACCTATATGTGCACAAAAAAATGTTTTACCGTTAATAAATTGATGGTCACTCTCTCAAAGGTTAGCTGGTAGAAAATGCCTAAGGCATTAAGCTCGCCTATGTTCAATTTTGTGCAATAAAGAATTTAAAATAAAATAAATGGTCGACATATGCGATTCTAAGTTTTGTAAGTTTAGTTTTTAGTTTGTGGCAACTCAATATTAATATTTAACTCTCTTTTCATTGTTACCTCGCATATTTATTTTACAACCCTTTATTAGCACCGTTAGCATAGTTTTAAACTTAGTTCACTGAAATGAAAGAAGTTCAGTTGAAAATATCGTTACATTTCAATGAAATACGGTACATTTGGATGTAAATGAGTTTTGCAGAATGCTAACTTTTTCGGATACGTTTAATGCTGATTCGAGTGTACGTAAACCCGCAAGGGGTTTATAAAGCTGATATTTTGCTAGCAGCATATTAACAGAGATTGTAGAAACTTAGTTTTGATCCAGTTTAATATTTTAGGTCCTTACAATTTTGTAATAATCCATAGTAAATCAATTTCTATTCATGGTCGTTTAAGAACTAAACCGCTGAACGCATTTTGATGCAAATTGCTAGAAAGGTAAGTAAATTTAATCACGCATGAAAATGATAACGTAAAAATACAATAGAAATGAACATTAAAAATATTTTTTCAATAAATATAAAATCTATATAATTCAATATTAAAATCACGTCTAAATCAAAGGCAAATTAATTCCTTTCTCATTATGATTATAATAGAATTTTTAAGGCTCTCCATAATACCACCCTTTTATTCCGGAAGCTTTTGTTAGATATAACTTTTTAATTAAAGACCGCCACGCCTCGATGAGTCGTTTGTTGATACCAGACGCTAGGTAGTGGCTGAACGTTAAATCATCCGCTTTTAGATAAGCAATGCAAATTTAGGTAAGTATAGGTACCAATTAATTTAATCGAAGCTAAAATTAGGGTGTGGAGGTCTTAAAATTTCGATATAGTGACGATAAGTTAATATAATTATACCTTAGTGAAGGCAAAAATATCGTATATATACGGTAATTTGTAGTGGCCTTTGATGACGAATGAAATAAAATAAATGTCATTGTTTTACACAGACCTTCGGTAGTTTTCGATTTTCAATAATCATACTAGCGTCTAACCCCGTATTTTAAAATTCTAAGCCATGTTTTCCAACAACTTTCACTTAAGGAACTCTGTCTCTTTCCAACAAATATCAAATCAAGCAAGATGAGAGATAAACTATCCTTGACTAAGTGGAGTGGAAAACACGACTACGATTAGAATACGGAGGTTAGTAGCTTTGAATTTAGTCACCCGCTCGCCGAGTTCCTATAGACAATGACAAACTCATATATTTTAATTCAGGCTTTATAACATAAGTGCACGGATAAAAATAAATTAATGGATCTAACGAAACAATATATTTTTTGCCAAGACGAAAATATTTTAATTCAGGCTTTAGAACATAAGTCCACGAATAAAAGTAAATTAATGGATCTAACTAACTAAACATTATCTTCTTGGCCAACACAAAAATACTGTTTCATATAGGTATGGCAGAAACAATCTAGGTAGGTAATCCTGAATAATAATAGTACATATTCCTGAATTAAGTCAAATATGGTTTTAGTTGTCAAATTTGTAAGACTAATAGTTTTTTAATTGTCTTGAGAACATTTACTTTAGCTAAAATTATATTTCCTTATATTAAATAATATTCTGAGAATCACTAAAGAATACCTTTTTATTCGTGTGGTTTATAAAATACTAATGTATGCCCGCGACTAAGTTTTAAAAAATGTGTTATTTGTATTGCTTTAATATTGCAAATTCTATCTATGTGCGCGAACAGAATTCGCACTTGACTACTAGCAGTTAGTATGATGACATAAAATGACAATTTTTAAACAAAAAATAATCATCAAAAAATAAATAGGTATACTTAAATTAAAAAATATTAATATACTATCACAACTTTGCTTCTTATACCACTTTTTTTGTATCCAGGTGCTTTTTTTTAAAACACCTGTAGGTATGTATATCTGCGCCTCCTGTATGTCGAAAAGTGATCCTTCTCAGGATCTCAAACTATCTCCATACCAAATTTCATCCAAATCACTTTAGCGGTTTAATCGTAAAAAGGTAACAGACAGAGTAACTTTCTCATTTATACTAATAGTATGAATTTATTCATTTTGATTATTTAGATATATAGGTAGCCATAATATTAAAATAATGAACTTCTCCCAAAGCAACTTTGTCAATAAAGTAGTGGTTGAAGTCCTTATCAAGTAACTTAGGTATATAAACGACATAAGTTTCGTCTAAAATTAAGCAAGGGTCACCCAATAGGTCCTTCAGGCCCCACTTTACTAAATTTATGTTCTTAGAAGCCAATATATTTCAATTTTACCTAATTCGGTTAATATAATTGAGTTATTGTTTCGTCTTTAGATAAATCAATTTAGTTTAACTACTATGGCTTCGTGTTATGGTTAGATTAACTACGTTAGTAATAGTAATTATTTGACATAGATTAGTTTATATATTGTATGGTAAATATTGCTTATATACACTCAGATATTCTTCTATTTTCAGATTTTTACCTGAAACTTATTAGGTAGGTAATTAATTGATTATTTTAATTTCATACGTCGATCTAATTACATTCTTTACCATCATTTCATAATTAATATAAATTCATAATCTACGAGTATGTATATTGTGCAGAAATTTGAAACAAAATATATTTTCAGGCATCGTGACTATTGTACCTATATCATTTTTGTAACGAAATCTTTTCAATGCATTGTACAGGTTTTTTGTAACAAAATATCTTTCCAGCGCATTCTATAGATTTTTGTAATAAAATATCTTTCCGCGCGTACCTGTTATATACTACACTTACTTCACATGCGCAAAGTATATGGAATAAAGGCAAATGTAAAAGCATCGCAAATACATCACGAATAACGTACTACACTTGCGGTTCGCGTATTTTTAAGAATGTGATGGAACCCGGGTAAGTGCGGTAAAAAAAAGTAAATTAATGGCGGCTACCATACCATGCTGTGCTTCTCTATATATGCGCGAGACCAAGTGTCCGCGATAGTCATTATATATAGCAGCATATCCTTGTATTATATATTATATGTTGCACAAATTAGCACTCTGCCTGTTTTTTGGTCAATTTACCAAAGGTTAGCTGGTATATAATGCCTAAGGCATTAAGCTCGCTTATGTTCAATAGTATTAAGCTTTTGTGCAATAAAAAAAAAAACATTTATTCATTCATACCAGTATTTCTAGCCCAAATTTTCGTTCAGGTGTAGATTTCTCTACGTCAAAAGGTTTTGAGTACATAGACAAGCAATTATATATAACAAAAGGTTTTCTAACGATTATTATACTCGTATAATAGTTACTTTCAAAGGTTGTACTTTGGGCTAATATTAAGCTACTGATCTTTTTTTTTCTATTTTTATTGGAGCACGACATGTGACTTTGTATCTATCTGGTGGTGAGCAGACCTACAAAGTCCATGAATGGGGTCAAATCAAATCAAATCATTTATTTTATGTAAATCTTTACAGATATTTATGAATAGTCAAAAAAAAAAAAAAAATTTTAACAATGAGGTCTTAGAGTGCGTTTGGTTAGGCAGCTATTCATTATTAAAAGAACGACAAATATTTATTATACCTCGATATCAGTTTTAGAACTTAAATTTAGATATCTTAATATGAAAATTACTACCAAACCGAACACACACTACATAACCAACTAGTGTAAGACTAGGTGGTTAGCAGCCACCAAGGCGACCAACTTTACCGACCGTATCAACGCCTTAAATATTTATTCTAAATAAAAGGTTAGTAAACAATCACATATATATATATATATATATATATATATATATATATATAAGTAAAGGTATAAGGATCGGTATTTTTAAGAGCGGGTATACTAACTGTAAAGTCGATCCCCTCAGTGACACCCCGGAGAAAAATAAACCAGCAAGTAAAAAACTCTAGTGCTTCACACAAACTAAAAGAGGAGCACAGTCAATGAAATGTCAGTTAATGAGGGTCAATCAATAATTGTTCTTAAACAATATTGATCGCTCCCACTATGCCGGCTAAATTATGCGATTACGAAGTGAGTGGCGACAATGACGAATTACATAACGAGTATATTTTAATAATAATTTTAATAATAATATACACGCTGCCTTATCGTCAATCAAGCACCCTGAAAGGAGACTACCACCTCGACAAGAAATTGATGCAGTAGTCTCCTGAAAACCGGTAAACCCACAGACTAAAACCGAAAGATGACTAGGCCACTTGACGGTTTTTGCATCTGTATGGGCGGTGGTAACGAGACCGGAAAATCGGCCTAACGAAGTTATAGAGACCTTCCTCCCACCTAAAAAAATCGAAAAACTTTTCCCATGTGTTGCAAATAAAATAAAAAAACCTTTCTCCACGCAAACTAGGAATTTGTATGAGAAGTCCATTTTTTTTTCATTTGCCCACAGTATAACCTTTCAAATTCATCCTGTATTATAAAAAAAAAATATAATCAAACGCCGACGAGACACAATTTTTTGTACATATTTTCATGAATGTTAAATTCCATAATATTAACACAAATTGGACCTTAATACAAAGACATAGAGTAGTACAAAAAAATAATGTTTATGCTTTGTCTTTCTGACCACCATACTTACATTATTCTGGGCATTGAAAATCTTTCCGGTTTCAGTGCTCCAGTTTCAGGCAGTGGAGTTGTTTCAGTGATCGTTGCTTTTCCCCAGTTTCCTCAATGGCAATCAGCAACTTTGGACAGTTGCTAATTTGTTTCACATTCCTTGTTACCTGATGTAGGGATCTACATAGGTAGGCTAGGCATGTATATACGGTAAATGGCAAGTGTACGAGGAATCGTGTTTTTTTTATCGGAGCACGGCATGTGACTTTGTTAGTTGATGGTAAGCAGACCTACAAAGTTCATGAATGGTGTCGACAATACATTGTTTTACAACATTGATGGCTCCCACTGTGCCGGCTAAATGATGCAGTTAGAAAATGGGTAGCGACAAAGATGTAGGTATTAGCATTAGTTTTTATAATATAAGATTTTAGTTTATTTTTGTTTATTCAGAGGACTAATATAAATAGGCCCCCGCCTATTCTACTAAATGAATTGGATATCTTTTTTTTTTTCTTTTTTTTTTATGAGAGCTCAACATGTGACCTTGCTTCCACCTGATGTTAAGCAGTATGCAATATCCATGAATGATAGCATCAAGCGGATGCATACAGGTGCACCGATGGCTGCCATCATTATGCCGGCTTAAGATGCCTGTTCACGCTTCGTTTAAAGGACTCTATGTTATAAGAGGAAGGAAACACGCAAGCTGGTAGAGCATTCCACATTTAAATTGCATATCTACTGCAATTTGACAAAATATGTCCAAATTTTACTTTCATACGGCGGCGTTGAAATACAATTGATTTAAGTAGAATAAGGCACCTGATACAATGCCAATGACTGAACTTAATTACCAATCGACCATATAAACTAGAACATAAATGCAACATGTTATGTTATGCATGAAGGTAAAAACCGTGCCCGTTCGCGCGTTTTTTTAGCTTCATGTTATGAGGTTATGAGATTATGAGAGAATATTACTTATTTGTATGTAGGATTGTCTCTATAAGTATTATTTTATATAAAACCAATTTTTTTGTCCCGGCTTCGCCCGTTGTTTTATTTGTGTAAAAACACATATATACCCACTACCAAATTATAAAATACCCTGTCTATTACTTTCCCGTAAATAATTTGTTTTTAGAATTCTCTTGTATTGTTATTAATTTGTGATGTTTGGATGGTAGAGACAGCGGTTCTAAAACTTTTTTGGTGATGGAATCCGAAATATTTGTAAAGCGAACTATTTGAAAGCCCTAAAATAATCAAAAACTGGTTTATTCTTACTAGCGTAACTTTTTTTTCCCTTATGCAACATTATTCATTGACGCTCCTGATGTTATATAGCCTATAGCCTTCCTCGATTAATGGTTTATGCAACACTAAAATATGTTTTCAATTCGACCAAGTGGGCAATTCTCGCGCTTTCAACATTCATCTCGATTCGAGATTTTCAAACGAAAAATGACTAAATATGTCATTTTTCGTTCAATATTTATATATTTACTATTAATTAATTAATATTTATTATTTATTTCGTTTAATGTTCGATATTTTTTCGTATAATAGCATATTTAGTCATTTTTTGTTTAAAAATCTCGAATCGAGATGAATGTCGAAAGCGCGAGAATTGCCCACCAGGTGGGCGATTCTCGCGCTTTCGACGTTCATCTCGATTCGAAATGTTCCGTCCAGTGGTTTGGGCTGTGCGTTGATAGATCACTATGACTGACAACTCAAGTTATACATATTTAGATTATTATTTATTTCGTTTAATGTTCAATATTTATATATTTATTATTTATTTCGTTTAATATTCGGTATTTTTGAACGAAAAATGGCATATTATGTAATTTTTCGTTCAAAAATATCGAACATTAAACGAAATAAATAATAAATATTGAACGAAATAAATAATAATCTAAATATGTATAACTTGAGTTGTCAGTCATAGTGATCTATCAACGCACAGCCCAAACCACTGGACGGATCGGGCTGAAATTTGGCATGCAGGTAGATGTTATGGCGTAGGCATCCGCTAAGAAAGGATTTTGATAAATTCTACCCCAAGGGGATAAAATAGGGGATAAATAAGGGGATAAATATATTTATCATTCATTATTCTATTCCTTTCCACTTTGTTACTTCTCCTTTCTCGTACACAATCTTAAAGGTTAGCTAACTAACGCATTAATTCCGCATTTGTACATAACCTTTGTTTACTGTGCAATAAAATGTTTAAATGAATAAATACATATTACATATTTTTGGCGAATGATATAAGTAGGCTTTAGTCAACATTTTCTAATGATTTGAATAAAAGAACAGTATAATTATAAAAAAAAAGATACTATATCGAAAGCAATTTCTCACCTTTAGTTGTTTAGTTATATTTAAAAATATCACCATTCTAAAGTGTGATAATTGCAATAATTTGATTACCGAAATTTTAAGGGTATATGAGAGAAAAAAAAGATAGGAACGTGCGGGCTAAGTTTTCAACTTGTCGGGTTTTGTTGAAGGCGGGTTTAGATAAAACTAAATTCAATATAAAAAAAAATCTTTAGTTTTTTTTTTTAATTAGACACGCCGGGTTCTGATTTAAAATAGAACCAGTTTGTATTTACCTAATGGTAAGTAGCCCTACAAAGTCCGTGACTGGGTCAATCAATACATTGTTTGTTTCACAACGCTCAATATCGCTCCCGATGGCTAAATCATAATTTAAATATCCTCGCTGCTTTATTGTCAAATCAACTGCTCGTTTCGTAACCGCACCCTGAAACTTTACAGTAGAGACCAAATATTGACATGCGCTACATTTAACGCCTTTGATAGTTTGGCGTTCACCATTTATCATGTTAGGCTTCTTTGTTCAAGAAAACCTGGCAGGTGTTCCCTTCTCGTTAATGGCAAAGCCCAACCCTTTTTGGTATCAATGAATGAAAAATACATTTTATGCACAATAGATTAAGGCACGTACCTATATTCAGCTACCAGTTAACCTTTTGGCCAAATAATAGACAAAGTGTTAAGGCTATTTCACTGCTGCAACAGAAACGTGTATAGGTATTGTAAGTAAATGGAACGCATGAAAACAAAAAGGCTATATCACAGGTTTTTTTTTTAAATTTTGTCTATACCCAGCCATAGTCAAAATGTGATTCGCGGAATCCTAGGACTCCGCAAAGCCTCTGTACCCTTCGCGATTGTACTGGTTTGTGTCATAGAAGACCATTTTGTAGACATTTGTGTGGAACTCAAAACGTACTTAACGTTACTTTGAAAAAAAAAAATCCAAAGACAATGATTTTTAAAATATTTATTTAAGTTTATAGAAATCTTAGACCACTACCACAGAAGAAATTATAGTACCACTAGGTCAAAATAATAATTTACCAAATAAAAATACACATATTTTACTGAAAAGATGTGGGATTATATTTTATAATAATAGCTCCAAATATTTTTAATCGAAATAATAGTGATATATTTAGCCGCATCTACCTACTTGATTTACGGTTTTAAACCTGATTTCTTCGCACTAATAAATACAGTCTGTCGTTAATAAAAATAAAATAAAAAATTAAGGAGTTTCCGAGAAAAATAAAATATATCTAAATAAAAAGATGAAAAAAATATATTTATAACTCACATTACATATTTCTATCTTTACTATTATAATAAAGCAAAAGAGTTTGTTTGGTCGAACGCACTAATCTCAGGAACTTCTGGTGGGCAATTCTCGCGCTTTCGGCATTCATCTCGATTCGATATTGTTATATTTATGTATTTACTAGCTATGCTCGCGACTTCGTCTGCGTGGAATAGTTATTTTTTTATCATACAAACTTTCGTCCCCCTATTTATTTATTTTATTTATTTAAATCTTTATTGCATACAAAATACAAAGGCGGACTTAATGCCGCTAGGCATTCTCTACCAGTCAAACCTTCGGGACAGTAAAAGCAGTTAATAAGTGAGGTAGGTGCAATATAGTATCTGAGTATATAAACCAGTGAATATTATATAAAATACTTACAATCTATTATACACTACTTAAATATATCTTATATATATATACATACATAAACTACATATACACAATACTACCAACTACTAAATGAGAAAGGAGAAGTAACAAAGTGGAAAGGAATAGAATAATGAATGATAAATATATTTATCCCCTTATTTATCCCCTATTTTATCCCCTTGGGGTAGAATTTATCAAAATCCTTTCTTAGCGGATGCCTACGCCATAACATCTACCTGCATGCCAAATTTCAGCCCGATCCGTCCAGTGGTTTGGGCTGTGCGTTGATAGATCACTATGACTGACAACTCAAGTTATACATATTTAGATTATTATTTATTTCGTTTAATGTTCAATATTTATATATTTATTATTTATTTCGTTTAATATTCGGTATTTTTGAACGAAAAATGGCATATTATGTAATTTTTCGTTCAAAAATATCGAACATTAAACGAAATAAATAATAAATATTGAACGAAATAAATAATAATCTAAATATGTATAACTTGAGTTGTCAGTCATAGTGATCTATCAACGCACAGCCCAAACCACTGGACGGATCGGGCTGAAATTTGGCATGCAGGTAGATGTTATGGCGTAGGCATCCGCTAAGAAAGGATTTTGATAAATTCTACCCCAAGGGGATAAAATAGGGGATAAATAAGGGGATAAATATATTTATCATTCATTATTCTATTCCTTTCCACTTTGTTACTTCTCCTTTCTCATTTAGTAGTTGGTAGTATTGTGTATATGTAGTTTATGTATGTATATATATATAAGATATATTTAAGTAGTGTATAATAGATTGTAAGTATTTTATATAATATTCACTGGTTTATATACTCAGATACTATATTGCACCTACCTCACTTATTAACTGCTTTTACTGTCCCGAAGGTTTGACTGGTAGAGAATGCCTAGCGGCATTAAGTCCGCCTTTGTATTTTGTATGCAATAAAGATTTAAATAAATAAAATAAATAAATAGGGGGACGAAAGTTTGTATGATAAAAAAATAACTATTCCACGCAGACGAAGTCGCGAGCATAGCTAGTAAATACATAAATATAACAATATCGAATCGAGATGAATGCCGAAAGCGCGAGAATTGCCCACCAGAAGTTCCTGAGATTAGTGCGTTCGACCAAACAAACTCTTTTGCTTTATTATAATAGTAAAGATAGAAATATGTAATGTGAGTTATAAATATATTTTTTTCATCTTTTTATTTAGATATATTTTATTTTTCTCGGAAACTCCTTAATTTTTTATTTTATTTTTATTAACGACAGACTGTATTTATTAGTGCGAAGAAATCAGGTTTAAAACCGTAAATCAAGTAGGTAGATGCGGCTAAATATATCACTATTATTTCGATTAAAAATATTTGGAGCTATTATTATAAAATATAATCCCACATCTTTTCAGTAAAATATGTGTATTTTTATTTGGTAAATTATTATTTTGACCTAGTGGTACTATAATTTCTTCTGTGGTAGTGGTCTAAGATTTCTATAAACTTAAATAAATATTTTAAAAATCATTGTCTTTGGATTTTTTTTTTTCAAAGTAACGTTAAGTACGTTTTGAGTTCCACACAAATGTCTACAAAATGGTCTTCTATGACACAAACCAGTACAATCGCGAAGGGTACAGAGGCTTTGCGGAGTCCTAGGATTCCGCGAATCACATTTTGACTATGGCTGGGTATAGACAAAATTTAAAAAAAAAACCTGTGATATAGCCTTTTTGTTTTCATGCGTTCCATTTACTTACAATACCTATACACGTTTCTGTTGCAGCAGTGAAATAGCCTTAACACTTTGTCTATTATTTGGCCAAAAGGTTAACTGGTAGCTGAATATAGGTACGTGCCTTAATCTATTGTGCATAAAATGTATTTTTCATTCATTGATACCAAAAAGGGTTGGGCTTTGCCATTAACGAGAAGGGAACACCTGCCAGGTTTTCTTGAACAAAGAAGCCTAACATGATAAATGGTGAACGCCAAACTATCAAAGGCGTTAAATGTAGCGCATGTCAATATTTGGTCTCTACTGTAAAGTTTCAGGGTGCGGTTACGAAACGAGCAGTTGATTTGACAATAAAGCAGCGAGGATATTTAAATTATGATTTAGCCATCGGGAGCGATATTGAGCGTTGTGAAACAAACAATGTATTGATTGACCCAGTCACGGACTTTGTAGGGCTACTTACCATTAGGTAAATACAAACTGGTTCTATTTTAAATCAGAACCCGGCGTGTCTAATTAAAAAAAAAAACTAAAGATTTTTTTTTATATTGAATTTAGTTTTATCTAAACCCGCCTTCAACAAAACCCGACAAGTTGAAAACTTAGCCCGCACGTTCCTATCTTTTTTTTCTCTCATATACCCTTAAAATTTCGGTAATCAAATTATTGCAATTATCACACTTTAGAATGGTGATATTTTTAAATATAACTAAACAACTAAAGGTGAGAAATTGCTTTCGATATAGTATCTTTTTTTTTATAATTATACTGTTCTTTTATTCAAATCATTAGAAAATGTTGACTAAAGCCTACTTATATCATTCGCCAAAAATATGTAATATGTATTTATTCATTTAAACATTTTATTGCACAGTAAACAAAGGTTATGTACAAATGCGGAATTAATGCGTTAGTTAGCTAACCTTTAAGATTGTGTACGAAGACGAGACGGGTGTCTAATTTTGATAATCTATATAAATCATGATATACATACGAGTACATAACGTTGGTTAGACCTTGGACTTAAAAATACTAAGGTCCCTGGTTTGAATCCCGGTGTGTACCAATGAGTTTTTAATATAAAAAATTATGTACATTTGTTTGACAACACCACTATAGTGCCTCGGAGAGAACGTTAAGCTGTCGGTCCCGATTTCACTATACCAACCTGTGAAACTGTTTATAGATGGGTTATTGAGTCTATTCAAAACATCGCGACGAACTAGCCACTTGTTCGGAGTAGACTCATACCATCGGCTACGACGAGGTGGGATTAAAACATATAAGTAGATGATACTATATAGGTACACTACTTAAATTTGTCTTACCTATATGTAAATATACATACATAAACTACATATAGGTACATAATACTCAATGATCTTGAAAATGGAAAGAAGAAATAAGTGGAAATATAATGAAAGAAGAATAAATATAAATTAAGATATAGAAAATAAAATAGACTCTTTTTTTTAATATTTGTCTATTCGGTGCTTGTATTATTTTGACTGGTAAGTCATTCCAAAGTCTTGCAGCGACGAATCAAAATCACTTAGAAACAAAAAGGTGGTATGATGGGAGGGGAAAGCAAGGGTGGTATTAAAGGTAGATTTGGTATAAGTCATTTCGGCCCGCGGGTCCTATTTTTCCGGGCCTAAACAACCGACAACCCGATTTTACCAATAGGATTTCATTATCCAGTTTTTAAAAGTAAAGCGATCCTATTGGTGGTTCGACACGCGTTATTACTAAAAAACAAAAAAAAAACATTGAAAACAAATAACAAAAGGGTTTCAGTTTTGAAAAAAAAATCGAACACTGAATTAGCATTGAAATTCTTTGTGAATATTCAGTGGCCGGAAGTAGATATGTGTTGGAGGCTAATAAATAATAATAAAAAACTGCGGCCAATTTATGAAATGAAAAGAAATAGGTAATTTATTTTTCTAGTTTCTGAGTAAGTTGGCTGAGTTGCACCAAAATAAACTCTCTGTAAATGTGACGATTAAAGTTAAAAATTGCCTCGAATGTACCAGTTTTATTTTGAAGGTCGAATGACAGCAGGTACATTCGACCCCACTTTTAACTTTAATCGTTACAATTACTTTAACAGGCACTTTGGTGCCACTCAGGAAAAGTTCGTTGTTAAGATGTTAATTAGTATCATCAGAAGCTGCCACAACCACAATAGGTAATGTGCAAATATTTATCAAAGGTCATTGGGCGCCATAGTATGAAATAAAATGAGGTGAGATAGATAGATAAATGTCCCTAGTTTACGATAGTCGAAAAAATAAAATCTTATTTTATTTTTTATTATTTATATTTTTTAGCTTCGTTCATATATAATGTATTAATTATTGTTTTTATTAATTTTACAACATACTGAAGCGCCAATTTAACGAAATCCAATCCAAAAGCAAACAATAAAACCAGTAGCCACTCCCAAAGTAATCGATAAGAACAATGAACTCAAAGAACGCACAGATCACAACGACTAGTGATGAAGGAAGGACTCGGTTTGTTTAAGTACCTATATGATGTTGCCCGAATTTTCTCTAAGCAGGGGCCTTAAAGAAAATTCATGTGAAAATCAGTGCGCGAGCGCAACAACGTTCAAAAAACCTATTTTTACCTGGCTAATGTGCAAGAGAGGCAACATTATATACTTACTGCAAACCCTGTAGTAGGTACTAGCAGAATACTGTAATAATAATAATTACTTAACAAATAATGGGCATTGTGTATCTTGAACAAAAATATAGATTTTTCATTAATCAGTTATATGTTACACCCACGGTTCAAAAAAAAAATACAGAAAATTAAAAGTGGGCTACAACTTAATGATTAGCACCTAGTTTGGTTATTGTACGGAGTGTTTCACTGACCGGGTCAGATTTGCCCAATGACCTTTATGTTATTATCTTATTTTACATGAATTATATTATATTTCCTACTATTTATCTTGTATATATGAATGATATTTTATACAGCATCAAAAAAAAACCATCGTGATGATCCCCTATCATAAGGGTTGCCAACTCTTTGTTCCAAATCCGCGATAGGTAACTGTTCAAACCACTAAAAGCCAGAATCCTGTAAAAATTACTTACTCCATATTTACTCAGGATCTCCAGAGGTACCTTTTAGAAGGGCACATAATTTCTTTCCAAAGACCACACCCTCGGAACCCCAAACTCCAGTTGTCTCCACAGCAAATGGGAGAAATAAATATTCTGTATATACATTTTGATCTTAGTATGATTTAATTTAGCTGCTGCTTCAGCCCCTGATGAAGCTATACAGGCTCGGAGATGTAATGCCGCAAATGAGTCAACGCAAGTGACATCCCAGATAAGAATACGTCCTCTCTGCATGGGACCAGCGTTAATCCATTTGGGCGTTTTCTATCTACATCATTAAGGTCATGGTGCCGAGACAATCTCCCACTTGCACTGCACTTCTACTGCAACTTTATCCATAACTCGGGCGTAGCCAGGGACGGGCGGGTTCAACCAAATTTAAGAGACATAAGGCGTTACTATAAGTAATATAATATAATAAGTAATATAGACGATGACTTTTTTTTTGCTCATCAAAAATCCAGGGCAAAAAATTACATAAAAATAACACGACGACTATTCGCTAAGACTTGTGTTCACAGACGCACTGATGTGGTTGGCAGATGTTAGCGCCTAACCTAAAAGCAATAGCAATTCTTAATGATTGATCATCTAAGAATGTTCTTAGCGAAGGTGAAGGGAAAAAACATCTCAAACCATAACCACAAACAATATGCCAATTTTTTATTTAGTCCCACTAAATATCGTCCTAAAAGCCTATATTGAATCTAATAAGTATGGTATATCAGATGTTGCACCTAAATTAGGTAAAATAGTAGTGATTAAATCTGATACCCCATAACGTAAGATGCAATAAAGGCTGGTAAAGCGACATCCAAAACTCTACGGATACCGATGCCACCGGACTGAGGAAGAGATGCTTGACTCCATTGAAATTCTGATAAATGGAAGTTTAAAATTAAGGCTGCACATGATTTGATAGTATTATCTATTTATAAAACTATGTTTGGAAATTTCCAAATTGGTGTAGTTCGAATGATGCTTTTTTGCGAATTTAGGTATTGAAAAGCAGAATTTTAATAAAGTGTATGCAATAGGAGAATGTATATGAGGCAAATGGTTATAAAGATTTTTTATTTGTGAAAGTTTTTTGTTAATAAACATTTCGACAGATTCCAATGTAATTGATGCTCCTAAAAGTTCAAAATTTTGATTTGCAATGATTTTTATATCCAGAAACAAAAGTTTTATGTGTTCATTATTATTAACAATACAGCTATATATTTCATATTGAGAAAAAAAAAATCTAGGCCAAGTTGAGTAAAAGAAGAAATTAACTTTTATCAGATTTAGCAATCTGATAAAATTGTATTTATTATTGTATGTATATATAGTATTATCTCCTCCAAGAGTGCCATCATCCAAGTACCAATTATTGAGCTCAGATTTAAAAATTTGATAATAGGTTAAATAACTACACTAAATAATAATGGTCCTAAAGGATTGAATACCTTCACTCGAATTTATGATTTCATAAAATTATTATAAAAAAGATAAGATTCATAAAAATAACATTGATAAATGGAAATAAAATTGGGATATTTTCCTTTACTTGTTTAAGAATTTCGGTGCGTTCTAAGCAGTTAAAGCGTTCTTTACGTCCAATTTTTAAATAATTTTGTTCAAACCGGTAATGTTTAAAATAAATTTGTTGCTGTTTTGCATCCAAGAGAAGTACCAAAACCAAGTTGTGTAGGCCTAAGAAATTCTACCATTTATTGGCGAACATGCTTGCAGCATATTTTAGCAACTAGGCGTCCTACCTAACCTAAAAGCAATAGCAATTCTTAATGATTGATCATCTAAGAATGTTCTTAGCGAAGGTGAAGGGAAAAAACATCTCAAACCATAACCACAAACAATATGCCAATTTTTTATTTAGTCCCACTAAATATCGTCCTAAAAGCCTATATTGAATCTAATAAGTATGGTATATCAGATGTTGCACCTAAATTAGGTAAAATAGTAGTGATTAAATCTGATACCCCATAACGTAAGATGCAATAAAGGCTGGTAAAGCGACA
Source organism: Monopis laevigella (assembly GCA_947458855.1). Taxonomy (NCBI): domain Eukaryota; kingdom Metazoa; phylum Arthropoda; class Insecta; order Lepidoptera; family Tineidae; genus Monopis; species Monopis laevigella. The sequence goes on from OX381587.1 coordinate 16,551,905, forward strand.
TCCAAAACTCTACGGATACCGATGCCACCGGACTGAGGAAGAGATGCTTGACTCCATTGAAATTCTGATAAATGGAAGTTTAAAATTAAGGCTGCACATGATTTGATAGTATTATCTATTTATAAAACTATGTTTGGAAATTTCCAAATTGGTGTAGTTCGAATGATGCTTTTTTGCGAATTTAGGTATTGAAAAGCAGAATTTTAATAAAGTGTATGCAATAGGAGAATGTATATGAGGCAAATGGTTATAAAGATTTTTTATTTGTGAAAGTTTTTTGTTAATAAACATTTCGACAGATTCCAATGTAATTGATGCTCCTAAAAGTTCAAAATTTTGATTTGCAATGATTTTTATATCCAGAAACAAAAGTTTTATGTGTTCATTATTATTAACAATACAGCTATATATTTCATATTGAGAAAAAAAAAATCTAGGCCAAGTTGAGTAAAAGAAGAAATTAACTTTTATCAGATTTAGCAATCTGATAAAATTGTATTTATTATTGTATGTATATATAGTATTATCTCCTCCAAGAGTGCCATCATCCAAGTACCAATTATTGAGCTCAGATTTAAAAATTTGATAATAGGTTAAATAACTACACTAAATAATAATGGTCCTAAAGGATTGAATACCTTCACTCGAATTTATGATTTCATAAAATTATTATAAAAAAGATAAGATTCATAAAAATAACATTGATAAATGGAAATAAAATTGGGATATTTTCCTTTACTTGTTTAAGAATTTCGGTGCGTTCTAAGCAGTTAAAGCGTTCTTTACGTCCAATTTTTAAATAATTTTGTTCAAACCGGTAATGTTTAAAATAAATTTGTTGCTGTTTTGCATCCAAGAGAAGTACCAAAACCAAGTTGTGTAGGCCTAAGAAATTCTACCATTTATTGGCGAACATGCTTGCAGCATATTTTAGCAACTAGGCGTCTAAAAATATTTCTTACCGAAATTGGCCTGATACCTCTACTATCTTTTTTAGCCAGGTCACACAAATTCGCTCCATACAAATATGGACATATCTGAATTTAATTTACCTTGAAGTAAGAATGTGCATAATAGGGGTGTTCCTGAAATTAATCTAAAACCATTATTTCCTACTGACTGTGATTATTTTAGATGATTTGGCCTTAAACCTTCAATTCCTCCTGCAGAACCACTATTGAAACTATTAATAACATCTATAATATCATTATCGGTAATTGAAGGAAAAATATAATTATTTGGTGGTCCTGGGGCCTATTTCATAAACGTGACAATTGTAATTTACCATGACAATTTATAATACATTGCTTGGTTTAGTTTATTCTAAGTAATTAATTCAAACTGAACTAAGCAATGTATTATAAATTGTCATGGTAAATTATATTTGTCACGTTTATGAAATAGGTAATAGGTAGGTAATTGCAGTAAAAGAATAGGTTATGGATGTTTTGATGAACTAAAATTAAATTATTTTATTTTTGGTGGGAAGAATGTATATAGCTTTCATAAAGTAGGTACTAGTATATACTGAAAACCGACCGACCGGTCTCGTTACTACAAAGGCTCTACCATTATGGGTTTGCGCATTGTAGCAACGTAACGTATTTGTATACGTATACGTGAGCAACAACCAATAGGATCGCTTTATTCAATCCTGTATCATCACGGGTGCATTACGGCGCCCGAGACCGCCTAGACGGCCCCAGGGTACCCAGCGGAGGGCTTTTAATCCCACCTCGTCGTAGCCGATGGTATGAGTCTATACCGAACAAGTGGCTAGCTCGTCGCGATGTTTTGAATAGACTCAATAACCCATCTATACACAGTTTCAGATGTTGGTATAGTGAAACCGGGACCGACAGCTTAACGTGCTCTCTGAGGCACTAAAGTGGTGTTATCAAACAAATGTACATATTTTTTTTAATTAAAAACTCATTGGTACACACCGGGATTCGAACCAGGGACCTAAGTATTTTTAAGTCCAAGGTCTAACCAACTAGGCGACCACGTATATAAGATAACCACGTATATAAATAATAATATATTTATTCAATCCTGTTACCAAAAATAAAGCGGCCGTATTATAAACACCTACTTATGGTTACACAAAATTCTGGGATGTTAATGACATCCCAGATATTTGTATTACTAACTTTACGGTAGTGAAGTTACTTGAAGGTATTCAAGTTTCTTTTTTCAGAACTTTTCAGTGGCGCACTCTATCGTGGATTTTAGTAAACAAATGAATCACTAAAGTAAGTTTAGTTTCATAAAATTCCGCATAAGTAATTTGGCAAGAAATATTTTGTGTTCATACTAGATGGCGCTATGGGCCGTACCGTTACCTAATATAATAATCTAGGTAGGTATTAATGTTTTTTTAATTTAAAATTAAAGGAATTAAAATTAATACTACCTACAATACCTACTAGCTTTTTTCGTTGGAATTTTTAATAGCTTTTCTGCCTAAGCTGCTATGCAATGCTAATATCGATCTGATCCACTGCGCATGTCTTAAAAAGTGATTTGGTGGCTGGGATTCTGCTCCGGTTTTACATTGACCATTATGTTTTTCAACAGTAACCCAGATATTCTTATCAAACAACAGAACACCAAAAGTGAGACGGAGAATTAGCTACCACCAAAATGGGTAACATTCAGACGGGAGACAAACAACAGAAATCTGGAAAATCTCCGGCGAAAAGCAAAAACTTTATAAAAAATCTAAACAGGAAAACCCCTGGTAGAGACAGCAAGAAAAATGCGCGAAAAAAGTGTGAATCAAAGGGGGACGCGATCAATACGTATCGTTATGATAAAACGCCAGATTCCGATACCGTGGAAGCGATCACCGGGGCCGATAGCGATAGTAAGTTACTATTGGAGAGGATCGGCTCGGAAGCGCCGGTGGGGAGCGACACGGGCGAGCGGAGCCCGGCAGACGTAACGGTGCCCGCCGGCGACCGGTCGACGACCCGCGCTGTCGCCGACGACTCCTCCGACTCGGTGTTCACGGAACCTTGGATCTCCGCTGAACTCAACCAGTGTTACTACTCCGCCGAGAGCGACAGCGCGCCTGACGAGATGCCGCACGAAACGGCGCGCGACAGCAACGAAATCGCGCCCGTGCTCGATCATAAAGAAAAAAACACTAACGTAAACAATGACACCGGTGACAGTGACGCCGCGTGTGAAAATGAGAAGGTTATGGGTTCGATATTTTCGTCGTCGAGAGCGGAAGAAGCTGAGAGAGATGCGAACGAGTGCAATCACGAGTTCAAGGAGAATCGTCTGAAGGCATCTCCGGGGCAGACCTCGTTTACTTTGTCCAAACACAAAAAGGTAGAACTTTCACCTGCGGTACTCGAACCTTCGCTGTTGGAAAACAGTAAGTACTGATATACTGGACTAGTTAAAGCATATATCGTATATCTATCAAATTACCTACTTATACTCTACTACTTTGTTATAACCGCAGACATACAATTAGTAAATATATAACTTACTATATGCTAGTATATTAAGGAGATGGTACCTATATAAGAATATTATCACTCACACAGATGAATGGTTTAGGATTAACCTTCAAGTTGTTTATTTACATGTACCTACCTAGTTGCGTAGTAAGACTATAAAATTATCATAGTATGCACTTGTTTAAAGTAAGTATCTACTTTTATCCAAGACTTTAGCATTTTCTTGTAGATTATCCACATCATAATGGTATTAATTTATTAGCGATAGAATACCTTCAAGAAAATGACAAATTTATAAATTGTCTTATTTTACACTTGACTAAACAATTATTATCCTTTTTTCTATCGTTTTTCCTTGTTATTAATTTTCATTAATTTATCAACAAATGAGATCAAACTTTCTGATTTTGATATGTAATTATGTTTATTATTAAAATTTGGAATGCTTTACCAGTTATGAACAAAAACATACTAGTAGGGTAGGTAGGTAGGTAAATACATACGTTATTATATCTTCGAATTTATGTCAAAATAACGAATCAATAATGCAGATAACGTATCTTATGGCGCTGCTAAGCCACTATTGTTTTGCTACCGGATTTCGAAACTCTATATAATACCTAACGATAAACATTACAAAAACATACTAAGTAATAACTAATAAGGTTAAAAATAACAACTGAACTTTTTATACGTTTTTTGAATGAGATAAAACCTTTCGGAGTGTAGAAATAAACCGGTCCTTCCTGAATTATTCTTGTGGCTGGCAGATGGTTACATACAGACTGTATAGGTACCCAAGCAACAAAAAGTTAGCCTGTTTTATTACTGGAATATAGTCGATTCGACTTATATTGGTTATTCATTTTAAAATAGGAAATATAATAATATAAATCTAGGTACGAGAACTCTAGGCAACTCTACCAAGATTTGGAGTACCTACCTTCAATATTAATTCAAGCTCTTCGTTTATGCCTTAAACCTTTCTGTCGAGAAGGGAATTAGAAAAAAAGTCTATGATAGAGATATGGGGGTTTGGGAATAGAGTTTGTTAAGTTCAGAGTTAGTTATGAGATTTGTTTATTCTAGATCAATAAATAGGTACATACAATTAATGCAAACCTTGTTAGGTCAGGCAGAATTAATGTACCTACATCATTACGCTTGGAAATATACCTTCATTCTCTACTTCCCTAGCTTTTTTTATAAACTTATTCATACAGACACGAAACGTTGTCTATTTTCGAAAGATTCGTAATTTCTTCATCTCGAATTATAAAGACTATGCCAGTTAGAGATCTGGGTATTTTAATTGTAAAAAAATCGAATTTACATTCACAGAAATCATGTATAAAATTTTCTTGCGTTAAAATTATTATGCTCTCGGTATTGGCCGGTCGTATTCACGGTCACAACCTGCTTACAGAGGCCCTATAGATTATTTTTGAGTAGCATCACTTTCTTTTAAAACTGAGTGACAGATAGCAACATACCTCAATACTAAACTATAATACGTTTTTAGTTATTTTATGAATAAATTATTATATTTATTATGGATGTGGGATGCGCTAGGTTCCTAAGTAGAGAATATAGATAGATATAGAGCCGACTAAGGGCCGATTGAATCAAAAGAGGGCATAACTTATACTGGAGATAGTACTGTCAATTTCCATACAAATATTTATTCGTAGATTAAATTATTAATACTCAGAATAATTATTTGTATATGTTTTGACATTACTTATCTCGGTATAAGTTATACCCACTTTTGGTCGAATCGCCCCTAAGAGATGTCAAACAGCATGTTGTGGGATCCGTCGCTTCGCCAATATTCTCTAAACCGTAGTAGTAAAGTTAGTTTTTGCTAACTGTGTTTACTATAGCGGCCAGTAACTTAGATAGTGATAGTATACATGGTGACTTTGAAAGGTTGTACTTTGGACTAATTTGAGGCTCTACAAATCAAATAGAAAAACTTTTCCCATGAAACCATATGATCCAAATGAAAAATAAATGCCTACTCCATACAAACTAGTAATGATAAAATGGCCAATTTGCAAGGGGAAACCAAAGTACAACCTTTCATATTCTCCTGTATTTAAATATCAGCCAATAAGGTAGAATTATTTGTAAAATAAAGCCATTCCTATCTTTAGTTTCTACCGACTATAGTAAAGTTGAGCAACAAATACCTCGGGCTGGAACTCTAAGGCTAAGTTACACCAAAGTGTCCGTTAAATGAACTGTAATGATTAAAGTTAAAAATGGCGCCGATTGTACCAGTCGTCATTAAACTTTCAAAATAAAACTGGTACATACGACGCCATCTTTAACTTTAATCGTTGCAATTACTTTAACGGACACTTTGGTGTAACTGGAAGTTATAGAAAAGCCATTATTGTACCATACTAACTTATACTTATATGAGAAAACAAATGGTGACCATATTATCAGCAGACCTATAACAAATATTGTTTAATACTTTGCTGATTACTTATCATTCATTCCATTAAGATAAAATGTAGAGATATTATCTTACGCATATTTACTTAAGTAAACGTATGTTGTATTGGTCAAAATAGTTTGTAAAAATGTAAGTAATTGTTACAAAGGACAGTTGTTAGGTATAGATCTAGTAATTTTATCCTTTCTTATACCACCTTAAAACTAGTAAAATATGTATTGGTAAGAAACAAATAGCGACTTAGGTAGACATCTTAAGGAATGTCAATCAGTGTTTTTTAAGAAATAAAAAATATTATACGTTTCTTATAAAAACTAATAAAACGTGTTTTTCCAAGTAAAAGTTTTTTAAGATTCTCTTAGAACAAAAAAAAGAGGGGCCTGTAGAATTTTTTTTTTATAGTTCTTTTGTGAGGGTTTTTGTATTTTCAGAGATTGTATTTTTTTGTCCGAACTTACAGGTCCTAAATGGTAAAGTTTCGAATTTTTAAGCCTTATAAAAACTTAGATATCAGTAAATTTCTATGGTTTTAAATGTCCTGTTGTAAGATATAACTGCAACTCACCTTTACCAAACCATTATTTTTTTTTAAACATATAAAGTAGAACACTCTATTAGTTTACGTGTTTCCTTCCTTCCATTGTATCTTAGCTAGAGTCTAGGATGATGTCAACTAGCGATCGTATCCTGCATGCATGCACCCACTGGTTGCTAAAATTCCTGGACATTGCATACCTACTACCTAGCACCAGGTGACTGCAAGGTTACATGTCGAATAGTTCACCTAAAAAAAAATACAAAACGCCTGAACAAAAATAAACGGCTTCTTCAAAGGTTATAGCATAACGTAGTATGGGATTCTTTGAGGGTAGCCCGAAGACTGTAGACGCGTGTGTCTATTACAGTTATCAAATTTAATTTTATTGAATATTATTGTGCAAAACTGTACTAATTTTGTAGAATAAGCATTCGTATAGTAATATTAAGTGTGAGAAGTGTAGTATTTACGCAGTGATCTTGGTGTTTGTGCTATCTCAACGAATCCCTTTATCTTCAGTAAAATGGCGGTACCCATTTTACTGTTCATTATTTCTTCCTCCTTCACTTGACACTGGCATCACTATACCGTATGTTTGCATACGGTCATGTGGCCATTCCTAATTTCAACCTTGTCCTTTCCCTATTCCTTTCCATCCTATTATCCCACTTTACCCGTATAATTTTAAAACTACCCACAACTTGACATTGGCAAAATTATGCGTAAAGCGTAGAAGGCCATTTAGGTAAAAGAAGAAGAAGAAGAACGTAGTATGAAGACACCAAAGAAACAGTTTTATTTTACACTCTTCTGAAAATGTTATAAGCGATGTTATAGAAGAATCCTCACGTTTATCAAAAGCTTATAGAGAGAATATGAATAACTAAGTATTATTTTTTATTTCAGGCACAACCAAGGAAAGCACTCGGCATTCAAGCCTCAGTGACCCACCTCTAGAGTCAAACGTTCTTCGTAAGGTAGCATCCCTTACCCTGGATAAGGTCCAAGAGTCCAAAGTTTTCAAACCCAAGTTTGTGCCTGAAAAACTTGACTTTCAACTCTACCAAAAGTTTGAAGGTAAGTTTATTTCATTTATTTACGAGGGTGTCCGATGGCTTTTTGGAGCCCAAGCTGCAGAGAGTAGGTACCGGCCCTGAAACAAAAACTAACAACTTAACATTAAATAGCATTTACATGTACAATTCTCTTTAATTAACTTACTTATCGAATCGTAATTGCATCGTAATAGAATAACATACGCTATTTTTTTACAGTTTACTGTAATAATCTTTAACTCTCAGCGGTCGATCACTGATCGATATAACAAGTCGATATCAATCGGTCCGTTTTTTCTAAAATTATATTTTTATTTAACAGATTTACTCATTGGTATATTTCCTTTATTTCACGAAGAATTTTACTAAACCAATGATCAAAATTTCATCTAACCCAAAAAGTCCACGGATGGAAACGTTAAATTTTGAGTTAAAAAATCTCCATTTAAAAAAGCGGATGAGTGCAGAGTGAGACAAAACATTTTATTCATAGTAGGTACACCCGTGTAAAGCCCGCACAGGCAGCTATTAGTATAGATTATAACTTTGATCTATAGTTGATATCCAATTCATTTAGTAGAATAATACCCGATTTCACCAACGATCCCTAACTCTAAAGGCCCCTAAATAAGAATTTTGGCATATTTGCTATGAAACAACTGTCATTAACTGTCCCTTAACTTAGTTAGGGGCTCCCTAAGAGTTGGTGAAATCGGGCATAAGGCTCTTATAGAATATAATATATTTAAATTAAAAAATATATAATGGAAATCACTTATCTGATTTATATATGTTGTGAAGTTATGCATACAAACAGACAGACAGATGTCCAGATAGACGTTACATTATAAACATTCTGACAGGTGCCTCGTCGCATTCAATGTTTTTTTGCTTAAAATGCCAACAAATGTTTCATATCTAACATAGTGAGCTAGTAGATAACAATCAATGTACGACATTTGGCCGTGTTATCGTTTGATTAACAACCAAACCAAAACGCCTCCTTATAGTATACTATCCATAAATCTTCAAGATTATTTCGATTGATCACATATCACATTCTGATTCTGACTGATCCTGTTGTTCTATTCTAAGGTAGAGTAACATTGAACGGTAAGGTGGGTAAGGTACATCAAATAAAATATTTTGAGATACCTATTAAACTTAGGGTAATGTTATTTATCTTCACGCCAGGTACCTTACGGAGTAGGCAGAGACAACCGAGCGCAATTTGTCTTTATCTATACAATACTTCTTTTGCCTTGTCCGCAGTTGGTTACGTAAAACAACAAACCCCGTTGTGTAGGTAGGTACATTTTTTTTATTGGAGCACGGCATGTGGCTTTGTATCTACCTAATGGTAAGAAGACCTACCCATAAATAGGGTAGATCTATATATACATTGTTATTATTTAGCAATATAACTAGGCATAATAGGAGCGATCAGCTCTTACTATGCCGGCTAAATGATGCGGTTACAAAATAGGTTGTGACAAAGACGTATTTGAATTAACAATGAGTTTGGCAAGTTAGTGCACCAGAGAACACATTACGCTTTCGGTCTCAGTTTTACAACACACAACATATCAACTTAAAAAAGTGCTTATAAGTCCATATAAACACTGTGGCAAGATCACCACTTGTTCGATTTAGACTTAGAATAACATGCGCTAAGTCGAGATAGGAATAAAACACCCCTACTGTACTAGGTACCTTGAGGCTGTCTAGGCGGTAATGGTAGCTATACACGACGTAAGTAAACATAGTCTAAGCCCATACCTTTCCAATTTGGTAAACATACTATATGTCATATGTGGTCTCTCGCGGCATATTTTTCCTTCTCCTCATTGCTATCTATTTGTTCATCAGTCTAATATTTTGTTAGGTAGATATTTTATTATTATTATGTTATTGTTATTATTCGATCAGTGCACTGCACCAATCATATTATCCTGTGCACCAATCATTATTATGTACACATAGGAATTTGGAATGTACTTTGAGCTATAAAGTTCTACTTCAGACCAAATCCTAAAAACTTTTCCAATGGAACCGTGTGTCGGATTTTTTTTTTTAAATCAGCTACTCCATACAAATTGGTTATTTTATCATTACTAGTTTGTATGGAGATGCCTTTTTTCATTTGCGACGCGACACATGGTTTCATGGGAAAAGTTTTTTGGTTTAATCAGTAGAGCCTCATATTTGTCCAAAGTATAACCCTCGAAAGTCAACCTGTATACCTAACGATACACTTATTTTTGGTAATCTCTATTCTGTAGCCTGCCAATATGTGTAACCTAATAATAGGTTTTAGTATAGGTATGGATGTACGAGTAGGTATATACCTAGGTATATTGATAGATTTAGAAAGGTTTCTTTTAAACGAAAATACTTGTTTATCTTACCACTAAATTGGATCGATGGTCGGTTTCGAAACCGGCATTCCCTGTCATATCATGATGTATAACAAAAGATAAAGAAGGCTATCCGACCCAATGTACGCACAAAACCGTCGATTCCCGTCGTATAATTTCATTGCCAGTACCTTATCTATACTTACCTACTTATCGAAAACAAGATATCCTTATCTTTTATCTATTAATAAAGAGAGTTCAGTAGATTTCATTCGTTTTAACCGAATACATGTAATTATTTTAATAGTGAAAGGGTGCCAAAAAAAATATGCAGTTTTCAACAAACCGCTTCAATTTTACACCTACTTCCGTAGCTCAGTTCAATTATGCAAAATTTTTGCAACATAAACGCCGAGTGTCGCCGTCAAATGTTCAGGATATCGTAACAGTGTTAGGATTACATCATGAAAATGTCTTCACTATCAATAACTCTGATACCTTGCTAAATGTTAGAAAGAGAAAGAGTGCTTCAAGATATCGAATAACCCTTACCGGGCCAAATAATAGCAATGCCCTAGTTAAATTTCATGTAAGAAAACTGAAATATAATGTAAATCATCTTTTTAATAGTGTAATTATAATTTCTTCAGTGAATAGCGATAATTGGAGGATGTGCTGTTCGTTAGACGTTCGGGTTTGTGATATAGTAGTGGAGTTTTATGTAAAAAGTTACGTTAAAGCTCTGTATACAGTCGAGGCAAAAGCTTTGCATTACTTCATTGATTCAGATTTTAATTGTGGTGAGTATGATTAATCAATCCGGAAATTACAATTATAAGTAGGTACCTAACTATATACGTTAATTGGCACCTACTCGTACATACATTTATACCTTATTTTGGTGCCTACATTTCAAAGTACCTACACCTGTCTCGATTCGCGCAACTGTCAACATATACCTACCATAGAGATAAATTAGGGAGATGCCCATGGCCCTTAATTCGCATTTTCAGTTTTGAGAACGGAATATAGCCGTCGTTTTTTTAAAGTTAGAACTAAAGCAATCACTGAGCGTTGATTGGTTGAAGTAAGAACAGAATATAGCGGCAATGAACTCGTTTGACATTTCGTTTTATATGCCATTTAAGGCACTATGGCGGTTTCATAGAGAGAGACAATGTTCTTAGCAAACCATGGATTCACCGTGCGGGTGCCGGGTCCATCGCGTGGTTGAAAGGCAGGGGAATGAACTTCAGCGTTCCCGGACTTGAGACCGCGAAGTAGGTTTAAAGGCCTTTTGAACTCTCACCTGCACTGTGTTCACTACCCTCTCTACTCAACCAAATATTATTATTAGTTTCAGACTTACGTACTTTAAAGTTTATACCATAGATAATATACTATGATTGAACTAAAGTTATCGTAACACAAGCCTCTTCTACCTAGACCATTGTTTGTATTTTACGTTGTAATTAGAGATCATTAGCCCTAGTGTGAGTTTTTTTAACGTTTACTTTCGCGTTAACTATACTACCGCGTTAACATTTTGACCAATCACACGACCGCATTTCTAGTTCGTAAAATTTCCGCTTGGAGCGTTGAACCATTTCCCATACAAATTTTAGTTAACTCAAACGCAAAGTACCTAATAGTTAGAAAACTCACACTAGGAGTACTGATAAAAAATAAAAGCACGAAGATATATAGGAAAGAGATAGAATTGTATTTTGGGACGGCCGGCATTGTGTAACTTAGTTTTTTGTAAATTATAAGAAAAATTTTGGATTGAACGGTAATTTAAACCGGGAAAAATTAAACTGATAATCTAATTATTATTACCTTTCTATATAAGTATGATATTTTAAATTAAATTAAAATAAAAACAATTAAGTATTTTTTATTGATATTAATATTTACGGAATAAGCATGGACCTATTTGCCATTTAAATATCCAAAATATTTAGGTACTAAGTTATTATATAGTGTTTGTATGGGGAAACATTCACTGAACCGATCTGATCTTACCGATTTTTTTGGTATTATTTTCATCGTCGATACTACAACAAAAAGTTTAATACTTATAAGGCTACACTTTATGTAGACGGTTGAAACAACAGGACGATTGAAACGTTTCAAACGTCCTATTATAAATTGTTTCAAACGACCCCATTAATTTTTTTTTACGTCTTGAATTTTCTTATTGATACTCGTAATACCTATAGCCTTTAATTTGATAAAATCATATTAATTATAAATAATATTACTTATCTACATATGAAAAGTAATACAGACCATCCTTTTGAATCGATTTTTGCAGCAAAAAACCGAGCAATATGGCAACTTTGCTATTAGTCGCGTTCTTTCGAGAGCTAGATTCGGTCTGGCAAATATTCCGTACCTATACAAGTAGTTTTGATAACGCACAAGCACATTTGTGCCTGTGGTTTGACAGAGGGGAATTCATGCGTATGGCTACTCCCCTCCGGGCAGTACGGTGGCCGCGTTGCTTTATGTTTAAAGCCAAAGCTTTCAAAAAAAAAATATTTTGAAAATATAGGCTAAAATAAGAAACTAATTTCGTTTTAATAAATTAAAAAAACTGGTTTTACGAAATTATGCGGTATACGAGTTTCTAGAAACTCATCTTCTATACAAGAAATCTTGTGAAGCTTTATTATTGTCATTACCTATAAGAATAGCAATAAAAATGAAAAATCATTATTTTTTCTTATTACCGCACAGGTAATAAGAAATAAAGGTGCATATTACACCCACCACACCACATTTATCCAATCAATAGTTTGTTGTTCTCTATTATAGAATGCTTGTGACGTCACGAAGATTTTTTAGATTTCACATTTCAAATATTAATATCTCAAAAACCAGTTAATTATTTTAAAAATAAACGAAATTAGTTTCTTTATTTAGGCTATATTTTCGAAATAAAATAAAATCTTTCTTTTTTTTGTCGGAATCTCATTATGACATTGAATAACTCTGTGTTGAATAATAATAATTTGTGTACCTTGATGGTTTACATCCTATGCTTTGTGTTTTTTAAATATTTATAAGTAATAATGTCAAATGTTTTTTTTTTGTATTCTGTACTTGAGAAAATACTTTATGTTCGGTGTTATTTTAATAATATGTTATTTGTTAAATAAATAAATAATAAAACTACTATTTAGAACTTAAACAGTCTCAAATTTGTGTTTAATCATGTATGTACAGTAGGTATCTCACTTTAAAATATTTTGTAATATTTCAAAATGTTTCTAAATTATTTAATAAAACAAATCGTTTGTAGGTATATATAATGTTATTTCATGTGATAGCATCATGGAGTTATTACAACTATGTGCAATTAATTTCTTCTACATAATAGTTTTGTACATCTTTACTATTAAAATTCATGATTTTATTAGATTTTTGTCTCTAATCTTCAGGTCAGATGCTTCTCAACTGGTTTATGTCTTCGGTTGTTGATAAAAACCACCTGAACAGTCTACTAAATAACCAGGACTTAAGGAACATAGGAATTCAATATTGCACTCATTTGCTTGCCGCTGGAGTACTCCGACAAATATCAGATAAAAATGCACCTGTAGAAAACATATTTAAGGTTAGTAGTACTAATTTAATAATAATGTATTTGGAGAAAATTAGTCACCTCTGGTTTAAACAATTATCATGTTTTTATTGGAAATAAATACATAGGTTAGCATCTGTAATCAATATATATAATAATCATAATATGTATGACAATTCACACAAACTAAGCTCTAGGCTTGTACTTTGTGTACCAGAAACTATGATACTAATAAATATTATATATTTTATAAACACCCAGACTCAGAAAACATACTTTTTTTTACCATTGGTGGATATAGAACCAACCCACAATCTCTGGAAACAATGCAACCTTTAGTCCACAGAGGTCTGTAAAATATTGAAAAAGTCAAAAAATGTCAGGACCTCTGTGCTTATTTATTGAAAAATCTTTATTGTACAAAGGCTTTTAACTCTTACTTGCTAGTAAGCGTTATAAGCATAGAAAATATGTAGATTTCATGTTATTAATTATAAAATGTGTCACTTTTATATTTTAATAAAATAGTACTTTCCCAATTTTTAAAACTTTTGGAATAAGTTCTAAGAGTTGAGTTAAGTATGGTATTTCAATATCTAGAAAAAAATTCATAAACACATTTTGGCCACTATTGCCACCCGTGGCCAAAATGTAATTTTAAAGTTTTTTTTAGGCCATAATCATAATTCCATTGTAGGTACTCCATAGGGAATATATTTTTAACATGTTGTTACTTTATAAATCAAAAATCTTATAACAAATAAAAATGTATGTTTCAGCCAAACTTAATGTATTACTGGGCTCATATGGATGCCCCAGCAACACAACCTATAACTCCTGGAAAAATACAAATGTTGAAGTGGCCTCCAGATAAAGACACACATTTATACAAACCTTCTGACACGCAATTATTAGATGACAATAAATCCATGACACAAAATCACAATGATGACATCCATAATCTAAATGAAGCTAAAACTATAATTTCACAGCTTAGACAAAGACTCCAGGAACTGGAAATTGAACTAGAAAAGCACAATATAACATCTCGAATTCAAGCTCTGAATGAGGACATTGAAAAGGGAATAAGAGAATTACTAGAAAATGATTCCAAAAAAAATAGTTATATAGAAAAGATTAATGTAGATAATAAAGAAACTCAAACTTCCAATATTGAACCCCCATTAGATAAGTTATTGAATAAAGCTGTGATAAATTTACCTGAACATGATTCTCATATAAGAACAAATGTAAATAATGGACTAGTATTAGATTTAAGTAGTTCGACAAATAATCATAATAAATATAATGATTTAAATAAAGCTACAGTGCTTAGTAATGCAAATAATAGATCTGAATCATTAGAAAATTATTGTAAATTAAATAAAAACAGGGATGTTACTGATAGAATTGTGCCAAATGATAAGGAAGCTACAACATTAGAAATAGATATTAATGAATCAGATAAGTCATTAAATTGTGTAAGGCAAGTTAGTTGTTCTAAATTAAAAGATCCTGAATTTGAAAATAAAGAATTAGTACAAATAGTTGGTATTTCTGAAAAAGAAAATTTAAGAGATGCTTCTTCAGTAGCTTTAACTTCTCAGGAACAAAATAATTCAGAATCACCTAATGAAAGACTTGATCCAGGTTTAGAAACTGAAGATGACAGACATGTTCCGCCTCGTCCTCCTTTACCAGAATGTTTACCTCCACCACCGCCCCCTCTTCCTGATCCAAGTTTATTACTAAGCAGTACTCCTCCAGTGCCTGGCATAGGACCACCTCCTCCGCCACCTCTGCCTGGAGATTATTTGTCTGTTGGTAATGAACTTTGCTTGGGACCTCTACCACCTCCAATGCCAGGAATGGGACCGCCTCCTCCCCCAATGCCAGGAATGGCACCATCTCCTCCTCCTATGCAAGGAATGGGACCTCCCCCACCCCCTATGCCAGGAATGGGTCCACTTCCTCCTCCTATGCCAGGAATGGGACCGCCTCCTCCTCCTATGCCAGGAATGGGGCCTCCTCCGCCACCTATGCCTGGAATGGGACCACCTCCTCCTCCTATGCCAGCAATGGGACCACCACCGCCCCCTATACCAGGAATGGGACCCCCACCTCCTCCCATGGGAGGGGTTCCTCCACCTCCCGGATCAGGTGTTCCCCTGCCTCCTTCAGGTCCTATTCCTTTTCCAGCCCCACCAGTAGGAGGATGGAATACACAAAGAGCAAGTAAGTCAACACTACCATTATATTAATCTTTATGATTTTGCTAATATTAATATACAATTAAAAAAAACTTGTGTTAATATTTATAAATTGTTTCTTCATCTATGTATTTTATTATATTTTAGCTATGAGAAAGAAGCCTATAGTACCTGTAACCCCTATGAAACCACTGTATTGGACACGGATAATAGCTGCTCCAACTGTTGTTCCTGTAGAAAGTGAGCCTAATTGCTGTACTCCATTATGGCTGGTTAGTATACATTTTAAAGTACACATGATTCATTCTGTGGTTAATATAGTTAGACTATCACTGTCCAGCCAAAATCATTGTAACTTGTAGTGCTGAGATTATAATTTTAACAGTGGATTTAATTTCTAATTAGTGTCCTATGAGCTGGTAAATACTATTAATATTATAAATATGTATTTACACTATCGTGAAATTATATGATTATTTTGACCCTATCATGAAATTATTTGATGTGTATTTAAAAGTTTTGATATTAAAATAATTAAGGGTAATAATAAAAGGATTTACCTTTTTCTGTAATAGAAAACTCGTTTTCGTTTAAAATATTTTTGATACTATGATTTGATTTTTAGCAACATTCAATAGATTATGCTGTACAACTTTGACTAAAATGACATAGTTGTCTGTAAATTTTCAATGTTTGCAGTACATATGAATTGTATTATATTGATTAAAATTTAGCTTAGGTTTGTACGCGAAATCATGCGAGGTGATTACGCCCATAACGCTAAGCTAAACTTTAATGGACGTAATGGAAACCTGGTGACATTGAAATTTGACAAACAACTGTCATTTTGGTTAAAATTTAGTTTAACGTTGTGCGGCGTAATTGGCCTGATGATATATTTTTTACTATACAGTGAACCTAACCTGCAACAGTTATGAAATAGAACTGACAGATTATCTTCATTTTGGGTTACAATTTGTTTCTAATGCCATATGGCAGATCCATCAAAGTACAAACAAAGACAATTTTAAATTGTCAGTTTCATTTTATAATTAGGCTTTTAGGGTTAATTTAAATGTGCAAACATGTTAACAACATGCCAATTTAGTATTTTTAATTACAGGAAATTGAAGAGGCTACTCTAGATAATATTGAAGAGTTTACCGATTTATTTTCAAGACAAGTAGTTAAAGCTCCAGCGAAGAAAAAAATTGAAGTAAAAACTAAAGTACAACCTGTAAAAATTCTAGACAGCAAGAGGTCCCAAAACGTCGGCATATTAGCCCAGAGTCTGAATGTACCTTTCTCTGAGATAGAGAATGCGGTGTATCATTTTGACACTTCAGTTGTGAGTTTGGAAGCGCTACAACAGATTTATGATTTGGTAATCTTTACTCTATGCATAATACTTCTAATTTGGTTAGTTTTTTTTAGTTTCATTACATTAAATGATTTAATGTTAAATAGGTATAAAAAAAAATACATTTTATTGTACAAAAAGGGGATATTGAGAAAATTAGCAAGAATTATAATTTATCCTTCATCAGCCGTTCACATAATTTAATTAGGCTTGATTTCAAAATATAACTCATGAGACATTAAAAAGGATGTAGAAGTAATAACATTTTTATTATTCTTGATATTAAAACTTTTATCTGACAGAATTTTTAAATGCAGCAAGTTGGTGTTAAAGGAGAAGCCGTTGCATTGTTTTTCGATTATTCTAACACTGTCCATCTCAATTTTTCGAAAACTTTAAGCAAGTACCTAACTCAAATAATTAAAAGTGGAGGATTCTTTTAGGATCTGTCAATTATATTTTAAAGTTCTGCTTGTAAAATCTCCAATTTTAAACTTTTTTAAAGTTAAGTAATATTTTTATTATTACATTGGTAAAAGAGTGTTAAAAAATTAAATTGTTATTTTGCTAAAGCCTAAGTTTGTCAGTGAACAAAACTTTCACTAAGGTATAACTTATTATTATATAACCCTGTTGTAGTAGAAAAAACCTTTGAAAAATCACTATCTACATAAATCATCACTATGTAATTATTGTTATAGAGGGCGACTACAGAAGAGTTAAGTCTAATAAAGGAACACCTTCAGAATAAACCTGACATTCCATTGGATCGGCCCGAAGCGTTCTTACATGATCTTTCTGGAATCCCCAATTTTTCAGAAAGAATTTCCTGCTTTATGTTCCAAACAGATTTTGAAGAAGCTATTAGCACAATTATGCACAAAATAGATAATTTAAAACATACTTGTGAGGTAAGATTTTTTTTAAATAGGTATGTGAAAAATTTTTGCTTATATTTTATTTCATATTTTGGTTTATATTTATTTATTAGCTATTGCCTGTAACTTCGTATGCGTGTTTTTTATATCAACTGATTCGATGCGACACGGGGTGCTATGGGGTTTCTTATTAAACTTAAAAAATAATATCTATTGAATCTGTAAATTTTAATTAAATAAAAAAAAGCTTATCTTTCAGTAAATTATTTTATTATCTAATGATTGACGTGACTAAAAAAAGTTCGATCTATTACTTATTTGTTTTTTTTTTATATAAATGAATACCATCCTCTCTCCGTATACTGGTTGCGCCTTTGGTAGTGTATCCGGAGGTCGTAGGTTTGAAACATGGCAAAAAAATATATTATACGTTTTTCTATACAGTTTGTCATGGTCTGGGTGTTTAATATAAAATATAATTATGTATTATATTGTTCCTTCTGGTACACATAGTACATGCTTATATAGTATATGGACAGTAGAACTTAGAAGGTGACCAGAGCAATATGTGTAACTTGTCCTATATATTATAATTACCATGACGGGCTATTTGGCTCCCGAGAACTTTTTTTTTAATAAACTAAATTAACCATTTGTTTTCAGTTTCTAATGAAAAACGAATCTCTGAAGGAAGTATTTGCAATAATATTGACTCTCGGAAATTATATGAATGGTGGGAATGGACAGAGAGGACAGGCAGATGGCTTTGGCTTGGAAATATTGCCAAAATTAAAAGATGTCAAGGTAATTAATAACAGCAGCCGATTCTACTAATAGTTTTATTTTCATTCTACTTGGTTTTAGTGTAAAAAACTATCAAAACAGCATATTCTCCTACCGATTCAATTTCTATAAGTGAAAATAAAATAGAATTGACGACCATTACGTATACTTTAATTATAATTTACGAACAGTATTCTGGTAATAGTTTTGAATTTTAACTTGTTGAAATACAATTGTTGTGTATGGCTCCAGGGAAAAATGCAGATCATACACACTGGGATTACAACCAGGGACCCAAGTGTTTTATTACACAAAATAATATTGTACATAGACGAATTTAAAGCCTTAGGCATTTTCTACCAGCTAACCTTTGAAAGAGTGAAAGATGACGAAGGTGCAAAAGCAAATAAATTAACAATTTATAGGACATCTATAGTATTTAAACTACTTAAATATTATATGTACATACTGAAATATACACAAAATACAATATAAGCACTACTTATTATGAAAAAGAAATTGCTAAAGAAAAAATAGGTACTAGCGCGACTGGAGGAACCTTAACGTAATTCTCGTTCGTATTTTGTCAGTCGAAACAGTCTACCGTAACGTTGCTGACATTCATCGTGCGCACGTACCTGCGTCGTTCGGGCGGCGCGCTGGCCGGCCCGCTGCCCGTGCCCGAGCCCGGGGACGTGGCGCGCGCGCAGGCCACCTGTCTGCAGGACCTCTACGACCATTTGCACAGGCTGGAGGCACAGCTACAGGGTAAGGAACAGAGAACAAGTTGTTTTTTTTTTAGATGGCCTCGGGTTTTAGATGGCGTTTTTAGATTATTGCTACTATAACTAATACTAATAATGTAATCTCTCAAACTCGTTCCACGGTCGAATTCATTTATATGTATAAATAAAACAGTTGATTTTTGATAAATTCCGATAAGAGGGAGGTGGGGGTCCTGTTAGAGCAGTCTAACAGGGGAATAATAGAAAACTAATATTTAAGAGTCAAGTCATCAAAATGACAAAACAAGGCACTTCCAACCTTATACCAAGTCCAAATCATATCTTGGCAGCTTGAAAATTAGCAGATGACCTCATGACTACTATGAGCTGTGAAGGAGGACAGGAGTGGGCCATTTAAAGGCCCTACATCCTTGATACCTACATGGTCAATGATAATAATACATAAATAGTAAAAAAAAATGTTGGTATAACATATACCTTATAGCATTATTTTAATTTGTTACAGCTTGTCAAACAAAAATGAAGAAAGTAATAGAGACTGATGCAGAAATGTTATCTCATATTGATGAAAATCAAGTGTCAGAACAGCAGAAGCGACTAGAAGTGTTCACAGACAAGATGACCAGCTTTCTTCAAGTGGCCGAAGATAAAATCAAGACTGAAAATGAAAATCTACAAGAATGTAGAACAAAGTTCATAAGCACAGTAAAGTTCTATCAGTATAAGCCAAAAGGATGCAAGCTAGAAGAATTTGAACCAAAAGATTTTTTTGCTTTATGGCTGACATTCTGCAGTGACTTTAAGGACATTTTTAAGAAGGAAGAACAAATTGCCATAAAGGAGAAGTAAGTTTTATTTTAACTCAGATAAAGAAAAGTATTGAAAATTACTCTTATATTTTTTGTTATATAATTTTGCCGCAATAGCTGGAAAACCCAATACTCTTTATAATAAGTTAGCTAAAACTCTACCTAAAGTTATTGCACTTTTAACTAGTTGTTAGTAACTATAGATATAACTATTTATAGTTACTATAGTTAAACACAGTAAAAACTCATGGTAGTGCCTCAGTTAATTTCACAACTATTATTATTGAATAATAGGCAAGCAGCAGATTGTTGATATGCCTTTCATATGAGATATCAAGCATTGGTGTAGGTAATGTTCATAAAATTAGTATTTTTTATTTGTTTACTAGTGGTTAACCATGGGCAAGTTCTTAAACAAACATTTTAACTATATTAACAGCGTTACTCTTTTGAGAAGCCAGGAAATGGATTCGCGAACTCAAAGGTCTAAAAATGTCCAAATGTTGTTTTTAGTGATATATATAATTTTTTGAAGGTGTCAATATGGACAGTCTCCGTGGACTAGTGGTTGCGCCTTTGGCGTTGTATCCGGAGGTCGTGGGTTCGATTCCCACCCATGGCAAAAAATAATAATTAAGTAGTACGTTTTTTTCTGTACAGTTTGTCATGGTCTGGGTGTTTATAAAATATAATATATATTATATTGTTGCTTCTGGTACACATAGTACAAGCCTAGAGCTTAGTTTGTAACCAGAGCAAAAACTGTGTAATTTGTCCTACATATTTAAAAAAAAATTAAAAAATCACTTAATCCTAATTAGATATTTTTATTATAACAAATCTATTAATTTTTGTAAAGACAACCAAAGTTTAATTTATGATTCTATAAAATAAAAAATACCATCATGGGTGCCTATTTGGCTCCCGAGAACCGTTTAAATGGCCTCAGGGTACCCAGCAGAGGGATTAACCCATCCTCATTTCACCGCTGGTATTCAGAGGCAACACCTAACAAATGGCGAGCTTGTGCGGTGTTTATGATGAAATAGCCACGTTGTATAAAGCGGTCACCCATACCAGGCCGGCCTTGTTTCATCTGCTTAACAATAATGATTCTATAAATATTATTTTAATTGTCATTTCAAAACAACATATTTTTTTATAAATAAATTATATAATTAGATTAGGATTGAGTAAGTGAAATCTACATGCCCTTTTTTTTTAAGTACTTGATTATCACTGAAAACAACATTTAGATGTTTGAGTTCACAAATCCATTTTCTTTGCACTTAAGTACTGACTTAATTTCTAAGATGTTTATCTCCTGAGGACTACAAACAAAACTCTGTTGTCAAAAATTATCACATCCAAATTTATTCTATAAATTGTTTATTGACTTGTCTATATATATTATATACTTAATTTACAGATTAAAAGAAGCTAAAAAGCAGAAAGAAGAAAGGAAGTCACTAACTCAACCCAAAAAAGAAGGCGGACTAAAAGCTAGATTGCAAAAGTTATCAAGCATCAGAAAGTAACTTTATACAGTTCAAAAGACATTCAAATTTAAAATAATGAAAATATGTGTAAATAAAAAATATTAAGAATTTAAAATACTTGCCCCAGTTTCTAAAACATTGATCAAATTATTGTATAATCAAAATAAATTAACAATGAACTTGATCAGATTGGTGCAAAATAAAATGATGTAACTTTATTTCAATCATGTGTCTTGTTAGTTTATTTTTATCATAGAATGATTACTACTTTTAATTACCCTATTATTGTTTTTTTTATAACACTATTATATTAATTAAGGCACTTTCACATGACTAATACTAATTCTTATAAAATACAATATTATATTTTGTACCTGAACTTATTTGTGCATTTATTTATTGCAATGCATTGCCTATTATTTATACAGTAATAATGGTGCTCTAATAAATAAATAAAAATATAATTGTTTTATTTTAATAATTTAATTTATAAATAATCTAAGCATTTTTCCTTCCATAATAGTTTTAACTTTTTATGCATTTTTTTGTTGTTAAGAATAGTAATAGCAGTTAATGAGTGTTTTAATGATTGCCACTGCATAAAACTTAAGTGACTTGTTAAAGAAATCTTGCTGTTACAATTTCTAAACTCATCTTCATTTGATAAAAAAGATTTTAAGTGATCTGTTGTTTTAACAGCAAGATGGTCATGTTTCATCTTGCTTATGTTAGTTACTTGAGCTACATCTGGTTCTGATTTTAACATAAAATGTTCTCTACTAACAACTTGCCCTTCATCTGTTTTCTTTATAGCTGTTAGTATGTTTACATTTTGGGAAATTTTATTTATATTACTGGGTTCTTCAATTTTCTCTTCTGTTTCTTTGCTGCAATTAATATCTTGTACATATTTTAACAAATCAAAAGCCTCATCAAACTCGTTTTCATTTAATATAGATTCTACATTAACTATTTTATTTACTGACCAATCAAACCTTCCAAAATCATTTATGTCACTTAATTCAAGATGTTCTTTTAAATCTTTGGGTAATTTGCTTTCATCATTTAAAAAAGTAACTCCTTTTAGTTCTAAAGAATCCAAATATGAAAATAGTTTTTTATACCACTTAGGAGAATGTTGAAGAAGAACCGAACTAATGGACCATATGCGGCATATTGATGCATATGGCAAGAGTGACATCCAAAAACTTTCACCCCTTTTTATTCTATCCATATAGAATATAGATGCTTGTTTAGATACAACAAAAACCTTTGTCATTACCATGCTAAAAGATATTATGCGTACAAGTACATACTCTAACATCTGCCGAGTAGGTAAGTATGAATTATCATTATCTGTAGGTATCGAAGATTTGAAGGTTTCTATAACTTTTATTAAATTAAGTTCCAAATACCTCCTTAGGCATGTGTTTAATTTCTTCAGCTTTCTATATCCCAAGTCATTTCTAAACTTTTTATCATATCTATAAATAAATCTTGATAAAATAGCACTTTCTTGGTGCAATGGAGATTGCTTTGTGAGAACTCTTATTATGTCTTCACAAGTATATTTCATGTCTGTAACATCTGTAAAAATAAAATATTTAAATTGTTTAAATATTGCAATATACAAAGAAACTTGTTAATATTTGTATAGGAGTTCAGTCTATGAGTTAAATTAAAATTTCTTAGCCAATTTTATATTAAAGATTTATTATTTCTACAATCTAATATAAAGATTTTTCATTACAATTTTATCACTTGAAGGTTGTAGGTTTGCTTCCCATGGGGTCCTTTGTAGTGTAGCCTCAGTGTTTATAATGTACTCCTGGGGCCTTTCATAAATGCGACTTGTAATTTACCCTGACAATTCATAATACATTGCTCAGTTGAGATTATTTATTACTAAGCAATGTATTATAAATTGTCATGGTAAATAACAATTGTCACATTTATGAAATAGGCCCCTGGTACTATAAGTATTAGGTATAAGGGTGCATACATGTAAGAAGTAGGTTGCCAGTGTATTATAGACTGCCTGTGCCGGCAACCTACATAGACGGCTGGTAGCCTGCTTCCTACGTCCGCCCCACAGTAATGATGTTCTACACATCGGTTATATGCATTATTTATTAACTTACCAACATTGCGAGTGCAATTAAATGTATGAATAGGTGGTGGCAGAATATTTCTATCATTCCAAGGAAACATTATTTACTTATATGAAAAAAGTAACATGAATTGATTAAATATTATGTGGGTCCGTCACATTCGCAATAATATTTGCCAACATACTAATAATAAATATTTTTTTCGTCTAATAATATAAGGTTATTATTTTTTTTACATTTTGTGTAATGGCTTCTACGCATTTGCGTAATTTTGCCTATGTCAAGTGGAATAGTTTCGAGTAAATTAATTTTTATAATATACTAAAAACTATTCCAAAAATTACGCTTAATGCGATTATTTGGAAAATCGATTTTAGACGTTAGGGCACCTCCTATATATCAACGATCTTTTTTTTTAATGGGTTAAGGCACGGCCACTTACTTCAGTCAGACTGTTTTTTAGTCATTGTAATTTATTTAGAATTTTCTCGTCTTTTTCTTTTAAAAAAAAATTCAAAGCAAACTCGTCGTGTTGGCCTACACAAATATTAATTTCATTCTAAGATAAGGTAAAGAAATAACAAACGTAAGTAATTAGCTATTGTTAGTTCTTTTTATAGAAAAAACTTATGTTTCAGGATAACTTTCTAACCTCGCTTACCGGCAAATTAATCAAGCAAGATGCCAAAAAACAAAAAGAAAGCAGCATCAGGTAGTTCCAGTGATAGTGATGATGGTCCCGTAGACGTAAGTGTTAATATTTATTTTAAAAAAATACTTAAAAGTCTAATAAATAGTAATGTTGCTTGAGTGGATACCGCGCCTTAGGTACATGAACAAAATCTCTTAAAATAAATCATATTAAAGTATTTTAATAATTTTCTTCCGACATCTAGGCTTTCAGAACACAATAAAATAATACATATCAATGTAAAATTTGTTATGTCACCAATTCATAAAGAACTAGCTGTGCCCCCAGGTTTCATCCTCTGTTTAATTTAAATTGGATTGAAAATAAAATACAGCCCATGTCATTCATTGTCAGTAGTTTTTGAGGGTATCCACATCAAAACATCAAATCTTTTGTCTTTAAAATATTAGTATAAATATATTGCAGCTGCCATTTCACACACAGTGCAGTACTCTTATCAATTACATTGTTTCTTTATTTTGGATTAGCACTAAAGTTTGTGCCTTTAGTGTGTTTGTTTTGGGCATACTGCGCTATTTATAGAATGTACCTATGTGTATAGGACTGTAATAATTTACTTACTAATAATATAAAAAAAGTGTCAATCAACAAATTGTTTGCATTATATAAGCACTCTTAACCAAAGATTATATTTCAGAGGAATCCACCACCAGAAAAGAAAGCAAAAATGGGCTCAAAAACCGATAGCAAGGAACCTACCTGGATCTTGCAAGGAAAAAAAATGATTAAAGTAAGAGAATTTAAAGGAAAAGTGTATGTTGATATTAGGGAATTTTATGAGAAAAACGGGGAAATGTTGCCCGGAAAGAAAGGCATCTGTTTGACTCCGGACCTGTGGAGGAAAGTATTGTCACTTGGTGATGAAGTTAATGAAGCTATTAGCAGTCTCTGTTAAAACCGTTTTGTTTGTTCAATATTTTATAAAAATATTCATATGTGATTGATTTTGTTGTTTTATTTCCCTGTGCTTTACAGATACTGCCATCTTTTATAAATAATATAGATTTGCCACTCATTTTCATTTATCATTCTGCACCCTTAAGGGCTCTGTAGTCTACTTGATGCCCATACAAACATACTTCTAATACATCTTGGCTGTTCAATTTTCAGTTAATTTTATGTTGAATTATAAGCAAAAATCTTTCTGTTAGGTTATGGGTAATAAATATTTTTGTATTTATAATATGAAGTTTTTTTCTGATTTTGAAAGAAATAAAAAATAATAACCCATCTCAGCACACTGTGCATCTCATTTTGACCAAAACTGAAGTGTATACTATTTATAAAAATCCTACATCAATCAATTACATGAATACACCATTGTCAAAATATTTGCTGTAAAATTATCATTAAACTCTCTTACCATTTTCTAAAATTCAACTCAAAATAGAATAGTGAATACCATTATCATTAATGAGCAAATAGAAACGACCGTGAAAATCTAGGTATAATGCGATTCACCTTGTGTTCCTTTAACCGCAATGTTGGTAGCAATGAAACCAATGTTGGCATTTTGAAAAATCTGTTACCCGAAATAAGAGGTAAAATATTAAAAGCAAATATGGGATCTTCCAGTAAATAATTACATGATTAAAATATATATGTATTACCTGGATGCGTAAGTTTCAGTAACGGTTTTTCAAATATTCATGTTAAATTTTTACAACAATTCATTGCTCTATCTTTAGGTAGGTAGGGTGACGGTCCTAATTATCAGCACTTTAATGGGGCAAGAAGTTTTAATTACAAATATTTCATTAAAGTCTACAATTTATGTTATATTTGCAGTGTCAAGGGGATATACCATAGACATTAAATATTGTTTTTTATATAGTATTTAATTCTAAGTGTATGCTATGATCCATAGAAAACATTTTTTGTAATTATTACCCTATATCCAAATATTAGCACATTTATCACCAATTATTAGCACAGAGTCAAAATCAAGTATTGTTATAAATAAATAAACTAAAAATTTAAATTTCTGATGTGTGAAATCATAAAACTAACATTTATACTTCTAAAATTACCTATAAAATAAAAAACTAATCCTAGTTTATACTAAACTATTTGGATAGATGTTATAAAGAAAGCAACGATTTTAAATCATAATCAAACTTTGTTATATGAATCACTAAATTCAAAGACAAACTTACCGGCGAATACTTGATGAAGAGTATTTCGAACGAAAATTTTGCCACTTAAATTTACACGACGATCTACAAGTGATACTATTGTATAATATTGCTAGATTTAAAGTTAAGAACCCATTTAAACTTTTTAATAACTTGGCAATTTAGAAACCATAAAAAATACCTTAATATTTTAATTTTTCACCGAAGTACTAATAATTCGGTGCAGTGTCGGTATCTGGATCCGTCACCCTACCTACTCTTTTTTTTTCTGGCGAAACAAAAATACTTCTCTTTTGCAAATGAAGGCTACGGCTATACCTACCGATTGACTATATTGATTGTTTACAGAATAAAGAGGCACTGCACTTATAAAAATGGTTAGTTATTGGAGTCGTAATTACCGAATCCGTCGTAAAACTACAAAAAATCTTGGCACTAGCACCGAAGAAATAATAGTACCTACAAGTAGCACTAGGCAAGTTTTAGTAGTGTTACGATGGATATAAAAAGTGCACTCAGTACGTCGTTTTCTGCCTTACTTACTAATGTTATCGACTATGGGCACTGGTATTTTGCCTTTGATAGACCGAGTTGCGTTTTCCTATTATATGATATACCTACCTATATCTATACTAATATAATAAAGAGGAAAGATTTGTATTTTTGTATGTTTGTAATGAATAAACTCAAAAACTACTGGACCGATTGCAATAATTTTTTCACCATTAGAAAGCTGCATTATTCAGAAGTAACATAGGCTATATAATATCACGCTAGGTCCTATAGTTGTGGAGCAGTAACCAAAAATGTTTTATAAACGGGGGAAAAGTATCGTTTCTGAGGCCTTCCGTGGCGTGCGCTGAGCATATAGTTAAAGTTATACAAACCTGTGCGAAGCCGGGACGGGCCGCTAGTTTTAATATATATTTATATGAATTTAATAGTTCTTTCAGTGCCTATCGACTAATGTACCGTTCTTGTAAACTTAGTTTGTTGTTCGTCTTCTGTCTTCCTTGACGGCTCAGGCTGCTTCTGACTACTGTATTCGTAGTACTACCATACAAAGAATCAGTGCCATTTTTATAGGTAGCCTAGGGCCCCACGTTATTAAGCGCCCTAGACCCTACGCCATTGACTTCTATGTAAACAGGACAAGCTGAACAGAACTATTATTTTGCTCATTGTGTTGCAGTCAGTTCTCCATAACTCCATAATACCTACATACATTTGTACATACCTAATCGATAAAATTTAACATATTTTATTTAATGTCCTGTATATCACATTGAATTATTTTCATGTAAGGCACATTGAATTTTTCAAGTGTGCCTTTAAGGCCCAATCCTAAACTACAAGGAATATCGAAAAATGCTCAAAGGAGTCTCGGGACCGGATAAAAACAAAAACTGCATCATAACATTTTTGAAAAAAATATTGACCTAGTCGGGAATCGAACCGATTGATTTTGAAAAAAAAAAGTCATGCTTACACCAGCTGTTAGTGTCGCTTATAAAAACCAAAAATGTATCATTCGATTTTTTAAAAATTTATTCTCCTAGCCGGGACTCAAACCGTTTGATTTTGAAAAAAAAGTCATGCTTATTGCACCAGTTGATAGTGACCCTTATAAATATCAAATTTTGGTAAGTAATATTAAACGGTAAACTAAAGGTAAAAAAAACATAATTTTTAAGATAATATGTTAAAAAATTTGAAACCCTAACTAATAAATTGTTCGAAATGATAGTTTCAGTACATAGGTGATTTTATTTTTCTTACATTTATTTAAAAAAATATGATGTTATTTTCAATGAGGATGGGTTTTGAAGAGCATTGTTTTAAACAATTTAATTAGTTGGTAAAGTAGACATTGGTAATATATGATATTTTTTTATTAAACATGAGCACTTTCCCGTTTGAGTTTACCGTTTAATATTACTTACCAGAATATAATCCTTCTAAGCGACCTTATCAGCTAATGCAATAACACAGGTGAGTTTTTTTTCCAAATCAACCGGTTCGATTCCCGGCTTATATTTATCATTTAGTTTTTATCAAAATCGGGCCCGTGACTCCTTTGAGCATTTTTCGATATTCCTTGTAGTTTAGGTTTTGGCCATGAAGGCACACTTGAAAAATTCACCCTGTATATATATACCATATCATTACTTACACGCGTACTTTGTTTTAACGATTTAAAGTTATTTTAGGTGAGTCAATAATATTACAAATAGTTTTCTCGATGTCTAGTTTACATAGAAGTCAATTTCCTACGCACATTAATTTTACCATAAAAAAAGGAATTGTTATTAGCGCAAAAGATTAAAGCAGTAGTTTAAATGTTTTTTGTTCATTTTTTTTTTAACACTTTATTGTTAGTATACAAACAAAGGTTGTGTAAAAAGTCACAAAAAACATGAAAATTGAAGCAAGTTTCGGGTATCTGTCTGTAGTTATCTAAATTTGGTAACCCTATTTACAAACCTCTCATAGCAGAAACACGTTTTCTAACAGAAATATTGGCGCTTTGTAAGCTTTTTCCCATTCGCATAAGCAAACTTTAACACCATGTCTCTTTTAGTACTTTTCTGTATCAATTCAATTCAATCTTTAAATTGGCCTTCTGTCACTTGAAAGTAACAATATTGCCACTGACAAAATCAATGCTACAAAACTCATGTAGCTCAAAACTACCGAGAAGTGTAGCGACATTCCACGCTTTAATGGACTTATATTGAAGCCCATGAACATGGTCAAACAAACAAAACAAAAGCATCCAAATTGACACCAAAATAAAATTTAAATACATGAAACAAGTACTTGGACTAGGCATTATATAAAATAATGTATCATATTTTAATTTCTTGACGTTTTTGACAAACAGTGCAGCCAACATAATGGCAAAGGGAACTCCTTTATTAATTATACTCTATGGGAACTCCTAGGTGAAACGCATTATACGTTAATTGATATATCGTCGACTTTTTATTTAACTCCTACCATTTGAACATGCAACACGGACTGTGACAAAAAAATATTTTTTGTCGCATAGCCATAGCCCCTTGGATCCGCCACTGCCACCTCACTTCATTACGTAGTAGATATTAACGGAAATATTTAAAATTGTATGTAACATTTTTTTTTAACTTCGACAAACTTAAGATCGATTTTTACCAACTGAATTTGATTTATACAACTATATTCTCGGAGCTTAAATAAAGTAATACTTATAGAACCCACCGTTCCGCGAAAAAAAAAAACATTCCTAAGGACCACACCATTAAACAATCAAGTCAAACAAATATGTACTTGGATCTCACAAATTAAATTACTAGAAACGGTTTTAAAACTCAACTTA
Source organism: Monopis laevigella (assembly GCA_947458855.1). Taxonomy (NCBI): domain Eukaryota; kingdom Metazoa; phylum Arthropoda; class Insecta; order Lepidoptera; family Tineidae; genus Monopis; species Monopis laevigella. The sequence continues at coordinate 16,581,985 of OX381587.1, forward strand.
ATGCAGTGGAAGTCGGTGCAGGAGGAGTTCCACCAAAGTCTTTGCATCGTCTAGTGAAGGATCTTAATTGGCCTTTCAAGATCGGATGTCGGCACTTTACGGAACGTGTTACCAAGATGGCGCATATTGTTTTGTCGAGAAATACTAGAAGTGCAACTTCGCGATTGCGAAGCAGTATTCTTAAAGGCCCTCTTCACTGTATCCCTCTAGAAAATAGCATTTTGTTCAGATTATAGAAAAACAAACATACTCTAACACTCAACTTCGCCCCTAGGGCACTGCGGAACCAAACATGTTATTTCCAAGGAAATGAACTTTCCATTCAACTGCATCATACTATATGAAATAAAACAAAGTTGAATTATAATAATATTTTTTTATTTAAAATTAAAGGTTTAAAATCTCAATATAGAGATAATAATACTAAAAGTTGTACATATAACGTCAGTATCATAAAAGAAGAAGGTATTTGCTCAAGTAATTGAAAGAGATACAAAAAAAGGGATACATTGTGATAAATTCTTAAAATCTTATACTTACATAGTAATAATTCCTATATTATGGGCAAGTATTTATAAGTACAAAAATTTCTTCCAAGTCCATTAAGTCTTGGCATTTTAAGTAAACTCAATTAAGTACCTATACAATTTATTTTATTCACAATTGAATGCTTACAAATTAAAATTAAATTAATAAGTATCTCAAATAAGTCACATATATTATATTAAGTAGCTTTTAAATGCACAATTTTGTTGTAATGTATTTGTAAATACAAATTCTAGGATACAAAATATTTTTTTTACTCTTATTAAAAAGTTAAATTACTTATTATCTACTATAAAGTTGCATTTTGTATGATTTTATTGGACATATTATATACATAATAATGATTATGTTACAGCCACCTAGTGGGTAACATAACTATCAAAATGCAATGAACACAGTATCCTGAATTGCACAACGAATCTACCCGAACGATCGAAACCACCGATACTCCAATGTGACATTCCATATCACCTAGACCTATTAACAGTTATAATTCGAGAAATATCATCGTCTAATATTTTAAATAAAACATTACTTTAATATTTATAATACATAGCACCGCCAACACAATATAGAATTTACATAATGGTATGCTACTTCTACTATGACAATATTAATTATACTATTAATTATATTTCTGCACTTGCACAACACGACATACCCTGTTATTTATAAAAATTGAGCGTTTTGTTTAAAACAGTGTTTCGTCTCTTTCTTACCAATGCAAATAGTCATTGACAGAAAAGAGATAAAATACCATTTAAAAGCCCATATTTTTTTCATAAATAAGAGGTTGAATGTATAATATGTATTATATGTATACAACAATATTAACAATATAAAAAAGTAGATATTAAGAAATTAACAAGTAAAAAAATATAATATTGGTTGCTATTTTACTTTGATAAGAGTTTTATTAACTATTCACTATTTAATTACATTAACAATATATAATACCTATAAGTGAATAAAATAAAGTGTTGCACAAATAGATTCTTCCATTAGCCATCAACAAATTAACTAATTTAAGTATTTATTTCAATAAACAATAACATTAAAACAATATTAATAGGGAAAAAACATATACCTTGTTCGCACAAAGTCATATTTTATGACAAAACTAACATTTATTAACATAATTGTTGGTTATTAAAGTATAAAATATATAAGCCAAGATTGAAGTATTTTTACCCTGCAATAAGAAAAACACAAAGATTTGACTAACACGAACAATGAACATCTATCAACAACCTTTCAATTTATCAAACTTTTAGTATAAAGGTAAGCATTTCGGCTTAGTGAATATAGCTGCGGTTGAATTCATATTAGTAATTAATAGTAATGCGTTAAGAATTGTCCCTCATTTTCCCCTCCCCTGTTCACACCTATTATTGTAACAGCAGCGGCCATATTCCGGTTCTTATAACGGAAACATTAGCTTGTCAAAATAATGACATCTTTTAAAAATGACTTATTTAATATTAACAATTAGCAACAACAAAAACTAAAAAGATACCTACTTATATATCTGGCGAAGACAACTTAAGTTGCGTTCTAGATCAACACGTACCGTAAGAGACAAAGAACTAAACTTTGATATAGGTAGGTATTTATAAAATTAGGTCATACATAATTCAAAGGCTTCTATCACAATGTTTGTTTTGAGTTATTGCTCTCCAGAATTATAACATATTTGTTATGTATTTTACTTCTAAAATATTTAAAAAAAAAGAAATTAAGACCGAGAGCGCTTTAGACTTTTTTTTTTTACTAAAAAATATTGTATATAAAAATGGTTTAATTATAATACTTTGTTTTTAAAGTTTCACAGATTTTAAAGTAATATTATTCAATATTAAAATAAAGATGAAAAAAGAAAAGTCACTTGCATGACAAAAAAATACTTTGATAACCGTAAATGCATTTTAAAAGTCACAAGCCGCCCTAAGTTCTAGATATTGACATTATTTTGAGCTTTACATTAAATGTATTAAAAAAATACACCTAAATTTTTTACACTAGATAAATTTCAAATACATAACTATTTTTTTACAATATCTTTTTTAATATTTATAAACGATGCATAGAGTTGTGAAGCTTATAGCTAATTTATAATAGGTATAGGACAGTATAAAAATATTATTCAGCTTTAGGAAGATTTGGCAATATATTTTTTACTTCTTTTAATTTATATTTACGTAATATTACATTTCTAATATTTAAAAAAATATGTTATAACTTTCATACACAAAATGTAGCTTGTAATGTTTTTTTCTACCTTATTGAGTATATTTGTTTTTGGTTTTAAAAACATGTTGGTGGCACAAATAATAATAAATAATAAAAAAAACAGCATTTAAGTGAACTAAAAAAATGGTTGTTTTTTTGCAGAATATCTATTTACAAAAATTAATAAAAAAAATATAAACGATTTATTGTGATTAATTTAGAAATAATACGAAAGACATAAGTACAAATTGACATTTACATCCTAATACAAAAAAAAGACTAAATTGTAAATTTGGGTAATAAATTGTACCAAGGGTAACATTTCCTTCACATTTTGGGTTTGACGATTGGTACTGACCTGAAAATTACGACAAATTATTCATTAAGGAAGTGAAATTAAACTTTTGAGGCATTTATAATATGTCAATAGCTAGTTTGTATAATAATAATACATAGAATATCATACATATAGCTCTTGTCACAATCTAAGCTCTAGGCTTGCTTGCATTATGTGTACCAGAAACAACAATATGTTTGTGAAATCTGGCTTTTGGTCATCAATAGTAGAGGAAGCTTATAGCTTATATGAGTCTATAACATATAGTAGTCTCCTTTTTAAATACAATTAAGAAACAGACAATTTATTTGACGTTAAAGCAGCGTTGTGGGGTCAGAATAGAATTTATAATGTAATTTGGTCTTTATCGCTGCCTATTTTGTAACCGGGTCATTTAGCAGGGATAGTGGAAGTGGTCATTGCTGTTAAATGACAATGTATTGGTTGACCATTTAAGACAAAGTCATATGCAGTGCAAAACTATTTAGCATTAAATACTGGTCCAGGAACGGAAATATGATTATTTTATTTTATTGGAGTACGTCATTTGACTTAGTATGGTATGCAGTTCCACAAAGTCCATGAATGGGGACGATCAATACCTTGTTATTTAACAATATTGATCGCTCCCACTATGCCGGCTCAACGATGACTTGTATTTGCATTACGAGTCTATTTTAATATCCTCGATGCTTTATCGTCAATCAATCGCCCGTTGTAACTACACCATGAAAAGAGGCTACCACCTCGACAAGAAATCGATCGAAGTAGTGTCCAGCAAACCACCCACAGATTAAAACCGAAACATGACTGGGTCATTTGCCGGTTTTTGCATCTGCATTTAATTTAATTAGTTTTTGGTTTAGATGATCTTTGTCAGAACTATTGTCCTGATAATATCCTAAATTGTAATGTTTCACTTGTAATACAGTCGATGCACGTTCAAAAGATCTACTTTATAAAAAGCCCTAGATTTTAAATAAATTTCTATGGTTTTGGGGAATGAATACACACTCCACCACTGCTGGCCGGTCCCAACCAATCTCAATAATACCTAAATATTACTTTTTCCTGAGAAAAAAAAACTGGATTCCCAGGATTCTTTATATGAAAATTTCAAAAAGCACTTTTTTCTAAAAAATAGATATTATTGGTCCACAATTTCCTCTCACCACTTATGTACCTCATAATATATTATGTACATACCTTCGGCATGTTACTACACCAGGCCGGCGTCCTTAGCCATGCCGTAGAAGATAGAGTTGTGGTCTTGCAAGAGGTCTTGTGGGGAAGCGAACTCCACAAGATGGCCGCGGTCTAGTACCATCACGCGGGTGGAGTCCATGATGGTGTTCAGGCGATGGGCGATCGTCAGCACGGTGCACGAACTAAACTCCGAACGAATTGTTTTCTGTAAAAAATACAATTATTTTTAATTTTTACTACAATGGGCCTATAATATTAATATCAATGTAATGATATTTAATACATGATATATATATATGAGAATACGTGGTGGCCGAGTTGGTTAGACCTTGGACTTAAAAACACTGTCCATGGTGTGTACCAAGTGTACCAAGTACCAAGAGTTTTTAATAAAAAAAAAATATGTACATTTGTTTGACAACACCACTATAGTGCCTCGGAGAGCACGTTGAGCTGTCGGTCCCGGTTTCACTATACCAACTTGTGAAACTGTTTATAGATGGGTTATTGAGTCTATTCAAAACATCGCGACGAGCTAGCCACTTGTTCGGTGTGTTCGGTGTAGACTCATACCATCGGCTACGACGAGGTGGGATGAAAAGCCCTCCGCTGGGTACCCTGGGGCCGTCTAGGCGGTCTCGGGCGCCGTAAGGCACACCTGTGATGATATGTATGTACGTATGTAATGAGAATAAGCTTCAATCCCAACCTGATAAAACCCAGTCTCATTGAAACTAAAGCCATGTTCCGTTTAAAGAAATGCTAGCATAAAATGTTCTTCTTTTTGGTATAAGTCGTTCCATTATCAAAAAAAAAACATCTGATGTTCACTCTTTTTTTTACGACACAGACTAAAACCGATAACTAGGTCACTTGACGGCTTTTGCATATGTATGGGCGGTGGTAACGAGACCGGTCGGTTGGCCTAGCGAAGTTATAGAGACCTTCCTCCCACCAAATAAGCTTGACCACATAAACTTGGTACTGGGGCCTTACCAAAGAGCCAATCGATGATCGAATCGAAAGCCAAATGTATGGGATTTGACGTTTCTCGTCGATCAGGCTCTACCCATAAAGTAAAATTTCTATACATTTTTATGGATTGATGCGGCGATTCGATTGGCTCTTTGGTCAGGCTCCAGGTTTAGTACTCTTGTCCCATATTAGTTGAGTAACAATGGTGAGTAACCTGGATAAGGTCGTCGGTCTCCAGATCCACGGCGGCGGTGGCCTCGTCCAGCACCAGCAGCGGAGTCTTCCGCAGCAGAGCGCGCGCCAGGCACACCAGCTGCCTCTGCCCCACCGACAGGTTCTCACCGCCCTCCGACACCTCGTGACGGAGACCAGCGTTTAGACCTGCAAGCATACCACACTCTATATGGAAGCACAGCGTGATAAATACAAGTTATTTTATTGCATTTTTCAAACCATTTAACTTTTGACAGCTCCATTTCTTTTTTTTTAACTAGTAGAACAATTTACACATTTTTGCTCTGATCACAAACTAAGCTCTAGGCTTGTACACATAGGAAAACAAATACCTTTATACGAATAATTTATAAAATTTACTTAACTTTGTTTAACATATACACGAATATCCTGAGCACTTTGCCTTACGGCACTAACTTAAGTAATATTTTTTCTTTTAAATATCGTCATATTAGTAATTAAATTTGAATTTCTTAGGTACCATAGTCTTTTTTAAGAAGTTTTTCTTGACAGGGTATCTACTAAAGATTATAGAGAGCAATAATAAAGAGTAAGTAGATACATACAAAAGTGACAAAATATGGTAAAAATATAACACGTCTTGCAATACCAAAATTTAGTTTTAATTCATAGAGAATTTAGAGTCTATATTTGAGTAGTCTATATAGAAATATAGACTACTCAAGAATAAAAACAGCCTTTTTTGACAGTTTTTGTGGATAACTCTCCTGCTGCCATCTAGTGGAATATTTTGGAACCGGCAAAAAGAAAACTCCTCATTCTTATAACAATAGACTTTATTCATAAAGAAGTTTTAATTGATTAAACACATGATATTTAATTTTTACTAATACTTTATAGGCGTGCAATTATCAAAAGTTAAATAAAGATGACGTGACGACGTATAATGTTGGACATTAGATGTTGTAATAATTCTATCTCACAAATTTATAGATATTTTGACACATAATAATAAAACTGGAAGATAGTAATTTCGGCATTTCGTAGTAATTGTGCAAATATACCGTGTATTTTAATAATATATGTCTAAAATGGTTGCTGAGAATTATTTCTGTAATAAGACATATACTCGAATTTCCCTCAATCTATGAAAAGAATATGCATCCATAGTCCGTGGGGTATATTTCTTCGAGGACAAAAAAAATACATAACCGTCTATATGTCGTACAATAAAAAAGTGAACTGCCAACGTGTCTATCCTCTTACGTATAATATGTCGATCTTAGTGGTGGTGGCGCCTATTCATGGACTGCACAATCTTTTTACCATCTTAGAGTTATGCACTCACATGTCGTGCTATTATAAAAAATATTTAAAAATTTCCTATTTACCTTTTTTATTTTGTTGTATGAAACCCTAAATACGCAAACACAATCCGCCTACCTGACCGCTGTTTTTATTAATGAAAGTTCAAAGCCCAGAAATAACATTAACAATAAACAACAAACCTTGTACAAAGTTCTTCAAATGCGCATGCTCTAGGGATCTCCAGATCTGTTCGTCGGTGTAAGTTTCGAAGGGATCCAGGTTCATTCTGAGGGTTCCCGAGAACAGGACGGGGTCTTGTGGGATGATGGTGATACGAGATCGGAGCTGGTGCAGCCCGATGGTAGAGATGTCTACGCCGTCGATCAGAATCCTACCTTCCATCGCTTCTACTATCCTGGTACGTGAATTAGAATTTATTAAAAATTGCAATGGTTAATCGAAATAAGTTCACCACAAGAAGCCAGATATTTGAAAATAAACCAACTTTTTAAAATTATATTTAATATATTGTTATTTTAATGTATCGCCTCATATTACCCCAAACTAAAGGTTCACCCATTCAATGGTCACCATGTATGCATAGCTAAAATATTTATATAGCTCACCTGAACAGTCCCAAAGTAAGAGTGGACTTCCCGGCACCAGTCCGGCCAACAATGCCGACCTTGTCACGTGCAGCGACCGCACACGTGATGTTCTCGAGCGCCGGGTTCCCTTCCCGGTAGCCAAGCGTCAGCGCCTCTAGCTGCACGGCTCCGGTCTCCGGCCAGCCGGCGCTTGCCGTGTGCCCGCCGGGCGGCGCCGTCCACGGTGCTTCCTATAGTGATTAAGCATTTTTTTTGTCCGCTATTGTAACTTAGTCAAGTGTTAGTTAAGTGCGCGTGTTGGGTTTATCTTATGTTATTAGTTTTTGGGGCTGACATCGGTCAAAACACTTCGACCCTGTGGGATCTTTTGTGTGTTCCCCATTCCTCACTCGTTATTCCCGCAGCATGAGGCATTAATATGTCAGCAGCATATTTGAGGACACGGGCGTAGCCAGAGGAGGTGGTAATATAGTGTCACAATAGGTGATATTGACGATGACGTTATCACAATAAATAAATAAAAATCCCAAAATTAAACGAAGCTTGAACCCCCCGATACTAAATCCTGGCTACGCCCGTATTTGAGAATGTCTTCCAGTTAAAGGAGCCTGTAGCTTTCCGGCTCCAGGTAAGCCTGTCCCAGGTACTTCATTCTGTGTATGGCCCTTGCATCGCATTGGCTCAGTAGGTGCTGCATTGATTCTAACTGAATAGAGCTAAATCCTCTAACTCCCATTGTATGTAGATGTTTATTTATGGTGTAATGTCCCGAGAAGAATCCCACCAGTAGCTTTATTTTTTCCAGATCTTATCCAGACCAATGAATTTCTTGGAGTGTGTTGGGCCTTGTTGAGTTGATCACCAAGGTGTATGTTTCTCAATGGCAAACACCTTTAGTGCATTGTTTTAATAGGTACATACATACAAAGACCGCCTAAACGGCCCCAGGTTACTCAGCAGAGGGGGTTTTAATCCCACCTCGTCGTAGCCGATGGTATGAGTCTACACCGAACAAGTGGCTAGATGGTCGCGATGTTTTGAATAGACTCAATAACCCATCTATAAAGTTTCACAAGTTGGTATAGTGAAACCGGGACCGACAGCTTAACGTGCTCTCCGAGGCACTATAGTGGTGTTGTCAAACAAATGTAAATACATTTTTGAATTAAAAACTCATTGGTACACACCGGGATTCGAACCAGGGTGTTTTTAAGTTCAAGGCCTAACCAACTCGGTCACCACGTATATGTGTGTGTATATATATATATATGTTTTAATAGGTATGCCTATAAATGCGTGTTGGGTTTAATGTTCGCCGGGAACAATCTATGAATTTCTTTATTTTTCAAAACAAATATTTACCTGTTCCGTCTCTGCATATTCCTTTATTCTCTCTACGGCTACAATATTTGTTTCTACATCAGACGTCATCCGCACGAGCCAGTTAAGTGTTTGTGTTATCTGAAATTAACAAATTATACATATATAAAAAATAAAAATAAATATAAAAATAAAATATATATATTAAAATAATCCCATATGCATACTATATATACATGGTGACTTTGAAAGGATGTACTTTGGGCTAATATGAGGTTCTACTGATCAATACGAACAACTTTTCCCATGGAACTATGTGCCGCAAATGAAAAAATATATTGCCTTCTCCATACAAACTAGTAATGTTAAAATAACCAATTTGTATGGGGAAGCCAAATTTTTTTTTCTTTTGCGACACATGGTTCCATGGGAGAAGTTTTTCTATTTGATCAGCAGAACCTCATATTAGCCCAAAGTACATCCTTTCAAATTCACCCTGTATAATAGTTTTAATTGGTATGTTTATTTATTTTTATACACTTATTGCAATTTTCTGCTATTTGTTTTTGTCTTGTTTAACGCCTATTAGTTTGGCCTAAGCCATACTTATATTGTTCTATCTATAAGTTATTGACCGCCTCCGTAGACTAGTGGTTACGCCTTTGGCGTTGTATCCGAAAGTTATGGGTTCGTTTTGTCATGGTCTGGGTGTTTATAAAATATAATATGTATTATATCGTTGTTTCCGGTATACATAGTACAAGCTTAGGCTTAGTTTGTGACCAAAGCAATATGTGTAAATTGTCCTACATATTATTATTATTATTAATTGTACTGTTTTTTCTCAAATAGATCCAATTTTAATGTATCATTTTACTTTTATATATTACGGAAATTGGGATTCCTTTCACTCGTTTGATTGTAGGCTACAAAGCGTACCGAAGTTGTTTAGTGCCTATTGACTGTGATAAGATACAAATTGCATTGTAGAGCATAACCCATAACTCAGTCTGTTGATAGTGGCGAAGAATACGATATGTTTTCGGTCATTTCCAGTCGCACTGCACTCGTTTGATTGTAGACCCCAAAGCGACCCCAAGAGTTAAGTTCTGTATAGTTTCCTTGATAAGGTATAAGACATGTCATTTACCTGCAGAGCATAGGTGATAGATAGCCCGACAAGTCCAGCGTTGACAGTGTCTCTGTTGATGACGGCTAAGATGGCGGCGAAGAATATAATAAAGTTGCCGATCATTTCCAGTCGCACAGCCAGCCAACGATTGGCGATGCAACTAGGGTAGTAGCACGCCTGGTTATGATCCACGCCACGTTCTGACTCTTCTATAAATCTGGTCAATATATACACATTTTTATTTTATCAATTAATGCTATTTTAATAATAAAACAAATTCGCCCTCGGTTTCGTAGTTACGTCATTTAGCTGACATAGTAGTAACGACTAATTATTTATCATCTCATTCTTGAACTTCTTACGTTTGCTAAATTAGGTGGGAAGAATAATTTTCAACCAATCAGTGGGCGTTAAGTTTTTTAAACTTTTACTATGTTGAAAAAGCAACACAAGTATTTTTGTACTGTATATATGAAAGGTTCTTTTGCATGTAGCATAGTTAAAAATAAAAATTGTATTATCTGTGGTTCTTAAGATTTTGTTCAAGATGGTCGACTCAGTTTTGTAAAAGTATTTTTTGTATAATAAACAATTTAAAATAGTTGCACAGTGTATAATTATTAATCATACTACCACCTCAAATTCAACATACTACATCCTCAATCATTAACTCTCCGCCAATAAGATAGATTTTTAGTCGATTGCAAATTAACGTGAAGATATATTTATATTGCTGGTATCATATAACAGAAATCAAAATTCAATATGGCGGCCACCAGGCGCCATATTGTGACAAAGAAGAAAATCGAATCTATTTACTTTATTCCTAGATTGTCAATGGTTAGTTAACACTCAGTAGTATAGTTAACTGGGTAGTAAACGATAACAAAGGCACACTAGGACCTCTATACAAAGTAACGCTTTTTTTTTTAAAGTAGAGAAAAGTTTATGACTAAGGTTTAAGAGTTATTTTTAAGTAATTGGATAGAATTAACCAACATCAAACTCACCGATCAGACACTCCATAAGCTCGAATAACGGAGGCTCCCGTAAGACTTTCTCCAAAGTGCGAGTATATAGGAGACCGGGAGACTGACTCCAGTCTCTTCAGCTGGCGGGACGTGGCCACATAGAACCGTTGTATTATGTAGTAAACAATGCCGATGGGGAGAATCACTGCCATGAAGATAGGCGTAGAAAAGCTGATGACGAATAGCGTGCCTAATACCTGTATAACATTTCACACTATGTAATATTTGTTAATCGCAATAAAAATATCGAGAAAGCCATTTCTACCAGATTCCATAATCATGTTTAGGTATCAGTCTGTGAGTTCAACGATTTTCAGAAGGCTACACCATCGATATCATTTCGAGGCCATGATCTCCTTTCAGGGTGCGATTACCAAACTAACGTTGATTTTATGATAAAACAGTAATGCACATTCGTCTTTGCCAGGACCTGTTTCGTAACCGCTTTAAACTGGCATAGTGGAATCGCCTATACTGTTGTTGAATATTTGGAATTCCCCATAGTATAATTTGTTTAGTCAAATCGGACAAAAGAACGCGTTTGAATAGCTCGTTTGACTGCATCACAAATTAAAAATGCATACACATAATCAAACGAGAAATGTCTACAAAATTTGTTCAAGTGACCAAAGCGAACGTTATGATACGCAGTAGCTATGAGAACTAGACATGAGAATATTTTGATCATTTGCTTAATATTTACTTAATAATTTGTATCTAATGTTATATCCGTGGATCAATTTATCCGGTGCTCATACTATAACAAATTATTAGAAAAATAATTATATGGAACTATTAAATGAGCTTAAGTTATTGGGATCAGTTTATAGTATAACAAAAAACATTTAATTTTAATAAATAATTAAACAACACAAAAGAAACCTAATCGAAAGTGATACAATATCAGAGCATTACCTCAAAAGTGCAATAAATGACATCGGACGCTTGGATAGGAAGCGACGTGTCCAAAACGTCGACGTCTTTCGAAAATCTAGAAACTATTCTGCCGATCGGGGTGATCTCGAAGAAACTTAACGGGGCCCTGAGTACACCGGCCAGCAAATACGCATGTAGAACCTTAGCAGCTTGCCAACAGCCCAAGTATGGCGTGAGATCCGCCGAAAACGACGCGATCGCTGCAACAACGCCATCTGTTAGGCCTAGTTAACAATAAAGGCCAAGCGCGATTGCGACGACGGACGCGAAGTATCAAACATAGAACCGCTATTTACGTTCAATAGCGAGGTGTCTATCGCGCTTCCCAACCGTCCAGTGCGATTAACAAGGTTTTTGGTGCGGGATAATATGAACTTTGAGTATTACGCTGCATTGTTGCTATTGAGCCATTAAGTATCCTTCGCCACCGTCGCCGCACGAGTGCTGATCACCGCACGTTAACTATGGACGCACGCTTACACTCAACAATTCTCTATCCTTCAAGTTTCGTTATAAATAATGAATACATCTTTTATTTGTAATTTCATTACAATTTAGGATTGCTACAAGGTGCGTGAGGAAGTTAATGTGCAATGAGAAAGCAATCTACGGTAAAAAAAAACAAATAAAATTTGCCGTCTAATTGAAGTATAAAACAAACTAATTTGTGCATACTTAGCTGTAGGGATCCGCTATTCGGCGACCTATAAGGGGACAGGCGTATTGGGAAATGCAAAGACAGAACTCACAAAACTTTAGACGACAAACACAAATAGACAAACAGTAAGATTGTTAATACAAACTGATCCCAACGTAAAGCGCACATTTATTTGTTGTCCTTCACTGTTCTGCTGCCGGCCACGCCATCTTTGTTTATGGATCAAAATATGGATTTGTAACTTAAATGCTAAATAAAGTTGTAAGAATGTACCCTCATTATCTAAAACAATAATTGCCATAATCTATGTTTAAATATTCAAGTATCTGATTTATGATAAGTTGACAGAAACGAAAGAACAAGCTATAAAATTTTGTGTCCAGATTTTTGTGCAATGTCGTATGACTGTCAACTTTCCAGCAGTTCTGACTTCGTGTTCTACAGCCAGAGTCTTTATCCGTGTGAACTCCGAGTCGTTCTTTTTTACAAGTTACACGTTAGTCAAGAGACAGATGTTTACTGTTGACTGTCAAAAGTCATATAATTATATATAACATAAATGCTTGTTAAAACTGAAAGGATATAGGAATCTTATGAGTCAGTACCCATTGTATACCCAAGTGGAGAGGAAAAGATGTATTGTTAAAAACCAATAGGATTCGCTCTCCACTTTGGTGGACATTGGCCCTAAAGGGGCAGTTTATATATTTCTGATCATCCAAAGATGGCTTAACCGACACCGGTGTAGTGGTATAATACCGCAAAAAAGCAGGAGGTCCAGCCTCGCAACGTCATGGGAAGCACGTTGTCGAGCACATCCACGTCCTTGCTGAACCGATTGAGTAAGCGTCCGGTAGGGGTGCAGTCAAAGAAGCCGATAGATGGCGCTCTCAGCACGCCAGATAGCAGCGCCGCGTGAAGTAATCGTGCCGCCGTCAGGCAACCCAAGTATAGCGCCAGCGAGGAGACGGACACCGACAACACTGGGCGGAAAAATATACTTCCTATGTTATCCGCATCATGTCGGCAGTGTTTTTTTATTAAATTATGTTAGCTTACATGTTATGCGTACTTTAAAAAAAAAATTGGTAATTGTACGTAAAAATCTTTCACATGCACATACATTTTCTGTGATTATATCAAATGAAAGATTATTAAATACAATGAGCGACAAAAATATTATTTTAATTCTATATAGAGAAATACTAAAGCGCGATTGCACGTTTTGAATGAAGAGAGCAGACTTGGCCATTACAAAAGGCCACTTTACTGTTTTTAAAATGAAGTTTTCCTTTATTTATTACAGTTTCACTTTTACGTGTAATCGTAATATCTCCTTAAATATAATAATAGAAGTATAATATATCCTTAAATAATTCTTGTTGAAATGAAATATTAGAAGTAATTTTATTAGATTTTCTATTTATTAACTCAATAACAAATTGTGTAACTTATTAAATATAAGTAATACTAAAAATATATAAATTCTTCTATAACAAAATAGTTTACTAGAATATCATTCCAAAAGCAATTCGCCAAAAATCCAACACAAATTCATGCATTTTTTCCTTTTATTAAAAAAATATATATTTGCCCAACACCAAAATATTAAAAAAAACTTAACTTAAAATGTCAGTAATATTATTAATACACACTGTTATGTTAAAGAAACAAAAATAAATACAGTTACAATATATTCAATTAATAATCGCATTATTTATAAAATAGGTTTATGTTAATTTAAAAAAAATCATGCATTTTTCTCAAATATTAGCTTTAATTTATTTAGTAAGAGAAATAGGCATGCAGGGTGAGTAACCAATCACAATTTGTTATATATGTATCCATTATTTATATTGATTTATTGTTAATTTATTTATAATAACACAAAAATATTTTTTGGGTATTTGAAGAGATTAAACTTGCAACAACCCTTCAAAAAACCTGAGTCACTAAATAAACATTGAGCTCAACTGTAAGTTCATAATTTAGTGTTTCGATTTAAATAATATTTCAATGTAAAATCTTTGTGGCAATATAAAGTTAACCCGTAGAATTATCCTTTATTTTCTTATAATATCTGTAATAAATAATAAAAACGGCTTCAATTTTTTAACTTCGAATTTATATTGAAATAATGTTTAAATCCAAATTTTAATGGTCATGCCATGCTTTAAAACAGAACACTTCATTATAAACTTTATATGTTATGTGAAAAGTTTATTTACAAGGCTTGCTATTGACCCAGGGTTTTGGCAGTTTCGCTTTCTTTGTATGTCACCTCTGTATTAGTATTAATTCTAGTGACCCAGACCAATTCGATGATATTTGAAGCGACACGGATGATAAAACTTTAACTCATACAAATTATGTAAGTATTGTTATATATTAAAAAGTTTTTGTGTTTGTAAATATTTTTGCTATACTTAGACGATGTTTCTAATGTTCCATTTTATGTTAAAAACTTAAAAGATTTATGGCATAAAATAGCGTACAGACATAGCGTTTGTTTTATGTGTATATTTTGTTATAATAATATAATTATATCAGAGTGTACCGTATCCGTGTGTTTACCTTGTCCAATGCCGAGACCTCCGTACACGCCCAGATATAAATCTCTTCGAGCTCGATCCACTGTCCCGTTTACTATCTAATAATAAAATATAAAATAAAATATCAGTTTTGTTTACATTTAGCATAATTCGAAACCTTTGGTTTAAATAATGTTAAAGGACTATAAGAGAATAAACTATGAATAACTATTAATTTAAACACTTTATTGCACATTAAACCAAAGTTATGTACAAAGTTATGTGCAAACTTAATGCCTTAGGCATTATATGTCAGCACAATTCTTAATAAACTTATATAGATATAAAAAATGATATTAATTCAAAATGTCGTTTGCAAAATATAGTGGATTTATCAATAGAACACCCCAAGCTAAATAAATTTTAAATATACTTTTTTAAATCATCAATAAAGTATACTAACCATTTGGTCATCATTGGACCACATAGCCAGCCAGTAGTTGGTGCCTATCTGGAATACTTGTAGGATGAGATTCATAAGCACGGTGATGACTGATGCAAACACACCAACGCTCATCAAGTAGTGCTTGTATACGCTCCATTGTACCTAAACAAATACTTAATGTTTATTTATAATCACTAATTCAACTGAAACTATTTATTATTGTTGTTAAAATAAAACCAATATTTTTTTTTTACAAAAGAGTGCATTTGACCTCAATATTGCCTAAAGGAAATTTGCATTTATTTATAGAAAATCTTTATTATTATTTTTTTTTCACAAACAAGAATTATCATTAACCACACTAGGCTAGTCCTGTACCGTGAGGTCATTACAAATATTAATACAGTGCAGTTGTTTATATATACATTATTATCAATAAGTAAAGTCTACACTAAAACAAATAACTAAATAATAATCTAATAGTAACAAAAAAATACACGGAAAAATCTAATAATAAAAATAATATTATTACATTTTAAAGTTATAAACCTAAACCCAACAAAATAAGATATATATTTTCCTTTTAAATTTTAAAATGTATGTACTCACGCTTCCAGTTTCCGTTTTCTCGGCTTCAATTAGTTTATTATTTTCCTTTAGATCATTTTGAATGGCTTCTTCTGTATTTCTTCTTTTAACACTATTAGCACGGTCACCTAGAATATAAATAATATCCATTATATCTATTATTAATATTATAAAACCAAAGACTAGCACTTATTAAGAGCATATTTTGGGTATAAATTTATGCTTAAATATAATTATTTCATATTAAACGTAAAAAAAAATTTTACTGAGTACATATAAACACCGCGATTAGCTTAAGTGGTGAGCTAGTTCAGTGCACATTAATACATTGCTGTTTAACATTGATCACCTTTATTAAACTGGCTACGACGAAAACAAACACATAATTGTGAGTTTAGTTTAATATCCTTAATGCTTTATCGTCAAATTATCCGCCCGTTTCATGGCCGCGTCCTGAAATACTATCACCTCGACAAGAAATTGTTGCATAATCTAAAACCGAAACCTAAGCAGGACACTTTTTCTATCTGACAGGTAAAACATTTCGGTAGGCCTCTTTAAATTCAGCTTAGAGAGAGAGACTTAAACAAAATACTTCAAATAAATGGTGCATTTTCGCTTTTAAGTAATATTACTTTAAAGCGAAAATGCACCATTTTTATAGATTACCTGCTGCAACTTCTGTAGTAGTATCAGAAGCGCTTTCCGAAAGAGATCGAGCTCGCTGTAGTTTGTTTTGGAACTCAGACCCTAGTTTACTTTCTAAGTCCTGTTTGATAACATCGAGTTCTGAAAAACACATAATAATAAATAAATGTATCTATAAAACACATAATAATAAATAAATTTATTTATAAAACACATAATAATAAATAAATGTATTTATAAAACGACATATTTTTTACAATGTTAGATTAAAGTGAAACAATTTGTTAAGGTTTTCATCATTTCGACATGCATTAGGTTCCTAATCCATATGCTAGGCCCTATTGATCTCATTTGATATGCCCTGTATTACAGAATGTATTAATAATTATTTATTCAAGGGGTTCATTATTGATGTTTATTAGCTACCAAATTTTAAATAACGCCACCAGCGTTTATTTGCTATCTACAAAAACTGTCATAACAGATTGTGGTAATATACAAAATATACCCAAAATTTAGGGTAAATATGAAAATAAATACCTTTATGCGATTAATTTATAAAATTTACTTTGTTTAATATATACACTATTATCCTGAGCACTTTGACTTATGGCAACAACTTAAGTTTTTTTTTAAATATCATCATATTAGTAATTCAATTTGAACTTTTTGGTATCTCGGTCTTTTTTATGTAGTTTTTCTTGACAAAGATTATAGAGAGCAAGAATATAGAGTAGGTAGATACATACAAAAGTGACAAATTATGGTAAAATATATAACATGTTTGTACACATATGCTATAGCTACTAAATGTCTAGCCAGCAGTTGTTAATAAGTTCCAAGTTTAGAGATCTCTCCATCCTTAATCCTGATACCAGGTCTGTTTAAGTTAAGAACAATATGTGGTAAGAAATAATGCTTACCTTCAGGAGAAGTACGTTCAGCATCACTGAGATGGTGCAACAAAAACTCTGCAAACGCTCCCTTTTTGTCTAGAAGTTGTTGATAAGTTCCAGCTTCAGATACCTCTCCGTCCTTAAGTACTAATACTAGGTCTGTTTGCGCCAAGAAGGATACGTTGTGGGTAACCCATACTCTGGTTTTGTTACGGAGCAAGCCATTTGGACCTATTACCTGAGAATGAAAGATGTGATTAATAAAAGTGGTAGAAATCTCAAGAAACAATGTGTTATTTTAAAAATCCAACCAAAATATAAATTTATTGAGACAATGAGACAATGTTCTTAGCAAACCATGGATTCACCGTGCGGGTGCCGGGTCCATCGCGTGGCTGAAAGGCAAGGGAATGAACTGCAGCGTTCCCGGACTTGAGACCGCGAAGTAGGTTTAAAGGCCTTTTGAACTCTCACCTGCACTGTGTTCACTACCCTCTCTACTCAACCAAATGTTATATGATCCTGTTAGCGCCATCCTGGAAACACGCTCCATAAAAGTTCCAAAAAGTAATAAATTGGAGTTTTAAATATCTTTCTATACATAATATTTCTATTTTATATTCCACACGTAATATTTATTATTACTTCGCAACTCTCTTAATATTCTAAACTTAGAAAGATGAAATGAGAGGAACGTCTCTTGTGGGAAAAGTATAGTTAAGGATACAACTTATAATATTACGCATCCTTTTGTATATATATATATATATATGGGTTAATAACATGATCTATTCAAAATTATAAGTAAGTACTAGCTTTAGCCGCATTCAAATGCATTAATAAGTTTGAAAAAAATTAGGTACATAAATAGTATTATTATAAGTTTAGTACGTACTTTTCAAATCATTAAAGCAGCCACAAATATGACATAAAATGACAAATTTTAAACAAAAAATAAAAATTCTCAAGTAAAAATTAATTACAATTTTTTTTAATGCAGTTTTATGTCAATTTAATATCTAAAATCATTCATTTTAAACTTTGCCTAATATAACATTGTCCTCTATCTGGTGTATTTATTTTTTACTACAATACTATTAAAACACAAACACCCTGTAGATATATCTGCACCCTATAACCATGTAAAAAAGTGATCTCCCAGGGTCTCAAATTAACTCCATACCAAATTTCATCTAAATTCGTTTAGCGGTTTAGGCCCGAGACCGCCTAGTCGGCCCCAGGGGTACCCAGCCGAAGGGTTCTTAATCCCATCTCGTCGTAGCCGATGCTATAAGTCTACACCGAACAAGTGACTCGCTCGTCTCGATGTTTGGATACACTCAATAGCTCATTAATAAACAGTTTATTAACTAAATGATTAGTACTTTAAAAAATCCATAGTAGGGACAATCTACAAAATGAGTGAATACTTGTGTTAGATGATCCTCATTCTAATTTATTTTATATTTTTTCTATATTTTGAATGATCTAAATTCAGACAGCATACCATTAAATAGCTTTAAAGCATTAAATATATACCTTATCAAATATATGTTTGGCGACGTGGGAGTCGACGGCGCTTAGAGGGTCGTCTAAGAAATAGTTATCGGCATCATAATAGACCGCTCGAGCCAACGAAACGCGCTGCTTCTGTCCTCCTGACAAGTTTATTCCTGGAAAGAAAGACAAGGAATGAAATTATCAAATATTTATATGTTTAGGGTGGTTAGAGGATGTATGGAAAACCGGCTGACCACCGTGTTCATACTTATCCACCATGCTCGAATAAATAAAATATTCTCGAGCACTATATATAATAGTGTAATATTTTAATAAATTTATTAGGGTAATTATACACATTTTTTTTAAAGAAAATGCAATGAATAAATTCTTGGTAGGTGGGACTCGAACCCTCGAACAATTATTAAGATATTATATTTGACAACGGTTTTAAATAACTTCAAAATAATAATTTTAAAAATAAACACTATTAAATTTATGTTATCCTGCATTTTTTTTTTAATTAACATACTAGCGTTAATATCATGCCCACTATACTTACTTACTATAAAGTATGTGAATAATAATAATGTTACGTATGTAATAAAAGACTCACCTTTTTCACCAATTTCAGTCTGATCACTTCCAGGCAATACATCAATATCAGCTTTCAAAGCGCATACATTTAAAACATTTGTATATTTATTATTTCTAAGTTCTTTGCCAAACAAAATATTGTCTTGTAAAGTAGCATTTTGTATCCAAGCCTGTTGCGGCACATACGCCACTGACCCATTAGTATTAACCCTTCCTGACACTTTGTTCATTTCGCCCAAAAAGGCAGATATAAGGGAACTCTTTCCTGACCCTACAGCGCCTACGACGGCCACTAAAGACCCTCGGGGTATAAATATGTTTATGTTTTTAAGGGTTAAATCTGCGTCGTGATTACCCCAAGTGAAATTACCGCTATCTATGATTAATGGGTTAGCTGTAAGAAATTTTATTTATATAATAGTTTAATAGATTTTAAAAAAATTGAAAAGTATATTACAGTTATGTGATAAGATACTTTTAGGCTGAGTTGCACCAAAGTGTCCGTTAAAGTAATGTTGTACCAGCTGTCATTTGACCTTCAAAATAAAACTGGTACATTCGACGCCATTTTTAACTTTAATGGTTACATTTACAGAGAGTTCATTTTGGTGCAACTCAGCCTTAGAGAATAGTATACAGAAATCGAAGGGTAAGAATTAGTTTTTTTATACTTTCAAAAAACTGAATTAATGAATAAACAAGTTAACGTAAACGCATTATACAATTTCACGGACAAGTTTCGTATTATTGAAAATATTAAAAGTGTACATACTAAAATATAGAAAACTAATAGATTGAGGGATATAGAATATTTGAAATGTCACGGCGCAAAACATGTAAATTATTTTAAGTTAAGTAGTTTAAGTTTTATAACAGTTTTGAGTGTTAAAAAAAGCTAACTTTTCCAATTAGTTTATTTGTAGTTATCACGGTCCCTTTTAATACAGTAAAATTACTTACTTTCTTTAGGATCGTGTTCTATTGAAGAATCATCTAATTCTTCAGAATTCATAAATTTATTTAACCTTTTAATACCCACGGCTGTCTAAAAATTATAACAAAGAAATTATTTACCTAGAAATCAAATAAATTAACATAATAGCAATGACACGAAAAAGCTACATTTAATACTAATAGTTGTTAAGACGAAAACTGTTACTGTGTTAATAATAGAAACGGAAAACTTGAAATGTTTTAGTCATGGCATAATAAGAACCATCACCTTATGGATATTGACTATCACATGCTTCCTATTTAGACAATATTAAATAATTTTGCCTTTTAAATATTAAAACTATTATTTTTTAAACAAAATCATCTTCTGTCAAATAAAACGTTCCTCTTGTGTTCTTCTCGTAACACGGTTGTGAATATCAGTTGTAAATATTCAAAAAATACATACAAAATCGACGTGTCTGGTGACGTCATCAAACGTGCTCTCACTATGGCACGTGGTAAAATTGGTGAATTTGTTTGAACGCAAAATGCGACACCACAAAAATACCAATTAAACAATACGTACAGTACGTTCATATTTATTTTATTTCTGGCAGCCGGCATTATTCGCTTACCGCTAGATTGACAGTAATAATTATTACATTATGTCAAATTAGCCAACATAACATAAATAGAGATAAAATAACTATAAAAGTCAGTAGAGTAGTAATAATTATAAATTTATTAAGAAAATATGTGAGGACCGCGGAAACACGCTTAACGCATTTCGATTGGTTGAAACTGTTTCGGATTAACCAATCATAATAAGTTGCGAATAAATACTATATTTACTCATAATAATTAATATATTTGTACGTAATATATTTCTGAGAGTAAACTAGAGTAGACCAAAAACATATTATAACTTTTAAAGTGCAACTATTTTCTATCCCTGTTAATGGAAACAACACAAGAAGAACATTTAATTTGCCAGCGTTATTGGTTTAGAAACGCGGCTTTACTTATTAAGGTTTAAATTTTCAAACTTTAGCTACAAAAACAAACAATTTGTCACATTACAATTCGGACAACACAACACCAAAAATGTATAAAAAGACTTACTTGAATAATATTTGAGATTACGTTAGGCAGCATGGATAGCGGAAAACGTAGAATGTTGAAAAGTGACAATGCGACAAAAGCCCTTTTACTGTCCAAAACTTCTGTTTCGTTCACAAGAACAAAACAACCAAATGATACCAGGGACACCTACGGCACCGTTCCAAGTATAATACTATTAACTCATGCACTATCATTTTATTTTATATAGTAATAGATGTCCTCCGATTCCTTGAAGGATGATATACAATTGAAGGGTTATTTGGAAGAACAACCAATATCATAAATCTAAATGAGATTTTCAAGTCTATGGTTTGTTTGTAATAATGCCTATCAAACGTAAATCACAGTTTTTCGTAAAAGCGCCATAGTCAAGAGAAATTACTGTTTAACTTGTTTGTAATGATGCCAATAAAACGTAAACCACAGTTTTTCGTAAAAGCGCCTTAGTCAAGAGTTAGTACTGGTATAGTTTTTTTCAACCATCACTGTTATCGTCCTCGTCATAGCTGATGAGAGCAAGTGTTGCCATTTTTTTCTGGAAAAATAACCTTTGTCATTGACTTTGGCAGTTTTTACAAATATCCAACAAAGTTTAACCAGTAATATCTCTTGACTAAGGCGCTTTTACAAAACACTGTGATTTACGTTTGATGGGCATCATTACAAACAAACCATAGACTTGAAAATCACATTTAGATTTTTTTTTAACATTGGTTGTTCTTCCAAATAACCCTTTAATTAGATTTGATTATCCTTCGAGAAACTAGGGGCCAATATCGTATGTTGATACATTTTTGTTTAATTGATTTGGAGATTTCTACTAATCAGGAATATTTAAATTTTGAAACTAGTTTACTGGGGATAGTGAAATTTGTTCACATTCACAGGTACTATTTGCATAGTGCTTGTTATGTAAAAATATGGTTTTAAAAATAGTATTCTATAGATATAGTTCAATGAAAAATATTCCTGACTATAAAAAAATATTATTAATGTATTGATTAAACAAAAACGTATCAAAAGCATTCGAAAAGAAATCAGGCCAGCATTCGAAGAGATTTCGCTTCGATTAAATGACAGGTTTAAGAATGTAAAAATCGAGTAAATATTAAAAGTGTTAGTATAGTACAATGCTGTAGTTGATTGGTCCATAACCTCAAAGACCCTTATAGCTAGCTAGCAGGCAGGTATAGTGTGGGCTACCTCGAGCCACATGACCACGATCAGAGGCAACAGTCCGAGGGGTAGATGCATTAACATAAACAGGGCCATTGCTGCAAAAGTTTTTTCTGCAGTTAGGATGTTGTTATCAGGATCTGTTACCACGTACGTGAAGAATGTCAAAAACATGACCTTGAAAAGAAATGTATATGTAGTTTCTGTAAATCTTTTTGAGTCGGTATTCTTATAAAGGAGAATGAGCAAAAATATTTGGGTCTTGGTCCAAATATACACCATTAACGAGACCTACTAAATATGGAGTAACTTTTACTATGGCAGCAACAAATACTATGCTGTCAGCCAAAGATATATAGGTTGGGTTGGAATGGCACCAAACGCCATAACCTTTATACAACAAGAAAACGCAATTTGGACCCTAACTTTTTGAATATTTTACTGTTACAATTATAAATTTTGAAAAACAATGTAGTCATCAAGAAATAAAGTTTTGTTGTTAAACAAAAATAAATATTCTATGCTATTATTAATAAGGAACGGTTAAAGTATTAGAAATGCAAAAAAATATACATAATTCAGGTAAGGAGATTTTATACGTACATACGCGTACGTTCGCGTATTTGGACCTGTTTCGCCCATTGTCCTTTATATTCGTTCAATGGACGACTCGAATTTGACAAGCGTTTCAATGGTATAATTTGTCACTTATGGTGTTTTATGAACTAAATTGTGATTAATCGACTTGTTACTGGTTACAACATATATATTGTGATGTTTTGCGTTAAATATGATTAATGATATTTAACTTCCTGTTTACATTGGTCAAGTAGTTTAGTAAAGTGGGTAAGTACAACTCACTATATAACACTTCGCTGAACACTAAACAGATGTAAGCCAGGTGTCACAGATATTTCTGATAAGGGTTCGTACACAACATACGGAAATACAAAGAAATAATGTAAATAAAAAAGAAAATGATTATAAACTATACGGCCTTGATAAGTAGATGCTTTGACATTTTCCCAATTATTGTAAAAATCGGGAATAAATAGAGAAATCAGGTGACTGGAGAGCTAGAGCCTACTTTTCAAACATAGGACTGGAGATTTAAAAGCACCTCGACTGCAGAGGAACTCAATGAAATATTTTTATTTATTTATTCTAGTAGAAATTATAATTTTGTCTTTTAAATTGGTTTAAAATACTTTGTTTAGGTTGGTCCGGCGAGTTCATTGATAGGTTAAAGCCAATGGGCTTCCGAGAAAAATTAAAAAAAGAAAATGTTATTTTTGATTTTAAAAATATTGCTAAAATAAGAAACTAATTTCGTTTTTATCATTAAAAAAAAATGGTTTTTAAGATTTATATTTTAAAATTTTAATATATTATTTTTGTGATACGTCATTATCACAATGGCAAAGAAAACAGGCTGCTTTTAAAAAAATATATATAATGCGACATGTTAACATGTTATCCAGTGCTATGTTAAAATAAAAAAAATAAAAAATGTTAACATGTCAATGTCACAAGCAAGCGTCTCTTTTGGTTACCGCGAAAAAAATAAAAAATTGGGTCCGATAATACTCTACAGTTCATTGAGCGGTATACGTGTTTCTAGAAACTTAGAAATCTTGCGAAGCTTTATAATTAACCTATAAGAATAGCAATAAAATTATACTTTTACGCAGATTTTTTATATTTCAGATTTCAAATATTAATACCTCAAAAACCAGTTAATTATTTAAAAAATAAACGAAATTATTTCTTTATTTTAGGCTATATTATCGTTTTTTTTATTATTATTTTCGTCGAAAGCCTATTGTCTCATTAGCCAGTATAACAAAGTAGAAAAAAGCATTTGTTTTTAAAATTTTCCATGTTAGTTTTTCCTCAAAAAATTTAAGTATTATCTCAAATACTTCAAAATGTTGGCTTTAACAAACAACACTCAGAAATATTTTAAACTATCTTAGAGTTAAATATTAATTAAAAATGTTGAGAAACCACCCGATAGATTACTAAATTGTATCTAATGACTAATGTAAACATATCAAATCAGGGAATGATTAAAATAGACATGAATTAACATGTAATCTGATATTGATAAATAAAGATTTGACAATAATGTAATAAATGTTTGATTTATAAATGATAATTACTGATATGTAATACATGATAATTACACGGTTTTGGCAACTGTAAAGATAAAAAATATATACATAAATGTATATTTTATTTTGTTTAAGGCATTTTGAACCTAGAAAATCCTTGAACAACCACAGAGCTTCTTAAAAAAAGTATTAACGTGGATTAGGATTTTATAAGTAAAAGATGTTACATACTAGGTGATAATTGTACTTTTGACTTTGGGTTTAATATAATTAAAAAATATCATTTTATTGCCTATTTTTATTTTATTTTAAAAGAGCAATTACAAAAAAAGAATTTTTTTTGATTCGAAAGTTATTTTTGTTTTATTATCCTACACGAACATAATTTTAGCTTAACGTCATAGTTGCCAATATCACCTGGTATAACA
This sequence comes from Monopis laevigella, assembly GCA_947458855.1. Classification (NCBI taxonomy): domain Eukaryota; kingdom Metazoa; phylum Arthropoda; class Insecta; order Lepidoptera; family Tineidae; genus Monopis; species Monopis laevigella. Next base: position 16,607,447 of record OX381587.1, read on the forward strand.
GCAAAGATACATATGCCATTAAATTAAGAAAGAAAAAACACACATTTTGGCATGCAAGCTACTTTTTCAATTTACTGGCATGTGAATCTTGGCCATAAGACTGTCCATCTGTTTCATTATCTCACTTTTAAAGGATGCTACTCGATAAAATAAGTAACCTTAACCAATATCTCTTGGATATCATACTATCCATACATACAAACTTGCTTGAAAAAAGTACCTATGCATTTGGCATTTCAAAACGACGCCGCTGTCAATGAGTAATGTCAATTCCAAAATTCCAATTGTCAGTCATTCCAAAATGTTCAATACAATATACATACTATTATCAGCCTCCGTAGACTAGTGGTGGCGTTGTATCCGGAGGTCGTGGGTTCGATTCCCACCCATAGCAAAAAAAAAATACTTTTTTCTATACAGTTTATCATGGTCTGGGTATTTATAAAATGTTATATGTATTATTTGTTGCTTCTGGTATACATAGAACAAGCCTAGAGCTTAGTTTGAGACCAAAGCAATATGTGTAAATTGTCCTACATTATATTATTATTATTAAAAAAAAAAAAAGATCTTATTATTAATATTTATAAAGTGGTCCTAATGTAAGTTTAGAGTAGTTATTGATGTATGTATTTAAAGTGTATTGTTTAATTTGTGTATTTTGAATACTCACCAAAAACGGCGCGCAGGACCAAATAAAAGATGTCGCAGAATTCAAATAAGCAGTTTGTTTAAGTACATGCATTTCCTTATTTCTAATTTTAAGTATCTGATCTTCAAAACTGGGTTCCCATGCATACATCTTTAAGACCTGTAATTAATTTAATACATGTGTGAGCTGTAAAAGGTTAATGACGTCACTATAAATGTCAAATCATCTGCTATTGGCGCGTTTACATCAATTTGGACCGTAATGAAGAGGGATTTGGATTATGGACTTTTTCGAGCCATATATAATAGAGACTATGCATGATTTTTTATAGTATTTACTTTATTAAACCCTAAAAAATATATAATACTTCAAAATCAATGTGATAATCCTTAAAAAAATGGATTAACATTTATCATTCTTTAATGTATCCGAAAACGGCGCATCACTAGCACTACATTGCTGTGACGTCACAGCACACTAAACAAACAATGGTTCTATCTCTTATTTTTCACGGTTAGAAGTATATTACATGCGTAAAATTTGTTTGTTTCGGCTGCTGTAACGTCATCCCGACAAAAGTGTCAACTCTCGCCGGTTCGGAGCGCGTACCGTTTTTGCAAAAATAAAACATTTTTGTTTTGAAATTAGAAAATAATGGACCAATTTAAATAAAAAATTTTTTGCCAGATGACATATTTTAGAGTTACATGCATTATCCCTATTGCACACAGCGTATACAAGTTGTGACTTACCTTAATTCCATTAAGCACCTCATTCATAAGCTTTACCCGTTCGTCTTTGTACTTCATTTGCTTTATTTGTAAGGTTTTGACTCTATTAGCTATGAGCCCGTTAACCGGGATTAGTACTACCATAACGGCTAAACCCGCTAACACGGACGGACCTAGAATATCCCATAGGAAGTATAGTGCTAGTGATATCTGAAGCGGAGCTGACCATATCATGTTTAGGTATGCTGTTAACTCTAAAAACCTGGGAAAGGGATAAATAAATGTTCAAAAAATGAGTTTTAAAATTATTACTAAATATAGGTATACTGATATAAAAAGGAACTGTTGCGTAAAAAGTTTTTTTTAAGGTTCTGAAATTATAACTAAGTACTTTTTGATCTCGATCAAAAAACTTTTCCTATGTGTTCAAAATGTAAAAAAAATGGCTTCTCCATACAAATTAGTAAATAGTTTTTTTTTATTGGAGCACGGTATGTGACTTTGTATCTACCTGGTGGTGAACAGACCTACTAAGTTAATGAATGGGGTCAATCAATAATTGTTCTTAAATAACATTGATCGCTCTCACTATCCGGCTAAATAATGCGATATAATAGCTGCCTGTCAATTCAACTACCCTTTTCATAACCGCACCCTGATAGGAGACTACCACCTCGACAAAACTCGATGCGGTAATTCTGAAAACCGGTGAACCCACAGAATAAAACCGAAACATGACAAGGTCACTTGGCGGCTTTTGCATCTGTATGGGCGGTGGTAACAAGACCAAGGTAATGTTAGAATAACTAATTTGTATGGAGAAGGCAATTTTTTTGTTATATGTAAACACCGTCACATTTTTATTGATCTTAAGAGCCATTTAGGCGCAGGCGCAATATCTACGTCCCTTACACGCGTAAATGGAATAAACTCTGAACTAAACTGAGCGCTTCCTTATACGACACGTATACGTATTTCGTATAGCGCCTTAAAGCACTTAAAACTAAAAGGATCAGTTCCAAAAACACATTTAAAATCTTCAAGGTTTGGTATAAAATATTTCCATTATCGATCGAGATTGCTGTGTGAAGTGTTGACATTGATTCGATAAGTATATCATCCGATAAAGAAATGTTTAACGAAAAATATCTCAGATTTTTAAGTACAGAATTTCCGTATTGAGTTGACACATCCTAATATGAGTTACATAACTTAGATATAAGAAAACCTTGACCTACATATTTAATAATCAATTGTTCAATATGATTTAGTTTAGTACTTGACATATCAACACGATAACGATAGCAAATGAAAGTAAGAATGAGTTACTAATTATCTATACATATAATAAAACTGTAAATGAAAATCAGTTTACGTTGATTTAAAAATAAAATATAGGCGATATGAACTCTAAATAGGCAGTAGAACAATTTTTTTTTTTAAATTGTGTCTGTTTCTACACTTATCACTTGGGTTCCTAAGTGGAATCGGTACAGTAGAACTACTGTACCGATTTATGAACGGTAAGTTTATCAAAAGTAATGAACCAATTTTAATTAACTATTATTTAGCCGGCATAATGGAAGCGAATCAATGCTGTTAAAAAACAATGTATTGATTGACGCAATTATGGATTTTGTAGGTCTGCTTACAATCACGTAGATACAAGGTCACCGTGCTATAGTAAAAAAAAACATGTTACAAAAAACACCTAATGTAAAAGCCATTTATTAAAGATAAAAATGGCGTTAATAGTCCAGCTGTCACCCAAACTACAAAATAAAATTGGTACCTTTGACACCATTTTTAACTTTAATCGTTACATTTACTAAGAGTTAATTTTGGTGCAACTCTACCTTAATGACTGATGTACCTTCACGGGTATCTTATGGCGCCTAGACAGTCTACGGGCACCAGTAGATAGAGTTTAATTCCTATCTCGTCGTAGACGAATGCTATATCAGTTTCACAAGTCGGTATAGTAAAACTGGGACCGATATCTTATCGTGCTCTCCGAAGCACCTACATATAGAGTAGGTGTTGTCAAAGAAATGTACTTTTTTTATTAAAAACTCATTAGTATACAGGGTGAATTTGAAAGGATGTACTTTGGGCTAATATGAGGTTCTGCTGATCAAATTGAACAACTTCTCCCATGGAACCATGTGTTCTAAATGAAAAAAAAAAGGCTTTCCCAAGCAAATTGGTCATTTTAACATTACTAGTATTGGGTATTATGGGAAAAGTTGTTCGTATTGATCAGCAGACCCTCATATTAGCCCAAAGCACAGAAAAATAATAGTACAAGTACAGAAGCCCCACTCCGAAAGATCAATTAAATAAAAACCAATTTTATTTTAGGATGTCTGCTGCATAGGTATTTTAATCTAAGGAGATACGGAAGCACACTACATTGTCTATGAAACTAAATATTGCTTTTCCGTGTATAGGAAGAAAATAAATAATAATAGGTAGTATAGATAGATTATGTGGAATGATATAAGTGCGAATAATACCTTTAAAGGAAACAGATTGTACATACCTACTAAGTTGAAAGAAAAACTTACAAAAACATTGCCTCAGTATATTTGCTTAGTATGTCTTAATCAATCAATCAATCAAATTCATTTATTTGTCAAAACAAAGGTACAAGATGTAGGTGTAAGGTATAATTTAAATAGTCCGCTTTGTTTCACCTTACGGTATACAAATATCAAGTACAATAAAACCAAAATCAATAAACATTATCTACATTTAAAATATGGAAATTACAAACAAGTCAGTATACAAATGAGCCCATGATCAAACACATGTTATTTTATCATTTAAAAATTCATTAATTGTATAATAGGTTTTGTCAATTAGTAAATCCCTAAGTTTCTTTTTAAAATTATTAATGTCAAGTTGTTGTATTTCTTTTGGAATTTTATTATATATTTGTGTTGTCTCATACCCAGCACACTCTTATGTAAAAGGGCTGTTTTGCAAGTTTTACCGTAGAGTATATTTTGATGCCTTCTGCTGTTTAAGTGATTTTGAAACAATTGTGGATTTGTTTTAACAAATGTAACTATTTCCAGAATGTACAGAGCGGGTAAAGTTAATATTTTTAATGATTTGAAATGAGGCTTACAGCTATCTGTGCTGGGAATTTTGCAAATAGCGCGGATGCATTTTTTTTGTGCCTTAAATATATTTTCTCGATCAGAGCAGTTTCCCCAAAATATTACACCATAACGAAGTGTGGATGAGACATAACCATGGTATGCTATCATAAGAGATTTTTGGGTTTACTACTTTTGAGAGCATATGTAACGCGTATGAATATTGACTAAGTTTCTTACATAATATCTCTGAGTGAGTTCTCCATGATAAGTTATTGTCTATATGCAATCCTAGGAATTTTGTAGTGTTTGTTTCTCCTATTTGTTTACCTTCGTAGTTAATATTGTTAACGTTGATAAGTCTTTTGTTTTATTGAAAGCAACCTACGTAGGTACCTAATTGGGCAAATAAATAAGTATGTACGAGCAAGTATGTATGTTGTCTACTTATCAAAACTGAATAATATTTCTAGTAATAGTTAGTTCATGGTAGTGCACTAACTATTACTACCTATACTTATCAAACAAAACTATATACTATAGTAATTAAATATCTAACAAATTACGTAAATACGAGAGACTTAGATAACTATAACAAAGGACAACATTTGGTACATAGGAAAGGTGGCAAGTAATGAAAATTCGTATGCTTATAAACAGACTACTAGACACACGTTTTAATATTTTTTTAGTGTACTTGCCTAATAATAACCGTGGTAGGCGTGGATTTATTTACCTTTCGAGGTCTTTTGGAAGTATGAAAAACTTAAGGTCCGGATCCTTGTTACTATTATTTAAGCAACCGAATGTGGCACAATAAGCTGTATACCTCATAATAATAATCAATTCTTTATTGTTAAACAAAATGTACATTTCAGATGCGAGTTCACCAGGCGTCACACTAAGCGATAACTTGTGTCGTGACGCCTGTTTACGGTTTACAAATTTAACAAATAAGCAATAAGAATAATAAGTTAAAGTTATTTTATGTTTTAGTTACGGCTTATAAATATAAAAACACAAATAAAATAGGTATTAAGAATTAAAATAGTAGGTACTGAATTATTAATAAAACACTGCTCTCATTTTAGTTAATATTAAATATACGAGGCGCGTTAGTGAGTATCATACAAACGTGCGACTCGGCCGGTGCGCGGCAGCCCACTGCGGCAGCCCTCAAAAATAAAACCCATCCGTGGGTACGGCCGGGTACTTGTAGCTTCATACCTAAAGCGCGGAGTATAACACCCCTTGCCCAAAGTACATCCTTTCAAAGTCACCATGTATATCGGTTTAAAGTATATAATGTTTTTAAGTCTTAAATCGAAGCAACTCAGTAAATATATAACAATAACTGAAATGATAAAACGACTCACCTATGAGCATCAACGGCCATCAAGTTAACAATTTCTCCAACCGTAGAATCTTTTCTAGCAGCATTGGATAATCGCAGTGACTTCTTGTAGATGGCGCTGGTGAGAGCGGACCTTATCCTCATGCCAACAAGGTACATTCTCGTAAAGTAATGCGCCAGCAGCATAGTCTGTACAATAGCAGAAGCCAGCAGAAGCGCAGCGTATAAATAACCTTTTAATACTGGCTCATTTCCTTGCACAAATGCTATTAACAACCTGCGAATGAAAATAAATGTATGAAGACAATTAAAGTATATTATTTTAGGGTGCCCTAAGGTCTAAATCGCCTTTCCAGACATGAGAACAAAATATGGCCGCCCGAAATAAAAACCAAAACAAAAAGTGAGAATAATGATGCTTAAGGGGCCTGTAGTCGACTTGTCGCCCATACAAACGTACTTCCAATAATACAACTTGGCTATTAGCCGAAGTTCAATTATTTTTTTCATGTACGCAAATATCTTTCTGTTGTGGGTAATAAATATTTTTGTATTGTAATATTTAAAAAGTTTTTAAAATTATTACGAAAAAAATAAAAATAACAATTTAACCCTATACAACGATTAATAAATACATTGATTGACAAAAAAAAAATCGACAAACAGTAATCGAATATTACTGGAATTGCGAAAGCTTATTTTGTGTGGAGAACGCGGAGTTCTCTATTACGAATGCAGAAATAAGAGCAAAATATTGCGGCAACGAACACGTTTGTCATTTAGTTTGAAATGTGACTTTGGGTTTTCCACTTCCGTATTTATTTTAGGCCACTTCCGTACTTATTTTAACTAAGTGGATAACAAACCTACCAGATTTTTTAAGACAGATGTGAGAGTCGCCAGGTCCTTTGCGACTCTCACATCTGTCTTAAAAAATTAAAAGGTGGAATCGTCATTCGTTTATATTCATATATTAAAACGATAAGATTCAGGACATTGTCAGTATTAGTATCGTTGTTTCTGGTACACATAGAACAAGCCTAGAGCTTATTTGTAACCTGAGCAATATGTGTGTCCTACAATTATTATTATATACAATAACTGCGTATCTATAACCTAATAAAAAGCTTATCTTGAACAACTCCCCTATCTATTTTGTGATTTTTATGACGTTATCAAATTTATGAGACTATAGTTTTATATGTATATTGTGTACGCTCGAGTTCGCGAATCCTTTTCCTGCCACTTAAGTAATTTTAATATATGCAACTTATGCCCATAGCACACTATTTTCTGATGTATTTTTTTTTTCTAACAGACTCTTAAAACACAAGCAACATATCTGACGCCCTGTAGATATTAAAATATAATATGATCTATATATTGAGCAGAACCGTTAGCTTTTAATATATATTATAACATCATATATTTTTTTTAAATTTAAGTAGAAATTTGAGTAGATTTTAAGCTAAAATGTAACATACATATAGACACAAATTAATATATAAACATCAAATTATAGTTATATAGGCTATCTTGAGTCATATGTAGATCTGGCATATTTTTATTTAAATCGAATTAAATTACTTTTGTTTTTTATTATACTCATACTCGTATGTATACTCATTACTCATCCTAAATATGAACATGTAAAGTGTAAAGATAATATTTTTGTTAGTAAATTATAAAATGACTTACCTAAGAAGTTGTGGAGATAAAAACATAAGTACATCGTTAATTAATTTTAATACGGATCCAAACAAAAATTGTGGTCCGAAAGCAAAACATAATGCCGGTAAAATTGAGGCAAATTTTTTTTCACTTTCAGGTTTGAAATTAACACTAGCTGTGGTTTTACTGTAGGCTGCCTTTTGACTATTACGGCTGAAAATAAGAAATATATAAATTTAAGCATTAAAATATTACAAAAAAATAAAAAATCTTTTCCTCTCTAGTCCTGTATTCAATCGAAATAAAATGCATGTGAAAAGAGAGACAGTGTTTCGGGTGCCGGGTCTATCGCGTGGTTGGAAGGAGTGAACGGCAGTGCTCCCGGACTTGAAACCGCGAATAAGCGTTTATGGCCTTTCCTTTCAACTCCCCTCTTCATTGTTTTCACTACCATCTCTAACCAAGCAAATACTATACGATCCAGTGAGCGCCATCTTGGAATCGCGTCTCTTATCCCACACGCTCCAAAGTTAATTTACCAATATGCTATGGCCCGTAAGTTTCATATACAATAGTATGAGTTTACCACTCGACGTCGCGTGGCAGGCCACATTCAATAGCAGAGCGAACATCTGACTTCGCCTGATTGGCTATTAACGTTTTAATAAGTAGGCAATAAAATCTAGCATAATAAGTGCAACCAACATAGTGCTACCCACTATGTTGGATCTTATCTTATCTTATTGGTTTTGGGGTTGATATCAGTCAAAAACACTTCGACCCTTTAGGATCTTTTGTGTGTTCCCCATTCCTATTGACCACAAACCTCAGTACCGTCCCCAAATATGTTGTTACGTATTTAAGGACATCACTAAGGGTAGCCTGTAGCTTTCTGGATCCGGATAAGCCTGTCCTAGGTATTTGATTCTTTGGATGGCTCTAGCGTCACAGTCGCACAGTAGGTGTCGCATGGATTCGGGCTCCTTACCACATAATCTGCATGTGGGATCGTCACTTGCTCCTATAGTATAAATCCACAGCCTTATTTGAATTCTGTTGAATTTCCATATCTTATTCAGGTTATACAACAACACTGACGGTTAGCCGCCTTTGCATTACCCACACACAAACCTTTCCTCTGTGCCTAATAGGGCTATCTGTTAACTCGTCGGATTGGACAAATATTAAAGCCTTCCACTAACAGTATAAACAATTTTTACTGCAATAATACATACGTTTCACGTTTCTTTAAAGACCTTTGCCAGAATTTATCGAACTTAGGCACTACTTCAGCAGAAGAATCAGGCGGGTTGAGAGCCCAAAGATCTTCTTCAGTAAGGCTTCTCCTGAACCCGGTCAAGGCGAGCGGGTCGAACCAACTGAATGTCAACCTACTGGGGTAACCGGCCGCACTTTCTGGACATGGGTTCTGAAAAGGAATACAGAATAACTTTCGGGTAAATTGATGCGACTTAGGGCCGGTTCGACCAAAAGATGGTATAACTTATACAAATCACATACAAGTAATCATTCTGAGTATTAATAATTTAGACTACGAGTAAATATTTGTATGGAATTCGACATTACTATCCCCAGTATAAGTTATGCTTTCTTTTGGCCGCAACGGACCTTAATGATTGAGTTCGGTTAGAACTCAATATTATAAGCCTGGAGTCCAATGCTGCGTATATACATATTCCAAGGCGTCAACTAGTTATTGCCTTCCATCTTACGCGCATCTATTTTACTGCGATCTTGGCGCGTTTTGTCACCAATATTATATACTCAAAACATATAGGACATAGACGAATATATATCTATGAGTTAAATATATTACCGCGTTCATATTTTTTATTTTTATCGAACGGGATTTTTGACACCGGCTTTGGCCGCCCTGGGCAATTGCCCAATTGGCCCATACGTAAATATGCCATTGGTCTATATTACTTAAACAATGATTATTTTTATTTTCTATGACTAACGGCCGGTTTTTCGATATTTTTAGGTAAGTATTACATAAACTGCTAAATAATTAAACGCGCATTTTTCAAACAACCCTTCAGAAATATTATTGACAGGTCTTATGAAAGTCTTAAGATTTTTTTATTTAATGGGTAATTTGTTAGCCATAGGAATTAGCCATACAAGAATAATCGTAGTTTGAAAAATAAATAAATACCATCACGGGTGCCTATTTAGCTCCGGAGAACCGTTTAAACGGCCTCAGAGTACCCAGCGGAGGGATAAACCCGTCCTCATTTCGCCGATGGTATTCGGAGGCAACACCTAACAAGTGGCGAGCTTGTTGCGGTGTTAATGATGAAATAGCCTCGTTGTATAAAGCGGTATCCCATGCCAGGCCGGCCTTGTTGTCATCTGCTTAACCTTGTTATCAGTTGCGCGGTGACTTAACCACTAGGCTGGGGCCGATTATATAATATTTAGGTAATAAAGATATAAGTCATCAGAAAACAACAAAATTGCAATATTTATGTTACGGTTATTACTTTTAGTATTACCTACACTGTGTTATTTTGAATATTATATAATGTTAGAGTTCAAAGACAAGGCCATGCATGTGGATCTGATTAGTAGGTGACGTAATTTAATAAATAATTCTTATAATTTTGTGAGAGGGAATATAATATTCCAAAAAGATTATATTATAAAGAATAATATATACTCGTATGTGAAAGTAAGACTCTCTCTGTTTGTGGGAGGATAACTACTGGACCGATTACGATGAATATTGTAAAAAGGTAAATTGAAACTAGACGGTCAATAAAGGATATAGAATCATTTCATGCGTCTTTGTTTCTATCTGATGGTAAGCAGATCTACAAAGTCCGCGAATGGAGTCGATTAAAACATTGTTGTTTAACAAGAAATAAAGCGGCGACAATGACGAATTTGCATTACGAGAATTTAAATTATGAGTGAGTACTTTATATTATTCTTTATCGCAAAATCGCACACTTGAGGGCGCTGCATTCGCAATCGCGAACTCCGCGTTCTCCATACAAAATGGGCTTTCGCACTCACTGCCATAATACTCGATTACTGTTTGTCGCAGAATTAAAATAATATTTTTGACCATTATTGTATTTATTAATCTTTCTATGTTGATTTTTTTTTTAAATCAGATAAATATTATAATACAAAAATAATTATTACCCACAACAGAAGGATTTTTTTTGCGTACAATTACGAAAATAAAAAAATAAACTTCGACCAACAGCCAAGTAGTAATATTGGAAGTAATACACAAAAGATCGGATAGGGTCGAAATATTTTTGACTGATGTCAACCCCAAAACTAATAAATATTGAAAGTACGTTTGTATAGATGTCGAGTCGACTACAGTGCCCTTAAGAAGCTAGAAAAAGGATTCGCGAACTCGAACGACTAAAAACGTCTTAAATGTTGTTTTCAGTGATATTAAAGTTTTTTTTTACCAGAACGTAGAGGTGTAAATTATACTTACTCGATCCTAATTAGATACTATATAATTGACTCGATAAAATTGATTACTTAGATCCTTGATTCGAATCCCGGTGTGTATCAATGAGTTTTTAATAAAAAAATGTATGTAAATTTGTTTGACAACACCACTAGTGCCTCGGAGAGCACGTTAAGCTGTCGGTCCCGATTTCACTATACACCAACTTGTGGAACAACTTGTGGAACTATTTATAGATCGATTATTCAAATGAGTCTATTCAAAACATCGCGACGAGCTAGCTACTTGTTCGGTGTAGACTCATACCATCGGCTACGACGAGGTGGGATTAAATCCTGGGTACCTTGGGGCCGTCTAGTCGGTCTCGGGCGCCGGATATGAATATGAATGAATGAATTTTAGGCGTCCAAGTTCGTGAATCCATTTGCTGTGCACTAAAATGCCACCCCAACCAAAATCGACATATGACTACGTAACTTTAAAGTTTTGAATCTGTATGATAAACATATCATATGTGTCAGATTATATCTTGATATGACGTCAGAGAGAGCTGAGATATAGACATATGATATTATAATTTAGGAAAACTTTTTTTAAAGGCTCATTAACACGTCCCGAGCTTCGGACGGCGGCGTCTATAATAGCTGATCAGATTTCGTGATCAGAATAATCAATTTAAAGAACTTAAGCATCACACATATGGGTTTGTAGGTTAAAATAAGGAAAAAGCTATTTTAATATACAAGGTGACTTTGAAAGGTGTACTTTGGGCTAATATGATATTCTACTGATCAAATCGAACAAGTTCTCCCATGGAACAAATGAATATTATACTATTCCATATTGTTTCCAAATGAAAGGCCACAACCATAATCACAAGAATTAGAGATATGTAGGATCGACGCATCGATGGATAAACATGTATAGGAAATATTGTCCATGGATAGAACTCGATCGCCGAAAAACGTCAAATCACATAGATTTTATTTTCGCTTTCGATCGATCGACGTGTCGATCAGTATTTCATGAGGCTACGCCCCGGTACGGCCCTGGTCACTCTTGTCACAATATAAAGTAAAAGATCTCCTTAAAGTAGTACTAACCCCCGTATTCTATGACATGTTCTTTACTCCACTTTACACTAAAGGAACGTCTGTCTCTTTCCACTAAATATCAAGTTAAGAAAGCTAGTATGAGACAGACGTCCCTTAAGTGAAAAGTGGAGTTAAGAATACGTTTTAGAATATGGGGGTAAGCCTCTAATAATAAGTTTTAGTTTATTGTCTTTTTAAATGTAAATAAATGTTAGGTGGGAGGAAGGTATCTATAACTTCGTTAGGCCGAGCGGCTGTGTTCGTTACCATCGCCCATACAGATGCAAAAACCGTCAAGTGACCTAGTCATGTTTCGGTAGTCTGTGGGTTCACCGGTTTTCAGGAGACTACTGCATCGATTTCTTGTCGAGGTGGTAGTCTCCTTTATGGGTGCGATAACGAAATGGATAGTGGAATGGGCTTCCGACGAAAATTTAAAAAAAAAAATTTTTTTTTCTCGGTAGCCCATTGACGATAAGGCAGCGAGTATATTAAAATATACACGCAATGCAATTCGTCATTGTCGCCCCCCATTTCGTAATCGCATCATTCAGCCGGCATAATGGGAGCGATCAATATTGTTAAAGAACAATTATTGATTGACCCCATTCATAGACTTTGTAGGTCCACCAGGTAGATAAAAACATGTCGTGCTCCAATAAAATAAATATAACTTAATAATAAAACATATTTCAATAAATACCTTTTCATATGTATAGGGAGAATCACTCGGAGGCATATCAGCAAAACAATTAAGTATAAACATTAGAAGCACAAATGTGAAATATGTAACAAAGCTGGCGAACTGATACTGAACATTGTCATCATAGTCGTTTGCATCGATGTGCTTTATCACTTCAGTCCTTAGTTGTGGTAAGGCAGCCATGGTCAGAAGTAACCAGAAGAAGAATAGTACACCAGACGCCCTCATACCATGTTTTCTATTGTAATATAACAATGTACCCGCTAAACACTGAAACAAAATATGTATATTAAAAAAATAAAATCACACTGAAACTAGTCATGCAACTGTATTCGGAAAAAATATTGAAAACCACAAATAATGAATATTAATAATGTGACACTTCAAACACCGCATTCTTTTCCTTGTCATCGGTCTACCTTTGTCTCAAAATCTTTTTCGGTTGCCGCTGCAAGACTCTGGAATGATTTACCGGTGGACATTAGACAGGCTCCGAACAGGGGTATATTTAAGAGACTGGTGTATAAACATTTTATGAATGAGTGTTGCTTTTCCTTTTTTTTATTGTTATCATTTCTGGGCTCACTCTTTCTCTCTCATCTTATGTTTCTGCTTTAAATAATTATTGTACTGCCATACTGCGCTGTTCGATACTTGCTATTTTATTATTACTTATGTGTATTATAAACATAAGTATTGGTGTGTATGTATATGTAGTGAGTATTAGTGTGTATGTATAATATTTTATTTGATTTATTACATTTCAGGTAAACTTACGGCTAACAAATTTATAGTTATAGTACTTTAATATAATTAATAAGTTTACACATATAAATAATATATAAGTATACTCTATTTTTAACTGCATCTATTTTACCTACTTACTGCTTAATTTTTCCCAAAGATTTGACTGGTAGAGAATGCCTAGCGGCATTAAGTCCGCCTTTGTACTAAATTTGTGCAAAAATCTTTTTTTAATTTAAAATGGTCACAAACTGTTACTAACATCTAAGCTTGTATTCTGTGTATCAGAAATTCCGATACGAATACATATTACACTTACAAGCATCCAGACCATAACAAACTGTATAGAAAAACGTACATTGTTTTGTCATGAGTGGGAATTGAAACCAATTTTGCTAGACACCAAATAACACCTTTTATTTATCTACAGAAAATTTTTACACATGCCTAAACACATACAATATTGGAGACAATTTAGGGTCATCTTTATTACACCCTAAAACGCGCCGCAAGGCTTTAGTTACTATATGTTATATTATATACAGGGGTCGAAATAAGTTTATATTATTAAAAAAACTGATTTTGCTGACTTAACTAACCGATTTATTAAATATAGATTGTTTGTACGAGGACGTGTTAAAAACAATAAGAATGTAAATTACATTTACATTCTTAATTATACAACCGAATAAGGAGTATTATACATTTGAAATGGAAAACATTTTCATAATTTCTAAGAGTTTCAAAAAAATATATACACAAATTAGAATTTATTAAAGCGATTAGTTTTGATTGAACTAGGCATGAAGAACTCACTCACTGAACTAGGTACTACTAGTATAATATATGTCTTTGACTAATATTATTATTATAATATTTTAGTGGATAATTTAACACGTCTTCTTACATTATCTACCTCTCTTATTTATAAAAACTGACATTTTTCTGACCAATGTCTGACTTTGTCTGATTTAACTGACCGATTTCGACTGTATATGAAAATATACCTACATACAACTATTATTTCATTGTACAAAAGACCCGACCCCTGTCATGAAACAAAGTGTTATTTTTTAAACTTACGTAGGCAGTTAATAAATATAATAGTCGCTAATTAATAAACGTTCTAATTTGAACCTGTCAAAATGACTTCACTAAACAATTAGTACCTACTATTGACATGGTTAAATTGGTACGACAAGGTTCTATTGTGGTTCAGCAATCATTATTGATCGTAACGTACCGCTTTTAAAATAACAATGCAATGTTTATATTCGTTATCTTACAATCTCAAGCATAATTTAGTAGGTAATGTTTAACAAGTAGGTAGGTATACAAATATAGGTAAGTATTACTTATGTAGTACAAAACTATCTTTATGATAAATTTAGTAGATTTGTGTTATCACCGCTATCTGTTGGTGGGACCATTCATTTGGATGACTTGCATATAATATTCAGTAAAAATCATTGATAGGAACATCACGGCCGAGTCACTCATATATAACAGTTATAATGATGTAACCTTGATGTTTTGTGCTTAAATTCTCAACAGGATAACCTTGAATGCATCGGTTTTTTTAATTTTATGATGTAATGGGTGCTTAACAAGCATTTTAGGGTTCCAAATAATATTAAATTCTTTATTTGCCAGTAGGTATATGGTTTACAAAAGTTGTTATATTGGAGAATTTAGTTCTACTTATTCTACCAACATGTGGTGTGCAAAATATAATTTCAATCCATAACATTATAACTGCATATCATTTCAAAGTATCATCTATTATTCTATTCAAATCATAAAAACTCGTAACATTTCAACATACCTAACAAATACCTAAATAAGCACATTAGAACTAGAAAATCTAATAGGACGACAACTACAACGCAGAAGATGAAATAAAATGTATGATTGCATTATCATCACAAACAGGCAACATTGATATTACGTAAATAATCAAATGAAATAATAAATTCTACTTAACATCAAAAAAAAGGTTAAAAATCAATAACAATTGATTAAAATTATGTTAGGTACCATGAAATTATAATATATACATGGTGAATTTGAAAGGATGTACTTTGAGCTAATATGATGTTCTGCTGATCAAATCGAACAACTTCTCCCATGGAACCATTTGCCGCAAATGAAAAAAAAATTTGGCTTCCCCATACAAAATGGTCATTTTAACATTACTAGTTTGTATGGAGAAGGCAATTTTTTTTTTCATTTACGGCACATGATTTCATGGGAAAAGTTGTTCGTATTGATCAGTAGAACCTCATATTAGCCCAAAGAACATCCTTTCAAAGTCACCGTGTAGGTATATAACTCAAAGGTGACTGACTGACATAGTGATCTATCAACGCACAGCCCAAACCACTGGACGGATTGGGCCGAAATTTGGCATGCAGGTAGATGTTATGACGTAGGCATCCGCTAAGAAAGGATTTTGATAAATTCTACCCCCAAGGGGATAAAATAGGGGATGAAAGTTTGTATGATAGAAAAATTACTATTCCACGCGGACGAAGTCGCGAGCACAGCTAGTGTTAAATAAAATGTCAAGTTATATTTGCTAAATTAATTATTTTAAAATATATTTTTAAATTCAGAAATATTAGAATAAATAGTAATGCCTCTATTATATTAGTTTTTAAATAAACTTTAAATATCAACACCTTTAGTGGGTGTCAGTATAATGTAAAATTCATTTTCAATCGAATGTAATGTCCATCTATTAAATTAATATTAAGTAGAATTGTAATTAGATATTATGTCAAAATATAATTAAATTAGGTTAGGTATTACAATATAACCACAAAAATATATTACAAACAATAACAATGTCATTCAAAATAATAACAGGGAAAAGTTATATTTTAGCATTCATAAAGTCATTTACTGTATAGTATAACTTATTTAGGAGTAAATTTATTACATTTATTTTAAACCTTTTCAACGGAAGATCCTTTATATTTATCCGGAATGTGATTAAACACCTTTATCGCCATTATATAAGCATTTTTTTGAAATAATGTGAGACGCTGTGGAGGAGCGTACAGCTTATTTCGGTATCTACTTTCCCTTCCCAATGATAATACATCTGAGTTTCGTTTGAATAGTTCGGTGTGTGCACATTTCAAATGTACACATTTCAAGAATGTATTGACAGGGAAGGGGCATTTTTTTTTTTAAATAAGGGTTTACTTGCGTCCAATAAAAATATATAGGAAATATATTCGGAAAGGAATACTTAGGCCCTCCTCAAATAATATTTTTTTATATTGCCGACACGGGAAACTTTTATATTGAGCAAACTGTACATAGTTTGTTATTATCTTTTATTTTTTAATCAGCATTAATAAATAAAAATTAAAAATATTTTGTTTCTTTAGCAATTTTCAATACGGGGTAAATTTTTCAAGTGTGCGCCTTCAAGGCCAAATGCTAAACTGCAAGGAATAGCGAAAAATGCTCAAAGTCTCAAGTCTTGGGGTCGATTTTGATAAAAACTAAAACTGCAAAAATAGATTTGTGAAAAATAAATAACTCCTGTATTATTAAACCAGCTGATAAGCGTCTTATTTCAGTTATTTATTTAAAGCGTTATTTTTCAACTATTTCTTTATTGAATTATTTTTTAATTAGGTATATCTAAATTGGTGTCAAGTCGAAAATTACTTAACAGGAGAGCGATTTTTAATGTAAAATAAATGTTACTGCCGATACCTATCAGAGGCTCTACCATGGGTTTGCGCATTGTAGAAACGTAACGTATTAATTTACGTATACGTGAGCAACAACCAATAGGGTCGCTTTATTCAATCCTGTTACCAAAAATAAAGCGATCCTATTAATTGTTGCTCACGTATATGTAAATGAATACGTTACGTTTCTACAGTGCGCAAACCCATGGTAGAGCCTCAGGTGAAAAGGATCTACGTAGATAATTCAATCAATAGGTAAGTAATAAAAGTAAAAAAAGATGTGGAGTCTATTTAATAAATAAGTTTTGTGAAAAGGAACTAGAAACTAACTATAGTTTACAGAGGCTCTACCATGGGTTTGCGTATTGCAGAAACGTAACGTATTTGTATACGTATACGTGAGGAACAACCAATAGGATCGCTTTATTTTTGGTAACAGGATTGAATAAAGCGATTCTATTGGTTGTTGCTCACGTATACGTAAATGAATACGTTACGTTTCTACAATGCGCAGACCCATGGTAGAGCAAACCCATGGTAGAGCAAACCCATGGTAGAGCCTCAGTATTATATACATATTTTTTATAACGACGCGACGTTAGTTAATGATACTTATGATGTATTCATTTATTATATTAGGTTGGTTTTGTTTTACTTTATTTTAAACTTTGCCACTTTTTAGACATAAAACGTGTTTTATAAGATTTTTCCGATGATCATTGTTAATATTTACTGTGTCGAGGGACTTACCCGTGAGTTACAAACTCGTTAGGCTTGCATACACATACGGACCTAGCGAGTTGTATGTAGGGTTGACAGTAGGGATGGGCAATTGAAAAATTTCATTTCAATGAAATTAAAAATAAGTGAAAATATGAAAAATTTCAAAACTCCTTGAAAAATTTCAAATCCAGTGAAAAATATGTTTGTTCTATTAAACACCGAATTTTAATGATTTTACGCATGTATTAAAGTTACTTCCATTATTCTGTACTAAGTAAATATGTTTTATATTATGAAAATTCATTATTTGAATTATAATTGGAGTTTATTGCGATATAGAAAAAAAAATAAGTTTTGCTTTTTGGACATACCTTGCTTACACTAAAAAAGAAGTAGATATTTACCTTTTTTTTTTTGTTGGAGCACGACATGTGAATTTGTATCTACCTGGTGGTGAGCAGACCTACAAACCCCGTGAATTCAATGAATACTTTGTTCTTAAACAATATTGATTGATCCCACTATGCCGGCTAAATGATGCGATTACGAAATGGGGGGCGACAATGACGAAATGCATCATAGATAATATTATCAATGATGCATAACAATACTTAAACTACTTCGGAAACATGGTTATACTTGAGCAGGCCAAAGACAAAACGTCTACTTATCACAAACGTGTTTAGTAGATCTTCTAGAGTAACACCAGGGTAGCAGACATCAGCGTAATCTATGATGGGGAGAAGTAAAGAATTGACTAACAGCTTCGCCTTAAAGGGAATAAGATACTGGGAGCGCTTCAGCGAATGCATACTGGCGAAAATGTGTTTACTGATCAGCAACGTGGTAGTTCCAGGAAAGATCGGAAGACATGTGTAAAGCAAGGTTCTTAGCATGTTGGCAAAAGAGAGGTGGTAAATTATTAAATAATACTGGAAAGGTGGCTCCCAAATCCAATCTGCTCAGCATGTGTTTAGAACCAATGATCATGACCTGAGCCTTGTAGGGGTTGACTAGAATACCGAGATTTTGCGAACTTACCCGAATAGCCTCCAAATCGCTATTCACATTGGTAATCGCGGCATTTACGTCGCTCATTTCAAGCGACAGTTGCTAGTCATCGGCATACAGATGGTAGGAACTGAAGTTTATTACTTGAACCATGGCATTTATGAAAACCGAGAAGAACATAATACGCCATCCTGCGGGACACCTGCAGACAAGGAGCACCAATCCGAAAAGACGTATACCTGTGTCCGCAAAGATAGGTATCGAACCACTGTGCCGCAGTAAGAGAAATATTTAGTAAACGAAGAATAGCAATGAGGATATCATGATCTACACAGTTAAAGGCGTTTATAAGTCCAAAAGAACAAGTAGTGTTAATTGTTTTCTCATCTATAGCATAGCGTATGTCGTCAGTAATATTTACAAGAACCGTGTTGATGCTATGAGACAATTGAAAGCTAGACTGCGAGTTCATCAAATCATTTTTGTTTAGAAAATCAGTGAATTGCCTGTGGACAACGTGTTCAAGGACTTTAGATCATGTCTCATCTGAACCATTCGGACAAGGAACATAATACTTGCATTCGGACTTAAGAATGGCAGGAACAGAAAACGACTGTGCACGACTGGAGTATAGGTGCCGTGAGGCGTGCGTGCAGTCACTCTACCCAGTAAAGTAATCTGCAACGATTCTGATTTAGACTGAAATTAGGCAATGCTATATTTACATACTTCTTGTATCTAAATCAGAATCATCGATAAATAACACATTCCAACTCTATTGTGTTTGGAATTTCGCAGTTAGGATTACGGACATTTAAAGATTTACTTATCATTAAAAATAAATAAACACACAATAAATCAGTACCTACTAAGTAATTTTAAGTGTAATAGTAATCAAACGATGACTCGAGTTTAGAATATGACAGACTTTTTTTAAACCTTTTCATCAGAATAAGTCCTTTTTATGTTATTATGTTCCTCGTTGATTATATATTTTTTTAGTATAATTTTAGAAATATCTAAAATTATATCTTTTTATTAATTTGATACATTTAACTTTTAATAAATCAGACTATTGTTTTATTAAGAATTAGATTATTATATTCATTTTTAAATATATTTTTCACACTAAACATTAAATTTTCAACACCAAATGAATTTTTTCCGAAAAATTTTAATGCTTGAAAAATTTCACGAAATTTACCCATCCCTAGTTGACAGACGTCCATTAATTTAAAGAACGTTCTCATTTTCAGCCCCAAAAATAGATAGTGTCCCAAGTTTTTAAATAAAGACTAAAGGACAATACCCTGTTGTTTATTTATTCTGATTTTAATTAATAAATCGCTCTATTGAAATCATAACAGATCGTTGGAATGAAAATTGTATCCTTAGTCCTTTATTTTCTCCTAACATCTCCCTATAACACACAACGGGGCTGGCAACCCTAGTTGTTTGGGTATTTTCATACGAAAGCTTGTTTTGCCACTATCAGTAGCAACATCTAATATTTTTCCTCTTAATAACCTATATTCCCTTTAAAGGTTAATTACCTACAGGTGAATTAAAGTTTCATACACTTGTATTATTATGTTAGTAAACTATACCTACCTATTTATACACTATATAAATTCTAAATCTTTGTAAATCCTATCTACACCGAAGTGGCAAGCTTGTCGTGGTATTTGAAACTGGGTTCACACACCCTTGTCCTAAGTGGTTTTAAATCTAAGGTCTAACCAACTCGGCCACCACGTATAAACGGACAGAGTTGAAATGCCACGCAATTACTCTTTATTTTGCTTCAATAAACCAACTTGTTAAACTGATTGTAAGTTTATACTCGTACATAGTGGCCAGTTTGATTAGGTTAGGTAACCACTTAGAACACGGGTGTTTGAACCCAGTTGCACTATACCAGCTTATGATACTTTCAGATGCAACAGGGTGTCGTCTAGCTGCCTTAGAAGTACATTTAAGTTTCAAGTGCCATTTCCATGTCAAGATATTGGAATGGAGAAGACAGCGATTACTTCTACGCGGAAGAGGAAGAAATTAGTACTATGGCAACTTAGTATATTTTGTTCGTGAACAGCAGAGATAAGTAGTGCGAGGTCAATTAACTTTATTCTTCCTTTACCGCGTTTACCCAAAGATCTTTGGGTAGGTATATATGTTAAATAAAAAAGTGGGTTTTTGGATTGACCAACATGACGAATATAATAAAGATTTCATACTGACCTTAATAATTTATTAAGAATTTCAGACCAATAACATTATTTAAAAATATATATATTAAACTACATATTAGGTACCTTATATATCTACTCTATAACACGCAACATGCAGTTACGATCTATTAATTAAAATCAATTATTAATATCTCCCATCAATGGAGTCAAGGGCTTGAGTCCAGCAGATCATGTGCATTATATTGTAATGAAGATCCCCATTAGTTTAAAAAAATAGCGGGTGCTGGGTACCATTAGCGGAATCCCCCCGAAATCGTCTAAATTGATTTAAAAAATGTTCAAATTCGTAATATTGATTTCAAATAGTCCTCTAAAAACTTGTGAATCGAGCTCCAGCCCCCTTTTTTTGACAAGAATTAGACGGAATTGATTTAAATAAGTTATTTACATATTTAGAATAAAATGTTAATATATATATATATATATCATCACGGGTGCCTTACGGCGCCCGAGACCGCCTAGACGGCCCCAGGGTACCCAGCGGAGGGGTTTTAATCCCACCTCGTTGTAGCCGATGGTATGAGTCTACACCGAACAAGTGGCTAGCTCGTCGCTATGTTTTGGATAAACTTAATAACCCATCTATAAACAGTTTCACAAGTTGGTATAGTGAAACCGGGACCGACAGCTTAACGTGCTCTCCGAGGCACTATAGTGGTGTTGTCAAACAAATGTACATAAATTTTTAAATTAAAAACTCATTGGTACACACCGGGATTCATATAAAATGTTAATAAAACATTAAATATATTTTTTATTTTTAAAATTGTAGTTCTTAATGATACACCCTCTATATAAATTATCTACCATTTCAATCTCAAAAATGTTATTAGATACAAAGTAAAAATTGATCTAACATCTTTTAACAACGACTTCGCTAGGCGACCAACCACCCTGGTTACCACCGCCAATACAGATGAAAAAACCATCAAGTCACCTAGGGCCCTAGCACGACATTGTATAAATGAATGTTCATTCATAAACTTCATTTTATTGACTGTCAAATTATATTGATGTGGTTATACTAAGCCTCCTAGTCATTTTTCGGTTTTAATCTGTTGGTCCTCGGGATTTCAGAAGACAACTGCAACAATCCTTATTAAGGTGGTAGTTTCGCAGTTGCGAAGTGGGAAGTTAAATCGAGGAAACAAAGCGAGCTTCAAACTTTTGTACTTGTAATAGTAAATTTGTATTAATTGAAGCCCATTTTGTAATCGCATCATTTAGCAGGCAAAGTGGAAGCGATCAATCAAACAACAATGTATTGATAGACTTTGAAGGTCTGCATACTAAAGTTAGATTAAGTCTTTGCTTATTTATAAAATCATAACTAAAATTAAATTAAACTCCTTTTTTGTTCTGCTAATCCTCCCAGTACAAATATAAACCAAGAGTACCTAACTAGTATGTCCAGAATTTTGTAATGTAAATAAATAATATAAATAAATAATGTATTTATTTCTTTTAAAATATTACAAAAAGTCTTATATCTAGGGTACAAAAGGTTAATATTAGGTTTAACAAAGAAAAAAATAGTAATGCCATGTGGCGAGCGGTTGTAGTGTATATAGTATATAGATTGTGGTGTTTACATATTATTATAAGAATGTGTTTGTTTGTTTATAATGATGGGTTGTAAGCTTTTTTGTATCTAGGGGTTCCTGGCCCCCAAACTTGAATTCTCTGTACTATGTGTTTTGAATGTATACACAAAAGTGATTTTATGTATATAAAATTCCACTTTAGTATTTCTGTATTTTCGCTTTTTCATGTTATTTACGTTTTTAAGTGAAATTGTAAAATAAACTATAGTCATTTACAATATATAATAAAGAAAAAAATACTTACAAATGTTAACATTTTAATTACTGGGGTATAATAATCTACATCATACAATTTTTCTTCTGAGGACTTGTGTACCCCTATACCCAGGTCCACAAATGATAGAACTATAAGCATGCTGGTAACTATAGACTTGGTTATGTTTAATATGTTCCATGGTATATCCCGCTCTTTGCTGTTCCAGATGTAGTAGGCTTCCAGCAAACACATTATCCATAGGAACAGACATGGAATCCATACAAGAAAAGTCTTTTCGAAGCATGGTGATATTGGGAAGTCTGTGAAAAGTGATCCATTTGAGTCCTGAAATAAAATTAAAACAATTAGGTAGCTATAGATGTTGTTATATCTATTATATTATTTTTAACTATATGACTGGATATTTTTCAATGCTCCAATCTTCTGGAAACTACAACAATACTCTCAAAATGTTACTATAATAAATAATATGAAAGTCTTGTAAGTATTGTTAACTAACATTACAACTAATCCTGGGTAAACAAAAACATCCATAAAATTGTGTACATCAAAATAACATACCTGACTAAAAACCTATTAATAGAATAAAAAATCCATACAAATTAGGCAATTTGTTAAAGTATATAATAATCAAAGGTCAAAATATTTTTTAAATCCTGTTCAAATACAGTCATAACTAGTTTTTATATTATATTAATCTATCCAAATAAAAAGAAAAGATAATTATATAAGAAATAAACAGAGATGTACAATATTATCTCACAATAATATGCCACAAAAACTGGTTCTGTGCTGAGCTATTAAGCTAAATGCCTTAGGTCAAGGACACACTGGTCAAGAATGTGTGTTCAAATTATACCTAAATAATAATAAAAATAAAATGATTCATGTAATATTATATGAGCTATAATCCTGTTTACATACATTACTTATAACAATGAAATTGCATAACTAAATTAAAGCACAATTTAACAAAAAAATACAATTTATTTGATTTTATCAAATATATTTAAAGATATGGGGCCTAGAAGAACAAGACTAACTATAAAAACTCAAAGTACATATAGAAAAGAAGATTTGGACATAATTATCAATTATCTTACAGTAGTCATCATTTTTTTTTTTAAAGAATAAAAATTAAGAGCTGATTTTTCGATCAAGTTATTTGACAGTTAACCTGTATGAAGAACTGTCAAATTTATTATTTCTCCATACAAGTTATCTGTTGGATAACTTTATCAGAGGTTTGAAATATCAGTCCCATATATTTACTAGAAACATAATGACTCAAAAACTAAACAATTTAAACCCTAAAGTTGAGGCACAATAATAGATAAGTATACTTTTAAGACATCAATCTAAATGTTGACTATTCCTAGTTTTAAAATAAAATATAAATGCAAAAATAGTTGTATGTATATATATATAGCAAAAAAAGTGCAAGTCATGATTACAAAGAATAATCCAAGTAATTAAATGAGTAGCTCAGAGTTATTTGCTTTGGCTGTTTATCTCAATATCAAATATTATGATGTATCTTATAGCAATAACACTTCATTGCACAACAAAGAGTTTCTAGAAATATTAACATATATTTTAAATACCTAATCAAAACATGTTACATTCTTGTTATATTCTGATTATTTTATATAAATATTTTTGTATATTAACAGCATAGGTATTTGTCAATGAAGTGACAATACCTCCTAACTAAAATTTTTATGAAAAACCCTTTTTTTATTGCAATGGGCAAAAAAATTAAATTTGGTTGATCCTAATTTAATAACTGTTAATTATTATTTTAAAGGATTTTAAAATTTTGTAGAAATAGCTACTTAATGCTATTATATATTTTTAAATCCTAAACTTCAAATTTCAACATCTAAACAGTTAGGAGGTATTGTCACTTCATCAACAATATAAAAGTTTAGATTTAAAATCTAATAAATACAAAATGTGTAAAAAATTACATTCATTTAGTAGAGAATGCCTAAGGCATTAAGCTCGCCTATGTATAATATTGTGCAATAAAGAATTTTAAATAGGCACATAAGCAATGGTCACATCTCCAGTAAACCAAACAATGTGAATTCCTAAGGTTTTGTACCCAACTTTGTGTATTTAGGTACTCGATATAAATTGTACATCCAAAGCCTTTTAAGTTATTATTTGTAATAAAGACTAATCTTGCAGTGATGCCTTAGAAATGAG
The DNA here is from genome assembly GCA_947458855.1 of Monopis laevigella. Lineage (NCBI taxonomy): Eukaryota > Metazoa > Arthropoda > Insecta > Lepidoptera > Tineidae > Monopis > Monopis laevigella. The sequence goes on from OX381587.1 coordinate 16,632,688, forward strand.
TTTCAAATATATTTTATAATTTCCTTTTTTTTCTAGTCTAAATGGATACCTAACTTATCTTGCTATTGTTAGTAGATATTAAGGTACCTTCTAGATACACAAATATTGTAGTGTATGTCAGTTAGATCACAAAATATGTATGGTTATAAGTACCTATACAAGAACCTTGAGAATTATAAAATTACTTTTACTACAAAAAAAAAACACTTACCCAAAATTCGGACCCACAAAATTTGTCCAACGATGAATTAAACGACATTCTCTAATTATACAGAACTAACCAAGAACTTTAACGTTAGATGCTCCATCAATAACCACAACGCGAACTTTTCTGTTATAAAAAAAAATATGTAAATAAACTATAGGATACAAAATATTATTTAACCAAGTAAATAAATTGTTTTAGGTCTTAGAGTTCAACGAAAAACCTTTTATTCCTTACGTATTTGTTCGCTTTTTAATTAAAATTCACTCACACACACACGCACCAGTCACACGCTTGGCGTTTTTCCTTTTGTCTTTTTTTGACAGACAGCGGTAGAGTTGGGTGTTGCAAAACGAAAATAATTTCAAAATAATCTGTATTTACAAATACCTAGAAACCGTTCCAAAATGAGATAGTTATTACCCAGGGGCCTTATTCCGAGTTTGCAACCGCTAAAGACGACAAGACGTTGCGTAAACTCTAAATACTGAAATATAAGTTCTAGTTCAATGTATATATAGTCTGTATTAGGTTGGCTGTAATAATGCGCATCTTGAGATACACGAATTCTTCGCAAGTTTGAACATTTTATGAGCATTGAAATTTCAACTCTATATTTAATAGGATATTTCTTATTAATATATATTTCAATATTTATAGCTTACGCAATGTCTTGTCGTCTTTAGCGGTTGCAATTCGGAATAAAGCCCCAGGGCCGTATTCGGAAACGTAACACTTTAACACTGTGTAGTGTCACAGAGTGCGATAAAAATATTGAAAAATGCTTAGAGAACAAGAGATGCATATAGTGTAGTGACATTACCCAGTGTTAAAGTGTTAGTTTCCAAACACGGCCCAGGCAGGTGATCATCGATCGAACAGATCACTCGAACGAACATAATCCGAAATTAGGCGATTGCGACCGACCGATAGAATACCTTGACAAGTGTAATAATTAACGGTAGTGGGGTATTTAGTGCGATGAACCCTGCATTTTGTGATTAAAGGCTCAAACTTGGCACAGTTATTCCTTGGGTAGTATTGAGTAGATTTCGCCCGGTAGCCATCGGTAGCCACCGCGCGGGTGGCGAGGGGAAGGGGGGGGGGGAGGAGTTTGACAACGCCGCCCTCCACTGTGAGCGCTTTTGTGCTAAATCTAATGCTATAATGGCAAGGTTGGTATCGTTTTCGGATAATTTAAGGATTAATAATTCATTTCCATAACAAAAACAATTCTCGTCCAAAGAAAAAAACTAAATTATTGAACAAAATAACAAAATCATGAACTATTTTTTTTACATAATCGTCGTTTTTTTTAACCATAAGATCTCTTATGGTTAAAAAAAACGACGAATTGATATGAAAAATATATATTCTAAAACCCACATTTTTAGAATTCCAGAATTATAACGTTTATTGTAATCCGGTTATAAAAACTAAATTTAAAAAAAAATTCATCACAAGGCAGAGTAGCCAGTTTTTTCGACTACGAATTTTTCTTGAGTTTTCCAGATTTTCCAAACACATAAATTTCCTAGCCCTAATTGGCTTCAAAAAGAATTTATTTTTTTCCCTAAAAAATACACACGTAATTTGTTTTTTTTTTAAATTTATTTTTGGAAAGATTAAATTAAATTAATTTGTTTTTATGGAAAAAATATATAATATAAAGTAAAAAAATTAAGAAAATCTTAATTTATAGCATTTGCTATATTTTCGGACAATAAAGTTTTTTTTTATTTTCGTCGAAAGCCTTTAATTTAAAATACCTATTCATCAATTATAAAAAAGTCAAGCAAAATTACTCAATAATCAACCTTGATATTTTTCCTGACATATCCCTAACTTTTCCAGATTTCAACAATCCCCTTACTTTTCCCGGTTTTGTTTGTTTTCCAGAAAGGCCACTTGTGAGTGTATAGTCTTCGATCAACAATACAACTGTTTTGTTGATCGAAGTGACTGAGTGACTAAGTAGTAGACTGTTGGCTTATATCAAAATTAAATATTGAACAACAATAAAATAATCATTTTTTAAATTAAAGTTTATTTGTAGTAGTTGCTTTAGTATATTATACAGGCACAACTCTGAACAACTCATTTGCATATTAAAACAGTTAACTGGAATTCAAATCAAATCAAATCATTTATTTCATGTAAATCTTTACAGATATTTATGAATAGTCAAAAAAAAAAAAAATAACAATGAGGTCTTAGAGTGCGTTTGGTTAGGCAGCTATTCATTATTAAAAGAACGACAAATACTTATTATATCTCGATATCAGATTTAGAACTTAAATTTAGAAATCTTAATATGAAAATTACTACCAAACCGAACACACACTACATAACCAACTAGTGTAAAACTAGGTGGTTAGCTGATTCCATTGACCTATCAATCATTATCTGCCATACAAGGGAGCCACCAAGGCGACCAACTTCACCGACCATATCCACGCCTTAAATATTTATTCTAAATAAAAGGTTAGTAACCAATCACATATAAGTAAACGTATAAGGATCGGTATTTTTAAGGGCGGGTATACTAACTGTAAAGTCGATCCCCTCAGTGACACCCCGGAGAAAAAGAAACCAGCAAGTAAAAAACTCTAGTGCTTCACACAAATTAAAAGAGGAGTACAGCCATTGATTTGCTTATGCTATATAGCATATATATATATAGTAGCATACTCAAAATGCACCCCACCGATCAGCATGCGCAAAACACCCTATGGCAGATTATTTGTTACTGTACCAATGTACAGAACTACACAGTACTGTAGTATAAATTAAGTATAAATAAGCAGGTAATCATCAGTGATTACCTTATCCAAAGACAAAATTTACATAATGTAATAAAAATAAATTATGTAATATTAAATTATTACAATATCGGACACTACTAAGCTAATGTTTATTCTACAAATATAATTCTAATAAATAAGTAATTTGTTCACTAGTTGCGAGACCTCAATTGCATATCATTCCAGGCGTCTTTATCGTTAAAATAGTCTTTTACGCTATAGTAAGCCTTATTGATTAATATGTGTTTTATACAATTCTTAAACTTTATTTCACTCAGTTCTATAATGCTTTTAGGTAATTTATTAAATAACCTTATACTGTTAATGACGAAACATTTATTCGTTTTTTGCAGTCTAAACTTTGGTATATCAACTCAACTGTTTAACTACAGCAGTTGCGGTAAGACCGTTCATATGGGTTACCAGTTGTCATAAACTTTAATCCACAATCAATTAGATGGACGGGGTAGTTTTTGAGATGTTGATAACTGGACCCCATACATGGACCCCATGGTAAAAAGCTTTAGATTTGTCATTACTAATAAAGATTTGTCTACAGATCCTCTTCAATATATTGTTAGGCTATTTTAAGGCTGTTGCTTTTTACCAGGGGCCTAACCAAAGAACACGATCGCCAATCGAATCGCCGCATCGATCGGTAAAAATGTATAAGAATTTTACTCTATGGGTAGAGCCTGATCGCCGAGAAACGTCAAATCCCATACATTTGGCTTTCGATGGGTATTTCGATTCGATTATCGATTGGCTCTTTGGTAAGGCCCCAGTAGCTTTCAACATTATTATCAACATCGTAACAAACTTAATAGACCAACGTAGTGAACAAACTGTGTATTAGGTTGGCTATAATAATGCCGCCATCTTGAAATACACGAATTCTTCGCAAATTTGAACATGTATGGAGCATTGGAATTTCAACTCTAAAATTAACAGAATAGAACTTATATTTCAATACTTGTACTTTACGCAAAATGCGTGTCGGTAAACGTGTCAAAACTCGGAATAAAGCCCCAGGTATTAATCCCATATATGATATGAACTCAAACGAAAGGTATGGGCCCATGAAGCTAAAAAAACGCGCCCCGCGCCAATGGAGTAAGCATGATCCATAAATTGTTTTATAATAGTGCGATCCCGGTGTCGCCAATTTCCGAGGCGAACAAATGAAGAACGGGAAAAAAGGTGTGGCTTCAAATGGCAGCGCAATGCGTCTGACACTTAAAAAACTGCTTGAGAAAGAAAGAGATACAAGTTAGCTATTGTTAAAATGAATGTGTGCGCGTGTCTATGAAGTATATTGTTTTTTTATTATAAAAAGCTAAATATTAAATTACATACTTAATAGTTTCGATAGTGTTGCCACCGACAACAAATATTATTACTTATCGATATAAACCAAATATTTATAGAGATCATCAAAGATTTATAATTAATTATCGACATACAATAGGGAATATGCATGTAACGCCAATTATTTTTTTTTTAATATATAATGTTCCTTTTTTGTCATTGGTCATATTTACAGTAATTTATTTTATTTTGATTAGCTAATTTTATCATAAATGCGATTTTAAAAATCATTTTTTTTGTAGAAACGGAAAACATTTCTAAACGCTCATTAACAAACACTTCATGTGACGTCATTCGCGCATAAACAAATGTCAACGTGTGTTCTATAGTCTACAGTTTCTTATTTTCTCGGGTATTTCTTGTCCTTTATTACGATAATTTGTTAGAAACAAACCTTTTGACTAACTTTTAAGGTGCAATAACATCAAAGTAATATGCTTTTTGAGCACGAATGACGTCACAGAATGGCGGCTAGTGATGTACCGTTTTTTACTGCGGTAGTGGCAGATAAAATTTAAACCCTTTTATTTTGGTGTTATTATCCTTTAAAAAAAAAAAAAATTATGGTCTAATGTAGTTACTCTATCAAGTAATGTAATAATAAAAAAAACATGCATATTCCCTATTGGAATACACACACATATCATGACGGTTGTTGCCTTACGGCGCCCGAGACCGCCTAGACGGCCCCAAGGTAACCAGCGGAGGGGTTTTAATAATCGTCGTAACCGATGGTATGAGTCTACACCGAACAAGTGGCTAGCTCGTCGCGATGTTTTTAATAGTATCAATAACTTTGAAAGGATATACTTTGGGCTAATATGATCAATTAAGGCTTTGTTGAATGTTATTTCATAATTAAACTATGTACTTGGATTTACTTACAAATTATTCATTTCTCCTTTTATTAGTTTATGTAAAAAATTACCTTGCTTTATGCAAGTATATGCATGCACTTGCATATGTATATATATATATATATATATATATATATATATCAGTGGCGTGCACAGGGTTTTAGTATAAGGTAGGCATAATTTATAGTGACATACGAAAGAAATGAGTTTTTAGCAATTTTAAATGTTTAAAAAATCACAACGTAGTCTACAATGACATATTTTGCGAAATTTGCGATAAGTTGAAACAGCATTAAAAAGCCTTTACTTATTATAATTAAAAGGTTTTGCACTACACAAACAAATTAAAATCATCACCATAAACCTCTCACAGAAGAAATAATAGTACAAGTAACGTGACTAAAGAATGCGAAAGTGACAAAAAAACAATACCTACCTTATTAATAAATGACAAAAGAAAAATATCAAAACATTAGGTAAATTTGATTAGAATTACGTAACATTGCAAATTAGTAGGATAATATTAATAACTCACGATTTCAAGCTCCACCCAGATGCATGCGATCTCGCTCTGCACGCGTCATGTGAGCAGGACACAGTATAGTTTCCTATTTGTACCGCTAAGGACTCCTGCGCTCCTGGTACTTCTCAACAGTTTTGTACAGAGAAGTTCTCGTTCTTTCATTAATACCGTGTGCCTAACGACTTGCTACCTACAGTTTCTGCGCTCCTAGTCCTATTAGATTTAAATTTATCCCAAATATTTGATTGTTTGAGGTACAAAGGCAGTGCCTAACTCTGTCATACATTTAGTATAATCCAATAATAATAATTATTGAAAAATTGTAAGGAAAACTTAGGCAACCAAAAATAATACGGAGAATAATAATACGGAGAATAATAGTACAAAAAAATAGCGATAGATGGCGCTAGTACCATATGATGATAGTACCACAAAAAAACTATAGATGGCGCTTTTTGAAATACAAAGTGTCAATATAACAAAATATAATATGTTTTTAATATGATTTTATTACCAAATTTCTGGGGTAGGCAGTGCCTTTGTGCCTATATGGACTGCACGCCACTGATATATATATATACATATGTATATATGTATGTATGTAGCTGTGGGTGTGGGTGTGGTTCGGGGATGTATACACTACTTACTTTATAATGTTGCCTTTGTCATTTAAATTCAACACAAACAGCTTATAGTATACACACATTTGTTCTAATAGATACACACATCAGAAAAACATAATTTATATACCTACACAATACTACTTCACATATGTATACTTATTTTATTTCGCACTTTTTGTTATTAGATATTAATAAAAATAAAATAAAAAAAAGAGTGGGGTCAGCAGAGCCTCATACTAGCCCAAAGCACATCCTTTCAAATTCACCCTGATAGACACTTTCGCATTTATAATACTAGTGGATTTAAAATATGTAGGTATATATAACAATAATTTATAATACCTACTTTATTAAATTAAATTATTTATTAAATTAAAATACATGCACAACTAACTACATGTTACCTACTAAACGCAATCTCAACATTTTTGACCGACCTCAAAGAGGAAGATATAAAAGTTGATGCAAACTACAAAAGGCGAAAATTTTGAGGAATCAAGTTTAATTGTTTTTCGCCTTTTGTGGTATGCTTGTTGGTAACCAATTTTCTTCTCTTTTAATTTCCTCTACGCATTTACGTTTTAATGCCGGGTCTTTCGGAAAACTGTATGTATAGAAAATATAATAAGTATTATATATAAAAAAAAACAATAATTGCATAATATCTCATAACCATGAAACTATTTAGAAATATTGAGTTTATCAACTATAAAATCACATCACTAAAAAGTAACTGACAAACCTCGTTGGACGGTTCTGATGTCGCCATACCTTTTGATTAAATTAAATTAAAATGATTATAAAGTATCGAAATTATCAATAAAAATAAAAACACATCACTAGTTCTTCAACTTCTAACATAGTTTGACAGTTACCGTCAGATTTTGATATTTTAATTATGGGTTTTATTATTATTTTTTATTAAGGTTTAAATATAAGAAAAACATGTTAAATACATACTTAAAAAACGTGATACCAGGTACTTTTTTTATAGGTAGTTTCTACACAGCTTTAATGCACAATTAACTATTTTTCCGACAATAAAAGCGGAGCTCTTTCTCCGCAGAACGCACAAATCAGTCTGAAGATGTAAAAAATGAAGTGTGCGTGAGTGACAAATTTGTCACTCGCGCGGCACCCTGCAAATTGAATGATGCTTACTCCAGTAGCGGCGCGCGGACGGGCACGGTTTTTACCTTCATGTATGGGCCAGTAATCCAGTCCATTTGAGCGTAGAAGAATTGAAGGCAACGTTATTAGATTATGACAATGTTATGATGGCGTGCCTTAAACACCATCAAAAAATAATAAGATCGTGATGGAATGAATTATTAATCTTAAGTTATGCGAAAATGTCACCAAACATGCCATTATACCATTAGTTTTAGCACAATAGCGCTCACAGTAGAGTCAAACTTCCCCCCTTTGCCCTCGCTACCCGCGCAGTGGCTATCGATGGCTACCGGACTAAATCCACTCCCATACAACATGTTGCACTAAATACTCCACTACGGTGATTTCAAAAGAGTAAAGATTATACTGACAGTCGAGTGATAAATAAAAATGAAGGGAAATTTCACCTTTCTTTAGAAAAGTAATTTTGAATATATATTTAACATTTTATGGTAAGTTAATATTGTTCCACATTATACTGTTTTAATTTAAAGTAATATTTAAAGTAAGTAACATGATATTTATTTATTACTTACAAAAAATCTAAAATTATAACAAACCTCGTATATATTTCTATATTATATGTCTTATATATGTCTTATCGATCGATATGTATCAAACCGAATGACGCGCGTGCTCGGCCCCATAGTCTGGTTAATGAAAGTAGATAACAAAAAAACGCAGCAAATTCAAAAACTATGAATATGGTATTTTTCAAAGTTTGTTTTAATATGTGGATAAAACTTACATGATATTTGGTTTTAGTTATTGTAATAAAATGTAATTAAGTAAATAACATTCAAACAATGAAACCGCTAAAAATATCAACAGTAGACATTTTTAATGAGGAGTTTTCTTTTTGCCGGTTCCAAAATATTCCACTAGATGGCGACAGGAGAGATATCCACAAAAACTGTCAAAAAAGGCTGTTTCTATACTTGAGTAATCTATATTTTTATATAGACTACTCAAATATAGACTCTAAAATCTCTATTGTCCGGATTAATAGTTGTTGCTAAGCCAGTGCTTAGCACGAGCCATTGCTTAGAACTATCAAAGTGACAGTTGTTTCTATAATAGTCGGTGCTCCGAGCGGTGGCTCAGGCTAAAGCTTGAGCCGTTGCTCGGCTAAGCATTAGTCTCGATATTTCTTTACTTAAGTCATGCTCAGCGTTAGATTCTTCATGTTATTTTTTAAGTTTCTGTTGATTATGTAATTATGAAATTTTTTGTCGTTTTAAAAATATTGTTCCCTATTCTTCTGGTTTTCTTTTATTTCTTGTGTGTATTTCACAATTTATTAATACAAAATCTATAATTTCTTCTGTTTTCAGTGCAAATTAAACATTTTATATTATAAAACTTCAACAGTAGAGGGTTACCTATCTCCATGGAAATGTAACTTCCCAATACTTTGAGGTTTTTTGCACCAGGATTCCAAGTAATATACATATTTCAGCGAGCATTCGCTTGAGGCGTTGCTTGGCTTAGCTGCGTATATTTACTCGACTATTATAGTGCGAAGTGGTTGCTCGGCTAAGCATCGTTTGAGTATTACTTTCGTGAGCACGACTTGAGCCAGTGCTTAGCTATGACTATTAATCCGAACATCTGAATTAAAACTAAATTTTGGTATTGCATGACGTGTTATATTTTTACCATATTTTGTCACATTTATATGTATCTACTTACTCGTTATTCTTGCTCTCTATAATCTTTAGTAGATTATTTTGATTATTAGAGTCAAGAAAAACTTCGTAAAAAAGACTATGATACCTTAGAAATTCAAATTTAATTACTAATATGATGATATTTAAAAGAAAAAATATTGCTTAAGTTGGTTCCGTAAGGCAAAGTGCTCAGGATATTAGTGTATATGTTAAACAAAGTTAAGTAAATTTTATAAATTATTCGTATAAAGGTATTTGTTTTCCTATTTACCCTAAACTTTGGGTGTATTTTATATATTACCGCTATCTATTTTGACAGTTTTTGTAGATAGCGACTAAACGCCATCTGTTGCGGTAAACAATAACTACTGGAAAACTCCTCATTAAAGTAGGATTAGATATTACTAAAATGAAATGGCTAGCATTATATGGGAAATCAAAACCATTATTAGGTAAACACTATAGTGTTTGGCCAGTGATTGCCATCATTAGAAAAATAACGCATTTAACCCACAGACTAATTTTCCGACAAGCTAGCACATTTTTATTTACTAGATGTCATCATTTGTTATATTTGTTAACAACTCTAATAAAATAAAAAAGGACGGAGTTTTAAACAGCGTGTGTGATCTCATCTAAAAAAAGAAAGTGTCTTAGTTATTTTCTTAAGAGGCATTTTTATCGATTTTCTTTTACATAGCTTTGTTAAAAGTATTTTTTTAATTTTGTATGTTAATAAAATATGCTTTAATCTAACGATTAAATTAATGGTTACCTATATTTTGTCTTCATATCGAAGATTTACAGGGGTGGGCAATAACTGAACCATATATTTCAATATTTTACTGCCAATTTTCAGTAATTGCCATTGGCAATAACTACAGCTATTGCCTGATATATCTATGGCCTGGGCATATTCATATGTTAATACTAGGTTTATTAAGTAGGTACATTAAGAATATTAAAATGAACTGAATAGCAACTGTACAAAGTACTATGTCAAAGGCAATATTTTACACATGATGTGTTGGAATACTATTAAAATTTTACTTTGATATGCAGTTGATACATAATATTAAACTCATTGCAATAAAATATGGCGTTAACCACAGGAAAGTTACGCTTTTAGTGGCTCTGGGGTGGTGGAAGGCATTTTTAAAAAGACATGTGCAGACGTGAGCAAAATCAGGCGACGTGCCGTGTCGCCTTCAATTAAAACTGTATTAGAGGTGGGCGTTTTTCAAACAACGATGCCGGCATCGGATGCCAGTAAAGGATGCCGCGCATCGATGCGGGTTGACTTCCAGTTTCGGTGCCGAGAAAACGGATGCCGCATCGCATCGTCCCCGGCATCGGCATCGGCGCAACTCGCGTTTCGTTTTCGAGCGACCGCACCGCATCGACCGCGGCACCGGCATCGGGCGCAACATCTCGCGTTTCGTTTCCGAGCGTACCACAGCGCATCGACCGCGGCATCGGCGCAACATCTCGCGTTTCGTTTCCGAACGTACGGCACCGCAACTACCATGGGCATCGGCATCGGTGCAAGATCTCGCGTTTTCTTTTGACTCACCAAATGTTAATTAGTTTTTTATTCATATATCCTCCTATTGGGTACGTGTTTATTAAAAAATCATGTTTTTCACGTCATGTATTTTTTTTATTTTACTATATTATAATGTGCCCACGTCGGTCGTATATTAATATTTCAGGATATTTATTATTAATAATATTTCAGGCGAGGGGGGGGAGGGGTCAACACCTAGAAAAAGGAAAATTATGTATTAATTTATACTACTCCTATTTCGTACATTTCAGGAGGAGGAGGGGGGGGCACTCCCCTTAAAAAAATTAAAAATCCTGTATTAGTTTAGTCTACTCATATCAAAAATAGGAGGGTTACCCCCCCCCCCCATTTTTGTTAGGAAATAATAAAATTCTCTTCGGGCTTTAAGAAGCTTTTTTTCGTTTATTGCCCGTGGTACTACCGTTATTACTACCAGTAGTAACACGGGCAATAATATTTGCCCGTAGTACTACCAACTGCTCCGGTAGTACGATGGGAAGTTTTTTTTACCCGCTGTACTACTAATAAAAAATATAATATAATATCATCACGGTGCCTTTTAGTGCCCGAGACCGCCTAGACGACATACTCAAAATGCACCCCTACTAAAGAGCATGCGTAAAACACCCTATGGCCGATTATTTGTTACTGTACCAAAGTACAGTACTACACAATATATTGTGGTACAGGTACTTTACCAGTAATAAGAAAAATAGTACATATATAAATTAAATATAAATAAGTAGGTAATCAGCAATGAACCTTATCCAAAGACAAATAGTTACATTATGTAACTATGGCTTTGGAGTAATAAATATAAATTAAGTAATAATTAATTATTACAGTATCAGACTTCATACGCACTAACCTACGTACTATATTATAATGTAATAGATAATTTGTTTACTAGTTGCGAGACTAGTAAACAAATAGTAACATACATACATATCATCACGGGTGCCTTACGGCGCCAGAGACCGCCTAGACGGCCTCAGGGTACCCAGCTGAGGGGGTTTAATCCCACCTCGTCGTTGCGGATGGTATGAGTCTACACCGAACAAGTGCCTAGCTCGTCGCGATGTTTTGAATAGGCTCAATAACCCATCTATAAACAGTTTCACAAGTTGCTACCGTGAAACCGACAGCTTAACGTGCTCTCCGAGGTACTTTAGATAACAAATAGTTACATAGCAAAATAAAACAGATAGTTAAGTCACTGTGCAACTGATAACAAGGTTAAGCAGATGTCAACAAGGCCGGTCCTTGGGTGGGTGACCGCTTTATATAACGAGGCTATACCATCATAAACACCGCAACAAGCTCGCCACTTGTTAGGTATTGCCTCCTAATACCATCGTCGAAATGAGGACGGGTTAATTAACGGGATAATGAGACCGTTTAAACGGTTCTCGGGCCGTCTAGGCGGTCTCTGGCGCCGTAAGGCACCCGTGATGATATGTATGTATGTTACTATTTGTTTACTAGTCTCGCAACTAGTAAACAAATTATCTATTACATTATAATATAGTAATATAGTACGTAGGTTAGTGCGTATGAAGTCTGATACTGTAATAATTAATTATTACTAAATTTATATTTATTACTGCAAAGCCATAGTTACATAATGTAACTATTTGTCTTTGGATAAGGTTCATTGCTGATTTTTTTTTTTAAGCCATTTATTCCTTATAATTACTAACATTTACAAACACACAACAATTTATAAAACATATACAATTATAAAGTCCCTTTTAGGGTATAGGCCTCCTCCATTTCTTTCCATTTGCTTCTGTTCTTTGCTAGTTCCTTCCAATTTTCTCCTGCTACCTCTTTTACATCATCCCCCCACCTGGTTGAGGGTCTCCCTTTTTTTCTTTTCTTTCCTTCTGGTCCCTTCCACTCTGTTATTACTTTTGTCCATCGTCCGTCTACCATTCTGGTTATGTGCCCAGCCCACTTCCACTTCATCTTTTTTGCGTGAATTAAAGCATCATTTATTTTCGTTTTATTTCTTATTTCTTTGTTTGGTACTCTATCAATTAATCTAATTGATAAAATGCTTCTTTCCATCGCTCTTTGACATGTTTCAATCTTTTGTGTCACTTTCTTTGTCAGTGTCCATGTTTGACATCCGTATGTCAGTGTAGGCAGTACACAGGTATCCATAACTATTTTCTTTAGGTGTAGAGGTAATTTGCTTTTAAATATGTCTTTATATGTCCAAAATTTATTCCATGCTAATGCTTTTCGCCTGTCAATTTCTATAATGTTATTGTTTTTATTAAATGTCAATAATTTCCCTAAATATATATAATTTGCTACATATTCTAATGTCATATCTTTTATCTTTATAATGTCTGGATTTGCGTTTGTCATAATTTTTGTTTTGTCGAAGTTCATTTCTAGTCCGATATTTAAGCTCTCATTGTGTAGGCTTGTTATCATGTCGCAAATTTGGTTGGAGTCGTCTGCTAACAGGACAATGTCATCGGCAAATCTTAAATGACTGAGGAATTTTCCATTTACGTTTATTCCTTTGTCTTCCCAGTTTAGTTTTCTAAATACTCCTTCCAGTACTGCATTAAAGAGTTTGGGTGATAGGGGGTCTCCTTGTCTTACACCTCTGTATAGCTGTATATCAGGGCCTGTCTTTTCTAGCAGTATATTACTTGTGCAATCTTTGTAAATTGATTTAATTATGTTAATGTAGGTCTGATCTATATTATGTTCTCTCAGTGAATCCCATATTGACTCGTGTGTAATCGAATCGAATGCTTTTTTATAGTCTATAAAAGCGATGTACAGTGGACAGTTAAACTCATAATATTTTTCTATTATTAGTGTCATGGTATAAAGATGATCTGTTGTGCAGAACCCTGCTCTAAACCCTGCTTGTTCAACTGACTGATAATTGTCCAATGGCTTTTCAATTTTTTCCAGTAGGCATGATGCAAACAGTTTATAGGTACTTGCTATTAGACTTATAGGTCGGTAGTTTTTAATCTCTTTTGGGTCTCCCTTTTTATATAGTAAAATTATTTTAGAATTTTTCCATTGTTTGCAGACTTTCTCTTTTTTGCAGATGAGATTAAATAGGTCTGTGATTGGATCAGCTAACATCATTTTTGCTGTTTTTATAGCTTCACTGGGTATATTGTCAGATCCTGTGCTTTTTTCATTGCTTAGTTTATTTATTCCTCGTATTATAATTTATCTGCTAAATAAAGGTGTATCCTCGTTTGATGTGGCTCTAATTTGCTGATTATCTGTTTCATTTTTAGTATTTTGTTGTATGTTTTTTGGGGTATTAAATAGGTCTTGATAAAAATTTGTAGCTATTTCCATGATATAATCCCTGTTTGTTGTCATGCTGTTTTTTCCCTGCAATTGTGTTATCCAGTTTTTGCCTCTATTTATTTGTTTAAATGCTCTTTTTGTGCTTCTTTTATTTACTATGTTAGATTTTATTAGTTTTATCTTGTGATCGTTGTAGTCCTTTCTAATAAGTTTGTGGATTTTCTTGTAAATATCTTTCAATATTTGTCTGTCACTTGAACTCTTTGGTTTCTTTTTTAGTAGTTCATGTCTTTCATTTAGCATTTCTTTAGTAATATCAGATAATATACTATTTTTTGTTGTATTTTTATTGTGTCCATTGCATTTGTTTAATGATGTCAATATTTAATTTTCAATGTCATCGTATAATTCTTGAACTGATTGATATGTATTCGGTTTTAGATAATGTATATGTCTTTCTATATTTCCAAGATATTCATCATTCGTTGCGAGATTTTTGAACAATGTCTTGTGGTTATTATATGTCTTTCTAGTTTTATTATTGTGCTTGTCTAGATTAATTAATGTGCCTCTTACTAATCTGTGGTCTGTACGAAATGTTATATTACTTAAAATGACAATATTCGATATATACTGTTTGCAGTTGCATAGAATAAAATCAATTTCATTTTTTGTTTTATTGTCAGGTGAATGGTCCATTTACGACTTTTTTTTTTTGAAGTATGTATTTATTATTTTTAAGTGGTTTTCCATCGTAAAATGTATCAGTTTGTCTCCTCTAGCATTTCTTTCACCATATCCGTAGCTTCCCATAAATCTATTTTCTTCTTCCCTTGGTTTACCAATTTTTGCATTAAAGTCACCTAATACTATTTTTATTTTACCAGTTGTACTTTTGAGCGCGAGTGCTAACTCTTTGTAGAATAATTCTAGATCTTCGTCTGTAGCTGCTTCCGTTGGTGCATAAACTTGAATTATGGACAAGGTTTCATTTTCAAATTTCATATTTAAGACGGCTATTCTGTCAGAGATTCCCTCGAAATCAATAATGTTTTCTTTATATTTGGGTTTAATCAGAAAGCCGACCCCGTACTTCTTTGCATTTTCCATAATTTATATATGTACTATTTTTCTTATTACTGGTAAAGTACCTGTACCACAATATATTGTGTAGTACTGTACTTTGGTACAGTAACAAATAATCGGCCATAGGGTGTTTTACGCATGCTCTTTAGTAGGGGTGCATTTTGAGTATGTCGTCTAGGCGGTCTCGGGCACTAAAAGGCACCGTGATGATATTATATTATATTTTTTATTAGTAGTACAGCGGGTAAAAAAAACTTCCCATCGTACTACCGGAGCAGTTGGTAGTACTACGGGCAAATATTATTGCCCGTGTTACTACTGGTAGTAATAACGGTAGTACCACGGGCAATAAACGCTTTTTTTGTCCATTCATGCTGTAGCAAAAAAACTAAAAACGATGCCGGAATCAGTGGGGTAACCACCGACTCCGATCCCGTGAGTTCTCGTTCGAGTTGAGATCAAAAATGACGTCATTTCATACAAATCATATTTACAAACTTCATATTTTTTTGTAATTAATTAGGTACTCGAACTAGTTATGCATTGGGCAATTCAAATAACGATGTTTAACTTTTCGTGGTACCAAAAACATCGTTCTCGATGTCAACTCGAACGAGATCTCATGGTATCGGAGTCGGTGGTTACCCTGCTGATGCCGATTTGATGACAACGATGCGCATCGATGCCAAAAAAATACGAAAACGCCCATGTCTAAACTGTATAGGCTTTGGCAGGTGACAGCGTACCTCACGCCTACTGTCACTGTCAAAATACATACGTTTTTGACTGAGGCGACGCGACATGTCGCCTCGCCTGCTTTTACTCTAGAGCCCCAATGCATGTGTCCGACGAGGTTATGAACTTATGAGAGGCTGATTTAATTAAATTAACCTTTACGCTAAAGATAAAAACAATGTAGTAATGAAACAAACTTTCAATTTCCATTGAATATGTACAGCACTAATTGTATCTTAGAAAGGTTCTAAAGATTTTTTTAAGAAATAGCCATCATAAAAATCTGAAATGTATAGACACAGAATGTGTAAGATTTTATTATATCTACATCTACCTATAGATGGGCTATAACTATAACATACAATTGTCTGTTTTTGTGACAATTGGCAAACACTGTATTGCTCTGGCAATCACTATGTTTTTACTAAAAACATAACATTAAATACACTAAAAAGTTTTTATCGAATTTATTGTTACGACTTGTATTTTATTGTTTTTTTAAAATAATGTAATTATAATAGCTTTATGTTCCGGTAAAAAATATATTTTAGTTTATTTTATATTGGATAACAAACAATTGCACATAGGAACTTAAATATAAAACGTATTACAATTACATTGTGTAGATATGTGTGCAACCCGTTTCGTAATCCACAGATTAGGTATACCTAAATATACCAAAATAAGTAAGTCGATCAATTATATTTAAAAGTACTTAATAATGAATAAAAATAATAAAAAAATCTAAAATCAGGTAAATATAAACAAGTAATGCAAACTAATAAGGGGCCCTACCGGGAAAGTACGTGAAATACCGATCGCCACGTCGATCGACCGAAAGCGAAAATAAAATGTATGTGATTTGACGTTTCTTGGCGATCGATTTCTACCCAGAGAAAATATTTCCCATACATTTTTATCCATCGACGCGTCGCATCGAAAGTCAATATTAAGTTTAAGTAGACAACAGTAATCAATAATCGCTAGTTTACCTAGCTATTATATCTATTGTTAACTTTAAATAATAATAAAAATCAATATAGTTCAAATTATAATTTATTCTTTACAATCAAATAGGCAACGACACGTCAATCACTCAGTCCGCAAGCGAAGCTCTGCCCTGTCGCCCAGCAAGGGCCTCTGGCACTCCTCAAGTTTCAGCTCGTGGCGACTATTGCTAACACGACCATACTGACCACTGCTGCGTCCTCGAAGCTGTACCTAAAAATAACAATCTGACCTGATCTTTGTCAGAATTCCGCCTGGCAAAGCCATAAATAATCCGCCTGATATAAGTCAGAAATAATCTGCCTGACATGAGTCAGAAATAATACGCCTGACATGAGTCAGAAATAATCCGACTGACATGAGTCAGAAGTAATACACCTGACATGAGTCAAAAATAACCCACCGACATGCGTCAGAAATAATCTGCCTGACATGAGTCAGACATAAGCCGCCTGATATGAGTCAGAAATAATCTGCCTGACATGCGTCAAAAATAAACCGCCTGACATGAGTCAGAAATAATCCGCCTGGCATAGGTCAGAACTAATCTGCCTGACATGTGTCAGAAATAATCCGCCTGACGTAAGTCAGAATTAACTGCCTGAACGGTGTCAGTATAACTGCCTGAATTTCATCAGAAATAACTACCTGACATGCGTCAAAAATAATCCGCCTGACATGCGTCAGAAATAATCCGCCTGACATAGGTCAGAAACTCAGAACTAATCTGACTGACATGTGTCAGAAATAATCCGCCTGACATAAGTCAGAATTAACTGCCTGAACCGATTCATTATATCTCCCTGACTTTCGTCAGAAATAACTACCTGACATGAGTCAAAATATCTGCCTGAACTTTTTCAGAAATAACTGCCTGAACTGAGTCAGTATATCTGCCTGACTTTAGTCAGAAATAACTACCTGACCTGAGTCAAAATATCTGCCTGACTTTAGTAAGAAATAACTACCTGACCTGAGTCAGAATATCTGTCTGAACTTATTCAGAAATAACTGCCTGAACTGAGTCAGTATATCTGCCTGACTTTAGTCAGAAATAACTACCTGACCTGAGTCAGAATATCTGTCTGAACTTATTCAGAAATAACTGCCTGAACTGAGTCAGTATATCTGCCTGACTTTAGTCAGAAATAACTACCTGACCTGAGTCAGAATATCTGTCTGAACTTATTCAGAAATAACTGCCTGAACTAAGTCAGTACCTGCCTGACTTTAGTCAGAAATAACTACCTGACCTGAGTCAGAATATCTGCCTGAACTTGTTCAGAAATAACTGCCTGACCTGAGTCAGAAATTCTACCTGATCTTAGTCAGAAATTACTGCCTGACCTGAATCAGAATATCTTCCTGATCTTAGTCAAACATTTGCTCAGCCGGCCAATTCCTCATATTTTCATATGTGACCGTCACTCGGTGAGTGCTGCCATTGGGCCTAGTACCCAAAACTTCATAACGTTCATTATTTAGTACTCTTACTACTTTATATGGTATGCTCGGAAATCTCCCTTTTAATATTTTTATATCCCGGATTACCCTTACTGATATGAATTAACACCATTTCTCCGGTTTTATAAGAAGACTTCACATAACGTTTTGCATTGAAACGTTTCATTTGCCATTTTTCGTTTTCATTCAAGAGCTCTCGTGCTTTTTGCTCATATATTTCTAATATTCAACCGCTCACCTGCCTGCGTAAGTTGTTTCACTTATAGTGCTTCACACATCGCTGTTGGTTTATAATGAATCAATATCTCGTTGGGGGTTCTTCCAGTGAATTAATATAATGTTAACTTAATTATTTAGTACCTGCTGTATGGTAGCCAGAGCCTCACACCAATTTTTGTCTGGTTCTTCCCTATTAATAGTTTTCAACGTGTCAAATAAGGTCCTATTAATATGTTTTACCTGACCATTAGCTTGAGAAAAATTGAGAAAATTTATCACCAATTCTATTATTTCTTGCAAAAGCCTTATTCATGGCAACAAAAACCTTCATAGCTCTCGATCAAAATGTCATAAATGATCAAAAATCGCAAATAAAAAGACGAGGTATACCAAATAAATACGTCATAGTTTTCAATATTTTTATAACTCATTTTTATGTTTGTTTCTGCCACCGCCGCTCGTTATTTCCTTCTTCCAGAATATAAATTACTTCTTCAGCCACTGATATTCAAGTAAATTTTCAGCTGTTTTAAAATAATAAGCCCGTTGAATAGGGTT
Organism: Monopis laevigella; assembly: GCA_947458855.1. Classification (NCBI taxonomy): domain Eukaryota; kingdom Metazoa; phylum Arthropoda; class Insecta; order Lepidoptera; family Tineidae; genus Monopis; species Monopis laevigella. The sequence goes on from OX381587.1 coordinate 16,651,845, forward strand.
TAGGTTCAAGTATCAACTTGCTTTCCGAACGATATTCAATTTCCAAATTTCTTGCGTGTACCAGTATATCCAGCAAAGTATCCTTTTTAGTCATGGTGGATCAAATAGCGATACAATCAGTTACCTCAGTTACCAAACTAATGCATAATCTCTTTAAATTCAATTGACCCATACTTAAATCTCCAGTTTCGATATCCACTAACTGAACAACCATCATAATGTATTTAACGATTCCATAGCTAATGGATACGCCATTCTTATTAGCTATTATTTGGATGCCTGAGTATTGCATGTATCTCCGGCCACAGCTCACTAACAAATAAATTGAAAGTTCATTATCATTCATGACTATCAAATCTAAGGAATATTAACATCAACATCCTCTACACTGCTTAATCTACAGGCTATTTCTCTGACCGTTTCTGCAATACTTCCGACTATTTCGCTAATTAGTAGTTGGTTTAGAGTGTATTTCTGTACTACATGTATCAGTGTATATTATGAACTACCAGAATCGATGATCGCTTTGACACGAATATTATTTATACAACACGTAGTATGTGAACTAATTTATTAGCGCATAACTTTCCAGGTTTCTCTTAAAGCATTGATCAATTGTGTGCCCGTACCGATGGCAGTGTTCACATTTAACCGATTTGTTTATGATAGATTTAAAATAAGCGGGCTTATCGGTATTAGGGACATTGACCTTGTCTATATTACTCAATTTTGACCTACATTCAAATCGACGGTGCCCCTGCTTGCCACATTTGAAACAAGAGTCCTTTGTTTTCTCGACGCGGCGCGGGCGAGATTTGTTTTTGTTCCAACCACCGGTATGTGGTGTCGCTTTATCAATATGTTTTTCTTTGTTCCCAATACTTAATGACCGCCTAGACATTTGTACCACCATACTTTGCATTGTTTCGCAACCCTCCAATACAACGCTAATATTTTTGTCTGTGATGCCGCCCAGCATGATGTCCATTTTTTGTCTCTCCCGATAGGTTCACTCCCAAACGTCTAATTTTCGCGGACATTCGTCCAGCAGAAAGTACCAATGATTTTACATGCGTACTTTTAAATTTTATTATGTCTTCCACCGCGCTAAAAAAGTTAGCCTCTCTAGGGTAAGATAAAAATATATCTTTTTAAAACTGTTTCCATGTCCTATTTTTAGGCAGCCAAAGATTATACCATGCTTTTCCCTCACCTTGCAAAGCCTGGGTCGCACGATACAGTCTCTTCTGCTTGCTCCAATCACAAGCAGTCGCGATGTCATCTATCTGCCGGATCCATTCTTTGATATAATTACTATCCTTACTAGGGTCAAATCCTGGAACTGCACCTAGTTCCGGTGAATGTGATCTTTTACTGCGCACTTTTCTTGAAGGAGTCGACCGCGTATCGTCCGATCCTGAACTCTCAATACATGATGACCCGGTACTTGTCCGCGACATTGTCAATGCACTTTTTTTCACTTAATATTAAATACTTAATTCACATTAACCACCTTGAATGTTTCTTTTTTGGGGTAAATCCCACCGCTGTGTTAACTTTAAATAATAATAAAAATCAATATAGTCCAAATTATAATTTATTCTTTACAATCAAATAGGCAACGACACGTCAATCACTCAGTCCGCAAGCGAAGCTCTGCCCTGTCGCCCAGCAAGGGCCTCTGGCACTCCTCAAGTTTCAGCTCGTGGCGACTATTGCTAACACTATATAGTTACCAAGCTATTTATTTTTTGGTATTGTTTATATTATTGTTTTAATGGAGAAAACGTGCAACAAAGCGTTAAGCGGGCAATCACTATATCGGTTACCCCTATTATAAAAAAATATAAAACTTTATTCAGAATAATCAAAGTCGAGACAAAAAAATCAAAATGAATAGGTTCATCAGAGTCGTTGTTGGTATCACTGTCTCTCAAGGCCGATTTACACATAGGTAAGTACAGTAGAGAGTTAAGTTACCGGACAGTCGTTACTTACCGGTTAAGTAGTAACGTCCACACTTTAGACTGACGAGTTTTGTAGAAATTTCCTGCTACTTGTTTGTATACACGCAGCGAATTGCGTGGGTGTGGAAGAGGCGAGGCAGGGGAACTTCGCACTTACCTCGCCGAGAAAATATAACTACTGCCTATTCCGATGCACTTAATTATCAACTTAACTATACTACCTAACTCGATTTTGTCGTTCAAACGGCAATAACTACTCGGAAACACGCGTTCAGTGAAGGGATATATGCCACAGAGTTATTCTCTCTGATTACCGCGCCCCCTGTCTAAAGTGCTCGTTCGTGTAACGAACTTTACCTATTTTTAAATAAAAAAAATTACAGGGTACTCAGGGGAGGAGACCCCTCCTCCTCTACTGCGAACATCGATTTGTTTGAAAATTGTATTTGGACACAGATAAAACTCCTGGCCGCGTTCCGATCTTGTTGGATTTTGATGTCAGTTTTTGACAAGAAGCAACTATTTTTAATTAAATAATTGTAATTAAGAACTTTACTACCTACCTTTCGGCTAATATGAGGTTCGGTGATCAAATCGTACAACTTTTCCCATGGAACCATGTGTCGCAAAAGGGAAAAAAACATTGACATCCCTATGCAAACAAATTCGTCACATTTGACATACTATACGTTACTAGTTTGTAAGGAGAAAAAGTACATCCTTTCAAATTCTACCTTTATATACCTATAATATATATATCGACGCTTGAAAGGCAATCCTTACTAAGCATAAATAAAAAAGCTGTTAATTATTAAATAAAATTTTATTATTTTGTGCACATTCCTATAATTTTAATATTTATTAAAGTTCTAGACCAAACCAAAAAATCTCAATACAATAAATGAGATTCTACCAATCTTTCAAATTAAACTATTATTATACTAAAGTTAACTATATACATATCAGTGAGCACATTTGACTAGGTCATATTGTAAAAGTAAAACTAGAAATACCACACATAATAGTAAATACAGTTATTTGTATGTTATACATATTAGCGAGATGGAGTCCCTCATTATATAAGACCAATCAAGGAATTTCTTCCACACACTGTCCACACTTTAGACTGACGAGTTTTGTAGAAATTTCCTGCTACTTGTTTGTATACACGCAGCGAATTGCGTGGGTGTGGAAGAGGCGAGGCAGGGGAACTTCGCACTTACCTCGCCGAGAAAATATAACTACTGCCTATTCCGATGCACTTAATTATCAACTTAACTATACTACCTAACTCGATTTTGTCGTTCAAACGGCAATAACTACTCGGAAACACGCGTTCAGTGAAGGGATATATGCCACAGAGTTATTCTCTCTGATTACCGCGCCCCCTGTCTAAAGTGCTCGTTCGTGTAACGAACTTTACCTATTTTTAAATAAAAAAAATTACAGGGTACTCAGGGGAGGAGACCCCTCCTCCTCTACTGCGAACATCGATTTGTTTGAAAATTGTATTTGGACACAGATAAAACTCCTGGCCGCGTTCCGATCTTGTTGGATTTTGATGTCAGTTTTTGACAAGAAGCAACTATTTTTAATTAAATAATTGTAATTAAGAACTTTACTACCTACCTTTCGGCTAATATGAGGTTCGGTGATCAAATCGTACAACTTTTCCCATGGAACCATGTGTCGCAAAAGGGAAAAAAACATTGACATCCCTATGCAAACAAATTCGTCACATTTGACATACTATACGTTACTAGTTTGTAAGGAGAAAAAGTACATCCTTTCAAATTCTACCTTTATATACCTATAATATATATATCGACGCTTGAAAGGCAATCCTTACTAAGCATAAATAAAAAAGCTGTTAATTATTAAATAAAATTTTATTATTTTGTGCACATTCCTATAATTTTAATATTTATTAAAGTTCTAGACCAAACCAAAAAATCTCAATACAATAAATGAGATTCTACCAATCTTTCAAATTAAACTATTATTATACTAAAGTTAACTATATACATATCAGTGAGCACATTTGACTAGGTCATATTGTAAAAGTAAAACTAGAAATACCACACATAATAGTAAATACAGTTATTTGTATGTTATACATATTAGCGAGATGGAGTCCCTCATTATATAAGACCAATCAAGGAATTTCGGAATTTAAAAAAACAGTACATTAAAAGAGGGTTATTCCCAGATGCCACCACCTGCTTTCTTTGTACTAATGAAAAATTCCAGTTGTTGCCGCTGGTGACGAACAGGACAAAAATGTTCCCAGTTGTCACTACCACTTAAATTAATTAAAATAAAGTCTTGCTAAATCATGGCCAAAAGAAAAAATAGTACACATCTTAACTAGCTAAAATGCTTACATTATAATGTATTTAAAACACATAATTTGAGTTCCATTGTTTTAATAAATTTAACCCTATTGCGACTACACTTTTTTATTTCGGTTTAAAAAAAAAGCGAAAAACGACTAGAAACACAATTTAGCCATATTTATAGTTTGATGTTCATCCTGTAACAGTGATTCAAAGAAACTCAAGTTATAGGGGCATAACTTGAGTTTCTTTGATAACTATATCCCAAAAACAGTGATTGTTTTTGGGATATAGTAAATTAAAGGCACTATTATATGTATAAGATTTTTTGTTTCTGGTTTGCATAGTACAAGCCTATAACTTAGTTTGTGACCACGACACTTCACATGAATATTATTATTTGACTAAGCATAATCTGCAATGGGCTTTCGAGAAAAAATAAAAAATATTTTTTATTACGAAAATATAGGCTTATTAGCCTTATAAAAATATTTTTGAAAAAGAAACTAATTACGTTTCTAGCAATTAAAAAAAACTGGTTTATAAGTTATTCATGTTTGAAAATTTTAATATATTTTTATTGACTGAGCAACCTGTTTTCTTTGCCTTCTTGATCATTATCAAGAAGGCAAAGAAAACATCTGCTTTTTTTAAAAAGTCACACATGCCAATGTCACAAACAGGCTTTGAAATTTTTTGTCAAATTTAAAATATTACTCTACAGTTTGTGAATGGTATACATGTTTTTTGAAACTGATCTTCTCAACGAGAAATCTTGTTTAGCTTTATATTTATCACTATAAGAATCGCATGGTAATATTTTTTTTTACCATGCTGCAAGATTTTTCAAATACATATTTCAAAATCTATTAGTCTATTATAGGGTGCTTATGACGTCACAGTTTTTTTTAGATTTCAGATTTATTATATTAATATCTCAAAAACCTGTTTTTTATTTAAAAAAGAAACAAAATAAGTTCCTTATTTTGAGTTAATTTTCTAAATAAAAAAATTAAATTAACCTTTTTTATTTTCGTCGGAGGCCCATTATGTCTACTGTAGGTACCTACAAACGTGACCCGTCTCGATAGTATAGGTACAATGTAAAAGTTCTATATAATCTTACATGATTACATATGATATAATAAACAAAAATGGTAAAAAAAAAAATTATGTTAATTTTACAATCGCCATTGCATTTTATGTAGATAGTAGTAGGTATTTTAAGTTGACTAGTAATCGATTTTTATTTTATTTCATTTTTGGCTAGTGAAGAGTATTTCTTCACAGTATGGCGACATCGGTTACACAACGGCAAGCAACATGTGGTGTTAAAATTACACAAAAAATGGCAAGATTTAATTAGGTTTAGATTTAACTAACCATATTAAAAAAAAAACACTAAAATTCATACCGCAGTATAGTGAAAGTGCAGTATAACTATTCACTACAGCTACAGAACAACTGTTCATTATATTTCAATTAGCATGGTAGATACAGATATTAAAAAAATGTTTTTAAAGGTATATCTTTATAAAAAAAAAAATTGCAATTTTACAAAACTTTTTAGTAAGTACCCTATCTCAAATATCCAATTTGTATATTATAAGTATACATATATAATACCTACCGATTTGTGCGTGAATCATTCACTCTACATAAAATATAAATATATGTTTGTTTTCGACCATTATCACAAATAAATCAAAATATAACCACCATATTATAAGAAAACTATAATATATATTGCTATATACTCGTATAAATCGATAATACTATATTTTTAATTTATAAATTAAACATTTTAATATACCAATGGATAATAATTAAGATAAGTGATTTTAAAAATTATTATAAATATTAACTAGAGTATAATCACCATTATTAATTTATTACTTTATATAAAATCCACCAGGTACCTATTAAGCATACAAAGTGCATTTTTAGCACATTATTTTTATTTATATATAAAAAATCGTACAAAATGTTTAAGTAGTCTACCATTTATATGTTAGGACGGTAGTATATAGTCTGACCGATATTTCTTTGTATATAATGATAATTTATTAGTTCTAAGAGATTCCATTAGTTTTGGTAAATGTACAAATACATGCTTATGTTTTATTGAGGCTTCACTTTAATTCGAAAACATTCAATTTTGAAATGTTCACAGAGATCTTGTACCTGAAATCAAAATAATAATTATTGAATTTGAATAATACTGAAAATAATGCTCAATTCAGCTCTATTTTATTTTATCTACAATTACTAATAAGCACTAAATGTATATAGTGCCTTTAACTTGAGTTTAGGATCCTTGAGGGTAGCCCGAAGACTGTAGTTGTGTGTTTCTAATATATTTTTCATAGTTAAGTTTATAGGATATTATTGTGCAAAAATATTTTAACATTACAAAAAAAAAAAAAAAATTACATTACTAGTTTGTATGGGGAAATACATTTATTTTTTAGATTCGACACATGATTACTGTGGTGTTTATGTATTCGATCATCCTACATCTCGATATATATTAGTAATCTATGGTGGCTTATGTAAGATCCACCGTCTAGTTAGCCTGTGGTAATGGCCGCCTAGACTACACGACTCCGGTGATATACAAGTATTTAATACAGTGTAATTATTATAGGTGTTAGTTACATTGATATTCTTGTGTGATCAGAGACTCCACAGTTACTAATATAAAAAGTTGTTCTATTTGATCAGTAGAACCTCATATTAGCCCAAAGTACAACCTTTCAAAGTCGCCATATATAATACTGCAATAAACATACAACCTTGCTACTTTGAAACTATTAATGGCCACAATATTTTTATATCCAAAGTAACCCAAATAAGCCCGAAGCTCGTATTTTTTTAGCCCAAGTAACCCAAATACGTCCAAAATTTGTATTTTTATAGCCAAAGTAAACAAAATAAGCCCGAAATTCGTCTTATGATTGCGAAACATCGATATTTCTTTACTATCTTTTCAATTAATTTCAACTACAAACATCTTTGTTGCTTCAAGACGCTCAACAAGGCAAAATTCTTTTGTTTCTATTTATGTACATTCCAATTAAATAACTTATACAAAATAAAAGCATCTAGGGTAGTTGTCCCATAATATGAACATGCACCCATGATGATCACGTAAATGTTTTTGCATACAATACGTAAAAACTGCCATGGAACTTAGCATAACCACATCAATATAATTCAACAGTCGATAAAATGAAGTTTATGAATGAACATTCATTCATAAAATCGATTTGTATAGAATTTGTCGATTTATTGAGCCTATCGATGCTGTTGTACTTTATTTTATATTGGCTTACAGTCGCCAATATAAATTAAGGGCACTGCATTCGTATTCGCGAAGTTCTCCATACAAAATGAGCTTTCACACTTCCAGTAATACTCAATTACTGTTTGTCACAGAATTAAAATAATATTTTTGTCAGTCGTATTTATAAATCTTTCTGTGTTGGGGGGTTATTGTTTTTTCCAAATCAGAAAAAAAAACTTATTTTTAATTATAATACTAAAATATATATTACCCACAACAGAAAGAATGATTTTTGCTTACAATTACCATCATAAAAATAATAATTAAACTTCGACTAACAGTCAAGTTGTAATATTGAAAGAACGTTTGTATGGGCATTAAATCGACTATAGAGCCCTCATGAAGCAAATATAGTATAAGCCAAGTAGTTTTATTTTACGGTATTATTATATGCAATAAAATTTAGGTGTTAATTTATAGGAGCATGTTTACATTATGGTGCAACTACAAATAACAAATATTTAATTGAAATAGTATATTACTTACAACTTTGGTTCCATAATAGAGGTGCGATAAGCAAGCGAAAGCGCACAGAGCTCGCATGATGAGTATCTCTGCGGACGGCACGGCCAGCGCCGCGCCCGCGCCCACGCACAGCGTCACCAGCAATGGCGACCACGCGTCACATCGCGTGTCACTCATTTGAGCTACTATCAGACGACACTGCAAAACAATTATAATAATATGAAGGACATTACACATATTGGCTTGGCCGCAAACTAAGAACTAGGTACGTAATATGTGTAGTAGAAACAACGATTTTAATACTTTTATATTTTATAAACTCCCAGACAAACTGTATAGAAAAATGTGTTAATATTTTTTGCTATATAAATTTTACATATTTCCCATACAAAATCTGTATTTAATTTTGTTGTTTAATATAGTATAAAAAAAATGTCTATATAGTAAATTTCTACATAACCCATTCCAAATAAAATTTGTTTATTAATTTAACTAATGCAGATTACAAAAATCTTTACATTTGCCAGGAAAGAGATTTTTTTATCGGACTCTAATCTAGTAAATAAAAAGTCACATGCCGTGCTCCTATAAAAAAATCTACTATACTATACTATCTACCTGATGATAAGCAGACTTACAAAGTCCATGGATGTAGTCGATCAATACATTGTTGTTTAATAATATTGATCGCTTCCACTATGCCAGCTAAATAATGCGACTAATGTGAATATGAAATGGCCGCGAGACTATTAACTAATACCCTCGCTGCTTTATCGTCAAATCAATCGCGCGTTTTGAAACGGCACTAAGAAAGGAGATTACCACCTCGATAAAAAACCGAAGTCTGAAGCCCATTTGAATAAGTTTCACAAAATACTTACATTAATATTAGAAAAGACAGTACCGACGAGCAAGTAGTAGGCTCGCGGGTCTCTGGCTATAAGGTTCCGGGAGCTGAGCGCCCAGGCCGCGGAGACTGCCAGCAGCGTCAGTACCGGGACTAGGGGACGGACTAGTTCCTTTGCTGAACGCATTTTGCCGGTACCGTCGCGATATGATCTGAAAGAAGTGTTATATTGTAGGATCTGTCCATTAAACTAATAATAATATATGGAACCAACTTAATGCCTTAAATGGCCTATAAAACAAAATGTCAAACGAGTTTGTTGTCTGTGGTTGCTGTCTCACTTCAACCAATCAACGCTCAGTGATTGCTCGTGTTCTTACTTTATTTTTAAATTTGTATGGCGGCGGCCATCATATGTTCTCAAAACTGGAAATGCGATTTAAGGCCCATGGGCACCTCTTTATCTTCATGGATCTGTCGCTAACCAACCCGCCTGGCCAGAATGAGGCAAATGTAAAACTTACTATTCTGCCATGCACAGCTAATAGAAATTAAATATATATAGTACTGGCATGTTCTTATTTGTAAAAGTAATACACAAAGAAGAATGGGCATAGCTACGGGCAAATTTAGTACAAAGGCGGACTTAATGCCGCTAGGCATTCTCTACCAGTCAAACCTTTGGGACAAATTAAGCAGTAAGTAGGTAAAATAGGTGCAGTAAAATACATATAAGAAATAGAGTATACAAATATTATACATACACACTAATGCTGACTACATATACATACATATCATAAACTATATTAATAATATACATACATATTAATAAAATAGCAAATATTACAGCAACAGCACAATATAGCACTACCCACAGCACAATAATTATTTAAAGCAGAAACACAGGTTGAGATGAGAGAGAGAGCGAGCCCAAACGAATAATAAAAAGGAGACACATTCACACATTCAGAAAGTGTTTATACACTAGTCTCTTAAAGATACCCCTGTTAGGAGCTTGTCTAATGTCCACCGGTAGATCATTCCAGAGTCTTGTTACAGCAACAGAAAAAGATTTTGAGACAAAGGTAGAATGATGAGAAGGTATAGAAAGAGTTGAGTTAGAGGCAGAACGAAGGATTCTATCATGATGCGAGCCGTGGGATGTAAAACTATCCTTGAGGTATTTGGGAGTGTTAGGTTCGTTTAACAAAGAGTAGAGCAGGCAAAGAACCCTGCTGTTTCTCCTACCTCGAATCCTCAACCATTTCAGCTTATCTCGATAAGGTGTGACGTGATCATATTTGCGCAGACAGAAAATGAATCTGATGCATGCATTGTGTAGGCGTTCCAATTTGTTTAGTAATTCTTCCGTAAGATCTACACAACACACGTCACCATAATCAATCAAAGGAAGAAGTAAAGACTGAACAAGGGTAACTTTAGCTTTTATAGGCAGAAAATGTTTAAGTTTATTGAGAGAGTGCAGCGAAGAAAAAAATTTACGACTAGTATTAGTTACTTGCGCTTTCCAGCTAAGATGAGAATCCAGATATAAACCCAAGTTCTTAACCTCGCTACAAAACGCAATCGGTTTACTGTCATACCGAACAAAGTCAATCTTGGCCATATCAACTTTTGATAAGAGGGAACTCCCAATAATGATAGATTGACATTTGGCCGGGTTGACAGCAACACCAAATCTAGTAGACCAAGCCAATATATTTGAAAGATCAGAGTTAAGCCAAGCTATTGCACTATTCAGTGAGTTGATGTCTGTCTGCACATAAAGCTGCAAGTCGTCGGCGTACAAGTGATAGTGACAGTGAAGCGATGTGGTGATACTGCCCAACATAATAATTTTAGACCTAATTTTTGTATCCCTGATCATAGTTGTAATTTAAGACCGAGGACGATGCCGCCACGACGATATGCGGAACCTGCGCGAAATCCATATGTGCCGCAACAGCATTCATGGAGAAATGAACAAAGTGGACCTAATGAGCAAATAGGACGAAGTGTCAGTAGTGTTGAAAATGGTGCTTGTGTAGAATATGGACAGATGGACAATGTGGTGACAGTGGTACAAAAAGAAATCACCCCCATATTAACAAATCTAGGTCAGTATAATGTTTCACCAGCTAAAAATAAAGAAAATATAGCCAGTGTAGTTGCGAAAAATAATGAGCCTTTAATTAATGATAGGAATGATAATAATTAGTAAAAGAAGTAGAAAATAATGAAGGTAAAATAATGATTATTGAAGAAGTTAGGGATGCCGATAAGCAAGTTGAGATAGAGCCAACAGTGGCACAGGAAGATAATAAAGAAGAGAATTTATATAAAGAAAATAATTCTAAAATTTTTGAAGATTTAGGGAACGAACAGACGGATAAAGTAGTAAATAATGATGTAATGGATGAGGTCCCCATAATTAAATCTAGGTATGACGTAGGCAAGAAAGGTTGTAATAAAATACATAAGAAGGTTGAATTCGAGAAAAAGCAGTATAATAGTGTAGGAAATGTAGGTTTAGGTTATGAACATAGAAGATTAGGTTATAAGGTAAATGGAATACAAAGTCTATCACTTTTGAATGAGTACGAAATGAAACAAAAGTTAGAAAATAAATATATTAATTGTGTATATAAAGTAGGTTGTTTTAATAAAAGAAATCGAAATGGAAAAATAAAAAGATAGATATAAAATATTAAATTAATTTTGTATATTATAATAATATTTAGTTTATAAGGTTTTTGTAATAAAACATAAAAAATATATTTAAAAAAAAAAGTAGGGTTTAGGTATGTTTATTTTACAATTGTAATAATGTGTATTATTATGTGTTTAATGTTTTTTTTTATGTGAACGCGATAAAAAAAAAACCTGTGCTGATATTGTAAGCAGCATATGATGACAATGGAGAAAACAGGAGATAGAGAGATGACTAAGATGGAATCTGGTCTTGGTGTTTGTCGTATTAGCATTGGAGTGCTAGATGGCAGATAGTTACGTGTGAAGGTTGTATGCGATGTGGCATGCTAATGAAAAAGATGCGATCGAAAGTTAAGTGTATTGTTTAACGGGGTGTAGTAAAAGCATATGTTCAGAATGTGAAGGAGAAGCGTGATAGTTGGAATGTATTACTGCGAGTACACATATCAATGAAGATAGTTTGTCTCAGTTCTATATAGAACACAGTATTGCAGTTCAATATAGAACGTGAATCTTACATGTTGTTTACATTTAGAATGCTGAAAGATGACTTTATTATAGAGAAAGGAAGAGTATGATTAAAATTAAATAAAGTTTATAAAGTGAACTTTAAAGGAAGGTTTAATTTTCTTTATTAAAAAGAAAAAACACTTTGTCTCTATAAAATTTGTAATCTAGTAGAATTGTTTTTATAGATTTAATAGGTACGAGAGTTGCAAAACTTATATTGGTTTGTGCTAATAAAATTAATGCCTCGAAATTTCGATAGATGGCGAAATAGGGCAAATATATGTCAAAACAAATAAATGAAATTTGACAATGACTTGAATCATAATTTTTAATTTATTTATTTTAGCGTAGCACTGGATGCAAGTCCTTCGTCCTGAAATTTATTATATATTTTTTAATTTATTAAGGCATTGGTATTGAAGACCATCAGCTTTTAATTTTAATATTCTATCTAGTTAATTTATATGGGTTGTTTTAGTTATTGTTTTATTAAATGAAAAACAGTATGATAATTAATTAAAGGGAAATATTATACAATTTATAAAATAAATAAAGATGTTATAGATAATGAGAAGTTTATGATGTTGGATATATTATAATTATTAGTATGTGATGTTGTACACAAAATATTTAGTTTCAGAAAGAAAATGGACAATCTAGGGACTATCAGTGAAAGTGCTGTGGTGAAATAAAATGAAGTTACAAATAATACAGATGGTGTCATCTGATGATAATACTAAGTAGATATATATTATTATTTTTATTTCTTATGTAACTTCTTGTCACTCATTTTTATTTTAATAATTTGTCTTTGCATTTAGCAAGGAATTAAATTGGATAGATATCACGCAAGATTTAACTATTGGTATGTCTTTGTGCACATTTGTTTTTGGGTTTTGCGGATGTGATTAAATGACGAAATATTTGATTAGTATTTCGGCTGGGTGTAAACGTGGCTGTTGTATTGATTGGATGGATCCTTATTTAACAGTCACCGTTAAAAGGCTGACTGCGGTATGCCAATAGAGTGATTATAGTTGTAATAGTTTTAAGGTCCCCTAGGTTCGCGAGAGGATTAGTCGACGTGTCGCGATTAGGTTGATTTTTTTTGTAGACCTTTTAAGTAAAGGAGTGTGTTTAGGTCGCGATTTAATAATATTAATAATATTTTTTGTTCTATGTCCTGATTGTTTTTAGTTTAGTAAAATCTTTTTTTATTAATATTTTACTAAAATTTAAGAGGGGGGAGAAATGTAACCTTCTCTATTGTAGAGTAAGGCTACTACTGGCCATAAATATTGTTAGTTTTCTTATTTGAGTATTTATGACATTTGTGACGGGAATAGAACCAAAAATGTAACCTTCTCTATTGTAGAGTAAGGCTACTACTGGCCATAAATATTGTTAGTTTTCTTATTTATGACATTTGTGACGGGAATAGAACAAATCGAAGGAACAAAAGAGTCGAAAGAGAGATCAATAGAGGGACACACGATAGAAGTGTGATTGAATAATTTAATAGAAAACGAATAGAAACCGCGATTAATCCTCACAGTTTACGTTTATATAGCTTCGCAGGGATATTATATTCTATAGGAAATAAAGAGAATATAAAATAAACGTGTAAAACGTATAAAGTTGTTTTTAAAGAAGGATCTGGAGGAGGTTACCCTGAGGAAATCGGGTACGGTGACCGAAAAGTGAAGCAAATCATATCTTCGGTCACAGTAACATCTTCTCCTATGCCGATGACACAGCCTTACTCTTTCATGGTAATAACTGGATCGAAACTTTTTCAAATGCTGAAGCTGGCCTTAGTAGTGTTATGCAATGGCTACGATTAAACTTACTTACTCTTAATATTGACAAGACAAATTTTATTTGTTTTTCAATTCGGAATTCTACGCAGCCAAGTCCAAACTAAACATTATCAGCACATGCATGTCATGAAATTGAAACGACTGATTGTAATTGTAAGAATCTTAAAAGGGAATCAACAATAAAGTACCTAGGTGTTATAATCGACCAAAATCTCACATGGTACCCCCAAGTCGAAGCAATCACAGCTAGATCTAGAAAACTGATATGGCTATTTAAATACCTTAGACACATTGCAAATAAACAACTACTTATATATATCTTCAAAACATTAGTTCAGTCCATAATTTTGTATTGTTTATTGATTTGGGGTGGTTCATCCAAATCTAAATTCATTAGAATTGAACGAGCGCAACGTAGTATTATAATAGTAATGCTATTTAAGAAGAAACGTCATAGTACTACAAATATTTATAAAGAAGCAAATGTTTTAACAGTACGACAACTATACATCTTAAACTGTATTATTTATGTACATAAAAATGATGCTTCAGGTAACAACGCAATAAAGGAAAGAAGTAACAAACCATTTATAAAAACTAGGACCTTAAGAACTACATTCGCTTCTAAACAATTTTCCAATCGATCTGTCACCTTATACAATAAACTAAATAAATATTTACAAATCAACAAAATGTATAAAGGAGTTAAAAACTAATATCACTACCTGGTTAAAAACCAAAGATTATGAAGAAACCGAAGACTTACTAACATTAACATGAATTCTTATTAAACACTACTTTAATTTTTATAACACTTTTTTACAAACAGACAGTCGGACGGCCAAAATAATATACAGGGTGAATTTGAAAGGATGTACTTTGGGCTAATATGAGGTTCTGCTGATCAAATAGAACAACTTTTCCCATGGAACCATGTGTCGCAAATGAAAAAAAAAATTGGCTTCCCCATACAAATTGGTCATTTTAACATTACTACTTTGTATGGAGAAGGCAATTTTTTATTTCATTTCCGGCACATGGTTCCATAGGAAAAGTTGTTCGTATTGATCAGCAGAACCTCATATTAGCCCAAAGTACATCCTTTTAAAGTCACCATGTATATGTGTATATATATATGTTATTACAAGTCAGGGTAGGTATAACTTTTATTTAGAATTTTTATTACTTTATATAACACTTTTTTACAAACAGACGGACAGACGTTACCTACAAAAGTTACCTTTAATATATATATATATATATTAAATATTTTATTGTAGTGCCCTAATTGTAGAAGTTTTTGAGCGACGCGTCTTGGTGTCATTGTTGCTCTCATGACTTTTGTAAAAATAATACCTACATAATGTGATGCAAATTACACTAGTTGTAGTATGGATATTCTTAAATGTAAAATTTTTATATTTTAATATTTTATTTATATAAAAATCTTTTGATTATTTTTAACATTTCTTTTGTCTTAGTTTTAAGTTGTTTGTATCATTTTAATTTCATTTTACTATATATGTACTAATTATACTGTCTTCGAAGGAGCGGACCCTCCTAACACAGGTTTCTTAAATGGAGAGTCCATAATAAATGTACTAACAAAATGTAAACAGTTTTGATGAATAAATTTTTTTTTTTTTATCTGTTGCCTTCCCCCATCTTACCAGATGACTCTGGTCAGGTATGGACATTTGAAAGGCATTAAGATAGAACTTAATAAGTGCCGGAGACCAATCGTACATGAGTGTACGCCATTTTAGGGCTGAAGGAATACAAACTTCCCCCAAAGTAAGCCATTCATTCTGTACTTCTAGGGTCATCACGTGAACTCTGTAGCCATGCTCTTCATCTTCCCTAAGGAAAGATTTAATAACATCTTTATCACACTCCTTTTTCTTCCAACCTAACCCCCTTTTGCTGATCTGGGCACCGCTCATAAATGATTTAAGAAACTGAAGTTATCATCTCAGAGGCCAATGAGTCTTTTGGGAGAGATGCAATCAAATTATCCCGAGACTTACTCAAAAAATCTCAAACAAATTCCGGAATTCCATGGTTTTATGTTTTGGGATATCTTGACTGGGGATCTCTCCAGATGGTGGTCTTCAATATAAATAAATACTTGTTATATCATTTAGAGCACATTATTTTAGACTTATTAATTTTATACAAAAAAAAATTACCCATATCAGAAAGATTTTTGCGAATATAAAAAAATAAAAATATTTTAACCAACAGCCAAGTTGCAATATTAGCAGTACGTTTGTATGGGCTTCAAGTCGACTCCAGCGGCAACATAACGATAACGGAAATCGTTATTTTGACAATTTAATGCTCACATTATAAGAAACAGAATGTGGCCGCTGGGCTCTTAATGAATAAATCTTATCTTATTAGTTTTTGGGGCTGACATCAGTCAGAACACTTCGACCCAGTGGGATCTTTTGTGTATTCCCCAGTCCTTTACACCTCACTCGTTCTTCCCATCCATTCTGCTGACATATTTGAGGACGGGAACTTGTACGCCAAATTGTATGTTTCTCATTGGCAAACTCCTTTAGTGCTTTGTTTATTGTTTTATTAGGTATGCCTATAAATGGTTCAGGTCCCATAAAAGGGGTTTCTGATATCTTTCTAGCCAGTTCGTCTGCCCTTTCATTTCCTTCGATTCCCGTATGCCCCGGAACCCAGGCTAGTCTCACCCTATTGTTTCTACCGATTTTATTCAACAGTTAAACGCAGTTCAAGACCAGACCAGATTTCGTCTCATTATGAACTCAGCGCTTTAAGTGCCGCTTGGCTATCGCTGAGAATGTTGATAGTTTCTCCGTGAGAATTCTTATCTATGATCTCCTTTGCACTTACGATTATTGCGTACGCTTGGAAAACTGTAGGGTAATGGCCCCATGCTTACAACAATATCGTAACCTTTGGTATGTATTCTTGCACCCGTTCCTGATATCAGCTTTGATCCATCAGTAAACCAGTTTTGACGTTTACTATCTAGTTTGGAGCCATCTTTCCATTCCTCCCGTAACGGGAAGTATATATTATAGTTTCTTTTGAATATTCGAACAGTAAAAATGTTGTCAGCACACATTTCTAGAATCCTGTCGAGATTTTTATTAATATCCATTTTTGTGTGAACAAATATGACTCAATATTTGGAAACCACTCGTTACTATTTTGTGGACGATAGAGTGATTTCCTAGCTTCTATCTCTATTAACACGTGTAGAGGTTTCAGATTTAGTATAACCTTCATTGCTGCCGTCGGTGATGTTCTAAAGGCGCCTGATATGGACATACATGCCAATCGTGGTAATTTCGCTAGCTCATTTTTACAGGTGTCAAGCTTAGTTCGTGGCCACCATACAATGCTTCCATACGTCAGCATTGGTGCCACTATGGTATCGTATATCCACCTCATCACTGTTGGCTTTAATCACCATGTTCTGCCATATGCCGATCGACACATAGCAAAGACTCTTATTGCCCTTTTAATTGTCATGTCAACATGTAGTTTCCATGTGAGATTTTTATCCAGAATGACTCCGAGATATTTTACCTCTGATGACCACTGTATTTGAGATCCGAACAGTTTTAAAGATGTTAATCCTGCAAGATCTCTCTTCTTTGTAAACAGCATTGCTGTTGTTTTGCTCGGGTTTATTGATAGATGTTGTATGTTACACCATTGTTCAATAGTTCCCAGTGCCTTTTGTGCTACACTAATTGTTGTACCCACAAATTTTCCGTTTACTAGTGTAACTAGGTCATCGGTGTATCTTATTGTTTTATATGGGACAATATTTAGCTTAGTAAGAATTGAATCCACAACAAGGCTCCACAGTAAAGGAGAGAGCACTCCACCCTGTGGGCATCCTTTGATTGTAGTTATCTTCATTTCCTCTCCTAGTAGTTTTGATGTAACAATTCTACCCCTTAGCATATTTTGAAACCATTTACAAATGGTTGGTTCTATGCCGTGTCTTTTTGAGGCACTATCGATGTCTTCAAAGGTTGTGCGATCGAATGCCCGTTCTATGTCTATGAATATACCTACACACTTCTTTATTCTCCAATGCCATTTTAGCCTTTTTAACGACATGATGAAGTACTGTTTTATTCGACTTTCCCTGCTGATAGGCACATTGAAGTCTGTGAAGAGGAGTCCTTACTAGTGGGCTCTCCCTAATGTGTCTATCTAATATTGTTTCTAGTACTTTTAATAAAAAAGATGATAGACTTATTGGCTGAATGACTTTGGTTCTTCATAGTTATCTTTATCTGGTTTCGGTATGAATACTACCTTAACTAACCTCCATTGCTTCGGCGTATATCCGAATGCAATAGATGCTTTATATAGTCTGCTAATGTAAGAATTCAGTATCGGCAGTAATGAATATATACCTGTATATGTTCCAGAGTATAACAGTCTGGCTGGTGAGCACGGCCGATACATATAGGACGAGCTCACAGAGCACGCCCGGGGATATCCCGCCGGAGAGCACGCGCCACACGCCGGGACCAAACATCCCAGTCAAGAGTAGCACTATCCACATACCCTGTAAATGAAAATAATAAAAAATTAACCGCCATTAATACTTCGGATACAACGCCAAATTCTAGTTGTACCACTAGGCTTTAACTACAGTAGAGTTAATAAAATGTTTAAAACATTTTTTTTTTTAAGTTAACCGTAGTTGGTGTTGATGCTTACTCACATATTAACGTTATGCACGCAACTTGGTTGGTGTCATTTGCAATGTTAATTTTCTATGCGATTGGTTCTATCTACTAAAGTCGGGTCTCTAAGCTAAAAGTGCAAGTTCTTATGGTATTTTATAATATTGTATTTAGTAGGTAGATAGTAATAAATACTTACATTCATGGTAAAGTCATATCCCCAAGGTAGAAACATAACCCCAGTGTTATATTTCTCCCAATGTGTGAGGTAGAAGTTGATGAATACATTCCACAGCACAAAGAAAAATCGTATTGTACTCAACTGACTCCTGAAAAATAACATACATACTAAGTCTTCATAATTTTATACTAAATCTTTTTTTTTATCACTGGCGAATTAAAAAATTCAAGAATATGGAAAATTATTACTATGTATGGTTGTCACCACAATGCTGTTATGTCGGCACCGTTAAAACGAATTCGTCTATTTTATATATCCTTTTTTTTTTTTACTATTTTATATATCCTTTATTTTTTTTACTATTTTATATACTTTTTATTTTTTAGAATCACTAACGTAATCTTTAACGCACAGTGTAAGGGGACTACCTATCGAATATATTTTTAATTCGCTTTTGTAAAAGTCCAAAGTAATTTATATCTATAACCTTTTCCCGTAAAAAAAACCGGTACCAGTGTACCTACTACAACAGTGAGTAGGTTTATTTTACCTAACTAAACCTTTGTATTTTCAATTTCCAAATATTTATGTAGACTGACAGACAAGAGTGGAGCCACGAAGGACATTTTACTTATAGCCGAATATTACTAGAGACAATCAAAATAAGTAACCTAATACCTTCCA
Source organism: Monopis laevigella (assembly GCA_947458855.1). Lineage (NCBI taxonomy): Eukaryota > Metazoa > Arthropoda > Insecta > Lepidoptera > Tineidae > Monopis > Monopis laevigella. Next base: position 16,671,407 of record OX381587.1, read on the forward strand.
AATATGCTATAAAGACACGTGGACATGAGGACCGTAGAGTAGGAGTCCAGCCCATGATCAAACAGTTCACCCAGAGGTCCGCTGGTGCCGGTCCGCCGCGCTTGCTTGCCGTCAATGCCATCTGAAAGGATAACACCATAGGACGTTGCATATGACAAGAATCAAAACATCATACGTATGGTATTTTTCAGAGAATATCATCAACTCATTACTACCAATACATCCAATAATAATATGTTGGACATTTCTACCATCTTGTCCTGGTCATAAATTAAGCTTGTCCAGAATGAATAAAAATCATATCTATACTCAGTGGCATATTTACATATGGGCCATTGCCCAGGGCAGCCAATTTTAGGAGTGGCCCCGGCAGTGTCAAAAATAACACTCGATAAAAATAAAAGATATTAACCTTTTTTTTATATGTTGAACAATAAAGTCGCTTATGTCCTATTCCATCTATCTTTGTGCCAAATTTCATTAAATTCCGTTATGCCGTTTTTGTCTGTTTGAGTGGGATGTGAAAAAATAAGTGGCAACTATGGCGGTGGATTTGGGGCAGCCAGATATAAGTGGCCCAGGGCAATAATGAACCTAAATACGCGCCTTTCTATACTAATATTCTAAAGCTGAAGTGTTTGTTTGGTTGAAAGCGCAATCTCAGGAATTACTGGTTCGAATTGAAAAACATGTTAATGTTGGATAGTCCATTTATCGAGGAAGGCTATATAACATGCACGTTAACACGCACGCGCGCCAATAGTAGCGAACATTTATTGCTTTTGGGAGCTCCCGTTGCGTCCGCTGCGTAGCGGTTAAAGTTATGCAGGCGAAGTTGCGCGGGTCAGCTATTAAGTAAAACCACACCAATATTACAAACAATTACAAAAAACGTACTAATATTGTTATGCTATGAGTGGGAATCAAACCCACAACCTCCACCATGTCTCCGTGATCGCCGTACAACCACTAGACAGGCCATCATGTGCATTTGTTGGCCACAACGACAGAATCTTTGCTAGCAACAACGCGGCAACGGATTTTTAGTAATAAAAATGGGACTATCCGAAAGAAAAAAATCAACCTTAAAAGTTACTAAAAGTAATGTATTCTGATATCAGGATTGAGTTATCAACTTTTTTGTTTTAAGTTTTATGAAGTTCGGTAATGGGTAATAGATTTTTTTCAAGTTCCGTGTTGGACTCTCAATTTTAAGTGTCAGAGGGTTCAAATTATAAAAAAAATATTTACTTGAATATGGCATGTGATTTGTATTGACCTGTTAGTAAGAAGCCCTACAAAATCCATGAATGGTGTCGATCAATAATTTGTTTAACAGTATTGGTCGCTCTCACTATTCCGGTTAAATGATGTCGTTACGAAATGGGCGCGACAACGACGAATTTCATTTACGAGTCTATTTTAATGTCAAATCAAATCATGCCTGTGATAATAATAATATAATGCTAGCAATATGTTTATATACATCTAAAATTATAAGATGTATTACATCGAAAATATATAATTACAGGTAAAATGTAGTATTTCAATCCAAAACAAGTTTTATTATTATATCAATGGAACCGGTATAGCAAGTTGCAAAAAAGATGTAATACTTGTTGCCTAACAAATTGCGCGTCCGTCTTATCATCACAACACGCCACTAATGTTCGATATCAAAGGGCAGTAGAATATTCATTATTTAGGCCCGTTTTTATATATATTGATCAAACGGTTTTAAAATTTTAAAAAACACATGTGGAATTTGGAGTTAGAGTAGTTCCAGCAAAGTCTTTACATCATTCTATGAAGGATTTATAGCCTTCCAAGATCGGCTGTTGAAACTATCATGGAATGATAGAATAGAATGATGAAATGAAATGTAATGTTAGATATATAATTTTTAAAAATAATTAAAATTTCAATAATTTACAGGGTTAATGTACACCGAATCTGTGTTATCATTTAAAATTGTATGTAATGTAACAATGTGTATGTAAATGCAAATTAATAAATGGGTTTTTTCTTTTCAGATGACAGATATACCAAATATGGTTGGGCAGAGCGGGCTAAATATGGCGTTGATATAATAAAATGTCTTGTCTCCACAAGATGGACCCAGCACAGTGAATGCATGGATGGCTAAGAACAATTCCTTTCCTTTTATATTTTTATTAAAAGAAATAATAACGTTTCATTATTAGTTAGATATAAAAAAAATTCACTAAATATAAACACAGCATATTTTATTATTGTCTACTGTTACAGAAGTCCTGATAAAAAAACAATAGTTACTCTGACAATTCAGACATTTCTTATCATTCATTCACTTTTTGGTTCAAAGTTGATAACCTTGTACTGGCTAACATTCGTTTTATCTTTGATAGTCCTGCATTTTTTGCAAATTAGGAAGTGTTCTGGCCTTAAATTAATAAAATCTATAATCATAAACATACCAAAATTTCATACATAAGAATTAGACAGCAAGTATTAGAGAAATTTCTAGTACATGACATATAAAATGCAACATCTCTCTTATGATATGTTTGTGTGCTTATAACAGAGGAACTACCTATCCCATTCAGTTTTTTTCTATTCCAGATATGTTCTCTGGATAGATTATAGGATATTTATTGTTATGTTAGGTATTATAATGTGAGCTGTGTGTCCAAGCAAGCTAGTAATTGCTTAAAACATCATCAATTCAACTTAACTAAGATCTGCAGTAACCATTGCAATCCTGCATTTCTACAGGATCCTGCAAATCCAAAAAGCGGATTTACGGATCCCACAAGTAAAAAAATTGGCCCTAAAAATTTGGAATCAGAAGGCAGTATCTAACGCTAGCCTATGATTGAATACCCATTGTCCAACATACTAGCCGAGAGCAGCCTTAAAATATATTTGCAGTTCACTGAGAAGCAGGCTGAGAGATGATACTATAAACGCTATTTGCTTCTAAAGAGTGTATTTTCAAAGTTATCACCATAGGTTAGCCATAGCAAGACCAATCGTTAATCTGAACTTACTCTCAACAGCTTTATTGTATCCTTGGCATCAAAAACCGTCTTGCTAGTAATATACATAATTATATATTATTAAGGCCTTATTCATAAAAGCTTATTTAGTCCTTAAAAAACAAATTAGTTAAAACAGGTTTTGTATCTTTTACACATATTTATTTTTGTTGCTAAAAAAATTTTGTCAAATAATAAGAGACCTACTTTAACTAAAGTGTTCTTTAAGGACTCAATAAGTTTTTATGAATACCGGTGATAAACTTTATTACCATTTATATACTTATATAATTATGCTTATTTTTTTCAAATAAACATGATTTTTATTCTCAAAGTATTATAAGTAGTTTGAAGAATCTTTAACTAAAGTGTTCTTTAAGGACTCAATAAGTTTTTATCAATACTGGTGATAAACTTTATTAACATTTATATACTTATAAAACTAAGTTTATGCTTTTTTTTTCTTCAAATAAACATGATTTTTATTCTCAAAGTATTATAAGTAGTTTGAAGAATCTGTCAGTATTTTTATAAAACACTTTTTAAGGAGGTAGTGGCTGGGTCTTATATTTATTATAATTGTTAGGATAGTATATTAAAAAATTTAAACTTTTTACAGACTTTAAATATAATTATATTTAAAGTCTGTAAAAACATTGGGGATTCAATATTTTTTAAGCATGCATTTTTATAAATAAATATTTTTTTGCTATAATAGAATATATTTGAACTTTTAACTCCTCATTGGATGGACAGCACAACATAAAAATATTACAACATCAGGGTGGTTTAATAATTGGTAAGGTTAAAGGTAGATATTAATTATTTTCTTACCTAAAGTATAAGCTAAGAAGAGGTTAACAGCTGCAACGGTCCAAACCCATCTGGGTATAGACTCTTTGGTTACATCTTCTGTAACGCTATTGAATCCATAGTCATAGTATGTAAACAACAGGAAATTAACTACAGTCAACAGAAACCCAGTGAATGTTAATAGGTTAGGTGCCACCCATGTTGGACAAAACTGGAAACATGTTAGATTTATTAACAATTACAATAAAACATCACTACTACTTAACCAATGCAATTAGACAATTGTTGGAATACAGTCTCTCTATTTGCATACTGCAATTACCTCAGTATTATTTGCGCAGAATTTTATTATTCATAAATTTTATTATTGAAGGTTATCTAAATTTACTCACATATAACAAAGGTCTAATTGATTTTGGTCTTGTAGTAAAGATACTGTTATTATACAAAATACTTGACATGTACAGACAGTGGACAGCAAGGTAAAGTTACCACCTTTAAATTAAAGTTTAATTTATGTTTAAAAGTAATATCCACTTAGCTGTTCATCATACATATAGGTTAATAATATCCATACTGATATAATATATGGAGTGAAAGTGAATTAATAAGTTTGCATTAAATTTACAAACTAATGAATCTCCCAAAAACTACTCAAGAAAGGATATTGACTATTTGTCCATCATTGTGCCTTAACAAAATATAGTACACAGATCATTACTTAATTTAATGGTTATTTCATTAATTTTTAAATCAGTCTAAAAGTTAAGCTATTTTATTACCGGCTCTAAATTAAGAGTGCGAAGAAAGATATCTATAAATGCTTACTTGAACACACCAATTCCAAAATGGGTGCATAACATGTTTACTTAGTATACTAGTGTCTATACTTTTATACTGAAAAGATACACAAAAAAAAAAGTTAAATATCAGTACAAATAAAATACATTATAAAAGTAATTATTTATGTATAATGTTAAAATTATTTTTATTAGCCTGTTAGCCTTGAATATTTATTAGATACATACCTATAATCTATATAGAAACAAATAAGACTTTTAGTCAGAAATTAAAAGTACTTGCCTTATATCTTTCAAAACCTTTTAATTGCTCGTTACTTAAAACTCTTCCCATATTTATTTTGATTCCAATAACATTCGAAGATATTTATAATTAAGATCGGTAAGAATAATCGCAGTTTTAAAGAAATAATGAAACGAATTGAAAAATTCAGCGCTGTTCAACGCCGAATAAAATTTCAAATGATGATGGTTGATTGATGGTTGTCAATTTGTCAATCAACAACTGTCAAAATCGTAATGAGGTCCGATGTTACTTTTTAAGTTTTTGACTTAAAAATACTTGGTGCGATGTACGAGTATAGAGGATGTATTTATTTATAAATATAAGAAAGGCTTTATTATTCTTCTGTCAGGCGTGTTCCACTCCGCGCTTTAGATATGAAGCTACAAGTACCCGGCCGTACCCACGGATGGAATATATTTTTGAGGGGTGCCGCAGTGTTCTGCCCAAGGAACTTAATACTCTCTACGAGAGGTTCTGCCGCGCACCGGCCGAGTTGCACGTTTGTATGATACTCACGCGCCTCGTCGCGATATTTAATACGTAGTCGGCACTGAAAATATCGGGAATGGAATATTTCCACTGTTCCTGTCATATTAAAATCTTTTTAATTGAAAACTCCTTGGTTTTAAAAATCGAATACCATTTATTTATTTAAAAAAAGATTCTTGGTCTTGTCACAAGGACTTGTCAAACTTGTTTAGTCGTTGAGAAAATGGAATTGGCTCGAGAAAATTCAAGAGCTGGGTGATTGACAGATTGACGTTCAAAACGAAAGCTGCGTCTATTAATATTAAAATTAATTTATTTTAATTTTGTGTTAAAAAAGGATTATTTGGTTAGATAAATCTAGTTTTTAATGCTATACATTTGTATTTAAATAATATTTCATTAGTTTTCACTATTTTTTTTCCTTTTTAGTGTTTTGTTTTTTCTTTCATTTTCAGGTTTCATTATTTTGTATTAATATAATTTTTAATTATGGATTTTTCATTTTCGTCACCTAAGCCTCCAGACATATCGGTATTAAATTCTCCTAGTTCTCCTGCGGCCACATTCTGTTTCTTATAACGTGAGCGTTAGATTGTCAAACTAACGAATTCCGTTATTAGCGCTCTCTCCTCCAATCAGCGAAGGTTAAAAAACTACTCTGATTGGAGGAGAGCGCGCTAATAGCTGAAATCGTTATTTTGACAATCTAACGATCACGTTATAAGAAACAGAATGTGGCCGCTGGGGCCTTATTCCGAGTTTGCAACCGCTAATCACGACAAGACGTTGCGCAAACTATAAATATGGAAATATAAGCTCTATTCCAATGGATATATAGTATGTATTATTATAATGCAGCCATCTTGAAATACACGAATTCTTCGCAAGTTTGAACAAGTATGGAGCATTGGAATTTCAACTTTATAATTAACAGGATAGAACTTACATTTCAATACCCGTACTTTACGCAAAATGCGCGACGGTGAACGTGTCAAAACTCGGAATAAAGCCCCTGGAGCGTATGAATACGACTCGTCAAATAGTTCGATTATTGAAAATACTGCTTCTAATGATAATACCCCAAAACCCAAAAAAAATAAAAGGAGACATTCCAATAAACGACATAAAATAGACTGTATTAATCATGATAGTTCAAAGGAAGTTATAATTCCTCTCGGTCAACCTTCAAACAATTCTCAAAATGATTCATCTCAGACTTTGACACATCAGCCCATTCCACTATCATCTTCAATAGATAGCTCAAACTTAAAAAATATGTACAGCGACAGTGATAAAGGTCCGTACGTAGTTCATGTCCAAAAAAAAAATGAAGTTAATAACTCTGAAAATAATAATATTATTATTAATCCTATTATATTTGGAAAATTTATTCAAAAAAATTCTTTTCGTGGTATTATATCTGGCAGTATTGTCCGGATTGGTCGAAATAGAATAAAAATTTCTTTTATAAGGACGCAAACAACTTTGTAAATAATTCTTTAATAATGGAACAAGGTTATAATGTTTTCATTCCGTCCTTTTGCATTACTAAAATTGGAGTTATAAGGGTTCCTAGTAATATTGATGATTCTGATATTTTGTCTGACTCAATAATTCCTAATAGTCCATCAAAAATTATTAAAGTCAGAAGACTTAATTATAAAGTCTCCGTCAATGATTCTCTTGTATGGAAACCATCACAGTCTGTGGTGATAACTTTTGAAGGTCAAATTTTGCCTGAGTTTATATATTTATATTTTAATAAAATTAATGTCCAATTGTATCGATATCCAACAATTCAATGCTACTCATGTTATAGATTCGGACATACAAAAATAATTGTAGATCGAAGCCCCGTTGTTATAAATGTGGTCAAGACCACAATGGTGATTCTTGTGGACTTGATGAATCGGAGGCCTGTAGTTTGGTGTGCTCTGGTAATCACTTTGCTATCAACAGAAAGTGTCCAGAGTATAGTAGGCAGCAAAATATCAAATCTCGTATGTCACTAAACTCCATTTCATACATGGAAGCAAACAAATTAGAACCTCATTTAAATAAATCTTTTACTGAAACTGTAAAGAGTACATCATATAAAAAAACTATATTTTCTAAACCTAAACCTGTTAAACCCAATTTAATAAGGGTTATGACTTAGAATTTATAAACAAATGTTAAAAGATTGTTATGTTCCAAACTCTACAAACGGATGTGCCTTGTCTAATAACGTCGAAAATGAAACTGGAAAAAAATCTTCGGAATCTACAATTGAATCTCTTCTCCTTTTACTTATAGAATTAATTAAAAATAATAGTTTACCGACCAACGTTGAATTTATTTTAAATAATTTACTTTCTTCTTTTACTCATGGCTCAAGCCCAAACAAAAATATTACAATGGAATTGCCAGAGTCTTCAAAATAAGAAGACCGATTTATTATATTTGTGCAATAAATATTGCCCTTCTATTTTGGCTGTCTCGGAGACGCTTTAAGCCTCTTTCTCCTTTTGGCTTAAGTGGTTTTAACTGCGTCCGAGATGACAGACAAGATGGTAGGGCCGGCCCAGCTCTTTTTATATCAAACTCTCTCCCTTTTTCATTACTCTCTCTTCCTCATCATTCTGATAATGTTAATGTAGTTGGATGTATCGTTAATAACATTAGTATAATCTCTTTGTATATATCATCGCCTGACTCACAATCATTATTGTTTTTAAAAAGACTTTTTGAATTTTTAAAACCGCCTTTTATAATTTTAGGAGATTTTAATTATCACCACACGTTGTGGGGATCAATCTTCTGTGATAGTTTTGGGAACAAATTAGTGAACTTTTTAAACGATTTTAATTTATGTATTTTAAACGAAGGAAGTCCTACGCGTCGGACCTCTCCACTTCAAAATGTTAGTGCTGTTAATATATCATTATGTTCCAATGATAAAGCTAGCTTTTTATTATGGAATATTGAATCAATTTCTTATGGTAGTGACCATTTTCCCATATTAATAAATTCTCCAATTGCAATTTGTAATAATAGTTTGCCACCTTTATTAAAATATAAAATTTCAAATGTTTCTTCTGATGGTTGGGAAAATTATGGTTCTAAATTAAATAACAAAATTTCATCTTTGCCGGATGTTACAAATTCTAATTTCATTATGTGCTATGAGCATTTTCTTAAAAGTATAATAAGTGTGGCGGATGATTGTTTTTGTGTTAAATCGTCTCATAATAAGCAATTTTCATCTCCGTGGTGGGATGAAGAATGCTCAAGTATGATAAGACAAAGAAAAAATGCCGAAAAGAAATATTGTCAAAATATGACCATAGAAAATTATATGGAATATAAACATATATTAGCTAAATCTAGACGTTTTTTGAAAAAGAAAAAATTTGATAGTTGGCGTACATTTTGTGCTTCACTATCTCCTGATACTCCTTCATCTTTGGTGTGGCATAATATAAAAAGATTTAGATCTTCCCAGAATTATAAAATTAGTAATTTAACAGTTTATTCTACCTGGACAGAATCTTTTTATAATAAACTTACTCCTTGTTATGTTCCAAGTCTTGAAGAAAGTATCACATCTTTAAATCTCCCCTATATTTCATCTCATCCTTTAGATATTAAAAGAATTAAAAATAATTTTATCATCTGTAAAAGATTCTGCTCCTGGAACTAATGGTATTCCATATTCTTTTTTAGTTCATGCAAAAGATTCTAGTTTAGTACTTTTTAAAGATTTTAAATTTTATTTTTAATTCTGGAACAATTCCTCAAGATTGGAAAACTCAACTCATCATTCCAATTCTCAAGCCTGGTAAAGATTCATCTTCATCTTCTTCATATAGACCTATCGCGTTATCATCCGTTATGTGTAAACTGTTTGAGCATTTGATTAAAAATCGTTTGGAGCGGCAAATTGAAAGAACAAAAATATTAGGTAATTATCAATTTGGTTTTTGAAAGGCAAAAGGTACAATAGATAATCTAAGCATTTTTTCTACTGACATTAGATTAGCATTTTCCCGTAATGATATCTTTGTGCTGTTTTTTTGGATATTGAGGCTGCATACGATAATGTTATAATTCACATTTTAAATAAGAAGCTTTTAGATATTGGTATTTCTTCTAAATTAGCAGATATTATTAGTTGTCTATTTTGTCAGAGACAAGTAAAATTACGGTTACTTAATCAACCAGAAGGTAATTTGCCTAGAACTATCTGGAAAGGTTTGCCACAAGGTTCGGTTTTGAGTCCTATTTTGTTTAATATATATACTTTTGATTTAGATTCCCAGGTAAATTCTATGTGTCGCTCTTTACAATACGCTGATAATGTTATTTTATATACTAATTCTAAAATTCTAAAAGACTGTGAAAATAATTTGAATGAATCTTTGTTCCGATTAAATTACTGGTTAATCAATCATGGTCTTCAATTATCTTCAGCTAAATCTAATGTCGTTGTATTTTGTAGAAAGAGAATAATTCCATTAATCGACATAAAAATTAACAATTCTACAATAGTAACTAAACCATTTGTAAAATTTCTTGGTGTATATTTTGATTCCAAATTAAATGGCAATAAACATATTGAGTACATTGTTTTAAAATGTGAAAGAAATTTAAATATAATGCGTGTTTTATCCGGAACTTGGTGGGGTTCGCATCCATTTAGTCAACGCCTTTTATATTGCAATAGTTAGGAGCCATTTAGATTATGCCTCTTTTATTTTGGAACCATGTAGTAAATTAGCTATTAGAAAATTTGATAATATCCAATCTAAAGCTTTGCGCATAATTGTTGGGGCGATGAAGTCGTCTCCAATAAATGCCTTGCAGGTTGAATGTGCTGATCCTCCTTTAAAGAAGCGTCGTCAATATTTGTGTGATAAACTCTTTTTTAAATCTTTACAATTTTATACCGAAAGTTAAATTATTATCTGAATATATTTTTAAAAATAAATCTACTAAAAATTTTATGGATAAATAAGAAAGTTCTTCCAAGATTAGTTTATTCTTTTTCCAAATTTAAAAATATTAAATCTCCAATAGTCACAAACTCGTCTCTTCCGGTCTTTTCGAGTTCATTTGAATCACTAATTTTTGATCCGCAAATTATCTTTAATATAGGCATTAATAAGGAGTCACAAAATTGCAATGATATGTTTAATCATATTGTTGATCTTAAGTGGCCTAATTCTGATTTATTTTTTACAGACGGTTCAAAATTATCACCACAAGGTAGTGTAGGTTGGTCCATATTTCATCAAAATTCAGGCTCATCTTTTATTTACAAAAGTCCAAACGAATCGTCAGTATTTACTGGTGAATGTTTGGCTATCAAACACTGCATTTTCTTCATTTTAGAACATCAAATTAATGATAGTATTATATTTTCGGATTTATTAAGTTCACTGCAATCTTTAATTAGCAATCCATTTTCATCTAAACTTAGGTCAGAAATAATATGTGAAATTAAAGAGTTATTACATTGTTGTCATGTTAATCATCTTTCAATTGTTTTAGTTTATGTTCCTAGTGACTGTAGTATATATGGTAACGAAAAAGACGATTATTTTGCTAAACAAGCAGTTGCACATGGAAAATTGGACTACTATAAAAATTATACTTATGATCTTGTGGCTTTAGCCAAAATATATTTAGAAAAATCTTGGAATGATTTGAGGACAAAATCTTCCAAATTCAAGGGTTTTCATTTATTTTCTTTGCAGCCCACTGTTACCTTTAGGCCTTGGTTTGCTAAGTATAAAGTATTAAGCAAATCATCAACTTCATCATTGGCACGTATAAGGATTGGTCATTGTTGTATTCCTGTTCATTTAAATAAAATTAAAGTAAAAGAGTCTATTATGTGTGATTGTGGAGGAGGCATAGGTGATTTAGATCATTTATTTTTCAGTTGTAAACATTATCCATCATCACTTTACTATTTATTACCTTCTCGAAATATTCCTCTTCCATCTAAAATGAGCCTTTTATTATACATATTTGATTTCAATATAATATCTCTTATTTGTAAATATGTTAGTTATAATAATATTAAAGTTTAGTTTTTAGTTAAGATATTTAGTTCCTACCTACCTAGTTATGTATATTCGTATATAATAATATCAACTTAGATCCTATTTTAATTTATTTTTCTATGGATTAATTTATTTCTTTATTTAAACAGCAAATAGTTTTAATTGTTAATTCTGTGCATAGGCTTTCGTCAACATAAGCCCATTAAAGTGGAGTTTCGCTATTCACTACTCCACGGTATCTAGCTACTTAAGTTGTGTAGCATAAATTTGTCAATATTGTTACCAAAGTGACAGAAGGCCAAAATCAAGATTGAATTGAATTGAATTCAAGAGCGATGATTTATTATGACTTTCGAAGTGGTTTAACACAAAACAGTGTGTTGATCGGATGCTTTCTGCAATTGGTGATGAAGCCCCATCCAAAACCACAATTTATCGCTGGTTAACTGAATTTCAACGTGGACGTGTCAAGCTCGGTGATGATCCCCGTCAAGGTCGTCCAAAAACTGCAGTCACCCAAGAAAACGTTGATGCTGTGCGTAAGCTGATTGTGGAAGATCGACATGTGACATACCGCGAAATTCAGGCAACTTTAGACATTGGCATGAGTCAAATACAAATAATCTTGCATGAACAATTAGGTGTAAAAAAGTTGTTTTCCCGATGAATACCGCATTCGCTCTGTGAAGAGCAAAAAGCGGCTCGCGTTACTTGGTGCGTCAGAACTCTCGAAAGATTCCACGCAGGATCCTCAAATGCTGTATACAACATCGTATCAGGTGACGAATCCTGGATATACGAGTACGAACCCGAAACAAAAAATCAGTCACGAGTTTGGGTGTTCGAAAATGAGTTAAAGCCAACAAAAATTATGCGTTCACGGAGTGTTGCAAAAAAAATGGTAGCCACGTTTGCCTCCAAAACCGGCCATGTTGCGACTTTTCCTCTTGAGGGACAAAGAACGGTTAATGCAGAATGGTATGCTAGCATTTGTTTGCCACAGGTCGTTTCTGAACTCCGTAAAGAGAACTGCAATCGCTGCATCATTCTCCATCACGACAATGCGAGTTCTCACACCGCGCACAGAACAAAAGAGTTTTTGGAGCAAGAAAACATAGAATTATTAGACCATCCGCCGTACAGCCCCGACCTAAGCCCTAATGATTTCTATACTTTCCCTAAAATAAAGAATAAATTGCGTGGTCAGAGATTTTCATCACCTGAAAAAGCTGTGGACGCCTACAAAACGGCCATTTTGGAGACCCCAACTTCCGAATGGAATGGTTGCTTCAATGATTGGTTCCATCGTATGGAAAAATGTGTCAAATTTCGCGGAGAATACTTCGAAAAGCAATAAATACATTTTTAAATAGTAATGTTGTGTCACTTCCTTGATTCCCGAAATTTTCAGTGCCGCCCACGTATTAACTAAAATGAGGTCTAAAGCTTATTGGGCCACATTCGGTTTCGGTTGCTTAAATAATAGTAACAAGGATCCGGACCTTACGTTTTCCATACTTCCAAAGGACCTCAAAAGGTAAATAAATCCACGCCTACCACGGTTATTTTTAGACAGGTACACTAAAAATATATCAAAACGCGTGTCTAGTAGTCTGTTTGATAAGTAGTAATAGTTAGTGCACTACCATGAACTAACTATTACTAGAAATATTGTGCAGTTTTGATAAGTAGACAACATACATACTTGGTCGTACATACTTATTTATTTGCCCAATTAAGTACCTACCTACGTAGGTTGCTTAATAATAATATACTTTTACAGGCAATGTTTTTGTAAGTTTTTCTTTCAACTTAGTAGGTAGGTACACTCTGTTTCCTTTAAAGGTATTATTCGCACTTATATCATTCCACATAATCTACCTATACTACTTGTACCTACTATTATTTCTTTTGTGCCTATACACCGAAAAGCAATATTTAGTTTCATACACAATGTAGTGTGCCTTATGGCTTCCGTATCTCCTTAGGTTAAAATACCTATGCAGTAGACATCCTAAAATAAAATTGTTTTATGATCTACGTACTTACTACTAAGTACCTAACCTAGGTTTTGTTTAAAAGAAGACAACCCTAACGTAGTCAGAAAAGTAAAGAATGACGCGATAGAAAGAGAGGCAACTTTAGGTGAATATAAATGTAGGCCGTTAGCGCTGTGCGATCTGAACTGAGCTTCAGTGTTTCGGAGCAAGAGTCGCTATATATTCAATTGATCTTTCGGAGTGGAGCTTCTGTACTTGTACTATTATTACTTTTGTGGTTCTGTGAGATTTGCCTAATATCACAGGATATTATTATTATTCTGTGCTTAATATCAAAGTTATTCAAGTAGGTTCTTCTTCGATTTCGATTTTAATTTTAAAATTACTTAGGTTATATGATCGAAGTAAAATTAGGTCTTTTAAATTATAAATTAACAAACTCACTTTAGACAGTGCAGTCCTATTTGTTCATTTAGCTGAAAATACATGAACGTAGAATAATATACGAAAGTAGTTTAAGGGATAAAATCACTTAGTAGGGGAGCCCAGCGGCCACATTCTGTTTCATATAACGTGAGCGTTAGATTGTCAAAATAACGAATTCCGTTATTAGCGCTCAGTACTCCAATCAGTGAAGGTTAACAAAATACTCTGATTGGAGGAGAGCGCCTAATAACGGAAATCGTTATTTTGACAATCTAACGATCACGTTATAAGAAACAGAATGTGGCCGCAGGATGCTAAAGTTGCAGTTACTAAAGCGTCATGGGGACTTATTGGATTGTGAAGATTAGATCTACTTATTTGTTCAGTGATTAGGTCCTTAAAACAATCAAAAGTTTATGGTACAGATTAAAAAATGTAAAAAAACATTTAAATAGTCGAGCCCGTCAGACATTAATAGTGTATATGCGCAATGCCTTTCTGATAACCGAGAGATATTATTCTGACAATTAATTAGTGGGGGGTTGCCGTAAAACAGGGTAGAAAAAAAAAAGTTATTCGAGCGTGTCAGATAATCAGAGGGAATGTTAACTGAACTCAAGTGTCAAGTGTCCCATTATCTCCCTATATTATTTTCTGACTCGTACGAGTAACGCGCAAAATCGCCGCTTGGGCTCCCCTACCACTATACTCTGTTCACGTTAAGAAAGGTCCCCTGAAGTTTGACATTGACGATAAAACGCATTTTTTACTTTAATTGATAATGTCAGCGACGTTTCCAAAACGCATGAAAAAGGCGGTTACGCGTAAAATCGCCGTTTGGGCTCTTCTACCACTATACTCTGTTCACGTTAAGAAAGATCCCCTGAAGTTTTACATTGACGATGGAACCCATTTTTTACTTTGATTGATAATGTCAGCGACGTTTCCGAAACGCATGAAAAAGGCGGTTACGTTCTAAGTGAGTTTTGTTTAGACTAGTGATGTTCCAATAAAATTTGTTTAAAAACTTCTATTTATTTTTTTATGGATTCTTTTAATTTTTTCCCCTTTATTTTTAAATAGACTTATTTGTATAATAATGAATTTAAAATATAGCTTTTCTAAAAAAAAAAAAAAAATAGACAGATACAAAATTTTAACTTATAAATTTACAACAGATCAGCGGGGTGAGAATGAACTTTATTTAACACTTTCGCTTTCGTCAGTGGAATCGTTTTCGTCTTGTCTATGGTCAGAACTTGTATGAATAATATACGGAAGTGCTGTAATGCATCTTCAAAATTATTACGTTGATGATTTTTCGATTGAATTCTTCAAAGAAACAAATAATTGATATTCATCTCTTTTCTAAAGTTGAATCGAAAGAATTATGGTACAGTTTTAATAATTTACATGATCTGTCACAGCACTTCCGTATATTATTCATACAGGTTCTGGCCATAGACAAGACGAAAACGATTCCACTGACGAAAACGAAAGTGTTAAATAAAGTTCCTTCTCACCCCGCTGGAACAGACGAAAAATGTTTAAAATTTTTAACAATATATAAAGATTTTTGTAAAATATCTTTATATATTGTTGTAAAATAACTTTATATAAGGCACAGAGTTATAGGAAGCATCCTATCATATTTTTGAGCAAAAAAAAATTAATGTCCAAACCAAAAAACAACTTTTTTGCCTTTTGGGGGGCCTTCACCTATTGCATGACCTTTTGTAAACAATTCTTCAAAACTTTTTATAAATTTCTATACATTCCATTGCTTTCCGCCACTGATTTTAAGCCTTATGGCGCTTCCATATATTAATCTTACCTTCGTGTCGTGTTGCATTGCAACACTTGCAACCCATTTATCGATATTTGAAACGATATCCCATCCTTAATGTCATTTGTAATTTATGGTTTAATCAAAAAAGAAGACACAACCTTGCCTCTTAAGTGGATAAAAATGGATAAAATAACCAATTGCTATCTCTGTTTGGCTCATTAGCCATATGAGCCATATGAGTGAAAAGTTCATATATATTTTAATTTTATCCTTTTTGACCTTGCTTCTAGTTTTATTATTGTTCTGTGAAGAAAACCTTATATACAGGGTGTTTGGAAGGGAGCTGTACATACGCCTAGGGTAGAAACTAGGGATAGTCTGCTACCTACCCCCGCCCAATATATTGACCTTGGCCTCAAGGTTTTTTTTAATTAATTTTAATTTTTTTTTATTTTTTATTTGACTTTTTTGTGAATTTTTTACTAAAACTACCCGTAGGTCAAAATCTATCCATGCTAATGGTCTTGTTTTAATCGTTAGAGTCTTAGGGTCCTGCAAAAAAATCCTAATTTTACACCAGAAAATTGTGGAGAAGAAAAGTTATGGGGCCTGAAGTACCGTAGTAAGGTAAAGAAATAATTTTAAGGGCAACTTTCTATGGGGTTTAAAAAAAAACTAACAGGGTTGGAGTTCTTCTGATTTTTTTAAAACATCCTCAGTCCATGCCCTTTCTAACGATATGCTAAAAGTGTAATTATCACTTTTAGTTTTAAAGTTATTAATTAATTTTTGTATTAAAAATAATGTAGTAATGTTTAATAAAATAAAAAAATCTCACCTCTTTTTTTATTAATGCCACGTTAAGCTGTCGGTCCCGGCTTCACTATACCAACTAGTGAAACTGTTTATAGATGGGTTATTGAGTCTATTCAAAACATCGTGACGAGCTAGCCACTTCTTCGGTGTAGACTGTAGACTCATACCTTCGGCTACGACGAGGGGGGTTTAAAATCCCTTCCGCAGTACCCTGAGGCCATCTAGGGCCTAGACGCCCGAGACCGCCTAAACTCTAGGCGGTATCGGGCGTCGTAAGGCACCTGTGATGATATATATGTATGTTAATATAGACAAAAAAAAATTATACCAGTAGAAAAAATATGAGCCTGAAATGCTATATTATATAATTTTTTAAGACGTGTGCGTATATAAATAAATGAAGCATTAAAATTGAAGTAGGGTAATTGTATCATGATATGAATATAATCCTAAATGTATTTTGCATAAATAAGAATAATGTAAAAACTATTAGGTAGTTTATTGGAATCTTAATTTTACTTAAGGCTGTATTCTGAAAATCTAGAACTACAAAACTAAAAATGTTTGTTAAAGAAATTTACTCGATACTCACAGACAACTATTATTATGCAAATAGTAACTCTTTAACTTGAAATGTATGAAGAGATTAATATAGTCTCCCATATATTATTTCAATAAAAAATGTATTTATATTTTCCAAAACATGAAAATTTTGTACTTTTTAACATCTCTGCAAGCGACAAAACTACAACAATTTATAGTGGTAAAAAAAATAGATATCAATAGTTTATTATGTATTCTAAAAAAGTATAGAGAGATTTTTGCAAGTTTAATAGAAAATTATTAATTAAATAATTACAAAAACTTGCCAGACAGAAATATTCATACAAAATCCATGACAGACCGTCATTGTGCGGGCGATCCCGTCTGTGAAAGGTGGCTCCGCGCCGCTTTTTTCTATTTTACTATCGGAACACTAAATATTCACTGTTGGGAATTTTATAAGACAAGTACATATTTATTTTGATTATATTCTATGTTTTTACACCTTTTAACACGATTAACTACAGATTCAGCTAAAATAAATATGCAATTTTCACCAACTGTCACTGTCAGTATAACCTTACAAAAAAAAAAGACAGCCTGTCCGATGTAACTAAAACTACGCAACAGCTATTTATTTTGGTCGCTTTTATATTTTTAATAAAATGTATCGTCGGGCGCACATTATTTTACAATTTTTAAACATATTATATTAATTACCTGTTTATTTTAATTGTTTTTTTTTTAATAAAGTTTTTTTTTATATATGTCCAAAGCAAAGCTCAATAGGGTTCCATCCATTATCCAAAACTTTATTTTTATAAATGGCAGAGTAGTTGAACAATTTTATTATCTACCTAACATTTAAATACTAACATAATAATGTATGTCTTATTTTATAATCATTAATATTATTACAAAATCAAAGTTTTATTTTTATTTTAGCATGTGTGACTGTTTGTATCTAACTCATGACAAACATACAATATTTATAAATAGGGACCGATACGATGTAATTTCTATAGAATTAGACCGATTTACTATGGCCGGCCAAATGATGCTGTTACCAAATGGGCGGCGATAAAAAAGAACAATACGAAATAATAATAAATAATTTCTAGCATAGAATAATTCAAACTTAGAAACTGGCGGTCGGCAATTTCTAGAACATTGTTTGAATTATTTTACGCTAAGTATAAAACTAAAATACATATTGAAAATATTACGCTAAAAAATAATTATTATCATTCCACATGATTGGTGGAATGCCAGGTCTCTGAGTTTTCAACAAATTAACTGCTACTGCATTTTATAACTACCTACACCATGAAAGGAGACTACCGCCTCGATAATCGAAAAAATCAACGCCTAATCCAAACTATAACTAGCCACCGTTCTCTATAATCAATCTATATTTTTTGACGGATAATAAACCATGGTAACTACTAAAGTACGGATAGTTTATATGATATTTGTCGGTAAATCATTTTTCAGGTATTTATTGGTGAGACCACCTACTAAGTATGACAATACTTCTGTTAGACCGAGAGCTCGTGTCCAATACAACTATAATAGTAACCAATATTTATTTTTAAAATAGTGACAGCTGCTTTTATAAAATAATATTGCGTTTTTACAATATTTAAATAAAAAACATTTTCCAACGCTGAAAAGATTTTATTATTTATTTTTTACAATTTTATAGATATACCAGCGGCCACATTCTGTTTCTTATAACGCGAACGTCAGATTGTCAAAATAATAAATTTCGCTATTAGCGCGTTCTCCTCCAATCAGAGTAGTTGTTAACCTTTTCTGATTGGAGGAGAGCGCGCTAATAACAGAAATCGTTATTTTGACAATCTAACGCTTACGTTACAAGAAACAGAATAAGTAATTAAAGTTTATAAGAATTATTGATAAAAATGAATGTGTATGGGTGTAATATGCACGTCTGTGTGTGTTGTGTGTATGATGCGTGTGTGTAATGTATGAAGAGTATATTTTTGTAGGCTATGGTGTAAGAGTATGGTCAATTTTATGATAATATATTATGTTAGGTCAAAAAAACGATAGACTAATTATTGAGAATGGACATAGGTATAATATCTAGGTGATCAAAACCAGTAAACCGAAGATATTTTGTAAAATGTAAGAACGTGATACTTAACTTGCATAATTTAGTACGTGCAGATTTTAAATGTTATTTTTTGTTTCATATTTTCCTACGTATCTTTTTATATTTAAGACATGAGTCAGATAATTGATTTATATAATGTAGAGATTATGATTGCTTTGAATACCCTGAGTCTGGGTACCCTGAAGCCCTGTAGAAGTTATGTATATATATTTAAATGTATGTGTATCTAAGTTATTTTACTATAAAAAACTAATTTATTTAAAATAAAATATTTACCAATTAGGTAACTCCGGAATATTTTTAATGTAGATAGATGTGGTAAGTAGATTAAAGTGACGCAGACCCCAATCCTTAGTAATGTCAATTCATATGACAGCATTTTTTTAAACAAATACTTAGACTGGCTGAATTTGTCCAAAATAAAAAAAAAGTTTTGTTTAATATAAATTCTTAATTTATTACAAAGCGGAGTCTAGTAATAGTTACTCTTACCAATGTCTTATAATAAATTTAAACTGTTAAAATTTATATATTTAATAAAATGTACTGGTAATATCACACTTTGTAAGCATGTCTGGAAATTATAGTAATACATCAATTTTATTGAAACATTAAATCCCCGCATATAAAATTACATTTCTTGACTATTTCGACAATACATTACTCAAAATAAAATAGTAAGATTTCTAAAAATAGATATCTAAAATAATAAACTGTCACACTCCATACAATGAAATTTCAACAGAGTGACTTTTGGGCTCAACTGTCACATATACGAATTCCCCCTTAAGGGGGAATTCGTATATGTGACGTCATCACCTTCTGTCAGATTTCACTAAAAAATGTTTGAGATTATTTCTTCAATTTATTCTAACTGTGGACAGTTGAGCCCAAAAGTCACTCTGTTGAAATTTCATTATAATAGGAATCGACTGTGATCCCAAAAACACAGTGAAGTCTACAAATTCCAGGTCAGTACCACCTATCTTCACTGTGGCATTTATATTAGATACATTAGGCAACGTAAATTTCAGGCACTTAGTCTTCTTTGCATTTAAAACTAAATTATTTGCCGTGAACCATTTTGAAACCATTTCCAGAGTGTCATTTGCTGCCGATAATATATTATCTTTTCTTCTAACTTTAAAAAGTATGGATATATCATCAGCAAATAGCACTATCTGCGCCATCTCCTGTACCATACGTGGAAGATCATTGATGTATACTAGAAACAGGAATGGGCCTAAAATTGAACCCTTGAAAAGATGGGTATCTTTACAAGTGTACCCATCTTTTCAAGGGTTCTGGCGGATACACAACCATCAATATTAACAGCTTGAGTTCTATTAGAAAGGTAGGACTTTATTAGATTTAAAGCTAAATCGCGAATGCCATAAAATTCCAGCTTATCTAACAAAGTTTGATAGTCAACACAATCAAACGCTTTAGATAGATCACAGAAAACGTCAACGAGATCCTGAGAGTTTTCCCAAGCGTCAATTATTTCAGTAATCAATCTTGTACCGGCATTTGTTGTGTTTCTTTCTTTTGTGAACCCGTATTGTTGATCATGTAACAATTTATGAGTATTAAAATGACTTAACAGCTGACCAAGAAGTATTTTTTCTAATATTTCACTTAAGGCTGGCAGGACAGAAACAGGGCGATAATTATTTGCATCTGTCTTACAAACGGACTTGAATATGGGAACTATTTTACTATTTTTCATGAGGTCGGGAAAAATTCATTAAATTTAAAACACCATTAAAAATATCAGCGAGTACCGGTGCTATAGTAAGAATGATTGATTCGATAGCTTTAACAGATAGCCCCCATAAATCTTCAGTTTTTTTTATATTTAAAATTATTTTAGTATATCCTCATTTGTGACATGTTTAAAATTAAAATGAGATATAATTGGCATTTTAATATATCGCTTTAAAAAATCTTTAGCAGTACTAGCTGATGATTTAATACAGTTCGTGATTTGTAACGGAATATTAGTAAAGAATTCCTCGAATAACTCCGCAACTTGTTTTTTATCTATTATTTAATATCACATAGAAAAATTCGATATGAAATTCAATAATACAAAAAAAAAACTTAAGCATCCTAAATAAATGTTATAAATTTTACGAATAATCGAAATAATAATATTCAAAGCATAATTATTAGAAACAATATAAAAAATGCACAGTGCGTCTAATAATATGGCCAGGGACTGTAGTTGTTTATCGGTTCACATTTAGGATCAATTTGTTGGTATATCCAACAAATTGATCCTGGCACAGACTCAGTGTATATAGGTGAATTTTGGTTTTTCATAATCTTATTTGTATAATACCTATACATAGATCATGAAAATAAACTGTCTATTATATTCAGTGACGGATTAACCCTTAATCAAATTAAGCAATTGCCTAGGGCATCTCGTCTGAGGGGGCACCAGAAGCACAAAAAAAAATCCGTCCTTAGGACATCACGTCTCACTCTCACGTCACCAAAAAACACACCAAAAAAGTTTCTAGGACTAATTTGAATCTAGATCATAGATAAAAGATTCTAGATATTTTAGTCTTTCAGTAGATTCCACGTCGGATTTGACGCACATGGCACCAGCTCAGCGTAGTTATTCGTTATATAAAAGATGGGCAGCCAATAGAGCGATTTCTTACATTTATCGAGTTAGAAACGCATCACACAGGAGATGAACTGGCAAAGCAGATTCTTCAATACCTTGAAGAACATTGTCGATTAGATTTCTTAAATTGCAGAGCCTGTCTTATGACAATGCTTTAAATATGTGTGGGCATTACAATGGCATGCAGCAGAAGATTCTAGAGGCGAATCCGTTTGCAATATATATCCTATGCGCAGCATTCTCTCAATTTAGTAGGTCGAAGCGCCATAGATTGTTGCCTAGCAGCTGTATTTTTTTTTTCATTAGTTCAAAATCTATACAATTTTTTTTCTGGTTCAAACATAAGGTGGCGTATATTAAAAGATCATTTGCATAATGAAAGTGTTTTGAAATCTTTATCAGAAACGAGATGGGAAGCACACGCTAAAGCGACTACAGCTATTTTACAGACATATAATAAAATTATAGATGCATTAGACGTCATTTCTGTGGATGACATGCAAAAAGGAGAAACCAGAAGAAAAGCAGCTAATTTGTCAAATAAACTACGAGAATTGGAGTTCGTACTCATGTTGGTCATGTGGGACGAAATTTTGCAAACCTTCCGAAAAGTCAGCAAGGTATTACAAGACCCAGAAGTAACTTTAGAGACTGGCGCTAATCTCTTCAAATCACTTGTTAATTTTTTAGAAAAATTGCGGTGCGACTTTGATTCTTTAGAAGCCCGCGCAAAAGAAAAGCTACCAGATGTGGAATTCAAAGACGAAGAAAGAAAATGCCCAATAATGGTTCAGCTCCTGAAGTAAGTTTCAGCTCAAGAGAATAATTCAAAATAACATGTTATCATAGTGATGCTATATCATTGATAAATTAAATGCAGAGATATAAAGAGAGATGATATACAAAGAAACATCAGAAAAATTCTCATTATTGAATAAAATACCCGATGCTGATAAAATTATGTGTCCCGATCTAATTGCAGAATACAGTCAGCACAGTATAAATCTGGTAAACATATATCCAGAAGACCTCAACACCGAATTAATAACAAAAATTCAACAGTTTCATTTATATATGTCATAAGTAAAATAAGTTCCAGACCCAGTGATTCGGCTCTCACAAGTTTACATCAAACTCACACACAATTATATAAAATAATACATGATAATAAGATTGAATCAGCTTTCCCTAATGTGGAAACAGCCCTGCGTATATTTTTATCGCTTATGATTACAAATTGCTCAGCAAAACGTTCTTTTTCTAAATTAAAAATATTAAAAAATGAAAAAAGGACAAAGATGATACAAGAAAGGCTCGATAATTTATCTATATTGTACATAGAGTCTGACATGTTAAAAACGTTAGACGTTAAGACTATCTTGCGTGAATTCAATGCTCGGAAAAGCCGCAAGGCGCATTTCAATAAATAAATAATGCATTTTTTTTGAAGTGGAGTAGGTGCGCCTACTCCACTTCTAAAGTTCGTTACATCTCATCATCTTATGTTAAAAAAAAATGTTTTTAGGTGGTAAAGGTTTAAAGACCGATTCTAGTTGACATACGGATAGGGGGGCCCACAGGCATGAATTGCTTAGGGCTCAAGTAGTCTTAATCCGTCACTGATTATATTACATTTAGCGACAAAATAAATAAATCTCATCTCTACTAGGCATACTAATCAGTCACATAAACTTTACACGGCGTGTTCATTTATTGGTACATCTACCCTATGTCACAGAAGAAATAATAGTACAAGTACCTATGTTAACATCATTTTCATTTCCAGGGTTTTGATAATACACACACCGGCTGAATTAACGGAACACAATTTTTTTTTTTGCTTTTTAATGGAGCACAGCATTTATGTCTATGTGATGGTATGGTAAGCATACCTATAAAGCCCATAAAAGGGACCGATTAATACATTGATGTTTACCAAAATTGATGCGGTTACGAAATGGTGTATCCGTTTCGTAACCCCACTCTGAAAGGAGACTACCATTCCGACAAAAGTAGCCTCCGTAAACCGTTGAACCCACAGACCGAAACATGACTAGGTCACTTGACGGTTTCTGCATCTGCATGGGCGTAATATAAAATGTATTGCATTACCTTGAAATGTTTAAAAATATTTTAATTTTATGTCCTTAGTATGATAACTTCATACTAAGGACAAATACAAGTATGTCTATTTATAAAAAAACAGAAGATAAAGTGTTCAATGGTGATATATAGGGAGCAGTAAGACTTCTTTCGAACGGTGACACTTTTTGCATTAATAACGAAGAAACTTTAAAAATGCTTAAAGAAAAACACCCAATTCCTCAATCACAAAATCTATGCCTCCTACCTGAAATTAGTGATGAAAATATTTTTGAAATGTGAAAAGTGAGAATGATGTATTAAATGCAATAACGTCTTTTCATCCTGGTTTAAGTAGTGGTTTTGATGGTCTATCACCTCAACATTTGAAAGATCTTATAAATCACTCTAACGGTTCATCGCTAATCATCTATTTAATGCTTTATATAAATTTTGTAATTTTGTTTTAAATGGGCAAATTAATAGTGAAATCAAACCTTTTTTTTTCGGCGCAAGTCTTATAGCCTTTAATAAAAGGACGGAGGCATAAGGGCTATTGCCATAGGATGTACGCTACGCAGATTAATATCTAAAATTGTTTCTGTTAGTTTATCTAAAATTCTCAAGGAAATTGTATTCCAATTCAATTTGGTTGTGGAATTCAATGCGGCGCAGAATTAATTGTTCATGCCACTATAACTTTTTTGGAAAATTCATCGGATTTTGAAGCTTTAGTCAAATTAGATCTTAAAAATGCATTCAACTCCACAATCCTAGATTCTATAAAAGAAACATTTCCAATAGCATATAACTATAATCATATAACATTAAAGCTATGGAAACCCATCTTACCTTTTCTATAATAATAATGTCTACGTCAGATTGCCAACAAGGGGATCCTTTAGGCCCCGCCCTCTTTAGTTTAGCCATCCATGACAAGATAATATCTTTATCGTCATCTTTAAATTTATGGTACTTGAATGATGACACAATAGCAGGTAAAGTAGATACTATTATTTCAGACCTTAATATTTTAATTACTAATTAAAAACAGGCCTTTATATAAATTCATCAAAATCCGAAATTTATTTTAACCCTAATCTACAACAACATGAAATCCATGATATGGCTAACACCATGAAGCTAAAAAAACGCGCGCGCGGACGAGCACGGTTTTTGCCTTCATAGCTAACACCTTTCAAAATTTACTTCCAAACTTAAAAACTTTAAACAATGAAAGTTGTTTTTTGTTAGGTGCTCCAATTTAAAAAAAAATCTCTTAGACCCTTAATGTTACAAAAACAACAAAAATTAGTTTTTTTTAAAACCAACTTTTGAACATCACTCCTCATGTGTCTTTGATTCTTCTTCGAAACTGCTTTAGCATGCCAAGATTAACTTATTTTCTCAGATCATGTCCTTTTTGGTTACGTACGGACATTCTTTATAACATGGATCAAAAAATTAAAACAAGCTTAGAAGAAATTTTAAATATTTAATTAAATATCGACTCATGGTTTCAAGCTACTTTACCTATTCGATTGGGTGGTTTGGGTTTAAGATGTTGTTCTGATGTAGCTCTCCCGGCATTTTTGGCTTCAATACACAAATGCAATCAATACTCTATTGGTAAAAGTTTTAATTCCGTCCATTTTGGACAAAGGAGTATGCTTTTTGAGTGAATCCAATAATGAATGGAGAAATAACACTAATTCAACAGACTTACCAATACATACAAATATTCAAAAATTTAAATAAAAAATTAAATAATTTCATAAACACACTCTCGAATACCGACAAAGCTAGAATGTTGGGAGCTCAATGTAAAGAATCAGGCGCTTGGCTTGAAGCACTTCCATTGCCTTCCTTGGCAACTTTACTAGACAGGAAAACCGTTAGAATAGCGGTGTCCCTCAGGATAGGCGCCCCAATTTGCCAACCTCATTACTGTATTTGTGGAGCCGCGGTCACACCATCCGGTCACCATGGTTTATCTTGCAGGCTGAGTGCTGGCCGTATATCGAGACACAATAACATAAACAATGTTATTAAACGATCCCTTGTTTCTGCTGGTATACCCAGCACTCTTAAACCTGTAGGCTTGGACCTCGACGATGGCAAGAGACCGGACGGTGTGACGATAGTCCCATGGTATAGAGGTCGAGCTCTAATCTGGGACGGGAATCTAATCCAAGTTATTCCCACGTCACTTCAAGATCCTCCGGTGCTGCAGCTTTGCTTGCCCAAAATAAAAATAAAAAAAATACAAGAAACATAGGTCCTCTTACGAATTTCTAGCGTTTTCGGTGGAAACCTTGGGACCATGGTCACCAGATGCAATAAAATTTGGTAGTAATCTTGGAAAACTTTTAATTGGTGCACTCTGGGCCATCGAGCAAGATCCTATTTTTTCCAACGAATATCGCTGGAAATTCAGAGGGGCTATGCTTTATGTACATTGGGCGCAGCTTCGGAGGATCTACAAGAAATTTTTAATTTATAATTTTTAAATATCAACATTGTAAATATCAAATTTTAGTTTTAATAAATAAATGAAGTATTAAAAGATTTTAAAAAAGAGTAATTTTATGTATAATAGGTATTCTCGGTATATTATTAATGATATTAGTAGGTAGTGCATTATTTTTGAGTTTTAATTTTTTTATTGGTATTTAGGTAAATGTTTTTTTTCATTCATATTACATGAGTAGTTTTTTTTCTTTTTAGATATCTGGTTTATTTATCTGGGTACATATACCTATAGTTAGAAATACTTACTAAACACAACGAT
This sequence comes from Monopis laevigella, assembly GCA_947458855.1. Lineage (NCBI taxonomy): Eukaryota > Metazoa > Arthropoda > Insecta > Lepidoptera > Tineidae > Monopis > Monopis laevigella. The sequence goes on from OX381587.1 coordinate 16,698,090, forward strand.
GGCCCTATTTCGTTTAGAACAATTTAAAGTAATAAAAATTGTATCTTTTACCTTACCTACAAACAATTATCATTCTGATTTATAGACAACGAAATTTTTCCACTTCAATAAATGGTATAAATCACTAGCCATGGTTGGGAATATGATAAAATTAAGTTATCATTAAATATAATCAGAATACCAAACAAAACAAACAACAGTAACAGCATATCGCAAACTTATGAGATAATTGGTAAAAGATTGTTTTCTTAAACGGGTGCGTTATTTGCTGCGATAATTTTAAGAATATCACGTTTTCAAAATTCTTAAAGTGAGTGCACTCGGGTGCATGTGTAGTGCTAAACATGTTGCTAAGAAAAACTTCTAATATTCCAAATCTTCGGATGAATTTAGCATTATATTCTACGTCTAAGGTAAGCTTTTGTTTTAAAAATTATTTTATTTTAATAACAAGGTATCTACTTATTGAATAATATATATATATATATATTGTATTATTAAGTAATGATTAAAATTATAATCTATTAATAATATATAACAAAAATAACGTTTTTTTTTAAATAATATGTATTAACAAAAGTTATTTTTTTAGAATTACATTTTTATAAATTCTCATATCAGGATATTCTTATATTGATTTTTTTATAGATAAAAGTGCTATGAAAAAATATCTGGTGGGACTCGAACCCTCAACTTAATGAAAAATTTCGTGAGTGGTGACTGGAATCTGGTTGGCTCAGTGGTTGAGTAGGTACCTTGCCGCCAAAGCGAGGTATATTAATAAAGTACCTACTTATTAATAGAAGGCAATGCGGAATATATATCCGTAATTTTAATTCAACAATATAGGTTACAAGTAGGTTATCTAATAGTTCAAGAACCTAATAGGTAATAGAGAAACAAGGACATACTCGTATATCAACATGGTATCTATTTATAATATATTTGTTATTATATCGGAAATACATTAAGTTATAATAAAGAAAGCCATTTAACTATGCTTCGCTACCACGTTAGTTCTTGGAGGTGGGTTTAAAACCTCTTCGCTGGGCGCGCCGTAAGGTACCTGTGATGATATATTTTTTTTATATCTAGGAATTTAAATACCATCACGGTGGGAGTACTAATGATGCTACAGACCTCTGTTTCTACTTCCGCATTTGCGGAAGTTTCGCACGCTTTTTTTACACACGTTTCTGTTTCTGCTTCCGCAACTTTAATAACAGAAATTTAGACGAGAAGTCGTCTTGGTATAGATATTATTAGCAGACACAATCGGTTTTCTTGGCCAAATTTACTTTAATAAATAAAAATTAATACTTTTAAAATAATATTTATATCACAGTATTTAAATTTCCGCATCCGGTTCTGTTTCCGTTTCTAATATTTTGACATCTGTTTCTGTTTCCGCTTCTGGTAAGTCATTTCCGTTGCATTACTAGTTACAGCCCCTGACTCCCCGGAAACCATGTAGACGCCCTCTAGTCTAAACATTCACATCTTTTTCTTCATGACTCACCCAAGGAAAATGACATCGCAGTGGGAATAAATTATTCCCACTGTTATTTAGATTCTACAATAAACTACTGCCCTGCTCACCGCAGTGTTTGGATATACTTAATAAATCATCTATAAACAGCATCACAAGTTGGTATAGTGAAACTGGGACCGACAGCTTAACTTGCTCTCCGAGTCACTATAGTGTAAATTATTCCCACTTCTATGTTATTTAGATTACATAATGAAATACTGCCCTGCTCGCCGCAGTAATTGGATATACTCAATAAATCATCTATAAACAGTTTCACAAGTTAGTATAGTGAAACTGGGACCGACAGCTTAACTTGTTCTCCGAAGCACTATAGTGGTGTAGTCAAAGAAATGTTCATGTATTTTTTTATTAAAAACTCATTGTTACTCGCCGTTATGCCTTAAAATGAGGGTTATTATTAACTGATGTTTGTTGCATTAAATACATTTATATGTATAAATAAAATATGTTAGATAATACTGTTACGTTATAAATAGAGAAACAAGCGTGTTGTTTCAATATTATTATCTTTGCATAAACAAAAAGTTAAAAGTATTATTATCTTCTCGTTAATAGTTCATTACGTAATAAATATTAGTTAAGATTTATTCACAAACATAGTTAATAATAACCCTCACTTTTAGGGTTACGTACGTTTTAATGAGAAATAAAAACTTTATTATAAAGTCTGTCTGTCTGTTGTCAAGACCGATCTCTAGAAAATAGGTTAAGTATAAAGTTAAAATTAGGAAAAGTTTTTTCTATACCTAATATTAAAATGTTTAAATTTTTTTCGATTATGTTTTGGGATTATTTACTAAAAAGCTGGCCATTGTATTTGTACGGAAGGCTAAGTGCGCAATTGCAATCGCACTGACCGCTTTTTTTCCTATATGGATAGGCAAATATTTTTATATTTTAGTTATTAAGTATTCGTCATTGTGGTAGACTCTACCTGTGGCTCTACATTTTTTTTTATTGAAGCACTGTATGTTGTTAACTGTATCCACCCCTACAAAGTATCTAAATTAGGTCGATCAATACATTGTTGATTTTAGCATTGATCGCTCCCACTATACCTGATAAATGAACCGGTTTAATAATTATAATTTGAATCTAAACTTTATTGTATTTAATTTGGAAAAGTTTTGTTTAGAATGTTTTATTATTAGGAATTTATTGTTCATTGTTTCTTATCATTAAGTACGACGTTATTAAAAAATATTTACATTGTTCGAAAAACAAAACTCATAGAAGGAAAATGTTTCATAAAAAAAAACTATACAATTATAATAATACTAATATTGCGACTAACAGCACGTGGCGCAATGAGGTTACTAACTAAATTGAAGATATAATAATAAATAAATAGAAAGACTATAGATTAAAAAAACTAAATCGGAAAAGCCCAGGCGAGTTTTCGCCCGTGTCGCTCTACTTCAAATTTTCTCTAACTGTGTTTACTATAGTTACTACTAACTATAGATAGGTTGATCCCTATCTATAGTTACTAGCGGCTATAGTAAACAGCAAAAACTTATGGTAGAGCAATGGGTTTATTGTCTACGGGCGATAACGCGTGCGACGCAGTTTTTACGTTACCTATTTATTTTTGCAATCTTATTTTAAATTCTACCTGAAGTAAGTAATATTAGATAAATAAAAACCTACTTACCTATTAAAGTTTTATCAAAATAATACATTTATCTTTAATTAGGCGAATAACATGATAAATTGGGTATTTCAAGGAATATTTCATTGATAAAAAGATAAGTGATTTGTTAAAAATGCGTGATAATTTATAATGTCGCGTGTTTATTTTTTCTACCAATAATAATAAAGTAATTAATAATAATAATATAAGAGAACATTTTATTTAGATACAATAATATAATATACTAGCTGTTGCCCACAACCTCGTTTGCGTGTTATTGTAAAACTTAAAAAAAAAAAAAAAATGTAGGACAATTTACACATATTAATTATTAAACAAAACTACAACCTCGTTTGCGTGTTATTGTAAAACAAAACTACAACCTCGTTTGCGTGTTATTGTAAAATAAAACTACAACCTCGTTTGCGTGTTATTGTAAAACAAAACTACAACCTCGTTTGCGTGTTATTGTAAAACAAAACTACAACCTCGTTTGCGTGTTATTGTAAAACAAAACTTCAACCTCGTTTGCGTGTTATTGTAAAACAAAACTACAACCTCGTTTGCGTGTTATTGTAAAACAAAACTACAACCTCGTTTGCGTGTTATTGTAAAACAAAACTACAACCTCGTTTGCGTGTTATTGTAAAACAAAACTACAACCTCGTTTGCGTGTTATTGTAAAACAAAACTACAACCTCGTTTGCGTGTTATTGTAAAACAAAACTACAACCTCGTTTGCGTGCTATTGTAAACAAAACTACAACCTCGTTTGCGTGTTATTGTAAAACAAAACTACAACCTCGTTTGCGTGTTATTGTAAAACAAAACTACAACCTCGTTTGCGTGTTATTGTAGAACAAAACTACAACCTCGTTTGCGTGTTATTGTAAAACAAAACTTCACTCATAGAGTTATTAGAAGTAAAACTAATAGAGGGCTGTGTATAAATAAGTAGATAACAAGCAATGACAAAATTCGTGAGGGCTGACTGGAACTGGCTCACTCAGCGGTTGAGCGCCTTGCCGCGATAGCGAGGTTCGTGGGTTCGAGTCTCGCCCACCAGGATTTTATTCATTGCAAATAATGAAAAAATTCTGTAAAACTACAAAAAATGTACCAAAGCTACCAGTACCATTACAGTTTTCAGTTATTATAAAACCCAACTTTTCGTAGAACACTTTTTTCTATCTGGTGTTTAAGACTTTTCCTAAGAGACCTTTAAAACACAAACACCTGTATATTTGAGCTTTCTGTAGGGATATAATATTTTATCTCCAGAGCTAATAGCTAATAAACAAAAACAAACGCATATAAATCGGTCCAGTAGTTTCTAAGTTATGCCAGTAGAAACAAACAAACAGACAGACACGAATTGTATATAAAAATATATAGATGATTTATAGTAGGTACAACTCGGCATTTTTTTTAACGAAATCAATGCACGTTTGCGACTCACGCACCACCTTAAAGGTTTCCGTTGGTGTGTAACATAATTATTGTAAATTAGTTATAAGTATTGTTGAATAATATAAAAAAAAAATAGCTGTAGATTTTGTTAATTAACATTTTTTAATTTTTTATAGAAAAAATAGGTATCATTAAAAGTTATCTAATAGATTATAAATTTGATACATTTTCGGAAACTAGATTTGTGTGCCGGTTGGAAAAGGTGCGACTCATTCTGTGCGATCCTGTGCTTTTCTAGTCTATTTTCTACCTGCACAGTTTCTATGATATACCTACGTGTTCCCATCTTCTATACTGTCCTCATCCTCTCCTCATTTTGTTGTGAGGGGTACCAACTAGTTATTATTTTGCTTAAATTATATTAGATATCATACTAGACGGCCTCAGGATACCCAGGGGTTTTTAATCCCACCTCGTCCTAGCCCATGGTATGAGTCTCCGCCTAACAGGTGGCTAGCTCGTCGCGATGTTTGGATAGACACAATAACCTATCTACGAATAGTTTCACAGGTTGGTATAGTGAATCTGGGACCGACAGCTTAACGTGCTCTTCGAGGCAGTGGTGTTGTTAAACAAATGTACCTACTATTATTTTACATTAAAAACTTATTGGTACACCGAGGTTTGAACCAGGGACCGTAATAAGTCGTTTTAAGTCTAAGGTCTAACCAACTCGGCCACCACTTAAAATTTCTGGCCTTTGCGGTGGAAACTTTAGACCCTTAGTCACCTGATGCTTTAGCATTATTTCAATTATAGGGAAAATTATTAATAGAAAAATTAGGAGACCGACGTGCTAAATATATTTTATATTCCAGAGGCTCAACCATGGGTGGGTTTGCGTATTGTAGCAACGTAACGTACTTGTAATAGGCCGCTTTATTTTTGGTAACAGGATTGAATAAAGCGATATATAGTATGAAGTAGCAAATGTATCGACACAGGTGACGTCCCATATGAGCTTACGGCCTCTCTGCCACGGCACCAGTGTCATACCATCAGGTCGCTTCCCATCCAATCTAGTTAAACAACTGGGTTCTAAAATAATGGGGAACTTTGCTGAAACAAGAGCTCGACGCACATTGTCGTTAAGGGTGTGGTGCCGAGACATCCTCCCTGCACTTCTATAGCAACTTAATCCTTGAGACCATTCGCTAAGACTTGCGCACCGCATATACACATGTGTTGTTGGCAGATGTCAGCACCTATACTTAAAGCGACCGCAATTCTTAAGATTGGTCATCTAGGAATGTTCTCAAAGAAGGACAGGGAAGTGTCTCTAACCATAGCCCTGATTCTATTAACGAAGCTGCTTTTATGCGTGCCCAATCAGCATTAAATGAAACTTGTAAAAGGTTGCTATGTATTTTTTAAATATTTATTATCTCCCATTGAGACTGTGAAGACAACTGTAACGGGGGTAGACTATCAGTTGTGGATTTATTTGCCTCCAAAGACTCTAAAAGATATGGAATCTCAGAATTTATACCTGAATTTGGTAAAATAGTCTCAAATACCGATCCCTCCAAATTTTATTCGGATTTACTTTCATTAATTTCTAATCCAATTTCTGAGAAAGTAGATTTAATTTTAATAAAATCAGAATGGACTGTGTAGATATCCCCACCCAATGTTCCATCATTTAGGTCATTAGGTCCCAAATATTCAATTCCGAGTTTAAAGTTGTTATTATTGGTTGTATACCAAATAATAAAGGGCCTAATAGGCCTCGTTGGATGCTTTAACCTGATTTTAAAATATGATCTTGATAAAAATGATTGCTAGTATATAAAATAACACTGAGATATAAAACGATATAGAAACGGAATGTGTTCTTTAACTTGATTTAATATTTGACCTTGTTTTAAACATTTGAATGCATTTTTGTCTATTTAAAAAATAATAATTGTGAATCCTTATTATTTATTATAAAATTTCTTGTAACGTGAATGGCACAAGAAAAGTACCCAATTTGATACATCGTAGAATATTTATTACTCATGTCTTGCCGAATATAATACATTAAATTTTGGCCACTAGACGCCTAAAAGTATTACTGATTGCTATTGGACGTAATCCTCCATTTTTTTTTAGTGAGAGCACATAATCAAATAAAGATTTTATATTTAGTAAAAAAAAATTAAGGGTTAGATCTTTATGTTATTTTACCCTCAATAAAATTTATATATTAACCAAAACCCACATTTTGCCTATTTTTTTCTAAAATCTTTAGAGTAATATTTTTCACCTTAAATGAAAATAATGAAGAGTTTTTTTTTATTATATTTTTAATTTGTCTAAGTATTTACTTATTGAGCATGAATTTTAAAGTTATTACGGTTGCATAAAAAATCTAATTCTGACATCAGACCTTCTTCTGCAGATTGAGAAGAAAGGTGTAATAATGAAACTACGCTGGTGGAGCAAGGAATGCTGGAAAAATATTAAACTATTCTTTCGACCACTGGTACGCTATTTTAAACTTTTAACAATAAATACACCAATTTATAATTCGCGCGGAAGACCACAATAACAAAAAATTATTTAAATGGGCCAATCAGAAGAATTAACTTGAATCAGCGTATAGTGGCCAATATAAAATTAATATTCCATCATGTCCTTAAAATATTATTTGGACCAAAGTTAATAAAACGCGTCGACTTTTGTACTTTTCTAGTACAAAAGTAGTAAGTAGTAGTAGTAGTAAAGTAGTAGTGAGGGCGTACAATTATGCACGTCTCACGTACACAATTTTTATAACAAACTGACACCCGTAAGTAACCACGTCCTGTCCAATGTTTTCGGAAATTTCTAAACGTATGAAAAACACCATTCGTATTTTATTTAATCTTCAAAACCGACTACTTGTCCTACATTAGCACATTCAATCAAACAACCGAACTTTTTGAGGGAGAGACAATGTGCCGGGTCCATCGCGTGGTTGGAAGGCAGGGGAATAAATTGCAGCGTTCCCGGATTGGAGACCGCGAAATAAGGTTAAAGGCATTGTGTTCACTACCCTCTCTACCCAACCAAATAGTACATATTACTATAGTTGCGGATCTATCTATACATAAATGTAATAATATATTCGTGTCGAAATGTACCCGTAACTCCTTACGATTAAAAATAAACAATACCTACCTAAGTAGAATGTAAGACTTATCGCGAAAAAAAACGCGCCCGCGCCGGACGGGCACGTTTTTTACCTAATATATTCATATTAATTTACCTACCTTTTTAAATATAAAATGATTGCGATAAGTCTTACATTCTACTTAGGTCTTTTTATTGGAATTCACATTGACAACGTCAATAATATTATTGACTGAATGTTTAATGAAAATAGGACAAAAACAAGGTCTAGTTCTCAAGAATTATTACTTCATACTTAAAAGATAACTTGTTTGTTTAACAAATAACCACTAGGATGTTATTTAATATTTTTATCAAATAAAAATGTAGATACCTAATAGATATTTTTTACCGCTTGCCGCGTGAATAGCAGCATGTACATATCTAATCAAGTCATTAAAATGATCATAATACTTAGATAATTCAAATTGTAAGCTAGGTACGTGGGAGGTATACCTATATTTAATTAATTTAAGCACATAGCAACATGAGTATTACCTAGTTACCACCCGCTAATCAGTTATTATCAGTGTTTTTATTGAACACTTCATGAAATTATGTCATAAGTAAAGTAGGTATAATTAATATAAAGTTATTTTCATACGATAACAAAATATATGGCAATATATTTGGTGATTCTTTACCTTTAATTTTATTATTAGGGGGATCTTCCGTTCATTATTAGGGATCTTCCGTTCATTATTAGGGATCTTCCGTTCATTATTTGGGCAATTATCTAACATATTTTTTTATATATATAGCTATTAAGTATATATGTAGAGGGAGAGAGGAAAACACTACATTTTACTAGGTCACTGGTTCATACCAGAGTTTTTGAGAGCAGAGCAAATGGGTTTTCAGATTAGAATTTTATGTAGCTATACATTTGTTAAAGTGCCTCGGGGAGCACGTTCAGCTATCGGACTTAGTTTCCGATAGCTGAACGTGAAAGTTTAGGTTTACGAAAAGCATCTAGGTGTGGTGGATCTAATTATTTTTATAAACAAAATATAAATACGAAAAACAATCAGAGATTAGGGATTGCTTTTTTTGGATTCCATTTGTTTTTAAAGAAAAATATAACCCTTATTGGATAACTTGTACAAAAAAAAAACTTTAGATCGATAACTTGAAAACCAGTTGAGATAGAAAGTTAAAGTAAAATTTTTAGTGAAATCTTACTATCATTGCAGTGTTCACGAACTGTTCACGTTTTGAAATCAAGAAAGGAAAGTTAAGATGGGAAGGGAAGGGATCTATAATAATAATATAATATATGGGAAGGGATAACTTTGGTTAAGGCTGATCGACCTGTTTCGTTATCGCCGCCCATACAGATGCATAAGCTGTCAAGTAACCTAGCCATTTTAGCATGTTTTAGTCTATGGGTTCTCCATTTTCAGGAGCCTAATGCGTCGATTTCTTGTCGAGGTGGTAGTCTCATTTGACGATTACGAAACGGGTAGTTAATTTGACGATAGAGCAGCGTGAGGCTATTAAAGTAGACCCGTAATACAAATTCGTCTTTGTCGCCGCACATTTCGTAACCACATCATTTAGCCGGCATAGTTGATGCAATCAATGCTATTTACCAACAATGTATTAATAGGCCCTATTTGTGGACTTTGAATATCTGCTTACCAACAGGTAGATCTAAAGTCACATGCCAATAAGTCATAGTAGCATATTCATGTAGCGCCTTAAATAGTATACTGTAGAAGCGGCTATGCCTATACAACATTTTTCTTGTTACAGCCAACCCGTATTATTGCCATCAGAAGAGAAGACCAATCAGTATGGGAGAGGAGGGCTCCATTCTCTCCGCACAATGTGAGGCAGTTTGTTCGTCAAGGTGTCAAGGTTATCGTGCAGCCTTCCAACCGAAGAGCTTATCCTATGCAGGTGAGTAAGAATTTTACGATTCCGGACTACTTGTTCAACAAGGTGTCAGTCAAGGGTAGTGTTTGTCCTGGTATTAAGATTCCCTAGGGGTAGTTGAGATTCTTGCAGCTATTTAATAAAACAGCATATTAGGTTCAGGTCCAGTCTAGAATTATTCAATTTTCGCAAGGGTAAGTCCTTGTAAAAGATCCCGTAGGGTAACTGTATTCAGTTCTCTCCAAAAAATCGTGCCTTCCAATTGAACAGCGGAAGCCCAAATGCAAAGTTAGCATGTTCTGTATTTAATATTTCATTCAATACTATATTGCCGTTCCGCATAAAATTTCCATTTCTTAGAATTCATAACGTAGTAGGTACTTTAGGAGACTCTGAATTTAAATAAAGAAATTAAATTGTCCTGAAATATGATTAGATAACAAGTAGGACCTACCACCTCGCACTTGACGATTTTTGCGTACGAGTATGGTGGAAATGTAAATACTTATTGCTCCTGTAATAACGTAATCTAATAATGGTCTGGGGTCTGATTCTACCAATTGGATAACAACTGCATAATATTTTTAAAAACCCATAGCTGGTCTAAATAAAATTTGACTAATATGCCTCTTATAATAACATTATTCTATATTATATATTTTTGTATTTCAGTCATACATAAATGCTGGCGCAGTCATTCAGGAAGATATTAGTGAAGCTAATGTGATTTTTGGAGTAAAACAGACGCCTATAGATCTGCTCATACCAAGCAAGACATATTGTTTCTTTTCCCATACAATTAAGGCCCAGGAAGCCAACATGCCGATGCTGGATGCTATACTAGCCAAGGTAGGTTAAAATACTTTCCCTAGTAAATAGTATCTAAATATATCGGCGTAAATAAATAAAAATGTAATCAAACGAAATTGATCTTACATATCATTATTATGATTGATTAAACTTCAAAATATTATAAATCAACTAAGAAGCAAGAAGCTACTTAAAATTTAATTTAATTCAGCCACACCAAGCTATGACGTTATTATTTTTCTCCTAGTAATAAAAAAACTTCGAGCTGGCTTATTGAAGTTAAATTTTATAGGATTAATATCCAAGTATATTATGCTAAGGAATGCCGCTATTTCTAATGCGTGCTAGTATATCATCATAGCATTTGTGTAAAGTTATTGTAGCTATCCTTATATCATTCTCGGAAGATTCATGTTTTCCCAACTCGGTTAATTAACATCTCAGGTTGCTATGGCTTAGGGTTTTTATTAGCTTCTTTGAGTGTCCTCTGAGCGGTATGGAATATAAAAATGTCATATATTTTCAGAACATCCGACTAATAGATTATGAGAAGCTGATGGATGACAAAGGAAACAGGGTCGTAGCATTCGGAAAATACGCCGGAGTAGCAGGAATGGTGAACATTCTACATGGACTTGGACTGAGGCTTCTGGCTCTCGGCCACCACACTCCGTTTATGGTAACTTAAATCATTTTGTAAAAAAAAACTACATGTAATATCCTTAATAAGGACTACTATAATATGTTTAAATAAGGGGTCTTCAAAATAAATATACCTTTAGAAATCGGTATCGGAAAACGTGATTGTGTATTTAACGAAGAAGAGGTTATTTAGCAAATAATATTTGCTGCAGAACTAACACATATAAATAATATTTTTTTAAGGCAATATAGCAGGAGCGCGTCCCGTGGTCTCTTAAAATATTGTACCTATCACCCGGCCAGAGTAACATATCTAAATACCTATAATATAAAATCGGATAAGTGGTTTTTAAAACCAGACTAACTAAAATTTCAACTTTTACAGCACATTGGACTGGCACATAACTATCGAAGCTCAAGCATGGCTCGGCAAGCTATTCGTGATGCAGGATACGAAGTCTCTCTTGGAATGATGCCCAAGTCTTTAGGACCTCTCACGTTTGTCTTCACTGGTTCAGGGAATGTTTCACAGGTGATTATTTTTTATGATTTTATAATTTATAATTAATAATAAAAAACTTCTATTCGCTTTTACCAACACTAATTAAAAATTATTTCTTATTTTACAGGGAAGTCAAGAAATATTCCAAGAATTACCTCATGAATATGTACCACCTGAAATGCTTAGGAAAGTTGCTGAACATGGAAGTAAGTTTATCTTTATCAATATCCTATGCCTTACATATGAAAATATGAACAGTTTTACTAAAGATATATTTTTTTAAATACAGGTCCAAATAAAATTTACGGTTGTGAAGTCCGTCGTCGTCACCATTTGGAAAGAAAGAATGGTGGAGGTTATGATCCGGTAGAATACGAAGAACATCCTGAACGCTACATCTCTACATTTGCCCAAAAGGTAATTTAAATTAAAATCAAAAACGGTCTTTAGACTCGGATTCTGGTGCAATTTAACCAACGTTAAATTGACATAAAGTTTAAACTATTTTTCATAAATAATCGAAGTTTATTATAGCAGTGTAACAATATTAAACAATTCTGACCTAAATTTAATTAATACTTGGTAAAAATCGAATTTAAATTCATTATAACCGCATTTCTCTTCAACTTCGCTTATTTTGTCTCTGACGAGTGGTTTAACTAGTACCACGCTTTCAGCAACTCGGCCTTTATATGTAAAAATTGAAACTTAATTATTAACGACTCTATTAAGAAATGTTTCAATAAAACCTTGTTTACTTCCTGATTTTTTTTACAAAATACATTTATAACCATGAAGTTTAAACTGGGTTTATTGAAACATCTGAATAGAGCAGTGTATGTAGAAGATTCAAACATTGTTTTTAACAATTTCAGATTGCTCCGTACACATCAGTTCTGGTAAATGGTATTTATTGGGCAGTAGACAGTCCAAAGTTATTAACGATCCCTGATGCAAAGCACCTTCTTCAACCTGCGGATACTCCGTGGTTACCTAGAAGTATAGGTGCTCCAGCTTTACCACATAGGTAAACTTTAACTGAAAATTATAGCAAATTTTGATCTTCCAATTAATATCTTTATATGCTCACTAAATTGGTTAGGATCTTTTAAAAACTTATTAATTAACCCCAATTAATATATATAATTGGTTAATCCTAATCAATTAATATTTTTTCTCAAAACTTCATTGTATTCAAAACATTAATCAACGATTGTTTTATCAGTTTTTAGTCAAAGATACTCATTATTCGTTTACTTCCACTTGCTTCAATTCGAGTAAGGCTTCCACTTGCTTCAATTCGAGTAACCAAGGAAATACAGATTCCTGTTTTTATCCACTTCCTTATTACTTTAGTGTAAGCTATATTGGAGTCATATACAATTCTTTGTTAACATGTTTGCGGTAGAAGTGGTAGGGCCGAAAATTAACTACTTCTTATAAATTTCAGAATGTTGGCCATTTGTGACATTTCTGCTGATCCCGGAGGTTCCATTGAGTTTATGAACGAATGTACAACTATCGATACACCATTCTGCCTCTATAATGCTGATAGAAACAAAGACACTAAAAGGTTAGATTTCTGTTATATTACTATTAATTTTGTAAGAAGAGATTCTTCCCAAACTTTTTGTTTTTTACAGTTAGAAAAGTCGGTCTTGATATTTAATTGACGTTATCTATTATCTCCAAGTGCATTTATCAATTACTTATTTCATTTGTTTACGTCTTCTTTTCTGTTGTGCCAATCAATGTAGCTAATACAATTATTATACACTTTCAGTTTCAAAGGTCCCGGAGTGTTAGTGTGTTCTATCGATAATATGCCCACGCAGCTTCCGCGAGAATCCACAGATTTCTTCGGAGATCTTCTGTTTCCTTATCAAGAAGACATTCTGAAGTCTGATGCCACAAAACCATTGGAAGAACAAGATATTTCACCAGTAGTTAAGGGAGTGAGTATTTTAAAATAATTGAAATAATCTACTTATTTGGATTTTCTTTTCGACAACTAATGAAATGGATATAATTAAAATTCTAAATAAGTAGTTATTTTACTTTCTAATGATACTAACCCAGATGATATTGCAATAAATGATTTTAATTCCAGGCTATCATTACCAGCAATGGAAAGTTAACACCGCCTTTTGAATATATTAACGAACTTCGGACTACAAATAAGTGAGTAATTATTTTATATATCAATACAACATGCAGTTCACCCTCTCGAATATGAAGTTATTTTCTTCTTGGGTTAGGTATTACGCACTATGATTTTTTTCTTTGAGAATACACTATTGTCACATATACGCATGTATATTTTATTTGTTTTGTTAACATATGTGTAGTTTGTATTTTTATTTTCTGCATTTGTCACTAAAGTATTATAACATGGTATTCATGTTGGTCTGTTTCTCGCAGTTTAGTTTTTAATTTTGTTAGTAGAGTCATTAGGGTTTACGTTGATGAGAGTGTAAGATTGTGGCTTATTTATAAGTGTTCTCGTTTGACATTATAGTCGGTCCCGCCACAAGGTTGAGGGGGCTCCGCAAGACAATCCTGTGCTTATCCTCGGAAGTGGACTGGTGTCCGCGCCGGTCGTCGAATACCTCTCCCGAGAGAAGAATATTGCTGTTACTGTTGGTAAGCATATTTTTTTAGTACCCAAAGCAAGTTATTCTTCTTCTTGTTTTAAGCACGCAAAATCGGTAATGGCCGTCTTTTTTATATTATAATATCATTCGTTACGACGCGGTGGGGAATTAAACCGCAGTGCTGGGTACCCGTAACGGGTAACGGGACTCGGGCGCCGTAAGCCATCTTGGATCGTACTTTATTTTCTTTTAAACTGTCGTTAGAAAAATAAATCTAAAATCAAGGACGCTATACCAAATACAATCACAACCAACCTAAATTTTTACATACGAATTTAAAGACGATAAAAATTATTATAAACTAAAAAATGCGCCATTATATAAGTTACGGACATCCATAAAAACTTTTAAATTTATATTTTTTTAAGTTACTTGAATTTTTAGCATGTAGGGTGGTTACACAACTAAAAAATAATTTAATAAAAATGTCAATGATAATAACTAAAACGGATCAGCCGTCGTCAATACGAATAATTATACCTATTATCATTCCAGCATCACAAATAAAAGAGGAAGCCGATCTTCTAGCAGAACGTTACGGTGTTCGCTCGGAGTACCTAGAAGCTAACGATGAATCTGCTCTTCGCACTTTGGTCTCCAACTCTAGGCTGGTCATATCTCTATTGCCTTACGACCTGCACGGAGTGGCTGCAAGAGCATGTTTGGCAGCAAGAGTTCATCTTGTGACTGCTTCTTATGTTACGCCTGCTGTGGAAGAACTTCATGAAAGGTATTTAATTATGTTATTAGGAATAAATTTTATGTAAGTTCGTTTATTTTTGGATAATATTACTTATATTTGTATTGCCAATCAATGCTATTTTTATATTATAATATCATTGGTGTCAATCTTAAGTTATTTAAATTTAAACGATAAGCGTCAAAGTGCAAACAATAAAGATTGTATTTCGAATAAATACAACTAATGTACCAATCTTTATATTAAGTATAGGATCATTAGATTTAGGCTAATACTTATTTAATACGTATTTAATGTTTTCATATAAAAAAATGTTGAAGCATTGTTTAGTTTTTTTTTAACGAAATGTGACTTCACACCCACTTGCAGTTAAGCGGTATGCAGAGTCTAAGAACTGTTACTTCTCATTCGAACATATCTAACTGATGCTTTAGCGAAAGGGCCGGATTCAGGGCCCTATGTCTGAAAGAAATTGTAATAACTCAATAATAAGCCTGAATAAACTGGATAAATTTTGTTCTATTAATATATTTAATAAATTATTTTATTATTTCAGTGCTAAGGACTTGGGATTGACATTCCTAAACGAAGTGGGCCTGGACCCTGGCATTGATCACTTGCTAGCTTTGGAATGTATTCACGACGTCCAGAGTCATGGGGGAAGAATTGATTCCTTCGTATCTTATTGTGGGGGTAAGACCCTTTTTTTCACAAAAACCAAAATATTAATCAAAATTTTATTGTGTACCTACTTGCTAGTAGAAACCCTGGGTGGGATTATGAAGTCCAACCGCTAAAATTATCATATTACATTTCGCTCGTCGTTATTTTATTTCTTTGATGGCAATGGCCTAACGCATTCCTCGTTTAAAGGTATAGGAACCAAATCAGGAAATAAATACAACCAGTTAGTGTCACTATTTTAAATGGTTAAGATTTATAGGTACAGGAACTAATAATAGAAAGTAGGTAATACTTTTTTTTGCATTAAAATATTTATTATATTTAGTACTTTTAAGTAGATTATTAATAATACAAACTATTGGCAAAAATAATTAAAGGAGTGACCAAAAAAAACAAGGTATTCTTGAAAAAGTGGGTACCCATAGCTATCCAGCGCGGAAACGCAGATATAGCTATGGATACTTTTTGTCCTAAAAGATACCCTGATTTAGGATCCCCGGTCACTCCTCTAAGTCTTTTATCCAAAGAAATAAAATAATCCAATGGTTTAAATTTTTTTATTTAGTTTTAGATTTTTTATCTTGAAAAGAGTGTAGATATTTTTAACAAGAGAAATGGTTTTTCACAACTGTTTCAACTATTCAATTCTGTTATTATAAATATATTTTTTTTAAATCTCATTTCTTACCTAGGCATAATCCAAAATAGGGATTATAATTAACCTGTGCGATGTATGGACAAAAAGAAAGGGATGCAACATGTAGTTAGTCTCACAAGGTTAGTTATTCTATCTCTTTCCCCTAGAGATCGCCTGGATAATAATATTTGGCTTTTTTTTTGGACCGAAATAATCATCAAAACTAGTATTTGTACCAAGTATATACTAAGAACGACTTCCTTTTCTTCAGGTCTGCCAGCTCCTGAATTCAGTGACAATGCTCTAAGATATAAATTTTCATGGAGTCCCCGTGGTGTGCTATTAAATACGATCTCCAGCGCGAAATATTTAAGTAAAGGACAGGTATGTTAAACTTCTGTATTTAGACGAAAAAAGTTTTCCGTTACACCATTTAAGAATAATTTTTATTTTATTTTAAGATCAATTTGATTTGTACAAAGAAATAATTTCATACAATAGCTCCACACTACTCAACTAGAGCTCACTCGTGCATAAAAATAACCCGCCGATTCACTTGCACGCTATTTTCAAACGAACGAGTTGGCATCAAATTAGAGTATATATTAGAAAAAAAAATCAATACAGAAACTTATGTTAATACTAATTTATAACATAGAACATACAATAAAAAATAACTACAACAACATAATATTATTTATTGTATGTACACCCTCAGCTTCTGCGTGGTGGCTTTACAGTGTACCACGCGCTGGTTTTCAGGGTGGACCGTAATTAGCCCGCAAAAGACAGGGAAAATAGTTTATTTTCTGTAACCGTAATCAGTGAAATGCGAGATTTCAATTTATAATTTTAATTCAATAATTCAGGTTGTAGAAGTAATGAGCGGCGGAGAACTGATGACATCTCCAAAAGAACTGGACTTTCTTCCAGGGTTCGCTTTCGAAGGTTTTCCAAATAGAGACAGCACCAAATACGGTAAACTGTATGGCATAGAAGACGCACATACTATCTTGCGTGGAACCATTAGGTACAAAGGTAAGCACGTAACGCGTAATAGATAAATGCGACAAATTCTTAATAGTTTATTGCGTACTATTAAGTTTCACCTTAACTATCAACCAAAATTCAAAAATAACACGAGCCAAAATAAAACTTTTGTGTGCGTACCTAAGTTTAAATCTAACATTAGCCGTAGAGAATTTTACCCAAAGTGAAAGAACTAATACAATAAAACTGGTTCAGGTTCAAATCTAACTACAACGAAACATATCTTTTCTTATTTTAAAATTATAGCTCGCTTAAAGTTCAAACCTTAACTTACCCAAAGTTACCCACACATTAGCTTACTCAATTAAGGTTTAATTATAATATCAGCCAAAGTTCAAAACCAGCCTCACTCAGACTTCAACCTCTGTAATAAACCAAAATCTCATACAAATACAGTTCAATCCATTTAAATTTAAACCTAACTTCACCAAATATTGAAACCTAACCTCACTCAAAATTACAGCCTAACCTAACAGTAACTTCATATCTTTTCACACAAAGTACAAACCTAACCTCAATGAAAGTCCAACCTAACCTAACCTAACCTCACTCAAAGTTCAAACTGAATGTTTAGTCCCAACCTCTCTTTTAACTATACAGGGTGAATTTAAAAGGATGTACTTTGGGCTAATATGAGGTTCTGCCGATCAAATCGAACAACTTTTCCCATGGAACCATGTGTCGCAAATGGAAAAAAATTTTGGCTTCCCCATACAAATTGGTCATTTTAACATTACTAGTTTGTATGGAGAAGGCAATTTTTTTTTTCATTTGCGGCACATGGTTCCATGGGAAAAGTTGTTCGTATTGATCAGTAGAACCACATATTAGCCCAAAGTACAACCTTTCAAAGTCACCATGTATACAGGCTGAATGTTTAAAGGCCAAATCCTAAACTACTAAGAATACCGAAAAAAGCTCAAAAGAGTCACGGGGCCGATTTTGATAAAAACTAAAACTGCATCATTAGATTTTTGAAAAAAATATTCTCCTAGCGAGGAATCGAACCGGTTGATTTTGAAAAAAAAAAGTCATGCAGTATTATTGCACCTGCATAGTGTTGCTTATAAATACTAAAACTGCATCATTAGATTTTTGAAAATTTTATTCTCCCAGCCGGGAGATTGCACCAGCTGTCGACTTTTTTTTTCAAAATCAACCAGTTTGATTCCCGGCTAGGAGAATAAATTTATCAAAAATGTAATGATGCAGTTTTAGTTTTTATCAAAATCGGCTCCGTGACTCCTTTGGACATTTTTCGATATTCCTTGTAGTTTAGGATTTGGCCTTGAAGATACACTTGAAAAATTCAACCTGTATATAGTTCAATCCAGACCTTATTTAAATGTAAACCTAACCTTACCAAATATTTAAACCTAACCTCAATTTTTTTTTGTTACCGAAATGGAAAGACTTTACGTCTACCCCTATAGTGGGGGTTATGTGGGACTCACCCTTGTCTTGGCTACTCAGAAGGAGAGGAAGGAAGGGCATACCCACAAAAACTACTCCGGTTGAGGACTTCTTGTCTAATAAGTTGTAGGGGTATAGGTATTGCGTGCGTTCGTCATAGACATTTCTATCCACGATGCACCCTCTTAATCGGTGTTCTTCGGTATTTATTTATGATCCAGCGCGGCAAATAGTCTGCGCATTCTGTACCCTCGTCGGCGGTGCATTGGTCAAGCATCGGTGTCCTCTTTTCTCTCCCTTTCAGAGGTTTCTTTCGTCATAATCACGTTTTGCAGAACGTGCTCAGGGCCTTCCAATTATTTTCGCTTTTTTTTTATCTTGTTTACGATACTCCTTAGCAAAAAAAAAGAAAAGAAAGAAAAGAAAGGAAGAAAGGTCTCCTCCGGTTATGTTGATTAGCTTCGCCCTTTGCACCCTCCATTTTCCGACATCGCAACTGTATGTTGTGCTGTATCGTCCGGTGTGCCACATTCCAGACAGGCCCAAGTAGGTTATCTACCGATCTTATGCAAGTGGCCGAAGCACCATGCCCGGTAATTACCTGCGTAAGCCATTAGGTCATCGGTCCATGCTCCCTGTTGAGCCATCCGTCCAATGCTGGTAGTATTGCCTCTATGGTACGAGTGACATAGGGAGAACCCTCTAGCATTTCCTTCCACTTTTCTCTTAGTCGTTTTCCGGCCAGCCTTTTCAGTCGCTCAAACTCGACTGGGTCAGGGTATACTTCCCGCGCTTTAACATCTGCTTTATATTCATATCACTCAGCCATCACACAGGCTTCGAGCTCCCATGGAGGTATAAAGGCGAGAAGGCACGATGCCGAGTGCGCCGTCGTTCTAAAAGCCCTGGTGATGCGCTGAGCGACCACTCTTTGCGGCCGCCGGAGTAGTCGCCTGGCAAGTCTCCCGAGGTATTCTTTAAAATCCCATCTTCGATCCAGGGTAGTCCCAGATATTTAATGTGCGGCTTAACCTGGATCGATCCTCTTCCGATTTTGATTTTTCACCCATACAGGAGCCAGTTTCTACCGCCAAAAACTATCCCCTCCGATTTGTTCAGGGCTACCTCCACGAATAATGAGGCTGGGACTGGTCCCAGCCTCCTTATTCGTTCGATAGTCACTCCTGTAGATATCTCGACCCTTCTTAGTGTCTCCCTCGGTTCTTTTCCTCGCACCGCCACCATAGTGTCATCAGCGTAACATATGGTGGTTATGCGAGGCAATTGGACTCCGCGTAGCATCCAGTCGAACCCGAGGTTCCACAAGAACCGCAAGTCATGTCCCGCGTTCTTCTTCGGAATACCTGCTCCACGCATAGGACCTTCCGCTCCCTGAGGTAGTTTTCTAGAATTTTGATGCGATACCGTGGTAGCGGAAGGCCTCTTTAATGATCGGGTAGGGTAGGGTTCCGAACGCGTTGGCGATATCCAAGGATACCGTCACTACTCCCTCTTTCATCCAGCGGCGTATTTAGTGAATATCAGTGATGTCAGGGCGGCAATAGTTGAAAATCCCGACCCGAAACCGAATTGCCTGTAATCTGTGGGCCAGGGTTGCCCAAGTGATCAGTAATCCAGCGGGCCCGAATTCCCTCCAGCATTTTTCAGGTTTCGTCGAGGAGTACCAGGGAGCGTTATCCTGAGGAGGAGTCGGAAGGGCGCTCTCTTATAAGGCACAGCCTTCCTTCTTTACATTGACTTGGGACCATCGCCTTCTCTGAGACAATCGTCAAATAGGTCCTTTAATCAGCTGCTTAGATGATTGAGAGCCAGCGCCAGTACCTTTCCCGGTACTCCGTCCAGGGGCTTTTTTTGCACGTCTTTAGTCGATCTACTGCTGAGGGAGCGGCCCTTCTGATCTCCTCGCTAATTTTATCGAGGTATCGTTTAAAGGCAATAAATGGCTGATTTGGATAACAATGCACTCCTAAGAGCGTGATGCTTCCCAACTCAGCCATTGCGTAGCCAGGTAGCCACGTCGGGTCTCGATAAGCGGGGTGTCACCTTCCATTTTGGTCACTATTGCGACGCTTCCGTCTGTTGCTCCCACCCAGTTTGTCTTGGGAGAGACTAAATATGGCTTTGCAACTACAGCCACATCTTACTCTGCTATATTCTGCATTAGCTAGTCTTTTGCCCAGCTAGAATGGTTCCCGTTCGTCTGGAGGATATTTAGATGTAATTGTGTCCACAACTAAATATTTCCATATTTAGTTGCCATTCTTTGTCCCTCCGTAGCCAGTTGAGTGGCAGAGGCTCGCTGCTGAGCAGTCTGCTCCTTTCCGTAGACCGGTGGGGGTAGACAGCGTTGTCCCTCCACAGTATGCTCGGCAGGTTTTACGCTGAATGACACTGCACAGAATGGACTTTTTTTCTTGCAGTCGGCCCTGCGATAGCCTGGGCGGCTGCATCTGAAGCATAGAGGTGCAAAAAACACACCAGTGTGTCCAGTGCCCATGCACCTATAACAGCGGATGCGGGGAGTTTCTCGCCCTATAACTTTGGCAGCGGACCATCTCACTAAGAGGCGCCCACCACACAGCGACTTAATGAGGACATTAGCCGCTGTGACCGGGCACAATGGACGAGCCAGCCCCATCGGATTGGGTGCCGATTGTGCCAGCCTTAATCTGGGAGGGTTCGCATCCCCAGTTTTGGCAATGGCACTCACAACCGCTTCCGGCGTAACAGACTCGTCTAGGCCAGCTATCCCAATGCGGCCGTTCGTGGGGCTTTGAGCATCTTGGGGGTCTCAGTCTTCTTAGTGGGTGCCGTCTGGTTGGTGTTCAAAGGCTTGCAAAGGGTGGCGGGTAGGTGTCAGTCCCGCTTTTGCAATCGCAAGCGCTTCTGGGAGAGTCTTCTCCGCCTCGTCAGTCGTAATAGTCCTCCGGGTGTTGTCCTCCTTTTTTTCTGCTGGAAAAGGCCGCTCGGAATTGTGCCCTAGCAGCCGCCACTCCCGTGTAGTCGGAGGCCTTCTTTTCTCTACAGGCAGTATTCATCTTCTGTATGGGAGAAGGCTCCTCATAGTTCTCCGTTTGTGGTAGCGGTCGAGTTTTTTTGCCCTTTCGAACTTCGTCCCTGGCTCAGGGAAGTCCGCTGCCGAATACTGATCCTCGCCCTTGGTGCCCATGTCCGAGTTATCCAATTCCTCCAGGCTTCCTCTTGCTTTCCTCATTTCAGTTAATTTACGTCACACACGCAAAAACCGTTTTATTTAGAAGAATTAACTTCACTAACGTAACCTAACATTTTCCAAAATTGAAACCTAACCTCACTGAAAGTAGAAACTTTACCCACACAAAAAAAAACATCCAGCCTTACTTAACGAATTAATCACTGAACAGAACTTCATATATTCTCACACAAAATACAAACCTCACGTCAATGAAAGTCCAAATCTATTCTCACTCAAAGTTCAAATCTAATATCACTGAATGTTTAGTCCCAACCTCTCATAGATCAAAGCTAGTTTTGGAAATTCAAAAGTAACCTCAATCAATGCCTAAACCTAACCTCATCATAATTCTGAACTACTATTTTACATACTTACAGATATCTAAAGTTTATACTTAGCCGCACTTAAATTTAAACCTAACCTCACCAAATGATGAAAACCAATGTCACTTAAAATTATAACCTAACTCAACAGTAGCTTCATATCTTCTATCACACAAAGTACAAACCTAACCTCAATGAAGGAAGAAAGGAGTGGAATCCTAACCTCACTCAAAGTTCAAATCCAATAACACTGAATGTTTAGTCCCAAAATCTCTTATAGCTTTATATATTGAAGGATACAGGATGGCTTACCTTACAAATCCCATTTTCTCCGTGGTAGTGGTTCTCCTAAATTTAGCGCTACCATTTATATTCGTCAGATGGGTATCTGCACTTCATTAGTGGTGTGGTGTTGTTTTTGGGAGGACAGTACAGGAAGGATTTAGAGCGTTACCACCACCGAGTTTAGGTTTTACAGACTTTAAATATTGCTTTTAGCAAGTACGATTACAGACGTAGTTACAGTATAAAGATTTTGATTAAAGTGGCAAAGTGAGTGAGTGAGTTAGGAGTGATTAAGAGGAAAATAGTTGTCATTTATAATTGATTATAACTATAGCTAACATATATAATAATTCAATCCAATCTTATTTAAATGTAAACCCAACCTCACTAACTTAACCTAACATCTTCAAAGTTGAAACCTAACCTCACTGAAAGTAGAAACTTTATTCGAATCGAATCCAAATCCAATAACACTGAATGTTTAGTCCCAACATATCTTATAACTTTATATATATATATAGTTCAATCCAGACCTTATTAATATGTAAACCTAATCTTTCCAATTATTTAAATCTAACCTCACTAACCTAACCTAACATCTTCCAAAGTTGAAACTTAGGTTAGGTTTCAAATTTGGAAGATGTAAACTGAAACTGAAACCCTAGCAGTAACTAGATATCTTCTCACACAAAGTACAAAGCCAACTCAATAAAAGTCCAAACCTAAACTCACTCCAAGTTCAAATCCAATGTCCGAAAAATTCAAATCCAAACCAAATATTGAAACCTAACTTCATTAACCTAACAATCTGTAAAGTTGAAACATATCCTCACTGAATGTAAAAACTTCTCATTGAAAGATAAAATCCAACCTCACTCTACTAATTTAACATATTTACTATCAAAAGTTTAAACTCACCCACACTTAAATTTAACCCTAACCTCACCAATTAATGAAAACTAATTAAACTCAAAATTATAACCTAACCTTAACAGTAACTTGATATCTTATCACACAAAGACTTAATATAGTGGCCCAGTCATAGAGAGCCGCTGCTTTAGGGTCAGTGTTTGAACAACTTTCCCCTATCCAACCAGGATAGGGGAAAAGTATACTCCAAGGTAATGGCAAATGGCGCTTTGCTAAACTTTCCGACTTTGATTTGGCTGCGTTGCCGACTGCATCAGCTGTCACCGACTCGTCTAGGCCTTGTCGCCTCGTAGGTCGCCTACGAGGTCAGCCATCCTTTTACAAAGCTGTCAGCCGCCCTTCCGCTATTTTCACCAGGCACCTCTATGATTCTAGCGCACCCGTATGTGCTCAAGCCTCACTTCTGTTCTAAGTTTGAGTGTGGCAGTGACCATGATGGAAGCTTAAGTAGCTTCGGCTTCCGGCTTCAGTGCCACTACGATAACGGTAGTACGGGGGACGGCTAGTTTTGGCGTAAATCTTTTGACTTTAGCGGTCGTCGGCGGAGAGGATTTGGTGCCCTTTTTCCCCTTCTTCACTATTTTACTCCAGCCATCCAGAAGAGTCGGTAGTACCTCTTGTTGATTGGAAGTTGAAGGTCGTTGATCCGTTTCCTTTCGCGGCGGGCGCCGGATTGGAGTAGGAGCATCTGGAATAAGCAAACTTGACTCACCTACTCGGGCACTAATAATATTTCCCATTGTTATGGTGGGGTCCCGCTTTATGTCTTCTTTTAGTACCAAACGTGCATACGCAAGCACAGCCGGAAGCTGGTCAGCGGTAAAAGGATGGTTCGCCTGGGAATTCAGTGCGGAGGCCATCGGTGCAGATACCGTCTGTGTAGCGATCGTCTGTGTGGGCGTTGGCGTATTTCTCTCAGAGAAAGCCGTTCTCAGTGCCTTTGTTTCCACCTGTGCTTGCGCTAGCTGTTCCCTCATACGCTTGTTGTTTGTTGCTCTAAATGCGCGCAATTCCGCGTCCTCGCATGATTCCTTGAAGTGGTCCATTGCCGACAATATGTCCCGGCAGGCTTGGTTCATTCGACCTCTCTCGTCTCCTCTTTTAATACTCCAGCAGCCTTTCGGACTATCTATGTAGTTTTTGTGCTCCTCTGGAGCAGCCATGATACTATTTTCCGTGCGCAGGTAACATTCGTCTTTAGTTTCCCTCTTCAGAGAGCCTCAACTTAGCCATGGCAGCCGCCATGCCTGCATAGTGGCTTCCTCCTTTCCCTCTGCGTACCATATTTACCTATAGTCTGGGTTCAGACTTTTCAGTGCAGGTAATATTAGGCCTCTTACTCCCCACCGGCTTAACATTCAGACCCTTTGAAGGCGCCTTTACAACTTTCTCAAAATCCTCGTCATCGGAGGAGCCGTCCAAATCATGTGAAAACCTCACTCAAAGTTTAAATCCAATAACACTGAATGTTTAGTCCCAACATATCTTATAACTTTATATAGTTCAATCCAGACCTTATTTAAATGTAAACCTTACCTTACCAAATAAAATATGTAAAACAAACCTCACTAACCAAACCTAACATCTTCCAAAATTGAAACCTAACCACAATGAAAGTCCAAACCTAACCTCATCAATATTCTAACCTACTATTTTACATCTAAAGTTAAAACTCAACCCCACTTAAATTTAACCCTAACCTCACCAAATGATGAAAACTAATTTCACTCAATAACCTAACCCCAACAGTAACTTGATATCTTCTCACACAAAGTACAAAACCCACCTCAATAAACGTCCTAACCTAACCTAACCTAACCTCACCAAATGATGAAAACTAATTTCACTCAATAACCTAACCCCAACAGTAACTTGATATCTTCTCACACAAAGTACAAAACCCACCTCAATAAACGTCCAAACCTAACATCATTCTAAGTTCAAATCCAATATCCGAAAAATTCTTATCCAAAGCAAATATTGAAACGTTATTTCATTAACCTAACCACCTATACAGTTAAAACCTAGCTTCTCTGAATGTAGAAACTTCCTATTAATACCATACATCATCCAAAGGTTATCATTCATAAATTTCAGTTAAAATACTTACTACTACTTACTTAAGATTTTACTTCTTTAGCTTATCTACAGTTCAAACCAGACCTAATTTAAATTTAAAAAAATACCAAATGATGAAACATAACCTCACTATAAGTTATAACCTAACTTTGTGTGAAAAGATAATAATAGTATGTCACACTATTAATATCTTTTCACACATGTCACACTATTATTATCTTTTCACACAGAGTACAAAACCTAACATAACCTAACCTAACTATAAAACCTAATAACCCAAGAGTAACTTCATATCTTCTGACACCAAGTCCAAACCTAACCTCACTCAAAGTTCAAATCAAATAACATTGAATGTTTAACCCCAACATATCTTATAACTTTACATACATACATATCATCACGGGTGCCTTACGGCGCCCGAGACCGCCTGGACGGCCCAGGGTACCCAGCGGAGGGTTTTTTTAATCCCACCTCGTCGTAGCCGATGGTATGAGTCTACACCGAACAAGTGGTTAGCTCGTCGCGATGTTTTGAATAGAATCAATAACCCATCTATAAACAGTTTCATAAGTTGGTATAGTGAAACCGGGACCGACAGTTTAACGTGCTCTCCGAGGCACTATAGTGGTGTTGTCAAACAAATGACATATTTTTTAAAATTAAAAACTCATTGGTACACACCGGGATTCGAACCTTAGTGTTTTTAAGTCCAAGGTCTAACCAACTCGGCCACCACGTATATAACGTATTATCTTTATTGATGGAGGTGCTCTGTAGATCATCTTTGCCGCTGTCGCTCTCGTCATCATTCATCCTATTTTTCAAAGATTCTAATAAAAATTGAGACCTAATGTTGATGAGATCCTTTTCCTCAAAAAACTGTTGCTTATATCTTGGACCCAACAATGAGCCAGGGTGAAGACTTTGCTATGATCCACGTCGAACCAACTCTTTAAATAATTTTCCAGCAGGACTTTCATTTCCATGATATCATTAATTTCATCATTGTAAATTTCTAGATAATTCTTTAAGGTTTTCACATGAGGTATTACTTCAGACACCGAAGAGCAACTTGAACTTATAATCTTGGCAATCTCTTCAAACGGCTTTAGCAATTCAATGCATTTTCCTAGTATTTTCCACTCCTCATTAGTCAAATTTTCGAAATTTACCGATGTTTCAGCCAGTTACAAAAAAACAGCTCGTTTTTGTTGGAAAAGGCGATATATCATATAGTATGTGAAATTCCATCTGGTACATATGTCTTGGACAAGCTGGTGATCTGATAAATTTAGTTCTTGCTGCAAACCATAAAGTTTTGACTGAGCTTGATTAGAGTGATTAAAGTGTGTCACAATTCGTCTCGATTTTACAAGTATTTGTGCCATGGTATTATGTTTCAAAGCAGTATTGATTGCCAGTTGAAGAGTATGTATTAAACAAGGTACTCCCTTAAAAACTGAATCGTCGATTGCCTTTGTCATATTTCTACCGTTATCTCGAACAACGGCGTGAATTTTGGTGATATCTATATTCCACAAAGTTGGAATTTCTTCTAAACAGTTTTTAATATTATTGGCGGTGTGTGTTTCAAAATATTTCATTTGCAATACTGCGTGATGATATTTGGAACTATCGTCCAACCAGTGAGCTGTAAAATTCAAAAAACATTCTTTGTTGCTAATGATTGTCCACATATCAGTAATAACAACTGAAATTGCAGCTGCACTCATCACTCCTCCTCGTATTTCAGATTTAGTCTCTTCATAAAGTTGACGAATGATGTTCTCTGTGAAATACTTTCTGCCTGATATGTTATATTTTTGGTTTAAGTTTTCTCATCAAGTTTCTAAAGCCAGTATTTTCGACAATTGACAACAGCTGGTTGTCAAGTGCAATCATCTCACCTATCGCAATATTGATGTCTCTTGATCTTGAGTCTTCACGTGACCATTGTATAGCAAAACTATCTTCAATTTTTTGACATAAACTGACCTCTGATGAGACTGAAGTTGGCGGAGTAGGCACTGTTGTAGCAAGTTCTTCTGCTTGGATTTGCGACTGAAAGGAATCGTCTGTGGTCGAACATTTGATAGCAGAACCTAACTGAGGTATCAGGGTTGGATGTCGGTATTTAATATGGTTGTTTATACTTGTAGTATTTGCTGTTTTTCCCTGCCCACCTCGAGAAATTATCATTTGGTATTGGTTGCACTAAAAAAACATATACACGAGAAACTATAAAAACATCCATATACGAGATTTTCTTTTCGGCTTCTTTACAACGACTAATCGGCTAGTCGGCCAAAGTCATAATCGGCACATCTCTACTAGTTTTATTATTAGCGCAGATCTTTTGACTTAAGCGGCCAACGGCGGAGTGGATTTGGTGACTTTCTTCTTCTTCACTTTTAACTCCATTCGTCCAGGAGTGTCGGGGGTGATTCTTGTTGGGTAGAATCCGCTTGTTGATTGTTTGTGGATTGTTGTAGGCCGGCTGGTTGAAAGTTGCCGTGCGCTGCGCCGTTATCGGAAGTGGCAGTTGTTGTCGCCTTTCGGTGTTATTGGAGGGGGCTTTAGTCCCTCTTGCGATCACCCAAAATATAAATCTAACCTGACGTAAATTTACCAAAAAAAATTAAATTAAATAATCTTCCTTAACAATTTTTTAGTTTAAATACACTTATTTTAAGATTTTACTACTATACCTCATCTACAGTTTACAATACAGACCTCATTTAAATTTAAACCCAACTTCACCAAATGATGAATCCTAACCTTAGTAAAAATTATAACCTAACCTAACAGTGATATAATATTATTATCATTTCACACAAAGTACAAACCTCACATAAATAAAAGTCCAAACCTAACCACGCTCAAAATTGCAGTCTAATATGCCAATATCACTGAATGTTTAGTCCCAACCTCTATTATAGCTCAAACCTAGTTTTGAAAATTCAAATGTAACCTCAAGCAATGCGCAAACCTCAAAAATCTAACCTACTATTTTATTAAACTGACCTTTTAACTAAATTTAAACCTAGCCTTACAACATATTTAAAACAAAAATCACTAACCTAACCTAACACCCTCTAAAGATGAAACCTAACCTCAAAGTTTTTACTTTCAAGTAAAAACTTTATTTCACCGAAATATCAAATTAATCCTCACTCAACGTTTAAATATCCTTCTCCAAAAGTCACACCATATTATATCACCCAAAGTTAAAACCCAACCTGACTTAAATGTAAATATTACCTTGCCAAAATTTCAGTTGAAATAAACTAACTTTAAGATTTTACTACTTTTCCTCATCTACTGTTCAATCCAGACCTCATTTATATTTAAACCTAATTTCACAAAATGTTGAAACCTAACCTTAATTAATATTAAAACCTAACCTAACCTAACAGTAACTTCATATCTTCTCACACAAAATACCAAACCTGCTACACCAAACCTGCAACAAAGTCCAAATCTAAACTCACTCAAAGTTCAAATCTAATATTACTAAATGTTTAGTCCCAACCTCTTATAGCTCAATGCTAGTTTTGGAAATTCAAAAGTAACCTCAATCAATGCCCAAACTTAACCTCATCAAAATTCAAACCTACTATTTTACATACTTACTATGTAATATAGTTTAAAGTTTAGTTAAACTCAGTCGCACTTAAATTTAAACCTAACCTCACCAAAGATCAAAACTAATTTCACTCAAAATTATAACCTAACCCAACAGTAACCTCATTCTCACACAAAGTACAAACCTAACCTCGAGTCGAGATTTTAAAGAAGAAATAGAGGTCTAATAAAGAAGAGCAAAAAATTTAGATTTTTACAACTTTATTGCTGAGGCTTTTTTTTATTTAAATTCATATTTTTAATCATACTTATATCGAAAAAATATTATTTTCTTTAAAAAAGAACACCTTATTACACCTTTCAAAATTACATAAAATAAATGCTTAAAATAAAATGTAAAAATAAATAAACAGTTTTTAGCGTTTTCTTGATAATTTTGACCATTCTAAAAAAATGTCGAAACGAAAGTTTTAGATATATTAATTATCTAAAAGTTTTTCCGATAGAATGCATATTTTATTCACAAACTGTAAAAAACAGTATCCAACCGTCAAACTTCTCCTCTTCCGAAACTATTACTGAATAATCTTGAATTTCCTTAAATTACTTTATTTTATCCTAAATTTTTCGACCTACATATTGCTAAGAATTTATTTTGTTTAAATAATATTAGCCCTGATCTAATTACCCAAAGTTCAAATATGACATCACTCAAATAAAATCTTACTCAAGTTCCAAAAAGACTTATCGAAATCCAAACCTCATCCAAAGTCCAAATTCAATACTTAAATTTTAAACATCAAGTTATTACCTACTAGATAGACTTAAATTTAAACCTAACCTCACAAAAAGAAAACCCGACTTCGAACACAGTTTTAAAGGTTAGCTTTTAGATAATGCCTACAACATTAAGTTTGTACTTAACTTTCGTTTTCTATGCAATAAAGTGTTTAAATAAATAAACATTCTTACCCAAAGCTAACCTAATGTAATTTTAAATCTTACCTCGTTTAAATTTCAAACCTAACGTAAATTAAAATTCAATTCTCCTCACCCAAAGTTCAAACCTAACCTCCCTGAAAGTTTAAACCTAACCTTAGTCAAAGTTCAAACCTTTTCACACAAAGGTAAAACAGCTTTAATAATAATTATAAAAAAAATAAATTAAAAACTATCAATAATTTAATAATCACAAATAATTAATTTATCTGTTTATAATAATTAATCTGACTTAAAATTTAAACCTCACAAACCAAACTTCAATCCTAAACCTAAACTATACAATAATAATAAATGCACTTTTACTTCATCTACACAACAGACATAACCCGACATAAATTTCATATCTAACTTTATCCAAAGTTCAAACTTAACCTTACTTAAAGTTTAAACCTAACCTCACTTAAAGTTTAAACCTAACCTCACTTAAATCCTAACTATTCTAACAAACTTAACAATTTAACAATTCGTAATGAAAATTTACATTATTTAGGTACAAACTTATGGAAGAAAAAAGTAATTGTTTTTCGTCGGTCCACAGGTTTTGCAGAAACAATAAAAGCTATGCAGTTGTTTGGTTTTGTGGACCCGAACCCGCATCCTTCTCTACATCCAGATGGTCCTGATCTCACATGGGTAATCTTTACAAATATGTTATTTCTCAATAGCAACGTAAATGTATAGGTAGAAATGGTAAACGTGGGTAAGGCAAAAATAATAAGAGAAAAATAGTACTCACCTATAATTTTGATAAAATCTCTTCACTATTTGAAAAACAGGTTAACCAGACGTCATACACCTACTTGTAGTATATGATGTCTCAACACACTTCACATATACAAAAAAAATATACTACTACGCGCTCTAGTAAGAATAAGTTGTATCTATTAGTAGTAGTATTCTTTTTCCCGAAGGAAAGGCAAAGAGCATGTGCCCATACAGTTGTATCTATTAGACTGTCAACTGGTGACATAATTTTTTTTTTTTTTTTTACAGTCTGCTAAGGATAGGGACATACTGGTATTTTTTTCCATTCACCAGTATCTCCAAAATAGATATATATCGTTAATTCGTCTGCCATGTAACATTTCTCCAGCCTTAACAGTCTATGTTACTTGTTAGAAAAGCTTGAGAAAAAAAAATACAGTATATTTTAAGGCGGATGGACTTGTATACAGTGCTACGTTAAAATTAATTTTTAAAAAATCATTTTTTTAGCGTCAATTTGCGTGTGAACTCCTCGGTCTCATGGACACGTCGATATTCTACGAGAATCTAAAGTTCCGCGTTGTAGAACACACGAGTAGCGCCGGAGCCGCCGCCCTCGAGTCTCTGGGGCTGCTCAGCGACTCCCTCATCGTGAAGAAAGGATCGCCGCTGGACACCCTCAGCCATTATCTCAGCAAGAAACTCGCTCTTGGTAACTAAATTGTGGATAAAAATAATACCTACCTATCGATCCTAAACGAATCAGTTATTCGTAACACCACTATTATACCAAAAATAAATTCGTTTTTATTTATTAATCAAACTTTATTGCATAATACAAAGGCGGACTTAACGCCGTTGTCATTTACTGACAGTCAAACCTTCATAACAAACATGGAGTTAAAATAAGTATTACTTTATCATACATATAGGCATATGGCGTCCCACGGCTAAGCCACACGAAGAAGTAGAATTGATACTTACCCGGGTCGCTCACATTTGCAAGAATACGCGAAACCATAAGGGTAGAACGATATTCTCGAATATATGTGTAAGTGTTTATACAATGCATTGGCCTATGTTCCGTCTCGTTTGGAAAAGTTTGCACGAGTGATTTTGCTCATATGTGTGAACCGAGTTACAGTTGAGCCTTTTGATTGCAATCATAAAAATATATGTGTTTATTTTATTTTAATTTTAGTGGGTTCTATCGCCAATTCAGACTATTTTTCAAAAATCTGTGGATGCAGTACTAGTACCTACTTTTAAAAATAAAATTATAATAACCTCAAATTTAAAGTACATCCCCCTTGGATGGCATAGCCGTGAGACGCCTTATATTCTAATGCCTATTTATTTTACAAATATGCCTTCGTGATAGTTGGTTACGCCCGTTTTTGTTGTATCAGGAGGACATAAGTTCGATTCTCACTCATGGCAACTAATATTACTTAGTTTTTCCTCTCATATTATGGGTGTCTATAAAATATAATATGTATTAACATTGTTACACATAGGCTCTGGAAGGCAATTCTCGCGGTTTCGCCATGCATGTTGCTTCAATATATTCGAATGAAACTGAGAATTTTCTATAGAGATCTGTCACTTATAACTCAAATTTAAATATATTGAACTGACACGTAAGTGGAAAGCATCAGAATTAGGGCCCAGCAGCCACATTCTCTTTCCTTTAAAGGTAGCGTTAGATTGTCAAAATAACGAAATCCTTTATGTACAATGGACACGAAATATTAAAATTGTTCAAGCCACAACCACCTGTAATATGGGGGAATAGAGTGCATGACTTTTTAGATTTTCCTTGTCGCTGATTGTTTAATGTCATTGTTATAGGATTCCGTTAGGGCCACATTCTGTTTCTTATAACGCGAACGTTAGGTTGCCAAAATAACGAATTCCGCTATTAGCGCCCTCTTCTCCAATCAGAGTAGTTTTTAACTTTCTCTGATTGGAAGAGAGCGCGATAACGGACATCATTATTTTGACCATCACCGTTATAAGAAACAGAATTTGGCCGAAGTCAAAGAAATGTTTACTTCCACCCCAGGCAAAGAAGAAACTGATATGGTAGTGCTGAGGCACGAGATAGGAGTAACCTGGAGGGACGGTCAGCGAGAGCGGCGAGACGTGACCCTGGCTGTTAGAGGGTGTCCCGATACCCACACCGCCATGGCCAGGACGGTAGGCTTACCCACCGCCATTGCTGCCAAAATGCTATTGGATGGTGAGTGAACACCAGAATACGATTAAGATTGACCTGGGACCTTTTTATCATGATTCAATTGTGTATATACAATATATCAAAGGGGAATAAATTGACACATTTTGTATTGGTATTATGTCAAATTTTAATTTTGATTGCAGTTGATATCCAATTTATTTAGTAGAATGGGCATTATTTTTTGATTTCACCAACTCTAAGGGGCTCCCTAAGTTAAGGGACAATTAATGACAGTTGTTTCATAGCAAATATGTAAAAAATATTATTTAGGGGCTCCTTTAGAGTTAGGGATCGTTGGTAAAATCGAGCATAAGACCCCTGGAGACGCGACAATGCCGTCGTCGCCGATGCCCATTGCTAAAATATTTTCGAAATTACTAAAAACAATATATTATTATCAATCTTATTGTTGGTTTTAAAAACAGATCGAAATAAAATTAATGGCCATTTTAAAAGTTTTTTTTTTTTTAATAAAGCTAAATAAACAGAGAACTACTGGTATAATTTACTTGAAATTTTAAATTCATGTGAAAAATTCTCGACTACGTACAACTATGCCAGCTACGCGGGAATACGCCAACGCTACGAATACACGTAGCCACACGAGAAAGGCTTGGTGTATAGGAAATTCTCTCTAAATTATAGTGAAAACAGCATTAAAATCCGTTGTGTAGCTTAAAAGATCTAAGACTAAAGACAGACGCCAAAAGCAGTTATTTAATTTTACCCGAAAGAGATTTTTTTTTAAGTTATTCATCTTACTTTTTTTGCAAGGACTTGTCAGTACTTTGAGATGGCTTTAATTTAATTCTACTCTAATTTTTTACTTTGTAGTAGATACTAACTAAGATGAATAACTTTAAAAAAATCTCTTTCGGGTAAAATTTAATAACTTAAATTTAATTAAATTAAGTATTAAGCACTTAATTTAATTAAGTAAGGAATTATTAATAATTTTTAATTCCAATGTAAATTATATTATTAAAATATATCGTTACGACGGGCCTACGGGGTACACCACAGAGAGCCTCTTATTCTCTATAACTTCTTATAAAGTGGAAACCGATTTCGGAAACATTTATTTGCGCTTAGTAACTATTAAGTAATAAATAATATATTTCCTGCCTATCGCCGTCAATGGAAGGGTTCCCAAAAGACTGGCTTATGGTATTGCTATATTTATAAGTTTTCCAAGAAACGAACATACCCATTGGTCACCAGATGCATCAAACAACGCTTACCCTCGTGTTTTAAGTCTTATTTTCCACTCCACTTTCATTCAAGGACGTCTGTCTCTTTCTACCGAATATCAAATCGAAAAAGATAGAATGGGACAGATCTTTGAGTGACAGTAGAGTGAAAAACACGGAGGTTAGAAATGCATTTAAAAAATTTATGTGCTCCTGCGGATATATAAATACTTACATTTTCACTTACAGGTGAGATCCAAGAGAGAGGTGTGGTACTGCCATTTTCCCCTCTGGTCTACAGATCCATTTTATCAAGATTACGAGCTGATGGTATCACTGCCAAGGAAACTACTACCCCGCTGAATTAAATTGTAATTTATTCTTGTGTTCCATATGAAGTTTAATTTTTTTTTTCGAATATTTTTTTTAGCCCTAGTCACTTGATTAATAGGTTTTTGTTAAATTAATAAAAAAAACACACCATTTTGATATAATAAAACTATGCTATTCTATTATCCCAGTCAAAAAAGGTGAATAAAAGAGAATAGAAACTGAAAACATTAAACAACAAAAAAGTTTTTTTTTTTTAATTTTTTTAAGTCTTATAGAATCTGTAGGATAATTACAGAAGTATTTTAGTAATAGCAATGACGATCGCTTTTAATGTTAACTTTTAATCAAATATATTTTTAATTGTAACACGTGTCTTTACACTATTTGATGTGACCAGAACTAAAAAGTCAATTAATGTTGTTAACATATGCCGGCTAAACAATTTGGTTATGAAATAGGCACGACAAAGGCGAATTTGCATTACGATCCTCGCTGATTTATCGTTAAATCAACTGCCCGTTTTGTAACCCTAAATGAAAGCTTTTTTGTGGTTAAATCCTTATTTTCCTGGGCTATTATTCTATAAAATAGAGTTCGATATTTTTTTTTTGTATTAATACTAATCTGATATATTTCAGGATATAGTCTTTACAAAATTTTCTAACTTCGTTACCTATTATACTTACACTGCTTCATAAAAACTTATTGAGGCTTTAAAGAACACTTTAGTTATAGTAGGTTTTGTCTCTTTTTTTAGCAACAAAAATGAATATGCGTAAAAGAGACAATCCTATTCTAACTAAAGTGTTCTTCAAGGACTCACAAAGTTTTTTTTACGAATAAGGCCATTACTTTATATTTAACGTAATAAAATAAAATGTATAAATATGTAACATATTATAATGATAATTTATATTTAGGTAAGTTAAGTATTGTAACTATAAGGTTTACATCGCTACTATTGCTCTATCGAAGTTTTTGTTAAACTTTAGGGATTCACCAATAGGTACGATTTATTTGTTTCGCACAAATAAACCTATCCTACTGTGGTGGGTTCCTACAGTTTAAACTGCACAGTAAGTGAAAGATTGCTTAACTAAATTTAACGTAGAGCTACTGAACTTAAAGAATTCGATGACGAAGGGAAATAACTGGATAAGTAGTTATTAATATTAATACCCGTGCGATCTCTCGGGAAAAAGAAACGGAGATATGTAATTTGTTTATATTCCATCTTTTTTTTTTCCCCGAGAGATCGAACGAGTAATAATATTTGAATTTTGGAACAACCTCTTAATATCCCTATATTGGTATGTAGTTCCGATTGCATGGTCTTTACTTACTGTTAGTTGGATATATACTGTACCTTACTATAGATAATAATAATGTAACTAGCGTGTATTTCCCTCTGTTACCGACTTCATTCCCTTTCTTTAGGTACCTACCATTTTTTAATTTATTTTTGCATGTTTGTTAAGATTTTTATTATTAGATCTTGTAAGTTATTAATAAATATATTTTTCAATTTAATGCTTTTGTTTTTTTTTTTCATCTTTTTCTACTATCAATCTACTATAAAAACAACCCAATCGAACACACACTACATAACCAACCAGTTTAAGACTAGGTGGTTAGCTGGTTCCATTGCCTGTCAATCGTGCCCTGCAAAAGTGGGTTTTAATCCCACCTCTTCGTACCCGATTGAATAAGTCACACAGAACAGTGGCTAGTCGTGATATTTTAAATATTTCAGTAACCTATTTATAAACAGTTGGGCAAGTTAGTTTAGTGAAACTGAGACCGACATCTTAACATGCTCTCCGAGGCACCATCTACCTTTCCATATATTACGCAGGCTTGGGATTAAGTAAATAAATAAATACCATCACGGGTGAATTTGGCTCCCGAGAACCGTTTTAAACGGCCTCAGGGTACCCAGCGGAGGAATTAACCCGCCCTCATTTTGCGGATGGTATTCAGAGGCAACACCTAACAAGTGGCGAGCTTGTTGCGGTATTTATGATCAAATAGCCTCGTTGTATAAAGCGGTCACCTATCCCAGGCCAGCCTTGTTGTCATCTGTTTAACCTTGTTATCAGTTGTGCAGTGACTTACCACCTGGGTGGGCCGATTTTTCAATCAAATCTTTGATCAAGTAAAAATACTAATAATTTCTTAAAAACATATTTATGCACAGTCAATTCAAGAACATATTGAAGCTGTCAATCCAAAATCTTGCCTGTATGCATTTGATATTTCAGAATGACATAATAATGGAATCAAAATGTCATGTCCATACATTGAGTATCAAGATTATTTGATTAAAAGCGTTGTCCATGTGTTCTTGGCTAATGGAGCTGATATAAGTGGTTAGACCCGGGCCTAGGGCGGCCAATCTGCAATAATAAGCGAGCTCTAAATAGCGCTCACACTATGTTGCCTTTGCGCCTTTGTCGTTGTATCCGGAGGTCGTGGGTTCGATTCCCATCCATGGCAAAAACAATATTAATTAGTACGTTTTTTCTGTACAGTTTTTCATGGTCTGGGTGTTTATAAAATATAATATGTATTATATCGTACACATAGTACAAGCCTAGAGCTTAGTTTGTGACCAAAGTAATATGTGTAAATTGTCCTACATATTATTATGTATATAATAGTGACATATAGGAAGCTTATAATATGTCACTATTACTTCGATGACAACTTGTAAGATATTTTTTTTCCCATACCGCCCATTTCGTAACCGCAATAGTGGGAGCGATCATTATTGTTAAACAACAACGTATTTATAGACGCTATTCATGGACTTTGTAGGTTTAGGTTCATTAGGTAGATACAAAGTCATAAGCTGTACTCCGATAAACAAAAAATGTTTGTTAGTTTCAAACTCAATGCAGATTTTCTCACATAACATTTCAAATTTCTGGGCTGCAATATGGGGCGGCCGGTACTAACCGACCTAGGGCGGCTAAAACAACTAGCCAAAAGTGTAGGTATAGCTAAATATGCTCAATATTTCAGTAGCCCTAGTGTGAGTTTTTTAACATTTATTTTCGCGTTAACTTTACTATACTGCAACATTTTGACCAATCACACGCTCGCATTTTTAGTACTAAAATTTCGGTTGGAGCGCTGAACTATTTCCCATACAACTTTTAGTTAACTGAAATGCAAAGTAATAATTAGAAAACTCACCTAGGTGAGTTTTCTAATTATTCCCCTAGGGGTACAAGTTATTTGCCAGAGAACAACGCATCCACTGTAGATTTATAAAAAAGATGGAAGCGTTTTTTTCAGGAGACTAATGCATAGTTTTCTTATCAAGGTGGTAGTTTCACTTCAGGGTGCAGTTGCAAAACGGGCGGTGATTTCACAAGGATCATAATATATAATATATATACATTTAGCCAGCACAGTGGGAGCAATCAATGCAGTTAAACAAAAATACGTATATTGATCGACTTAGGGCCGATTCGACCAAAAGTTAGGATAACTTATACTAGGATAGTAATGTCAAATTTAATACAAATATTTATTCATAGATTAAAATATTAATGCTCAGTATAATTATTTGTATGTGATTTGACGTTACTAATCTTGGTATAAGTTATGCCTTCTTGCCGCCAAGGCGCGTTTTTTTAGCTTCATGGACTTAATACATATACTTTGTAGATCTGCTTACCAACATGATGTTAAAAAAAAGAAATAAAAAGTTTTTAAAGTAATAATACATAAATAGGTATATAGATATCTCCGATAGACTGTTATTGTTATTACCTATGTTAGTAGTGCGTAATATCATAAAAAAATATAAACCATTGCTATGATAACGACAATTCATAACAAGCAATAAAAATGTTTACCTATAAAGTATCATAGAAATTATAAATGTTACGTCACTGGGATTTACAAAACAACTCGTTGGCACAGAAAGTAAAAAACAAAAACTTCAAAATGATGATGTTATTTGTGTGGGCAAATGTCAAGTTAAAGAAAAAGGTTTGACATGTTTGACATTTTTATTTATATCAATATTTGCTAAACCAAAAATGTTATTTCAACTGACTTGATTTATGTATTTTTGATGTTTTTTACGATTATTTTTATTACTAAATCTAGATTGTGTTTTCGGAATTCTGAATTTACCATATAATGATGTATTTGCGTTAACAAAATTGTAATGGAAATGGATATAGACCCCAATAATACTGTAAGTAAATAAATAAGTGACAAAACAAATCGCGCCCAAGGTTTTTAAAAATTATAAACAGGAAATTTTAAACAACCCTCTGACTTAATTTTAATTATTCGTGGATGTAGAATAACATTTATACCTATATCGATACCTCTCCGTAAAATATCGGTCAAGAGTTATTGTAACGTGCACCTAGGAATCCGTACATAAGAAAAACCGGTTTTAAGTAAAATAACCTTTATAAAAACGTTTTTAGTAAATAATAAAAAATCTTACAGTTGTATAGTGTCTTGTAAAAGAAATTTAAAAAAATTAAAACACGATAACATTATAGGGTTTGATTTACGTGATAATATGGGCATTAAGTTATATAATGATGAATCTAAAACTTTATTTTGTTCATGGTTAGTTCATTCCATTACTGTACCTGTTTATAAACAGACCTTTTATATTTATCCAAAAGCAGGTATAATATTTTGCAATGGTAGATTATAAAACAGATACCCGCCCCTAACGCTACCCACTGACTGACGATTTACAAAACGACTCTACATTTTTTTAATTCCATGAATAGGGACGAACAATATTGATCGCTCCCACCATGCCGGCTAAATGACGCTGTTAGGAATACGGCAGCAATAAAAAATAATTACATTACGAGTATAGTAATTAACCTCTCGTAACGAACCCTGAAAGTGTCAGAAGACTCCTCGATGAAATCGAGGAGACTACTGTCTCCTGAAAGCCGGTTTCATCTTTTTTATAGATCTACGGTAAACGCGCTGTTCTAAGTTACAAGCTGCCATCAACTACGTTAAAATCTGACAGTAGTTTTAATTCACGGCAAATAACATCAACAGCACCCACAGACAGATCTTCTCTTTCGTTATAACCAATAGCAATAGTTTTGGAAAGCTTTCCATACACAAGATTCCTCGACACAGAGTAAGGTGGGTAACCATTCTCAACAGGGGCTGTTTTCTTTTGTTGGAACATCTTTTAAATTATTGCTGGGATTCCAGGTCGGTAGTTTTATGATTAGGTTTCTATCCGCCAAAAAGAAGACATTGTTCAACGATCGAAAGGAAAAATAATTTCAGCCGAACTTCAGATTTTCTACGATTTTTATCGCTGGTCTTTACCTCTTATAAAATTATAAAATATCCTTGCAAAATGTTGGAATGATGTCACGACGATTAACCATTTTTATCAAATCGTATACATGAGTTCCTGACAAATGGTCGGTTTTATATTCTACAAAGCGTTATCGGTTTCACTGTCGAGAGTCTTTTCTTTCATACTCGAACTTAACCCAGACAACTTATTTGCCGCTATCTATACTTAAATGTAATGTAAATGCCATAGCGAGCTGTCTCAATCCTACTTCATGCGTAATCCTAAAGGGCGAATCCAGGATTTTATTTTATATCATTCTGGGACAATATGATTCTATATATTATATACCGGTTCTAGGATATTATTTATTTTATTGGCTCAGCTCTTTTGATAGAATTTTGTTCAGAACTTTTTCTGACTATGGCCAAAAGTTTTACGTTTCGAAATCGTTTGACGCGCATCAGATCCAATAATTCATCTATAAAGTGTTAGGTATGAAATCTTAAATATTAGTATATTTTAAGCAAAATTCGTTGGGGCATATCTTCCTGGGAAACAAGGACTCTGGAACCGCCATTAATTATCCTGCATCTGGCTTATTTTGCCCCTGGCGAAAGTTGTATAAGTTGCTGCTGTTACCTAAGTGAATGTTTTCGTAACGGATTAACCGATTTTGATGTTCTTTTTTTATTGGTAGGTACAATGTTTTTATACCAAGTTTCTGTGTAACAAAAATGGGTGTTATTAGAATTCCTACCAGTGTAATGGATAATGATGTCTGACACGATGATACCCAATAACTCTATCAAAATTTTAAAAGTGCGCCGACTGAATTACAAAGTTAATGTAGACGGTAATACGTCATGGAAACCTTCACAATCTGTAGTGGTAACTTTTGAGGGTCAAGTTTTGCCTGAATTTATATTTTTATATTACAATAAAATTGATGTTCAAATTTATCGATACCCGACAGTCCAATGTTACATTTGTTGTAGATTCGGCCATATGAAAAATAATTGTATATCAAAACCTCGTTGTTTTAAATGTGGTCAGGGTCATGGTGGAGATTCATGTGATCTTGACGAGTCTGAAGCTATTTGTTTGGTGTGTTCTGGAAATCACTTTGCAATTAACAGAAAGTGTCCAGAGTACAACAGGCAACAAAATATTAAATCATTAATGTCGCAAAAATCAATATCCTATATGGAAGCCAATAAATTGGAACCTAGAATAATAAACAAATCATATGCTGAAGCAACTAAGATTTCGTCTTATAAAAAAACGATTTTTACCAAACCAAAACTTTTAAAAACAATAACAAGCAAAGGTTATGACGTAGACTTCCATAAAAATCTTTTAAAATATTTTTCGATTCCTAGCCCTGTGAATGGTTGTGCTTTAAATAAAAATATAAACGATACCACCAGCAGACGGCGGGTCGAGAGACGGGGCGGTGCATGTCGGTGGCGGCGATGCAGGCGCTGCACAGACTGCGCGAGAGTCGGCTGCTGTGCGACGCCGTGGTGAGAGCGGACGACGGCACCGCCTTCCCGGTCCATCGCGCCATCCTCTCCGCCTGCAGCCCTTACTTCCTGTTAGTGTTTCCTATAATGCTGTTAGCATTGTATATCCTGAGGTCGTAGGTTCGATTCCGACCTACAACCTCAGGATAAACAACAAATATTATGTAGTTTTCAAATTAAGTTTCCTGACTTTTAGTTTCCTTGGGAGTTGCACAAGGCTCGAATGCCTGCAATGAATAATTAAATTAACAATAACCGCTGGGCTATTATGACTGGAGCCCTATTCTACTAAATGAATTCAATATTAACTGTATATCAGAGGAAATTTTTCACTTATTTTGTATAGGATATAATATGTCAAGTTCTAACTTTGATATATAGTTGATATCCACTTCAATCATTAGAATAAGTCTCCTGGGCTGTCGAGCAGAAGGTATAGTTTAATAGTAAATATATAAGTCACACAATAATAAATATGCTGCACATGACTACTATAAAAACTTCTTTAAAAACAACCCAGGGCCTTATTCACCACAACCCTGCATTCAAAAGAACAAAGCGACGTGCTCATTTCTGGTGTCCGCTCCGAGATCCTGTTGCTCCTCATCGAGTACGCATACCTTCGCCGTATAGAAGTCACAGACATCAACGTCCATGAGTTGCTGGTTACGGCAGACTACCTTGCCTTCTTGGGAGTTCTGCAGTTGTGCTGCGAATATTTGCGGCACTCACTCAACCCAAAGAACTGTCTTGGAATAATGACGTTTGCAAGGTTACTGTTCGAAAACAAAATATTATCATTTAGCCGGCATAGTGATCGGCATTTAGCAATCAATGTTATTTAAGAACAATTTTCGATTGACCCCATTCATGGACTTTGTAGCTCTGCTCACCACCAGGTGGATACAAAGTCACAATAAAAAAAACAAAAAAAAAAAAAAAAAACGTGTTAAAAAATAATGCAGTACTCCATTTTGTCCGTAGGTACCTCTCTAAAAGTGTTTTTTTTCTTATGAAAAAATGGAGCTCTAATATTATTTATAACTTTATCCAATTATGTCCACATTGAGTTTGTGAAAAAATGCATACTTATCGATTTTTTAT
The DNA here is from genome assembly GCA_947458855.1 of Monopis laevigella. Taxonomy (NCBI): domain Eukaryota; kingdom Metazoa; phylum Arthropoda; class Insecta; order Lepidoptera; family Tineidae; genus Monopis; species Monopis laevigella. Next base: position 16,740,697 of record OX381587.1, read on the forward strand.
AATTTTGATTTCATTTAGTAGTTTTAGAATTATGTACAAAACATTCCTCTATAATTTTCATTGCTCGATGAACTTTTTTTACTCACATTTTTGTCAACTCTGAAATGACATTCGAGATCAAAAATGTAAAGGAAAATGTTCAGAGTTCAAATATATAAAAGTTAATTTACACTTATTTTTCAACATAATTAATTTTTTTTTTAACGTAAAATAAACTAAAACAATTTAAACAATATTTTTAACAAAACTGGCCTTTATTTTTTGTTAACATTTCTGATCTCGAATTTCATATCAGAGTTTAGTCTAATTAATTCTTTTTCTACATATTTAACAGAAGATCATTTTGCTATGACCTGGAAACCGATGCCCGCCGTCACCTGCTCCGTTACTTCGTATCTGTGGCGACTTCCAGCGAGGAGTTTGTCCATCTTCCCCTGGAAGAGCTCAACTCTATAATTGTGGAAGATGAGCTTAACGTGAAAAGTGAGGAAGCAGTTTGGGAAGCCGTCCTGCGTTGGGTGAACTACGAACCTGACTTGCGCTGGCAACACACTGTCTTACTTATGGGAAGCATCAGACTGGGACTTCTAGATACTCAAGTAAATATTTGTTTTCTGTACATTTTTTCTAAGACTTTGAAGTTTTCAAAGTGCATGTTAGGTTATTAGTAGGTAGAACCAGTACCATTATTTTATTAAAGAGTAATTTTCAATCGACAAATAAATGTATGCAAGATAACTTGTGAATTTAATCTGATAGTTTTAGAAGTTAATTTGATAACTTTACCTAACGATTGAAAAATTAGCCCTAAGTTTATCAAGTTTTATTTATAGCAACTTATAAAAGAAGAACGGATCTATATTAACTATGTGTATTTATTTTTTGTTATCTACTACATTTAGTTATACATCGATGCATTTTGTACATAACTAATTTTATATGCTCTTCATCACTATTGAAAAGGTCACCAAAACATCTTTTTTTTGTGGTGAGAATCATTTACATTATGAATGTTATTCTCTTATAAAATTAGTTTGTGACCTTATTGGTTTCCATTGGTAACCATTGGAATTCGCCCATCCCGTAAAGTAGCGTGTATATTATAAATACATATTTCTTGCAGTTCTTTTTGGAAAATGTTAAAGACCATCCTTACGTAACTGGTAATGATGGATCTCGACCAATAATAATTGAAACTCTGAAATTCTTGTACGATTTGGAAATGATAGCGCAACGAGATGGGGAAGTTGCCACACCTGAAATAGCTCGACCCCGCGTACCACACGAGGTATTTTTTTTATTATAGGTATTTTTTTATGAGTATCAAGTAGATTTTTATTTTATAACACGATTGAAATAAAGTTTCTGCAGAGATGGGATTCAGTTTACAGTCTACGTACCTAAAAACTTACCTATTTCAATCAAATGCATTGTTTTTCAGTTTATTAAAATTTAGTGGTCCCAGTTTTATTGCAGCATATGTACGGTGTATTTTCGTTAGTTTTTTTCTTCAATTTAGACGTATCTGTTAAAATTAATCCTCTTTACAGGAAAGTAGAGATCATAATCAAAATATAAGGCTAATTCTAACTAATTTCAGGTTTTATTTGCAATCGGAGGCTGGAGCGGGGGATCCCCTACAGCTTTCATAGAAACTTACGACACAAGAGCTGATCGTTGGATAAAGGTTCACGCAATACTCATTACTGAAACCCTCTATGTTACAGTAACAATAGCAACCCACGTATACCTAACGTAATTAGAATGTTATGATCAGGTCGAGGAAGTGGACACGGCTGGAGCTCGAGCCTACCATGGTACAGCAGTTCTTGGTTATTGCATTTATGTCATCGGTGGCTTTGATGGCATGGACTACTTTAATTCCTGTCGATGCTTTGATGCTGTTACCAAAATTTGGCGTGAGGTAGGTGATTACTATTTATATTATGTTAATCTCCACGTGCTCGAGGAAGGTAGGGACAATCGAGTGCTACTTGCATTTATGACTATGTTTCATATCTATTTTTCCCTCGTCTAATAATATTGGTCTGCCAAAATCTTATGGCAAATAGGAATATTTCTCACTTAGGATCTAGATGGCTTTTTTGCATTTTAACTGAATAAAGAAGAAATTACTAAATCTCAGGAAAAGATGACAAATACCTTATTTTTAGATAACTTTATTTAAATTAATATTATATTTATCTTCACGCTCTCACGAGGTCCCTTACAAGTTAGGGCAGAGACGATCGAATGCCACTTGCTCTATGTCTATTTTTGCCTCGTCCACAATCATATAGGTCTACCAAAATCTCATAGGGGTATTTCTCATTTTAGATCTGAGTGGCTTTTTCGATATTTTAATTTAAAATTAAGAAGAAATTACATAATCTCAGCATTAGATGACAAATCTCTTATTTTGATATTACAGACAGTTGCTATTGAGAAAATCACATGGTTTTTTTCTATGCCATGAGATTCTGCGTATTTCATACCTTCCCGCCGATTCCAATGACTTTTAATTATACCATCACTTAAACCGTTTTAATTTGATCAAAATATGTGCCTTGGGGTGTTGAGTATTAGTTTGACCTCTTTATATGTTTGTTTGTATATCTGTAACATTGTAGCTCCAAAATGGGTGGACCGATTTCAATGCATATATTTCTAGGTAGCTCCAATGAATGCAAGACGGTGTTACGTATCTGTGGCGGTGTTGGGTGAAACTATCTACGCGATGGGCGGCTACGATGGGCACCACAGGCAGAACACTGCCGAAAGGTTCAACCACAGAACCAATCAATGGTCCCTCATAGCCCCGATGAACGCTCAGAGATCGGACGCAAGCGCTGCTGCATTGGACAGTATGACCATAAGATTATTATTAAGTCTTTTACTTCTTTAAGGTTTCGATGCTACTTTATTAAGATTTATGATTAAGTATACAGTTTGGTTCAAATATTTTTATATTTTTTTATTAGCCCAATTTCGCTTGAATTTTAGATAAAGGAAAGACAATAACGCATAGGTATATAGATATAGAGAGATATTTGCATAGGTTTGTATGCAAATATATCTCAAGCAAGTCTCCCTTAGAATTCCTCCAAAGTCCTGACCTAGCTGCTTCTAGCCTATATACTTATAGCCTATTTTCGTTCTAAAAGTTTTATTATTTTGTTTGCAATCGGCAAGGCCTACTAGAATAATTGCCAATGACAAAATAGTTGTTATTAAAATATCTAAAAATGGCACTTAGTTCATTTTGATAAGATTGTCAGAATACCTACATTTTCTGGAAAAAAACAATTCCAATTACATAAAAGCGTAATTGTCTCGACTCATTTACCTACAAAACAACAACAAATTTAATGCAACTTCGGCTTGTCTTTTACTTACTAACCTATCTTTTTAGATAAAATTTATATCACTGGCGGGTTCAATGGTCAAGAGTGTATGAATAGTGTAGAAATGTATGACCCAGATACAAATCAATGGACCAACATGACAGCGATGCGTTCCCGTCGCTCTGGAGTCTCTTGCATCGCATACCACAACAAGGTACCTAGGTAGTTCATCATTTAGGATATTTTTTTTTTTGGTCAGTTTAGGTCCACACTGTACCTACCTACATTGCCCATGTAGGTAGTAACGTGTATATTATTAATTGTACTTATCATCATTAAGTACCTACAGTTAAAATAAATATATAACGAGAGTAGGTTATTTGAAAATTCAGATTTTTTTGCTGGATAAATAAACTTAAATATAAGTTAAGATTAGATACTACATAAATTGTCACAACAACTTGGTAGAACTTATGTATTTGCATTTACTTATGCATGACTAATGTAAGGTACTGGGGTCTGCAAATAATCGACTGTTATCTGGGGCCTGACCAAAGAACACGATCGCCAATCGAATCGCCGCATAAAAATGTATATGAATTTTACTCTATGGGTAGAGGCTAATCGACGAGAAACGTCAAATCCCATACATTTGGCTTTTAATGGGTATTTCGATTCGATTGTCGATTAAGTAAGGCTCCTGCTATTGAATCTGGAGTTACAATTCAGTGGCCAAATGTTCTAGCTAATAAAAAAAACAGGGCTAAGATAAGTTTTTGCTTCGTTTTAACGTAATGTAAATACGTAAGGGACCACCAATAGGACCCTGAGGCTCTACCATGGGTTTGCGCATTGTAGAAACGTAACGTATTCATTTACGTATACGTGAGCAACAACCAATAGGATCGCTTTATTCAATCCTGTTACCAAAAATAAAGCGATCCTATTGATTGTTGCTCACGTATACGTAAATGAATACGTTACGTTTCTACAATGCGCAAACCCATGGTAGAGCCTCTGGTAGATAGTAGGATCAATCAGAAAAAAAAAATTACTACGGCCAAGCAATTGTAAATTCGATCTTTATAATAGACCAAATGCAATGTGGACCTAATCCCACCAAATATTTTTTTCTCCGACAAACATTAAATTACCGGAATAACAATTTAAAGCCTTAACCTTCCAGATTTACGTGATTGGAGGGTTTAATGGGATATCTAGAATGTGCAGTGGAGAAGTATTTGATCCCACAACCAATTGTTGGACTCCTGTACCGGACATGTATAATCCCCGAAGCAATTTCGCCATTGAAGTCATTGACGATATGATTTTTGCCATCGGAGGCTTCAACGGCGTCACCACAATCTACCACGTCGAATGTTATGATGAAAGAACTAATGAATGGTTATTATCTTGTTGCATCATGGTTTTAATAGCTGATAGTAAGTAATTAATAATTTATCTAGCTAGAGCGGGTCGAGTAGGCGTGAAGCATGTGACATAATGTGATAAAGGTACTTCCTAATTTTTGTCTCTACATAGAATCAACCTGTTTCTGTCTATATAAGTATCTACCTACAATTTTTTTTAAAACGATTGCTTTTGAGCTTTATCAGCCTATAGACCTTATTCTACTAATGAGTTGAATATCACCAGCATATCAAAGTTAAAATTTGATACATTTTTGATCGGAAATAAATCAAATTTTAACTTTGATATGCTGGTGATATTCAACTCATTAGTAGAATTCAAACTTCGCCCTATCTACATTCACGTCAGTTGACGTCAGTTCTATATATTGGAATGAAACTGGCAGGTTTCTATAGAGATCTATCACTTTTAATTCGAAGATATTGACGATATAATTGTCAGAAATAGGGCCATGTTCCTGTATAATTTGCATCCAAGACCTGCCAGACATATCTCGTCTCGTCACTCCTTCTAGCCGCAGGGCGTCGCGTAAAATTTTCACTAATCATGTACCTTGTCAGCTAATTATGACCAAAGATTAATTTTATCAAGAAACGCTCTAGAAACTGGGGCTAAGGTTAGATTAGACTTGCCTACTATTATAAAAATATTACCAGCATTTCCTGGTTGAGGTTATGCTTCTAAGTAATAGGGATTTTCTATAGTTGTTTATAAAGGATTTCCCGTAAAATAATAGTACAATTTTGTAAATAGGTACGAAGCCACTGATATGAATATCTATCGTTCGGCGCTGTCAGCGTGTGTTATCATGGGGTTACCGAATGTGTACGATTACATTCACAAACATCGTGAGCGACTCATGGAGGAGAAGAGACAGAAGATACTGCTCTCGGAGACCGCAAGGCATGGACAACAACACCGCACACCGCTACCAGATGTTAGTCATTGTTTATCTCATTGTGTTCGGTGTTGTTTATCCTTCTTATTAAAGACTAGCAGGTACACTGCACGCCACTTCGTGTCGGGTATTTATTATTTAAAGAAAACCACGCCTCAACCGTTACCCGGCACGCGATGCGGCACGTGGCGCGTTGAGGTTTCCAATTAAATTCAAAATATATATATCTTGTAGGACATTACAAACATATTGCCTTGGTCACAAACTAAGCTTTAGGCTTGAACTAGGTGTGTACAAGATATTAGTACATATTATATTTTAGAAACATCCAGACCATGACAAATTGGATAGAAAAACGTACTAAATTTTTTGCTATGGGTGGAAATCTAACGCGTAGCAAAAACCTCCGGATACAACGCCAAATGCGCAACCACTATAGTCTTCGGAAGCGGTCTTTTGATTCTATATAAATGATACTCACTATAAATCTTCTTACTCGTATCATCCAGTTATTCTGCTTTGAATACAATGAGTGGATGTTACATGAGACGAATTTCAAAAAAATATGTTTACATTCTATTAGTTATTTCGCGTGTTTTAAAAAATATTTAATTGGCCTAGTCACGGAAAGTCTACGATTTTAGGTATAGATATTATATAACAATGAAAACACCAATGGTATATTAGTCTAGTTTGTATTTCCGAATACTATTATATACAATTTTCGTAACAAAAAATGTTTTTACAACAAAGGCTGATCCAGGTTTTTTTTTGTATTTTTGGGCAAGACCTTTTATTAAGATTTTTAGATTAGAACTATTACTGATAAATTGTAATGTTTAGAATTCTTTCGACGCACAGCATATCGAACTCATCTAAAGCCTTCCAAAAGCTTGTTTGTTATATTTAACCTAACATCCTGCCTGGGGTGGGTACCAGATCATTCTGAGGTGGACATGTCCCACCCTGACCCCCTAAATACGCATATGGTGATCTCTCTTGGATCCACTATATTCTTTAGACCAATATACATAAAAACTTATTGAGGCCTTGAAGAACACTTTAGTTAAAGTAGAAGTTATAAATATGCGTAAAAGAGACAAAAAAAATAAATGTTGTCTCTTCAAGAAAGGAGCCTCTGTACAAACATTTCCTATACATTCACGACCTTTTGGTCTTAACTGTTACCTAAACATTTTTTATGATTTTTGGAGGCGTTATAAATATATCCGATAACTAGGCTCTACGTTTTCCATTATTTTTAAGTTTCGTATAGGAAAAAAATTTCAACCTCTGAAATTCGAAAAAATCGCCAAAAAAATATTATTAACGTATTAAAATAGTTACTATAAAATATCAAGACAGAAAATAAAACAAATTAAAACATACGGTCATCGTTTATTTCCTCTTTAATAAAATGAGACCTTTTCTTTTTAAATCTATTAAAGTTGAGGAGTAGAAAACAGTTTTGGCCCGAAAGTCGTTTTGGTGTCTAAATTGTAGGTATAATCTCATACGTGCTCTTATTGAGGGTCGGGAGAAGCTTTACATAAATGTATGGTAGCTTTACCGACTCATCGTCATGCGCAGGGAGAGGTAATACTTTGCAGCTGAATCAGCATGAGCATCGAAGAGCCTCATCAGACACTAAAAGTTTTTATGAATAAGGCCTTTAGAATATAGACTGGCGCCAGTAGGTACATTGCGAATTTGATTAATTTGGTTAAATATTCGATACCGTCTGGAGGAGATGCCTTATAATTATATTTACGAGTACTTTATCTGTTTTTTATACCTTCCATCTAAACTTGTATTTATCTTAATTTGATAGGTTTTTTATATTTTTTTTTATTGGAGCACGGCATGTGACCTACCTGGTGGTAGATACACAGTCACATGCGGTGCTCCAATATTAATAAAAGGCATTACGAGTATATTTTAATATACTCGCTGCCTTATCGTCAATTCAACCCATTTCGTAAGCGCGCCCTGAAAGGAGACTTCCACCTCGACAAAAATCTATGCAGTAATCACTGAAAACCGGCGAACCCAAAGACTAAAACCGAAACATGACTAGGTCACTTGACGGTTTTTGCATCTGATGGGCGGTGGTAACGAGACCGGTCGGTCGGCCTAAAGATGTTAAAGAGACCTTCCTCACCTAAAATGTAAATAGAGATATACAAAAAATATTAATAATATGAACTAATATAGGTTTTATATTATTTTCAGGTTCATTTCTTAGAAGACAATGAAGATATTATGGAGCAATTAGGGTTTATGGAAAATGTGGTGAACAACAACGATATCCCCTTGCCTCCACCGTTGCCGCCCATACCGCCCTTCCCCCAGGATGAACACAACCGTTAAAATACTTTTTTAAATAATACTTTATAGAAAATTCTCATTTATATATTTTATTAGTTGTTACAACTAAAAGACTTCCGAATTTCCAAGAAGTTTGATGTTTCTAGTCATTGCAAAACGTACCCACATAAATACTTATCTACCTATTTTTTAAATGTACCTTATTTTGAAAATTTTTAATTTGTGTAAATTTTGATATTTTATTAATTATTTTGGACAATAACCTATTTAATTTTATACAACAAAAGTTATGTAACTAAGACAATTTTATAAATAATATACAAATATCTGAAGTTGAACGTGTATTATTATTATTATATGTTGCATTAAAATATTGACATTATTAGGATATATTTATTGGGAAAAAAGTACTTAGTACTGAGGCCTATTGCAAAATAAAGTACAAGCTTAAATATGTCAAATTATGCTAATAGTATATGCTTATATTTTATTATGAAATAGGGCCCAGATGTAATTATTAGAAATATTTATCTACTTAAATACCTATCCGTACTTAAATTAAATTATAGTTATATTCTCGTAAGTATTATTTATTATCCTATGATAACTATTGCAAATTATACATCGTAATGTCGTTCTTTTATTTCAGTTCCGCAAACAGCTTCACTAATGCCGGCGGCCTGCACCAGCGACCGGTACGCGTCAGTGGGAACCGAATCCTCGCAGTACTGCCAAAGTCGCTCCGTCCAAACCACGGCCGTGAAACATGCGCCGTTGCTCAAAAACGCTCGAATAGTCACAGCTCCGAGTCCTCGCCTCATGCACGCCCAGCCCTCTGTCCGAATAGATTTGAAGAAACAGTCCCAAGCTCCAGAATATTTCCCTATTATGTCGCCTTGTACTCGTGACTTCACGACGTCTATTGGGTAGAGAACTATCCACGACAGAGCGCCAGCCAACCCGCCCGCGGAAAACACCCGCATCACCGACTTATCCCCGCGCGTCATCGCTTCGTATGAAGAGAAATAGATGGCAAACGCTGGAGCATCTCGAAACATCGTCACTCCGAGCCCGCGAAATAGAGCTTTAAAGCCCCCCGTTCGTAGTATATAGCGGGCTCCCGACCAAGCTCCCGATGGAAGGGGATCTCCCGGCTTAGCTAACTGCTGTCTAGTTTTTACGAGTTCCACAGGTGCACAGGCGAAGCTCTGCAGTAGTCCTGCGGATCCTCCGGCCGCGGCGTGGGTCAGCAAGGAGTCAGGGTTGGGTAACGCTCGTCGTGTGTTTCCGTAAGCTCCGAAGACGATGGCGTTGACTCCGGCGATGCCTCCAAGAGGAGCCCACACCCCGCGGTATGCCGCGGATAATGTTCCTCCTTTCAGTAACGCCTTAGCACACTCCAGAGCGCCTCCTCTGCCTGATTGTACGTGAACTTTCAGAGTGTCCAACGGATGTCCGGCTATAATTCCAGCGCAACCTAAAATAAATATATAATTATGTTGTAGTCACTTGACATCTTCAGATAATGGACGAGTTTAGGTATTGTAAATAACTTACCTCCGATGCATCCTGCTAAGAAATCCAGTGCCATTATAAACAGGTATAAAAAATATGTAGAGATTTCAAATTGTTTTCCTGAAAAATTTATTTGGGTTGATTTGTGTTTATACTCGTATAAATGAGGCCATGTGAGCAAAAAATATAACAAAATTTGATGAAGAATGAACTTTAACACTAATTACTTGACGACACACCCGAGAAGTTGAATAAAGTTATTGGTATTCTCCATAAGAGATTGTAAGTTCATTGTTGATTTGGTTGTTTTTTTTTTGGATCTTATTTAAAATAAGACGAGCAGGAAGGCTCGTATATGACCAAGAGTTGGGCGACAACTAACTACTTAAACTATCTCTACAAATAATTCGTCTTCTATCAATTTAATAACAAAATTATTTACAAACTTCCATCTTCAAGATGTCGACCCTTACGTTCGTGCATGACCTTTTGATAAAGATTAGCGCAAAAAATGCGAAAAAAATAATATTTATTTACTGTTTGTCTTTGGACTTACACGACTCTATTATTTTGATTACAATTAGGAAACCTGAGTGTTAATACGCCCAATTGTTTGCAGTAAAAAGCCTATCAATTAAAACATAATCTAGACTTACCTGCCAAACTTCAAATTAAGTAATCGTAGTGAGAATTAACTCTATCCCCATTCGACGTGACTCCAATAAACATATTTGTAGAGTCAGGACACACAGCACTTGTAAATGTCCAGTCGAGAGGCCTATTGGTCGGGTTGTGGTCCTTACAGTCTCTAGTTCGATCACTGTGTTTATCTCGAGGGGTCATCCTTATCACGGAGCGGTACAGTAAGCTGAGAAGGAATAATCACCTACGCCACCAACATTTCCATTCACACAAAATAAACTTGTTTTTGTTTTTTTTTTATTAATGCAACACACTTTGGAAAAATTACATAGAATTAAGCTAGCTATATATTCTCACTGAGTCAGGAAGCCGACTAAAGGTTTGAATTTTAGTTTTGGAATCCATAATAGGTCTTGTGTTATTTGTTTAAAGATTACTAATTAGTACTTATTTTGTTTTCTAACTTGTTCCAGCTAATGTGGTAGATAATGACAACTAATTACTTAGAGAGATATATGATTGAAAGAGTTTCCAATATATAATTACCTAAGAAGTATAATTGCTCTTATGGTAAGTAATTAATGTCTCTTATTTAATTAATTTTAAATCCTCTGGAAGATACCTATTCCATGCGGAAAGACACCCATTTTCTTATACCTAAGTAACCTTTTATGTTATTTATAGAATCCCAAAAAGTAGTAGGCATTTCTGTTTTTAATAATAATGTATATATGTATAGGTATAACATATTTCACACATTGCGGCTAGTCATCCACTAACTTATAGGCTTATACTACTTACGTGTATCGTGTATATACCTGGTGGCCGAGTTGGTTAGACCTTGGACTTAAAAACACTAAGGTCCCTGGTTCGAATCCCGGTGTGTACCAATGAGTTTTAAATTAAAAATTTATGTACATTTGTTTGACAACACCACTATAGTGCCTCGGAGAGCACGTTAAGCTGTCGGTCCCGGTTTCACTATACCAACTTGTGAAACTGTTATATATGGGTATATAGATGGGTTATTGAGTCTATTCAAAACATCGCGACGAGCTAGCCACTTGTTCGGTGTAGACTCATACCATCGGCTACGACGAGGTGGGATTAAAATCTCTCCGCTGGGTACCCTGGGGCCGTCTAGGCGGTCTCGGGCGCCGTAAGGCACCCGTGAAGATATATATATATATATATATATGTGTATCGGAAACAATAATTAACAAAGATACTACTAATAAAATTAAATCCTCCGACGCTGTAGCATTGTTAGCCCAAAATATCAGGAACCTCGCTAAATACAAAAATCATTGCCCCTCTTATGAGTTTCTAGCGTTTGTATTGGAAACATTTGGGCCTTGGTCTCCAGATGCAAAAAAATCGGACAAACTATTGGAAATTATTAATAGATGCTTCTGGAGACCAACGTGCAAGATCTTTCTTTTTCTAACGAATAAGGAGAGGTAATGCTCTAGGTATTTTAGGAATTGCTTAGCAAAGGCGGATTTTTTTTTTTTTTTTAATTTAAATTAGGCTTTGTCATTAAAAAAAATTGTGGAGTACTCAAATAAATGTTTCAAATTAAAATTTATTTATTTCATTATATGAGAGATTTGCTTTAAAGATACTACACACATCGGCAGATTTAGCGGAACACAAAAAAAAGGGAGAGTATAAAATAGTTAGCTTTATTTTTAAACAAATAATAATTAAACATGAAACAACAATTAAATTAATATATTTTGACATTAATATGCAACACTATACTTAAAGTTTAATAAAACTTAACTAAACAAAATGCATTTTTCTTAGATTTCGTAGTGACAGAGAAACAGTTGAAAATTTTAGTTTTTATGACTGTTTAAAATTAATTAAATGAATGTTTAATAACGAGTGTCATGTGAGTGACACTCGTTTGTTTACATTGATTGATAATCAATGTAACACCAGACTGCGTAGAAGCACTTTAACCAACCATTTGTGTAGGCTTCTTTTAAATAACTTAAGCGGAAGTTCTTTAAATTGTTTGGGTAGTTTATTGGATATTATAATTGTCATTGGGTAGCTGTTTCTGTTGAACAGCTCAGTTTTTATTATAGGTATTTGTATTAACTGTCTAGTGTTAAATTTACTCACATCGCCAAGAGTTGTATACATATCTTTGTTGCGAACACGCAACACTCCTTAAAACCTACTATTTTGTAATAGTTATTACAAAAAAATCTCTAAAATATGTCAAAAGGCCCAAGGGCAATCCCTAAAAAATCCCCCAAAAAGCAATCCTGGATCCGCCCCTGGTCGAGGTGGTAGTCTCCTTTCATAAAATGCGCGATTGATTTGACGATAAAGCGAGAATATTAAAATACACTCGTAAAGCAAATACGTCTTTGTCGTCGCTCATTTCGTAACCGCATCATTTAGCCGGAATAGTGGGTGCGATCAATTTTGTTAAACAACAATGTATTTCACATTTATGATTTTGTAGGTCTGCTTACTATCAGAAAGGCACAAAGTCAGATATCAAAATAGACTGGTAACGCAATAAGCCTTGTCGCCCCTCATTTCGTAACCGCATCATTTAGCAGGCAAGTGGGTGCGATCAATTTTGTTAAACAACAAGGTATCGATCGGTCCCATTCATGGATTTTGCATGTCTGCTTACGAACAGGTAGGTACAAAGTTATATACCGCGCTTCAGTAAATTAAAACTTATATGTATTTTGACAGTGACAGTAGGCGTGAGGTACGCTGTCAACTGCCAGAGTCGTGTTCGGAAACGTAACACTTTAACACTGGGTAGTGTTACAGAGTGCGATAAAAATATTGAAAAATGCTTAGAGAAGAAGAGATGCATATAGTGTAGTGATATTACCCAGTGTTAAAGTGTTAGTTTACGGAGAGTCTATACAGTTTTGATTGAAGGCGACACGATACGTCGCCTTGCCTGATTTATCTCTAGAGCCCCAGCTTGTATTAAAGTTTGATTAGAACGGTTCGATTAATCATTATTAGATGGGATTAATTAATCGAACATAGTGCCAACGTGCCAACATCACGGCAAGGACATCTTACGGTGAACGGTCTGGGGCCTTATTCCAAGATTGCAACCACTAAACAGACACAAGACGTTGCGTAAACTCTAAATATGGAAATATAAGTTATATTCCAATGGTTTTATAGTCTGTATTAGGCTGGCCATAATAATGACGCAATCTTGAAATACACGAATTCTTCGCAAGTTTTTGCATTGGAATTTCAATTCTATAATTAACAGGATATAACTTATATTTCAATTTCGGTTGCAAACTCGGAATAAGGCCCTAGGTTGTTTCAGCATTTTTTTTGTTTCTATTTTCTATAACTCGTACATCAATAGTCACTTTAACAGTTTCCCTAACGAGTCTAAAACAATTTTTGTTCTGTATTTCGCTATTAAATCAAAAAATATTAAAGCAAATTATTAAACGTAACGTGTAGTAAATTAAAGTGTAGTGAGTAAAGTAAAGTGTAGATAGTGAATTAAGTGTATATTTGGCTCATGTGAAGTGTAGTGGAGTAGAACAAATTAAAGTAAGAAAATGAAATAAAATATAGTGGAGTAAAGTGAAATAAAAGGATACACTCCTCCTAAAAGGAACTAAGTAAATTAAAGTGAAGTGGATGTAAGTCATATGCCCGATTTTACCAACTCTAAAGGAGCCCGTAACATAGTTAATTAATGACAGTTGTTTCATAGCAAATATGTCAAAATTCTTATTTAGGTGCTTCTTTAGGATCGTTGGTGAAATCAGGCATTAGTGTTTTTGTAGTATGATAGAGCAAATTGAAATATTTTTAAGTGAATTGAACTGAAGTAAGTAAATAAAATGAAATATAATGTAATAAAGGAAAAAAAACGAAGTAAATTGAAGAAAGTGAACTGAAGTGGATTTGATTGGCTTGAGTGTAGTATAGTAGAGAAAAGTGAGGAGTAGACAGGGTAAAGTGGAATAGACTTGTGGAGTGAAGTGAAACAAGGTTTAGTAAAGTTGATACAAGTAAAATGGATAAAAAAAAATACTCACTAAACTTCATTTCACTATAATTTTATTCGCCTCCCTTTTCTATAAGATACTTCACTTCACCAGGTTTATTTCTCTTCTCTTTACTTTACTTCACCCCTTGCTATGATCTACTCCACTACATTTCAGTCAAACCAATCTATTTTAATTCACTACCTACACTTCACTTACTACATTTCCTTCGTTTTTTCCCCCCTTTATTACATTATATTTCATTTCTTTACTTCGGTTCACTTCACTTTAAAACAGTTTAATTAGTTATACTACACTACACTTCATGCAGCACCTAAATACACTGGGACTTAACTCCACTTAACTTTAATTAACTTAGTTTATTTTATTACGCTCCTCCTTTTACTTCACATCATTATATTTTATTTCATTTTCTTACATCAGTTCACATCACTCCATTTGAGAACACATTCATTTGTTTTACTCCACTACACTTCACACTACCTAATAATAATACACTTTAATTTACTCTCTAATTTTATGGTAAGCTGATAAAATATTTTTCGTAAAACGTACGTATCATTGTTCTGTTTTCATTTCACTTCATTTAATTTTTTTATTCGATTTAATCCGATTAGTTTAACTTAAAAAAAAAAACAAAACATCAAACTAGACTTTATCTTAATAAATTTTAGTTGTGACGACAACTGGGAACGTTTTAGTGCCACCCGTAACTACTAGCAACGTCTGGGATTTTTTCCCAGTTGTCGTTAATAGGAACGGAGCGGGTGGTGACAACTGAGAATAACCCGTTTTACCTAGTAAACAAAACTCGAGAAATTTATCGATGTAGATTTGCGTGCTCACCAATTCGATCTCTTTTTCGACAGACGGTATAATTCGAGTTGGTATATATCATATCGTTGCCGCGTGCTCAGCCCCTATGTGAAATGAGATGTAAAAGTGTTTTGTGCAGGGGCCTGGGGCCTTAGAGAAACATCAGGCGAGGCGACGTATCGTGTCGTCTTCAATCAAAATTGTATAGACTTTGGCAGGTGACAGTGTACCTCACGCCTACTGTCACTGTCAAAATACATACGTTTTTGACTGAGGCGACGTAACATGTCGCCTCGCCTGCTTTTTCTCTAGAGCCCCTGACCAAAGAATATGATCGCCAATCGAATCGCCCGAATCGATCGATAAAAATGTATAAGTATTAATTTTACTCTATGGGTAAAGCCTGATCGACGAGAAACGTCAAATCCCATACATTTGGCATTCGATGGGTATTTCGATTTGATTATCGATTGACTCTTTGGTAAGTCCCCAGGGGCTTTATTCCGAGTTTTGACACGTTCACCGTCGCGTATTTTGCGTAAACTATAAATATTTAAATATAAGTTCTAACCTATTAAATATAGAGTTGAAATTTCAATGCTAATCAGATCTTCAAACTTGCGAAGAATTCGCGTATTTCAAGACGGTGGCATTATTATAGCCAACCTAATACAGACTATATATCCATTGAAATAGAACTTATATTTCAATATTTATACTTTACGCAACGTCTTGTCGTCTTTAGCGGTTGCAAACTCGGAATAAGGCCCCAGATATATTATTATAGATTGTTTTGAGGCTTTATGGTTTATAGAGCCCATTGCTGCTCTATATTAAATTAAGAAAAACCAAATAAAAATCTATTGTTTTGTTCACAGATTATATCAGTCAGTACCTCAGATCCCGTTCGTTTTGGGAAAGAAATATGGTCACAATGATCATAATGACATTATGAGAACTTGCATTATTTTTGGTTAGTTTCACTCACAATGCCACAATTACCACTATCCAAATTGAACGCACGTTATCACGAATCTGTCAACTGTAACTTTTCAAATAAAATATAGGTTAAATCGTACAATCCACTAATTTTATTTACGAAATCTTTCTAAAATAATTTCGATTTAAAATACAATAAAGTTTTTGCTAAAAATATAAGACGGCTGCGACGTTTAAAACAACAACAACTGTCATAACCGCAAATGTCAAAATATGTTCACAACGCCTCACCTATCGACTGGGGTCATTGTGATCAGGGGCCTTACCGGGAAGCCACATCGAAAAACCGATCGACTCGTCGATGGATAAAATTGTATAGGAAATATTGTCTATGGATAGAACTCGATCGCCGAGAAATGTCAAATCACATACATTTTATTTTCGCATTCGATCGATCGACGTGGCGATCGTTATTTCATGTGGCTTCCCGGTAGGGCCCCTGTTCACGGCAGCATTCTGGGCCAAAAAAAAACAGCCATTGTGGCAGATCACAATGCCACTTTTCCCGCCGAAATCTAAAAAAAAAGGCATAAATATACATCGTGATCGTTGTGAACATGTTTCTATTAGAATTGGCCATTTAATTTGTAAAGAAAATTTTATTATCCTTGTCAGTGTGTTGTCAACCAGGTGAGCTTTGAAAATGGATAAAAATTTTGTTATTGAATGGTTTGATGGTAATACAAATAACTACAGACAATGGAAATTTCAAATAAACTGTGCTTTGAGAGCGTAAGATTTACATTCCTATATAAAAATACTAGATAAAGAAAACAAGGACCAAAACTTGGTTAAAGACAATGAATGGTCTAAAAACGATGCTATAGCTATGTTTATTATTACGCAAGCCTTAGATTATAAACAAATTTCTTTAATTGAGATCTGTGAATCAGCTGCTAAACTTGACAGTATATTAATGACTAAACTTGATAGCATATATGAACAAATATCAGCACTTAATGACTTATTAATTCACGAAAAGTTTTATAACTATAAAATGCTGTCTTCTGATAATATAGCACAACATATTGCTAAAATTAAAGGTATGGCAAAGCAGTTAAAAGAATCTGATGAGAATATTAGTGAAAAGGCTATAATAACTAAAATATTGTCAACATTACCACTAAAATATAAAAATTTAAAACAGGCTTGGTTATCACTTTCGCCTGAAAAACAAAATATTAATAATTTAACAGCCAGACTTATAGATGAAGAAATTAATTTAAATAACGTAGAAGAAGAGGAAAATGCTTTATAAACAAAGAGAAACAATAACAAAGAAAGTACAAAATATAAATGGAATAAAAACGTAAATAAAGAATATCCGTCAACGTCAGGAAGTCATCAGTTTACTTGTTATAACTGTAATAAAAGGGGACATTTCGCAAAGGAATGCCAGGCACCTAAAAGAAATAATTTCAGAGGTCATAATTCATCAGCTTTTTGTGTATATTGTCAAAGTTTATTGGACGATTCGGATTGTTGGATCATGGACAGCGGAGCATCGGCGCATATGACTTATAGAAAAGACTTTTTCAGTGAGTTAATTGAGTATAATGATGAAGAAATTGGATATGTTAAATTAAGTAACCAAACTAATATTCAGGTAAGAGGTAAAGGTATAGTTTTAATAAAAAAGAAAATTAATAACGAATGGTATGATGGTCAAATTTTAGATATTTTATATATACCGGATTTACGGAAAAAAATATTCTCAGAAGGTGTTATTACACGTAAAGGTTTTAGTATTTTAAAAAAACATAAGGATGCCTTAATTTACGAAGATGATGAGCAAGTTGCTCATGCCATTTTACGAGCAAATAACTTGTATGAATTACAATTTAAAACTGTTACACATAACGAAAGCAATTTGACACAGAAGTCAACTAATAATATTTTACAAATATGGCATGAACGACTTGGACATTTGAATTTAAATGAAATTTTAAAAATGATAAATAATAAAATGTTAAATATTGATTTGTCTAAAGTTGATAAAGATCAGTTTTTCTGTGAGGCATGTTGCTATGGTAAACAGGCACGCTTGCCATTTAAAAACTCAGTTCGAAATAACTTCTCTCTTGCAAGTTTGGTATATAGTGACGTTTGTGGTCCAATGGCATGTACGTCAATATCAGGTGCACATTATTTTGTTATTTTTAAAGATGCTTTTTCGAGTTTTATTTATGTTTACTTTATAAAAAATAAATCAGGACTAAGTGGGATAAAAAAAGTGAAAAATGTATTTTAGTTGGATATCAAGGTAACAGCTATAACTATAGAATGTTTAATTTAATTACTAAAAAGTTAATTATATCCAGAAACGTAATATTTAATGAATTTGATATTTCAGATTTAAATTAAAACTATAGAAAAGTAGAAATATTTGATATTGATGAAAACGTAGAAGATAGGATACATGAAAAATGTATTGAAGATTCAAATAATAACGAAGGAACAAATGACGATTTTAATATTTACCCAAGTCAAATTAATGATAATAATGGTACTGATTTAAATAATAGGGTAAATAATTCAAATGAAGATGTAAATATAATAAATAGGAATGAAGATATAAATATAAATAATTCAAATGAAGATCTAAATATGTTACGTAATGGCGAAAATTCATATAATTTAAGAAAAAGATCTACTATTACGCAACCTTTGCGATATCAAGCTAATATAGTAGAATTAAAAGAACCACAAACATATGAGGATGCTTTAAATTGCGGTGAATCGGACAAATGGAAAAAAGCTATTAGTGAAGAGCTATCTTCACATGAAGAAAATGGCACTTGGATATTAACAGGTTTACCAAAAGATAAAAAGACTATTACTTCTATATGGGTTTTTAAAATTAAGAAACGAATAGATGAAGAAATTGATAAGTACAAGGTACGTCTGTGTGTTAGAGGCTTTGCACAAATTAAAGATATAGATTATTCGGAAACTTTTGCACCAACTACTCGTTATGATTTTATAAGGCTATTATTAAGTATTGCAGTTAGCCAAGAATATGAAATATCTCAATTTGATGTCAAAACGGCATTTTTATATGGAGATCTTAATGAAGATATTTACATGGAAATTCCAGAAGGAGTCACAGCTGAAACCGGACAGGTTTCAAAACTAGTTAAATCTCTTTATGGTTTAAAACAAGCTCCACGTTGCTGGAATCAAAAATTTAATGATTTTATCAAGAAGTTTGGGTTTAAGCAGAGCGAAGCCGATTATTGTGTATATAGTGGATTTTTTAATAATTATAAAGTTTTGCTTATTATTTTTGTTGACGATGGACTTTTAATGTCATACAGTCAGGATTTAATAAATTTAATATTATCTCATATAAAAAATGTTTTTAATATTACTATAATGAAACCAAACTGTTTTATTGGTATTGAAATAAAACGTGACAAAACCGATAAAAGTATTTTTATATCTCAGAAGCATTACATAGAACAGATTATTTTAAAATTTAACATGATAGACGCGGCACCTTGTTATATGCCATCGGATCCCAATGTTGTTTTTACGAAACAGGATGATGGTGAATGTCACTTTAGCGGCTCTAAACAGTTTCCTTATCGTGAAGCTGTAGGGTCACTTTTATTTTTATCATCTGTAACTAGACCAGATATTTCATATGCAGTTAATTTAGTAAGTCGTTATGTTAATAATTTTACTAACGAACATGTTAATGCTGTTAAACGAATCATCAGATATTTAAGTGCTACTAAGGATTTTGGTATTAAATATTTTGGAAATAAAGTTTTATGTGGATATTCAGATGCAGATTTTGCTGGAGATTTAGACACTAGGCGCTCTACTACTGGTTATATATTTTTAATGAATAATGGTCCGGTGACATGGTCTTGTGAGCGACAGAGAACCGTAGCATTATCTACAACTGAATCTGAATTCATGGCTGCTTGTGCAGCTGTTAAGGAATACATTTGGATTAAACAATTTTTAGTTGAAATTTCCGAATTACAAAGTGAATTTAATATGTTATATGTTGATAATCAAAGTACTATAAATTTAATTAAAAATCCCGTCTATCATAAACGTTCTAAGCATATAGATGTTAAATATAACTTCATTAGAGAAAAAGTAAATTCTGGGGAAGTGTTTTTAGAATATGTATCATCTAAAAACCAGTTAGCTGATTTATTTACAAAGTCGCTTCCAGCTACAACTTTTAATTATTTAAGAAATCAGTTTGTTGTCAAATTAAATTAAAATAATTTTGTGTTATAAATGCTATGGTGACTATTTTAAGATAGTATTTAATAGATATAAAATTTAGGGAAGGTATTAGAATTGGCCATTTAATTTGTAAAGAAAATTTTATTATCCTTGTCAGTGTGTTGCTTGGGTACGTTTGTTTATATTAAATAAAAAGTAATATGGTTTACAGAATTCCCTCAAGCTTATTATTTCATAGTTTAGTATAATTTTAACAGTTTCATGTCCCAAAACGATATTGTACGATAAGTGACAGTTGACAGATTCGTGATAATTATTGCGTTCGATTTGCATCGCGTTCCGCGCTTAGCATCGCTGCCACGGATCGCTGGTTTTTTTAGCCAAGGTCGTTTCACCGCGCGGAAATGTTAGCAATTCAAGTTACCATGAATCGTTCCGCGACCAGAAATTTTAACACGAAAAGTTAGCACGGCTACTTTTTGACAGATGTTTGTTTACATGTGAATATCTATCTACAAATTGGAATTTAATTAATTATTTTATATATTCATATCTGTTTTAGTTTTAAAAGTTCAATTAAACCTAAAAAATAAATATCGTGTAACTAAATTCAGCTTTGGTATGTTTAGTTTGAGGTTGTTAATTAAATTAATATTGTGATATTATAAAATTATTGTATTTAAATAATAGTTAATTAAAAAATATTGATTTATTATATAAGGATAAGGTAGTAATATTTTTAATTTCAATTATTTAATTCAAAATAGTGTGCTTCTTGTCAAAAAGTGGCATCAAAAATCAACACCGATCGTTTCCGAGCTACATTTTAGCATCGCTAAAAAAAATGACATGGCTGTGATGAAACGGGCGATCGCGCTACTGTATATATTAATTATACTCTATGGTTGTGACTTGTGAACACAGGTCACAGATTAAATAGTAATAATATCACAGATAAAATAGAGTACTAATATGTTGAAATTGAAAAAATGGAGAGATATTTTAACAACAACAAAATATCTTGTTTATGATTGTAAAGTATTTTCACAATTAAACAATGACTTCTCCATATAGTGAAACTAATGAAAACGATGGTGGTGTTATAGAAATAGTTATTCCTGTGAAATTAGCAGAACATTTAGCCCTTGGAGAAATAAATTTAAGTAACTTTTGCCGAATATGTTTTAATGAAAGTTTTGACATGATTTCTATGTTTGAGGATAGCAAGCCTTCCATAGCCTCTATTTTTACATTATTTACATCAATCCAGGTAACTCTAATTACATTGAAAAAAAACAATATTTTAAATAAATAAATTATTTTAAAGCTAATAACTATAATTCATCATAATTGCTTTGTATATTGACAAAGAAAATTTTATACTGTAAAATTTTATATTATCCATGGATTCTCTGTGTGGGATTTGGAAGACTGGGTGAGATGTGGTGTTCCTAGATTTGAGACAGCAATTGTTTAAGGACACTGCATTCCTAATTCCGAAGTCTACATTCTCTATACAAAATGAGCTGTAATACTTGATTACTGTTTGTTGCAAAATTTAAATAATATTTTTGTCGGTTATTGTATTTATTAATCTTCTATGTTGGGTTAATATTTATATTTTTTTCTAAATCAGAAAAAAATACCATACCAATTAACCCAAACAGAAAGATTTTTGCATACAATTATGAACTTTGAGTAACAGCCGTGTTACAATATTGAAGTATGGGTGTCAAGTCGACTAAAGAGCCCTTAAGGGCTTTTCTAATATTAACTCTTGTAAACACAGGGAGAAGAATATTGGAAAAGGCCTTGGCAGACACCACAGAGGCAACATTGCTTTGCTGTCTCAAATCCAGGAATACGACATTTCAGTACAGTGTTCAGTACCCTCTATCCAACCAAATATATAAAAATATTTCTTAAAAATATCAATAATGAAGTATTTTTTATGTCACTAAATACAACTTATCAAAGCACTATAAAAAAATGATAATTTTGGATCACTGATGACTTTCCTGCATTCTCTTTGTGCAAATATATTTTATAAAATATCTTCAGTTTTTTTTTAATTACTTATTTTGGAATCTTTTACATTATTTTATTGAGTACTTATACAAAAATACTGCAACAAGATTGTATTTTTTTTGGTGTAGTCTACCTCTGATGGTAGACTACACCAAAAAAAGCTAGGCATACATAACCCAAAGCTAGGCTGTGGCTGATTCATAGACCTAAAAAGGTAATACTATTTACAGATAAGTTATAATGATAATTCACCACCAAATATATGTCTGACATGCAGAGAACAAATATTAAATTGTTATGAATTTAAACAGCAATGTGAAAAATCAGATATTATATGGAAATCCACAATAAACAATCAATTTATTACCCAAATTAAAGAAGAACCAAAGGTTAAAATGTAAGTAACTTTAAAATATTGTATACTAGCTTGTTCAGTAGCTTTGCACACATTAATGAGTATTTTGTAGTGTTATGTATTAAATGTTAGTATATTTATAAAGGTGTCTCATTAAGAACTTGAATTTTAAAAATTAAAAAAGATATATTTATTTGGGTAGTGATGACATTTACACATGAAACAAAATATTGGTTAGTATATAGTCCAAACAAGTTAAATTGCTACTTCTAGGCTCCAACCTGAACACTTGGTTTATAACAAAGTCATTGTTTCCCTTGCGGTGTGACAGGTAGCACCATCCTGTTGAAACCACATGTTATTTAAATAAATACCGTCTCATTCTTGCCAAAAAAACTCTGTCAACATGCCCGGTAACGATTGCCGTTGACAGTCATGGCTGTACCTTCACCATATTAAAAAGTTGACAAAAGAGTGCCAACAGAGCAACGGTGTCATTTAACCGATATTTTGTTTCATGTGTAAATGTCTTCACTACCTCCATACATATGTAGAAAAAAATGTTAATAAAATATTAAATAAATATTTATTTTTAAATTTTTAAAATTCAAGTTTAAGAACTTATTTATTTTATCAACCTTAATATTATTAAATTTCATAAAATAACAGCTACATATTGTGTTTGCCATACATGAAAGACTAGCTTACAGAAGTTGCTTTGTTATGGTTTGTCTGGGCTTCTCATTTGATGCAAAAAACAGGGACCAGACCTATATCAGGGGATATAGGTCTGGTCCCTGCTGCCTGGGGTTTTTGAATGGGGTTTTAATAAGGTTTTGCTTACCAAGCCCATTGCACCTCAAAAGTCAATTAGCGCTATTTTAAAGTGCTTACCTATTGAAATCAAAATAAGCATTACCCCTATCAGACTTTACCAAATGAATGGGTTACACTTTTAAAAATATCTTATCTTCAGAAGATTTTTTTTTAACATACAACTCTAATACTACTCAAACAATAATTTGGAGATCTATAATACATACAAAAATTTCTAATTTAAACTATCTATCTCAAAATGTAACTGAGATAAAAATTTCTTTCTAAAAACAAACTTTATAGTTTTTTTTTTTAAAAGCAGGCTCTGAGAAAATACTTGCCATTGCTGATCGTTTTTAAAATATAGGTTTCATAGACTAAGTGATGCTTTAACAATTCTGTTTTTCTTTAAACATTAAAGAAACAATTTAGACTTAATAGCTGTTATAATTTCTATTGTCTTTTACTTTTAATGAATAAATTACATAATTTAGTTAAGCATGACATTTTCCAATTACAATTTTCTTTTTTATTCTCATCAGTATTGACTCTAGGTAGTACCTACAGGAGTTCATAAAATGTTTTAATATTATCTGTTATATTTTTCAGTGATAACAATATAAAAAATGAAGAGTCCTTTCAAGGTTAGTAATTTTAGAATACTATTTAAAATTAAGTACTTATAAAAAATTATGTCACTTTAAAAGTTGTAATAATTGTTGTCCCATAAATTAAACTAACTAATAATTGTTACTTTTTCAGACTCATTACAAAGTGAAGAAGATGAAATCTTAAAATTTGAGAAGTAATTATTTTTATTATAATGTTATTAATACTTATAAGCTACTTAGATTTAGTTGAAATAGAAATAGTAGTTTCATGGGGTAGTATCCAGGATTTTTTATTAATTTTTATTGGAGCATAGCATATGACTTTGTATCAACCTGGTGGTGTTTATACCTATAAAGTCCATGAATGGGGCTAATCAGTAATTGTTGTTAATTTTTTTTTCTTCTGGCTTTTTCTATCTCTGCCATGTAATTAATATTTCAGGCCGTCAATAAAAGTTCTGATCCATCACGGAAGGCCAAGATCCTTCAATAGACAAAAAAGATTTTTACTTACAAATACCAACATAAAAATAATAATTGAACTACGGCTAACAGTCAAATTGTAATATTGACTGTTAGTCGTAGTACGTTTGTATGGGCGTCAACAAGACTGCAGAACCCTTAAGATATTTTTTCTTAAAAAAAATTGTAATTAACTCCTTTTTTATGGTTTTTCAGTAATGATACGCAACATTCAGATGATTGTAATGGTGAGTTTAGTTTCTTATATTGTAAGGTAAAATCACAGTTTATAATTAACAGTGCTGTAACACCTGATATATATTTTTTTCTTTTCAGAGGACTACCAAATTCAAGAGTTGAAGCAAGAAGTTAATGAAAGAAGGTAATAAAAGTAGTTTTATTTCTTAAGAGAAGTTTCTGATGAGGCTCTTCTATGCTCATGCTGATTCAACTGCAAAGTATTACCTCTCCCTGCGCATGACGATGAGTCGGTATCGGAGCAAAGATATAGTGGTAAATGTGTAAAAAACGGGAGAAATTATTTCATCTTTGAAGCCTTCCGTTGCGTGCGCCGTGAAAACGGTTCAAGATACAAAAAAAATATGTATTAAAGAATAATCTAAATATATATAACTCAAAGGTGACTGACTGACATAGTGATCTATCAACGCACAGCCCAAACCACTAGACGGATCGGGCTGAAATTTGGCATGCAGGTAGATGTTATGACGTAGGCATCCGCTAAGAAAGGATTTTGATAAATTCTACCCCCAAGGGGATAAAATAGGGGATGAAAGTTGCAAGTATATGATAAAAAAATAACTATTCCACGCGGACGAAGTCGCGAGCACAGCTAGTCTTTAATAAAATTGAAAAAAAATTGTCTCATTTGATTAAAGAGCAAATAAACGATGACTGTATGTGTTCCTCTTTTTAATTTTCTGTCTTAATAATTTATAGAAACTATTTTAATACGAGGATTTTTTTTGCGATTTTTTAAACTTCAGGGGTTATTTTTTTTTTCTATGTCAAACTTAAAAAAAAAGAAAGACCGGTCATATTTATAACGCCTCCAAAAATCATATATGTATAAAATCTACAAATGTTTGTTGAGAGATAACAGTTAGGTTATGAATGTATGGGAAATTTTTGATATCTCCCGTTTTAGGTCATGTGAAATTTTCAAAATGCTACGTTGGCTCTTTAAATTACTTATTAATTTTAGAATGAATAATAGAATACCCGAACAAAATACCGCGGTCGGCGGTGCGACGTCGCATCGGATCAATCAAGGAATTTCCGGTGCGTGTCGCAACGAACGATAAAGCTACTATAAAATTCCGTTACGTTACCGTAACGAACGATATAGCTACTATAAATATGACGTAAGCCGTTGTGTTGCCGGACCGTTATGTGAGCAAAATAAGGGCCAATTTCACCGTTCACACTGAACGCGATCAGTTCTAGCTAAACCGAGTTCAAGTGTCTAACCAAGTTTAGAGCTCTTGTTTACGTTTCACCATACAAATTAAACTAAGTTCAAGTTGAACTCAGTTTACTTTCCTGAACCCCCGATTTTCGTCGTTTAGCTAGTTAAACGCGTTCAAGTCATAGAGTATAATTAATATATACAGAAAAAACAAACAGTATAAAGTTTTTTTTAACAAAAACAATGCGTTTTGTTTCTTTCGTTTCGAAATTAGATAAGTAGATTATATTGATATATTTATTAAGTATATAAGAAAATATTATAGTATTATATTATATACTTATAATATTATTTATTAAGTATATGTTATAAAACCGTATTGTCGCTTTCAACTGTTGCAAATATTAAACGCATCCCGTTTATTTAATTTAATCTGTGCGTTTAATGTACTAAACCCGTTTTCGTAAACTCGATCAAAATTTAGCTGGTGAAATCGGATTGATGTAAACCGAGATCAATTTCAAAATTTGAACTCGTTTAAGCTGAACTTAGTTTTACTAAACTCAGTTTATATAGCAAACGGTGAAATTGGCCCTAAGTAGTACAGCTGGTAAAAAAAACTTCCCATCATACTATCGGAGCAGTTGGTAGTACTACGGGAAAATATTATTGCCGTGTTACTACTGGTAGTAATAACGGTAGTACCACGGGCAATAAACGGATCACAATAGGTGCCTACCTAAACATACTCGCTATAGTTATAAAAGTTTAATAAACTATATTTTCAGAATAGAAGACGAATTTCCACCAATTAGTGCTGTAGGGTTTCCAAAAGGTAATATTATTAATTATATTTATATACGTACGTGGCCGACTTTGTTTGACCTCAAACTTAAAAAAAACATTACAGTTTTTAGGTCCCAATGAATTTTTAAAAGTTATAAATGTTTGTACATTACACAACACCACTATAGTGCCCCGGAGAGCACGTTAAGCTCTCGATCCTAGTTTCACTATACCAACTTGTGAAACAGATTGGTTATTAAATCTATCCAAAACATCGCGACGAGTTAGCCACTTTATTGGTGTAGGTAGACTCATACCATCGATCGGTACGACTAGGTGGGATGAAAACCTCTCCATTGGGTACCTTGAGAACGTCTAGGCGGTCTCGGAGGCCATAAGGCACCCGTGATAAGATTTATTTAATAAACTTCGTAGTATTTACGAAGTTTATTAAATAAAGCATTGAGTTTATATTGTTTTTTAAACTTCTGTATTTAGTACATAGTTATAGCGTGTATTGTGTGTGTAAATGTACCTTGTTGTTGGTAAGGGATACATGTTTATCAGAAACTGCCAAGTCAACATGGCATGCAAATGTTATAGGCACAAAATATGTGTTTAATTAATAGATACTAACATAGTCTTCTATAAAAAGTTTAATCAATCAAATAATAAATAATAAAATAACCATGTATCAATTAGTAGTCATCATGAAGTAAAATGAGAAATATACGACAAAACAACAACACGAATAAGAGCAATACGAAGATGGTTGTTTAATTTCTTGCTCAGTAAAGAAACGGCGAACGGTGTATATACGACCTAAGCTTTATGCTAGCTAATGCTTTATTATTATGGCAAGGCAACGAAAATTTAGTTTTCAAGAAAGTTACTTAAAACACTCATAATATGTACTTGTATACAGTTGCACGAAGTGGTATAGTGAAACTGAGATCGACATTTTAACGTGCTGTCCGAGGCACTATAGGTGTGTTGTCAAACAATAAAATTGTGCGTGCATTTTTTAATAAAAACTTATTGGTGGGTACACTACACTGGGGGTTGATCATTATTAATTTAAAATAAACAAGAAATATTTTAATTTCAGATAACAATCAAATAAATGAAGAAAAGGACGAAGTAACATATGAATGCGGCCATTGCTCTAAAGTAAGTAATTAGTAATTATTGGGTTTAGAATCGAATTATTGAAAGATAAAAAGCTTTATTACTAGTAAGAGTAATAAGATTCTGTAGGTCAATTTAAATCAAATAAACGCTAATTATTTGATTTAAATTGACCTACAGAATCTTTTTTTATTTTATTGAAACCTCTTAGCGCCACGTGATACGTGCCCAGTGACTGTGATGGCACACGAAGTTGCGGGTATCAGCTAGTAAAACAGGGTGGCCACTTTCTGGAAAACCGGGAAAAGTCAGGGAATTTTCGGAGACAGGAAATGTCAGAGAAAATGCTAGAAGGTCAGGGAAAATATTTAATGTACACACACAACTTGCAGCTTACTGTAAACGACTGGCAACCAAAGCGGGGCGATTCCATCTAAGTTCAAAATATGCTATTTTTTATTTAAGAATGTAAAATATATTTGTTGCTGTATATTTTCCGAAAATATTGCTACAAATAATTGTTAAAATTTCTAATATTTTTTTTCCAAAAATCAATTTAATAAACCAAAATTTTTTTCTCTGCTCGTCGCGATGTTTTTTTGGGATTTCTTCTTTTCTTTTTGAAGGTCAGGGAAAATCTAAAAAAAGTGACTGAAAAGTTTTTTTTTTTTTTCAGGTCTTTCCAAAATTAAAAAATTTAAAGCAGCACATCCGAATGGTACACTCAGTAAACTCGAATACATTTCCGTGCAAGTTCTGTAAGCAGACGTACCGGCTGCGCGGCGACCTCCTCATACATTCCTCGGTGCACGAAGGCAATGGATTGACTTGTAATCAATGCGCTAAAGTATTTGTTGGTAGG
The DNA here is from genome assembly GCA_947458855.1 of Monopis laevigella. Classification (NCBI taxonomy): domain Eukaryota; kingdom Metazoa; phylum Arthropoda; class Insecta; order Lepidoptera; family Tineidae; genus Monopis; species Monopis laevigella. The sequence continues at coordinate 16,769,387 of OX381587.1, forward strand.
TGTAATTTTTTTATGGAAAATCTTGTTGAACTATTTTTTTATCACTATAGTGCATCGGAGAGCACGTTAAGTTGTCGGTCCCGGTTTCACTATACCAACTTGTGAAACTGTTTATAGATGGGTTATTGAGTCTATTCAAAACATCGCGACGAGCTAGCCACTTGTTCGGTGTAGACTCATACCATCGGCTACGACGAGGTGGGATTAAAAAACCCCTCCGCTGGGTACTCTGGGGCCGTCTAGGCGGTCTCGGGCGCCGTAAGGCACCCGTGATGTATGTACTATTTTTTTTTATATTACTGACCAACATTCCAGATATATTTATATTGTGCACACACATCATAATACAAAAGCATACACATTCACACACTACACACATAGCTTTTGTTTTGTAACTTATCATTTGTTTTACGAATTTGCATTATGGGTCCACTACCATGACCTCACTGCGTAATCTCACCCTGAAAGGAGATTACCAACTCAAGAACGTCAATAAAAATCGTTGCTGTAGTTTTCTGAAAACCAGAGAACCCACAGACTAAAACCGAATATTGACAATGTCATGTAGGGCTACCCAGAAGAATGGTCATAGCCCATGTATTTTCAGACCCAGGCTTAGAAGCCGCGTTCTAAAATGAAACTTATCCAGTTCGATTGAGGAAAATACATATAATAAAATTGTTAATTACATCGAAGTTCGAGAAGTTGGGAGAAAAAAGTTATTCTCATTTGAATTTCAATTTGAGGTTATGTTATGACTAGTTATTAGGTTAGTATAGCGAACAATTTCGGCCCGCGAATTATTAATCCGCAAAATTATTAGTAGTGTTTCTTTGTGCTGCAGCATTGACAGAATAATATTATATAATCTGACCTAGGCTGTATGGTTCATAGAGACCTTTGCCTTCTCTATATATGAGAAAACCGAACAAAAAAAATATATAATCTGTGGATGAATCGTCGCTCTTTTTTTTTAATATTTTAACATAGCACTGGATGCAAGTCCATCGACCTATCGTCGCTATATTTTTATTTTATTTGTATTTTGTTCATGCGATAAATGGACAAGGGGCATTCAATACTATACGGCCTTTTCTTTTTCTTTCAAAATAATGTGAAATCTCTCTTTATTTTGTTAAATCTCAATCCAGATAAGCAAAAATAATATTTTTTAATGTACAAAGCATTCTTTTTCTGCATAATATGGACAAATATACAGAAAAGGCAGAAGTATCAGCACGTAACAAAAGTTGTCAAAACTTTTTTTTCCCAACTTCTAAAATTATTTTTAATACTGGAAAATAATGCTTAAATTATCTATTATTAAGTAAGCATATCGTTGTTTGTGAACGCTAAGCTTTTACGGTTGGGTCAAGAATGACCGTACCCCTTTAAACGATGAAAAGTGCCTAAGCTCCAGTTGCACCAAAGTGTCCGTCAAAGTAATTGTAACAATTAAGGTTAAAAATGGCGTCGGATGTTGTTGATGTTACTAGTTTTGTTTTACAAGTCGAATGACAGCTGGTATATTCGGCGTAATTTTTAACAGACACTGGTGTGACACCTAAATGTTTTAGCAAAAAATAGGTTGCGTCGTCATTTACTACGACATATGCTGGACAAGAAGTATAAGTGCGATTCCTGTGACAAGGAGTTCTCCGAGCAGTCCGCGCTGTACCGCCACAACCGCACGCACACCGGCGAAGTGGTCGAGAAGAAATATGCCTGCAATGAGTGTGAAAAACGGTAAGTAACTCTACGTTGTGCCGCCAAACGAACTTTGGTTCACGTAAAATTTCACTACTAGGGTTGCCAACTTTCGGAAGAAGTATTAGATAAACTCTTCTCTTAGATAACCCTTTTTCAGGTTGGAGTTTTGAAAGAAAATATGTTTATTTTTACTAAAAATGTTTACTTCTGTTAGTACCTAACTGTAACTCTGCTTTTACGAAAAAAAAATCGTTTTCTTCCCTTGCTCTATACTTGTTCTATCAAAAATGCATTAGGTACAAGAATGGAAAGAAAAAAATTGCAATATTTTCTGTCTTTGGATTTCCATACATACTTACTACTTATACATACTTATGTACTTTTGATTGATAAATACAATAATGTATTGTTGATACAAGATGTACCTATTGAATAGTATGTGATAATGAATCAACTAGAAGCGTTCAGAAACAGACGCCACTTTTATCTGAAACGACTGGTGGTACTGTTAACATGTGGAACGCAACAATTAACGCTAATGATCTTTTAGTAGTAATATGGTGTAGGTATAATTGCAGATTATAGAAGTAAAAAAAAACGCCTATATCCAACAAATTGTAAAACATTTTATAAACAAACCGAATTCTCATAATTATTACTATTATGATGATATTCAAATACGTTTTGTTTTGGATCGTTCGCTCTTGTCTTCTCATGTATGGAAAGGCGATTTTAGGTCACCGGGCACTTCTCTATTATATAGGTCCACGTTGCAGGTTCGCGACGGGCTACGCATTGCGCGTGCACTCGGTTAAGCACTCTGGCAACAAGCCGTACGTGTGCGGCGTGTGCGCGCTGGCGTTCGCGTCGGCGCCGCTGCTGCGCTCGCACGCGCGCGTGCACGACGACCACAAGCCCTACCGGTGCTACTATTGTAACAACACGTAAGTTTCTAATCTTGATACAACTCACACGCAAGAAACCTGATTGAAATACCAAACGACGCTTCGATCGTTAAAAATGAATAGGAAATCTATGGACATAGCCTAATCGACGAGAACAGTCAAATCCCATATATATTTTTATATACCTATGTCTTTTTGTAAACCTTTAAAGGTAATAAACGATATAATTATTATTTGTCTTACGTTTGATATTTCAATTAGCTTCTCGGTAGACCCATGGTCATTATAAAATGTTAACATTTATAACAGAAGTTTGACCCCATTTCACCAGCGTAACTCGGATCGTCGACTTTAATTTATTTTTCATGTTAGTTGCACTATATTTGCTTCCTTTTTCAACAGATTTCATGCTGCTATAAATTTTAGCTTTTTTTCAAAGGTCTGCGACACTAACCTAGGCAAAAAATTGTATTGCGCGAGATTCGTGCTAACGGGCTAGACAGGGGATTTCTTAAACCTTATCAATCGAATTGCTTGGATAAGCTCTAAAGGTTTTAGAGATCGGCATGATGTACTCTCAATAATAACATGTAAGACAAATTACACATATTGTTCTGGTCACAAACTAAGCTCTAAGTTTGTACTATGTGTGCCAGAAGCAACGATATAATACATATTATATTTTAATAGCTTTACCGTAGCCCAAGAGATCATAATAACTTAAATGAAATGGGAAAGGAGGACACATAACTCCTACCTAGTCATGTTTCGGTTTTAGTCTTTAGGTACACCGGTTTTCAGGAGACTATTGCATTGTTTTCTTGTGGTAATGTCCTTTCATGGTGCGGTTACGAAACGGGCGGTTGATTTGACGAAAAAACAGCGAGGATAATATTATATCGTAATGCAAATTCGTCCCATTTCGTAACCGCTCGTCGACCTCATTCATGGACTTTGTAGGTCTGCTTAACACAAGGTCACATGCTGTGCTCCTATATAAAATAAATAAAAAACAATTATTCGTACGTTAATTCGGTATGTCTTCCACAGTTACCGTTACGAGTCTGTGCTCAACACGCACTTGCGCACGCACACGGGGGAACGACCCTACGTGTGCGCGGTCTGCGGGAAGACGTTCATACAGCACTCCAACCTTAGTCTGCACATGAAAGTGCACTCAGGTAATTTTATTATAATAAGAAATTGTGCGACCTGCTTCCTTAGCCAACAAATGGATAGCTATCAATCCCAAATCTTTTTACAAAATGTATGAATTGTATGTTTCGGAGTGACGTCATCATGGAATCTAAGGGTTCGTTTCCATAGCTAACCCGTACCAGCAGGTATTTCGGGCTAGCATGAAAATCAGCTGTTTTGCCGTTTTATTTATATCATGTAAACATTTATTAGTATTTTATATAAAATACTAATAAATGTTTTTGCATATGCAAACAAAACGATAAAATTACCACAAACTACTGATTTATGACACCTGCCATTTTGACATTTACCTTAAACGTAAAAAAAGCCAAATTCATTTCATTAACATAACAACTAATTTATTTTCAAACTCATTGACATCTGTCAAAAAGTAACACTTATTTGTAGCATTTCGCAATAAAAAACGACTGATGCTAACGTCAGGTGTTAGTATTTATCGATATTTTTTCCAAAAAAATCGACCAATGCTAGCGCCGCGCAAACATCACCAGCTATCAAAACGCACCCTAAATGTCATCTCCATACATTGGGTATCAAGATGATTGGGTTGATAGCGTTGCCTTTCATTTACTTAAAAGTTTTTCAGTTGTAATCTTAAATGTCAGATAAATTACTCATTGTTGGTATTTCTGTTGTTCCTTATAAACATTCTCAAAAGTTGATATAATGAAAATGGAAAACTGACAGTTCAACTTGCTCTACACAAGAAGACTACTTACATAACTTTACTTTACGATAAGACGTTGCGTAAACTATAAATATGGAAATATAAGTTCTATTCCAATGGTTATATAGTCTGTATTAGGTTGGTAATAATATTGGCGCCATCTTGAAATACGCAATTCTTCGCAAGTTTGAGCATGTATTTTCATAATTATAGTTTACGCAACGTCTTGTCGTGTTTAGCGGTTGCAAACTTGGAATGAGGTCCTAGTGGTATTATTACACAGAAATACAAAAAATTATAAATAATTTAAAATTATACATATTTTAGTAAGTATGTAAAGCCATAACACTTTATTATATTGCAGATAAGAAGTCGTACGAGTGCAAGATCTGTAGCCGCAGCTTCAAGGTGATCTCCACTCTCAAGGCGCACATGGTCACTCACACCGGGGAAAAGCCCTACGAATGCAATATTTGTAAAAAAAGGTAACAATAATGGTTGATCATTAAGCCGGCATAGTGGGAGTTATCAATTCTTAAACAATAATTTAATGTTCCACCCATTTGTGTATTTTGTAGGACTACCTTAGTAAAAAAAAGCCGTTAAATATTAATCATTGATTCAATTATAATTAAAATAGGGCAGAATGACTTTAAATACATAATAAAATCAAGCTCATAAAAAATAAAAGATATTCTTTTAGTGATTAATAGCAGCCTAACCAAATGTATGTTTAATAATTATTATTTATTTAATTATAAAAAGGTATGAAGTTTAAATAGCTGTACGTTTTGACGCTTGGGGCATTTCAGGAAGGAATCTGTAGGAACATGATCATCATCATATGTGATATCCGCAGATTCTCCCGCAAGTCCATGGGGTCGCACATGAAGCGCCACAGCGGCGAGCGGCCGCACGCGTGCTCCGCCTGCCCCAAGCGCTTCCTCTCCGCCACCGCCCTGCGCGATCACTTCCGGCTGCACACAGGTAATGACATGGACATGTACCGCACGCGCTCCACAAATGCACACGCCCATGAAACTAATAATAAAATATGGAACCGCCATGTACCTTAAATGGCCTATAAAAAAGTTCGTTGCCGCCATATTCGGTTCTCACTTCATCCAATCAACGCTCATGATGATTGCTTGTGTTCTCACTTGTTATTTTTAATTTGTATGGCGGCAGCTATCTTCTGTTCTCAAAAATGGGGAGGCGATTTAGAGGGCATGGGCACCTCCCCATGAACCTTGCGTTCCGACCGGTACGTAGCGCGGGCAGTTTTTCGTGGTGCCATCAAAAACCAGCGCGACCGCCCGTTTCAACACAGCCATGACATTTTTTTTTTGCGATGCTAAAATGCAGCTCAGAAACGATCGGTGTTGATTTTTGATGCCACTTTTTGACAAGAAGCACTATTTTGAATTAAATAATTAAAATTGAAAATATTACCTTTTTATTATATAATAAATCAATATTTTTTAATTAACTATTATTTAAATACAATAATTTTATAATATCACAATATTAATTTAATTAACAACCTCAAACTAAACATACCAAATCTGAATTTAGTTACACGATATTTATTTTGTAGGTTTAATCGAACTTTTAAAACTAAAGCAGATACGAATATATAAAATAATTAATTAAATTCCAATTTGTAGATAGATTTCTTGTGTTTGGTCAATTTTTAAAGTTACGTAGTAGTATAACCAAAAGAATAAAAAAAATACATATGTATATGATAAAATGAGTATACCATTGAATATAATTGATTGAATCAGGCGTTGTGCAAATTTCCGCGAAATAGCCTCAAAAATGCGGTGGTTAGGTAGCTGTCAAACGTGTGTAATGCACAATACAGGCCCATAATAGTTTACATTCATTCCTATGCGCGTATACTACTAATGGACCGAGCGGTACCTACACGTTTGTACATGGTGTACATTTGTGGACCGCGACGTATATAAGATATATAAATCGTATATCCACGCCTGAGAACATAAGATGGCCGCCACCCTACAAGCTCAACACAAAAACAAAAGTTAGAACCACAAATATTATAACCAATCATTGATTGGTCAAAGTGGGAACACAATATGGCGATAACGTTTCTACGTGGTCCAAATTACAGTCAAATACGAAAGTATTTCTCCCTGGTCCAAATTGGCTTTAGTCGAATACGCGTTTCTTTTAAATATTTAATTGGAAACTGTTGTATACACTGACAGCCGAATCCACATGTTTTCTGGTTTTCCGTGAGTAGTCGTATTCCCAAAGACGATCATAATCGAGAAGCGAGGGACGTCACTTGAAATATGTTCGAATATAAAGAACATCTCGCGCACTAAGCTCTAGGCTTGTACATGTTATATTTTATATGATATATTCAAAAGGGCTTCTCTTCACTGACCTATTCATCATCGCCCAGCTGAAACTATTAATATGGACAGTAGCTTCCTTTTTTATTATAGAGGCCCTTAACTTCTTTTCTTCTGGTTCTTTTTATCAAAATTAGCAACTGTCCCTTAGTATATTTTTTTAATATTATAAAATATATTTACAGGTGAAAAACCCTTTGAATGCAACACATGCAGTCAAAAATTCCACACAAAAACTCATCTCCGGACTCATATAAAATCCCACATTGCAAAAAAGAAGAGAAGAAAAACTTACCAAAAGAAACCCAACGTCAAAAACAAGGAAGACGAATTAAATATTGCCGTAGAATCATTGGGATTTAGTAAGTTTCTGGACTCAGAAGTTGATGTGACAGCTATAGATTGTATCGGGGAGTTAGAACTACAAGATGTTGACGATAATTCTAGGACAGAATATATTGTATTGGAACCGGACCAGAATGCCGTCAAAGTTACTACATTTAATCATAATAATGATATATGTTTATAGTAATCATCCACCAATGAATGTTCCCAAGATTTCTTCAGATATTCATGGACTTTGTAGGTGGGCTTGCAGCAGGTAAAGCAGTCGCTGGAGAGAAGGAACTGATATGTTAAACCACACTAGTTATCTTTAAATACATCTATACTACTATACAATAGTAAGCAAGTGACGGGTAATAAAGTGAGGTACATCATAGCCAATATCCCCTATTTTTTACATAAAATTCGAGTATGATACCTAGAAGCGGTATCTATAATATAGGTATTCAACAACTATTGATCCCCTATTTTTTTTTATATGAGATTTCAAAGTTATTAATAATCAATGTGTATTATTAAAATAAATGTGATATTATTTTTAATTTTATTACCATGAGTTTATTTTTATTTACTTGCACAAGTAGTTTCCGAAAGATATTGTATAATCTTTGTTTTGTATTATAATATAAGTTTCCTACATGAATACTTCACGAAAGTCATTGGTTTTATACCAAGTTATAAGACCGGCAGCAGAGTAGTGAGTATTTTCTTTATGCAACCGATTTGATCAGCCTGTGTTTTTGGCAATTTAAGACATTTTTTATAGTGATTCAACAGACCTCTGTTTTTGCTTCCGCAGCCGCAGAAGTTTCGCACGCTTTTACACGTCTGTTTCTGCTTCCGCAACTTTTATAACTGAGTTTTAAACGGAATAAGTATTTATTTATGCATCCCACAGAGGAAAAACTAAGTCATGGCAAAATTAAATCCCTGGTTATACATGTCACTAACATTTTACCCTAGGTGTCTCACAGCATGAACAATTGGGTATATTCAAAATTAAAGCTATCCTACATTTTAGCTTAGACGAAAAGACGCGCGGGTATAGCTTTTATTAGCTAAGAAGTAGGCAGGCACGCGCGGTTTTCTTTGTCTTCGCTGGAGGGGTGGTTCTCGCAATTTTTTAATATCAATTTATAAAATATACTTTAATAAATAGGTAGGTACCTACTTTTTATTGCAGTATTTACACTTCTGATTCTGTTACATCACATTTTTTTTTATCTGGTGGTGGCTGAGTTGGTTTGACCTTAGGCTTAAAAACACTTAGGTCTCTGGTTCAAACCAAATGTATACCAATGAGTTTTTAATCTAAAAATGTATGTACATTTGTTTAACAACACCACTATAGTGCCTCGGAGAGCACATTAAGCTGTCAGTCCCAGTTTCATTATATCGACTTGTGAAACTGTTTATAGATGGGTTATTGAGTCAATCCAAACATCGCAACGAGCTAGCCACTTGTTCGGTGTAGACTTATACCATCCGCTATGATGAGGTGGGATTTAAAACCCCTCCACTGGGTACCCTGAGGCTGTTTGTTATGGTTATGAGATAATTATATATATTAATAACAAAAGCAGTTTTAGTAAAATAAGTCAAATCTCTTACTAAATCGCGTCAAACAAAAAAAAAAAATTATATACTAGATGTGCCGATCAGCAGAACCTCATATTAGCCCAAAGTTCATCCTTTCACTCTGTATAAGTGAGAATATTACATATTTAATAATATATCTATACTAATACTATAAAGATATATAAATATATAATATATATTTTTGTTTGACACAATTTAGTAAGAGATTTGACTTAATTTACAAAAACTGCTTTTATTAATAATATTATATAATTATCTCATCTCAATGTGTAAAACAATTCAAACATATAGCTCTGGGGATCTAAAAAGGCCACTATGAATGAATCATATTAGGATCCTAATATGATTCACATTTAAAATCACAAAATCGCCACATTTATCACAATTCATAATCTGAATTCATCGTTTTGACAGTTTTCTATGAAGATTCGTAAAATGGCCCACTTAATATGATTTGGTTAAGTGTCAAATAGCAGAATCATAAGAAGTTACTCATGAGCAACATCTTACAATTCATTTTGTTAAATATTTTCGAAAATAAGTTTATAATGGCAGACTTACCCCCGTATTCTAAGACGTATCCTTAACTCAACTTTACACTCAAGGAACGTCTGTCTCTTTCCACCAAATGTCAACTATAAAAAGCAAGTTGAGACACACGCTCCTTGAGTAAAGAGTGGAGTTAAGGAAACGTCTTAGAATACGGGGGTTAGGCCTTTACGAAAATTTTGTAGAGCATGCGCGTGTCATGGAGAGTATTTTATATCGCCGGCGAAGTCAAGTTCTTCGTAAAATGGAGATAACATTTGAAATGCCGGATGGCGAGTTTATAGGCCTATATAGACTAAATAAAAGTGTGTGTCGTCATAGGCTATGATATGAGTCTACACCAAACAAGTGACTAGCTCGTCGCGATGTTTCGAATAGACTCAATAACCCATTATAAGCAGTATCACCAGTTGGTATAGTGAAACCGGGACCAACAGCTTACCATGCTCTCAGAGACACTGTAGTGGTGTTGTCAACAAATGTACATATTTTTTTAAATTATGAAACTCATTGGTACACACCGGAATTCGAACCAGGGACCTTAGTGTTTTTAAGTCCTAGGTCTAACCCACTCAGCCACCACAATAAGATAGAATATTATAAAGACACATACTAGAAATTAACAGTGTTAACTGATTTTATGGTTTTTTATTATGTTATGTAAATATATTTAAAAAAATATGTTCAATGTTATTCTACAGTAGGATTGTTACTAGTAATATAATTGTATTGTGTTCAATTATTTTATTTTAATAAAATTATAACAAAAACAAAAATACTTTATTATTCTTATCAAGTTATCACAAATGCTTTCCTAGTATTAATATTTAGAACCAAGATTTCTTCTTAGACGCTGCATGTTTGTGTACATTCATTAACATAGATTCATATATTTCATGAGCTTTTCTACTTTGTCCATAATAATCTACGAAGTCTCCATCGGGGTCCACCAGATATATAATGATTGTGTGATCCACCTATGACAAAAGTAATTTTTTAGAAAACAAAAATTGTCATGAATTTTTGTATATACTGTTATTTTTAAGTTACAAAATTTATGTAGGAAGTTTTACACATTGCTCTGGTCACAAACTAAGCTTTTACAATGTTCATTATTATATTATATTAACACCCATACTATTGTTATTACTTTTCTATACAATATTAGTTCTGATTTACACACCAATACATTTATGATCGATGCATATAGGTAAAACATAAAATCTAATACACATAACTTACAATATAATCTTCATCTTGGTCCTGTGGGCCAGCACTGAAGTACACCCTGTATGACTTGCAAGCTTGTTGCACTTGCTCCTTGGTACCTGTCAGACCCAGAAACCGGGAGGAGAACTCTTTTACATATCTGTAAAATAATGAGTTTTTTTAGTGGTCTGGATATTAAAACATAAGATTAGAAGAATTGGCCTTAAACATTGATTCCCTGCAAAAAATGTGTATTCATATATACATAATATTCATTCATATATATAATGTGTACTCCAGGTTACATGATGAAAGAAATGTGTAAGCAGGTAGAGCATTAGAGGGTTAATACATCTGAAACAGTATGCTGCCTATTTCTTAAGTCTTGTAATGGAAAGGAGGAAGAGTAATCAATTTTAAAAGTTCTCGGGTACTGTCTATGGTAAAGGTGGTAAAATCCTAGTAGTATAGATAATAGCCTAACAGCTCATTCCCTATTTTTTAATAATACTAGTGTCAAGTATGATAGAATTTATGACAATAAATAAATACATGTACCAACCAAAATAACAAAAGACCTCATAAAATAATATTTCTATTGAAATTGTAAAGTAATTTGAAACTTACTTTCCCACAATTGCTGGTGTATCTCTTTGAGGATCTACAGAAATGAATACAGGTTGCAGAGCAGGCGCATTGGGTGCTGATTCTGAAATATATTTGTTTGATATTTTTCAAATTTCAAAATAGCATATCAAATATTCCTAGCAATTGATAAGATAGTTTATTTAGATATAGTATGTTATCTGAATTTTATTCAATATGTATTGGTTTATAAAAGTATAGTAAAGTATTTTATTACTTACCAAACATTTGTACTACTTCAGCTAATTTTTCTAATTCATCAGGACAAACATCTGGGCAGTGTGTGAAACCAAAATAAATCAACAACCATTTACCAAGTAAATCTGTGCTTTTCACAACATTTCCCTGAAATAATAATTTTATTTAAAGCACTTTCATATTTATAATTAATAAATAGGATATTAAAAAATCCTAGAAGAACTTGAACAACTGTAATTTATATATTATATTTAAAATAAAACCAGTATTTAGATTGGGCAGAACAGATCAGAAATTTCTAAGGCAAAAAAGTAACAAATAAAGTTAAAAGCAGCATCAAATGTACCAACTATCATTTGACTTTCAAAATACAACTGAAACATTCAACACCATTTTTAAATTTAATTGTTTTAGTATCAGGGAGGGGGGGTTCAAGAAAATAAAACAAAAATTGCATGAAATGGTGAACAAAAAAATCTATATTAATTTTTACAAAACACATCAACCTCATGCACAGCACCCAGAGCCTGAAGCAAATTTCTGATAGTGTGCAGAGTCTGGTACAAAAAGTATGCAAAAGGCATTCAATATTATCAATAAAAAAATCTAATGTTCAGTAGGTATGCATTCGGCAAAATATTATGATAATCTATAACAAATGGTATCCGTCATTAATAACTAAATAGTCCATTAGTCAATCTTCTGTAGGTAATTTCAGAAAATTCTCATCATTTGTGTCGAGCCTAATAGATAATAGCTATACTTTTTTAACAAAAAATTTAATTGCCATAAGTTTGTATGAGTGAGTCCAGCAAGGCGATTATGTGGCCATCTCTAAGTTAAACTTAATTGTACAACTACAATTGATATGATGCAATTCTTACATAATGCAAATATCAGTTATAGAATTATATTAAATCAGTAATATAAACATTAAAAATATCAGACAACTAAAATAATGTTAAGTTTAGCTTAATGTTGTGCGGAGTAATTGGCCCAAACCATATAAAAATATAATAGAATCTTAAAATCTCATGGTATTGATTGTTTTTACCATGGAAAACATCTTTTCACTTTGTTATTACTTGTTCTGCTGAACGGCTGAATGGAAATAAAAGACTAGCCATTAACATTATTACAAGATGAGTTCAGATATATTTTTTTGAGTATATTTTATTATCGGCTCAGCTTTCCTTTATGTGACGTCGAGTTTGATGTTGACAATTTTTTTGGCAACACTTCTAGTTCACCTGAATATCCCTACCAAATTTCAAGTTTAGGAAACCAGAGTTTTCGGAGATATAAATTTTTTAAATTATTAATTTTCCTAACAAAAAATCCAAAAAGACACATTTGACTTTATTTTTTTTTCAAATGCATATTTTTATCAAATAAAAGTCCATATTTTAATAAGTTATATTTAATATTAACACAATATTTAACTCATTTTTACATAATTATTTTATTTTATGGCTCGGGGTAGCGGTTGGCGCTCGCGGTAGCCTTTGTGCCTAAAAGGCTTCCTACACTTACGAGAAAAATTACCCAAAAAACTCTTTATTAAAAAAAAATGGCCAGGCCAGGTAAAGGATAGGTTAGGTTAGTGTTAGTACATGACCATACGCACGAGCCGAGCAAAGCGTGCCACGCTAGCGACCGGCGAGTGCCAGAAAGGCTTTCTACACATACGAGAAAAATTACCCAAAAAACTCTTTATAAAAAAGAAATGGCCAAACTAGGTTAAGGATAGGTTAGTGTTAGTACATGACCATAAGCACGAGCCAAGCGAAGCGTGCCGCAGCAGCGGCCTGCCTGTACCAGAAAGGCTTTCTACACATACTAGAATAATTACCCAAAAGACTCTTTATTAAAAAAAAAATGGCCAGACTAGGTAAAGGATAGGTTAGGTTAGTGTTAGTACATGACCATAAGCACGAGCCGAGCGAAGCGTGCCGCGGTAGCGGCCAGCGAGTGCCAGAAAGGCTTCCTACACATACAAGTTGGGTAAAAAGTGAATTTTCAAATGACAATAACTCCTAAAATACCCCCCCCTAACTTTTTTATTTTAGGAGTAGGTTCCCCTCCCTCCCCTCCCGCACCCAACCCCTACCTCCCCTCTGACGTCACATAAAAGAAAGTCCTACCACAACAGATAATCTGGGACAATTTATTACCTACCAGAGGATCCACAAGTTCAAAAGTGCCACCAATTTTAGATTTCCCAAGTTCACGTTTTCTATCGCGATCCAGCGCGTCTTGCTTTTCTTTCCGTAAATATAACATAAATCCCGTAAGGCTCCCGCCCACGGCAGCAGTCACCATCATTGATTTCCAAGTTATAGGAGCAAAACTTTTCTTTGGTTTTTTTGGTGGTACTGCATTGTTACAACGAATAACTGATGTTGATAATGAACGTAAGGCAAAGTTACTCCTTATCCTTAGTATAGAATTCATACTTGCGAATTTTCCTATTGAACTACTTTAAAACTAATTTATAAATTCTAATCTTACTGATAAGAATATGGTTATATTCAAAATAATTTTTAATGCAATACAAAATAAAATTGTCAACTAAACACAAATATTTATAACCACTTTTTAAATCTATTTATCCTAATTTATTAAACTTATTTTTCAGTCACAAAATTAAATATTATGATTTAAATTTTTATTTTTGGTATTATTATTATTATATTTTGTGGCGTCTACGCGTTACGCGTAATTTTGCCAATGTCTAGTTTAAAACAAACTGTACAAAAAAAAACGTACTATTTTTTATTTGCCATGGGTGGAATCGAACCCACGACCTCCGGATACAGCGCCAAAGGCATTATGAGCATATCTTTCCCCAATCAGGGTGCTTTTTTTTATAGCCACTAATTCTGTGCGATCTTCTAAAGAGCCCATAAGGCGGAGAACACAGAACTTCCACCGTATTCATCAAAAATTTTTAGACAATTTTTTTTTTAGATAACGTCCTAAATTGTAAGAAGTGAGATATTCAAAATACTGCACACGCCATGCTTCAAGTATACAATTTTTACTCAAAATCTAAATTTCTAAGATAAAACTTAAACATTAGAGGGCTACCTATCTTCATGGGAATGCACCTTCTCATTATTTTGAGGTTTTTTGAACTAGTATTCCAAGTAGTATACATATTTTAGCGAGCATTAGCTTGAGGCGTTGCTTGGCTTAGCTGCGTCAATTTACTGGACTATTGTAGTGCGAAGTGATTGCTCGCCCAAGCATCGTTGAAGTATTACTTTCATGAGCACGACTTAAACCAATGCTAAACCATGACTATATATTTTTTTTAACTTTCGCGTGTTATCATTATATATAAATATTGCGGATCTATACGCGATTTATCTTAGACTATTTGATATGACCAATTAATTTGATGACCAATAATATTATAATAGTGCGGGTAGTTTTATAACTGCCCGCCGCATGAATGAAGACTCACCTCGCAGCTCCAGTCATTCCGTGACGACGATCAATGCACTTGGTCCAAACGTAGGGAAATCAAATAGTCTAAGGTAAATCGCGTTTAGACCCGCAATATTTATATATAAATTTATCATGACTATTAATCCGGACATTAGGGTTGGATTAAGTCGTTGCTTAGCCTAAGCCATTACTTGGAACTGTCAAAATTATGTTTTTTCATATGCAGTTTGACAGTCCAACGCACTAGCTTAGCATTAGAAATTCGACCCACGCAATGGCTCGTACTAAGACCTGGGGCCTTATTCCGAGTTTGCAACCGCTAAAGACGACAAGACGTTGCGTAAACTATAAATATTGAAATATAAGTTCTATTTCAATGGATTCTGTATTAGGTTGGCTATAATAATGACGCCATCTTGAAATAAGCGAATTCTTCGCAAGTTTGAACATTTGATGAGCATTGGAATTTCAACTCTATATTTAATAGGATAGAACTTATATTTCAATATTTATAGTTTACACAAAATGCGCGACGGTGAACGTGTCAAAACTCGGAATAAAGCCCTTGGCTTAGCAATGACTATTAATACGGACCTAAGGATCGGAATAATAATCGTTACTATGCTATGCTTAGCCAATGCTTCGGACTGTCAAATCGCATATCAAAAACAAAGCATGCTTCATCTTTTTATAAGGATTGGTTTTAATTTTACAGCAGCAAAACACTTTGACATTTCGTTAAAAAATTGGCTTATTCCGAGTTTTCAAACGTTAAACACGACAAGACATTGCGCAAACTTTAAATATTGAAATATAAGTTCTATTTCAATGAATGTATAATCTGTATTAGGTTGGCTATAATAATGCCGCCATCTTGAAATACACGAATTCTTCGAAAGTTTGAACATCTTATGAGAGTTGGAATTTCAACTCTATATTAAATAAGATAGAACTTATATTTTAATATTTATAGTTTACGCAATGTTTTGTCGTCTTTAGCGGTTGCAAACTCGGAATAAAGCCCCAGTTCTTAGTACGAGCCATTGCGTGGGTCGAATTGCTAATGCTTAGCCAGTGCGTTGGACTGTCAAACTTCATATGAAAAACAAAGCATGCTTCATCTTTTTTTAAGGATTGGTTTTAATTTTACGGCAGCAAAACATGTTAGACAATTCGTTCAAAAATGCTTTAGGTAAAATAAGTAAAATCCTTCCTATAACTCACTGTTTTTTTACTCACGAGTAATTACATACGAGTAAAAAAACTTCCTTCAGTGTCCTTCGGAGCCCTCCTAAGGTACTTAACCGGCGGCGTTAAATTGACATAGCGGTTAAATATTTTTAATAAATAATCGAAGTTTTAAGTGTTTCAACATAATAAAATAAATTAATATGGTGTAATTACCTCCTCCGTATAGTGGTAAAAAAAAATAAAGGTCAGATTAATAGTCGTTGCTTAAGCTTTGGACTGTCAAACTGCATATAAAGAGAACTAAATTTTGACAGTTCCAAGTCCTTTATCAACAATTATAAATCCGACTAGTACCATCTTGCCTTTGGCGTATTATCCAGAGGTCATTCGAGGTTCGATTCCCACTTGTGTAATTACCGCCTCCGTATAGTGGTAAACAAAAATAAAGGTCGGATTAATAATCGTTGCATAAGCTTTGGACTGTCAAACTGCATATAAAGAGAACTAAATTTTGACAGTTCCAAGTCCTTTGGCAACAATTATTAATCCGACTAGTACCATTTTGCCTTGTCGTAGTATCCAGAGGTCATTAGAGGTTCGATTCCCACCCATAGCAAAAAGTAAGTATTTGCGGAGTTTTGTTTTTCTGGTACACATAGCCTAGAGCTTAGTTGTCACCAGTTTAACTACTACCACACCATCAGCAACTTGGCCTAAGTGGCTCTCAAATTGTCTCCTGTTGGTTTTCTGGTCAAGATAACATTTAAAAAATGCAGCTGATAGGTAAGAGGACACAGCCTCCTTAATGGGGTTGGGTTTTAGCTAGAGTTTCCCCTGTTGCCAGAGGCAGGATGTAGAAGATGCAGCTGGTTTGGCGCAATGATGAGTCCCTGCTGCGGCAACAGGGTCATCCCTAGCTGGCTCTCAGCCCCACCTAACAACCGGGGTCGACCGCCAAGAATAATTGACGCAATGATACATCAGCAACACAAACTATCAGTTGCTTTCCAATATTTTGTTTAGTAATAATTATTCAATGGTATATATATACTGCATAAGGCAACCTAAAATGGGTCTGCTATAATAAAATCCATAGTTTTTATTAATTATTGTATTTTTATTATCACCAAAATACCTATTAAGAAATGATTAGAAGATACCTAATTGTAAGTAAGTTTGTTTTGTGAATTGTTTATTACATGGCATATGCTAGTGGCAAATCCAGTTGTATTATAGGTGCGATGGTGCTTAAAAAAGTAATAATTAAATTCTTTGTCCTATATTTATTCTCAACAAGCAAAGACCCAGTATGGCAGGGGTGTATAGTGAAGAATGGCCGGAATAATAATGGATGTTCTTGCTGCGTTACAACTGAATAATATTCTTCTTCACTAAATCTGGAAAATTATATAACAAATCAGAAAGATTGATGTATTTTTAAATTTCTAGCCTCCCATTTAATTAGGTTATGTTTGTCCAAATCTCCAACAAACATTTATTGTGTCCATTCTTAATATAAAGAAAATTAAAAACGGCAACTTGGCTCATTTTATGGAAAATATAAGCAAAGAAATTCTTACTAGTTAATTATGTTTCATTCTACTTACTCTATCAGAGACATTTTTTTAACTTCATTTAAAGTTAATAATACACCTGTGGAATTCCAATAATTAAAACTAAAACTCGGCACTCCATAACTAAGATTATATGAAACTATGTACTCTGCTTTTATTAATATATTATTTGCAATTTCTTTGAAGCACTCTTTTCTTATATATATGCCGTGTTGTGTGTTATTATTACCTAATATCCATTCATCATTAAGTTTTGTTGATATTGCAATAAATTCTTTGATTTTATCCAAAAAATCATCGTAACTGATACGATTTATATCCATTGTCCTTAGCTAGCATGGATGGATTAATCTAATATTCTTTCTATGCGTAAGCAGTTTTAAAATCACATACACATTGAATTAATTTTATCCATGAAACAGGATTTAAGTTAAAAATTAATAAAACTTATTTAATATTTAAATTATTTTTTTGGATATAAAATAATAGTAACATAGAATACAAAAAATATATACAGAAATGAGAGACATCAGTTAAGGGTTTTGCGCACAATGCCATCTGGTGATTAGTGCGAGTAAACTTTACAAATATATTTCGCGCCATATTTTCAAATATTTTTTATTATTTCTTTATTCTAGGCCGATTTTACAATCGTTAGATAAAATTCTAAAAACTCCAATATCTGAAGAATCACTTTATCCAACGATTGAAAAATCCCTAAACAAAAGTTATTATAAATAAAACACAAATAGTTAATAGGTAATAATAGTTTTGTTTAATAAATAACCATTTTGTAATACATACTATATCAAAAAAGTTTGTTTTTATATAAAGTTAGTTTGTTAGTGTTAAATAATTACTTTTATGGAATAACGCATAACTTCTTTTCTTGGCGTAAAGACATGAGATTACGGTGTGAATTTGCAATTTTGTAAATATAAACAAAACCCCAATAGAAAAACCACTCCTGGTACGGGAGCCAATAATGCGCGGACCAATAAAGCGGGGACAAATAATTCAAGCCCGGTGTCTTAATATTGAAAATAGGTAGACATAATATGACACGACATTTTTATATTTATATAGGTAGGATCGGGTTATTCCCAGTTGTCGCTACCCTCTCCGTTCCTACTAACGACAACTGGGAAAAAAAATCCCAGTTGTTGCTAGTAGTTACGGGTGGCACTAAAACGTTCCCAGTTGTCGTCACCACTAAAATTTATTAAGATAAAGTCTAGTTTAATAGTGAAACGAAAAAAAAAAAAAATTAAGAAACATGATAGGTAACAACCTAAAAGTTGTTCTCGTAACAACTTACGAGAAATATTTTATTAGCTTACCATAAAATTGGAGTGTAAATTAAAATTTATTATTATTAGGTTGTGTGAAGTGTAGTGGAGTAGAACAAATGAATGTGTTCTAAAATGGAGTGAAGTAAACTGAAGTAAGAAAATGAAATAAAATATAATGGAGTGAAGTAAAATAAAAGGAGGAGCGTAATAAAATAAACTAAGTTAATTAAAGTGAAGTGGAGTTAAGTCATAGTTGACACTGCACTTCACACAACCTAATAATAATAAATTTTAATTTACACTCCAATTTGATGGTAAACTAATAAAATATTTCTCGTAAGTTGTTACGAGAACAACTTTTAGGTTGTTACCTATCATATTTCTTAAAAATATTTTTTTTTCGTTTTACTATTAAACTAGACTTTATCTTAATAAATTTTAGTGGTGACGAAAACTGGGAACGTTTTAGTGCCACCCGTAACTACTAGCAACAACTGGGATTTTTTTTCCCAGTTGTCGTTAGTAGGAACGGAGAGGTTAGTGACAACTGGGAATAACCCGTAAGACCAATATAAGTAAAAAATGTCGTGGCATATTATGTTTGCCTTATATTTTTGTTTAATAAATTGATATAGTTTACCATTGGCTTCAAATGATGTGATTATTTTTTCGGATTCTATAATAGGACGGATTTGGTGATATGCACTTTTTAGATCTATTTTACTAAAGAATAGATATTGTATATCCTTTATATATTTGGCAAAGGATGCATCAAGAAATGTAAACTTGTTAATCGTTTGATTATAGTCTATTGCTGATTTCTTGCTATGATTTTAATTTTTAGTCCCTAAACCTTGAGCTCTTTGGAGTCAAAATTTGCTCTCTCCAATTACACCGTCGTCTACACCAACAGTTTCAGTATTTCTTCATTAATAAATGAAATATCTTCTAATGAATAGTGACGTGTGTTGGAATAATTGGTGGATAATCGAGTGGACTGTATTTTCGAGGTTTTGCTGGTACCATTCTTTGCATTTATCATAAAAATATCAACAAATAAAATAATAATATACAAGAAACCACTTTATTTAGAAAGTCAAAATGACAACTTCATTCTTAATTATAAATTTTCTGTTGACGTTTATAGTTGTCAACATATTGGCGAGGCTAGAAAATTAACATAGTACTTATTATATAGCAAATATTAGGAAATCAAATCAATTCTTTATCTTTAAATAAAATAATATTAATGATAGGTAAGGAGGCTATTTTATTGATAGCTCTTCGGTAGACACCTTTATTTGGCCTAACGCAGAACCTGAAATAATTTTCACAAATCTGCCTCATGGCTATTTTTAAATAGGGTAATTATCTTCTTTAATTATACTTTACTTACTCAATCCAAAATCTCTGCGATAATGAACTGCCAAAGTTTTGCCATAAGTTATGTAGTTCATTGGGTAAAAGATCATCCCAATGTAACTTTGATAACCATAATTTTTGAATTATTTGTTAAGCCTTTATTAGTATAGGCCCAGCTAATCCTAAAGGATCGTAAAATGAACTTATAAAACTAACTATCGTCCTTTTAGTGGTTTTGGAAGGAAGAGAGGTCTGTGCACAATGTATCTTAAAGTTGTCGGTTTTAACATCGTACAAGAGGCCTAATGTTTTTTGAAATAGAGAATCTTCATTTAAATCGATTTCAGAAAAAAATTGTTTACTCGGAGAAATGTCATGTAATATAATGTTATTATTTGAACTCCATTTATGTAGATTAAAACTTCCCAGGGTGAGTAATTTTATTATTTGTTGTTTTATTAAAATCGCCTCCTCAATACTACTCGCACCCGTAAGTACATCGTCGACGTAAGTATGGTTGAATATTACCTTCGCAGCTAGAGGATACTCTGAACCGAATCGGTGAGCAAGCTCCATCATACATCTCGTGGCTAAGAATGCAGTAGCTCTACCACAAGTTGTTGCCTAATAAGGTCGCTAGCGAGTTTCGACCTGATTTTGTATGGAAATTTGTTCAGCGCCTCTACTGGTTACTACAGGAACTAAAATCGGCACCACGGGCTTTGCGAGCAACTATTTTCATCCGGACTACACCGGCTGTAGCGTAAAAAGAATATTGGCGTAGTGTAGTTGAGGCCTAAATTCATACAAATCGGTACCACAAGTGTTATTTTTGACCAGCCAACTATAACCAAAATAGTTACGGCCCTCACCGACGTTTTTCACGGTGAGAGAGTTAGATGAGAGATACAAAATCGGGTCGAAACTCGCTAGCGACCTTATTAGGCAAAAACTTGTGGTAGAGCTACAATAAAATTATAATTATTAGTGACATTTAGCGGATGTCAAGGGTACTAAAAAGTGCCATCTATCGAATGCAAAGGAAACTAAAAAAGCGCCATCTGTTATCGGGACCTGTTAATACTTATTTATTCAGTGCCTTGTTAAATACATTTTCTTGAAACGCGAGTTGCCTATCTATACCCTTTATTTATAGTGTATTATCTATGGGTTCAGTTCAGTGTTCGTTCTGTGCTCCTATATCATCATCTGTGGTTCTGTGATTATTAGTGTTTCGCCCAAGGAACGTTTCGCCTATAAAATTGATGTTTTATTATGTGATATACTGCTGATTCCAGTCAGCAACAATACATTTATTTAACCGCGTGTTACTTAATTACATTTGTTGGTAAGTAAACGTAAGCATCAATGTAAAACTATGACATTGAATTATTATATCTCTGGCTTATATTACCTACACACATTGCTTTATTAGTGAATATTATTTTTTACTAAAAAGCAATAAAACTGCAATTTACTTATTAAATGATTATAGAGATTTAAAAAATAAAACACAAAAATCATTTAATGTTTGTTTTTGTAGATGACAATGGAAATCCTTAAGAAAAACTGGTTTAGTGAGTCCTGTGACTTGTGGCCTGGCAGCACTTTCTCATTTGAAGTTAAGGAAGTTTTGCATTCCGAAAAATCTGACTTTCAAGATATATTAGTGCTCAATACCACACATTTGGGAAAAGTTCTGGTTTTAGATGGAATTATTCAATGTACTGAAAAAGATGAGTTCTCTTATCAGGTAAACCGTTTTAAACATCTAAACTTTGTTGTAATTTTTAGCAGCTGGCAAGATGACAATTAGACAAATCTTCTAACATATTGTATTTTTTTAGGAAATGATGTCTTTTATACCTTTATGTTGCCATAAAAATCCAGAAAAAGTGCTAATAGTTGGTGGAGGAGATGGAGGGGTTGCTCGGGAAGTAGCCAAGCATCCTCAAGTGAAACAGATAGTGCAGGTATGTTGTTTTGTAAATCATTAAGTGATTTCTAGACATATTATTTAATTCAAGCCAGGGGACCTATTCTACTAAATGAATTGGATATCAACTGCATGTCAAAGTTAAAATTTGACTTATTTCCCATATGAAATGTGTCATATTTTAAATTTCATACATCAAAGTTGATACATCATGGATTTAGTAGAATAATTCTATATTCCAGTTGATATCCAATTCATTTAGTAGAATAGGACCCCTGGTGTCTTACTGGGTGGGAAGAGACTACCAAATGCCACATCTTTCAATGCATGCTCCCTAAATTCCAGGAAATTTAATGCACCTACTTTTTAAACTGTGTACTTAATGTGTATTGAACTATCATTAACCAGTTACAAACTTTACATATATTACATTTGTATTTACCTAACAAATTAACATAGATGATAACAAATTATCAAAGTTCACAAGGTCAGTTTTTATCATTATTTAACTAACTAGTTAATTGTATATAATTTTGTACTCTTAAGAGCAATGTTTAATTTTTTAATATGGACCTAGAAGTAATGCTTTTAAACTGTTTTACATTACACACTTTGCCATGGTCACAGACTAAGCTCTTGTATTATGTGTACTAAATACAACAATACTAATACATATTACATTTTATCTCTTTGTTTGTATTGCACTATACACACACTAGGTATAGTGTTAAATATTTAACCTTAACTAATATTTATTGACTTTATAATTGAAATATTAAAGGAGATCCGGCCGCCGCCATACAAATTTGGCCTAGTATATTGTCATTTGGTATGTAGGGTTGAAGATGATAATTTTCAGATGCTCATTTAACGGTATTTGTATTTTTTTTAAGCCAGGAAATAAGAAATATAGCATTACAAATTATTTACAGTAGCAATACTTGTGCATTGCTGGTATTACTAAATGTTTTGTTTCACAAACATTTCTCAAACTTGTAAGTTATTGTCGCTATCGTTATATAAACTTATTATGTAATTTGTTAATAATAAATTAAGCCAGAAGTACTATTTAAATTAAACTACTAATTAAAATAGGTATAACGAAAAAATAAAGTTGGTATATAATAATCTTATAAATCACGAACTTTCATCTTTATGTAAATAGGAACGTGGGATGTCAACTATATAGAGGTGTTCAAAATTAGATAATATGTAAATATTTCTTAAAATAGGGTTTTGGTTAAACAATTATAATTCTGTAATAAATATTCATTATTTTAGATTGTTTTTTATTTTGGATTTAACATCTTTAACATCTTTTTTTTAGGCAAAAGTTGTTTAATTTTTCTTAATTTTAAAACGTTTTGTTCTTAAAAACCCGTGAAGTTTAAATTAATTGAATAATTGTTTTATAAATAGATTCTAGTAAAGTATTATTTTATTATAATTTGATCTTGGTACAATTGACTAGGCTAAAATACAGGTGTCCTTTATACTCCTACCTTTCGTGTGCCTTTTCAACAACTTGACATTGGCAGAGTTATGCGTCAAGCAAAAAGCCATTTACCAAAATAATAATACATTTTATAAACACCCAGACCATGTCAAACTGTACAGAAATATACTAATATTTTTTTGCCATGAGTGGGAATTAAATCCACTTCTGGAAAGTGAACAGTTTCAAACTTTAAAAAGGAATTAATAAAAATATTCTACCTAATTATTAGATAATTCCTTTAAAAAAAAAAAATTTTTAGGATGTAAATCCTAAAATTATTTCGGTTTATTATATAGGTTTCTATTAACATAAATAAATATTGTTTTGCAGGTAGAGATAGATGCTAAAGTAATAGAAGTCTCAAAAAAGTTTTTGCCATTCATGGCTAAAGGTTTTGAGAGTGAAAAGTTAACTTTACATGTTGGGGATGGATTTGAGTTTATGAAAAAGCACAGCAATGAATTTGATGTGATCATCACAGATAGCAGTGATCCTGTAGGGCCGGCGATAAGCTTATTTCAAGAGAACTATTTCTCCCTTATGAAAAGTGCTTTAAGACCCAATGGAATTGTGTGTTCCCAAGCTGGAACAGTTTGGAATGATCTGGAACATGTCAAAAGTACTCTAAATCACTGTAGGAAACAGTTCCTGACTGCTATGTATGGATATACTTCGGTGCCAACATATCCATCTGGTCAAATTGGCTTTGTTGTTGGTTCTTTGGACACTAATATTAAATTTGATGTTCCATATCATATATTTTCACAAGACAATGAGAAAAAAATGAATCTAAGGTACTATAATAGTGATGTACATAAGGCTGCATTTGTACTTCCAACATTTGTTAAAAACTCTCTTAGTTAAATTCATTTATACATTTATTAATAATATTTACTGTTAATATTTATATATAAAATATTTCAATATTATATTATTTGCATTTTTTGATGCTTAAATTTATAAACTATTTATTCAAGGTCTTCCAAAAAACGTGTTCCTGAAGTGTACTTATAATTAGGTTTAATTGAAAATTATTAAAATGTCTATTGATAGAATAATATCATAACATTATTAAATTATTTTCATGTTTTATGCATTCCACATGGAGCCTACGCATCATTTTACTGATTGTTACTAGTAAGTAACTTATGATCCCTTCTTGCTTCATATTACTGTTTCATATATTTATGCGACAGCTCTATAATAAATCTGCATTAATAAACACATGATTCAAGGTCAGATAAAGGCATTTAGATGTCTCTTGTAAACATCTCTCAAATGTGCTGTTAATTTTTATAAAAAGCAGTAGGTACAGTTGACATAAAGATTATAGACCTATCTACTATGCTCTGAGAACAATATAACACACAACAAAGTTTACTACACTAATAAGTTTTTATAAACTATTATAATAATATGTAGAACAATTTACACATATTGCTTTGGTCACAAATTAAGCTCTAGGCTTGAACTATGTGTACCAGATACAATCATAATACATATTTTATAATATAATACTGGGTGATTCGGTAGCCATGCTGAAAAAAATATTTATTTTATCATGAAGATAATTAAAATAAATTTTGAGTCCCATACTAAAACTTATGTTTTGCACATTATGATTATAGTTATTGTAATAAAATTGCATGAGTAATTACTTTTTCTGTATTTTTTTGAACTAGGTATATATTTATAATTAATTTATCCAGGTATTCTGAGTACCAATTATCTAAAAAAAGGAATGATATATACAATCACCCAGCTGGTATAATCTATACATAATATATTTTTTGACAAATTTTATAGTGAATAAGAATATTATTATAGTTATATTGTATGTACTGTATTTTATAAATTTTGATATTTTTTACCAAATTCGATATTACTATTAAATTATACACCTTGTTAACAGGTCTTTTATTTACTTAACAATAGACTACCATGAAAAAAATATTGGAAAAGGCCAGTGGAGTGTATTGATAATATTAAGGAATAAAACTATAATAGAGAATATGCACGATTTTTTTTTATTGCTGTATTTGATAGTATTTACTTTATTAAACCCTAAAAAATATATTTATTATCCCTAAAAAAAAAGATTAACATAAAAATGTATCATTCTTTAATGTATTCGAAAACGGCGCATCACTAGCACGCCATTGCTGTGATGTCACAGCATACTAAATAAACAATGGTTCTATCTCTCTTTTGCACGGTTAGAAATATTATACAACCGTAAAATTTGTTCAGCTTTTGTGACGTCATCACGTCAGAAGTGTCAACTCTCGCCGTTTCGGAGCGTGTTCCGTTTTTGCAAAAATTATAAAATAATGAACCAGTTTAAATAAAAAATATATTGTCATGTGTTTCTAGATAAAAAGGCACAACGTATATGAAATATACATGACATATTTTAGAGTTAGGTTAGGTAGGTACATGCATATTCCCCATTAAGGTTTCGTAACCGGCATAATGGCAGCGAACAATGTTGTTAAACAACAATGTATTTATCCACCTCATTCATGGACTTTTCAAGTCTGCTCACCATCATGTAGATACAAAGTCAGTGTAAGTTTGAAGGGGAAATTTGAGCTGCTGAGTACATAGCAACTGAAGGAAGATGTGATTTGTCAGAAACCAACATTAGTACTTTGTAACTATGTATATTCCAGGAAGGGTGCGAAATAAAACACTTGATTACTTGTATTCTGTTAATGTTCTTTTTACACCAAAAATCATAATTATTATAAACTACGCCATCACAATTTTCCTTTTACGCAGTTCACAGAGTACAATCAATAAATATACTTATACAAGTCTAGTAATTCATATTAATGTATTATTAAAACTATTGAACATTTATTAAATATTATTTAAATATCATATTAATAATTAGAATTTAATACCATTAATAATGATAAATTAATTTAAAAAGAAACTAAAATAATTACGGATATCCAGTAGAATATTAAGTAAATTATTAGCAGTTTCAGCCTATAGACCAGACATACTGGTGTACTCTCGGTGCTTGAAGAAAGTAATACTTATAGAACTCACCGTACCGTGGGAAACAAACATACCTAAGGACCACAACATCAAGTCGAACAAATATTTTGATCTCACAAACGAAATTACTAGAAACGGATTTAAAACTCAACTTTATGCAGTGGAAGAAGTTGGTGCAAGAGGAATTCCAGCAAAGTCTTTGCACCGTCTATTGAAGGATCTTGGCCTTCCGAGAACAGCCGTCGGAACTTTTATGGAGTGTGTTTCCAGGATGGCGCTAACAGGAATTTATATGAATAATATTTGGTTGAGTAGAGAGGGTAGTGAACACAGTGCAGGTGAGAGTTCAAAAGGCCTTTAAACCTACTTCGCGGTCTCAAGTCCGGGAATGCTGAAGTTCATTCCCCTGCCTTTCAACCACGCGATGGACCCGGCACCCGCACGGTGAATCCATGGTTTGCTAAGAACATTGTCTCTCTCTTTGATCTCACAAATGAAATTACTAGAAACGGTTTTAAAACTCAACTTTATGTAGTGGAAGTCGGTGCAAGAGGAATTCCAGCTAAGTCGTTGCATTGTCTATTGAAGTCTGGGCCTTCCAAGATCAGCCGCCGGAACTTTAATATATTTATAATGGAACGCACGGGCGTAGCCAGGGGGGAACGGCCGTATGGTCATCACATAAACGATAGTTTATTTAAAAACTATCCGAGATCTCGTGAGTTGGAAATATTATATTCCCGCGAGATTGCATTTCCTACTTCGAATACAATGCCAATTATAGCGTAAGTATATGACATGGTGGTCAAATATCTTCTTTAAAATTATCTCGGTTACTTTTTCTATTTCTCGCTGCACCCTGTTCCACAGCTTCCTGTATTGCCGAGTATATTGAACCATTTTTTACTTTCTTTAATATTTTATCATCGTGAAATGGATGCGTATGGGCTTTTGCTCTGAAAAAAAAGCTGTCGCTGCGAATGCTGTTGGCACTTAGGGTTTCGTACAACAGAAAAGTAAAAAGTGGGAAAGAGGGAATTTATATTACGTCATTAACAATTTTAGTTGAGTAGAGAGAGTATGTAAGTATATGGGTATTTATAAGTAGTCATGAATATAAGCTTTCTTGATTTTGTTAATTCACTTTTAAGTTTTTTCTAAAAACAACGAATAGACATGAGCCAATAATATTTGAAACAAAATAAGCTATTGGTAGTGGCAATTAATTAATAATTCAATTTTATATCTCAAGGTACCAACATTATTTATAAAATCAAACTGGCCCCAAATTTTATAACTATTTTTTTAAAGAATTCGCAAAAGGGAGAATATTTTAAAAATAAATCATTATCTTGGTAACCATTTGAGATAATACATATTTCAAATGGTTACTGAGATAATGATTTATTTTTTGATTGTTACATATCAGTTACGGTGTCTTATCAAAATAATCTGTTGACCTCTGGAATTCCATTTACCTAAAGTTCATATAAATCAGTTCTGAAGTTTAATCGTTAAATGCCAGCGACTTAGACTGATCTACTCCCCTGGTGTTAGTGGAACCAGTCTGATGGCTTAACATGTTCTTTAAAGCAAGATAAGTTAACAACTTTTATTTCTTAAGTATTACTTAAACTGTTTAATAAAATGGTGGATTTTCTTCAGATTTGCCTATAATATTTTTCAGAGCTGTTTATAGAATCAGCCATATTTAACTAAGTTAAGTAGGCAATAATAATAATATGTAGAACAATTTACACATATTTCTCTGGTCACAAACTAAGCTCTAGGCTATGTGTACCACAAACAACCATATAAAACATTATATTTTATAAACACCCAGACCATGACAAACTGTACAGAAAAACGTAGGTACTAATATGTTTTTGCCATTGGTGGGAATCGAATCCATGACCTCCGGATACAACACCAAAGGCCCATCACTAGTCTACGGAGTCAATGATCAATACTTAAATAATTTCGAGAAACAATGAACAAGTAAATGCAACAAAACAAAACCTACCTCTTAGTAACCAGATCGCCCCTTGTCATGATGAAGGCTGGACATCTATCGTTGACGTAGTTAACACACCGCCATTGTCGTAAAGCATTCTTATTAGAATGCTTTAAATAGTAAATAAATCTATTTAATATCACTTGAAGACTTCCTTGATTTGAAACTGTGTATTGTAATACTAAAAAAATTAAGAAAAGTATAGAATAATAATAACATGTTAAACGCCTCATCACAAGCTGCCATTGTTAAATTAGCTCTATATCAATGGTTATATAGTCTGTATTATGTTGGCAAAAAAATACCGCGATCTTGAAATGCACGAATTCTTCACCAGTTTGAACATAATTGGAGAATTAGAATTTTCACTCTATAATTAACCAAATAGAACTTATATTTCCACAATCATTGTTTACTACAGTTTACTCAACATCCTGTAGTCGAAGACAATCGCAGCTTGTGATTAGCCCCAGGTATTATTTAAACTCAAAATTTTAATACCGTAGGTCCTAGTGGGGGTATGTTTGCGACATTATAGCTGGTCATGTTTTTAGAAGACTACTGTTTTACATCGTTTTCTTGTGAAACTCACCCTGAAAGGAGACTACTAAGTCTTCTTTCAGAGTGCGGTTACGAATCGGACAGTTGATTTGACGAATGAGCAGCGAGTATATTAAAACTCATAGACTCATAATGCAAATACGTGTCGCCGCCCATGTAGTGGCCGCATCATAGCTGGCATAGTGGGAGCGATCAATATTGTTACAAACAACAATGTATTTATCGACCCCATTCATGGTCTTTGTAGTTAGGCCTGCACTAATAAAATATATTAAAAAAACAAAATACACTTCTTAGACAAATCAATTCTGCACAGGTATACCTGTGCAGAATTGATGATACGTATACGTATAATGTTTAAGTTATTTGTCGCGAATGCAGTAAAATGAATAAGCTTATATAATGTAAGTAATAATAATAAGCATTTCACACATTGCCCTGTATATTACGCCGTACAATGTTAAGCTATACTTAAACCAAAATGACGTAGTTGTCTGTCAATTTGTAATGTCACCAGCTTTGCATTGCATTACGTCAGAATTGCATCATATCGATTAAAGTTTAGCTTAGTGTTGTGCGCGTAATCACCCGCAAATGATTAGATATCAAACGCAAAAATTTACACATTCATCATCATCATACCAGCCTATCACACGTCCACTGCTGAACATAGGCCTCCCCCAAGAATCGCCACAACGACCGGTTCTGCGCTGACTGTAGCCATCGGCTCCCCGCGACCTTTTTCAGGTCGTCGGTCCATCTTGTGGGGGGCCTGCCTCTGCTGCGTCCTCCAGCACGCGGTCGCCACTCGAGAACCTTAATGCCCCAACGGCCGTCCGTTCTGCGAGCTATGTGGCCTGCACACTGCCACTTAAGTTTGGCGATTCTGGAGGCTATGTCGGTTACTTTGGTCCTTTTGCGGATCTCATCGTTTCGAATACGATCCCGCTGAGCATAGCGCGCTACATCGCCCTTTGTGTGACTGTGAGCTTTTTCATGGGACCCATAGTAAGCGACCACGTCTCTGATCCGTAAGTCATCACTGGCAACACACACTGCTCGAACACCTTGGTTTTACAACACTGCGGTATTTGGGACGAGAAGATATTAAGTAACCTCCGGAATGCTGCTTAGCCGAGTTGGATTCCACGAGAGATCTCTTATTTATTTGCACATTATGTATGGGAAATATATACAATTTTGATTTTGATAAACTTACAGTAGATTAGTACGAGTAGAAAAAGTCCGTCCATCATATATAAACTACTTATAAACTTTAGGCTTGTTGGTAATTTGTGTAGATATAATAATATATCAATAGTACATAATAATAATATATTCTTTAAATAGACAACAAACAGGCAAACTAAACAGATAAACGTACTA
This sequence comes from Monopis laevigella, assembly GCA_947458855.1. Taxonomy (NCBI): domain Eukaryota; kingdom Metazoa; phylum Arthropoda; class Insecta; order Lepidoptera; family Tineidae; genus Monopis; species Monopis laevigella. The sequence goes on from OX381587.1 coordinate 16,800,092, forward strand.
ATAATATTTAGGCATAAACAGAAGAGGAGGCGGTCAATAGTAAAAATTTATTTTAATGTGTAAGTACAATTGACCACTATAATATATCTCAATTTAAATTGACTATAAATTAAGATATGCTGGGTGACACCGCTCAAGGTTCCAACAGAGGGGTTTTGTGTCTTGTGTCATGGTATTTTGAATAGATGACAAATAAGTGGCGTTTTTATCTATATTATAATCTATACTAATATAATTAAGAGGTAAAGTTTGTGAGGTTGTAGGGGGTAATCTCTGGATCTACTGAACCGATTTTGAAAATTATTTTAGTGTTCGATAGCTCATTTATATAGCGGTGCATCAATGAAAAATATTGGGATAACGGAGAAAATTTGTTCCTTTTGAGAGCTTCCGTTGCGTGCGTAAACGGTTAAAGTTACGCAGACGAAGCTGCGCGTGTCAGCTAGTAATATTATAAAGAGGAAAGTTTTTGAGGTTTTAGGGGGTTAACCGATTTTAAATATTATTTTAATGTTGGGTAGCCCCTTTACCTAGAAAGGCTATATGCTATATAACATCACGCAACGGCCAATAGGAACGGAGCATCAATGAAAAGTGTTGGGAAAACGGGAAAAATTTGTTCCTTTTGAGAGCTTCCTAGAGCTTTTGAGTTGCGTGCGCTGCGTAACGGTTAAAGTTACGCGGGTCAGACGTAGACGAAGTTGCGCGGGTCAGACGTAGACGAAGTTGCGCGGGTCAGCTAGTATAATATACCTAGACTCATTAAAATACTTACGACTAACTATATTATGCTTACTGCTTAGGTCGAGTCAAAACGTATAGAGATTCTAAACTAATTTGCTAAATTGATATGAACAGAGCTGTGATTGTACACATATAACGCACAAATGTAAATATTATATCACAATAGCTACTGAAGTGTCGCGCGGGGTTTAAGATCCAAGTGAAACGAGGAGGATCTATTCTATATATACCGTGTTATAATGACGTCGGTTAAATAGAAAACTGCATTATTCAAAAAGAACAAAGCTTACAATATGAGCATTTATTTTTTTACCGAGAGTACCGAAATGACACTTGCGACACAGATGACCTTAATATAAAAAATATATATATAAAATTTAATATAATAAAGTAATAATTTTATAAAGTGTCTTTTATCCATATCAAATTCAATTAATAATGCTCCATTCTTGGTTCTACATAATAATCTTTTTTGTTTTTAAATGGTCGATAAAATTTGTCGGTTAAATGGAATTAGTCTATTTAACCGACGTTGTATTCTGTGGTATGGTAATATTTATACATTAAAAAAAATGGTTAACATGCTGAATGTTTTAATAAATATTGACAAACATTGTTCTGACCTGTGTCATTGAATGATGTTTTTTCTAGCAATGTTCTATTTCTTAGTTCATTCACTTCTTCTATAATATCACAATTGTCAACTTCAACTATTGAACAATCCATTGTTCTTGCTTTTCTTTTTCGACTTTTGGAATTGTCCCTAGAATAAAACAAGGAGTTATTGTCCACTACCTAGATGACATTTAAATTTTTTATTGGAGCATACCCTCCATAACCACATTGGCTGTCAACTCCCTTATAAACTCTACTTAAGGTACATAAACTTCTTTGTTGTGGATGGCTAATAGCGCGATGCGCGGCTCTATATTATGTTTTTGATATTGTGACAAAATATTTTAGAATTTTTTGTCAGCCTCCGTGGTCCAGTCTGCACTGTTAGAGTTGTAGCCAAAGGTTGTCTTTTCATAGCAAATTATATTACCTAGTACGTTTTTCTTAAAGAGTTTGCCTTAAATGTATACACAAATGGAGAGGTTGTGCGGGGTCAACAAGTAATTACGATTTTTTATACTAAAATATTTAAAATTTACTATTTTATGAATTTGGAGACATCCAAATTCAGCCATTTCAACGAAATCATCATCATAGCAGCCTTTCACGCGACCACTGCTGGACATCCCCCAAGGATCGCCACAATGACCGGTTCTGCGCTACCTGTAGCCATCGGCTGTCCATCTTGTGGGGGGCCTGCCTCTGCTGCATCCTCCAGCACACAGTCGCCACTCGAAATCAACGAACAACGAAATCTAATAGAATAAAAAAAAACAATTTTTATCTTACATTTTTACCTCCTTTACTGGTAGTCTGTCAAGCTCCATATTGAAAGGGTCCTCTTGTAAAGTTTCTTCAGTAACAACATGATCTATTTCCTCATATTTAGCTAATTCATATTGATTTTCATCACTTGGCAAACTTCCTAGATTCTATAAAAGTTTTTTTGTAATAACACAACATGTTACTGCATAACCAAATAATCCTGTCAGGAACTTAGACATATTCTATAAAAGAACAGATGGGCTATCATCTTTTTATATAAATAATGTAACATGGTGTATTTAAAAATTTTAAAAATGGTTTCATAATCTGCCACAAGTGCTACAACTATATTAGACTCAAATTATATAGCAATTCATTTTTTGTAAGTGTACAATTGTCCTTATATTTTTTTTATTTACATTAACACCAATATGTTTACCAATAATACCAATGTGTTTTTAACAACACCACTATAGTGCCTCTGAGAGCACACTAAGCTGTTGGTCCCAGTTTCAATATACCAACTTGTAAAACTGTTTATAGATGGGTTATTGAGTCTATACAAACATCGCGATGAGCTAGCCACTTGTTAGGTGTAGACTCATACCATCAGCTACAATGAGGTGGAAAAAACACCTCTGCTGGGTACCCTGCGTGAGTGATGATATGTGTATGTGTATAACAGCAGTATTCATAAAAACTTATTAGAGTCCTTAAAGAACATTTTAGTTAAAGTAAGTTTTGTCTTTTCAAGTCAAGGCCATTAGTGTTTTGTTTTATTTGTGGATTTTCAATTTTTCTATTATAAGTTAGCATAAATAGAATTAGACTGTAAAAATAAAAACACTTTATAAAGATGTTGTTGATGTTTTAACTTTTTACATTAGATGACAATTAAACATCCTTACCACCTGCTTGCTAACATATACAACCCAAGCAATGTACACCAAGTCATTGCTCCTTATAAAATGTTTCTTACCATGTTCTCTAATCCCTTTATATGTAGATTTTTAGCAGCTTCTAAAAGTATATTTATATTGTCTTCGGCAACCAAAGTCTCTCCAGTGTAAATGTATTCCAATATGCTGCATAATGTTGAAAACGAAATATTCTGTAAATATATGTATATAATTAGTTTAATATAATATTTTTAAAATTATTAGAGAGGAAAAAATTTCAAATTATAACAAAGTTCCATAAACAGCTTTCACCTTAAACATTGAAGTTGTTCATTTTAATAAGTAAGTTATACCTATACTTCACTTTTTCCCGACTGTATTTTAATATTTTCATATTAAAAATGTCAAATTCCAAGGTTTCTTCATACGAAAATATAAAATCATATATATAGAAAAGAATTTTTATCTGATTAAAATTTCAACTTACATGTAAGAAAATAACTGGATGTTGGCAAGCTGCCGAGTTTATTAAACCTTTCATGTATGGACTAGCAAGAGCTATTATAACTTGATGCACTTTTACTAGATGTCCATCAGCAGCTAATGTCATATCTACAAATTCACCATTCTGAAAAAATACAATATATTGCCAAGCAAGGACAGAGATTTATCCACTGCTACATTCAGAAATGTTTTCACTACTTTTTTAACATGGTTATTCCTAAAGCTGGTAATAAACATATTTTGTCCCTTTTGTTCCAGAACAATGTGAGAGGGAACATACTTAATTTGTGTCTATTTCATTTGTATTGTTTAGAATGGAACACACTCATTAAATGTAATAACTTTTCAGTCCTATACCACAACAGCTCCAAAGTTTACATCCAACCAATACAATAATTTAATTACATACCTGCTGTAAGGAACTTAATCCAGTAGAAACATTTTTTGGATGACCATCCCAAGATAAACAAAACCTTGGCATATTTTCTGTTACGTTATAAAACCAAAGAAAGCAATATCTTCCACAGAAATAATAACTAAAGGTAATAATTTATTTAGGTTAAGATTTCACGATAATTTTAATAAATAAAATTATTCTTGGTAACTAATTTCTAGTATAAATAATAAAATACTTTTGTTTACTAACTTTTGCAAGACCAACAACAAACAAAAACTTTGTAGGTTTTTTTTTTTTTTAACATAGCAGTAGACACAAGTCCAACGGCTCTTTGTAGGTTTATAGGTTATGATTTTTTTTTATTTAACAGGGTATTGACTCAGCCTTAGCATCACTACAGTGAATGTGTTTTTAATAGTTTCTGGATTTTAGCCGACTTTTGTGCCAACTCTGCTTCGATCATATAATGAGATCCCATATCTATACGAATTAGTAGAGGCTTTTAAATCGACTTCTTGATGAATCGTTTTCCTTTCGTTGTGTATCCGTCCTAACGTAAGTGCTGGAAATACTTATAAAATACTCCAAAAAATATCAGTTTAAACGATTGATTTCCTGTTAAACATCGATCAATCAGTCAGTGTTCTGTATGAATAACATTCGAAATTACACTTTCACATCATGTAAACTATAATTAAAACATTAGTCTGTCTTGCTCATATTAATTCGAATCAAATATAGAAAAGAGATAAATAACTATTTTTCGTTTCTGCTAAGCTTTCAAACGAAATATGAAACATGTTTGCTGCCGCCATATTGTGTTCTCACTACTACGAGCACAGCATGATTCTATGGCCTTTTGACAAGCTTTTTATAGAATTTTTGTAATAACTATTACAAAATAAAACGTATTTAATAAGTTGTGGGGTGCTTTCCGGCTCCCGGTAACTGTTACAAAACGTTTGTAACTATTGCCAGTCACAAAAAAGTTTTTATTTAAATTCACTTTACAATCGTCAGAGAAAGCACCGAAATAATTCGAGTTTCTAGAAACGACCGATAGTTTGGCTGCGAATGAATGATGATCGACTGACGATCGTCGAAAACAGCACCAACCTAGCTTTTGAGCGAAACGTTTCACGAGTATTTTGTACTTTTGTCTCGTCAATTCCAAAGAGTACTTTGTTATACTAGAAATAGAGTGATAACTCAAGGGTTTTTTTGAGTAACGAAACAGCAGCGACATCTTTTATTTTTAGCCCGAACAACAGAAAAAAAATCTAAATGTTTAGACCATGCTTCAATAGATGGCGCTGTTGGTCAACTATATATATATATACGTACATATATATAGATCTTAAGGCTGAGTTGTACCAGTCTGATAATGTAATGTAGCAATTAAAATGGCATCAAAAGTACCAAATTAATTTTGCAGTTCGAATGACAACAGGTACTTTCGACGTCATTTTTAATCGTTACATTACATTAACAGGCTGGTACAAATCAGATTAAATGTTTTTTTTTATGAAACTTATATTTGTAAGTTTCATAATATATATATAGGTAACTATAAAAAGGCACTACGTAAGTCTGTTGAAGAGAAAATAAAACAAACAAATACTTTTTTCTCGATTTATTAAAATTATTTTTGGCTAAAGTTTGCACATAATCGATATCGATTTCGTCTTCAATTTGCCTTTTGTCACATATAATGGTGTTTATATTTTTACAATAGTTTTTTAAAAATAAATTTACCGTGCTGTTAATGATGCAGTCTACAACAACTTTTGCAACCACCCAAGCAACAACATTTTGATTTATTTGGCATGATTTCAACAACAATAACTTCACTTAACTCTAAAAAAATGTTTTTGAAGCAAGTGAATACGGAGGAGAAAATCTCGACTCGACTATACACTAGTATACGAACACTAAACACTACTAAACAGACGAATTAAGAATACTAAAAGTACGTAATTTAAAATAATATATCTACAGACTCAAGCGCACAGCAATCACCGAAGTTGACCGAAGTCGTCCGAAGTTCACCGAACGGCCGAACGACGGATTCGGCAGGATACGGAAACTGTTTTTTTTTTTTTTAATTAGTAATGTCACTGTATTTTTTTTTTAATGTGGCAAGTTTAAAAAAAGATCAAAGACATTACGAAAAGCCCGAACTACATTATTCTTCTTGTAGAAATTTGTTTCCATATTTTTTGTTCGAAGATTGTACAGCATGGTCGATTCATTAGCTGTCAACGCAAACGATTGCACGTTTTGACTTTTGCCCTCCTAGGTTTTAACATAAAATAAATTTGATGTAGTGTGTGTGGTGAAATTGGATGAGTGGAACTATTTTTCAACATATTTATTTAGTTTAAATTTTATTTAAGTACTCAAAATAAATCTAATTCATACTAAAATTATTTTCGGGGAGACTGAGATACCAACATTCCTTCTTGGAACCACCCCTCAAATCCAATAACCGTGGTGTCTCTGTAGCACTTCCAATGAACATAATACTCTCTGCACACTTCTGTCAAATACAAAAAATATGTGATAATAACCGTGGTGTCTCTGTAGCACTTCCAATGAACATAATACTCTCTGCACACTTCTGTCAAATACAAAAAATATGCCTATTTTATCTCTTTATATTGCTATGCTATGGCCCATGGCCTAGCTAGGGTAAGCAAGCAACCATGCACTGCTATGCCTTAAAATTAATGTTCAATGTACCTATATTAAAAAGTAGTATTGTAGTGGTCTAAAAAGGGTACTTTTTGTAAGTTCAGCAGCAGACTGTATCTACATGTAGCTATTCCATTGTTATCATTAAATTTTGTCTGACAATACAACATTACAAATGGGTATTAGGTGCAAATTAAATGTATAAATGACAAAATAGATATAATAGGGTAATAATACTGATGATCACAGTCAGATGATGATAATAATCTTGTTTGATCAGTCACATCATAAAGGAAGCAATAGATATTTTTGAATATTCAATGATTTTATTAAAAAAAAAAATATTACGCCTTAACTATGGTTGCTTTAAAATACCCTTTTGAGATAAGGTATTGTCATCATAGGTCTCTAGTACATCTGCCATATGTTCATTGTCTCTTGGTTTTTTGAACTGTTTCCTTCTCTGATTTATTTTCTTTCTTTTAGGGAGTGCAGGTTTCTTAAGTCCATGATCTTGCATAGATTTTATGCCTTGCTTATCTAGGTATTCTTCAATTTTAGCATCATCCATTGCATCTACTGCAGTTGCTCTCCATAACTTTACAAAATCTTCATCTACCTGATTTGTTATAAAAAAAGTATACATATTAGTGGTGGTAAAATTGGTGGTCTTTAGGCCACAGGTTCAACACCAGTGTATACCAAGGAGTTTTAAAAATTAAAAAAAATATGTACATTTGTTTGACAATATCACTATAGTGCTTCGGAAAGCATGTTAAGTTGTTAATCCCAGTTTCACTATACCTACTTGTGAAACTGTATTTAGATAGGCTATTAAGGCTATCCAAGCAATGCACGCTGGCAACTTGTTCGGTGTAAACTGAGAATACCATAGTCTAAGAACAAGACAAGACGGTGATAGTGGCAGCATATCACTGCCAACCCTGAGTTCTTAATTTTATACATTATGAAATATTTATATTACTTACATCTAGAGTCGCTGTTTTGTCATTGTAAAATAATATTTTCTTTTTATCTGTTGGTCTAATTATGTATAAAATTTCATGTGCTAAATGTTTAAGTGCTCTTTCACAGTGAGGTAGAGATTCCTGTATATCTTCCAATAAAACACCTCCTAAACCTTTTAAGTCTTGTTGTTTTAACAGTCTGAAATTAAAAAATAAAGTTAATGTTTTTTTTACTTATCTGCTTTTAGTAATATTCAACAGTTATTAATCATAAGCAAAATGTCTGGCTTAGGTGACCTAAAGCACTTTGGACAGAATGAGGGCATGATTCTAGTAAATATTTCACTACATATGCATACCAATATAGTGAAAAATTTCCCTGAGACAACATAGCTACTCCTATTTGGGGAAGGCCTATGTCCACCACTGGACATAGGCCTCCCCCAAGGATTGCCACAACTTCAATTTAAATTAATGAATGTATTTAAATTAGTTAATCATATTCATTCATTTAAATAGAATAATAATAATGTTTTACAAACCTAAGTAATGATTTTTTATCTTTAATTTTATATACAGGTTTAAATATAAATCTTCCATCATGACATTCTATTTTGGGATTATTCATAAGCGCCTCTGTCTGAAGCCACTGAAACAAAAAAAATCTTACAGACAATGCACATCTTGCTTGACACAAGGTTACAGTTGGTGGTTGATATTACATATTTTTTCACATAGTTTATAATACTTTATATTATTGTAAATAAGCAGCTGTACAAGCGGCAACAATTATGTTTTTTTTTAATTTTGCTTTTAAATAATATATTATTTTGAATAGAACTCAATAGCCTTTGTTTTAATTTTAATTGATTGCTTATGTTGAATTAAGCAAATTTAGCACATGGCAAATCCTAACACTGATATAAATCATTTGTATGTCTTTTATTTTTAATAGGAAAGAGTGAGATATAGTTATTAAATTAATATTAGTAAAAACAATAGTAAATTATGAATTTTCTTATACCTAATACCTGTTTAACTTTATTGCCAACATCCAATTGATTTGTTTCATCAAGTATATCATCTAGTGATAAAGGATGGTCATCACCATCTTGATGTCGTGTTTTCATGTGTCTTACTATTCGTGCTAGGACACCAAATCTATATGAGTTTGTGCCAGACATTGATTTGTAACTGAAAAATATTAGTTCATAAGTTTTGAAAAATCCTAAGAATAATGAGTCATAAAATAAGGTAACCCAAACAATCTGGCAATTTTATTGACCTCCTCCATTGTATATACATTTTACCCCATTGTTGTTGTATCTGGGGGTCTTAAGTTTATTTCCCCACACATGGCAAATATTACTAGTATATTTTTCTTAACAGTTTGCTTTGGTCTGAGTATTTAAAAAATATACTATATATTATGTATTATTCTTGTTCTTGGTAGTACATAGCGCAGCCTACTTGTACATTCTTACCTTGAGGTGTCCAATTTTGGTGCAGAGCTAACATTGCTGGATGGCTTTGATTTTTTCTTATCCTCTTTATTTGAAGAATCATCTTTCTTTTTTTTTTCGATACTGAAATTATTAATAACATCTTATAAGTAACTAAGGAAATTGTATCACGCTAAAACACCTAGCAAAATAGTCGTTTGGTAATAGTCAAATGTATAGATAGGTTGAAGAGGGAGGGAGCAAGCGAGCGAATTTAGTGTGCAGTGTGAATGGTCAAGCTAAACTTTGCCATGTAGCTTTAGTTACCTTGGCGTAGAAAGTGCTTTTTTCTTAAATGCTTCACGTTCTCGAAGCAAAGCTGGATCCATTTTGGTAAATTAAGTGTTCAATAACCAAGTAAGTTTAATTTAAATATGCTGAAACAGTAATAAAGACCAACACCAATCAAAGATTATTCGCGTTCCCATTAATTTCCTTGCGTTTGTTCTTCTATCAGTCACCAACCCTTCAATTTGATTGACTGTCACTGTCACTTGTCAGCATGTTTTGATAATGATTTCATTCGTTCAATGACCGAATGACGAATGGCAAGCAAATCATAGACAACTTTAGTTTTTATTTTAGACTACGAGTGCGTTTTGTTAGCTAGTAACGCTAACATTAGCATGATAGTTTTTTTTGGGAAAAATATCGATAAATACCACAGAATTAATTATAACTCTGTGATAAATACCAACATCTGACGTTAGTAACAGTTCGTTTTTTTTGCAAAATGTTACCAATAAAATAAACATTTTTAGCATCGCGTTAGAGGTGAATTTTTATTGTTAATTTTTGACTGATGTCAAACAGTCCTGCGAATGTATTAGGTTATTAATCTTAAAATTATCTTTCAAACTATAAATATTTGTTTTTTTTATCTACTTTTATTTAATTTATGTGTTTAATTACTTTGTAGATTTTAGTTTTTTATTTACTTTACTGAATAATGAAAAAAAAAAAATTGGAGGTAAAAATTATAAAAACATTAATTTCTGGAAGAAATTCTGATAATAATGATAATGAAATAGATAATTTTTATTTTTTATTTTGGTTTTTTTAACGTTTAAGGTAAATGTCAAAATGGCAATGTCAGAAATCAGCATTTGTGGTAATTTTACCGTTTCGTTTGCATTGCTAAAAATACTAACTAAACATATAAATAAAACGCCAAAACAGCTGATTTTCATGCTAGCACGAAATACTGGTATGGGTTTGCTAATGAAACGCAGCCTACGTTGCGAATAATTCAAAATAAAATAGGATATTTAGGAACCACTATAAAAATACTTTACTAAGGGCCAATTTCACCATTCACACTGAACGCGATCAGTTCTAGCTAAACCGAGTTCAAGTGTCTAACCAAGTTTAGAGCTCCTTTTTACGTTTCACCATACAAATTAAATTTGACTATTTGTATCTTTAACAATTAGTTAAGCTACTATAGTAAGTTCATTAATCATTAGTCATCAGCCAAATGTGTTTCTTAAAACAAAATTAACTATAGTTATCAACTGGTTATCAGTAGACACAAGTTAACCATTTGTTATTATTATTTTTAATGTATTAAGGCATTGGTAACCATTTATGAACTAGTGTTGCGAATTTTGTATTTTTATTTTTAATTTTTGAAGCTATGGTTAGATAATTGTATTAAAATTTCACTAAATAATCAATCCCAATTATTCCCAATGCCAAAAAAAAAGAATTTGAAAATTGGGATAAAAATAAATAGTTAATAAATACCTATTGATTATTGTTTTCTATATTATACCAATTTTCTATCCTTTTTTGATTGTTTATTTTTCAGAACCCCTATAATGAATATTATTTATATGTATGGATTTGTATTTTATATAGGATAACATATTTACTATGGATTAATATGTTTATTTTTTAAATCTTAAATTATCAATTTATGTTAATAATATTATATGGATGGCTGGATTATTCAGATAAAAAACCTGTATGATTATTAATATTTTTATTTCATATACTTATAAATACTAGCCAATTTTTGTATTTGGCCCATCGCATGATCAGGGGGTGTGACCTGCAGTGTTACTGGACTTGTGACCGCAAAGCAGGTTTATAGACTTTTCACAATATCTGTGGCTTTTCCACACATTACCAGATTGTTATGATCAAGTTGGGACATTTGAAAGACTATGAGACAATGTTTTTAGCTATACATGGATTCTCTGTGGGGGTGCCGGGTCCATAGTGTGGTTGGGAGGCAGGGATTAAACTGCAGTGTTCCCGGACTTGAGACAGACTACTCTCTTTACTCAACCAAATACTATGATCCTGTAAGCTCCATCTTGAAAGTAATTTCAAGAACTTTACCATGTCGGTGTGAATACTAGACTTTTTCAAGTATATGCCTGGCAGTCCCTACGATAACACTGCACAATGTACATGTCTTATCTGTTACTTTCCCCCCATCCTAAAATGGCATCATCCCTGCGTTAATTTCATCTTCAGTTTTTATATTTATTTTTATAAGTACAACTTTGCAATCTGTTGTTTTAGGTAGGCCAAATAAATATGAACATTTCTGTATATTTCCAGTTGCATAAAATCTTAAAGTTAATAATATTTGATCCTCTACTCTGACAGCATGATTTCTGTAACAATAATTTAAATAAATATCCAGTAAATGGTAAGAACTGTATGTTGATGATAATTCAAAATTTCAAAACTGCATGATCATAATAAGAACATTAAATGGGTCATTTAAAAAAATATAGGTAGGTACCTAGTTTTATTGTGATTTTACCCCTTTATGGGGACCCTGTCCTAATTAGGTTTTGATACAGGACATCTTGAATAACCTCAATTATTGTTTGACCTAACCTCACTTCACTATGAATATAAAGTTATTTTCTTACCTTATTGTTTGGCGTTGAAGAAACATTTTTATTTCTTCTACGAGCCATAAACAGGTTTTTTTATTAACTCTAAACCTTTCTTTAAATTAATTTTCATTCCAAATTTTTAAATGTTCTTTCCTGGGACGGAAAGTTTTTTTACGTTTGTTTGTCCTAAAACATTCTTCATCCTAAGAGTTGCTATGAACTTTCAAAATAGGAAAAATATTTTTCAATGCTCAAATTCATTTTAATAAGATAATTTGCAAAAAAACGCAACACAAACACTTCAATTTATAACCCCAAATTCGTATCTTACTAGAGATTAAATGCTTTAACCACTCATTTTTGAGTAGTCAAAATAACTAACTATTTGTTAAAATCATAGTTATTATTTTATTATATTTAACAGATAGTCAATTTAACTATCCATCAAGAAACACATTATTTTCGAAATTTAACCTTTAGTAAGTTATCTGTCATTATTTGACAATTAGTTGAGATAACTATCCATCAAGAAACTGGGCCTAGTTAAACGCGTTCAAGTCATAGAGTATAATTAATATATACAGAAAAAACAAACAGTATAAAGTTTTTTTTAACAAAAGCAATGCGTTTCGTTTCGAAATTAAATAAGTAGTTTATATTGATATATTTATTTATTTATTTATTAAGTATATGTTATAAAACCGTATTGTCGCTTTCAACTGTTACAAATACTAAACGCATCCCGTTTATTTAATTTAATCTGTGCGTTTAATGTAGTAAACCCGTTTTCGTAAACTCGATTAAAATTTAGCTGGTGAAATCGGATTGATGTAAACCGAGATCAATTTCAAAATTTGAACTCGTTTAAGCTGAACTTAGTTTTACTAAACTCAGTTTATATAGCGAACGGTGAAATTGGCCCTAAATATGTTAATATGATAACTTTTCCTAATAAAAAACAGAATTTAACTATATAGGTAAGTTATTCTTAGTCTCAATAACATAGGACAAATTTTTATTTTTTGTTATAAAGTTGCAATATCTTTAATATTTTTGAGAAGTGAAAAAATGCTACTTGCCATGATGTTTATGCATGACGTCACTATAATAAACAAAATTAGTCTACAGTTTTGGCTTCGATTACGGCATCATAGCATCATAGCAAATAAAAAATGGCACCTCCGTTTTCCCGCCAAAATAAATAATTCAAACTTTATATTTATCCGAGGAAACAAGCTTTAAGTGAAGTAAAAATTCCTGTAAAGTAAAATAATCATATGAACATGAACAATAAAAAAAATAAGGGAAATATTTGAATTTATAAAAGCAACTATTGTAACTAAATTTTGAACCGACTCATATGTTAAACAAGTCTATCACGGAATATACTCATATAATTTAGGTCGGGGATTAAGATCGAAGTATTTTATGTATATTTTTACGTGGTGGCCGAGTTGGTTAGACCTTGGACTTATAAACACTTAGATCCCTGGTTCGAATCCCGGTGTGTACCAATGAGTTTTTAATTAAACAAATTATGTACATTTGTTTGACAACACCAGTATAGTGCCTCGGAGAGCACGTTAATCTGTCGGTCCCGGTTTCACTATATCAACTTGTGAAACTGTTTATAGATGGGTTATTGAGTCTATTCATTAAACATCGCGACGGGCTATCCACTTGTTCGGTGTAGGCTCTTACCATCGGCTAAGACGAGGTGGGATTAAAACCCTTCCGCTGGGTACCCTCGGGGTGAGAAGGAACTTTATTTAATACTTTCGCTTTCGTTAGTGGAATCGTTTTCGTCTTGTCTATGTCCTGGAACCTGTATATTATTCATACAGGTTCTGACCATAGACAAGGCGAAAACGATTCCACTGACGAAAGCGAAAGTGTAAATAAAGTTCCTTCTCACCCCGCTGGGGCCATCTAGGCGGTCTCGGGCGCCGTAAGGCACCCGTGATGATATGTATGTATGTATTCATATATTCAAATGTATTTTTTCAATTTTGATATACTTATAATATAAATATATGTGTCATTTTATTAGTTGAAACATGTTGGTAGTATAATAATCCCGCTACTGTAGATTTTTTTTGGGACTTTGATCAAATGATGGATTAATACTTCCCAGCTAAGCTTTCTAATTTTAGCTGTGTGGCTAAAGATGTGTGTAATCTAAAGTTTACGCGATAAAATACCACTCCTTTTCTGTTTTAATAAAAAAAAATATCTAGCCTTTTTTTATATTTCTAGTATGAGTCTTACCAGGAACCAAACCACCAAAGAACACGTCGCTAATCGAATCGCCGCATCGATCGATAACAATGTATAGGAAATTGACTCTATGGGTAGAGCCAACGAGAAACGTCAAATCCCATATATTTGGCTTTCGATGGGTATTTCGATTCGATTATCGATCGTCTCTTTGGTAAGGCCTCAGCTGTCTGCAGTAAAATCGTAGATATCCGAATCGATGATTTTGCCCGGTGGTAAAAACGTATTTTGTTAATCTGGGGTTTACCCCAGTCTGTGGAGCTTAACCTCCCCTTTGCTTGACCATGATATTTACGAACATTGGCGATTTGATCCACTTTCCATTGCCAATGATTAATCTCTTTAAAATTACTTTCCAATAAAGAATCGCACATGAGTAAATGGTTCATTAGGTTTCTTTTAGTGAGCTCATGGGGCACCTAAATATCTTGCTTCTATATCCAGACTTTTTAAAACTATTTTGTAGACAATCCCCATTGCTTTAGCTATGTCGTAACTACTAATGTTGCAATATTGCTCCATTTATTCAAAAATGGCTTCACTTTTATCTGTAACAGGGCTTTATCTGTAGGTATATTTAACATCAAAATTCTTAGACTGAAACTTTTTAAACATAGGTCATTGGGCGCCATAGTATGAAATCCATACCCACGATGTACAAAAATAAAATAAGGTAGATAGATAAATGTCTCTAGTTTACGTTAGTAAGGGTCACATGATTGTGGGTACTGTCTGTCTAGTTGAAAAAATAAAAATATTATTTTATTTTTTATTTATATATTTTTTAGCTTCGTTCATAATTAATTATTGTTTTTATTCATTTTGCAACATACCTAAGCGCCATTTTAACGAAATCCAAAAGCAAACAATAAAACCAGTAGACACTCCTAAAGTAATCGATAAAAACAATAAACTCAAAGAACGCACAGATCGCAACGACTAGTGACGAAGGAAGGACTCGGTTCGCAGTAAGTATATTATGATGTCGCCCGTATTTTCTCTAAGCAAATTGGCCGGGCCTTAAAGAAAATTCATGTGAAAATCGGTGCGCGGGCGCAACAACGTTAAAAAAACGTTGTTGCACCAAACGTTGAACAAGTGGCTAATGTGCGAGAGAGACTTAATGCCACAGAGCACGGAATCGCCGCGCGCTGCTCCGCGTGGATTCCGTGCTCTGTGCTTAATGCAAACCCTGTAGTAGGTACTAGCAGACTGCCGTAATAATAATAATTACTTAACAAATAATGGGTAGTGTATATCTTACACAAAAATATAGATTTTTTATTAAACGTTTAAGTTTTACACCCACAGTTTAAAAATTTTTTTTTTACAGAAAATGGAAAGTGGGCTACAACTTGACGATTAGCATCAAGTTTCGTTATTGTACGGAGTGTTTCACTGACCGGTTCAGATTTCGCCCAATGACCTTTTGTGGTACTCTTACTGACACTCATAAATCATTTATTTGTGAACAAAAGAAAATGTACAAGTACAGATATTACAATTTGCGGTCGCTTTTGTTCTACCTTACGGTATACAAATATTAGGTAGGTACACAATTTATACTATTAGGTAGGTACACAATACAGACAATTACATAGTAGTTACACAATTTATACTATTAGGTAGGTACACAATTTCGACAATTACACAGCATATACACAATTTATATTATTAGGTAGGTACACAATTTAGACAATTACACAGTAGGCGCACAATCTATACTATTAGGTAGGTACACAATTTAGACAATTACACAGCAGGTACATAATTTATACTATTAGGTAGGTACACAATTGATACTATTAGGTAGGTACAGGTATTTAGACAATTACACAGTAGGTGCACAATTTATACTATTACACAATTTATACTAAAGGGTTTTCCAATAAGAGGTGTTATTTTGAATAGCCCGCTATTTCGGTAGATGTCACTTTTAAAGCTGTCATTTTTTGACATTTGATGAGTAGAAACTACGCCATTAATAAAAATGGAACGATACACGATTCAACAACGCATTGAAATTATTAAAATTCACTATAAAAATAGTGAAAATTTGGCAGAGACGGTTCGAAAAATTATCTTGAGTGATGAGGCCCATTTTCACCTCGGTGGTTTCATCAACAAGCAAAATTGTCGCATCTGGGCCTCGGAAAACCCAAGAGTTATTGTTGAAAAGCCTCTCTATCCTCAACGTGTGACTGTTTGGTGCGGTTTTTGGTCCGGCAGAGTTATTGGACCTTACTTTTTCGAAAATGAGGCTGGAGCAACAGTTACGAGGACATAGGGCAGCCACTTTGCGATTTGTTTATGGAAATGGACGAAAATTTCATGAAAAGGATATCGTCCTGTAAGCGTGGTCGTGGTGGGCATTTGCCTGATGTTATTTTTCACTATTAACGGCATACCTTCCTCTTTATAATGAAATATATAACCGATCATTTATATAAAAAAAAAGCATTTTTCTTTGAATATCAAAATAACACCTCTTATTGGAAAACCCTTTAATAGATTATTAGATAGGTACACAATTTATACATTTACACAGTTGATAATAATAATTCATACATACACACTAATACATTATTTATTACAAATACATTTAATCAACTTTCAAATGACCTTAAGTTAATTAAATATTATGTAAATATTATATTCTCTAAATATTCATTTATATTATAATAGCATTTATTTATTAATAATTCTTTCAGTGCCCTTTTAAAGTCGTTAATGCTATCAATTTCCCTTATTTCATTAGGTACCTTATTATAAATTTTGTGGGCCATACCAAAAATGCTTTTACTGTACAATCCAGTATTGGACTGTTCAGGAATAATTTTATTTTTCATGCGGGCGCTGTTATATTTAATAAACAAATCTAAATTACACTTGACAAACATGGCTACTTCTAAAATATATATTGAGGCAACTGTAAGCATTTTTTAATGATATGAAATGTGGCCTACAAGTATCTGTTTTTTTAAAGTTAGAAATGGCTCTAATGCAGAAAAACTGAGCTTGTAAAAAAAACACTGTCTCTGTCAGTCGAATTTCCCCAGAATATTATAGGTACCATATTTTAATAAAGACATCACATAACCATAGTAGGCAGTTATTACGGCAGATTTATTTACTATTTTGGGCAATTTATATAGTGCATAAGGAAATTTACTAAGTTTTTTACATATGTGTTGTGTTTGTTCTCTCCATGTAGTTTTATTATCAATTAAAAGCCCCAAAAATTTTGTAGATTGTCATAGCTCTTAAACGCTATGATATGTTTTTTTAAACGCCGCTTTTGTAAATGCATCAAAACCAATCAGATATAAACAGTATAACCAAAGAGATTTTATTACAAATTCGTTCAGCCCACAGCCATAACTTTTTAAAATGCTTTAGATTTTTTTGTCATTAGGAGAAGGTTAAACGGTGTTACCGCAATAATTTTATCAAGATCCGATTTTGAACCCGGGATATTATTGGTATTATATATTATAACATGATGGAACTTCTGAAATTGTAATTTATTATTATACAATTTTTCGTTTAGGTGTTTATTGATGTTGTATGGAACCATAAGTTCTTAAACAGCTGACTGTTTATTTTTTTATAATTAGCAGTGATTCCTTATTTTCTAAGTTATGTTGTTTATCAAAATGCCTAATTAACGATTTGTCTGAAATTTTAAAAACTGGCTGGCGCAGAATAAAGTCATCAATTTCATTAAACTGCCTTTGCTCTGTCTTTTATAGAAAGTCAAAATTATATTTTTTTTAAATTAAATCAGCATATTATTATTGATAGGTATATTTTCAAGTCAACTGATAATATAGCAATTTATCGCAGTCAGCTTTTAGGCCCGTACCTATAATATTTATTATGATAGCTCTTATAAGTATTTTGTTGTAATAAAATAATAATATTCCATAGCATAAGAAAGAATGATCATGTCTGTATCTGTACTGATACAAAACAAGTTTCTAATTTGCAATTTTCATATTAGGACATTCACCCATCAGTAAACAAGTTTAACTTCAGTTTAAATAAAATTGTATGGTATTGTCCGGCTAAACACTCAAGAAACGTTACTTCGCAGAGCGGACGTTTTTTTCGAAGGGTACGATATATAACTCTTTTAAACCCTATTAAATATTTAAATTGGATCACAGTTATACATTTTGATTATTATGCGCTTAAGTGTATAATAATATCTAGATAAAAATAATGTAATTTCATTCTAAACTATTCAAACACTTGTTTATTTATAAGTTGTTTTGTTATTTGTTTCCATGATGTCAAGTAAATCCCTTTCTTATCCTCTTCAGTTAATAAGTAGTTCTAAATAATGATAAGATCTAAATGTATATATTACATTTCGTATAAAACTCTATTTTGTTTTATTAAAGGTGGTAACCATGTGGCTGAACCGGGTGTGCCTTAGTATTTTATACTTTATTGCTGCATTTAAATCGTAAGTTAATTTTAATATTCATTATACCTCTCTCTACCTATTTTACGTATTAAATTTTAATATTAATTATTATTGTGAGAAATGTATTATTTATTATTGTTGGTGGATGTTTAATATATTTTTATTTGAGATGGTGAAACTTTTAGTTTTATTGTAATTTTTTTTTACAATACGTTATTTATCAATTTAACCATATATTATTTTACTAGATTCAACAATGTGACAATTATTCCAAATTACAACAGTACGACACCTCACACCACCCCATAAAAAAAAGTAGTAACTTGGGGTTTAACTGAAGGTTACGTTGATCCCTGGTGACCATGATGTCATTATTGTGGAAGTAATTAGTTAATAACTAACGTATACACTACATACGTATTATTATCTACTACCTAGTTCAATTGATTGGATAACTACGACATAACTTATAATAAGCGACTAGGTAATTGTGTAGTGTTTACAAGGTGTAGGTATCATTTAACAATATATATATATATCATTTTCAACAATGTCAAATACAAACATTATATTGTGGAGCCGTAAAATATAAAATAAAATAATCAAATGACAAAACTTTACCACTTAGATATTTTACTATAGGAATAGGTTATTATAATATGTATTGCGTTATATCTTTTACTATCTTAATTAGGTGTATCTTTATAAAATGTGTTTTTAATTTAGTATTATGTTTTTCCTTTACTAATACCTAAATAATATACAAAATCATTTAAAGGATATTAAAATCTAATATGTTAATTACACCTATATATGTTTATTGAACTACAAAAATATAATACATGAGATATGTATATGCATAATAATAGACATATTAATAACAAAAAAAATATCTCTAGTATGGTAAGTATGTTTATATTTTTCATACTATCGATAATTTTAAATACATTGTCATCATCACTTTAAATCAGAAATACTCCAAATATTCATAATTGACAAATATTACAGCATAGTAAGTTCTGGGGATGCAGTATGGAGATGGGCTTGTGAAGATGGAAAGTGTGTCAAATATCCTTTGGCACCCAATGATCTAAGCACTGCCTTAAGTTTGGAAGGCTGTAAAATGTTTTGTGATAAATATGGTATGTATACCTATTTCTTAGTAATTTGCTACTAAAGTAGGTGTAGGTATTATTTACAAATAAAAATACAATATTCAGTTACTTTTGCATAATTTGATAAGTTTACTATTTTATAATAATTATACATTATTTTAAATTATACAATATTTTAAAATATTTTTACAAATGTTTTAGGTGTATTATGGCCCCGTCCCACTGGAGAAATGAAAATAGGAAATCATTTATCTAAAGTGAATTTAAATAGTTTAGATATTAAGATAATTAAATCTGGAAAATCTGATTCTTTGTTACAAGCAGCAGGTCAAGTAAGTTTAAGTACAATAGTTATGTTAAATAAAAGACAATTATTATCGTAACATGCAAATAAAATAAGTACCTTCAGGCTACTTTAATTTACTATTTAAGAAAATAATACACAATATATATTTTTTTCCACTAAAAAAACATCCATTATTTTTATTACTTTTATCAAAATATTTTGTAGAGATTTCAAGATATCTTATCTAAAACCATTCCAAAAGGAGCAACTCAGAAATCTGGAGGAAAAGCTGTCTTAATTAATTTGATTAATGAAAATCCTAATTTGATTGGTAAGTATCTCATATATTTAACCTAATTATACTAACACTATTTAATAAATTAATTTAAAAGAAAAAAAAAAACAAGTACCATAAAGTTATCACGAAATATTTCCAAAACTACACAATATAGTTTCATGAAGTATAAATAAATATTGAAGTGTTTTTTTTATTTTTTATTAATTAATCTGAGGTTTAGGATATAGGTATTTTTATTCTGTAACTTTTGTATTTTTCCTAAGAGATAGACATTCTCCACTATTTTATTCTTTGTCTATTTAGTTGGGAATTAAGATCTTATATTTAAAATGGCTAACTAAACCATAAGATAGGTATATTATTGATATTTCAATATTGGCTGACTGACATGACAATACTATTGTTAGAAATATTTAACACGTACTTTGAGTACAAAATCAATAGAATTAAAAAAATAACAATGGCTTTGTAGATTTCTCTTTGAATTTTGATGAGAGCTACAACCTCCATGTGTCCAGTATGTCGGATTCTCGGGTCAATGCCACCATCACTGCACCTAACTTCTTTGGTCTACGTCATGGCTTAGAGACCCTGAGCCAGCTCGTCTTTTATGATGACATAAGACAACATTTATTGGTAAGTAAAACTAATTTATATTAAACGATGGCAAAAGACCAGACGGAATGACCATTATACCATATAAATGTGGGCGCGCTTTGGTCTGGGATGCCACATGCGTAGACACACTTTGTCGTAGTCATGTTACATTATGTTCGAAAGGTGCCGGGCTTGCAGCAGAACAAGCAGCGCGAATAAAACGCACTAAGTATGCTGAGCTCCTGAATTCTCACCAATTTCTGGCTTTTTCTGTTGAGACGATGGGTCCTTGGTCAGAGGAAGCTAGTAAATTTATCCATGAAATTGGAAAAAAACTAAAGATTGGTACTGCTGATCCTCTGAGCAAGGAATTCCTTGTTCAGAGGATCAGCATTGCCATCCAGCGTGGTAACGCCGCTAGCGTCCTCGGCACATTACGCCCATCGTCTCAAAATCAAAATTATTATTAAATAGTTAAGTATTTTGTTCATATTTTAAATTAAATAAAGCTTATTGAAATTTATATATTATAAATAAATTAGTTTCTTTTATTATTCTTTATATTAAGGAAATATTTAATAACAAAATCCCTATAAGTGATGTAATTTCAAAGAAAACATTATGTAAGTAATAAATTTATATTATATATACAATTTAGGCTGAAAACCTAAAGCGGGCCAAGTAGTCAGTGTTTTGAGGTCCTTTGAATTTCTAGGTTTTGCAGTGGAAAGTTTTGGAATGTTGTCCCCCGGTACCAAAGATTTTAGACTAATCTTTCTAAAATCTTAAAGGAAAAGACAGGAAAATCGCACGCCGGAGCTTTCTTTCTTCAAAAGGTTAGCCTGGAAATTCAAAGGAAGAATGCCGCCGGCGTTCTCGGAACACTATCATTCTCTGCCAGTCTAGAGGGGTACTATCGCCTATATGACGAATTCCTCTATTCTAATTTAAATTTACGTAAAGATTTGATGGAATTAATAAAAAATATATATTGAAATATACGCATAAGAATATATTTTGTAATTTAGTTCAAAATTTTGGTAAAGTAATCACTAATCATTAAATACTGATTTATTTGGGTAAGGTATCTATAAAAATATTGAATGCAAATAATACAGAATAACACGACAAAGTTGCCATTACTTTAATTATTTTCCTTAACAACTTTGAGTAAAGTTTATTTATGATTTTCCTTTTACTGTATAAAGGTTTCGGTTTTAAAATACTATACATACTATATTATATTAATACATTAATTTTTGTTTTATTATATTTTTTTAATTTATAATCTTTATTGTTTGTTGATATGTGTAAAAACAATATATGGACACAACGATTTAATTTGGGATAGATCTAAGTGTTTTCTTGGTGTCTGAACTAGCATATTAGCATATTTAAAAAGAAACGCTTTAAAGGGGAGGTGGAAAGATCACGTACCTACAGGTTTAGTAGATTTAAAGAAATGTATACTAATAACTTTTTTTTAGTACATAGGTAACTCATAAAACTAATCAACCATAAATTCAATTTAATACAAATACCATTTTGTAAAACATTTATGAATAGTAAAATAAGTTTTTAACTATTCTTATAGTACGTTTAGTTAAGTTGAAATTCATTACCAAAACTATGTTAATATAAATTACGAAAAATAATAAAAATGTGGACATTATATTTCTATGTCTGTTTTAAATGATTACTGGAATAATAATGTACTGAATACAAATACGTCAATGCAGACGTTATTAATTTTTTTTTTAACATTTCATGTTAGTCGCGTATTTGTCACGCAGGGGTCACCTACTTTCAGGGTTCGTGCAAACATGAAAATAAATACTTACCTAGAGTTAATACTACCTAAATAGATTTTGAAATTGAAACCTTATAATATGTTTTTTTAGATAAAAAACATTTATTTTATATATAAAAATATAATATTCATATACCTAATCTATCTTAACTTGTTTAGTTATTAAATTCAAATTTAAATAAAATAATATTGCAAGATTTTGGTGGTACTTTATATAGAATGTTGAGGCAAAGTATGAATTTTAAACATTGCTGGACCAATTTAGAAAACCGGAATACAGATTATCGGTAAATATACTAGTATGAAAAGGTATGTCCTCGTTGACTAACGCAATTTTTTGTCACCATCAAAGTTAGGATGTAGTTTATTAATATTTTCAGTTTCTAAGAAATAATTCCCATGGCAGCCGTTAATTCACTTGCCTATAGTTCTACTCTACTTTACATACCTACTTATTTTAGATTGTACGAGACGCCGTAATTACAGATAAACCAGTTTATCCCTACAGAGGAATTTTATTAGACACTTCCAGAAATTATTACTCAGTGGAATCGATTTTAACAACAATTGGTAAGTTTATTTGTTTAGCTATCCTAATGTTTTGTTAATTTTTTTTTTTTTTTTTAAAGTACAATATATTCTATAATTAATTAATAATTTGTTATTGCATGAAATAAATATTATGTCACGGTAATGTTAAAGTACCTATAACTTTTATTAAAAATATTAAATAATTGTAATAAGTACCTATCTTTTCTTTATTATATTTTAAATTTTCTTCTAACGTTATTGATTTTTATTGAAATGATTATAGATGCAATGGCTGCTGTAAAATTAAACACTTTTCATTGGCACATAACCGACAGTCAAAGTTTTCCATTTGTATCGGAAAGAAGACCGAATTTATCAAAATATGGCGCTTACAGTCGCTACAAAGTAAGTTATATCGATAAAAAAAAAACTTTTTTTATGATAAAGTTATAAATAAATATCTTTATACCGATATTTCTTTAGACCGATATTCGGTTGTGATAGAAAGTTGAAGTTGAAATAGTAATACCTAGTGCGCCCGGGGTAAAAAAAAGATTTCTAAATGAGAATCGTATGTGAAAGTTTGATTTTAGTAAGAAAATTTTATGTGGAGTAGTAGGACAATTTACACATATTTCCCTGGTCATAAACTAAGCTCTATGCTTGTACTATATGTACCAGAAACAATGATATTATACATATTGTATTTCGTAAACACCCAGACCATGACAAACTGTAAAGAAAAACGTACTATATGTTTTTTACCTTGGGTGGGAATCGAACACATTAAGAAAATAATAAATTAATTTCCAAATTCAAGCACAACTCTATTTTACCATTTTCTTCTTTTATTATACGAAACTAAGTAGGTACATATAGCGCCTATATCTTATAAAATACCAGCAGGCAATAATAATTTAATTTTGTGTATAGGTGTATACAAAAGATGACATTCGCAAAGTGGTACAATATGGTCAAGAGCGCGGAGTGCGTGTATTACCTGAATTCGATGCGCCGGCGCACGTGGGCGAGGGCTGGCAGGACACTGGACTCACTGTTTGTTTCAAGGTTAGGTGATAAAATTCGCTTTTATAAAAACATTATAGAGAGTGTTTTTCTTAAAAACTGTTTCGTCTCTTTCTTACCAATAAAAAATACCTTGGATAGAAAAGAGATAAAACACCATTCTAATTAAAATCTTCTATAAAGTCTTTAAGAATTAAAGAGATATTCTTCAATAATAGTATTTACCTTTTAGTTTTTATTTATAATTGCTAAGTAAATAAAATAAAATTTCAGGCTGAACCATGGGCGTCTTATTGCGTCGAACCACCGTGCGGCCAACTTAATCCTATAAGAGATCAATTATACGATGTACTCGAGGACATTTATAAAGATATGGCAGGTATAATAATTATAAAAAAATTACATATTTTTATTATATTATTAATTATGGTTTCGGAAAATTTATGATTTTAAAATTTTGACTAAATACAAACTAATTGAAGGGGACTGCTGTCATATATTTTATACTAGACGTTTTATTTTTGGTGTAGGTTTTTATTAGCAACTTAAATAAAAATATAAATATAGTAGCCAGGATTTGATCGGTGGGAGTTTAAACCTCGTAATTTTTTTATATTTTTTGGTTCTTATTGTTTTATGAGCAATAATAAAAAAATACAATCGTCACCTTTTGGTACCAATATTACAACTTATCTGTTAGTCGATTATTATTTTTATGTTTGTTATTGAACGTATAAACGTATAAATCTTTTTATGGAGAATGCAGACTTTGCAATTGCAAATGCAGTTTCCTTAATTGTTTCATAGAGTTCTAAATTATATTTAAAGAATTAAAAGGTATCTAAAATTTTATATTTATATTTTATTTCTTCCTTGTTATCGTGAATTCGTGATAAATATTATTATGTACCTAAAATTTCAGATTATTTCAAACCGGATATGTTCCACATGGGAGGCGATGAAGTTAGTGAAAAGTGTTGGAATTCCTCTGAAGAAATTCAACATTACATGATCCAGAATAGATGGGATCTCAGCAAGCCCAGCTTCTTGAAACTGTGGGACTATTTTCAGAAAAATGCACAAGAAAGAGCATATAAGGTAAAATAAACATAATAGTTAAGCAAATAAAATATTTAAATTTCTATATATATATTATTGAAATTATTATTTCAGGCTTTTGGTTCTAAACTACCATTAATTCTGTGGACCAGCACCTTAACCGACTACAGCCACGTCACTAAATATTTAAATAAAGATGATTACATAATTCAAGTAAGTGCAACTTTTAGAAATTTAACTTTTCCATCTTGAGCATAAGATTTAAGAGGAGTGTCTGATGAGACTCTTCGATGCTCATGCTGATTCAACTGCATAGTATTACCTCTCCCCGCGCATGATGGTGAGTCGGTAACGCTACCATACATTTATATAAATCTTCCCCCGACCCTCAATAAGAGAAAGAGCACGTATGAGATTATACCTACAATTTAGGCAGCAAAACGACTTTATGTCCAAAACTGTTTTTTACCATTAAACTTTAATGGATTTGAAAAAAACATGGTTTATTTTATTAGAGAGAAAATAAACGATGACTGTATGTTTTCCTTTTTTTAATTTTCTGTCTTTATATTTTATACGGATTATTTAAATGTGAGGGATTTTTTTTTCGATTTTTTTCGAATTTTAGGGGTTTTTCCTTCATTTAACTTTAAAAAAAGGAAAACATACGAGCCTAGATATAAGTCTTATTTATAACGCCTCCAAAATTCATAATAATAAAATTCTATGAATGTTTAGTGGGGGGTAACAGTAACAGTTTGGACCCGAATGTATGGGAAATGAGACTCCGCTCTTAATTTCAGCAGTATTCTTTAATCGTTAAAAATCATATTATTATGGAATAACTAATTATAGCGCGCAAAGACCTTGGCAAGACTAATACATAAAATCTGTTTTAAAATTGTAATAATATAAAATGTTTTTTTTTAGGTTTGGACTACAGGTCTAGATCCACAAATTATGGGTTTATTAAAGAAAGGCTATAGATTGATTATGTCTAATTATGATGCATTATATTTCGATTGTGGATTTGGTGCATGGGTTGGATCAGGTAAGCTAATGAGACGATAATAGGTAGGAATCGATTTTTTTTAGTTTTTTTTACAGCATGGTACCTATAATCGACGGCAAATTATTTGTGCACCTTGATTAAATATTAGAGATAGTGTATTTTTTATATAAGTAAACTTTATTTTAGTGTACGATTTTCTCGAATAAATAATTTATGGCATTCAGTTACCTACACTTCTACAACCATTTTTTTTAAGAAATAATTTATACCAAGAATAAAATAAAATAATTAATGTAAAATATAAATTAAATACCTTCAGTCAAGTGGCCTAAAATGTGATTTGGAGAATACAAGTTACAGTGATTTAAAGACTTTTATATATTTTAGGTCATCCTATATTATTTTATATTTTATATTATCATACAATACAAGACATATAAAAACACCCAGTTGATATAGACAGAAACAGAATAAACTCTTTATTTTTTTTTTAGGAAATAATTGGTGTTCTCCTTACATTGGCTGGCAAAAAGTTTACGAAAATAGCCCTGCTAAAATGTCCCGTGAATATAAAGACCAAATTTTAGGTAAGAAACTTGTGTTATATTTAGTTTGTTTTATTATTATCTACGTTGATAGATGAGAACCACAATTAGCGTTTATATAAAATCTTTTTCACACTCTATAGGAGGCGAAGCGGCATTATGGTCCGAACAAGCTGACGCAGCTTCATTAGATGGCCGACTGTGGCCACGTGCTGCCGCCATGGCTGAAAGGCTATGGGCAGAACCTACAACCGCTTGGGTTGATGCCGAACACAGAATGTTAAATGTCAGGTACATTATTTTTTTTTAAATACCATAAATAATACTTTACTACGTATTTGTATGTTTGTGAATTTTAAAATTATCCCATTACCTATAGGTATTTAACTATTTGTACGTGTGTTTCAGAGAACGTTTGATAAAATTGGGTGTTCAAGCTGAATCCATTGAGCCAGAGTGGTGTTATCAGAATGAAGGGTATTGTTATCATTAATTATGATAATATCCTTTTACGATGTTCTTTCAAAGAGATCTTTTTCATTATTTTGATGCACGTCAATTAACTTTAAAACTATTTACTACCGAGCCTATTTTTTTCTTTTTACTTGGAGGAACATCAGCTATATACATAATATACAGTATAAATAATCGCCATTAAATAGCTGATAATGTGGATAATAATTACAATCTCTTTTGTAATAATAAGTGAGTAGGTATACAAAACAAACTGGCATAATATCGGTTGTGAATATTAAAATTATATAGTTAAGTACCTATCTTCACATTTGTTTAAGTTGACCAATGCATAATATTACCACGTTTAAGTTTAATTTAGGAAAATGTGCACAATAGCTTATTTCTAATTTTATTTGAGATTATTTTTATTTACACAAATACCCATGACCTATATGAAATTGTATACGTTTTAGTTTATTTGATACAATGTTTGTAATAATAATGTTTTATCTAAAAAGTGTAGTAAGATATTAACATAGCACTTATGAATTTTATTTATTATAAGAAATTAAATTTGACACATGTGTTATTATTTTTTAATTAATTTATTTGTAATTTACTATGTTCGTCCTACTAATGAATAGAATGTTCTGTTTCTTCTGTTATATATTTTTATACTACACCTGCTCGGAAAGTAGGTTCTTACTTGCGTAAGAATAGGTCAGAAAGTACGTCTTTGTAGTCGTACAAATATGCGGGAGGAAAAAGTGTATGAAAATCAATTGTTAACGTGCTTAAGCGAGAGGAAAAAGTATATGAAAATTCATTGTTAACGTGCTAGTTTTTTTTTAATTTTTTTTCTTCAATTCTTCCAAATTAGGAAAGGCAAGAGTTGAAAGCCATACAGCCTAGTTTTTTTTTACAAGTTCGAAATTTTAATCAAAATAAAATAAAAGTATTGGTTTATTGGCTGTTTACTTTCTTTGCATTTTTGATTTATTAAGTTTTAACAACTGTAATAATTTTAATATAAACTTTAATTAATAGAGATTTTATTTTTTATTTTCCTCGTAGGTGTAGTGGCCCCAGTTATGACATAAACGTAGAACCTGCGGAAATCATTGAACATCATTACCACGACAAATCCATAGCGGGCTTGCGCCCTACCCCGGCATCAGGGTTAACCCTAGGTAAGACCCCTGTTACCGGTAAGCACTGATCAACATATGAAATACTGATTAACACGTCGATCAATCGAAAGTGAAAAAAAATGTATGTGATATGACGTTTCTCGTCCATCGAGTTCTGCCCATAGACTATATTTCCTATACGTTTTTATTCATCAACGCGTCAATCGGTTTGTCGATATGGCTTCTCGGTCTGTTCTTTGCTCCACCGAACTTTTCTCATAACAACGCTAGGGCAACAGATACTCGGTGTCTAGGGCCAATGGTTATTTATTTTATAATCTAAGCTAAGTTGTAAAAATCCAAAAATAAAGAAGACTTGGCCGTATGGCTCATGCCCTTGCCTTTCCCACAAGGATAAATAAAACACCATAAAAAAAGGTCTTTGGCGGAAGGTTTTTCGAAAGTGTTGATTTTGTGAAATATCTTTATTTAAACACACGTGTGAAAAATCTAATTTATACATTAAAACCTAACTTTTGTTGTTGCCGTTAAACTTCTCTTTATGTTGCCATTATTGCACGTGTTTGTAAAATGAAGAAAATATAATTTGAAGACTTGGCTTGACTCATGCCATACCCACAAGGATAAATAAAATATCATCATCATAAAAAAAAAATCATTCGTTCTTTTGTCTATGATTCGTTCATTTGTTTGTTACTAATGTCAGTCCGTCAGTCATCATTTTATTTTCAACTTTTGTATAAAAATATAAACATTTTCATCTTATTGTTATAAAACAGAAAAAGAATACTAGAGAAGTTTGTACATAATTTACACGTATCAATATGAATTGCTTAGAAAACTTAACGTTACCGTCATGTGTCTGGTTTGAAGGTGGTGAGAAAAGAAATACGATTGCGTCTGCAATTGCTGGGCTTTTGGTAAGTACTAAAAACAATAAATCTTTACGTTTCTTACACAATTCTTCTTATGACTCATCATGTATTCAATATACTGTTATGCTTTCTAAGTATATTTTAGTGCTTTCTTTGTCAGAGGATAACAAAGTGCTAATGATTTTGTTAGTTAATATGGTCACTGGGTATCCTTGGGGAATCAGTATCCAAAACCCACCCAGGTTCTAAGTTATTTTGGCACTAATTAAATCTTACCTGCACCACCTTCTCTTTAAGTAGTTCAGAATATTTATAGCCAACAAAATTAGAATTAACTAAGAAATTAGCAGATTCATTAAGGGTAGCGCAAAGACTGTAGACACATATTAGTGTTATATTTTTTCATATTGAATATTATTGTGCAAAAGTGTACTAATTTAGTAGAATAAGCATGCTTACACCGCGTTCCGTGCTTAGCATCGCTGCCACGGATAGCTGGTTTTTTTAGCCAAGGTCGTTTCACAGCGCGGAAATGTTAGCAATTCAAGTTACCATCAATCGTTCCACGACCAGAAATTTTAACACAAAAAGTTAGCACGGTTACTTTTTGACAGATGTTTGTTTACATGTGAATATCTGTCTATAAATTGGAATTTAATTAATTATTTTATATATTCATATCTGTTTTAGTTTTAAAAGTTCGATTAAACTAAAACATAAATATCGTGTAACTAAATTCAGCTTTGGTATGTTTAGTTTGAGGTTGTTTATTAAATTAATATTGTGATATTATAAAATTATTGTATTTAAATAATAGTTAATTAAAAGATATTGATTTATTATATAATGATAAGGTAGTAATATTTTTAATTTCAATTATGTAATTCAAAATAGTGCTTCTTGTCAAAAAGTGGCATCAAAAATCAACACCGATCGTTTCCGAGCTGCATTTTAGCATCGCTAAAAAAAATGACATGGCTGTGTTGAAACGGGCGGTCGCGCTGGTTTTTGAAGTCAGCACGAGAAACTGCCCGCGTTAGCTCTCGGAACGCAGGGATAGTGATCTTAAGTGTAGCAATGATCTTGGTGTTTGTGTTATCTCAAATTATCCCTTAGCCTTTGATACATTGTTACTTTCTTCTTTTTCTGAAGTTCCACTATTATTTGGAACATGCAGAGTCACAAATAACATGAAGAGTCACTAATGTTTAGTTTCTTCAGTTTTTTTCAGGATGGTGGTTTGTCATAGACACAGCATCAGTGTATCCCGGAGATTTACCTAATGCAGCTCATGTATGTGGGGTATTGGCAACTCTCTCATTAGTCATGGTGAACTCAGTCACCAATGCTCAGGTAAGCTATATTTCTAATTGAGTTAAATAAAAATAATATTTAGCCTAAAGAAAAGTACCTATACAGGTTAATTTTTCAAGTGGGCCTTTAAAAGGGACACTATTTGGTTCACAGTTGGTTCAATAATATAGGTAAGTATTTTTTCAAAATCAAACGGTTCAATTCCCGGCTAGGAGAATATCATACAGTTTTTGTTTTTAAAAATTCGGCCCGAGACTTCTCTCAGCATTTATCACTATTCCTTGTAGATATAGCCTTAAAGAGCCCATTGAAAAATTCACCCTGTATAAGACTAAAATATATAATATAAACTTTAATGGTAAAAGCGGCCCCAGCCTAGTGGTTAAGTCACTGCGCAACTGATAGCAAGGTTAAGCAGATGACAACAAGACCGCCTGGGATGGGTGACCGCTTTATACAACGAGGCTATTTCATCATAAACACCGGAACAAGCTCGCCACTTGTTAGGTGTTGCCTCTAAATACCATCGGCGAAATGAGGATGGGTTAATCCCCTCCGCTGGGACCCTGAGGCGTTTAAACGGTTCTCAGGAGCCAAATTGGCACCCGTGATGGTATTTTTTTTTAATGGTATGTATTTAGGTAATACATATCAATAAATACTTATGAATCCCATATTGATGCAAAAACTGTCAAGTGACCTAGCTAGTCATGTTTCGGTTTTAGTCTGTGGGTTCACTGGTTCAGGAGACTACTGCATCAATTTCTTGTCGAGATGGTAGTCTCCTTTTAGGATGCAGTTACAAAACGGATGCTTGGATAATGCAATTTGCCGTCGGCCATTTTGTAACTGCATCATTTAACAGGCATAGTGGGAGTGATCAATGTTCTTATTGGTCAAGTGATACAAGGTATTGATCCACCCTATTCATGGATTTTGTAGGACTGCTTATCATCAGGTATATACAAAGTCACATTATTGCTCTAAAAAAAAAGCTAACCATGTAAAATATAGTTTTTTTCTATAAAACATATTATAGTTTAACTATTTAGGGGCTTAGCATAACCACATCGATATAATTTTACAGTTTATAAAATGAAGTTATTGGGGCTTAGCATAACAACATCAATATAGTTTGACAGTTGATAAAAGGAAGTTTATGAATGAACATTCATTCATAAAATCAATATGAGTTGATTTGTAGACCCTATCAATGCTGTTGTGCTAAGGCCCTATAAATGAACATTCATTCATAAAATCCATATCTATCAATTTTGACGATTTATCGAGCCTATAAATACTGTTGTGCTAGGGCCCTTAGGTAAACTTCTATTAAAAATATTTTTAATAAAAAAAATATTTTAGTATTAATATTCGCTCCTACTAATTAATTAACTATGCTACCAAGCAAGGTAACTTAGATGTTGACTGCTACAACAACAATAAAAGGGTTTAAACTTTATCTGCCACTCTGTGACATCATTCGTGCTCAAATAGCATATTAGTTTAATGTTATTGCACCTCAAAAGTTAATCAAAAGGTTTGTTTATCACAAATTATCGTAATAAAGGACAATAAATACCCGAGAAAACAAGAAACTGTAGACTACAGAACATACATTGACATTTGTTTGTGCTCGAATGATGTCACATGTAGTGTTTGCTAATGTCGGAGCGTTTAGAAATGCGTTCTGTTTCTACAAAAAAAATAAAATAAAAATAGTTTACTGTAAATATGTTCAAAGACATAAAAGGACATCAAGGACATTAAACATTATATATTAAAATAATAATAATCGGCGCTACATGCATATTCCCTATTGCACTTTAATTATTTCTCCATATTACTCTTTAGTGTAGAATCATATTTTTGAAATTCGAATTACCTAGTCTTCCCATAAATATTGTAACAAAGATATATATTTTTTCTATTGCAAATAACATTTATTACTTTTACAGTGTGTTGTTGAGGCCAGTTATCAATAGGAGCACGCACTCTTTCCATGGTAAAATTCTTCACTGCCAATCGTATGGATTGTTTTAGAGGCTCCAAATTATCATGGCGTTTAGAGAAGGCCGTACTCTCTAAAACTGACCATAAATCATAATCCAGCGGATTAAGATCGGGACTAGACGACGGCCAGTCTTCAGCTCTAATGAAGTCCGAAACTTTCGCTTCCAACCAAGACTGAGTAGACCGAGCTTTATGACCCGGCGCCGAGTCTTGCTCCAGCAAAGAAATATACTTGGTTATTGAACTTGGTGTTGTTAAGGAGCTTAACTACCTTCTCAAGAATGGTATCTTGATACACTGTGCCGATGTTTTGATACATTTTTCATAAACATATGGCTCTCCTGGCATGGCACTCCTTCATAGCTAACACCCCACCAAACATGTTCCACTCTGTCGACTAATTGGAAAGCTTTGAGAATAAATACGATCATTTTGTTTGTTAAAATGTTGCTCAATTGTAAAAAAAATCTCATCCATAAATAATTTTTTTCTGCGAACTCCCTTTGGATGCAATCACAGCAACTCTTTTCTTTATATCACCCCACTCCATTTTAATATCGCAAAATATTGTGCAATGTATTGGCGCCAAAATGAGTAAACACAATGAACAATCCAATATCCATAAAAATGACACCAAATTCAAATGTAATTTATTTTTTATTTTTAATTGTTCTTAAATAAGATTTATGGCCAGCCTGGGTTTTTACAGGGCTCACTGACTTTTTGATTGTTGGAGCAGGTACTCTCCAATAGATACAGCAAAAATGTAAGATTATGAGTGTCATCATGTTTTAATTTAAATTAATATTGGATTTCAGGTCCGTGGTGAAACTTACACTGGAGGCTGCATGGGCTCCAGAGGGGCTCGTCTGTGGTTGTTTATGGGCTTTGTCCTGGGATTTGCTTCACTTATTGCAGCTTGTTGGATATTATTTGCCAATTACGTACATCCAGGTAAAATATTCTTTATGCAGTGGAAGTAAGCCGATCCTTGCAAGTTCGGCTGTTGGAAGTTTTATTGAATGCATTTCCAAGAGGGCGCGGAGGATTTTTACGGAAACTGACAGGTTGAATAGTATTTGGTTCGGTAGAGGGGATATTTAATACAGTAAAGGGGAGAGTTGAACTTGGAAAGCCATTCAACCCTGCTTTGTGGACTCAAGTGCGGGAATATGGTTCACTCCCCTGCAATGGATCCGGCACCCGCACAAAGAATCCATGGATATCTAAGAACATTTTCTCTCTTTCGGTAGATTATGTCTATATTATATTTTTAGGGTTTAGAAGTTAGAGCGGATGATTTCTTAATTTTAAACACTGATTAATTTGATAATGTACGAAATCTACGAGATCAATTCAAGGCGGTTACAGGACATTTAAGGGCTCTGCAGTCGTGTTGACGCTAATGCAAACGTACTTTCAATATGAGCCTAGTGGCCGTTAGTCATAGTTCATTTTTTTTTTATATTGGTAATTGTACGTAAAAAAATAATATTAGTATTTATGTAGTAATAAATACTTTTGTATTATAAATAATATATATTTTTCTGATTAAAAAAAATATGTCTGAAACAGAAAGATTAACGCTCAACGATCGACAAATATATTATCTTAGTTCTGTGACAAACTAGGATAAATACTGGAAGAAGGCAAGTAAAAAAAAAAGAAGTGTAAAAGTTGTAGGAGAACAGAGAATGGAATGCCACGGATCGCGAATGCAGTGTCCTTATACTATTCAAATCAAATTAATTATTTTTTAAAGGTACATAATGTAGGTGTTATATAAATCAACCCCATTCAAGGACTTTGTAGGTCAGCTTACCATTATTATGGTATACAAATATTAATTTCAAATTACTATAAAACTAAAAATCAATCAATCCATATTATGTACAAAAAATGGTACATTTATGCCCAATTTCACCAACGACCCCTAACTGTAAAGGAGCCCTTAAATAAGAATTTTTACATAATTGCTATGAAACAACTGTCATTAATTGTCCCTTAACTTAATTAGGGGCTCCCTAAGAATTGGTGAAATCGGGCATTATACTATTGTTTTTCTATATTTCAGGTTCCAAAAACATTTGGTCTGGAGTCAGCCTCTTTCTCCAAAATGCCTTCATTTTTGCTGCCTCTTTGGTGTTCAAGTTTGGCCGTGCTGAAGATACTTGGGGATAAATAAGACTGCTTACTATGTATTTGCAAGTTTTTTTTTTTACTATAAAAATATATGAAGTATATATTATGAGACATTGGGATTCCTTATTTCACAAATAATAGACTAGACAAGTATAAGTCTAAGGACGAATCTAACAAAAAAGTGAACACAGTATAACTGATTTTTATTGTTTATGTAAACAAAATAGAAATTTAAGTTCCCAAAAAAAATATTTGTCCAGCTTTTATCTTTAGTTTAAGTTGTGATATGGAAATTAACTAATATACATCTCAAATTAATAAACATTTATTTTCCTATATACTTGAATAAAGGGTGAATTTGAAAGGATGTACTTTGGGCTAATTGGGCTGATCAAATCAAACAACTTTTCCCAGAAGACCATGTGTCGAAAAAGATTGGCTTCCCTGAACAAATTGGTAATTTTAACATTACTGGTTTGTATAGAAGAGGCATTTTTTTTTTATACGCGACATGGGAAAAGTTGTTCAGTTTATGAGTTTCATTAGCCCAAAGTACAATCTTTTAAAGTCGCCATGTATATATTTTTTTAAGTAAGCACTCTTTATTGGTAATTTAGTTTTTCTATATAGATTTTTAGATATTTATGTATTATTTAACTTTTCTATACCTTCCTTTTTTACCTTAAGGATTCACAAAGTTTAATATTAGGGATATGGTTGTATTATTATATTTATTTCATCTTTCAAAATTTGGAATGCACAAAAAGTATTTGTTAACTAGTAACAAATACTTTTTGTGCATCAGAAGTATGTGGGCCATAAAGGAATATGTATATTTTTTAATTAAAAATCGCCCTTGAGTTTGTAACATTGTTGTTGCATTTATCTATATTATAACAGCTTGTCTCACTGGCTCATCATTGCCCAGCCGTAATTACTTACAAGGATAAAAAAAAGGGGTGAAAAAGAGGCGATAAATAAATTTTCAGGAAAATTAATATCTAGGTAACGAAAGGTACTATACAAACTATATAAGGTTTCAGTCTGTGGGTTTCAAGGAAATTTCTGCATCGAGTCCTTTCGATGTGGTAGTCCCTTTTTAGTGTGCGGTTACGAAATGGGTGATTAAATTGAAGATAAATTGAGTATATTAAAATATACTCGCAATGTAATTTGTCATTGTCGCCGCCCATTTCGTAATCGCATCATTTGGCTGGCATAGTGGAAGCGATCAATGTTGTTTAAGAACAATTATTGATTGACCCCATTCATGGACTTTGTAGGTTTGCTCACCACCAATTAGATACAAAGTCACATGCCGTGCTCCAATAAACATATAAAAAATACGTGAAATTTGGTAAAGCAATAGTGGCATCAGGGTTTCAAATTGGTTCTATATATCTGGAATGACGGGTGCTACAACCTTAGCTTTTTGTATGTAGAGTCTTATAAAGCTGGTTGTCACTAGTATCATTAAAAATAAAATGCGGTAGGCGTAGTCAGTCAGACATGCCGTGATTATTTTTTAAAATATTATTAAAGGAAAGATAAGCAGATGTTATATAAATTAGACGGCCCACAAAAATTAGAGATTTTTTGTACTGGCAATATTTTTCATATTCTATTGTGGCCCCTCAATCATGTTGTAAATAGATTTAATTCTTAGCTGTTTTGATTGCAACCAGAGGCTCACAATACAATACAATTATTTTGCGATTATTATGAAAGTCTATTAGTTCATTTATTTCTTAATCCTACCTTAAAGTATTGGTATATACAGGGTGGAAAAAATACATTTTTTTTGGTCTTATTTTTATTTAAGATACTATGTTGTTTAAATGAAATACATCGTTATGAATGACCCTATCGGTTGGTGCAACAAAAGTACAGGTGTATTTTTTTCGAATTTCAGTCGGTTATTCCTGGACCCTATTTCATAAACGTGACAATTGTAAATAACTATGACAATTCATAATACATTGCTTGATTTAGTTTGTTAAAAATAAATAATTGAAAGTAAACCAAGCAATGTATTATGAATTGTCATGGTAAATTACAATTGTCACGTTTATGAAATAGGCCCCTGGGCGTATTTTCAAAAATCCTTGAATGCATTTATTTTTTTAAATAAAGGAATGTTTTCTTTCAGTAAAATTTGCTATCATCAATATTTAGGGTACTTTCCCCCCAACCACGGCCTTTTTTCCACCTTGTGTATCTTTTACATGTTCAGTAAACTTTACTATTGGTATCTGAGCATATTTTTTTTTGTATTATAATATTAAAAGTTTTTTTCTGATATTGAAAAAGATAACATAACACAGAAAGATAAAATAACAACATTATAATGTGGAGCAATATAGCAAAAATTTTTTTTTAAAATGTGCGAAAGGTGAATTTATCATCACTCGACTGTCAGTGCGATCTTTACCCATTTAAAACCGCTGTTAATTATTGCACTTGTCAAGGTAACCGTCGGTCGCACTCGGCTAACTTTGGAACGCTTTCGAGTGATGCAATGATCACCCGGGTGATAAATACCGCGATTTGGAACGCAGCCTTATATAATATCAAAGTTGACAACCAATGTATATTAGAGTCATTTAGGGAAATTATACAGTTTCCTGATTCATAATGGAACCAAAACGGGGATTTTCTAAAATGGCATTCTCTCGTCTTTCCCGAGAAACCCTCTTTTTCACTTGGCCGTGAAGGGAGAAGTTTTTGGGGTTTCTTTTACTTGAATTTTACTATAATTTATTTCCCTTTTAGTATCTCTGGAATATGATTTTGGAGAGTCCCTATTTCGAAAAGCACTAAGTTAATTTTGGAAAAATGCAATATTAAACCCCAGTTTTTCTAAAAAGATACATGTCTATGATATTATTATTTATTGTGAATTAAATTACATAATAGACGAAATAGGTTGTTGATAGTTTAAAAAAAATCTTCATTTTAATTAAAAAGATTCTATATTAATTTTGGTAGTAAGAAAGAGATCTAAATGAGATGGATTAATATTTTTAAATAAAAATATATCGCAAAAGTCGACGTCTTAGATATGATGAAGAATGACCAAAAATATTCTATATTTTTCCATGTATAATGTAATAATTAGTTTTAAATTACTGTAACATTTGTTTTTATTTACTTTTTTTTTTTAGATGTTTATTTTATTTGTTTTTATTTAAGTAAATGAGGATAAAGACAGGCATCTAGACTTGAAAAATTGTATAAATTTAATTTACTATTGAGTTATTGGAGATTATTCTATCATATAAAAAAAGGTTTTCAACTGGTGATTTATGTCGGTAGAGGGCGATTCTAGCGACGCGACTATATTTAAACATTTTTATAAGAAATTAAAAATAAATGGGTGTCTTTCTGTAAATGTAACGATTAAAATAAAAAATGGCGTCGAATGTACCAGTTAATATATATATAATGTAGTGTTAGAATAACAAAATTAAACGATATAAGAAAACATAGACTCGAATTGAATTTTCGGCTCTTAATGTGACAGAGTTCTATGGTAGGTAACAATTTATTGGATTAAACTGTAGCATTAAAGTTCTGTAATCAATATTTTCAGTAGGTGTAGGTTTATTTAACCAGATAAAGACACCGGTTTTTCGACAGATTCTATTGGTTTCGAAACCCTAACTTTTAAAGGTTTAAATATGATAGAAGTCGTGGCGCTAGTGACGCCCTCTCACGTTATAGTTTCGCTTTTGCACCCTTAGTTTTGTCACAAATGATCTGTAAAATAAATATATTTTTTGACTCTAAGTATTACAATGTACAGACGTTTTATTTAACAAAATCCTTTAGATATTTAATAAAACAAAATAATAATAAATAATTTATTTATATTTAAGGTTAAATACATTTAAAACGGCACGTGTGTAGTTTTTCAAATGCATTTACTTAATAATTTGTTCATTAATTAAAAATTATTGGCTGAATAATTAAAAATATATTTAGCTGGGTAAATGCTTTAAAAAAATCACACAAACAGCCTTAGATTTACAAAAAAAGTATTTGGTGTATTTTTTTATATCTTAGGGACAGTGGGCGGCATCAACGTATTGTATTAAAAATTATTTACACTTTCTCTACGCCTTGTCGTTCACCGTACCTATATAATTTTTTATTATCACATTTGTAAAATGATAAAATTATGAAAAATTAGACTTAAAATGATATTTTGTCTAACAATAAGTAAAACAAAACATTTTATTTTCTTATTGATGTTTAAAAATGATATTTTACAGTAGAGTAAATTACTTATATTCGCTTTTTAAGAACTCTACTTCTACCTGGCAGTAAGTGTATGGATAGAGTCAAAAAAACGTCAAAAGACATGGATTAGGAGGTTGTTTTTTTTATTTATTTTGCTGATAATTTTAACCGTGGTTAAATATTATCTTTTAACGGCGATTACCTTTCTGTACATACTATTGATAAAACTGACTTTCTAGCAGCGGCAATTTATTTTAACTATTTTTTTAGTTTATTTTTATAATGTAAAATTTTATCTGTCGGATTATTTATGTAAAATTATTTTGAGCTTTTTAAGCTAAACTTTAAAATGAAATTTGTGATCAAAATGAAAAAACCCTTATACCTAATGTTTCAGCTTAATTCAACATAAACTTCAATCCAACAATATTTTATCTAAAATAAGATTGTACTCGGAGACAGACATCTTTTTTTGTTAAATTTTTGATCTTGAATTTCATTTTACAGTAGTTTCAAAGATTTAAAAAGTAGTTAAAAGAGGATCACACTACAGTGTGAGTTTTTTTAACGTTTACTTTAGACTTAACTATACTATTGCGTTAACATTATCATCAATCACACGCTCGCATTTTTAGTTCTCAAAATTTCCGCTTGGGGCGCTAAACTATTTCTCATACAAATTTTAGTTATCTTAAACGTAAAGTAATAGTTAGAAAACTCACACTCGGGTGGTGACACTCGGATTAATCCATCAAATACTCACCCACTAAGCCATGTCGTCTATAGTCTACAAGGTGATTACGCGCACACTAAGCTAAACTTTAATCTCTATGATGCTATTCTGACGTAATGCAAACACATGGTAGAGCCTCTGGTGAAGTTAAAACTTAACAGATAACTACGTCATTTTGGTTAAAGTTTAGTTTAAAGTTGTGCGACATAATAGGCCTACTGGTCGTTGGTTGGTATATCTAAATGTTTTATATTCGAGCAGTAAAGATGTCCAATTTTGATGAAGGGTCAGGGATCCACAAATAATGTTTAACTGGTGCCTTATTCTACGAAATGAATTGCATATCAAAGCTAAATTTGACATTTTGTATGGAATTTTATTTAATTTTGCGTTTGATATTCAATCCATTTAGTGGAAAGGTTTTTTAATTACCATAGCTTTTCATTCATGTTTGTCGTTTCTCACGTTTAATGCATTTTTTTAAAAGACATTTTTTTTCTCAACATGCAAAAGGGTTTTTATAATCGTATCGTATCTTTTGCATGTTGAGAAAAAAAAAAATGAAGGAGGTATACCTATACCTCCTTCAAGACGAAAATAACGTGGACTCGTCACAGAGTGTAGACCTAAAATCAGGAGTTATGATTAAAAGTATGATTATTTTAATGTACCTATACTCACTCGAATATAACATATTAGAGACTTACAAATTTACAGAGAGTCTTGTGTGACGTACGGGGAGAGGGATATGTCGGCTGATGCAGTGACAGCTAGCCTTTGACTTGTCTATGCTTTCCTATCATGAAAGTATAAATAATGTTATACACGAGCGTAGTTTGATGGGATTAAAGTCCTCAGAAGAACACTCAATTACATTAGAATATTTTGAGCAGATTCATGTTGAGAGTGCGAGAAATATAAGCCAAGAAATACAAGCTATGATAGCTGTAACTGCCTCAACAGACAACTCTCCTTCATACGTCACAATACTTTCAGGGCCAACATCACGGGCTGCAATCGTCTACGACGATAAGACGTTAAGTAAAAATTAAAATCAAATTATCAGTTCTATTCAGATGGTCATATAGTCTGTATTAGGTTGGCTATAAAAATGTCGCCATCTTGAATTCATGATATTTTCGCCATTTTGAGCATGTTTGTAGCATTATAATTTCAACTCTATAATTAACAGAATAAAACTTATATTTAATGTCTTGTCGTCGAAGACGATCGCAGCCCGTGACGAGGTACGGCATAGAGGTTCATCAACGTGTTTTAAAGATCTAGACGCACGAACGTCCGCCGTGCCCGTTCGGCAAACATATTTGATTCCGATCGCAATTGCCATTCCGGTATTTGCAAACGTTGTCAACGCCTTGGGGACAGGTGTCGTGGGCCACCGTGATGCCATACAGTTTGCCTCCAGATGTTGGTAATGTTCCTCGAGATAGAGTTCTTCGGTTTAAATATTCTATTTTTATGCTGAAAAATAAAATAAAATAAATGGTCTATTTTCAATAGAAACTCAGATTCTATCGCGTTCCAAACTCTACCAGGTAGAGTATCTACCTACATCTAATATTGTTTTTGCCATGAGTGGAACACACCTCTGTACAACGGTGTAACCACGAGACCATGAAGCAGGTGGCAGTATCAGGAGGGATCTAATATCTACTAATAGTCAGGACAAAAAAATACTTCCTATATATATACCTACCTATTACTAGGTAGGTACCTATTATTTTGCCAATAAATGTATTATAACTAAGAAGTTTCCGTTAAATCCAAAAATCTCACATATTCAATATGGCGGCCAGCACTCGCCGTATTCAAAGTTAAAAAATATAACTGATCAAGCTACGAGGACGTTTTTATATCGTTTTCTTAACTAAGAAGGAAGAATTCATTTTTAAATATAAGTATTATTATAAGTACTTTTCTAAACTTAATTATGATTAAGATTGGCTGTTAAAACTGAAATTCTAAATTGTTTTATCTTTTCTTATATTTATAAAAACAGAAAAAAGAAAAAAATAAATGTTTTTTTCTGAATATTAAAAATATCTTAACTAGGTACCTAGTTAGTACTTTTGGTTTCTAAAAATATAAGCATTTACGAATTCACATGTTGAATTTGAATGGTTGTAGGTACTTGGGCATTATAAGACTGGTCAAATCAAAAACTTTTCCCATGGAACCATGTGTCGCTTTTTTGTCCTGACTATAATACCTGAGAAGGCTAGATATATATCTATATAGATTATAGACGAGTGAGTATTTACAGAGAGCTGCCTCCCATCTAAATACTACACTGTCGGTAACCAGAATGAGTAAACAAAGTTTTTTTCATACTTACGTTTTCCAATCAGTCCAGTAAATTTTACTATCAGTTAGCGCTAAACCAAATGGATACACACAATTTTCGGCTCTAGTTACAACCTCTTTCGTGTCTATATTTACGCACTGTATCTTGTGCAAGCCAGCATCTGCGAAGCAAAGCTCATCTGTGGTCCAGTCGATTGCCAAAGAGTTGGGTAAGATGACATTTGGACTGCCGAGGAAAATACGTCGATCGCTGCCGTCCATGTTTGCCCATTCAATTTTTGGTCCCCTTCTATTCCAATCCGACCAGAATATTTTTCTGAAAGATTAAAAAAAAAAAAAAAACATAAAGTAGTGTAACTGTGTAACATTTTGTCGGCGGATGTTCATCTGTGGGATCGTGCTAATCCCAGAGAGCTGGGGCTCTAGAGAAAAAGCAGGCGAGGCGACATGTCGCGTCGCCTCAGTCAAAAACGTATGTATTTTGACAGTGACAGTAGGCGTGAGGTACGCTGTCACCTGCCAAAGTCTATACAGTTTTGATTGAAGGCGACACGACACGTCGCCTCGCCTGATTTTTCTCTAGAGCCCCTGGTACATTTATTGTCTGGTAAGTCAATAAAGATGTTAGAACATTACTTCAGCCACAAAGTAAGCGTTTTTATAAATATACTTATATTATGCTTACTAGAAGCAGTAGTAATAATAATATTTCTTTATAAGCTACGATAGGCAGGTCTATATTATATGTGTAAAGGTAATCCTCAATACCGAAGAAAATTATTTAAAAAACTTATTGAAATATATTAAGGCGAGGTGAGTTCAGAGATTGCATCGATACTTTTTAAGTAAGTGATTATTTTTAGACAGAAAAAATATTTTCTTAATCTGGAGGATATTAGTGATATCTATAATTTGGTAAGTCAGAAACATAAAATAAAGTAGTTTGTTCGATAGAAATAAATCGTAAAAATAGTTATAAAATTTTCCTTTTTCGGCTTTTATGACATTACTATAAATGTTTATCATGATTTTTTTGTTTATAAAAGTGTACCTAGGTAGGTAGGAATATGATAAATAAAAAGAAAATTGTTAATTAATTTTTTATTGTTTTATGTAGTTTTTCTTAAATTAATATTTAAACGCATTGTGACTTACGACAATGTGCGTAAGGATTGAGGGGCTACATTTTTGTAGTACGAATTTGCTAATAATTCTTATCTCAGCAGTTAGTAAAAATCGGTCTAAAGTTTGTAAAAAAAGTCGCAAGTCTGTAAAACCTTAACCATGCATTTTGTCAATTTTTCAAAAGAGAAAAGCAAAATTTTAACTTTTAATGGCAAAAAGTGTTTTAATTTATTTAGAAAGGAAATATGTTATTTATATGAAGATGGCTATCAATATACAACAGTTGTTGAGTAAAAAATTTGACCGCTTCAAACAAAAAACAAAAATAAATGCGTCACCCTATTCCACGCTTGTATATGAAGACTTTTTTTTTTAAATATTTCTGTTAATAAATTAAATGGATTCAAAATGTGGTTTGCGTGGTTCGAGACTATATATTTTTACTAACTATAGACACATTTTTAAGTTTGCAACTAGTATAGATTTGGAGATATTGAGGTTTACTTTAATGAAAACGTCAGCACGGAGGGGCCAACTAAAACCCCATATAACTTTTTTATTTTAAGTTTTACAAACTTGAGACTTATTTTACAAACCTTAGAT
This sequence comes from Monopis laevigella, assembly GCA_947458855.1. Lineage (NCBI taxonomy): Eukaryota > Metazoa > Arthropoda > Insecta > Lepidoptera > Tineidae > Monopis > Monopis laevigella. The sequence continues at coordinate 16,844,005 of OX381587.1, forward strand.
CGATTTTTACTAACTGCGAATTATTGGCAAATTCTCATTATAAAAAATTTGGCTCCTCAATCCTGACGGACATCTTACGACATACCTACTGTTTCCGTGCGACTTTTGATAGTCCACGCTGCTTACTCTCATCAGAAACCCTACTTATAACGCCGAGATAAAACATAGAGAAGTAGATACAAATACGTAATCTTACTGACGAGCATACCTCGCCCTAAACAAATTTGACAGAACTGCACGAAACAATCAATTTAATATTTGTAGCTAAAAGTCCAACTCAACTTTATATGTATATTTTTATTTAAATATTGTAACATATTATGATTTAACTATAAATAATATTATAAGTACATTAGATTATAAAGTTTTGCTTGTACGTAAGTATGTTATTTGGGCAAATCGTTTACAACTTAGATAATATAAGCGGATGATCGCGAGCATTATAATAATTGATTTTCATGATAATTATATAAACCTAATATGTTGAAGAACGAAATGAAATTAAAATTTTATTTCGAGGGAGAGTTCAGACGAAACGGGTTCATATAGCTAGTAAGCAATACATAGGTAGGATACCTAATGTGTCCATTGGTATATAAAAAGATAATTTCGAAATTCTAACTAAAACCTTGAACTACAAATTTGGCCACTTGATTTTTGAATACGTAATAATAGAATTAAGTAAATGAAGGCAGGTAGAGCTAGAAAAATTTACATATAATAGGTTTAATTTTATCAATGCCGAACTTAATTTAATTGAATAATATACATGTAATTTTAATTAGCACATTCAGGAAGTAAGCACCAAAATATATGACAGATTATAGCAATTAAGTAGGTAAATATTTATTCCTAATATTAATTTTATCAAGTCAGCGGTTCCATGATTTCAGCACAAATTTGACGCTTCGCTCTGACAGAATAAAGATATTGATAAGTAGAACCTGTAAAGTGAGGTTTCTGTTACATAGTATAAAAGCATATTTACCCTCTTGAAGGATGAACAGTTATTCCTCTCAGATTTTTCATACCTTCTTGACTAAATAAGACTTTTCTTACTTTAGTCTCCAAATTTGCAACTTCTATAGTCAGTTTCTTGGAATCAGTCCAAAATATATTTCTTGAAATCCAATCAACTGCTAAACCTTCTGGGGTGTCAATATCTAAAATAAAATATGATATATGTATTAAAGTAACAGTAGGTTATTAGATAATTTTTATATCAATTATATATATTACTACTTACCTGTCGTTAAAAATAAGCTAAAACTGGAGCCATCATATGCAGCGGTCTTGATAGAATGGCTTTCCAAGTCCCCCCAATAAACTCTGCCTCTTTCACAGTCGGCATCCATCCCCACTGCTATTTGCCCGATACCGCTGTTAATAGGAACTGCAAATTCCCTGAAGTTAAATTCAAAAGGCACTTTGTACAAGAACATGCCATCACTAGTTATTAAGAAATTTCCAGGACGCCGGGGCAGAGCTTGGCACTGGTTTCCATTACCCAAGTAGCCATCATTACATTTGCACGTGTATTCCCCATTTTGCAACACGCACGATGCATATACATTGCACATGTCTGGTCTAATTTGACATGTTGGGTTACATGAATGTCCATCACCGGTGAAACCTTCTCTACATACGCACCCGTAACCGTTTTCTGTTCTTTGGCATACTGCGTCGCTACCGCAATCGTTAGTTACGTCACACGTTCTACCTACTTCTATACAACTTTCGACACCGAGTCCTTCATATCCTTCATCACATTGACAGTAGTCAATTTGTAAAGAAGCATCCCATATGCAACTGGCGTGTTCTGCGCATACCCCTCCGTTACAAAAGTGTTCATCAAGAATACAAGCGTCATTTTGGTCCTTTTTGTAGCCTTCGACACACTGACAGACATAAACACCTGAGATGGCCTCATAAACACATTCAGCATTATATTCACAGTCTGTATTATTTATGCAGCTAAGGTTTGGGCGACATATATAACCATCCCCATGGTATCCAAAGTCACATACGCACATACGTTCGTCTCCCGACGTGTTGACACAGTGAGCATTTTTTCCACAAACTTCACAGATTGAGACCGATTTTTCAATACATTCGAAACCATCTCCCTCATAACCGGGTGGGCATTGACATTCATAAAAGCGACTTATTTCGGAGTACAAACATTTTGCATTTGTTGGACAATGATAGTCATTATCGCAAGGTACTGAAAAATAAAAAAAATATAAAAAATACGTGGTGGCCTAGTTGGTTAGACCTTGGACTTAAAAACGCTTAGGTCCCTGGTTCGAATCCCGGTGTGTACCAATGAGTTTTTAATTTAAAAATTTATGTACATTTGTTTGACAACACTACTATAGTGCCTCGGAGAGCACGTTAAGCTGTCGGTCCTGGTTTCACTATACCAACTTGTGAAACTGTTTATAGATGGGTTATTGAGTCTATCCAAAACATCGCGACGAGCTAGCCACTTGTTCGGTGTAGACTCATACCATCGGCTACAACGAGGTGGGATTAAAACCCCTCCGCTGGGTACCCTGGGGCCGTCTAGGCGGTCTCGGGCGCCATAAGGCACCCGTGATGATATATATATATATATATATATATATATATATATATATATATATATAAAAAATACGTTTAGTGTTATATTTACCTACTAATCAAATAAACTTTAAATAAGATATACTCACTACCAGTGCCATTGTAAATTCTCTCTTGTTCATCTGTATTTTTTTGGCAGAGTTTGTTTCTATGTTCATCTTCATAATAATGGTATCCTGATGGACACGTACATTCACCATTATCATCATTACAGGTTAGTAAAACATATCTGTCATTATATTCAGATTCATAACTTTCCGTTGTTGTTGTGCTATATATATCTAAAACGCAATTGTAACCATCGCCGATATACCCGGCATTACATTGACATAAATATTCATTGGTGGTTGGCGAGAATTCACATTCTGCATGTGGTGAACAGTTGTTTAATTCGAAACAAGGGATCTCTTTGATTGGAGAACAATGCTGTCCACTACCAGTAAACCCCGAGTTACAAATACAAATACCTACATCATATCCGTAATTTTCTACACATTGTGCATTATGGTCACATGTAGTTCTACTGCAAGCAGAAGGTCGTTTATGACAACTTATACCATTACCATCATAACCAGCTTTGCATCGACATCCAAAAGCACCTTCATAGTTTGAACAATCAGCATTAACATCACAGTTATGAGTTTCAGCTTGACATTCATCGATATCAATGCAAGATTCACCTTCGGACAGATATATGTTTTCATAACCCGTTTTGCAAATACATCTATACGAAGCCCCTTCGACAACGCAAACGCTATTTGATCCACATGTTGACCGACCTTTCGCACAGGGGTTTTCGTGGCCCAGAGGTACAATTTTATTACTCATACCATATCTAACTAAATTGTCTTTAATTTCATATCCTAGGTAATTTTTTGAAACTTCAAGAACATATGGGATTTCGTCTTCATCTGAATTAGATGCATAACGACAAGTATTATAAGTAAATGTTTGCGTTATAGTTTGTTCAATTTTTGTTTGAGTGTTTTTATTAATAAAAGTACGTGTAGATTGAGATCGTATACTTCCAATACCGACAACGGTAAAATCTTCTGAATAATCAGTAATGTCTAGCCTTTCATCTGGCTCTAGTCTAGGCACGGTTCCACGAATATCTGATTCTAAAGTAATTTGATCAAAAACATCTTGACCAGTAAACTCTTGTTTGATCATAACTCTATCTCCAGTTCCAGGAAAGAATATATCAGCAGTATGATTGAATTTACCTCCAGTCAACTGATAACCATTTTTTGCATTGTTAAAAGGTTTGGCGAATAGCCATCCGATAACTCCCCCGAGAATATTAAGAGACTGCAGACTGCTGCCGATTGGTGCGGGACCTTGTGAAAGAGCTGTATAAGACCTACCTTCTTCTACTACAATATAGGCTTGAATATTTATTTCATCGATTGTAACCCCATTAATGTCTCCAAATAGTTTTCCATGAACTCTAATGGGCACATCATCTTTTATACAAGTTTTTCCATTCCCGTAGTAACCTTCTTTGCATTCACAGCACATGCCGTCCAAATAATCTAAACATCTCGCTTCTAGATGACATACACTAGGTCCGCTTTGAGCACATGTTTTAGATTCTTCTTGATTTTCTAAATCATATTGGTTATAATTATCTGGTTCCACTATATTTTCGTCTGGTTGAATATTTCCAACTCTAAATATATATTTCCCTGGTTCTTGAATGTTTGACCAACTGAAAAACAAAATATAATAAAATTGAATAAGTGTGATAGAGAATATAAAATTTCAATAATAAAAAACCGGTCGAGTTCGAATGCTGTTCGTACTTAGGGTACCATAAAACAGAAAAAGAAAAAACGGTAAAAGTTTGATTTCCGAATATTTTTTTTACCTCTGACATTAATTTGACCTAGAAAGTTGAAATTATTAATATTTGTACGTATTATAGATATACATTTAGTTTTTTTTTAAATATTTTTTAGCTATTTAATAAACACTCCGTATCAGACACTCCAAAACTGTAAACTACTGAACCGATAATTATGTAAAATTGTCACTTATTATTACTATTAAACTATTACATATCTAAAATAAGTAAAAATATTCTAAATTTCAACTTTCTACATCAAATTTCAAACGTTTTTTCGGAGTAATATAAACAGAGTAATGTATTTCTTTAAAAACCAACGGAATCCTTAAAATTTGGTAAAGTTGTCTTACGTTGTAAACTTACGTTACAATATTTCTTATTTGATGACTGCCTGATCCTCTAAGGCTCAACAAACGTCCATCTTCAGCAACAAATCCTACTTGAGCTTTTGCATCTGGCAAAGAATTCTCAGGTGTTTGGGTTTGGATCCATTGTATTTCCCTTTCTGGATAAAGCAGTTCTACGAAACTCTCTGTTCCATTACTTATAATTGCTACTTGGAACGTGTTACTTCTGTCATTGTAACCGCTGTAGGAGACATCGAGCCAAGTAGCCAAGAAAATGCTTGTAGGTTGGAAGTCGTAATATTCAGCGAAGTTTGCTTGGATGGTTTCTGAAGCTTTGACCAGGACTCTAGTATCGTTTGTCTCTCTATAGTAGACAATACCCTTCTCCGTAGTGTCTATATTAGTATAGAAGGCAGCTATTGAAGCATACGGTAAAGGAAACTCTGCATTTATAAACCTTGATATTTCTGCCCTGAAGGATAGCACTCCAAAATTGTTTACCTGAAAAGATTTACAAAAAATGTAAATGATTTTTAAGTAACTACCTAAAAAGCAGACGCCGAAATGATAATTTATTGCGAAATTATTAAATATTTTAAAATGCAGTCAGTGACCGATGCCTTCCGCTAAGATAACGCATCAGTTTGCATTTCCGTCCTCCACATGACTTTTGCGGTATCTATACTACCTAAACTTATTAATAAAATATTAGGGAGATTAAAAAAATCATATATCTGTTTTATTTTAACTATCTCTTGCCAAATGTTTGCTTTATTTTTGATTAAATTTAAATATTTTTAAGTATGAGAAAAAATATGTTAAGCCACCTTATATTATTATATTATATTAGCCTAATCTAGTATCCATTGATTTACTATCATCATCATCATCACTTTTTACTAAATACACCACATGATTGCTTAATTTTATAATCAAAATAAGATCAAACTTCTACTACAATATACCTACGCTTTAATATTTATTTCACCGAATGAAATATTAATCGTATAATTTTTACCGAATTTTAACTTTATTAATTGTGAAATATTTCAGGATTGAGAGGTGCTACGAAAGAGAAACTATGTATGTTGATTGACTCATATAAAAATAGTGGTCACGAGTTTCAAGATTTATTTTTAAAATGTATGGGAGAAGAGTCAAGTCAACAAAAGCGTTATAAGGTGGCCTTAATTTATTATTGTGGATTTAAGGAAAGATTTAATTATCGGTCCACAGGTTTCTCTAAATATCTTTTGTTTGAAGTTAAAAAAAAGGTACCTACTATTTTGTTGTTTTTTTTTTATTAAAGCGCGGCATGTGACTTATGTACCTAAAGTTAAGCAGACCTACAAAGTCCATGAATGGGGTCGATCATTGTTGTTCAACAATATTATAAGCTCCCACTATACCGGCTAAATTACGAAATAGGCGGCGACATGGACGTGAATGTTAAATAAATCTACTTACCTACATTTTACAATCGATATTTGGTATAATTTTTTGAAGATAGTATTTTACTTTTTTTCCTTATGGAAAGAGGAAAACACTACACTCACTCACTCTGTTTTGGTATTTGATTTGAAAAAAAATGGCCCCAGCCTAGTGGTTAAGTCACTGCGCAACTGATAATAATGTTAAGCAGATGACAACAAGGCCGGCCTGGGATGGGTGACCGCTTTATACAACGAGGCTATTCACGTCACGGGGTGCCTATTTGGCTTCCGAGAACCGTTTAAACGGCATCAGGGTACCCAGCGGAGGGATTAACCCGTCCTCATTTCGCCGATCGGAGGCAACACCTAACAAGTGGCGACCTTGTTGCGGAGTTAATGATGAAATAGCGTAGTTGTATAAAGCGGTCACCCATTCCAGGCCGGCCTTGTTGTCATCTGCTTAACCTTGTTATCAGTCGCGCAGTGACTTAACCACTAGGCTGGGGCCGCTTTTTTAATATAGCAATTTTCATATAGCACCTTAATTAATTAATATTTTTCTATGAGAATCAACCTTAAACCTAGTTGGCTAAAAATTATCGACTAAAGGCAGATTTCTATAATCTATGGTAAAGGTACGCTTTCCTATATAGACAGATCAAGCTTGTTATAACATTTTTTGTATGGGAATAACGTTATCTTTGATTATAGGAATCGGCTATAACCGTTTACTCTAAACAAAATAATGAAGGCGTGGTATCTACAAGTATGTTATCGGAACTGAACTTTAACCTCAAGAAAGTATCATTCCGAAATATCTAACAAACCCGACAAGTGCGAAACTTTACCATATAGGGTTCAAGTTATTTTTTTAATTTATCTATGGATTTTGTGTCAAATGCAATATATTTTTTCAAAAATACTAATTAGGTACTAAGATTTTTTTTTCTTTCGAATTACATGGCGATTTTTGTATTTTATTAAATAAATAGACACTGAAGTGCCATGTATACACATGGCACTTTTGTATCTGTGTGTATTCGTTTTGCCTGTAATTCGCAAATGTTAAGTTAAATCCAAGTTTATCCAAAATATTTATATATTACCGGGATGTGTCTATAGCTGCCTATAGGCATTGCGCTAGGCATGTATCTAACCCCCTATATTCTATTCAAATCGGTTTATTTCTGTAGACATGGTCGACTAAAACATTTAAACTTTAACTTTTATTTTACTCACCTTTACCCGCTATTAAAATACTTTTGTTTACTCAGGTATCTGTCATATAAAAAAAAATCATATCCTATACTGACCCTTTAGTTTTAATTTGTACTTAATTTGATCGGGACCTTTAACCGCATTTACCTACTTATAATATAGTAGGTATGGATATGAAATCTACAAGTAGATATAAAGATTTTGTATTTTATGTGATCCTATAATATCTGTATATATATATATATATATTTCTTTCTTGTTTTGGAACCCTAAAAATATGAAATATTTGACGGAACTTACGTATATTGTGTCATAATTTTCTCCGTAGAATATGATAGGCACGTTTAGTTGTAGTTCGGGTGATGCTACATTATTGCCCCTGGGCAGCTGGACGTCTAAGCCAGGGCCATAGGGGTAAAACTGGTCGCGGGTGATCGCGAACGCGCACGCCGCTAGTAACACCACTCCTGCGCACGTCCACATATCGAAACTGTCCACGATGTACTAGAGCGCGATCCAGAATTAGGCCCACTTTTGGAACGTGCGTGGATTTAAATACGGAATTCTTAACATTTAAAAAATTTAAGCGTCGATAAAAACTAAATAGAGCATTTTATTGCTTTCACCAGGAGACTGGATTGCATCAAGTAAACAAAATTTAAATTAGACTTTTCTGTTTTGAATCAAAAAATATTTCATAATACTAGCAAGTAAGTTTTAAAATAGGATACACAGAGCAATAACGGAAAAGTTTAATGCAATCCAAGACTTCACTAATAAATAAGTGGAATTTTATTTTGGTTTGTTTAATCTTAATTTATTTGTATTCGCATATTACAATGATTAGTTAATTAATACATATTATGCGTTTGTTATCAGCTCATTAATAGATTGAACTGCCATTTGTTTGTATGTCAACAACAATGCATATTGTCCCACAATAAATGGGACAACGATAGCTTTATTACTAAAATGGGCAATGACCTATTACTGCAACGTTGGGTAGTAAATAGAATTTAATTGTGACACGAATGTAAACAATTCTTGTTCGGGGAGTCTAAAATACACCTAATGCTCGTCTCAGCATTTCATTAGTTTCGTTTGAAAACTGTTAGGTAGGTATGCTGTGTGATTAATTATGAAGATATATTTACAATATACGTGTTGGCTGAGTTGGTTAGACCTCTGATTTAAAAACACTTAAGTCCCTGGTTCAAACCCTAGTGTGTACCAATGAGTTTTTAATCTAAAAATGTATGTACATTTATTTATTTACACCACTATAGTGCCTCGGAGAGCACGTTAAGCTGTCGGTTCCACTTTCACTATAACAACTTGTGAAACTTTATAGATGGGTTAAACTGTTTATTGAGTCTATCCTAACAGCGCGACGAGCTAGCCACTTGTTCGGTGTAGACGCCGACCATCGGCTACGACGAGGTGGGATTAAAAACCCCTCTTCTGGGTATCTTGAGGCGGTCTCGGCCTCGCCGCAAGGCACCCAAGGATAATAATTATAAAAAAAAAAAAAAAAAAAAACTGGTGCCCGCAACTTCGTGCGTGTAGCTATAGTTTTTTATAAGAAAAAAAAACCGCGCCGCAACCTTCATCGGGCATGACCGTACAAGGCACGGGGCTTTTATCAAGATGTAAAAAAATATCTTGTAGGATTATGATAAAATTTTCGCGAAAATGAGATATATTTTTTAAGAAAAAAGTTTTTTTTACTTTAGTAATATGATTTTAAATCAAAGTGACATTTACTATATGTAACGCACAAACGAACAAACAAGGAACACAAACATTTTTTTTTATCTTCCCAGACCTTTTTTTAAGACACGGAAATTATATATATATATATATATATCTTCACGGGTGCCTTACGGCGCCCGAGACCGTCTAGACGGCCCCAGGGTACCCAGCGGAGGGGTTTTAATCCCACCTCGTCGTAGCCGATGGTATGAGTCTACACCGAACAAGTGGCTAGCTCGTCGCGATGTTTTTGAATAGACTCAATAACCCATCTATAAACAGTTTCACAAGTTGGTATAGTGAAACCGGGACCGACAGCTTAACGTGCTCTCCGAGGCACTATAGTTGTGTTGTCAAACAAATGTACATAAATTTTTAAATTAAAAACTCATTGGTACACACCGGGATTCGAACCAGGGACCTGGTGTTTTTAAGTCCAAGGTCTAACCAACTCGGCCACCACGTAAACCAACTCGGCCACCACGTACTAACCAACTCGGCCACCACGTAATTCCACACGGAAATTCGATTTCATTATATTGAAAATATAATATGTATGATTATAGTTGTGCCTGAGGCTCTACCATAGGTTTTTGCTATTTTAATTATTCTTTTAATAATAGATTTTACTAATAGGAAAGGTTTCTTTATTCAGTTTTCAAAAATAAAGCGACCCTAATGGTGATTCCTCATGTATTAACTATGACTAAACTCATGGGAGAGCCTCTGGTGATACAGCTGGTATTTGGTACAGGCCTAGAGCCTAGTTTATAACCAGGGTAATATGTTTGTAATATCCTACATATTATTATTATTTACAATGTTATTATTTATTGATCTTTACGTCAGGACTATTGCGAGACGAGTATCACTTGCCCCTATCTCTACATCATTAATTTTTTTTTTGTACATATCCTATTTTATTAGATATAATTATATCCATTGACAATTATCCATGCAGTGTATTATTATTTCACAAAATGTATGTAGAGTTAAGGAAAATTTGTGAAAAACATATCCTCCCAAATTTTCCTTAAACCCACTTTAATATAATGTAGAATTGGTAATGGATATTTATATCCAAGTTAAAATAGATATCTAGTAAAAGTATTTATAAAAATGTTGTTTGTTATTTTTAATAATTAAGAAAAGCACGGTAAAAAGTGCACTAATAGATGCGAGTCATTTGGCTCTTTGCCTCATTCTTTTCTAGTAGTCTAGGAGAATTAAAAAGCAAATCTCCTATTAGTTGTTATCTAATGATTTTAAAAGTATATTTTATAAAATCAATCTTAAAAACACCGTTTCTAAGATCTCCAACCTATCAGAATAATCTATACTCCAGTAGAGTCTCTAAAACTTCTACGCTAAAGCAATAAATAGTAGGATAGGTAAATAAAATTAACGAAGACCGAAAATACTAAAAACAAAAGAAAAAAACTACCTATAAAAACGCCACAGTAATGGGCCATGCAATAAATAAGAGGAAATAGCTTTCGCAGGACGCCGGCCGGTAAGAAGTCGCAGCTTCACTTGTCTGCCATAGCTTTGGCACAAACAGGAAGACGAAAATCATTTACGCCGCCCAACCGGAAACCGCCCGGCGACGCCGCCTGCCCAAATAACTATCATACCTCAATTAATTGCGTGGTAGGTAAGTCTTTAAAGAACTGAAAGACGACCTGATAGCATGGATCGGGCTAGAATGTCATGGCACACGTGGTTGTACTGTGACATATAAATCAGGGATTTTATAAAATTTAATTTATATTTTTATTCTAGGATATTTAGGTAAAACTAAGTTTGGTATTTAGTGATTATTACTTTGGAAATATCAGTCAGTTTTCGACCTAAAAACACTATAGTTTTTACTTTACGGGTTCAAAGCCTGTACCAATGAGTTTTTAATATAAAAAATATGTAAATTTGTTTAAAAACATGACTATAGTGCCTCGGAGAGCGCATTAAGCTGTTGGTTTCAGTTTTATTTACCAAATACCAACTCGTTTAAACGGCTTATGGGTTATTAGTAGACACTGCGACGAGCTGGTTACATGCCCAGTGAAGACTTAAAATACCACCGGCTACAACGAGGTGGAAATAAAACCTCCGCTGGGCTCCATGAGGCAATCTACTAGTAGGCTGTTTTAGGCGCTTAAAGGTACCCGTGATGGTATAAGTGGTGCCACAGGACATACAATTTCAATTTCACCTTTCTAATAGAAAAGGTTAGTGAGATAAATTTCTTTTTGAAATTTATCCCTCTTCCCCCTTGGTAGAACACCGGCAGAGCTAGCAAAAAAGAAGGCACGCGCGATCTCGATACTTTGGGCCTGCACTTGGCATATCTAGCTACTACGGTATCTAAATAGGTCCGTGGCTGAAAGTATTTTTTTATTTTTCTTTGGTGAGTGAGTTTCATTATCGTTTGTGAAGGAAAATTTTTTGTTGGAAATAAATTTTGTATTCAGAATTTATTTTATAGAAAACTGCTATTGTTATTATTGTTAGACTGCGCAGAGTGATAAAATTTTTACTTATTTTATCAATTGTTTACTTTTTTATATTGGTACTTATGTTAACAAAAAAAGCGTTTAAGTGCGAAGGTTTCGTTTTACTGAATATTTCCAGTTCCTACTGAACCTCAAAAATGGTGTACCTATTATTAGTTTTTTATCACTATTATTTATTAGAGACTTTTTTCAGCATGGTTTATGCATATAAAGCATGCATATATTTATAGAAAAGTGATATTACATAAAACTTATAAATTTGCTTTTATTTTGCTAACGCGGGTTATAAATATCAAAATGACGTTACTTACTACTGAATTATGTACCTTAGAAGTCTAATCTACAAAGAAGTCTTGAGGCGTCAGTACCTAAAATACAAAGAGGCAACGCTGCCAATGTTTTGGGCACCATGCCTTATGGGCGTGACCTAGACGTATTGGTTTTGTTAATATAGGTAGGTAAGTTTTTTGTTTTAATATAATATATTGTTTTTTTGTTTAGGTAGTTTATATTTTTAGCTAAATTTTAGGTACTGACTTGTTTATTTTTAGGTAATATTTGTTTTTATTTAGGTTTTTTTTTGTTATTTTAGGTTATAGTTTATATTTATTTAATTGTTTTTTTTTTATTAATAGCAAGGTAAGGTGTCTTGCAATGTGATATAATACCTAAATAGTAAATTATGTTAGGAAAAACAATGAGACTAGAGGGCGGGCATATAACGTAGTTTGTGGAGGACGTGACTAGAAGTCCGAGCAGGCTAGTTGCGTACACCTAATTAATATAAACGATTTGCAGACTTTATCATCTCATATACACGAACACTGGCTCACCTACCTACTGTTACAAGTAAAAATATAATATGTTATATATTCAATTATGATTAACCAACAACTGTTGGTTAATTATTACTTTATAGCCAACCAACTGTTCATACCTATAATATAAAGATGAATGGTTTATAAGAAACCATTTTTTTCTTAAATTATTTACTTTATAATAAATGTATTCAATTTTTTTATATGTAGGACAATTTATACATATTGTTCTGGTAACAAACTAAGCTCTGGGCTTGTACTATGTGTACCAGAAGCAACGATATGATACATATCATACTTATAAACACACAGACCATGACAGACTGTACAGAAATAACGCGCTATTTTTTTTCCCATGGGTAGGAATCGAACCCACAATCTCCGGATACAACGCCAAAGGCACAACCACTAGTCTACGGAAGCTGTTCAAGTATTTTTTTATTTTTTTATTTTTTTATTATTTGTTTAGCAAACTGCTTGCTGTTTTTACCACAAAAATATCATTTACTTTGTTGTTTTTTTATATATATTTGTTTATTTAAATTTAACCAACAAAAAATCAGAATTCACAAGTATATCTCTATCAAAGTATATAAATAGTTGGTCGGCAGATTGCTCTCGTTACATTTGTACACATAGGTACATACAATATACATTATATGTACACCTATATCTTTTTAATTACTTTTTATTGATATATTTCGTAAATAATTTATCTGTTTGGACTTTCTAAGTCATACAAAAATATATAAAAATACTTATAAGGGAAGGTTTCTGTTGGATCCCCAACCAAGATATATTATAGAATTGAAAAAATCAGATGTCTTCGTTATATTTTTTTCATTTTTAAGATGCAAACCCCTAAAACAAAGTCACGTTTATTTTACCTACTTATGAATGATGAATATATATATATATATATATCATCACGGGTGCCTTACGGCGTCCGAGACCGCCTAGACGGCCTCAGGGTACCCAGCGGAGGGTACCCTGGAGATTTTTAATCCCCCCTCGTCGTAGCCGTTGGTACACTGAACAAGTGGCTAGCTCGTTGCGATGTTTTTAATAGACTCAATAACCCATCTATAAACAGTTTCACAAGTTGGCAAAGTGAAACCGGGACCGACAGCTTAACGTGCTATCCGAGGCACTATAGTGGTTTTGTCAAACAAATGTACATAATTTTTTTAAATTAAAAACTCATTGGTACACACCGGGATTCGAAAATTAATGAATGATGAAAATATTCGAATTTTACCTTGCTCTTTTATTATAAGCTTTTGTGTTACCACGCTATGATTTGTGTAAAGGCAATAAAGACTAACATTAGACCAAAAAGTCTTCTTTCGTCATTCTCGTTTACGTGTCGTTACGTGTCGCGGTAAGTGGTAGCTCGTAAAACAGTTTACGACGTCACTCCAACATTTCCAGGGGTCCAGATTAAAATCGTGCATCTACTTTATATGTCATTACCTGAAATTGCTGAAGTCTTCAGAATTTAGATTTATGTTTTCAGCGATGTTATGACGATTTATTTTGTATTTGTAAAAAAAAATATACTGGTTTAATTGTGTACCTACTTATATTTCAATCAGTATAAAACAGCGTTTCGGTAGTTTTTTTAAAAACTTTTCTTTTAAGTTTTCAGTCGGTTAGATTTGGACGTGAATAGAGTTTTTTTAGGGACACTTTAATGGCGACAAGTATTGTTGTATACATATAGACGTGCACTTTTTAGGTTTCCATTTGAAACGTATGTAAGGCATGAACGTGTTTACTTCTCACGTCATGTAAGTGCTTTGCCGTGTCTCATATAATATCTATATTATAGCGTAGTCACACTTCTACGCGTACGCATCCTGTGTGCTGAGGCCTTAAGAAGTTCAGCATCATCAGCGTTACAACTTTATTTAGGTGGGCTTGGCCGATTACTAGGTTTCGTTTTCACTGCCCCTGTAAATGCAAAAACCTTCGAGTATACAGTGGGTTACTGCACCGATTTCTTGTCGACATGGTGGTGCTTTCAGGGTGCAGATATGAAACGTTTGTTGATTTTTCGTCTTTGTCGCCCCCCATTTCATAAACGCTTCATTTAGCCGGCAATTGGAAGCAATCTATGCTGTTAACCAACAATCTATTGGTCGAACTCATTCATAAACTTTGTAGGCCTGCTTACCAACAGATACATACCGTGACACAAAGTCAATGCTCCAATACAAATAAATAAGAAAGACTATATGTCGGTCTCTATCATAGTAATTATGTATGCATGCTAGTTGGTGCAAATCAACTTAAAAGTGATGAATGATGCTTTTTTATTATTATTATTAACAAGTGCTGGTACTTACCTACCTATAGCAGCACCTACCTACCTTACCTTATTTACCCACCCTAGTTACCTACTTAAATCCGTGACTTAAATTGTCCGACATAGTCATAACATTATAGCAATTCACTAAATTATTCACAATTCAGTGGGCAGCTTTGCGTTCAGAGAGTATTTGTAGCATTGTCTAAGTAGCCGCTCGTAAAGCGCTTTATTGCAGCCTCATTGTGAAACGACACCACTGAGCTGAGATTAAAGCGGACTCTACGCCCATCAAAGCTTATGTGGAAATATTAAACCCCATAGGTATATAAGTGGTTACACTCAAGTTTGTTTGTATTATGAAGAAATTAAATTATCATAATACGGGAAATAAACGATTAGTTCTTTATTTCCATTTTTAAGAAAAACGTACGAATTTCTCAACTCTTACTCAGCACGTCTGCAGAAGTGGTATGGACTCACTCCACTGAGTGAAATGGAGTGTAGTAAAGGGAAACGAAGTAAATTTTTTTTAATGCCAAGTATTTCCTTGGTGACAAGTGAATTGAAGTGAAGTGTTGTGAATTAAAGTGAAATTCAGTCAGTAAAATGAAGAATAGGTAGTGAATGGCAGTGAGATGGTGTGGAGTGTGCTTGCAGTGTAGTGGAGTAGAGCAAAGTAAGGAGTGGGGTAAAGTATTTTGGAGTAAAGTAAAGTTAAGAAATATTAAGTTGAATGGACTCGGTGGAGTGAAGTGAAGCTTAGAACACAAAGGCCGATGTTCCGAAGTTTTAACTTTCTACCTCAAACGGTTTTTGGGATATCTGTTTGGATATACACAGCCAGATCTGAGGAGGATTAAAAAAACTTACACTTTTTTTATCATTATTTTACTATCCAGTTAACTATACTAATGCGTTAACGTTCCAGTCAGGGAAAATAATTCAATCCGATTTGTGGAGAGTTAACAATTGAGAAGGTAGGTAACGTTAAAACAACTCACACTACGGCCACTATTTACTACACTTCCTGTACTTTACTTTTCTCCGAACACTCCAATATATTATTTTATGAATACAATGAACTTTACTACACTACACTTCACCTCAATCCACTTCAATTCACTACCTACACTTCACTTTGTTTTCCTTTACTACACTTTACATAACTTGAATCCACGGACTTCATTCCACTTCACTTCTGGTTACTTCAATTCCCTTATTTTCTTCACTCTAAGTGTTCTGAAACTGTACACAGAAATATATTCAATTATTTTTTTTATATTTTTATGTTAATCGATCCTTTTCTAATACTGGTTAAAGCTTCTATGGTTCTACACTAAAAAAGAAAGTGCAAATATCTAAAAAAAAAAATTTTATTTCCAAAAAAGGTTTTTGTTTGGAAATAAAAAAATAACGAGTTTGAAATAAGTTTTTTTTAAACTTATCTTTTTATTCAATCATTCATAAAAAGATTTAATAAATAAAAAAGGTAATAACTAACTGGACTTCTTAAAAGAGGAATAAGAAAAGATTTTAGCTTTTTTAGAGCTCCACCCATAGAAATTTTGATCATTATTAGAATTTATAAAAAAAAAATTAAAATTTTGGTGAAATGGGAATTGCTAACTGTACAGTTTTTTGAAAATCTGTAATCTTATTTTCACGAAAAATATGTATAGTCCCCTAAGACCATTTTCCATTGGGTAAGGTACAAGTATATAACTTACCTATATAAAAACTTACCTTACCTACGAGTATATTTACAAAACAACTTGTCGCTTTTTTCATTGGAACACGGCACCGTGTGATTGAGCCTTTTATGGGCGTAGCCAGGATTTCATATTATAGTTTAAGCTTCGTAATTTTTTTTTTGTTGCTAATTTCTTAATGAGCAAAAACAAAGGTCTTTGTCATAATATCACATAACATGTGGTGTCTGCTTATGAATCTAGTACCTGGATTTTTAATGAGCAAAAACACCATCGTCACAATATTACATATTAATGGTTTCTCTTGCATTACTGTAGGATGCGTGTTCGCAATCGTTTTGCAAGTACCCTTCATTACGAAGCCTTTATTCAGTTAGATAGTGTCACATACACTATCTACCTGATGGTAAGCAGATCTACAAAGAATTGAATGGGGTCGTTTAATACATTTTTGTTAACAACAACAATATTTATAGCTCTCACTATGCCGACAACGAAATACGAAATGGGTGGCGACAATAACGTATTTGTATTACGGTCAAATTAATAGCCCGTTTCAAACAACACTATAAAAGGAGACTACCATCTCGACAAGAATTCGATGCAGTGGTCTCCGGAAAACCGGTGAACCCACATACTAAATGAACCCTAATACTATGGGTGGTGGTATTTTTCAAGATATTTTCGATAACGCAACTGCCATCCCTTGGTAGATGTTTTTTTTCTTATTTTTTTTTGTCAAGACGGAAAAAAATAAAAATCTGAGTAGATACGAATACGAGTACTAATAGTTACCTACATAACATACATTTATCTCTTAGTTTAATAAAAATAATATAATTATAATGATTAAAATGGTAGAATTATATATTTTACGTTTCTATAGAAGGTCGTACAATGAACTCTTGATGAAGTCGAAAATTATCAATCTGTAATCATAATTTGTAATAACAACTTGGTTAATGTTTATACTAGAAAGTGTAAAATATATATATTTATTAATATTGTGTTTATATAGTATGAAAAAAACGAACGAGACGAGGTACAAAAGTACACAAGATATTGAAGATAAGATACATTTTTTTACAGTATAGAAATACAATTTCGGTTGTTTTAAATAAAGAAAATAGCTGACCGCTTTTATATGCGTATATGTCATAGAGTTATAACAATAGGGAGGTGCCCATGACCCGTAAATTGCCTTTCTAGTTTTTACATACGTGGTGGCCGAGTTGGTTAGACCTTGGACTTAAAAACACTTAGGTCCCTGGTTCGAATCCCGGTGTGTACCAATGACTTTTTAATTAAAAAATGTATGTACATTTGTTTGACAACACCACTATAGTGCCTCGGAGAGCACGTTAAGCTATCGGTCCCGGTTTCACTATATCAACTTGTGAAACTGTTTATAAATGGGTTATTGAGTCTATTTAAAACATCGCTACGATCTAGCTACTTGTTCGGTGTAGACTCATACCATCGGCTACGACGAGATGGGATTAAAACCCCTCCGCTGGGTACCCTGGGCCGTCTAGGCGGTCTCGGGCGCCGTAAGGCACCCGTGATGATATATATGTGTGGGTGTATGTAGTTTAGAGAACAGAAGATAGCCGCTGCTATATACCTAAATAAAAAAAAAGTGAGAACACAAGTAATCCGTTAGCGTTGATTGGTTGAAGTAAGAACAGAATATGTCGGCAACGATCTCATTTGACATTTCGTTTTATAGGCCGTTTAAGGCACATGGCGGTTCCATATTTTATTATTAGTTTCATGGTATATGTACATTGTACAATTCGCAAGCAAAGTTTAATTTCAGAAATTTTATTATCATCTCAGTAACTGATTGAGATAGAAAGATGGGATTTCTAAATACTTGTCTTGAGGATATGGCTTAGGATGCAAGGGTCTTTCATTCTAAATTATCACTTTCTACTTTCTGAAAAAAAAGATAAGGAAAGACTAAAGTTTGTATTTAAAAACGTATAACCCTAATAACTACAGAACTTCGAATTGTTAAGCGTCTTAACTGGCAAAAATAAACTATATGAAATATAATAACAAAAATTAAATTGAAGCAACTAAATTTGTATATCATATAAAAAAACTATCTAATCTTCAAGTTACTATTATAATATTTTAATTTAACCTCTACATATAAACGCACTTTTGCATTTAGCGGAATTTTCTCTATAGATCATATGGTATGATTTATTTCAGGACATCAGCTGAAAAAGGTCACCATTGACGTTCAGCGTCTGGCAAGTTTGTTTAGGACCGGACTTCATCAGGTCAACAAACAAACAATATACAACGAACGTTTTTATTGCCTTTCAAATTTTATTACATTTGTTTTAAAAAACGGTTGGCTATATATTCTGACACAAATTAATTTTCATTTTCTGTATTTGATTTTGATTATTTTTTAAATCCTAAAACGACACTAAACACGAACACTTTTCTAGGTTCATTTTGTCTGTATGCCTCTCTTTTCTTATGTAATAATAATATGTAGGACAATTTACACATATTGCTCTGGTCAAAAACTAAGCTCTAGGCTTGTACTATGCGTACCAGAAACAACGATATAATACATATATCTAATTATATTTTACTAGATTAGACCCGCAATTCGTCTGGGTAATTTTAACCGTTTACGCAGCGCACGCAACGGAAGCTCTCAAGAGAAACAAATTTTCCGCCCCTACTGGTCGTAGCGTGATGTTATATATATCCTTGATAAATGTGCTATTCAACACTAATATAATTTTCAAAATCGGTTCAGTAGATCCAGATTACCCCCTGCAACCTCACAAACTTTACTTCTTTATAATATTATATCATCCAGACCATGGCAAACTGTACAGATATTTTTTTTGCCATGGGTGGGAATCGAACCCACGACCTCTGGTACGTTTGTTGGTTTGTACGCCCAAAGCAGTCTACGGTGGCGGTCAGAATAAGGTTAATTTCTCATTATATTCTAAGTATCAATAGTTGGTATGGGAAACAGTTCCGGATTCATTACTTATTTTGATAAGCTAGCTTAGTTTTTAATTTAATTTGTCTTGTAAGCTGTATTAATTTCTTTTGCTTGACAACCTCCGTGGTTTAGTGGTTGCGCCGTTGGTATTGTATCCCGAGATCACGCGGGTTCGATTCCCACTCATTGCAATACAATATTATCTAGTACGTTTCTCTATACAGATTGCCATGGTCTGGGTGTTATTAAAACATTATATTTATATAGGAAAATTTGTCTATGGGTTGAACTCGATCAACGAGAATTCACACACATTTGATTTTCGGTTTCGATCTATCCTATACATTTGATATGTATATCTTCCTGGTAGGGCCCCAGGGCAATATGTGTGAAAAATATTATTATTTTTGTTACAAATAATTAATTAAAACTTTTGAAGACAGAAGCAAAGTGAAGAAGGTCTTTACTAAACCCCAGAAATCTTAAAATATCTTTAAGCTCTCAGTAACAAACAATGACAGTCATCACAAAATATAACTCTATGCTCTAAGGTCCTGCTAGTAGCCATGATATTAAGGTCCCGAGATTAAACAGGATTTACGGACTCCCCGGGACCCTTCCGGGATCGCCTAATGTTAATGTGAAGTGTCAGCTCGTGTCCAGACATTAGCTTGGGCATAAAGTATGTTAGGGAGTCATTTGTCTACTCTACTGGCTTTTGATATACCCGTAGCTGTTTGTTACATAAAAAAGACTTCATAATAAAAAAAAAGTACTCTATAAATTATTAAAAGAGTAAAACATAAAATAAACAAATTCTGGAACGGTTTAAATCGGTCGTAATTACATACATACATATATTCACGGGTGCCTTACAGCCTGACCGCCTAGATGGCCCCAGGGTACCCAGCGGAGGGGTTTTTAATGACACCTCGTTGTAGCCTACGATATGAGTCTACACCGAACAAGTGGCTAGCTCGTCGCGATGTTTTAAATAGACTCAATAACCCATCTATAAGTTCCACAAGTTGGTATAGTGAAACCGAAACCGACAGCTTAACGTGCTCGTAATTGTTTATAGTTAATTGTTATTTATTGTTGTTATGCAGAATATTATCAAAATAACTATTATAAATAGTGTCCCGATGGGGCATACAGATATCAATCAATACTATACTTAATGCATTAGTTTTTTTAAAATTGACATTTGAATACCATTCATTTTCTATTTTACACGATCTATTATATAAAATAGTTAGCTAGATAATTACTTCTTATTTTGGTCTCAAAATAAATAAACTCTAAACTAAGCTCTAGACTTGTATTTTGTGTATTAGAAACAACGATACTAATTACATATTATTATATTTTTTAAACAACCATAACATGACAAACTGTAACAAGATAACGTACTAACTTACAACCGATAAACATTACACCTAGTGTGAGTTTTCTAACTATTACTTTGCGTTTGAGTTAACTAAAATTTGTATGGGAAATAGTTCAGCGCTCCAAGCGGAAATTTTGAGAACTAAAAATACGAGCGTGTGATTGGTCAAAATGTTAACGCAGTAGTATAGTTAACGCGAAAGTAAATGTAAAAAAAAATCACACTAGGGCTACATCTATCTCTAGAAAGATCTCTATAACTTCGCTAGGCCGCTTCGCTGCCTCGTTACCACCTACCATACAGATGCAAAAACCGCCAAGTGACCGTCAAGCTACGGTTTTAGTCATCGATATGTTGTCGAGGTATTAAGGTCCTTTCAGGGCGCGGTTACAAAACGGGCAGCTGAATTGAATTGATAAAGCAGGGAAGATATCAAAATAAATTCTTAATGCAAATTCGTCTTTTGTTAGCGATAGGGGGAGCGATCAATGTTGTTAAACAAAAATGTATTGATCGAACCCATTCATGGACTTTGTAGGTCTGCTTACCATCAAGTAATATAGATACAAAGTAATATGTCTTGCTTTAATAATAAAAAATGTTTTAGACTCAATCCATTTAGAGTGTATTCATCATAAATACGAAATATTACTATGACAGTAAAGAATCTAGGGGCACATACTTACCTGTGGGGCATACGTATACTCGCAGTCTCGATCGTCCTAGTCATGTTGAATTTTTAACGCTGAGCCAGCAGAATACGTAAGGACATTTTAAAGTCGGGCTCCGGTATTCGCTACCGGTTGGGGCAACTTTTATTATTAAAGCTTCAGTGATTCAAAGCTGAAATAGAAACTCGGATTATTTTATTCTATGGTCTAGTAAATTTTATGGAGCTCATTCTGTACTTCTGGATACTGGCTTATTGATGTGTTTACAAATTAATATATTCTGTAGTTCTTTATAGTTGTAAATACATCTCCATTGATATGTCTTCAAAAAGAAAAATTCTGTAGTAGTATAGATACTTGCCTATTGATATGTCTTCAAAAAGAAAAATTCTGTAGTTGTATAGATACTTGCCTATTGATATGTCTACAAAATAATATATTCTGTAGTTGTAGATACTTGCCTATTGATATATCTTCAAAAAGAAAAATTCTGTATTTGTATAGATACTTGCCTATTGATATATCTTCAAATAGAAAAAATTTGTAGTTGTATAGATACTTGCCTATTGATATGTCTTCAAATAGAAAAATTCTGTAGTTGTATAGATACTTGCCTATTGATACGTCTACAAAATAATATATTCTGTAGTTGTAGATACTTGCCTATTGATATATCTTCAAAAAGAAAAATTATGTAGTTGTATAGATACTTGCCTATTGATATATTTTCAAAAAGAAAAAATCTGTAGTTGTATAGATACTTGCCTATTGATATGTCTTCAAAAAGAAAAATTCTGTAGTTTTATTATAGATACTTACCTATTAATATGTCTTCAAAAAGAAAACTTCTGTAGTTGTAGATAGACAAAAATAATCACGGTAACGGTCCGTTAATCCAATACAATAAATAATTAAATTAATGTTAATTAATTAATAAATTAGCTTGATCTGTAATTTTGCATGTATACAACGAACCGTGATTAAGCGAATCCACCTTTAGGCGCTTTATTCCTACTTCGCAATAGTAATTGTATTATGACCTAGTCCAAACAAGTGGCAGTATATAGCAGATGCTTTGAAAACATTATTATGTTTTCCTACTGAAAATATAAAAACACTAACCATCCGAAATTCATTATAATACCACTCAAAAGCACGTGAGCAACAAACAATAAATCAATAATAAAACCCAATAGGTACCTAATTCAATTTGACCCTAAAATAAACCCAACGTTCAGTAAAAACAAAGAAAAAGATAAAATACAAAACGGTGGGGTTTGGCAAGTCACGTGCGGCGGTTAGACGGTGAGCACATGTGTCCAAATGCTATTGTACGAGAAACTTGCTCAAGGATCTAGTAGCGTTATTTGCGAACGCCTACTTTATTTACTTTAACAATTTTATTTAGTAAACGAATTGCTGTGTATTTTGTTTTAGGAGTTGTGCCTTAGTTATAATGAGAAGAGCTTCTCTTATACTTGTAAGCCTATTACGCCGTTCAATGTTAATCTAAACTTTAACAAAAATGATGTAGTTGTCTGTCAATTTTCGATGTCACCAGGTTTGCATTAAGCCAGAATTACATCATATCGATTAAAGTTTAGCTTAGCGTTAGCGCGTTTACCCCGATAGATTTATCATTATTATACATTAATTGCCGACCTTATTACTGTTATATAGAGGATCATGCATTATTGTAATACACTTAGATGGGTCAAGATTTCTATAACTTTAATAGGCCGGCCGGTTGTGATTACCACCTCCAATACGCGTTAAAACGTTTTTTCGTCGCTTTTCATTGAAGTACTGCATTTGCCGTAGTAGTAGTTACTATGCAGGGTGCGGTTACGAATTGGGCAGTTGATTTGACTGTCGAGCAGCAAGGATATTAAAGCATACTTGTTTAGGTGGGAGGAAGGTCTCTATAACTTCGGTAGGCCGACCGACCGGTCTCGTTACCACCACCCATACAGATGCAAAAACCGTCAAGTGACCTAGTCATGTTTCGGTTTTAGTCTGTGGGTTCACCGGTTTTCTGGAGACTATTGCATCGATTTCTTGTCGAGGTGGTAGTCTCCTTTCAGGGTGCGGTTACGAAATGGGTGGTTGAATTGACGATAAGGCAGCGAGTATATACTCGTAATGCAATTCGTCATTGTCGCCCCCCATTTCGTAATCGCATCATTTAGCCGGCATAGTGGGAGCGATCAATATTGTTTAAGAACAATTATTGATTGTCCCCATTCATGGACTTTGTAGGTCTGCTCACCACCAGGTAGATACAAAGTCACATGTCGTGCTCCAATAAAAAAAAAATAAAAAAAAATGCAAATTCCTCTTTGCCTCCGCTCATTTTGTAACCGCACCATTTAGCCGACATAAATTAATTGACATCATTCATAGACTTTGTAGGTCAACTTACCATTAGGAAGATAGAAAGTCACATGCCGAGCTCCAAGAAAAAATAAAAATGCGTTCTTGGGGAAAAAATAGTCTATTCAAATACAGCTGCGTTCCATTCCATAAAACGTAAAGTAATCATGAGAGACAGGTTAACGGAAAAAGCTTTTATCTGTATCAACTTGTATTTGAATTATCTTGTAAAACTTAAATCATGCTGCAATTATACGAATATATAGTCGTTAATGGCTGATCTCATTCTGGGTATGCAGTGACATTAATAATTCGTAAAATTACCGCCTGGGGCCTGACGTGACGAGGGGGCCATTGATAAGGGTCGCGCTATAATATTTGTCTCCAACTGGGTAATGTGGATATGCTACAACTTTGACTAGTATTTGCATAATGTATTTGTTTTGAACTTCTCGGAAAGCTAAATTGGAACAGAAAAGCTTCTAAATTGGTTCAACTGTTAGGTCATAGGTACGTTTTTATTGTGTAGTTTAAACTCCTAACGAAAAATAGGGGTGTTGTAAGTTTGAACCCTTTTAACCCCTACGTTAAACAAAGCCGACAAAAAAAAAATAAAAATATTGTGAATTAATGAATGTCAATGAATTATTTATTATTGTGTTATTTACTTATATTATTAATAATATTTATTTTTATAAATTCCTTATCAGGACATTCTTATATTGAACGTATAAATAATAAAAAAAATATCCTGGAGGGTTCGGAATTAAACCCACGCTATTGCGGCAAAGTACCCAACCACTGAACCAACTAAGGCATGTCATCCTTCACGAATTTTGTTAGTATTTTTTTCATAGTTTTATTTATCTTATTTATATTAGTATCAATTTGTTATTTTAAATAAAAGTCGAGTCAAATTTTCGAGTTCAATACCTCATATAGTATTTTTTAATTCATATTTGCCACTAATTTTATTACACTTCGTATATTGAAATAAATAATTATCAAGCCTCCAAAGATTTATTAATTTTGCCGAAAACGTCATCAAACCATCAAACATCCATTGGATCTTTTCTTATAGCGCTTTATTTGAGTTTGGCTATGTACCGCGGTTTCACCCGATATTTAATCTATACTAATATTATAACGCTGAAGAGTTTGCTTGTTTGTTTGGTTGAAAGCGCTAATCTCAGGAACTACTGGTTCGAATTAAAAAGCGGCCCCAGCCTAGTGGTTAAGTCACTGCGCATAACAAGGTTAAGCAGATGACAACAAGGCTATACTATCTTAAACACCACAACAAGCTCGCCACTTGTTAGGTGTTACCTTCGAATACTATCGGCGAAATGAGGACGGGTTAATCCCTCGCTGGGTACCCTGAGGCCGTTGAAACGGTTCTCGGGAGCCAAATAGGTACCCGTGATGGTATTTTTAATTTTTTTTATTACTGGTTCGAATTGAAAATTCTTTGAGTGTTGGTTAGCCCATTTATCGAGGAAGGCTATATTATCTCACGCTACGACCAATAGGAGCGGAGTAACATTGAAAAATGTTGCAAAAACGGGGAAAAATTATTCATTTTGAGAGCATACGCTGTGAATACGGTTAAAGTTACGCAGACGAAGTTGCGCGGATCAGATAGTTTAAAATAAATCGGATCGAAAATAAAATGCAACCCATGTTACTCGCTGATAATAGAGAATTCTATTGGCGAAATAATTTTTAAAATCAGTTCAGTAGTTTTCAGGTTTATCCGGAACAAACAAACAAACAACTACATGTTTTCTCTTTATAATGCATTAACATGCTATTTTTAATAAATAAATAAATTATATACAAAGTAATAAATGATGATATATATACAATAATTCATTTAGGTTATAATGGAGGCATGTTTTTTTTTTACTAAAATATTAATAGTAGGTATAGATAACATATTAATCATTTTATAATATTAATTAATATTTCAGGTGGGACGAAGGTCTCTATAAATTCGTTAGGCCGACCGACCGGTCTCGTTACCACCGCCCATATACCGTCAAGTGAGCTAGTCATGTCTCGGTTTTAGTCTGCGGGTTCAGCGGTTTTCAGGAGACTACTGCATCGATTTCTTGTCGAGGTGGTAGTCTCCTTTCAGGGTGCGGTTACGAAATGGGTAGTTGAATTGACGATAAGGCAGCGAGTAGGTATATTAAATATATACTCGTAATGTAATTCGCTTTTTCGTAATCGCATCATTTAGCCAGCATAGTGGGAGCAATCAATGCTGTTTAAGAACAATTATTGATTGACCCCATTCATGGACTTTGTACGTCTGCTAACCACCAGGTAGATACAAAATCACATGTCGTGCTCCAATAAAAAAATATAGCTACTTTACTACTACTTATTTATTTATTTAATGCTTGTGTATAACATATACACAAATATTAGTAATCACCTATACTCGAAAACCTTTAAGGTTTATATGAGCACGGGGAGTCGCTTTATAATAGGTGTTATCATTACATTATCATTTACATATAAACGGTAGACACATTCCAATTATTTATTATGTCGCTTTGCATCCATCGCCTCCATAAAGTACCTCCTAAACTTATTATAATATTTGCAGTTATCCACATACATACTGCGTGTTATTTTAACAATGATAATATTTTTTTGATGCCTCCAGTATCACTTTTAGAAGCCATTTCTAAAATAAAAATAGGTAAGTATTTTTTTCTTAAAAAAAAGTCCGGAAAATAAATTATTATATGAATCAACGTCTATTTAAAATTACTCCTAATTTCAATAAGACAATAATCATAATAAGTCTTCGTACCTAACAAGTAAAACACAATTAGACAAGTGATAGACTTTAATTCGTGAATTTAGTATGAAAGTTAACGTGATTTGTAGATCTTTTTTGTACTATACCTATACAAAAACATAAAGATAAATAACTTAATCTTTATGTTTTTGTATAGGCGACATTAAAAGAAAAAAAATACGTATTTTATTATTTTCATCATAGAATGAAATATAAAAAAAAATATCACCGTCACAAAAAACATCCAGTATACTGTAGTTCCTACTTTTGGGGGCATTTGGGAAACATTAACACAAACACTTTCTATATGTGCCTAAGCAAAATGTTCAGCAACAATTCCACAATTCTGTCCATCACCCGCATTGACTAAAGTTTAATTGAAAACTACAGAAGTTTTTTTGTTGTAAGTACTCGTAAATACGTAAAGGTGGCTTGAGTGTCTATAAAATGCATTTACTAGTTTTATATATTTACCAGCCAAAATGTTGTAAATTTACATGTATTAAATAATGGATTAGGGTGTGAGTTTCAGAGTCAATTTAAAAAGTTCAGTTTTTAAAATTAATTAGGGTGAAAATATCAATAGTTTAAAGTATCTTTTGAAAGTTATGAAAGGCAAACGTCGCGAAGGATGTCGCCTGGGGCTTATGGAAATTAACCCAACCGCGCACGTAATCTTCAAATGACGGCCTCTATGCATCTCTCTCTCGATCGTACGCTTAAATGGAAATTAGAAAGGGACAATTTTAATAAATTTCTCGGCTAGGGAAAATGGCAGGATTCAAGTGTAATTGGAAATACCTTTACATTGAGTGCTACGTCTGAGGTTTGCGGAGAATTTTCTACATAGCACTATATCTCTACTCTACAGCCTGGTGCCTACCATATTCTGGAGTCGAGGATTTATCTTTTGCGTTTTCTTGGCACCTTCAAGTAAATAACTTTCTTTTATGAACTCCGTGAAAAGTTTTCTTTTCATAATGTATTATATTGAAATGAAAGCTTTTACAGATAATAAAATCAACAGTGTTTGTATATACTGTGTTTAGTTTTCGATTAATAGGTCATTTGTTAACTGCATAGGTACTTGGTATATTTTTTCCACGGTGTAAATTTTCTTAAAGAACTCATTTTCGCAAAAAAATACTTTAGAAAACATCTTAAAAATAATTAGTCTTTCGACGACTGAGTTTTTAAAACGCATTTGCACAGCTGCTTTTGGATAACAAAAATTTGAACATTACATTATTATTATTACAATAATTTATGGTAGAAATTATTTAATTGTCATTTTATTTCAATACATGGTTGTACTGTGAAGGGATGGTTTATGTATCATCACGGGTGCCTTACGGCGCCCGATACCGCCTAGACGGCCCCAGGGTACCCAGCGGAGGGGTTTTTAATCCCACCTCGTCGTAGCCGATGGTATGAGCCTACACCGAACAAGTGGCTAGCTCGTCGCGATGTTTTGAATAGACTCAATAACCCATCTATAAACAGTTTCACAAGTTGGTATAGTGAAACCGGGACCGACAGCTTAACGTGCTCTCCGAGGCACTATAGTGGTGTTGTCAAACAAATGTACATAATTTTTTTAATTAAAAACTCATTGGTACACACCGGGATTCGAACCAGGGACCTAAGTGTTTTTAAGTCCAAGGTCTAACCAACTCGGCCACCACGTATATACTCGGCCACCACGTATATGCGTGCGTAGCCGGTTTGGGCAGCTTGGTTTTCATAATAAAGCCTAAGCTTTCACAAGGTTAATAATAATAAGTTTAATCCTTTAGTTTATTGGAGCACGACATGTGACTTTGTATCTACATGATAGTAAGCAGACCTGCTAAGTCCGTGTTAATGCATTGTTGTTTAACAATATTAAACGCTCGTACTACGTAGTTCCGGCTCCTATATGGTTACGAAATGGGCGACGAAAAATTATTATTTGTATTACGAGTCTATTTTAATATCCTCGCTGCTTTACGTCAAATCAATCCCCATTTCGTAATCGCATCATGAAAGGAGGCTCCACAGCAGTAGTCTCCAGAAAATTGGTACCTCCACAGACTAAAACCTAAACATGACGAATTGTTGGCATCTGTATGGGCGGTGGTAACGAGACTGGTCGGCTTCCTAGCGAAGTTATAGAGGCCTTCTTTCCACCTAATAAGTGTAAATAATAGTAATAAGTATTCTGAACTAGTAGTTATATTGCTCATAAGTTCGTGACAGAATCCGAGCCCCTATCATGCGGAACCTCGGCTCTTAAGGTTTCGCATGATAGGGGCTGGTCACCCAAGGGGTTTAGTGATAATTATTACGGAGTCGAGAATAGGGCCGCGGCTGTAAGGGCCCCTTTGGGATGACCAGGTAAACTCGCTCGCTACTTCTGTATTAATTAATGGATAAAGTATTCTATAACTTACTCATAACAGAAGTTTGAGATTATATTTTCTTTCATTTATTTTTCCTTTTGCTAAATAATTTTATGTTAACAGTTTGTGGATATTTTTTTATATTTTTATACGTTAGGAGAATCATACTTTTCCTATATTGATTTATTAAAAGTATAGCGGTTTATATAATAATCCAGAAATATTAAATATATTAGGTAAAATATACAATATTACTTAGGTACTATATTTATTTTATTAGGAGTTTTTTTTAAACTTTTTTTATATGTAGAACATTTTTTATACATTATTTTCCAGTAGGCCTAGTGTGAGTTTTTTTAACGTTTACTTTCGCGTTAACTATACTACTACGTTAACAGTTTAACCAATCACATGCACGCATTTATAGTTCTCAAAATTTCCGCTTGGAGTGCTGAACTATTTCCCATACAAATTTTAGTTAACTCAAACGCAAAGTAATAGTTAGAAAACTCACACTAGGGGCACTGGTCACAAACTAAGTTAAGCTTGTTTTATGTGTAGAAACAATGACACCCTGACTATGGCAAACTGTATAGAAAAACCTTTTTTTTTTGCCATGACTGGTAATCGAACCCACGAACATCCTAAGGTCTAGATGATCACGGAGACGGTCAATGTTAAGTAAGTGTAAAAAATTATGTATATTGTTTAGGTATCTAGTTTATTTATTGTATAGTTTTCTTTGTACTTATATAACTTATAGTACAAAAAAAAAAAAAATGTACCGGATAAACTCAAAACTGCTAAACCGATTTTAAAAGTCCTTTTACACATAAATATAAAGATCTATTACCGAGTACTCTTAACTTAGGCTGTATTTTTATTTCGTTTTTTTTCGGATCCAATTTTTTCCAAAAGGCATAAGTAAAAATATTTATAAGTCCATAAATATTTATTTACCTATATAGAGTGAGATATGTAGAGAAGCTGAACGTGCATTAAAATTACCTCTACAAGTTTGGAGTTGGCAATAATTTAACCCTCAAACCGGCCACAGTCCGGCCAGATTGTCCACGCATTAAGTTGGTCATCGGACCTCGACTTCGCATCAAGTATTAATACCGATATCACACTGTTTTATTACCGCATGCCATGATTTAATGAAATCCTTAGTACTGTAGATAAGGCGCCCCGCATGCAATCATACCCATAAATTGCCTTGAGCAATATTCTTGCGAAATGTCTCTTTAATGCGTTTGTTGAATTAATATTATACTTAATGTGACTTATTTCATTTGCGAATTATCTCCGAACTTTCCACAAAGAAGAACGGATGGTGAAAGTTGCTGATATTATGAAAAAGTGGATTTTTTATTAAAAAAATACTGCGCCTTTTGATGTTCTTTAAGGGCTCAATATTTTTTTATGTATACCTACCGGACTACCGGTGTTAGTTTGTAGCTAATATTAGTACTTAATTAGATGATATATACAACGTGTTAAAAAATACCCCATAAAGCCGAAAGGAGGTTAAATGGGGCCTTATAACAAGTCCATTCATAATTAAGATAAACCAAAAAAAAAAATTTTCACTGATGTGCAAACCCTATTTCAGTAAACTTAAAGAGTAAACTACGCAGAATGTACCTACATTTCTACCTAATTCACGGAACGACAAAAAATTTAAAAGACCTAACCTAACGAAACAACCTAAACGAACACTTACTTTTACATAAGAAACGTCAAATTTACAGAAACGACTCAAAGTGTGCTCCGCTATGCTTAATACACAACCTCTTAGATATTTAAATATATTTTTTACGGAGTATTTTGTAACACGTTGTATATAAATAGATGTCAACTATTATTTTTATGTTATTTTAAATTTTATATACTAAAATAAATCGAATTCACCCTAAAATTATTTTTGTGGAGTTTTTAATCTGAGATTATCAACATTCCTTCGCGAGACTGCATGTCCGGCTAAAGGAATTCTTTCGTAAAATTAACTTTACATAATACAGTAACCGATAATGTATTATATATATCCTAAATCGTTTACACACGATTAGAATAAAAACAAAAGTAAAATTATATAACATGAATATAAATATACTTTTCACTTATTATGCTTTGAAAGTGCTTATTTATGCAGGCTATTTGTATAGGCTGCACAAAATCGAATTTTGTGCACAAGTGCATTAACGTATCTACTCATAAATGTATCTATATTAAGCCAAAGCAAATGAGCCATACAGCCAAACACAATAAGAAGCTCATAGATAGAATTTGTTATTTTATATTATATATGTTTCATTTACATTGTCAAGTCTTAAACAGTTACAGTTATTTTGATCTAAGTAGTTACACGAATGAGCAGTAAGTTGTAAGTAATTTTTGGGCTGGGAACTATTAAGTGGAAAAAGTTATGTAGTTAGTTTTTGTAACATTTAAAGTCAACAAATTTAATTGTAGCCATTTAATAACAAGGTTTAGTCTCGCTTCAGCAGTTTTGAAGACATCATTTCATCAGTCGCCATTAAAAAGTAAAACTGTATCGTCAGCATAAGAGTAAACTTATCCTTTGTTTTACGTCATATTAGTTAGATCATTGATATATATTAGAAACAGTGTAGGCCCTAAGACACTACCCTGTGGAACGCCAAATTTAGAATTATTGTCATAATCACTATAGGTATTGTCGTCAAGTTTAACTTTTTGATTTCTGTCTTGCAAGTAGTCAGTGATTAGTTTAAGAAATGTACCACGACTTCCTATTAGTTGAAGCTTATGTAGAAGAATGGGCACAGATACGGTGTCAAAAGAACCCTGTGTCGTGGTGACTAGTCTTAAACTATAACATATATAACTATATCAATTGCATTAATGAAAGCCTGCTTTGATAGTTCTTAAATCATCAGATATAAATATATATTATCTAATATTAGGTACCTAGTCGAAAAATTAGTTAGGTTCACTCTACATTAAAAAAACAAATTAATAAAAAGCCTTGAAAGGTTAGAGATGTGATTCAAACCATCAATGAACAGTTTATGTAAACGATATCCAAGACAATCCTTCATAGCAGATTTGACGGATAGCCGCAATCTGAGTCTGGGGCCACAACCCGGATCGCCGCTAGGGGTCGCCCGGACATTTGCATGCCGCACAATCCCGGCCGCCCTGCCTTACGACATACCTGCTTTACGCTCCTCTGCCTTCAATTAAACCTCTTGCTCTTGCTCCAAATATCGGATTGTATTCTAATGACAGTACGGTATGATTTGAATTAATCGTAGCTTGATTTAGAATAGTTTATGAGTTTAGTTAAAAAGTGTTTAAGTAAGTGGATTACACAAAATATGTAGATATATTAACTAATAGATAATAACGTTCAGTTACTACAAGGGGCTGTAGCCCTATTACGCCGCACGAAGTTAAGCTAAACTTTAACCAAAATGACGTTGTTGTCTGTCAATATTCAATGTCAGCATTGCATTACATCAGAATTGCATCATATCGATTAAAGTTTAGCTTGGCGTTGTGCGCGTAATCTTATCAAAAATAGGTGTAAAAGAGTTCACCCAAGGAAATTATCTGGGTGAACTCTGAGGAAAAAAAGATGACAGACATATGTAGGAAAGAGATAGAAATGCTTTGGAACGGAATGTGTTACTTTGTTGCAATTACAGTAGTAAAATAATAACAGTAGTAAAATAATAACAGTAGTAAAATAATAACAGTAATAATAGTACTTACATTATAGGCGTTACGACTTTCTAGATAATGTTAAAAATATATTAAAAACTACTTTTGTAACCAAAGGCAAATTATTTGGAGTTATATTATTTGATTGTCGGTGTAATCTTTACCCGATTGAGATCAGCGATAAAATTACTACACTTGTCAAGGCGTAGACAGAGAAATTTCTATGTGTCAAGGTAAATATCGGACGCACTTGACTAATGTCGAAACGTATTCGAGTGATGCGAAAACTACCCTGACCTTGTTTCGGAACTTGGTCTAAATAATAACTCTAATAATAATGCTTTTTCACACCGAAAGTCAAATTAGACAGTAAAGTACGTAAGCCCACGATGCTAACAGCGTTCCTGCGCCGGATTTACTTACATCCACAGAGTTAAGCTTATATCATAAAACTTAGAATAATATATTATGGCACCGCCCCTATATATACTCATAAAATCGCTTATAAAACGAAATGTCAAACGTGTTCACGCCGCTATAATCAGTTCTCACTTCAACCAATCAACACTCAGTGATTGCTTATAATAATTTTTATTCTCACTTTTTGTTTTGAGATTGTATGGCGGCGGTCATCTTCTGTTCTAATATTCGAAAAGGCGAAATTAGGCATTAGAGCGACTACCTATAACATAATATATCTGCATGATTTACATTCTGTAAGTGGTAAGTACAATATACTAACTTATAAGAGAAAAAGGTCCCTGGTTCGAATCTCGGCGTGTACCAATAAGTTTTTAATTAAAACAAATATGTACATTTGTTTGACAACACCACTATAGTGCCTCGGAGAGCACGTTAAGCTATCGGTCCCGGTTTCACAACTTTTTTTTTTCCAACTGTTTATAGATGGGTTATTGAGTCTATTCAAAGACATCGCGACGAGCTAGCCACTTATTCGGTGTAAACTCATACCATCGGCCACTACGAGGTGGGATTTAAAAACCCCTCCGCTGGGTATCCTGGGGCCGACTAGGCGGTCTCGGGCGCCGTAAGGCACCCGTGATGATATGTATAAGAGAAAAAAAAATCAGTAATACTTTTTTAGTACAGTACCTAACTAAAAAGTTCATCAGCCGCTTCATGAATAGCTGTGATTAAATTTAGCGAGTGCAGGCCATTGTATCGATTCAGAGGAAGTCTGTTAATTATTCAGGCCGCGACAGTTATCCAACTGACAATTAGCTACGTTCTAATAATTCAGGTCCTACAGTACCTTACGGGATATTTTAGGACAGACAGTCCTATTTTATTACATATGATTTATTTCTGGATCTATTTCTTTCTAACTCTATAAGCACAGCTTTACAGGTGACGAATATATTTCAAAATAGAAATTACTTCATTAAAATAGACAAAAACGGTTAATTGCGAATGCTGTTCGTGAACTTACTATACAACAGAGAAGCAAAAGGTTGATTTTATTTTAATGTTTTGACAATTTATAAAAAAAAACTACTAAAAATATTTATTTTCTTATTAAATAATCATCCATCGGGCCCTTGCCACTATAGGGGTTTTTAATTATTTCTTAGTTTATATTAATTAAGTTAAGTTATATTTATTAGGTAAAATATTTTAGGTACAAAATTAATGTTACCTACATAGTTATAAATAAAGAATAAGTACCTAACCGTTTCAGATAGATAGTTGAAATATATAATACTTTAGATATATAGTTGAAATATATTATATTTTTTACAAAATATGTATCTCCACATTTTTGTTTCGAAATTTTAGAAGTTATTTGCTATAAACCAACTTTTTTTTGGAACATAGCTCGAAAATTACTGAACTTGAGATCCGAAAATAACACAAAATGTGGATTTCAAATATCATATTTCTATCTCAAATGGTTAGTAATAATCATTTTTACTAACATTATTATAACGTTAATAACAACCACTTATTTTGATTGACTTATAAAACTATAACTATTGCATTAAGGTTCTAATTGTTTCGACAAAGATTACTATGCCTCTCTGTGCAGTGTCCGCCCTACTTAGTATGTACTTATATAACTGCGCAAACAGCCTCTCTAATGAATATTAACGGAATAGTGATTTATTGATTAAAAGTTTACAATAGAGTCTGTAGTCTGTAGGGTTACCTACAGACTACAGAAAATAATACCTGTCCTAAATATTTTTAAAGGTGTTGACTTTAAAAAATGTACCTCTTATAGAGCTAATTCAGGGCGCGGCTACGAAAGAAGCAATTGGTTTGACCATAAAGCAGTGCAGATATAAAATAGACTCGTAATACAAATTCGTATTTGTCACCGATAATTTCGCAACCGCATTATTTAGCCGGC
The DNA here is from genome assembly GCA_947458855.1 of Monopis laevigella. NCBI lineage: Eukaryota > Metazoa > Arthropoda > Insecta > Lepidoptera > Tineidae > Monopis > Monopis laevigella. Next base: position 16,879,266 of record OX381587.1, read on the forward strand.
ATAACGGGTGCGATCAATGTTGTTAAACCACAACATATTGAACGACCTCATTCATGGGCTTTGTAGGTCTGCTTACCATCACGTAGATACTAAGTCACAGTCGTGCTCCAAAAACAAAGAATACAATTTTGGTGGTAATTTATCTTTTGATGTCACGCAAAACCTTTTAGGTTAAGTTTTTTGAAATCGCAAGAAAAGCCCGCACAAAAAAAAACCTTTTTATACTCCTATATTGTCACGTGTGCCTTACGGCGCCCAAAACCGCCTACACGGACGCAGGGTACCCAGCGGAGAGACTTTAATCCCACCTCGTCGTAGCCGTTGTTATGAGTCTACCTACACCGAATAAGTAGCTAGCTCGTCGCGATGTTTGGATAGACTCAATAAAGTCACCTATAAACATTTTCACAAGTTGGTATAGTGAAATTGAGACCGACATCTTAACGTGCTCTCCTAGACACTACCCAGGTAGCATTTTGACGTCCCTATGACGTCAACTTAGTGTCATTCTCGACGTAATGACGTCATAGGACGTCAAAATGCTACATGGGTAGTGTCTAGGAGAGCACGTTAAGATCTCGGTCCCAATTTCACTATACCAACTTGTGAAATAGTGTTGTCAAACAAATGTACATATTATTTTTAATTAAAAATTCATTGGTACACACTGGGGTTTGAAGTGGGGACCTAAAACTGCAGGGTAACCACCGACTCCGATACCGTGAGATCTTTATGATGTTTTTGGTACTACAAAAAGTAAAACAACGTTGTTTGAATTAACCACGGTATAACTAGTTCGAGTATCTAATTAATTACAAAAAAATATAATTAATATTATGAATTTTGGAAATATCATTTGTATGATTTATAATTGATATACCTATTTATAACATTAACTTTGTTAATATGACATAATGATAATAATTTCAATGTACCTAATACCTATTGTGTTGTCATTCTGTCTTGTTGTCATTTTGTCTTTATGTGTTATTTGACATTTTTATTTTTGTAATTGGGATTGTAGTTTGTATTTGTTATTTAATATTTTTCTCGAGACATCGATATTTAATAATGATTTTGCATGCCTCATGGGTAAATTCTGATGAAACTGTATACATATTTTTTTTACAACTTGTAAACTCTGAATTATGCAAATTAAGATTCATTCATTCATATGTAAAGACGTTATTTTTAATCTCAACTCGAACGAGAACTCACAAATATCGGAGCCGGTGCTTGTTTATAAGTCGAGGTCTCCTATATGAATACGAATCAAGTTAATCCAGTCCCGTATATAACTAGACCGCCTTGCCCAACCCTCGCTTCTCCTTCTATTGCGTTGTGTTAATAATGCACAACACGTGACCGATGTCGGAGGTCAATTAGCCATCTGTAGTCACATTCATAGTGCAAACACTGCTTCCTGCCAATCACGTGGAGTAGTGGAGCAGGGCTGTCAAATAGGTATTTCTAGCAATGCGTTCCATATAATAACGCTGGTAGCTTCACGCGCTAACATCATAAAGTAGCGTCACCAAATGTTTCATTTAAATTGTTTTTTTAGCATTGTCAGTATGAGCTTTTGAATCGACCGAAGCTACTTTTTGACGTTAATTTTTGATAAGGAGTATTTTTTATATTAAATAATTGAAATTAAGCTTTCACTACGTAATAAAAGTATTTTTTTAAATAAATTATTGTTTAAATACTAATATGAAAATTAATAATTTTATTAATAACCTTAAATTAGACATATCAAAGCAGAATTTACTTACAAATCATCTTTTTTAGGTTTCATCGTATTTATATCATTAAATCATATATAATTTATAAAAACATTTATTAAAATCCAATTTGTGGATAGATATTTACATGTAAACAAACATCTGTCCATAATTAACACGAAAAAAACACATTTTAACTCGTGTTGAAATTGTTAGATTTTGATGTTAGCAATTCCAGGTAAAGAAACGCTTGAGGTTAACTTCAGATGTTAACATTTTTTGGTAATGGAACGACTCCTACCAAAAAAAAAAACTTAAAAAAAAAAAATACACACATACATATCATCCCCAGGGCCCCAGGGTACCCAGCGGAGGGGGTTTTAATCCCACCTCGTCGTAGCCGATGCTATGAGTCTACACCGAACAAGTGGCTAGCTCATCGCGATGTTTTGAATAGTCTCAATAACCCATCTATAAACAGTTTCACAAGTTGGTATAGTGAAACCGGGACCGACAGCTTAACGTGCTCTCCGAGGCACTATAGTGGTGTTGTCAAACAAATGTACATACATTTTTTAATTAAAAACTCATTGGTACACACCGGGATTCGAACCAGGGACCTAAGCGTTTTTAAGTCCAAGGTCTAACCAACTCGGCCACCACGTATATATACATAAAATGTGACCCATATACAGACATATTATTTACACTTAACTTGCATTAACTTAATCTATTCATAGGTATATAGGTGAATTTGTAACGTTGATTTGTTCATTGATTAGGCTGTCTGTCGAATTTTTAACTATTTCTAATTGTTCCCAAATATTCAAATGTAATCCTTTTTGACAGGTATGTAGTATTTCGAAATTATAAATATACATACCTTATTATTTTAGTATCACTTATACAACTGCCTCTGAAAATGGATGGTATATATTTTTTTTTAAATCGAAATTTATATTAAATTTTAATATGGTTAAAATTCTTCCAACTAATACATATTGTCTTTGTATCAAGCAAATAAAATACCTATAGAGAAGTAGCGGGGTCTCAATCGTGAGTTTAGCCTTCTTCGTACTTTAAGTCATTTCTTCTTCTTCAATTCCCAACGTATTAGCGCACAAAAACGTGTTTCCTTATTTTTATCATAGAACAAAATATAGTTTTTTTCCACGGTGACAAAAACACCCAGTATTATAGGGTAGATGGTACACACACAAATAAAAATAAGAAAGGGATTTCCCTTTAATACCATACCCGACCGGTTTCGTTTCCACCGCCAAAAAAGTTACAAAAATGGTCAAGTCGTGTTTTGGTTTTAGTCTGTGGGTTCACCGGTATTAAGGTTACTACTGCATGTCTAGTAAGGACCATCCTTAGTCTCCTTTCAGGGTGTTGTTATAAAATGACCAGTTAATTTGACAATAATGCTATTAAAGTAGAATTCAATTTCGTCTTTTTCGGCGCCCATTTCGTAACTGAGTATTTTAGCCGACATAGTGGGAGTGAACAGTGTATTAATAGACCACATTTATGGATTTTCAAGATCTGCGTACTATTAGGTAGATACAAAGTTAGATGCCTAACTTTTTACAATATTATTACATTTTTATAAATTCCTTTTAAAGATATTCTAACATTTAAATGTTAAAGTTGCAATGAATCCTGTTGGGTGAGACTCGTACCCACGACCCTCGCTTTTGCAGCAAGGTACTCAACCACTAAACCAACTAGGTACAAATCACCTGATGAATCAGTGTTCAACATGATTTATTAAAAAACAATAGAAAGTATAGGTAGTTTTTTTAAGAAAGTTATTTGGTCCGTTTTCTAAATTTGTAGTTTTATTCTTATTTAAGTTATTTCGCTAATAGTATATACAATAGAATAAACTATTTCTGTATTATTTACTCCAATCACTTTAGATCTAAGAAATATAATAGTGTTTGTTTTTCAACTTCTAGGAATATCTTTACGAGACATGAAAATGCACTTGTGCTGCTGAAACCTGAAACTTTCACACCCTTATGCCTTTGTAGCTTCTATTTACTTTACTACTATTTTCCATCAAAGAGTTTTACTACCTATATAGTTACGAACAACGATATTTTCTAAAAAAAACTAAATTTATAATAAAATTAAAAATTATTGTATTTTTTTACTCTATTCAATTATTTTAAATTTATATACTATTGATTTTTTTTATATTAGAGCACGGCATGTGACTTTGTATCTACCTGATGGTGAATAAACCTACAAAGTCCATGAATGGGGTCGATTAATATCGTTGGTAAACAACATTGATCGCTTCCACTATGCCGACTAAATGATGCGATTACAAAATGTGGGGCAATATATACGAATTGCATTATAAGTATATTTTAATAACCTTGCTGCCTTATCGTCAATTCAACCACCCGTTTCGTAGCCGAACCCTAAAGATAAGAAATCGATGCAGTAGTCTCCTGAAAACTAAATAAATGATAAGGTAAAATAATTAAACGTAACAAGTACGTCTACATAGCTCCTGAACTCATACCCGTTTTTGGCATTTTTGGTTGCGACGATGGGTTCATCATGGTCCGGGGACGCTAGTGAATTATCCACGATTTAAGCAAAAAAACAAGCTACTGGAGTACCTTGTTCAAAAGATCAGTATTGCGATTGATCTTCAAATATCTAAAATAATAATATTTTTTTATTAAATTGTATTTATTTGTAGGTATTATATAATTATTTTCTTATTAATATTTATATATTTTTAGGACATTTCTTTTTATTATTAGGTTTATATTCTTTTTAGGTACGGTTTATAGTAGGGTTTTCTTTATAGTTTATTTATTTAATATTTAATTTGAAATTGTAGAAATTTATTAGATAATAAATTATGTTTTTAAGTAATTTCAAAATTTATAATGAAAGTGTTCTTTCCTCTTAAATATATAACCAAATTAAAGAAGTGACCAATAAATCAAGTATTTAAAACGTGCCTATAGGGATTTTCGGAATTATCTGCCTATAGCACTAACTGCATTTCCGCTTTGAGAGTCTGTGGATACTTTTTGTCCTAAAAGAAATCCTGACTTCGGTACCTCAGTATCCTTTAAGTCTAAAGTCTTTAACCAAAAAAATAACAAAACTTTTTACTGTCTTGGACCACGTCTGAGACGATGGGCGTCTCTACAATAAAAGGAACAAAATGGTATGAGGGCAGAATATAGAAATTTTATTTTTTTGTAAAATTATAATAATTTGTTTAATATTTTTTTAATTATTTTACTTATGTTGTAAATGAACCTTCTAAGTTATGTTATGTATTAGTAGTTAGTTTATGTATTATACAAGGAAATATCATCAACAAACGAACACTTTTATCGGTACGTGTTCGAACAAAATAATAAGTTTCTATGTAATTTTACCATGATATATACAAAAATAACGCCTAATTACTTAGTCTGTCCTGTGGCACGATACTATAAGACAGACTAGAAGAATATTTTAAATTGTAACTACCAAAAGGCAGATGTACTTTGGGCTAATATGAGGTTCTGCTGAACTGTTCATGTGTCGCAAATGAAAAAAAATGTTGGTTTACAAATTGGTATGTTTTTAATTTTAATATTACTAGTTTGTATGGAGAAGGCAATATTTTTTTTCATTTGTGACACATAGTTCCATAGGAAAAGTTGTTCGATTTGATCAGCAGAACCTCATATTAGCCCAAAGTACATCCCTTCTAATTCACCATGTATATAGGTTTTGTTTGTAAATATAGTTTTAATATAATTATTTAGTTAGTTTTTAATTTACATCGAATAAACTTACACTTAATTGTATTAAATATAACATACCTACATACATATACATATAATCACGGGTGCCTTACGGCGCCCGAGACCGGTTAGACGCCCCAGGGTACCCAGCGGAGGGGTTTTAATCCCACCTCGTCGTAGCCGATGGTATGAGTCTACACCGAACAAGTGGCTAGCTCGTCGCGATATTTTTGAATAGAATTTGAGATATTTTATAAACAGTTTCACAAGTTAGTATAGTGAAATCGGGGCCCACAGCTTAACGTGCTCTCCGAGGCACTAAAGTGGTGTTGTTAAACAAATGTAAATACATTTTTAAATTAAAAACTCATTGATACACACCGGGATTCGAACCAGGGACCTAAGTGTTTTTAAGTCCAAGGTCTAACCAACTCGGCCACGAAGTATATGATATTAAATATAACAATAACAAAAATAGGACTATAGTATTTATGAAAACGCCTGAAACCGTCTTGGAAATATGAAACATGGACATGATAACCGTAAAACAAAATAATGGTGGTGTTTTAAGTCGAAAAGACTAACCACCCCAATATACCCCAACTCTTAGCGATTTAAATAAGTTTAATACTAGATAACCACAGTTAATACAAATACCTACAATAAAAACTGTTCAACAAAAAAAGCTACCCAATGACAATTAGAATATACAATAAACTACCCAAAAAATTAAAAGAGCTGCCGCTTAAGTTATTTAAAAGAAGCCTATACAAATGGTTGGTCAAAGTGCTTCTACACAGTCAGATGTTACATTGATTATAAATTTAGTACCTAACACTGAGAATATTGGGCTAGGTATATAAAGGTTTATTTTGAATGTTGTGTATAGGAATTATGTTTTGTTTTTCAACTATATACCTAATTATATAACATTTTCATAATTATATTGATTTAAATAATAATAGTAGTATGTTTAAGAATGTGTTGCTGGTCAGAAATGTAGTTATGATCGACCTACCTAATTTATAACACCTATTGTACTACAAATAATGCAATAAAGAATTTTCATTTCATTTTCACCTCGTATTACAATTTATACCTAGACTATAGTAAAATAAGTTTAAGGGTTGTTAGTGAGGTAGATAGGGGTGGAAGCCGGTCAGCGGGCACGTGATGAGTGCGTCGCCAGATCCTCTGCGAAGTTTTACTTTGTAACAGTCGCAACGATTTACCCACGTGAGTGCGTCAAACACCGCCCACGCACTTTCCTGCCACCTTTTTTTAGTGTTGCAAGCATAAGTTTTGGCTTTGCTGTAAATTAACTTTGGGAGGTTAAAATTAATGGGGAATTTTCTAGGGTTAACATTACTTTATTTGTCTGTTTTCAATATTTTAAAAGTTTTCGATTTAATGCTGTGATTTGCGTATTTTTCAATTCAAATTAATATTTCACTTTTATAGCTGTATATCTGTTGTCAAAACTCGCTTAGCATTGATACTTTTTATTAGAATTACTTTATACCTACCTGATGGTGAACAGACCTACAAAGTCGATGAATATGTTGTTGTTGTTTAACAGTATTAATCGCTCCCACTATGGCGGCTAAATAATGTGGTTACGAAATGGGCGACGACAAAGATGAATTTGCATTACCAGTCCATTTTATTTTCCTCGCTTTATCTTTAAATCAACTGCCCATTTCGTAACCGCACCCTGAAAAGAGATTACTACAACCTAGCTAGCTAGTAGGTAGTAACTGTTTTTATTACTCGATAGCCCGTAGTTATAAATACAAAAAAAGTCCTTTTTGTATAAACTCCTGAAAAGTAACAAAATACGAGATTTAATTTAACGGAAAATCATTTCAACTCTCAGTTTCAAAGTGAGTATTTTTCAAATAAAATAAAATTGATATTATATCGATATTGAAATAAGAATAATCCTGTGTTTATATTTATATGCGATGCAAAGAACATTGAAGAGAGAATCGTATTGAAAGCATTCACCGCACCGGAGATTGCTTACTCAATAATTTGTCATCTCAGCTTCTGTTATGGATAATACTTTATTAAAGTTATACTAGTGGTCAGTGGATATTTATTATACGATACTTCAAACAAATCTGCCGATTATTATCTATTACATTATTTATATTCACAGTGGATAGGAAGGATAAACATATTAATAAAGTTTTAATTGAAGTTTATATTGTATTTTAAACTAGCTTTCTAAAGTATAATCGCGAACACATAATGTAAAATTTCTTTAGGTATTTATAATTAATCAAAATTCCAAAGTCAAAATATTTATTTCACGGAAATCTTTACAGGCATCGATGAAGAGCCAAATTCCTTTCATCATTTATTGCACAAAATTGTATATAGGCGAGCTTAATGCCTTAGGTATTTTCTACCAGCTAACCTTTGAGAGAGTGAAATATGCTTAGGGTGCAGAACTGTTTTGAAAAAATAAAATGTTATAAATACTTAAACTACTTAAATACAGTATATAATATAATACACGCAATACATAAGCATACCATACCAAACAAAATTTCCACTAGGATCTGGTTTAAGTATTAAGATAATGAGTTGTGAGCTAGCTTTTAAACACTCCAAAAGGGGTAGAAGTAAGAGGAACCAAATTCCACTGGTGAGCAGTAGACACCGTAAACGAATCTGAATATTTGGTAGAGACGTGTGATGGGATTTTTAGAAGGTTATTGACAGAAGAACGAAGGAACGGTCGTGCGAATCACCAAGTAAAAGAAAACGAGTTTTAAGGTAAGAGGGAGTATTAGAGTTATAAAGTATATTGTATAAAAAGGAGAGCAGATGTACTGATCTACGAGACCGGATATTGAGCTATCTTAACTGTTGTAACTGTTGCGGTATTCGGTCATACTTACACAGGCCGGAGATAAAACGTAAGCACACGTTCAAGGAGGCGGTCAAGTTTATTAAGTAGATATTCAGTAACATCAGGGTAGCAGACATCAGCGTAATCGATGATAGGTATAAGCAATGAATTTGCCAACATGAGCTTTGTCTTAAAAGGAATAAGATACTTCTGCTGCTTCAGCGAATGCATACCTACTGGCGAAAATGCGTTTACTGAAAATAGCGAACAATATGCCAGTTACATAGTTAATTAGTGATATGAATTATAAATTAATAAATAAACTTAGAATAAAACATAAACGGGAAGATGCGGCACGTTTTATATAACTGTTATCAAAAACTGGACCAGATACAATTACACGTCATTTACACCAACATAACCGTCTGGTGCTTTTAAAAACACTATAGCGATAAAATTAGAAAGATATATTAAAAAAAAATCATATAAAATAACAACCGCACTCAGGCCAACGACCAAACTAACAAAGTGCGTCAGTTAGACGCAGTTTGCTCGGTCCACATTTCACATGTACGTACCGTATCTTCTCTTTTTGTTTTAATCTAAGTAAATATTATTATAAAATTTTAAATAAATCCATATAAAATACCAATTGAACGAAAATAAACTTGTTCAATTTTATCTCTACAATTGCTCTTGTTCGACAAGGGTTAAACTTTAGGAACCAACCAGTGAAATTTCGCGGGCGTGTAAATTAGATTTGTTAGTGGAGTCACACGGGAGGTGGTACGAGAGTGGCGCTGAATTCAGCAGGTGCTTGTACGTCAAACATCAAAAACGGATCGTCCGAGAGCGCTTCATTCATCGGCTGAATGCGTCAATTATAAAAATTTCCATCACTTTTTAACTTTTGTTTTATTTATACTTGTGCTTATGACTGTACGTTTGTTATTATCTTTATAGGTAGGGTAAATGTAAAAGGGTATTTGTAATTTTAGTAATTTAATGGTAAAAGAAGTTTTTGTATTTAAAATAACATTATATAAAGAGTTTTTATATTTACAGACAAGTTATAAATAATAAATTGCAATAATTAAATATTGCAAAAAATAGGGACATTTCGCAATAGGTATGTCTATCCTATTTATTTTATTTCTTTATTGGAGCTCGGCATGTGACTTTGTATCGATCAATATTTAACAGAATTGATCGCTCCTATGTCGACTAAATGATGCGGTTATGAAACGGGCGGTGACAAACACGAATTAACATTAGTTCGTTGCTTCAACCCAAAATGGAAATCGAACCTAAGCTACATAGACTACGAAGGCAATCAGAAACAAACGAATTAAACATGCTAATGCATAATAAAACAGAATTTGGGTAATATATCAAAAGAAAATACCAAATTTCTCAATTTACGGTTGGTAAAAGTTTTCATAGTAACAAAGTAATGTAGGTACTATTGAACCCAGAATGAAAAATGTGGAAAGTTTATGTCGCGGGGTGGCCAGAGCAGTAAGGTCGCACTAATTAACGCGACTCGACTGTGCAGCATAAATCTAGCCAATGTAATAAATTGCTAAAAGTGTTACCGAGTTCACTGTACCAATATGAGCTTTAAAATGAACTTTTAAAGGTTAAATATTTGTTGGGAACGAAAACAAATAGTGTAAAAGTAATAATTCAAAACTTTATCGAGTCTCTTATTGTTATCGAGGATAATTATATTTAAAGATATGTTTTTTTTGCATGACTTTTAAGCTGCTACGAGGCGTTTGTCAGATTGAGAGTTCAGGCCAAACCTGTTGTCACAACCTACGCTGTCAAATTATCTATACTTGTCGAAATCCTTTAGTTAGACTTAACTAGTATGACCTAGGAAATATTGTTCAAGTTTAAAACAGTTTAAAATAAAAGAAAATTAATTAGGCCAACAATGTTTATGAAAAACAAATCTTTAAAAAGCCGCTCAATCAATTTCTAACAGATAAACTTGAACTAAACGCGCTCATCACTAGTTCTGTGTATACTCAGAATACCGTTTAGGTCATGAAACTAATAATAATAATAATATAAAAAATATAAAAAAACTTTATTGCAAAATAAGGTTACATGGTTTCAATTTATTAAAACATCATTGAGTTGAGGCTAAGATATAACCACAAATTTACCCTGAACACCCAAACTAGGATTCCCTGTACTATGGGTGCCATGAATTGATTGCTTTCGGTCTGACGTTAAGCTATATGTTACAGTACCTATACCTCAGAGAAAAAAACATATAAAAAATCTGGCAACACTAATAAGTGTTTGTCTATATGTCAAAAGTCTACCTTGTTTCTAGGCTTCCCGAAGTCAAAGTAAATATAATTTGATCAATATGACAGCCTCCGTAGGCTAGTGGTTGCGTCTTTGGCGTTAAATCCTGAGGTCGTGGGTTCGATTCCCACCCATGGTAAATAAATATTAGTTTGTTATTCTGTACAGTTTGTCATGGTCTGGGTGTTTATAAAATATAATAATAATATGTATTATGTCTTTGTTTTTGGTACACATAGTACAAGCCTAGAGCTTAGTTTATGATCATATCAATTTGTGTAAATTGTCCTACATATTATTATTATTTAATTGAATCAGGCGTTATTGATTAATTTGATCAAGATGAAACGTTTAATTTAGAATATCCTTAATAGGATGACCAGTGTAAGGCATGATGATAAATAAATAAATATTAAGTATATTTTTCCCTTAAATTAAAAATTACTTTACCTACCTACTCGTACTTAATTTTTTAAATAAAAGTATGTTATTGAAATTCATTACTCAAATGAAGAGGGATTTTCCAGAACTTGGTTCTCTTGTTTAAACTTTAATATGAGGTAGCATAAATGACATTTTTACGGTCTTTGAACGAACGCCGCTTTCATTAATTTTTCAAAAGACTTTTTCGATAGTTGTGGCTTATTAACCAATACTTAGACTGAGGTCCATAGGCCGTCTAGTTTGAATTTAATTAAAATAGAGTGAAAAAAAAACTTAGACTTACCTTCATGACTGCAAACTTATAGGAGTAGTCAGAGCAAGTTCCGTAGTCGTATCTATATTTAAGTAAAATAAGTTCTCTTTTACATTTACGTTTATAGTTTTTTTTTGGAGCACAACATGTAATTTGTATCTACCTAATGGTAAGTAGGCCTGGTGAAATTATGAATAGGATCGATCAATTGTTTAACAACATTGATGCCGCCTAAATGAGCGGTTACGAAAGGCGACAAAGACGATTTGCAATTCGAGTCTACCATGTCTATATACACAATAGCCTCGCTATCGTCACATTAACTGCCCATTTCGTAACCGCACCCTGAAAGGAGACAACTACCTCGACAAGAAATCGGTGCAGTAGTATCCTGAAAAGCGGTGAACCTACATACTAAAACCGAAACATGACCAGGTCACTTTACATTTTTTTATTTAAAGTCTATAAGAAACAAAATTAGTTTAAATATGACAATGAAATATTATGTCATACAATTAATCATATATATATTTTTCAGCAAACAAAATGAAATACAAAAATATAATAATAAATAAATGTCATTAAAAAAATAATATTTATGTTACAGCACTAAAATCTTTATTGGAAAATTAGGTTTAAATTATACAGGGTGAATTTGAAAAGTTGCACTTTATATTAGCCCAAAGTACAACCTTACCCAACTATGTTTATTAAATGCCCGACTCCATGGTCTAGTGGGTTCGTCGTAGGCGTAGTATCCGGAGGTCGTGGGTTCGATTCCCACTCATGGAATGTATATAATCTCTATTAGTTTGTGTGAAGCACCAGAGTTTTTTACTTGCTGGTACCTTTTTCTCCGCGGCTTTTTCTCCGGAGGGATCGACTTTACAACTAAGATACTTAAGATACCGATCCATATAACTATGTCAATGCGATTGATGGTCATTTAAAAATATCTACAGCCAATATAATAATAATATAATATAAGGTTTCACTATACCAACTTGTGAAACTGTTTATAGATGGGTTATTGAGTCTATTCAAAACATCGCGACAAGCTAGCCACTTGTTCGGTGTAGACTCATACCATCGGCTACGACGAGGTGGGATTAAAACCCCTCCGCTGGGTACCCTGGGGCCGTCTTGGCGGTCTCGGGCGCCGTAAGGCACCCGTGATGATACATATAATATAAGAACTAAAATTTAAGGTGTGGATACGGTTGGTGAGGTCGGTCGCCTCGGTGGCACCCTTGTATGGCAGATGATAATCGGAAGGTCAATGGAATCAGCTAACCACCTAGTCTTACACTAGTTGGTTATGTAGCGTGCGTTCGGTTGGTTGTTTTTTTTAATACTTTTATTTAATGACACCTTTTATTAATTAATCTATAATGGTTATATATATATATATATATATATATATATATATATATATATATATATATATAGCAGCCTAACCAAACGCACTCTAGACCTTATTATTAAAACTTTTTTTTTTTGACTATTCATAAATATCTGTAAAGATTTACATGAAATAAATAATATTTGATTTGATTTGATTTGAGCCTTATTCATAAAAACTTATTGAGCCCTTAAAAAGCACATTAGTTATAGAAGGTTTTTTTTACGAATATTCACTTTATTATATATACATATGTACTTTATTGTACATATCGTACCAGCCTAGAGATTATTTGTGATAGGGATCTCTGAAATGTCCTACAAATAGTTATTATTAAACTTTTTTTTAATCTTCATCTGGTTAACATCAGGTAAAAAAAAATAACCTGATGTTAACCAGACCTACAAAGTCCATCAATGGGATCGATCAATACATTATTGTTTAACAATATTAATCGCTCCCACTATGCCGGCTTAATGATACGGTTACGAAATGGGCGGCGACATGGACGTATTTGCATTACGAGTCTATTTTAATATCCTTGCTGCTTTACCGTCAAATCAATCGCCCGTTTCATAACCGTACCATTAAAGGAGACTACCTCCTCGACGAAGAAGTCTCTGGAAAACTGGTGAACCCACAGACTAAAATTGAAACATGACTTGTTCTTTTGACGGTTTTTGCATCTATATGGGCGATAGTAACGAGTGGGGTCGGTCGGCCTAGCGAAGTTTTAGCCTTCCTCACACCTAAAATACATAATAATATACAATTCTTAGACTGAGTTGCACTAAAATTATATTATTATCTCTGCAAAGATTAACGTCAATTATGATGTAAAATGTACCAGATTTTTTCAAGTTACGTTTACAGTTGGTACATTCGACGCCATTTATAATTTTCATCGTCCAAGTGGTATGTACGCTAGTCGGAGGCAAAAAGGAATGAATATATTATTTACAAGAGAAAATGCCTCGCTTTAGGCCACTTTTCTAAAAGTGAGTTTGAGTGACATTTTAATGGAGTCGGATGAATTTATTCAGGCCTTTTCTCTTTCTGAATTCGAATACAGTGGCTTTTGGATGGATAACGTATGAATTGAACTCTTGATCGGACAGTGACGTATAAGAATAGTTCTTAAAGAAATTAAATAAAAAAATGAACGATGAAAAATCTTTTAAACATTACATACATACATACATATCTTCACGGGTGCCTTACGGCGCCCGAGACCGCCTAGACGGCCCCAGGGTACCCAGCGGAGGGGTTTTAATCCCACCTCGTCGTAGCCGATGGTATGAGTCTACACCGAACAAGTGGCTAGCTCGTCGCGATGTTTTGAATAGACTCAATAACCCATCTATAAACAGTTTCACAAGTTGGTATAGTGAAACCGGGACCGACAGCTTAACGTGCTCTCCGAGGCACTATAGTGGTGTTGTCAAACAAATGTACATAAATTTTTAAATTAAAAACTCATTGGTACACACCGGGATTCGAACCAGGGACCTTAGTGTTTTTAAGTCCAAGGTCTAACCAACTCGGCCACCACGTATATACTCGGCCACCACGTATATCAAAAATCTTTTAAAAAACTTAATAATTTAACTTGTAATTTAATTTATGTGTAAAGGATAATAAAAGTTGAGGGATTTTACTTTATTTAATCAAAATTGCAAAATTGGTAGAATTAGTACAAAATACAAAATTACAATCCATTTCACAATACCAACACCACACATGCACCCTGTAAGGCACAGCAAAAATGTGAAAAGAGAGAGGCAGACACTGTTATTCTTTATTTTTAGTTTTATATAATAAAATATATAAGTAAAACAATGTATAATATATAATTACTATGTGACCTACATATAAAATAATATGTCACAAAGTATTGCCTTTGTTTACTTTGTACCTAGGCCTGCAGGTACTATGTGTAAAATAAACAACTATGTATCCTAATAGGTACATATAGAATTTTAAAGAGACCGAAAGCAAAAAGAAGATATTGTATTGCAATGAGTGAGAATCGCACCCAACAAGACACTAAGGAGTCGGCATCTTCGTGTCCATTCGAATTGCATTGAATGCAAGGTGTAGAGACAACCACTTGTCTCAATCTTTACTGACTACTTTTGCATCGTCCATAAACATAACTCTACTAATACTTATTAGCGCTTTTGGCGTTGTATCCGGAGGTCGTGGGTTCGTACTATATTTTTATGGACAGTTTGACATGTCATGGTCTGGGTGTTTATAAAATATAATATGTATTATATTGTTGTTTCTGGTACACATAGTACAAGGTTAGAGATTAGTTTGTGACTAGAAAATATCTATGTAATGTCCTTTATATATTTTTTTTATTAAAATTTTTCGTCAATTTCGGGGCCAATTATTTAGTTATATTTTTTTCTTCTCAACAGTTTTCGATGTTTAACATTTGACGGGTGGGTATGGCTAGGAACTGCTGATAACAGTTGTCGGCCACTTGAAGAGGGTAAGGATCGCCTTAAGTCGGAGCATTAAGTCATCAAAAAGTTATATTTTTGTTACAACATTAAATTCTTTAATGGTTACATTTAAATTCATACACGTGGTGGCCGAGTTACTAAGACCTTAGACTTAAACACAGTTTTTAGGTCCCCGGTTCAAACCCCGATGTGTACCATTGAGTTTGTAATTAAAAATATGTACATTTGACAATATCACTATAGTGCCTCGGTGAGTACGTTAAGCTGTCGTTTAGAGTTTCACTATACCTACTTGTGAAACTATATATAGTTGGGTTACCACACATTCTAGCTACTTGACGGTGTAGACTCAGAGTACCAAAATGTAAGGTGGAAAAATAAACTCCACCGCTGTACCTCAGGGTACTCAACGGTGTTGCCACCCATGGCAACAAAATATTAGTACGCTTTTGCTGTACAGTTTGTCATGGTCTGGGTGTTTATAAAATATAATATGTATTATATCGTTGCTTCTGGTGCACATAGTACAAGCCTAGAATTTAGTTTGTGACCAGAGCAATATGTGTAAATTGATCTTAAAAAAAAAATACATTATAAAAAATCTGGCTTTATAACCTGCTCCTTATTAAGTATAAGATCTAGTGCATCGCCTAGCGTTTTTATAAAATTCAATATATTTTGAAATTTATAGCAAAAAAAACTATTTTTCCAAGAATTCCGCGCGAGATTTTTTTTTGTTTCTCACTAAATAAATGTTTAATTTACTGAGATCTACCTGCTGATATAATTGCAGACGATGCAATTACATCTATTTCACCCAGAAGCGTTGTTTTTGTTTGAATTGTCTTGCCAGTAGAATATTTTGAATAAAATTGTAGTAATAGTAGAGATTTTAGGCGGTTTATTACTATGCACTTGAAGTTTCTAAAATATTAGTGTTTTGACAGAAATACAAAAATTTAAATCAATTCATAAACTTTCGCACTATATAATATTCGTAGGTAGGTATAAGATTTTAGTTCATCCTATTCCTAATCTCATTTGTTCCATGAAAAGAAAATCCATCGAAAACTCATTGAAAAATAAATTCGATTTTAACCGTGTTCGAAAAGATAAATAAAAACACGTTAAGTATGTAAAACTAAAATGCTTACGCTTATGCCATCTTTCATAGCTGATATTTTCTAAAATCTTTTCTGTGCAAGAGCTGAGTCGCAAGTTGGAAGCACGTCTGCGATCGAGGCAGCTTCTTTAAAAGGAGGGAGCGTTATCTAAATCAAATACCCTCACTGTCGAACCGGCCGGGTATTTCAGAAGACCCCTTAACAAGCTATTTACATAGTACATATAGCTACGGTCCAACACTATTTTTAGGGCTCTGATTTTCTTTTAAAAACTTTATTTTATATTTTTATTGAAGCACGGTATAGGTAATTTAATTAGCTTTTTTTAGTAATAATTAAAAATGTCATATCGTACAATTTACCCGTTCCCTTATCTCCAAAAAATGTAGGTTAATTAGAAAATAATAGAGACTGTATATATAATATCTTAATATATAACTCTTTTTGGTATAGGTAATTTAATTAGCTTTTTTTAGTAATAATTAAAAATGTCATATCGTACAATTTACCCGTTCCCTTATCTCCAAAAAATGTAGGTTAATTAGAAAATAATAGAGACTGTATATATAATATCTTAATATATAACTCTTTTTGGTATAGGTAATTTAATTAGCTTTTTTTAGTAATAATTAAATATGTCATATCGTACAATTTACCCGTTCCCTTATCTCCAAAAAATGTAGGTTAATTAGAAAATAATAGATACTGTATATATAATATCTTAATATATATAACTCTTTTTGGTATAGGTAATTTAATTAGCTTTTTTTAATAATTAAAAATGTCATATCGTACAATTTACCCGTTCCCTTATCTCCAAAAAAATGTAGGTTAATTGTAAAATAATAGAGACTGTAAGTAATTACCCAAATTCGATAAAGAAAAAAATTAACAAGATCGGAACCCTACGCGGTCGAGTTTTCGCACTTGTATATAAAATATTAATGTTAATTTTTTTTTTTTTTTAAATCTCTACATTTTAAGATTAGAAGTAGTACATATACGTGGTGGCCGAGTTGGTTAGACCTTGGACTTAAAAACACTTAGGTCCCTGGTTCGAATCCCGGTGTGTACCAATGAGTTTTTAATGAAATAAAATATTTAAATTTGTTTGACAACACCACTATAGTGTCTCGGTTTCGCTATACCAACTTGTGAAACTGATTATAGATGAGCTATTCATAACATCGTGACGAGCTAGCCACTTGTTCGATGTAGACTCATACCATCGGCTACAACGAGGTGGGATTAAAAACCCCCAGGAACCCTGAGGCCATCTAGGTGGTCTCGAGCGCCGTAAGGCACCCGTGATGATATGTATGTACCTATGTAAAGAAGATTTTAAAGAAGTATTTTGTATTATAGAAGCAAAGTTTTTAAAATTGTAAAGCTCGTGAAATCGCTGTTATATCCTCTTAAACCTTTTGTTTTCAATTTTATACCAACAACGGTATGTTAGTTCTATTGAACCTGAGTTAGTTTTACTCAGTTTTCCACTGAAAGGATTTAGCTTGTTAACTCTCTTAACTATTAAATCTCGCCGTGTTCGAACGC
The DNA here is from genome assembly GCA_947458855.1 of Monopis laevigella. Lineage (NCBI taxonomy): Eukaryota > Metazoa > Arthropoda > Insecta > Lepidoptera > Tineidae > Monopis > Monopis laevigella. The sequence continues at coordinate 16,897,196 of OX381587.1, forward strand.
TGGTTCTATTAAAGCACCTCGTTTTTGTTAAGAAATCTTTTTTGTTCCCCCGTTTGTTTTATTATGTAAATAGAAAACGTTCGGCGGTTGGAATGAATCCTTGCCGTTTTAGAGACAACTTTCAGGGCGGCTATCACAGATAACATTAAGGCTAGAAGGCGGAGAGCACATGATAAACGTGGTCGTACTACGATGGATAAATCAGGGGCTTTAATGAATTCAAACAAGTAATTTTTTATCAAGTATTTTCTTTGCAATTGTCGTTTGTAGGTACTAATTATCATACCCTGCGTCGTTGAATAAAATTAATGTCAAATTTCAGTTCGATTTAATCAAAAGTCGATGCGCAGAATCTTTTCATGCATACTTATTTTTTTTTAGTACAAGTAGTATTCAACTAGTTTTTATCCTGTTTAATTATGTACCTACAGATATTGAAACATACTATCTATAGGTACATATTTAATTGATTCGGTGCATCTAATTTTGCGTAACAGATAAATAAGTTATTAATAAGTGTGATAAATATATTATCATACGAATATTTATTTAATATGTAAATATTATTTATTTAATATGTAAATATTAAATAAATATTCGTGCAATCAAACTTTAATATTAAATGCTGGGTACATTCGCAATTTTGTCCCGTGTTAGAAGCTCACATTTTCCGCGTATTGTATTTCGGTTGCTAGCTGAACCACTTAAATAAGAGAAGGTTATAAATATTCCTAATAAATACGAGTAATTCCTCCTTAAAATAAAAATCTCAAGTAAGGTATTTTGAATTTTGATTTGGAGTAGTTTTTAGTTGCGCCACCAAAATTAGAAAAGGAAGTAAAATTAAAAAGAAGCACTTAAGATGTCTATAAAGGCGTATCGTTTCGCCTCTCTATGGATTATAGTCTACAGCGGCTATAGACAGAGATTTCCGTTACCGCATAATGCACTCGGGCGGGATAACGGGCGTAATGTGAATTGAGAGTTTATCGTGGAAGGTATCTCCTGTGAGCACGGCTCGTTCGCACTTTTGTCACGTGTCAGGGCTCACATTTCCCGCGTATCGGATTTCGGTCGCTAGTTGAGCCACCAAACTTAGAGAACATTATTTCGTTAATAGGCTTTTTGTTTCCGGTGCCAACTTTATCCTGGCTCAATATTCTTCTCAATTTTATCTACCAGCTAAAGTATTTTGTGGTAAATTCACAAACCCATTGGATTCTCGAAGAAAATATTAGAGGAACAATTAAGAAATTAGACTTTTTTTTCTTTCGTAGTTATAAGTTATTATAACATAAAAACCCGGCGTGTACCGATGAGTTTATTATATTCGTATAAAAATTATAGCTTAGAACCCGTTTCCACCAGTGCTATGCCATATGGATCAATGAATATGATTGGTGGATATCAAACGCATCCATAGCATAGCACATCTATGGTGGAAAAGCACCCTAAAGCCATAAGAGTGATTCGCAGTAAAATCCGACTCCAATTCTCTTCGTCTGTTTTAATAGTGCTAGAGAGAACAAAAAAAAGCAGGTGGTATTTCTTATTAAAGAATAGTTGCCGTTAAATAAAAAAAACAACATTTTCCTAAAGATAAGTTAAAGCACACAAAGCTTAGCTAATGCATTTAAAATAGTATTTTCTTCAAATTATTTTTCCTGAAAAATGTCCATTCGAATTTAGACTCTATATGTTTGGACGTGCCGCTGTTTTTGTATATTTTAGGTTGGTGGTGGAGTTGAACGTGGAAAGGTCCCGTAGGCTATAGAGGTTGTATGGGAATGCACAGCTGCTGGGAACAGATACCGAGGGAACCTTAGGGACCTCGTACAATATGGCGCGTGACATAATATTTAGTTATAGAATAAGATACTTTTATAATTTATAGGTAACGAAATATTTTTTGTTTGCAACCCATTTTTCTGTTAGAAAATAAAATGTTTTGTTTGCAGTTTTGTTATTTTTATTAAACTGTTTTTTTCCTTATAAATAGTTAGTAAAAACCAGTTTTTATATGTGTTTTTTTAAAGAAGTGATACAGTATCTTTGGCATGAGTGGAAAACAAAGACCTTTAGATACAAAGTTACTGGATAACCACTATATTATGATAATTTATAAAATTCCTGTACCAATGAGTTTTCTATTTCTCAAGTAGAGATTGTTTCTAAATATATAAATATCACGGGTCATCACGAGTGCCTTACGGCCGAGACCGTCTAGACGGCCTCAGGGTACCCAGCGGAGGGGTTATTAATCCCACCTCGTCGTAGCCGATGGTATGAGATTACACCGAACAAGTGGGTAGCTCGTCGCGATGTTTGGACAGATTTAATAACCTAAATATAAACAGTTTCACAAGTTAGTGAAACTGGACCGACAGCTTAACGTCTTCGAGACACTATAGTGGTGTTATTAAACAAATGTACATATATTTTTAGATTAAAAACTCATTGGTACGTGTGTACCAATAATATAAATACACCGGCGTTTGAACCAGGGACCTAAGTGTTTTTAAGTCTAAGGTCTAACCAATTCGGCCACCACGTACTCTTTTTTATATCTTATATTGTTTATTGAAATTTGTTTTTATTTTAACGTTTGTACAACGTATAACGTTAAATCTTCATAGTTTCTTAATTTTTGCAGTCATTAAAATAATAATAATAATAGGTATTAGCACACATTGGTGGCCAGACGACACGTTGACGAGATTATCGATTTAAGTATATGTTTTTAATGTTTTACGATTCCACCAGAGGGTATTTGTGTAACCGGGACCGATGGCATATAATGTACCAGAGGATAATAAGACTTTTTTTATTGGAACACGTATGGTTGATTCTGGTACACATTCATAATACAAACTCAGGGCCTAATTTGTAACAAGAGCAATGTGTCAAATGCCCTTCATATATATTATATTATATGTGTACAAATAATAATAATTAATGTGCTTGTTATTTTGTTGTTCGAAATCCGAAGATATACATATCAGCATATAAAGTTTTTATAATGACTGTAACAAATATCCCTTTGCTATTATTTAATATACCCAAAGAAAATAAAATAAATAATAGAAAGTTTATAGTGTGCTCTCTATAATTCGATAAGCCGTACTTCGCAAATAGGTACAAATGCCAAAATCAAGTGACCTGACCCATATTTTGATTTAGTCTGTGGGTCTACCGATTTTCAGAAGCCTACTGTATCAAGTTTTGTCGAGTTGGTAGTCTCTTTTCAGAGTGCGAAATGGGTATTTTATTTGAAGATAAAGCTATATTTGAAAACCGCATCATTTAACCGACATAGTAGGTCTGCTTACCACCAGGTAGATACAAAGCCAAATGCCGTGCTGCAATAAAAAGTAATAAATCATATCTTTAGATTAAGGTAGGTAGTTTAATATTTTTTCGATTATTACCATCAGGACCAAACAATATCTTATAAGTAAGGGCCAGTAGGTCATAAAACAGAAAGCCATAAAAAGATTTGGGATAAGATGGCCGAGATAGGTCCATGAATACGAGCAAAGCGAGGGACGTAGAAGTCCACAAAACCCGCCTTGGGTACATTTCCCTAATTTAAAAAGATATAACCAACTTAAAGGGGAAACTGGGCGTTTCATTCTGTTATTTAGTTCGCTTCAGGCGTCGGGGAAGGTTGTTACAATTTTATTGCTAAAAGAGGGAATTTTACGGTGACGAAAATGACCGCATTTTAAAATATTTATTTTTGAATTAAAGCCCCTTCTACCTAATCAACTTTTTTATTTGACAATCATTGTAAGGGTTCGGTGTTTTAAAAGAAAAAATCTTCGCCGTTTCTTAGGTGGAAGGAAGGTCTCTATAACTTCGATAGGTCGACCGACCGGTTTCGTTACCACCGCCCTTACAGATGCAAAAACCGTCAAGTGACCTATATGTTTGGTTTTAGTCTGTGGGTTCACCGGTTTCAGGAGACTACTGCATTAATTTCTTGTCGAGGTGACAGTCTCCTTTCAGGGTGCGGTTACGAAATGGGTAGTTAAATTGACGATAAGGCAACGAGTATATTAAAATATACTCGTAATGCAATTCGCATTAGTGCCCCCCATTAACGAAAATCGTAATCGCATCATTTAGCCGGCATAGTGGGAGTAATCAATATTGTTTAAGAATAATATTTTGTAGGTCTTCTCACCACCAGGTAGATACAAAGTCACGGGTCGTACTCCAATAAAATAAAAAAAATCGTAGTCGTCTTATATTTTTAAAGGAATAGGTATTATATATTTTTATTATTTGTAGTACCTACCTAATCCATTGTATAAGATACCTACTTAATTTTAATACTAATTGAAACTTTATATATAGGTACTTTATTAAGAGTATGTATACTTAGAAAGACCTGAATATTGTAAACCGAATCTGGGAGCCCGCGATACGGGATACAATCCTAGTGCGGGACCCACTGCATACCTGTGTAAATCTTTATTATTTGAATAAATAAATTAATATAACTAGCTGTACTAGTTCAACGGCGTAAATAGCATCGAATAAAATATATCCCACGTTAGTCGCTGATAATGTAGCTTTCTATCGGACATTTAAAAAAAATCGGTACAGTAGTTTTTGAGTTTAACTGGAACAAACAAAGAAACAAATAATTTCTATTTATAATATATGTAGGTATATGTATTATATTTTTAACAAAGATAAATAGGTATTTAAGACAAAAATAAATAGGTTATGTATTTTTTTTGCAATGCGGAAAGTTTACGATTAGATATAGGTCTATTTACTTTTTGTGTAAATAACTGTATTATTAAATTATTATACTTAATTTTGTATTCAATAAATCCTATTAAATGATTTAGTTTAATTAATAAATAGAATATACAGGACGACTTTGAAAGGTTGTACTTGCTTATATTGATAATTTTAACATTACTAGTTTGTATGGAGAAGCCAATTTCATTTTTTCATTTGCGACACATGGTCCCATGGGAAAAGTTGTTCGATTTGAACAGTAGAAACTCATATTAGCCAAGGTACTTTTATAGTCACCATATATTTATTCTGTTTTTTAATTTTAAATTACATTTTTAATTTAACTATATGTAAGTTAAAAAAAAAATGGGTAGATAGTGAAAAAACATATGACAACAATAATATTAATAAGTAGAGTTAGCAAAGCACTTAGAAGCTGGACATTGTATGAGAACAGCGACTCAGTGAAGTGAGATATCATCCGAGAATTGAGTATAATAGAGTTCGCCAGATGATTTGTCGGATCGATCCCTATTTTAGGAAATTGGATTTGTAGATTGTCGTCGATAACGCGACGGCAGCGCCCCCACGCGGGCGGTAGCGCCCTCGCGCGGGAAATTGACGGTAAAAGTTTATGCATCCCCCTTATCACAGATTTGCGTAGATATCGATTTTGCCTGTTTACTAAGAAAAAGGAATTATGTATTTCTTTTTTAGTTTACTTCCGTTAAGATTATATTGTTGAGATTATGGTAAGGAGAGTAAAGATATGTGATTTTTATTACGAAAAAATATTACAATGATGATATTTTTATTATATAATCCTCTTTAAGTACAAGGTATCACTTCTACCCTACCTTCCTTTAGGTCTATATACCTAGTCTTGCTATAAATCTTCAGCTCTGATGAAGTCCGAAATGTTCGCTTCCAACCAAAGCTGTGTAGACCGAGCTTTATGACCCGGCGCCGAGTCTTGCTGGAAGGACCATACTTGGTTATTGAACATGGTGTTATTAAGGGGCTTAACTAACTTCTCAAGAATGGTATCTTGATACACTTGTGTCGATGTTTTGATACCCTTTTCACCAAAATATGGCTCAGTCACTCCTTCATAGCTAACACCCCACCAAACCATCACTGAAGTCGGATAATGCCCACGTTGCACTTTGTCGACTAATTGGGAAACTTTCTTAGAGCTTTGAGTATTATTTTATTTGTTAAAAGTTGCTTAATTGTAAAAAAAATGTCATGCGTAAACATTTTTTTCTGTGACCTCCCTTTACGTACCGCTTCAGAAGTTATTTCAAGAAGAAATTACCAGTGCGTCTTATATAGGCTGCAAGTCCTAAGACATCTTTTAAAATACACGACATGGTTCTAGGTCTATCTTCATCTCCCGAGATAAAATCTTTTGCTTTCGGACAGGATTTCTTCGAATTCTTTCCATTACTGCTTTGACCACCTTTTTCGTACGAACACTACGTGCAATGGACGGCCAGATCTTTTTCTGTCACCAATACAGGAGGTCTCATTGTTCCTATTAATAGCCCGGTACACAAACATTTGACTAATACCAAGTGTATGGAGAGTTTTAAAATATGCATTTGGCTCCATACCTACTTTGTGTAATGCAATCACAGCGATTCGGTTTTCTTTATCACCGCACTCCATTTTAATATCGCAAAATATTGTACAATGTATTGGCGACAAAATGAGAAAACACAATGAACAAAACAATTATTATTAGTATAATGCCCTCTTCAGCTACTGTACATTTATTTTGTATTTGATACTGTTTTTTTTCATTAGGTTAAGTAATATGCATAAATAAATATCATCAATATTTTGCGTGCAATTATACCTAAACTTCAAAAAAAAAAACATGTTAAGCTGTCGGTTCCAGTTTTGTTATACCAACTCGTGAAACTGTTTATATAAGTTTTATTGAGTCTATCCAAACACCGCGACGAGCTCCACTTGTCTGGTGTAGACTATGGTGTATATCTTCAGCTACGAGCTACGAGGTGCGAATAAAAGCTGCCCTGCCGCTGGGTACCCTGAAGGTGTCTAGGCGGTCTAGGGCTCCGTAAAGCACCCGTGATGGTGCTCAAAAATGGATAAAAAAATAATAGGATTATCAAAAAGTTAAAGATTAAAAATATACCTACTGCTCCGCAGGTGAATCGTACGATTAAAACTGTATAGGTACTTACATACATACATACATATCATCACGGGTGCCTTACGGCGCCCGAGACCGCCTAGATGGCCTCAGGGTACCCAGCGGAGGGCTTTTAATCCCACGTCGTCGTAGCCGATGGTATGAGTCTACACCGAACAAGTGGTTAGCTCGTCGCGACGTTTTGAATAGACTTAATAACCCATCTATAAACAGTTTCACAAGTTTGTATAGTGAAACCGGGACCGACAGCTTAACGTGCTCTCCGAGGCACTATAGCGGTGTTGCCAAACAAAATGTGCATGAATTTTTAAATTAAAAACTCATTGGCACACACCGGGATTCGAACCAGGGAACTAAGTGTTTTTAAGTCCAAGTCTAACCAACTCGGCCTCCACGTATACTTAGGTACTTACTTGTACAGTTTTTTATCAAGTTTTTAAACGTAGATATAATTAATATAATATAATTTTCTTACTATTACATATTTTTTTCTGTGCTATTACTAAAACCTTAGCAACAAGTAATCCATAAATATTTAAAGTCAACCACTAGATATAGAGTGGCGACCGCGTGCTGAAGGACGTAGCAGAGGCAAGATGGACCTGAAAAGCCGATGGCTCCAGCATCGCTTAACCGGTCGTTGTGGCGATCCTTGGAAGGCTATGTCCAGCAGTGTACGCGTAAAAGGCTGGTATGATGATGATGATGATTTGATACAGGAAAGTATCAACTTATGAAACAAATCCAATTGCACTCGGTCACATAAAGAAATTACCATATAGCGTTCTATGAATACGTGCACATATTGAGCGACCTGATAATAGGGTTGACCACTTCAAAAATCTGGTACAGCACTTGAAAAAACAAAACCTTTAAGTGGTTTTTACATATTTAGTGATTGAATGACGACGGCGGTTTTTTTTATAATTTTTTTTGTTCGATAAATAAATCGACAACAAAATTATTTAAATTGCAAGTTGCAAGGATAAGCAAAAAACGGGACAGTCTATACGAATGCTCAAGTTAATCATAACATTGTTGTGTGCCTACTAGGTCTTGAAAAAAAAACGATACTTTGAGGTATCGATACTTTTGTTTCGATACTTTTATGAGTACGATACTCTTTATTCGATACTACTCATGAGTACAGTATCGATACTTTCTGTTTGATACCGTGTCCCTAATGGCAGTCTTTTAGTTTTGACTGTAGAATTTAATAATAATAAAAAAAGTTTTTCGGAAATTTCTAAAATAATGGAAATTGACAACCTTGCTTTTCTGCAGTTTTAGTGAACGTGTTTATTCTGCAAAGCCGTATTGAGATTGCTCCTCCAATCAGGCTCTTATCTAAAGTGCTCACAAGAGTCGTGAGAGGCTCAATTATTGCCTGAGCATTATGAATGAGCGCGACGAACGCCCGGAGCGGCGACGGCGAATAGAGGCTCGGTTGGACCGGAATTGCTAATGATTGCCAAAACCTATCGTGTGAGTCGTACTTTATTTTTTCTACTACAATATTTAGGTTAGGTAATTAATAATATGGTAGCAAAAACAATGTAGGTCGGTGCAAATCTGTGTGCATTTGAAAGTAGTTACTTACAACTTTTGACAGATGCTTTAAAAATCAATTAAATAATTTCTGCTAGGGATTTAAAATATTTTCGGGAAATAAAATTTACGTATAGTGGTGGCTTTAGGGTAAATTTAGACGGATCTTGTATTTTAATCCAATTTCAGTGCTAGATTAAAATAACTGGACCTGTGTAAATTGTCTTTATGTAAATGTATTTGTAATATTTATTAGCTAGTGCCCAAAACGTCGTAAGACTGTCTATTTTAAAACAAAAATATATTTGCTATTGTTTTTTAATAGATACGTAGGTAAAGTAAACATGTTCATAAATATTTCTCAAAACGTAGAAAAAAATCGAAAATATTTTGATGTAGATGTCATTATAATAAACGCCACTTTATTTCATTTTTCTCTATCTAAAATCTTTTCCTAAGTTTTAATCTTAAACACCCTCTATATCTGAACTCCCTATTTGTATGTATATCGAAATATAATACCCCGAAATTAATTAATAAAAAGCTATTTAACAAAAAAAAACGCATATATATCGGCCCAGTAGTGTTTAAGTGTTGCCCCAACAAATTGTCTGTTTGTTTATTTGTCGGAGCATTACTTAAAAACTATATACTGGATACATACAGACAGACAATTTTTGAAAGGATGTACTTTGGGCTAATATAAGGTTCTGCTGATCAAATCGAACAACTTTTCCCATGGAACCATGAGTCGCAAATGAAAAAAAAATCTTCTCCATACAAACTAGTAATGTTAAAATGACCAAGTTTAAGAAGTAGTTTTATTTCATTTGCAACACATGGTTCCATGGGAAAAGTTGTTCGATTTGATCAGCAGAACCTTATATTAGCCCAAAGTACATCCTTTCAAATTCACCATGTATGTTTGAGATATTTATTAAAATGTTTAACATAAATTTTCATAATCAAATATAAACATCTCAATTAATTTCTTTCATGAAAATTAATTACATCACTCTAGCAAAAATTACAATAATATTTTTGATGGTTCCTAGACATTAATTAATTAGTATCTTACTTGTAAACTAGATAAAGACATTGTGGGGTTGTTTAGGGCCTGAGTGCCATTGTTGTGCATAAAGGTGGGACACTGCAGTGGCGAGGTTATTTATGGCCCCTGCAACGAATGCTAAATGCCCGACAATCGATACAGGAGTGTTAATGTGTTTCGGTACTAAGTAGTCAAACTACCAACTATCATGGTACATTTATTTTAAATACAAAAAAATACAGCTAGAACAATTTGTAAATAATAATAATAATTACACACATATTGCTCTGGTCACAAACTAAGCTCTAGGATAACTCCTAAATACCTAAGTCAGTTGTCGTTTTATTTTTGTAACTAACTGATACTTATACCGCCTCCGTGGACTAATGATTACGCCTTTGGCTTGTATCCGAAATTGGGTTTTATTTCCACTCATGGCAAAAAAAAATTAGTACGTTTTTCTGTACAGTTTATAAAGGTCTGGGTGTTTATAAAACATTTTTTTAAAATGTTTCTGGGTAGCACTAGACACCCAGATTAGTGCTAATCAGAAACAAATATTCGTACAGAAAACGTGCTACTTCACGTGGTATTTAGGAGTGATCATTTTATTTCTTTTTCTGTAACAATTTTATAACTACAGAGACTACAATAATGTTTAGATGTCATTATGATCTCTATATTAAATATACACTTACGTCCCCGGTTCAAACCCCGGTATGTACCAATGAGTATTTTAATCTAAAAATTGATGTACAATTGTTTAACAACACCACAATAGTGCCTCGGAGAGCACGTTAAGCTGTCGGTCCCAGTTTCACTATCACTACCAACTTGTGACACTATTTATAGATGGGTTATTGAGCCTACCCAAACATCGCGACGAGCTAGCCACTTGTTCGGTGTAGACTCATACCACCGGTTACGACGAGGTGGGATTAAAAACCCCTCCGCTGGGTACTCTGAGGCCGTCTAGGCGGTCCCGGGCGCCATAAGGTACCCGTGATGATATGTATGTATACTAAATATACTGACGGTTAATGCTTCTTTCCCTGTACCCACCCATAAGCTAATCTCGCTGAACGCAATAAAATTTGCGAGCATATTGCGCGCTCACTCTCCATTATTCTTCTTATAGCAACGCGTAGTGAAGCACAACGCGCGTATAGTAGGTATGCTATTGGTAAATGTACACAAATTAAAATTAAACAAAAACATGACCCCGCTTGTAGCGAGATATTGCGATCAGTAGGTACCTATCTACTAGTTGATTATGTGGCGTGCGTTCAGGTGGGTTGCACATTTTTTTCATACCGAGACAGAAGTTAAGAGCTAGAAAGAACTTAGGATGGGCAATGAGGCAAACACGAGACTTTTCTGACCCTGGTAGTGTTGTACAACTCATATTTCCGGAGAATATTGGAGTTCAACTACATTTTATGGAATCCGAGAGAATGTACATACACCCTTATGGTAGAAAAGGTGCAGAAAATGTTCTTATAAGAAGATGTTTTTATAAGAAGACTTATGGACTACTTGTTTCTGTTGGGTATGCTCAACTTTAATTCAGTAGAAGTTCGCCGTAATAGGGCTTTAGTATTGTATATTTAGATATATTAAGGGGAAAAAGTTGCATTCCTGCTAAATTATAAAAATTGTCCCTGTTTGTACCAGATGCGGCCATACACTGTATGTAGGTGAGGGCTCGCACACATCTCTTACAAAGTGCACCAATTCCCCGCTCGATCAGTTTTCTGAATAAAATCGTGCAGAACTGATATTGATATATTTGCTTCATCTGAGACTGAGACCAAAAGAGTTGTCCTGAGGTTCTTAAAGCCATTATAATTTAAAGAATTGTATTAGTTTAATAATTCTGAAATGTAAAATTTTTCTATTTAATAAATAAATAAGTTAATAAAATTTTGGTATTTTATGTTAAGCGAAAGTAAAAAATATAAATGTCTAACATTGTTATCGTGTGTGGAAAGAATAACAGCCTAGCCAAACGCACATATTTTAAATTAATTATTTTGACTTTAACTACGTAAAAACTAAACACATTTACTTAAACCACAGTTAAATCTAAAAGGTTCGTTAATAGTATACCTACATATTTATAGTGCTTCATGAATTTTTGCTAGTTGGGTAACTATATATATCAAAACTTTTCCTTTTTTATATGCTAACGCCTGAGTTTTTTTTAATGAAAATTCCGAGCAATGCCTGTAGTTGTTACATCGAGAACCAAGAATTTCATATAAACGAGAACGTTAGCGCACGTAAAAGAAAAACTCGTGCTAGAGTTGCATATAGTTGTGTTGTGGTTTTTTATTACCTTTGCAGCTTTTTAACGTTTTCAGACCATAAAACTGTGGTGTGGAATATATATAATTAGGTATGAAGCGCAATGAAGATACTAGCGCTAGTTTATAGACGGATTTATATTTATATATTTTAGTATGGGAATAATAGACCATTACAGTAGAATATAGGAATCCGTTATATGACATGCTTATTAATATTTTCTAATGTCAGCCATGTTGAGATAATATTTTATGAATATTGTCCTATGACTGAAGTATTCCAGGTAGCATTATGACGTCAATTACGTCGAGAATGACACTAAGTTGACGTCATAAAATGATACCTGGGATGCCAACTCTGGCACTTTTGACTTACATGTCGGCTCGATATATTCGAATTAATTAAATGACATATATGATGAAAGTTTGGTATAGGAATAAAAAAATCAACCTAAACTCAAAAGTCTCAAATTAATATGAATTTTATAAAATATCTAGACAGAAATTTAAAATATAGTCATCGTTTATTAACTCTTGAATAGAATGAATTTTTATTAAATATATTCGTTTCATTCGGATATTTTTATGTTAAGTTAGTAGTTTTTTTGTTTTATCTTGCTCTCAAGTTAAACTTGAAATGCCGTATTTAAATATACGGTACTGGAAACGATGCCGTAAACCGTATAATAAAAAAAAAACATCCTTAAATTGCCGTTTATTACGGCAATTGCTGTATCAATAATAACACTGAATAATATGTTGGAAGGTCTCTACATCTTCGCTAGGTCGACCGACCGGTCTCGTTACAGATACAGATGCTAAAACCGTCAAGTGACCTGTTTCGGTTTTTATTCTATGGTTTCATCGGTTTTCAGGAGACTACTGCGTCAATTTCTTGTCGAGGTGGTCTCCTTTCAGGGTGCGGTTACGAAACAGGCGGTTGGATAATGCAAATGGTCCTATTTCGTAACTGCAGCATTTAACCGAGCGATCAATCTTGTGGAACAACAATGTATTGATCGACTCCATTCATGGATTTTGTAGGACTGCTAATCATCCGGTCACAAGCCATGCTTCAATTAAAAAGAAAAATATTTAGATATCTATAAATATAATATTTTCTAATATAAAGTCAATATAAAATAATGGATTTTATTTTTCATGACAATGAGTCGTTGAATCCAAACGATCTTCAGCCGGTGCCCGTGTATCGATGTGGAGCGGCCATAATGCTCCTAGACAGTACGTGCCAGAACTTTAAATTGTGGTTTTTCTTATTTAAATGGAGTTCTTTTGTTCAGTTTCAATTTTATTAGTTTCAGAGGACTTAGATGTAATGGCTTGGAAAACTAGATTTCTTTTTAAATGAACGAATGTGTCTTGCTGTTCTACTTTATAGATGTAATTAGGCGCATGTTCATTTTAGAAGTAATTATCTGATTGCTTTTTAAATAAACTTTTATTGTGTATATAATATATTATTTATCTGACCTTTGCTGTATTATTATTGTTATTATTAATTAATACTCAACTTTTTTTTTATAGTAAAAATGTATAAATGCTAATATTAAATTAACTAAAATGTAAAAATATGTAGGTACTATATACCTAAAATAAAAAAAATATTTTTTAATACTTTTTTTATAGTTTAGTATTTAATTTTAATTATTACGTATTTATGTTACTAAAACCGAATTAGCAGTTCGACTTATAGATCAGACTTCTCTGTATAGTATTAGTAATCGAATTGCGGGCGACTTCTTAAATAATCTGACTACTTTCCAAACTTTTTCTCGAAATCCTCTAAATCCAGGCATTTCATTAGCGCATGGAAGATCATTTCTACCCTAAACTTAATTACTGAATACTAATGCTTGTTTAAACTTAATTAGTAACACTAATGTTTCTATTCCGTTCATAAGTGAAACTGTAGTAAAAACTCGTGATTTTAAGACTGATTAAGACTGATTATTGGTGATTTGCGTGCTGGAGGACGCAGCAGAGGCAGGCCCCCCACAAGATGAACCGACGACGACCTGAAAAAGGTCGCGGGAAGCCGATGGATACAGGCAGCGCAGAACCGGTCCTTGGGGGGAGGCCTATGTCCAGCAGTGGACGTGCGAAAGGCTGGCATGATGATGATGATGTTTGTTGATTTGCTGGTTTGAAATAAATATTATTCCGTAACCTTGAATCATTGTATTCTTCCTCCATTTACTTAAAGCAACATTTCATAAAAAACTTTAAAAGTTTCATCCTAACACATCAACCCGGGTTGGCGGCGAATGTTACCGGACCTGGCCGGGTTGAAAAACATACCGGGTTGCAATCTCTACTTGGTATACTCTAGGTGCTTTTAAAGAAAGTAATACTGTGGAACGATAGAGAGTTAGGTAGAGATTGATTGTCTCTATTGATGGACTTTAAAGGTCTGCTGTATATCATCATCATCATACCAGCCTTTCACGCGTCCACTGCTGGACATAGGCCTCCTCCAAGGATCGTCACAACAACCGGTTCTGCGCCGCCTGTAGCCATCCGTCCGCGACCTTTTTCAGGTCGTCGGTCTCATCTGCTGTAGATACCATGGGGGTAATAGATAGGTGCCCTAATGCCTTATTTCCAAACATGAAATCAAAAGATCTGCTATCTTTTGTTTTCATATTTGGAAATTAAGCATTAATTAGACATATAAAACAAAACAAAAGTGAGAACAAAAATAATTAAAACCAAACAAAGCTCAGAGTGAGTACACGTATGGCGGCAATGAACATGTTTAACATTTCGTTCGATATACGTTTTAGGCCTTTGGCCACTTCTGTATATTATTCTTACTATATATACTTGGTATACTCTGGGTGTTTAAAGAAAGTGATACTGTGAAACACAATTCCGTGACCGTGTAGTTACAGCATCTTATAGTATTCGTTGGGTAGAGAGGGTAGTGAACACAGTGAAAGGGAGAGTTAAACAACTAGGTATTGGTAGATTCTATTGATGGACTTTGAATATCTGCTGTAGATACTATGAGGCAAATGGTAATGGGCAGATGCCCTAATGACTAAAATCGACTTTCTAAATACGAGAACCAAAGATGGCCGCCCGTCACATAAAATAAAACAAAACTGAGAACTAGCTCTGTGCTGAGAACAAATGATTATAACCAATTAATGCTCAAAGAGTGAGAACACAGTGACGGCCATAAATATGTTTAATGTTGACAATTTTCAACCTCCGTATATTATTCTTACTGCCATGGTACACTTAATTCTTACACATAAAATAATAAAAAAAAACAGTATTTTATTTTTAAGTTGATTATAAATACTTCCAAATCCAAAAAAACCTTGAGCTATAATAACTCGCAATGATACGCGGACTGAATACTTATTTTCCATTTCATTTGTAAAAGGAAAATTCGTGGAACTCCTTAGGGTGACGTTAAGCTGACTTTTGTTTCGTTTTAATTACGCCCCGGCGGCTACTAGCACAGCGACTAAAGTTAAAAAGTTAATTAGCTTAAATTTTAACTGCTGACTCAAAGGGGCGCAGTAAACCTCGGCTGCACTTCGAGATGAAATCTTATTAGCTAAGATATTAATATTAATTTATTCATAGCAATAATAGTGAACATTTTATAACAGATTCGCTTAAATGATAAATTGGTTTAATGTTTTTTTATTTTTTTTTATTTAGCACGGCATTTTCTTGGTAATAAGGTATACAAAATCCCTGATAAAATCAATCAATTTCGGATAAATTATGTGGTTATGAAATAGGCGACGAGATGTATTGTTTATAATCTCTAAATTATGGCGACAGTCACAATAATGAAACAAATTTCATTATGTTTCATAAATTAGACAAAAGTTAATACAGTTATTATATTAAACGTAGATAGTTAATCAAAAAATAGGAAACTATATTTATTTCATATGTATGTCCTTAAATTTGTTATACATTAAAAAAAAGCCTTTTATATATTTTTAGTTTTAATCAGTTGACCATTCTGAATCTGAAAACGGGACACTCGCGTCCCAAAGTTTTCTTCAGGGACACTGGGACAAAGTAGCGAAAAAAAGAAGAGTTCAAAATGGGACGAATGGTCACGTTATTTATAAGGCATTATGATTTAGAGTTTCGCTGCTTTATTGTCAAATTAACTACCCATTTCGTAAGCGTTACAAATTAGTAATAAAGTTATATAGATTTGGAATATTTAAAAAATATATAGGTAACCGGTTCAAACCCTGGGTTGTACTAAGGAGTTTTTAAATTAAAAAAGTACCTACATTTATTTGAAAACACCGTTATATAACCTCGGAGAGCACGTTAAGCTGTCGGTCCCAGTTTCACTAGTTAGAGAAAAACTCAGAAAGGTTCTATTCTACTTTATCGGTTACGATGAAGTAGAATAGAAGCTTGGTGTTAAAGTGGTCTAGGCGGTCTCAGACACCCATCAATTTACATATTTTTTATTCGAGGTGCAGAAAGAGTACACTAATCAGTTTTTGATTTTATAAAAATTGGATGGCTTATAAATATAATTTTAAATGTGGGTATATTATCATAATTATAATAAAAATACATTACTATAGATATAAATATATCCCTACATATAAAAACGCTTAAAAATATTATAAATAACACAAAATTATTATAAATAACACAAAAATATTATAAATAAAGAATCCTAACAATATATACTTAACCTAAAAATAATACCTACTAATAATGTGGGTTGTTTTATTAATAAAAAGGAAGAAGGCTTTCGAGATTCAAGCAAAGATTTTTTTCTTATTATTGCCCTATATATAAGATAGAGTACCTATGTAAGTATATTATATATTAGAATGGCTATGCCCCACGGTTACACCTGCCGTTTAATTTAAAAGAAAGATGGATAGCGATTTGGAGGAAATTTTTAATTTATAGGTAGGTTTTATTTTGTAGTTAAATTTTATTTTTAATTTAGTTTTTTTAAGTATTATGTTTTTTTTTGAATAAAACTGACACATGATTGCAAAGATAGATTATTTGTTTTCGCTTTGCATTCTTTCTCTTACCTTCCTCAAGAATTTGGCTATTAAAAACAAAAATAAATTTTCAAATCCTACTACTAGTTCCAGAGATTATCGCGTTCAAACAAAAAAACTTCTGCTATATAACATTGGTTTAGATAAGTATTTTTAAAACACTGCACTCAATACGAACATTTTATGTCCCAGAATAGAAGATCGTATTTTAGTGAAACGAAACGTATTCCAGGGTAAGGGGCATGTATCAAGAGAATGGTACGCACAAAGCGTCTATAAAATTTATTGTCACTTGGCAACATCTGGAGTTGCCCCCTCCCTCCGAAGACGAGCGCAAGCTGTTTTACACCACTATGCCATCCACTCAATATTCAGGGAATAAAATTGTCATTCTAAAGAAAAGCATTATTTTTATTGATACCTAAAAAATAATGTGTGGCAGGGCTTGGAGTATTAAACAAAGAACGGGGCGCGTAAGGGTATCGAATTTTATTGTTGTAAGTGGCCGTGCCATATCAACTACGGAATACAACATAACATATGGATTTGTTGTGTTTATATTTTTTTAATAAAGTATATATATATATTTTTTAAATTGTTACTATCGCGGGTATCTCACCCCGCCGTAACCTACAGTATTCTGAGTCTACACCGAACAAGAGGTCAGTTAGTCGGAGGTGCATTAATACCTTCTTAGTTTGTGACCTAAAATTGTGGAAACTGTGTTGCAAATGTAGCAACAAACAACAATTTATATATATTTATAAATGCGAAAGTTACTTGTTTTATTATTAGTTAGTTTGTTAAGTATTCACGCCTAAACCGCTGAACCGATTTAGATTAAATTTGGGAGACAGTTTTAGACCCTGGATAGAGCTAAGCAGCAGGTAATAGGGTGTTTGTGTTTTAAAAGTCTTTTAGGAAAAGTTTTTAAATATACCAGATAGAGAAAAGTGTTCTTTGAAGAAAAGTTGGGTATATTAAAATGACAAAATACTGCTTTTTTTTTCGAATTGATATTTACCTCTATAGGAACATATTATTTTGGTTCAAAAGTTGACATGACAGTGTCAACTTTTGGCTCGTACTGTTATTTCTTCTGTGCTAAAACTAAAATTACTTCAGTACCTATATATATGAATTTTATTCTATTAAAAATTTGGGTCAAGTGCGAAATCTGTTCGCGCACTTAGGGTTCCGTATAACGAAAGAATACGGAATACGTATAAAAAGGGAAGAATAGGTAATTTCTTTTTATTGGAACAAGACACAAAGTCCATGAATGCGGTCAATCAATAATTGTTCTTAAATAATATTTATCGCTCCCACTATGCCGGCTAAATGATATGATTACGAAATGGGCCTTCGATTTCGAAATCACATCATTTAGCCGGACAATGACAATATGGAAAAGTCTTATTACAGAAATAATTTTGTCTTAGCAACCATTTTAGATAGAATCTAGAAGTAAAGCTACACATTTTTATTTTACTTATAAAAGCGAGCGATAGCGCGGGCAAAACCTAGTTTTAAAATAACAAAACGTTTTTTTTTTAAATAAGCACGATAAATAAATTATCATGCACCTATTTATGCTTAACATTAAAATTACTCCAACACATATTGTGCTTGTATCAAGCAAATAAAATCCCCTATAAGTCAATGAACCCACAGACTAAACTTGGTTTTATTATAATTCATTAATTAAATTTTATAAATCTCAAGCCTACTAAACTAAATTTAAATTATATTATTATAATTATTATCCTACTACTTTAAGATATTTTCATTGTAATACCTATATTTGTTTTGTAATTAATTCAGTACAACAAAGTTTTTATAGATTGTCTTTTATAGCAGCAATAAGGAGATTTTGATGTTTATACTCCCGAATTAAACAGTGGGGAATATATTACTGCATCGAGTCATAAAATGGCGATAAAAGCGGTTTAAAGATGCTTCTATTGTAATAAATAATGATGTAAGTAGATGGCCGTACAATTTTACGTTGATTTATTTTACCTCACGACCGCGCACTTTATGAAGAGGTAATCAGAATAGGTAAACATGTAGTTGGTAAATATTAGTATAAAAACAAAAAAAAAAAAAAATAGAGAAAAATAATTGTTTCTTTTTCTGTATTTTTTATTATTTTTAGTTTCTGCTAAACTAAAGGTATTTTTTTATATGAACACGACATGTTACTTCGTATTTAACTGGTAGTAAACAGACTTACAAAGCCCATGAATAGAGTCGATCTATTGATTGTTGTTTAACAGCATGATCGCTCTTACTATGCCGGCAAAATTATTTAGTTATGAAACAGGCAGTGATAGAGAATTAGCATTGAGCTAATATTATTTTCTAATTCAGCGGTGATGCAAATATGCTTTTAAAATTGATACCTAGAGTAAATCATTCATCATCATCATCACCAATACCAACTGTCATCTTTCATATAAAAATAGAAGATTTGATTGCTTCTAGGAGATTTGTCATCTTTTGCTGAGATTTTGTGATTTCTTCTTTATTTTAATTACCATGTCTAAAAGCTATTTATATATCAAGCGAGAAATATCCTTATTTGCCTTTAGATTTTGGTACCAGAATTTGTTTATTTCTCTATTTGTAGTTTTTGGAAAGTGTATTACATCTATCTATTTTGTAGTGATATAAAATAGATAGTTTGTCTATTGTCTATACGGGCGTTTATATAAAAGTTATTTACAACTGCATCGGAACATATTTTACACGTCACGGGACCAATCTGTATGGCTTCGTAACCATAGACAAGGCTTAATGGGCCCAATCGAGGCCGATCCAACCGCATAACATCGAACAAAATCAGGACCGCTATTCTGTAATTTGTAACGTTTGTACAGGGGCCAATACTGTATAGTATTACACAATTAATATCATAATTTGATGTGTAGAAATCTATATTCGTAACTATTATAGAGCACAGATGATTACGAGTGATGATATTTCGTGGTGGCCGAGTTGGTTAGACCTTAGACTTATAAACACTTAGGTCCCTGGTTCAAACCCCGGTATGTACCAATGAATTTTAATTCTAAAAATGTATGTATATTTGTTTAACAACACCACTATAGTGCCTCGGAGAGCACGTTAAGCTGTCGGTCCCAGTTTCATTATCATCATCATCATCATACCAGCCTTGTACGCGTCCACTGCTAGACATGGGCCTCCCCCAGTTTCATTATACCAACTTGTGAAACTGTTTATAAATGAGTTATTGAGTCTATCCAAACATCGCGACGAGCTATCCACTTGTTCGGTGTAGACTCATACCATCGGCTACGACGAGGTGGGATTAAAAACTTCTTCGCTGGGTACCCTGAGGCCGTCTAGGCGGTCTCGGGCGCCGTAAGGCACCCGTTATTATATATTTATATATATTATTACGAATATTATAAATGAATGAATGAAAAATTTAAATTGCAGAAAAGCTTAATACTATTGTACACAGGCGAGCTTAAAGCCTTAGGCATTATCTACCAGCTAACCTTTGGGAGATTGACCAATAACAGACACAGCACTTATTAATGCAAACATATAATATTTAATACGAGGATATATAAATACATCATTACTAATGGTATATTGTTAATTTTATAAGTTATTATTATTATTACATATTATATTTATGCATTTTTTTATAAATTCCTTTATAGGATAATCTTATATTATTTTTTTTAAGATAAAAATGCAATGAAAAAATTCCTGGTGGCGGGACTCGAACCCACGAACCTCGCTATCGGGCAAGGCGCTCAACCGCTGAGCCAACCAGGTTCCAGTCAGCCCTCACGAATTTTGTCATTGCTTGTTATCTACTTATACACAGTCGCCCTCTATTAGCTTTCTTCTAATAACTCTTATACGAGTGAAGTTAGAAGTCCTAGTTTCTAAATACTAGATGGCAGAGGAGTCTGTTTTTTGTTTTTACTTTTTTCAATATTTTATATTTATGTATTTTTTTATAAATTCCTTTATAGGATAATCTTTTAAGGTTCGTGGGTTCGAGTCCCGCCACCAGGAATTTTTTCATTGAATGAATGAATGAATATTTATTAAATGCAATTAACTTAGCCTAGGTACATTTAATTATATATCTCAACACAATAAGGCATGATAATGCCAAGCAAGAAATACTGAAATAAAACATAATAATAGTACATAATCAATGCAAAATTGTATTTTTATCTTTAAAAAATTAATATAAGATAATATAATATACGGCGTCTACGAAATAGCTAAAGATATGAAACGGCTAAAGATTTGTTGTGTCTTTTAATTTTATTGTATGTTTAATATTGTAATGTGCAATCAATTAAATTAAATATAGCTGTCTAAATGCCGTCACCTTTAATCGCAAATTTATTTTCTTATTTAATAATATATACGACCTATAAACTGGATACGTTAGACTGCCGGTTCAATTTGTAAAGTATTAATTTAACATCTTGTATAACCCTTAGGGGTAAATGTAGGCAATCATAATTCTTAATCTACAAAAACTGGGAGTACTAGGGACCATTTTAACTAACCAAATCAAGCAATGTGATAATTTGTCCATTCCATTATATTTTACATTTTAATTCCATGTTTTATTTTTTACTAAAATATATTATATATACTAGTACCTAATATTTTATTTTATAACTAAATTGAATATATTAAATTATGATTATAATAATTTATAGGTGAATGTAGAGAATAATTTCACGTAAACATTGATAGTGCTATATCTGTATAATATAAATTCGTGTTTCTTAATTATTAATTTTTAGTCTTATGCTCAATTTAAATAAAATAAAAAGTATATTTTAAATATGAACACTTTTAGTATTTCAATGATTAATATTATATTACGACCGACTCCGAGACAGTGGTTGCGCCTTTAGCGTTATATCCGAAGACCGTGGGTTCGATTCCCACCCATGACAAAAAAAATACTAGTACGTTTTTCTGTACAGTTTGTCATGGTCTGGGTGTTTATGAAAATAATATGTATGACATTGTTGTTTCTGGTACAAATATAATATAAGCCTAGAGCTTAGATTGTGACCAGAGCAATATGTGTAAATTATCCTGCATATTATTACTTATTATTATTTTTATATTATACATAAGAGATATTTTAAATAAGCACTATTATTATTTGCGGTATTTGCGGTGGAAACATTGGGTCCGTGGTCATCGGATACTAAAAATTTGATAAAAAACATAGGTTCTAAATTGATTCATGTCTCGAGTGACCCGAGAGCGGCGGCATTTTTTTCTCAAAAAGTAAGCTTAACTATACAGAGGGGAAATGCCGCCAGTGTCCTGGGCACTATGCCGCACGGCACAAATTTAGATTCTATTTTCATTTTATAGGGTTTTTTTATATAGGTTTAATAGGCGATTTTATTTTGTTATGTTACAGTTTTAGTTTATATTTTCTTTGTAAGTTGTTTTCAAAGATTTAATTAATTAATTAATTTAGTTATTAAAAAAAAAAAATAAGCACTTAAATATCAACACACAGTAGGTAAGTTGCATACGAGATCATTTTTCATCATTAAACTCCATAATAATTTGGTGCCATCAAAGAGCTGCATACGGACTGAAGCGACATAATCTCAATAAAATAGTGATAATGCGAATCGATGGCTGAACTCGGGACACGTGTAAATCCGGGCTAATTCTCCGCCGTCGGCCGGCTTAATCCGGATAAATTGGAGACAGCCCGTCGTTACGCCTACTGATCGGAGTCTTACAACCTGAGGCCTTTTATATACATACTTTTATTTATAAGTATATAAAAACATTTGCACTCTTATACGTAAAAAAATATTATATATAATATTTTAGTTAAAATGTTTTAACCAATGAAAATGATCTTTAACAGGAAATAAATAAAACACAATTTTAATTAAACGATCAATAATGTTTTTAACAATATGAGGGTTAAAGTTCATATATATTATTATGTATTAAAGACAGTGTAAAATATAATATTTGGTCTTGATTTATTGGCAGCTTAATAGGAGAAAAAATATTTTGATACATAAAATAACATTAATAATTTTCTTCATTTAATAAAAACAGTTTCTCTCTCTACCACAAGTTTTAGGAAACATTTATTACTATAGTCGCTATTAACTATAGATAGGAATCAACCAATAAGAAAGGTTTATTTGAAAATAAAAGCGATCCTATTTGTTGATCCCTACCTATAGTTACTAGCGACTATATTAGAAACTGTTTGCAAATACTTGTGGTAGAGATACAGTACTTGTCAGCACTCGCTAGGGCAAACACGTATTTACTCTGAATTTATAAAGTTTGAGCTTTATAAATAACTTAAATACATAATGAAAAACTGCGGACAGTACAGCGAACTATTGACAAACGGGGTACAGTGCCCTATAGTATGCAGTGGTAAATTAAATTTCCATTGTGCGGAGATCAATGAGAATGCCTACAGGAAACTGCATAGAGCATGTAAATCTTTCTACAACAGTCACTTCTGCAGGGTGATTACTAAGGAAGCTCGCACGCCGACCGTTCGTCTCAAATTTAAGAGCTAGGCTCTTGTCGATGGAGGAATCGCTACTCCTACCTCTTCTCAATTAACGTCTTGACCTCCCTGTACGAAATGACACTTATTTTCTTTTTTTCTTGATCTATGTACCTTCTTTTCAACCTTCCTTTTCCCCTTTTTCCTTCAATCTTTCTTTCTATTATTGTTTTTAGATAAACGTCATTCCGTATCAAGTGACGAAACATCTTCCCCCTCCTGTTTTCTATTACTTGCAATAATGTTTTTCTTTCGTTCACCATTGTTAACACTTCTTTATTCGACTTACCCCGACCGTTATGACGCAGTTTTTTTTAAAGCCGCCAGACTTCATCTATGCCATAATGACGTCAAAACGATTTACGTGCGAGAAAAACTTAGCGCGCGTAATCACACTGCTGGACCGATAACTGACACCACTTTTACTAAAGCCTCAACACATTGACAATTTAGAAATGACTAGAGGATGCCATCACCGCTGATAATAATACACGAAATCAATGGTCAAACAATTTTTTAAATGATTTGGGACTTTTTAAGCGTACCAAAGATTATTCTATTATGATAATACACGAAATTAAAATAATATGAAACAAATGACAATAAATATTATTTTTATTTCGTGCAAAATTTCCTACTTTTGTTAGTAAATCATAATTTAATATTGTTGATGTTGAACTTTCTTTGGCTAAATGTTCTGCATTCTCTTAGAATAATAGACTGAAAATCTGAGTCGGATAAATTAAAATTCTATTAATTAATTAATTTAACTTCTCTAATCAAACAACCTAAAACTAGTTGCCCATGACTACACATAAAACGTCACCCTACCCTATCTCTCTCTACATCACTCGCCCTTATTCACCTTTGACACGTGCCAAAGATACGCGGAAAGGTATAAATACTTCGGAGGTGTTTTCTAAATGTTTGGATTGAAGATTCGAAAGTAAATCCGAAGAAAAATCGCTGCTGTGAGATGGCGTGCCACTCTCATCTCGGCTTACTCGGATAATGTAGATTGATTCGGCTCAGCGCGCTGACGCACAAATTCGATTTGCGGTTGGGTTTGTGTGTCTATTGCTTTATTTTTATTCTTTATATTAACGTTTTACTTATAACAAAATTTTGTAAGGGTATTTTAGTGCTTACCTGGTATAATGCAGAGTCCGAATCTCAGTCCATAGTATGCTGCTACACCAATACAAATACAAATTCAGTTTAAAACTGAATTTGTATTGGTTTAAAAGTAAATCGGTAGTAGGTATTCTTATAATTTTTAAAGAGTTTAGGTAAATATTTTATGTAAACTATAATAGTAATAATATTAAAAAAACCTATTAGGTGGGAGAAGGTCGCTATAAATTCGCTAGGCGACCGAGGGTACACCGCCGCCCATACAAATTTAAAAACCGTCAAATTACCTAGCCAAGTTTTGATTTTAATCGTGGGAAGACTAAGTAGTCTTATTCGGTCACGGGTGCCTTTATGGCTAGCGTTCAGTAGTCTTCCGACGATTAATAATAATGCCGTCATCGAAGTCCTTTCAGGTTGAAGTTACAAAACGGGCGGTCGATTTGACAATATAGAAAGAAATAAAAATACACTCATAATGCAAATTCGTCTTTGTCGCCGCCATTTCGTAACCGAGTGTTGTTAAAAACCAATGTTTTGATCGACCCCATTCTTGGACTTTGTAGGTTTGCTTACCATCAGGTAGATACAGGTCACAAGCCGTGCTCCAATAATATACAATAAATCAAAAAGAATAAATACTCCATATTACTTTTTTATATTATTTACGAGTATTCGTATATTTAATTTTACTAATTTTAAGTCTCAATGCGAACGCATCTTGGGAGCTCGCCACTTGTTCGATGTATATTTAGTATTAATATCGGTGACAATGGCATGTTAATATAACCCTTCGCTGGGTATCCTAAGGCATCTCGGTAGTCTTGGACATTTAATAATAAGTATTATATAATCTATGATATATCAATAGATCTTATTTTTTGTCCTATTGCACCACAGATTCCTTGGTGTTTTTTAATCAATTTATTGCACTAGAAATCTTATGTAGATAGAAAACGACTATAAAATAAAACCAATCATTTGAATGTTGAACATTTTATTGAAAATTAATAAGAACATAAAGTAAACTTTATTATAAATATAATATTAATACATTCTCAATACATTATAACAAAACATTTTGTAATCATTAAGCAATAACTAATAAGTTCTTAACATTCTTATCATGCAATTATTGCAATAAACATTATTTTATAAATATAATACAAAATGTACAAAACTTTTAGAAACAAGAACAATTGCTAAGATATCAAAAGTTAAAGCTATACCAATATATGGCTAAAAAACTAAGATTTAGATAAAGATAAAGTCAGGGTTTATTTTTTTATTTTATACATTTCATTACAATTGAGTTCGTACAATCTATAAGAAGATATTATTATCGATATGGCATTCAAAATAGAGGAAGACAGGGAAGACTTCAGGTTTTTAAACTATTTATTAATATGTGCCTGATCACAATATGATCAGAAGAACAAGAATCACACTACGTTTAAAATATATTTCTTCTCATTACAAACATTTTAAAGATATTTGGTTTGCAAGTAGGACATACAAATTTCATCACAATAGTTATAAAGTTATTAACTATACATCTGTAAACACTTATATTACGTTACTATACATATAATATTCAAAGCGCCTCGATAGTGTCCAGATTTTTAGAAAAATATTGTGGCCTATCGATTTAGTGCAAAAGCGATTATTACATCTAGTTAGAAATACGGTACATCTAGAGTACAAAAGCAGTCTCCAGATTAAATTCGGTAATGTAGCTAAGTTTGAAAAATTTAGAATTCATATTCATACACCTAATTTTACACTAAAAATCACTTATTTCAGGATCTGTGTCAGCGTACTTACATGCGAAGGGGTTTCTAAGCCATGAGCAAAAGGAACGATCGTTGTGTTGTTTATATTTGGCTGTTGTAAGCTTCTTGGCATGTCCACGGGCGGTTGCTGCTTTTCTCGTCGGATAAGAATCTAAAGATGAAGCATCCGAGTCTCTTGGTACAGAATCATACCCCGATTCAGCTCGCCGTGAAGTGCCAGCCGGACTGTGCTTTCCAGTTCTAGGTGTAGATTCGTGACCACTGTCATATCCATCGGGTTTGCTATTAGCAATAACGCGGGCTATGGTATTTTTTTCACTCTTTTCACTTTTTTCTGGACGTGGTTCTTTAGTTATTGGTGCACTTACTTCTAAATGTAAACTTCCTTTTAACTCATGAAATGTTGTATGTGCTCCACTTCCTGGTAATCTCTTTTCTTCACGTAAATTAGGATCAGATGCACCATCTGGATGCCTCAAAGAGGCTATTCGAGCATCTGTAATATCGTTACTATTAAACCTCTCAAATGGGCCAAAATTATCTACTTCGGTATCAATTAAATTTTTATAAGAATCACAATGTTCTACAGCACTTCCAGGGCGAGATATATTTCGTTTACAACTATTACAAATTTTATCACTTGGTTTATATGCTGGTTCACTATATACAGAGCCATCACCATGAAATTCTTCAGTATCTCGTACGTTGGACATTGAAATTGATTGAATTTGAGGAATAGTAAAATTATCGCTAGTATCAGTATAACCGCGAGACATATATAATTCACGTAAACCCATTAGGTCGATCAATCTTGATTGAGATGGATTTTGAGTGTTTATATCATGGAAGTTGTTTTTCATGGCATAATTATCTGTATAACCATCTAAAGTCCTTCGTAAATATGCTTCATTACGAATTTGTCTTTCCATTTCACTATACAAGGACATAGTATCAGTGAAAGTTGAGGCTACAGTTAAGTTTTCTTGACTAAGTATCCTTAGAGGATGATCATCGCTATCTTCTTGGCCAGGTAACATATTTCCGTAACCCATGCAAAAAGCTATATCTTCTTCTGTTACTTGAAGACAACTATCTTGCATAGGTACTAGTTCTAAATGTTCTTCTATTTCGATTATTTCTAAAATTTCATCTTCCTCGTCAGCTGGCCCTTTGCTCATACCATTTGAATCTATACCTCTACTATGTGTGGAAAGTAAGTCATCATTCATACGCAGTCTTTCTTTAAACTTATTATCTAAACTTTCCATTGACACTTCTCTACTGCTAAGCGGTTGAATAAGAGGAAGTGCCGGTGGGATTTCCGCTAATTCTTCACTATCATCGTCCTCATCTATTTCATTTTTTAGCGTATTCCTAGTGCAGTCTTTATTAGATCTTTTTAAATTTTCTTGTTCTAATAAGTTAACATTTTCTTCCTCTATTATCATATTTTTCGTGCTTGATTTTAAACCTGTTCTTATAGTAGACTCTTCTACATGAACTCGTTTTACTGGTTCCTTAAACGTTGCATCTTTATCGTTGTCTTCATTTTTTTTAACTGGCGTATCTTTTTGATTTGGAGTTATTTTATGTGTCGGCGAATTATGTTTTGATTTTGAAAATTGTACAGTTTGATTTTCTACCCATTTTCTAATCATATTCTTTTTATGACTGTCCATGTAACCATAACCCGGTGTTTCGTTACCTTGAGCATTTAAAATTCCCAATTGTAGTGGTACACTATTTGAAGCGTTCGTTATTGCATCCAGAGAGGGCAATGGTTTACTTTCTTGCATTGGCCCGTCAATCCAAGTTTCACGTTTATGCCCTTGTGTTTCTTTAATAATGTGCCTTACTTCAACCAATTTAGATTTTGATATTCTAGGTCCATCAATCCATTGTTCATCGCTCGTAGAAACATTTGTTATATTTTGGTAAAGTTGTGGTTTGTTTTTACTGTCTTCAATATGTGGTTTAATATAATTCTTTTTTGTAGGTGTTGTTTTAATAGAAGGGTTATGGACAGGTGATGATTTAATTGGGCTGCTAATGGAATGTAATAAATTACTTTTCATTGGTGATGATTTTGGTGAAGAGTACAATTTATGAACAGGACTTTTTTCTTCTATGACTTTTGAAAGAGATGATTTATGTTTTTGATCTGCTAATGAGCCTCTTAAGGCTTTACTTATTACACCACGGTGGTCGCCAGAATTCATGCTTGGTATATAAACAGGCGGATGTTCACCATCCGTGGCATCATCTAATGGCCCTACATATATAACTGTATCAGCTGATAAATCACTACTAGATGGATCAGGTTCACTGCTACTAGGTTTAGCTGCATCTTCACCAGAACTACCACCTGATCCAGCATTGTTATTTGAAGGGAATTTAATTTTTCTTCTACGTAATCTGTGTATTCTTGAGGCTAGCTGTAACGTTGTTAAAGTGTCTGAATAATTTTGTTCTTTTGGAGATACGTGAATAATCATGGCTGTATGACAAGTAAGTGACCCTAAGCATTCTTTTAATACATGGGTTAAATTGTGATCTCGAAAGGGTAAGTGTCTTTGACCATTAAAAATTGCTAATAAAATATTTCCTAATCCTGAAAGAGGAATTGCACCCGTCGCTTTGCCCCTTTCGGAATTTCCGAGATCAATCAGGTGGAGTCTACTTCGGCCTCCTGCTACTGTAACAATAGGATAGAGAAGTTTAGTTATACAGAATTTGGCATAGTTAGTGGGCCATATAATAATAAAAAGTACCAGCACAAATTGGTATAGTCAAACTGGGATCGACAGTTTAACGTGCTCTCCGAGTCACTATAGTGGTGTAGTAGAACATTTTCTTTTGAATTAAAAAAAACTCATTGCTACACACCAGGGTTTGAACTCGTGACCTCAAAACTATCTAGTGTTTTAAGTCTACGGTTTAACCAACTTCACTACCGTATAAAATTTTATAATGTATAAAGTCTAAGATAAATAATATTATCCATACTAATATAATACTAGAGAAAAGATTTGAATGTTTGTTTGTTCTGATTCTAAATATCTAAACTAAGCTGACTGAAAAATATGTTTTACTAATAGAGAGCTCTATTATCAGATAATAAAATAGGCAAATAATTTTAATTACCTGCTCCTTTTCCCCCAACACTGTATTGATAGACGTGTAAAGTATATAACAAATGACTGTCTTTAGTCTCATCCCGAGCTCCACGAGTAGCCAGCGCTGCATCCAAGTAAAATGCCGCTTTCTCAGCACTATGAACGCGAAGTTCTGATTGGTTTTGAAGATGTGTACCAAACAAAGGGTCATCTCTAAGATACACACCCGGAGACTGTTCGGAATCTGTTGAAAAATACATTGAGAATTTACTAGTTGTTTATGTTTAGTATAATGTCTCCAGTCGGCAGTGCTGCATACAAACGTAATTCTTATATTTTTAATCTTATTACTGCCAAAATACAAAAAACTGTTCTGTATCGAATATTTTTAACACAATTATATTTTTTCAAATCATTATATTCTAAAAGTTATAATTTGATTAATGCAAAGTTTTCTAAAAAGATATAGTGTCAAACAAAAAGGTATTTTATTTTTAATTTGTTAATAATTGGATTAAGGATACTGCAATCGCAACCGCGAAGTCTATATTATTTACAAAAATGAGCTCTTGCACTTCCAATAATACTCGACTACTGTTTGTCTCAGAATTAAAATAATATTTTTGTGGGTCATTGTATTAATTAATCTTTCTACGTTGGTTGTTTTTTTTTTTAATGAGAACAAAAAAAAACTTAATCGATAAATATTTATTACCCACAATAGACAGAAGATTATTACTTACCAACATAATAATAATAATTGAACTTTGAGCAACAGCCAAGTTAGTAACATTGGAAGTACATTTGCATGGGCGTGAAGTCGCCTACAGAGCTCTGAGAAGTACGTTTAAATGGCAGCACAACCTTAAAATTCCTTTACCAATATTGCATTGTAACTTACCATTATGGTAAGGTGCCAAAAGATCTCGAATTTGATTGGTATTAGTACAAAGTTCTACAGCTGACACTCGTACAGAAAATCTGGTTCCACATTTATGTCGTTGTTCTGCTATTCCTTTAAATAACCACGTGATGGCACATGGTATTGCACCTAAGGAGGCAGTGCAATCAGGTTTTCCTAACATAGTATACGATTTACCTAAAACAAAGATTATTAAATTAATAACAAAAGAAAAAACATTTAATTATATTGCTAACAAAAATGCCAGTTGAGCAAAAAGCTAATTAACACCTCATTCGTATTTATCTGAGTTTTAATTAAGTGTTCATTCCAGCATTTCTCATTTGGATGCAAATTCGTGGCGACTCGTTTCTATTGAAAACTTTGAGAATTTATCCAGCTGTTCAACCTGGGGGCACGTAGGTATATGCCGACTCATATTTACTTACTTACGTACTTTTAATTGAATGTTATTTTTGGGTCTTATCAGACGATGTCCCCTCCATTATTATCTTTGGTTAAGTTTTTTTCACGTTCATGCAAAAAGAAAGTGTTTTATATATAACATACAGAAACTATTAAACGAACTGTCAACTGTAATTACTAGTGATCGGAAATTCGGAAGAAAAAATGCCTTTCTGATTATTTTTTATACCTTCATATAAAAAATACCAGATTCCCGGGATTCTTTATATGAAAATATTCAGAAAAGCAAAATTGCACCCGACATTCCGATCATTAGTAATTAATAATACCTATGTTCATAAATAAATAATATGATTTGATTTGAAAACGGATAACTTACCTAACCCGGCATGTCCGAAACAGAACAAACAGCCGTCAGTTCCATTGATGACTGCATGAATGACATCCGTTAACGCACAAGAACTTATATCAGTCTGTAACAAAGAAATAACAATAGTATAGTATCAAATCTGTCTGTAACAAAAAAATAATAATAGTATAGTAACACACCAGTCTATAACAAAGAAATAACAATAGTATAGTAACAAATCAGCCTGTAACAAAGAAATAACAATAGTATAGTAACAATAATATTTAGAGTATTTCCACATATTATCATACCCACAAACTAATATGTACTATGTGTACCAGAAACCACGAAACTAATATATATTATAATTTATAAACACCCAGCATGGTCTGGGTGTATATTTTCTATAAATACGTACTAATATTATTTCACATGAATGGAAATCGATCGATTTCTGTATACAACGCCAACAATATACATGACCGTATTTTTATTAGAAAAAAATATGAACTTGTATATCGTTGGCGTTGGTTAGACATTACTTATTAAGACTACAGTTTTTAGGTCCCCGGTTCATAACCCCGGTGTGTACAAATGAAGTTTTAATAAAAAATAAAGAAAATTTGTTAGAAAACACCACTATAGTGCATCGGAAAGGACGTTAAGCTGTCGGTCCCAGTTTCACTATACCAACTTTTGAAACTATCTATTGATGGGTTATTGAGTCTAACCATTACAACGAGCTAGTCACTTGTTCGACTTTGGCTACGACGGGGTGGGACTAAAACCCCTCCGCTGGGTACTCTGAGACCGTCTAGACGGCCGGTAAGGCACCCGTGATGATATATATATATATATTTATTTAAACGTATATCTCTGATAAGATTAATAATTAAAATAAACTTTAAATCTACACCACAGAAATTTTCAATTTGAAAAGCTTTTAATCTACAGTAAAGGAGGTTTTAATAAATAGTGATTTATGGATTCTAAAACCTTATATGGAGGTTAAAGTTAGGCCAAAGGTGGGTGCTTGTATAATGCTTTGAATAATTTAGGTAAATCTTCCACTTACATCTTGTTTACGTTGCAAAGCCCGCACTAAGCTTTCGTGTTTCTTTCTGTGGCGAAATAGGGCGGTGGGATAGAACCCAGATAATTAAAAGGGCTTAAGGTGTGCCCACCCCGGGATTAGGCTACGGTGGGAATTCGTTTACGTTGAGAGGGAAATATTGAAATTGTTTTCAATGAAAATTTTAATGATGGAGTTCGTGTTACTAATTGAGATCGACGATTTTAAGATTGTATTAATTGAATAACTCTGATTGTAAATTTAAGGTGGAGATGATTAAAGGGTTTTAGTTGTTTCATTATTAATGCTCAAGGGATCATGGATTCGTTAAGGTCTTTTAATAATTGATAGAGACTACTACATCGATTTCTTGTCGAGGTGGAACTCTCCTTTCATGGTGCAGTTACGAAAATAAGATAAAATAGACTCCTAATGAAAATACGTCTTTGTCGCCGCCATTTTGTAACCGGATAATATAGCCGGCAAAGTGGGAGCGATTAATCAATATTGTTAAACAACAGTGTATTGATCGACTCCATTGATGGACTTTGTAGGTCTGCTTACCACCAGGTAGATACAAAGTCACATGCCGTGCTCCAATAAAATGAAAAAATACACCTATTTATCTATATTGCTGAACCTAATGAATTATGTTAAAATTAAGCCACCGCCCATTCAAATGCAAAAACCGTCAAGTGGCATAGTATCTTTCGTTTTCTGTCTATGGGTTCTCCGGTTTTACTCTCCTTTCAAGATGCGCTTAAAAAAACGGGACGTTGATTTCATAATCACATATAGAGACTTGCAAAGGAAATTCATCTTTTATGCCTCGCATCATTTAGCCGACATAGTAAAAGCGATCATAGACTTTAGGTGGGTGTACTTACTTACTATCAAGTAGATGTCATGCAATTATAAAATTAAAATAAAACTTTTTACAAAGAGGCATTTTAACTTATTGATTTATATTTAAAATATATGAATATAAAATATAATATGTATTATATCGTTCCTTCTGGCACAAGCCTAGAGCTTAGTTTGTGACCAGAGCAATATGTGTAAATTGTCCTACATATTATTATGATATATTATATCTTATTCATAAAACACTTAATTATGTTTGCCATTTTTTAAATGTCCTATACAATGTTTCTTTAAGGGCTCTGTAGTCGACTTGACGCCCATAATAATAATAATAATAATAGTAATAATAATAATAATTATTATTCTAAAATACTGTATCGTACTAAATATTATATCGTATACTCATAATAGTAAGATGTAGTCCAGATGTTAGCTCAATTTGTGTACCTTAAGCCTTTTACAACAATGTAATGGCTACATCTTGTCGTGAGTATCATATTTAAATAAATAAATAAATAATAATAATAATAATAATATGGACAAATTACACATATTGCTCTGGTCACAAACTAAGCTCTAGACTTGTACTATGTGTACCAGAAGCAACGATATAATACATATTATATTTTATAAACACCCAGACCATGACTGTACAGAAAAACGTACTAATATTTTTTTGCCAT
This sequence comes from Monopis laevigella, assembly GCA_947458855.1. Taxonomy (NCBI): domain Eukaryota; kingdom Metazoa; phylum Arthropoda; class Insecta; order Lepidoptera; family Tineidae; genus Monopis; species Monopis laevigella. The sequence goes on from OX381587.1 coordinate 16,930,995, forward strand.
GGGTGGGAATCGAACCCACGACCCCCGGATACAACGCCAAAGGCGCAACTACTAGTCTACGGAGGCTGTCAACAAACGTACCATTTGCCCATACAAACGTACTCCAATATTACAACTCGGCTGTTAGTCGAAATTCAATTATTATTTTTATGTTGGTAATTATACGCAAAAATCTTTCTGTTACGGGCATTTTTTTTTTTGCATTATAATAAAAAAATACCCGACACAAAAAGATTAATAAAATAATAATGACCTACAAAAATATTATTTCAATTCTGCGACAAACAGTAATCGAGTATTATTGAAAGTGCGAAAGCTCATTTTGTATGGAGAACGCAGACTTCGCGATTACGAATGCAGTGTCCTTAAAGCCAAACATTCTACCTCAATAATATTATTCCCAAAATAGTAACTTAATTCCTTTTGGCACATAGTAGTCAGGAGGCTGTCAAGTCCCTATCAGTCGTCAGAAGTGTAACGGTGCGAATTAATCTCGGCTTACAAACGTCAAGCTCTGTCCACTCGATGGTCCGTAATAACCGAACTTGCCTCCTCTATACATCAAAGTTAACTCCATTGTAGTATTAGAAGTAAGCTTGTTAAACAGCAATAAAGGTACCTTATGCAAGTTCATTATATATGTTATTGCAGGTGCAGTGTATAATGTACCCTCTCAGAGCTCTGCATAAAGAGGATTAAAGCGAATTGATAGCATTGCCGCAGAGCATAGGTACCTTATATGTTCAGTTTATGTTCAATGAAAACTTATCACTTGTGGGGTTTGTTAGGTGTTAGTTAGGGCTGTTTATTCTAAAGATTAATGAGTTTTGAGGGATTTGAACACTTTGCATCTTTGCATCGGGGTGTTATATTTTTTTTTCTTCTCAAAAACCTTTCAGATTTTTTTTTTTAAATTTTTCAGTCATTTATTATTTTTTTGTAATATTATTAATTATCAGTTATTTTATTATTTTACGTTCTACATTTAGACAATTATCTACAAATTTTTTTGGATATATGGGTATGGTAATTTTTCGAAAATTTATGATTGTTGACTTTTACGCTGTAGCATATACGAATATATATTTATTGGAGCACAACATGTGATTTTGTATCCACCTGGTGGTGAGCAGACCAATAAAATCCATGAATAAGGTCAATCAATAATTGTCCTTAAACAACATTGATCGATCCCACTATGCCGGCTAAATGATGCGATTACGAAATGGGCGACAACAAGGACGAATTGCGTCGATTATATTTTAATATACTCGCTGCCTTATCGTCGATTCAACCACCCATTTCGTAACCGCGCCCTGAAAGGGGACTACCACTTTGACAAGAAATCGATGCAGTAGTCTACTGAAAACCGGAGTCGTAGTTCTCGGGATAGGTATTTGATGCGGATAGACTAATACCCGAATCCTACGAGTCAAAAAGGTTATTTTTTTGACTTAAAAAAAAAATAACACATAAACTTTCTAAAATAAAAAAAAACGCAAGAGAAAGAAACTGATTATCTCCGTCACTTACTCTGCTGGTTGTTAACACTAGATTACAATGAGAGAAAAGATGATGTGTGCTGATGAATAATTGCTAGATTACTATACACATTGAAAACAATTTCTTTAGAATCTGTAATTTGTATTAATGTTGTTTTTACCTATTCTGATAAAATAACCTAATATCTATGTATCGACCTAAATAGTTAAACAGGCCCAATATTTTGGAAGACACTGACTCCTGAAATACAGTTTTCAACTAGTTTGGGAGTCAGGGTATCACTAGTTCTAGGTACTAATAAAATTTAATAAGGCAATTGTTACTAATCCATAAATTGTGTTTTTTTGGTCAATAAAGTTATTATTATTACTTACGTATTAATTTATACCGTATGAGCGAGTCGGCAGTATATTTGTACGCAAACGATAGAGATAAATAGTGCGGGGTCAACGTACTATATTCCTTGTCTTCTTATGCATTTCAGTATGTCCTATACTTAACTATAATTAATAAGAAGTATAGATAAAACTATATTTACTCTACCTAGTCTATTTATTTAAATTTGGTTGAACTCAAAGATATTTTTAAAGTGTAAAGCTTCACGACTGCGAAAACTTACCGCGGAAGGATAAAAGTTTTATCCCCCCCCCCATCTCCCTGTTTACCCTCCCACTTTAGTTCCCGAAACACAGAGTTCTCGAAAGGCGCCGCTTTTCGGGGATCTATTCGTAATTCAATTCTCACATCGTTTGCTACTAAATTAGGTTGGATAGACTACTTTTTTATTTACTTATCTTATTTTTTTATTAGGTACCTACTATTTACTTGTCAAAAATATAAAAATATTTCTTTACACAATCATCTATGTATGTCTTGAGTTGTACTTTTAGTTAAAGGTAAGCACGCAAAATTCTGTTTTTTTTTATTAGAGCATGGTATGTAACCCCCGTATTCTAAGTCGTATTTTCCACTTCACTTTCGCTCAAGCAACGTCTGTCTCTTTTCATCAAATATCAAACCAAGAAAGATAGAATAAGACAGACTATGCTTAAGTGAAAGTGGAGTAGAAAACACGACTTAGAATATATTGAATTATATAGTATTGGGCGGTTCCATTATGCCGGATACCGTGTTGAAATCATTACGAGTTTACTTTAATATCCTCGCAGTTTTGGAAAAATAAACCGCCTCAAATAATATGAAACTTTATTTTTTTAATGGAGCACGGCATGTGACTTTGTAATATCTTTACCTGATGTTAAGCAGACCTACAAAGTCCATGAATGGGGTCGTTCAGTACATTATTGTTAACAATATTGATCGCTCCCACTTTGGCGGCTAAATGATGCGGTTACGAAATAGGCGGTGACATGGACATATTTGCATTACGAGTCTATTATAATATCCTCGTTGCTTTAACGTCAAATCAATCGCCCGAGAAATCGTTGCAGTTGTCTCTGGAAAACCGGTGAACCCCCAGACTAAATCGAATTTGATTAGGTCATTTGACGGTTTTTGCATATGTATAGGCCTGGCGAAGTTATAGAGGCGATCTTCAGGAACCCACGGCTTCAATTTATAGTCGAGGTAGTACTTATATTTTTCACCCGATATATTTTTATACAATAAATTTGAGTGAAATAAAATAAAATTCAATAAACATTTAAAAGGTATTATAATTATAGTGGAGAGCACGTCAAGCTGTCGGTCCCGGTTTCACTATACCAACTTGTGAAACTGTTTATGGATGGGTAATTGAGTCTATTCAAAACATCACGACGAGCTAGCCACTTGTTCGGTGTAGACTCATACCATCGGCTACGACGAGGTGGGATTAAAAACCCCCCGCTAGGTACCCTGGGGTCGTCTAGGCGGTCTCGGGGGCCCCAAGGCACCCGTGATGATATGTATATGTATAATTATATATAACCGACTGTAGTTCATGTTTATTGCGTTATTAGGTAGAGACTATGTATATAAATAACTACAGGAAAAAATACGCTTCAGGCGCCCCCGCCCCGTTCGGACAATAAGGGAACTAAATTTTGTTTGCTTTGCTCTAGAAAGTTTGTTCTCGAAGCTTGTTCGTACAATACAAATCGAATATAAAATTGAAAAGAATTCCGAAACATCTATTTTACTTTTCATTTATAATTTGTACCTTTATTTTAGTTTTGATTCAAGCCACTTTAATTTTTAGAAATATGAAGTTTTCTTTAAACAGTATTAGTGAAAGTACCTTCATATATGTTATGAAAGGTTACCTGCATGTATGTAATGAAACATTCACTATGCTTACTTCATATTTTTTTATGCATTTTTATTAGTTAATACTTTGGACAATTTACACAAACTTAGCTCTCGGCTTGTGCTATGTGTACCAGAAATAAGAATATTATGCATATTATATTTTATAAACATCCAGACCATGACAAACTGTAAAGAAAACAATATTTTTTGTCATGGATTGGAATCGAACCCACGACCTCTGACAACGCCAAAGGCGCAATCACTAGTCTACGGAGGCAGTTAAAATAAAAATTAGAAAATTTAACGGCATTAATCTGGTACAACGACGACATTATTTCTTCTCATATACAATATATAGTGTTGGTGTCGAAGGATTATTCTGCTATATTCATAGATAGCCAAGTTATTTCTAAGAATTATATTGCAAGGTAATAGCATAAAAACACTTATTACTCTGATTATCAAAGCCTATCTGAGAATCATCCTGTGAGAAAATAGCATCAAAAGCAAATATCTTAGTGCTGCGACGCCAATCATTCTATCTTCTGTAGCGGGGATGGATAAAATAGGGTGCATTCTAGCAAAATAATCTGTTTTCCTTGCATTTGTCTATGCAGAAGGTCTTAGAAGTATTACTATGATTATAAATGCCTACCTGAGAATCATCCTGCGAGAAAATAGCATCAAAAACATATATCTTAGTGCTGCGACGCCAATCTTTCTATCTTCTGTAGTGGTGATGGATAAAGTAGGTGCATTCTAGTAAAATAATCTGTTTTCCTTGCATTTATCTAGGCAGAAGGTCTGAGAAGTATTACTATGATTATCAAAGCCTATCTGAGAATCATCCTGTGAGAAAATAGCATCAAAAGCAAATATCTTGGGTGCTGCGACGCCAATCTTTTTATCTTCTGTAGTGGTGATGGATAAAGTAGGTGCATTCTAGTAAAATAATATATTTTCCTTGCATTTGTCTAGGCAGAAGGTCTGAGAAATATTACTAAGATTATCAAAGCCTACCTGAGAATCATCCTGTGAGAAAATAGCATCAAAAGCAAACATCTTGGGTGCTGCGACGCCAATCTTTCTATCTTCTGTAGTGGTGATGGATGAGGTAGGCGCGTTCTCGTATAGCGTCACTTGTTTCTTGCGTTTGTCTAGGCAGAAGGTTTGAGAAGATGTTGTGAACGGTCCTTCTCCTGTTGATCCCACTTTTAACATCACTTTGACCTGGGGACAAAGAAAATTACATTTATATAATTGTAGAAGTATTAAATAAAGTATCCTTAGTGCCACGGAAGCGTCTTAAGCTCAGTTATCGTTCCCAGTTTTACTATACTAACCAGTGAAACTGTAAGTCTATACGAAATACTGCAACAAGCTTGCCACTTATTCGTTGTAGGCTAAAAATCCCATCGGCTACGACGAGGTATGAATAAAATCTCAAAATCGGGTTCTACATATAAACTGAGCTTTTGCACTTGCAGATGTCGGTCATTGTATGGGATTTTTTTGAAATAACGATAAAAACTTTTTTCATATTATAATATAAAATTTCTGTTGTAGTTATTACCCACCACAGAAATATTGTTGCGTACAATTACCAATATAAAAATAATAACTAAACTTCGACTAACAGCTAAGTTGTAATCTTGGAAGTACATTTGTATGGCCGTCAATTCGTCTACAGCAGAGGTCTTAACTATATACTGTTGTACCTACTTAATCAAAGACAGTCATATAAAATTAATTAAGTAAATTCACCTGGAATTATATGCAGATTCAAATTATCGTTAAACTAGTTAAGAAACTTAAGTTAGCTCTGGAAGCTTCGGCATAACACGGAGTATGTGAACCACTGTGTTTGCATATCACGTACCCTCAAATTACGACAGACATTAATTACGTGAACCTGGGTAGTCTGCTTGACTATTCGAAACATCTTCGAGTACGTTTATTTGACTATAAGTACCAACTTAATGGGTTCGATTCCCATGGCAAACAAATATTAGTACGTTTTTGTTACAGTTTGTCATTGTCTAGGTTTTTATGAAATATAAATGTATTAATATCATTGTTTCTGGTACACAACGTATATAGAGCTTAGTTTGTGACCAGGGCAATATGTGTGTAATATCCTTTTTGTTATTATTGACAGCCTCCGTAGACTAGTGGTTGCGCCTTTGTCGTTGTATCCGGAGGACGTGGGTTCGATTCCCACCCATGGCAAATAATATTAGTACGCAATTTCTGTACAGTTTGTCATGGTCTGGGTGTTTATAAAATATAATATGTATTATATCGTTGTTTCTGGTACACATAGTACAAGCCTAGAGCTTAATTTGTGACCAGAGCAATATGAGTAAATTGTCCTACATATTATTATTATTATTATTATTATTATTGTTATTATTATTATTATTATTATTATTATTATTGTTATTATTATTATTATTATTATTATTATTATTATTATTATTATTATTATTATTATTATTACTATTAATGTAATAATAAACTGCCTGACCCTACCTTGAGTATTGCATCTGTCATAGTCTGGTCTGGGTGTTTATAAAATATAATATTAATATCGTTATTTCTAGTACACATAGTACCTAGAGCTTAGTTTGTGACCAGGGCAATATGTGTGTAATATCCATTTTATTATTACTATTAATGTCATAATAAACTGCCGTACCCTACCTTAAGTATTGCATCTGTCATGGTCTGAGTGTTTATGAATTATAATATGTATTTATATCGTTGTTTCTGGTATACATAGTACCTAGAGCTTAGTTTGTGACCAGGGAAATGTGTGTAAAGTGCTTCATAATAATATAATAATTTATTAATGCCATAATAAACTGCCGTAACTTGAGTCATTTATTAATATTAATCTTTCGAAAAACAAAATTTAAAAAAGGAACTCATGAATATCTTGAGAACCATTGGTTAGGGTTATTTTAATTAAATTTGAAATGGCAAGTATAAATTGTTGAGCAAAAAGCTTACAAGTGTTCAGGTTAAGTAAATTAATATAAAAATAATGAAAAAAAATTTTTTTTTCCACAAAAAAGATCGGAATATCAATAACAATTTCTGCGCATGTCGTTTTTTATAGTAAATTCCATTGTTATTAGTAAATTAAACCAATAATAAGTACTATATTTTATTACTTAATATAGTTATTTAAAAGGACACTAATCATACATACCCACGCTTTATAGAAATATTGTCTTTATTAACTCTATTTCTCGTAGAAAAACAGTGTTTATTTCTTATTTAAATATAACTTATTGTAACAACATTATTAGCAAACTTATATAAGCGTAATAGACACTTATTATTTTACTTATAGAGAAACTTAGTAATAGTGAATGTCGTATTGAATTAGTGTAATCCTCAGAGTATTGTACGGCGTAGTAATGTCATTTATTAAGTCTGATCTAGTTAGTTATTACATAGAGGGGCTCGTAAATTATGTACAGACACGATTATTGGCAAGCTTTGGTTTTATTATACAGGATGATTTTGTTAGATTGCTTTTGGGCTAATATAGGGCTCTACCACAGAGCGCGCGTGGATTCCGTGCTCTGTGGGTCTACTGATCAAATAGGACAACTTTTACCATGAAACATTTTTGGCTTCCTCATACAAATTGGTCATTTTAACATTCCTAGTTTGTATGGAGAAGGCATTTTTATTATTGTTTGTGACACATTGTTCTATAGAACTATATTTCCTATAAACAAAAGTTGTTCGATTTGACCAGTAGACCCTCATATTAGTCACAAATCACAATGCAATGTATACGTGGTGGCCGAGTTGATTACACATTAGACTTACCTTAGACTACTACGTTACCTTAGAATTTTTAATAAAAAAAAATGAGTAGGTACATTTTGATTGACAACGCCACTATAATAGTGGAGATCAAGTTAAACAATTTTTAAAACAACATCAGAAACTGTTCATAGATGGGTTATTGAGTCTATCCAAACATCGCGTCGAGTTAGCCATTTGTTCTGTGTAGACTGATAGCATTGGCTACGACGAGGTGGGAATAAATCTTCTGTTTGGGTACCCCTAGGTCGTCTTGGCAGTACGGGCGCCGTAAGGCATCCATGATGGTACGTAATACTTGTATTAAGTATCGTTAAGACTGCGTTGTCAGCTTTTAGAAATGTTATATAGGTAATTTAATATCAAAATAGCTTTGAAGTAAGTAAATTCAATTCCAGTTGAAATATATTTTGAAGTTGCGAATATTTTCTGTAAGAAGTTAGACAATATTCGACTTGTAGCGCTCGTTCAGCAAAATCATGAAATAGCGCTACTTATATTTAAAATATTTTCTAAAGCATTGTGTTTTTTACATAGATTTTTTGTAGAAGTTTTATAATGCTTTCTTATAAGCAGGTTTATATTATTTGCAGAAACTTGAAAAAAAAAAAAAAAATCATGTAACTGTATACATAACATCACGGCTAAGGAGTAAGCGAGTAATCTTCGCTCTTCATGGCTTTTTTTACTGGAGCACGGCATGTGACTTTGTATCTAACTTATGGTAAGCAGTCCTACAAAATCTATGCATGGGGTCGATTAATACATTTTTGTTTAAGGTAAAATTAACTGCCCATTTAGTAACCGCACCCTGAAAGGGGACTACCACTTCGACAGGAAATTGATGCAGTAGGCTAGGTCACTTAACGGTTTTTGTATTTGTATTGGCAGAATGAAACCTAACGAAGTTTACCTTCTTCTCGCCTAAAAAAAGCTTCCTTTATATATATTTAATTTATTCTAAAACATATTATCTATACTATATATATACTATCTATAATTTGTACTAAGATTAATAAGTAGAAGGGTTTGTTTGGTAGAACGCGCCAATCTCAGGAACAAGTGGTTTGAATTGAAAAAATATTTTAGTGTTGGATAGCCCATTTATCAAGGAAGGCTATATGCTATATAACATGACTCTACGACCAATAGGAACGGCGCGAAAAATGTTGCGTCCGCTGCGAAAACGGTTAAAGTTACGCGCCGTCCGCGTCAGCTAGTATTTTATAAAAATCCAGATCTTCGTTAATTATACAGGGGAAAAGAACACGATCGCCAATCGAATCGCCGCATTGATCGATAAAAATATATAGGAATTTTACTCCATGGGTCCTGTTCGATGAGAAACGTCAAATGGCTTTTGATGGGTATTTCGATTCGATTATCGATTAGATCTTTGGTAAGGCCCTAGAAATATAGATAGCTCTTATAATATTGTCTTAAAAGATAAATCTGGTACAAATATACAAAAATTACAACTAAAAAATCCAAAACATAAAGAATTTTGAATAGAAATATAAAGGATATATTTATTACTCACAATTTCTCTGATTTTCCATACGATGTGACACGAAAATTTTCGATATTTAATATCGTGGTTGGAAAATGGCTGCAGGTGTAATAGATAGCAAACGAAACACAGGGCGTGTGTCAAAGCGATAGCGATGCGTCTGGCATTCAGCGGATTTAGGGCTTTACCCGTCGACTAGGCAGCGCTTTACGGATACCGAGAGCTGTATTCATCGATCGCTGACTAAGCTTAAAGCTGTCAAAAAAGGTAAACAATAGGGAAAGCTTTGAAATTGCCAGCGATATCCCAATTAGGGCGTTAAGATTTTTTGTTTACGTTTTTAAACATTTTTCTTTTATTGACAATATATTCGTATGTTACTTTTTAAATGGAGTAAGCTCAGGTGGGCGATTCTCGCGCTTTCGACATTCATCTCGATTCGAGATTTTTAAACGAAAAATGACTAAATATGTAATTTTTCGTTCAATATTTATATATTTATTATTTATTAATTAATATTTATTACTTATTTCGTTTAATGTTCGATATTTTTTAAAGAAAAATGGCATATTTAGACATTTTTCGTTTAAAAATCTCGAATCGAGATGAATGTCGAAAGCGCGAGAATCGCCCACCAGTGGTGGATTTACCAGTAGGCTGAGTGGACTGGAGCCTAGGGTGGGAGATTTTAGAGACGGCAAATTTGGGAATTTTTAAAAAAATATTTATCAGAAATTAAAAAATTACATATTTAGAGATATAAATATTAATTTGGTTGCGGTAGTGACATGATTATTCTTTAAGTGTTTGGCAGGACGGCAAAATTTAATTAGCCTACTGTTTGCATATGTTTAAATCTGCCACTTACCAAGAATGTTTTCAACTAAGCAACAGAATATATGTAGGACATTTTACACGTATTGCTCTGGTCATAAACTAAATATTCTAGGCTTGTACTATGTGTACCAGAAAGAACGATATTAATACATAATATCATATTTTATAAACATCCAGACCATAGCCAGCTGTACAGAAAAATATATTAACATTGTGTTGCTATGAGTGGCAATCGAACCCACGACTTCCCAATACATCGCCAACGGCGCAACCACTAGAGTCTAGTGGTTTCGCCGTTATATATGTATCTAGTGACTAGACCATGGAGGTGGTCAAATATATAGTAAGACTGTTACATTTGTTGATTCGACATTGTTTTTATTGGAACCCGGCATGCGACTTTGTATCTATCTGATAGTGAGCAGACCTGCAAAGTCCCTGAAAGTTGATTAATATACTGGTTTTCAGCATGAATCGCTCCTATTATGCCGGCTAAATAATGCGGTTATGCAATAAGCGGCGTTAAAGATGAATAAATTGCATTACGAGTCTACTACTATATCCTCGCTGTGTTATCGTCAAATAAACCGCCCGTTTCGTAACCGCACCAAACAATCGCTATAATACCGTCAAATAGTTTTTTTTTAATTAGCACCAAATCCCAATACACGAGTACACGTAATTTAGTAAGGCCAAATGCTTATAGACTTGGAAGGTACATAGAGTAGTGTATTTTTTTGACTATCTTTTCGTCGTATCAATTTTGGAAAGTCGTTTTATTTTTGTAATATTTTTTTATGTAAGAACATTAAATGTCATGATTTTGTTTTAATCTGACAGATAATCAAAACAATTTAACAACTAAACTGCATGTATGCTGTCAACCGCTGAGGAGTTCCTTATGCTACCTTGGGATCGATTCATCAAATACCGAATAGGTGTCATTATTAACTTGTAGCTGAAAAATTCAAAGTAAAAAAAATATACGAATGTATACTTTTAGAATTTCAGGAGTTCCCTCAAATATCCTGGGTTTCATCATCAGATAATGATAAAATTTGTGTTGAACCACCGCTGGACCTTTTATCCAAAAATAATAATTATTAAAATCGGCCTTACCTGTACAAAAGTTACTTTACACAAATATACGCGTCGACTTATAATTTATAAATCTAAAATCGGTTAAACAAAAGGTTGTTAAAATTGCATTTATATATACGTGGTGGCCTAGTTGGTTAGACCTTGGACTTAAAAACGATTAAGTCCCTGGTTCGAATCCCGGTATGTACCAATCAGTTTTTAATTAAAAAAATTATGTACATTTGTTTGACAACACCACTATAGTGCTTCGGAGAGCACGTTAAGCTGTCGGTCCCGGTTTCACTATACCAACTTGTGAAACTGTTTATAGATGGGTTATTGAGTCTATTCAGAACATCGCGATGAGCTAGCCACTTGTTCGATGTAGACTCATACCATCGGCTACGACGAGGTGGGATTAAAACCCCTCCGCTGGGTACCCTGGGGCCGTCTAGGCGGTCTGGGGCGCCGTAAGGCACCCGTGATAATATGTATATGTATGTTAAAATTGCAAATAAATGTTATTAAAAATTATACTGATGATGTTGTATAGTATTAAACCACCACCAATTCACGTCAGGAACTCATGTCCAAGTTATAATACTAAATTTTTTTTTTATATGGACAGAATATATTATTTATTTATGTTCTAAGCTATCTATTAATAACTATTAGCAAAAGTCTATCAGAGGGCGTCTGTGTATAAGTAGATAACAAGCAATGACAAGATTCGTGAAGGGTGACTGGATCCTGGTTGGCAAAGCGGTTGAGCGCCTTGCCGCGATAGCGAGGTTCGTGGGTTCGAGTCCCACCCACCAGGATTTTTTTCATTGCATTTTTATCTTTAAAAATATTAATATAATATTATATACTAATAAGGAATTTATAATATATCATATGTACATCAATGATCTTCCACATATGGTACAGGAGATGGCACAGATAGTACTATTTGCTGATGATACATCCCTACTTTTTAAAGTTAGTAGGAAGGATAATATATTATCGGCAGCAAATGACACTCTGGAAATGGTTTCAAAATGGTTCACGGCAAATAATTTAGTTTTAAATGCAAAGAAGACTAAGTGCCTGAAATTTACTTTGCCTAATGTATCTAATATCAATGCCACAGTGAAGATAGGTGGTACTGACCTGGAATTTGTTGACTCCACTGTGTTTTTAGGGATTACAGTCGATTCCAAACTACAGTGGAAAGCTCACCTTACTTCTTTATCCAATAGACTGAGCTCTGCTGCATATGCAGTCAGAAAAATCAGAAAGTTAACTGATGTTGCAACAGCCAGACTAGTATACTTCGCCTATTTTCACAGTATAATGACATATGGTCTTATAATGTGGGGATCTGCGGCAGATATTGATACTATATTTATTCTACAGAAAAGGGCCATTCGGGCAATATATAACATGAAAGCTCGTGATTCTCTTCGAGAAATCTTTCCTATGATTGATGTACTGACACTACCATCTCAATATATTTATGAAAATTTATTGTACGTTAGGAAAAACTTAAATATGTTTAGCAAAAATGGCGATAGACATAATTTAAACTTAAGAAACATAGATAAAATCGATATACCAAAGTTTAGACTGCAAAAAACTAATAAATGTTTCGTCATTAACAGTATAAGGTTATTTAATAAATTACCTAAAAGCATTATAGATCTGAGTGAAATAAAGTTTAAAAATTGTATAAAACACATATTAATCAATAAGGCTTACTATAGTGTAAAAGACTATCTTAACGATAAAGACGTCTGGATCCGTCCTGATATGCAACTGAGGTCTCGCAACTAGTAAACAAATTGCTTATGTAGAATCTACCCTAGTTTAGTAGGTATATAATGTCCGATATTGTAATAATTTTATATTACATAATTTATTTTCATTACATTATGTAAATTTTGTCTTTGGATAAGGTAATCATTGATGATTACCTACTTATTTATACTTAATTTATACTAATAGTATACTGTGTAGTTATGTACATTGGTACCGTAACAAATAATCTGCCATAGGGTGTTCTACGCATGCTGATCAGTGGGGTGCATTTTGAGTATGTTACTATATATTATATATATGTATGCTTTATAGCATAAGTCAATCAATAGCTGTACCCCTCTTTTAGTTTGTGTGAAGCACTAGAGTTTTTTACTTGCTGGTTTCTTTTTCTCCGGGGTGTCTCTGAGGGGATCGACTTTACAGTTAGTGTTTATGCCCTTAAAAATACCGATCCTTATACCTTTACTTATATGTGATTGGTTACTTAGCTTTTATTTACAACAAATATTTAAGGCATGGATATGGTCGGTGAAGTTGGTCGCCTTGGTGGCTCTCTTGTATGGCAGTTAATGATTGACAGGTCAATGGAATCAGCTAACCACCTAGTCTTACACTAGTTGGTTATGTAGTGTGTGTTCGGTTCGGTAGTAATTTTAATATTAAGATTTCCATTCCATCGTGTCTAAGTTCAATTAATATTTGTCGTTATTTTGTTAATGAATAGCTGCCTAACCAAACGCACTCTAAGACCTCATTGTTAAACTTTTTTTTTTTTTTTGACTATTCATAAATATCTGTAAAGATTTACATGAAATAAATGATTTTGACTTTGACTTTGACTTTGATAAAAAATGCATAAACAAGAAGAATCATGGATATCTTGAAAATGTACCATTTTTTTTAATGATTTTACCTAGCAAAATATATTTAAAAAACTTGGTAGGTACATAATACACTCATGTATAAATAGAAAACAAGACACAACCATTATTTTGTTAACAAACGTGTAATAACATGTAAAAAAGCGGACAGGATGACAAAAGGAAGATGTGAAGAAATATAAATCTTGTCAAGACACGCGAAACATATTTTGCGAGATAATAACATTGTTATCTACGTAAACATTACTACTGGGAAATCTTTTTGTTTATCTAATAACGAAGACATATCTATATACATATGTTATATGGTGACTCTGGAAGATTGTATTTTGGGCTAATATAAGGCTTTACTAATCAACTCTCATGACATACTGACCAATAATGACCATGTCATGGCTACATGGGAAAAGTTTTTTCATTTGAATAAATTTTTCATTTCCTTATATAATATTAGCCCAATGTACAACCATCCAAAGTTACCATGATATAAAGAGCTTGTCCTGACTGACTTACAATAAACATTTAAGGCGTGGATATGGTCGGTGAAGTTGGTCGCCTTGGTGGCTCTCTTGTATGGCAGATAATGACTGACAGGTCAATGGAATCAGCTAACCACCTAGTCTTACACTAGTTGTTCGGTTCGGTAGTATTTTTCATATTAAGATTTCCATTCGCGTTTAAGTTCTAAATCTGATATCGAGGTATAATAAATATTTGTCGTTCTTTTGTTAATGAATTGCTGCCTAACCAAACGCACTCATTGTTAAACTTTTTTTTTTACTATAAATATCTGTAAAGATTTACATGAAATAAATGATTTTGACTTTGACTTTGACTGACTTACTCGTCATTGCTCAGACGCAACTACTGAAGCTAAAAATGTGGAATTCGGACAGTAGTTTATATTTGTGTATTCCAAGGAGGTAACAATATTTTTTGAGGAAATTAATACTTCGGTAATGGAAAGTGCAGACTTAGCCGTTTTCATTTTACCAATAATAAATGTTACTAAACGTTTCAAAAGAATAATCAATCAATTAATTCAAAAAAATATAAACTTAGTAGTAGTAGTTTAAGATGATTTTTTAAAATATATAAGTATGCCAGATAGATATTACGTCAATATGCACTATAAAATACTTGACAACAAAATGAAAAATAAACATAAAAAACTCAATGTTAAAAATCGCAAGTCAATAAGGAATATGACGTCAAAAACCGCTATTCACTCTCTTCAATAATTCACCGTGGCGTCAAACAATTTAGCTCCGCGACGAAATTTAGGCAAATTGCGTAAAATTGGGATCCCCGCGCCCCAATGAGTGCAGATATCGTGACGATGCGCGTGCGTTCGGGCATAAAATTAAGCAGAGATAATGAAACGTGTAAGTGTCTTCCCCGACTTTATTGGACTTGTTTTAAATTTCGATAATGAACTTGTAAATTTTGGATCGGTAAATATTTTAGACATAGTTACCTAAATTTAATCATTACCTTCAGGTGTTTGGTAGTAGTAGCAGGTAGAAGCAAAAAAAAATTGTTGTGATTTACGTACCCTACTGGTGATGCCCGAGCCCAGTATCATTTTATTTAACGTATATCATTCATCATTCATAGAGGAAATGCTGCCAGTAAATTAGGGATTCCAGGCTTACGGATCTGGGACATAGAACATTATTTAAATTTAGTTTAAGGTATTTAATATAAATCTTTGGTTAAAACGTGACATCGCATAAACATAAACATATTTTTCGGTTCAGTTGTTTACGTCGTTGTAGGCACCCAATCAATCAGGAAATGTTTTCAGCGGCCTCCGTCGTAAAAAATGCCGAGTTTCTTTTATGATAAACGTGGTACAAACAAAATTTATCCCAGATTTTTTGGTTTATCGCCTAAGAGCAGCGATTTGTGGCCATTTATCGGTGGAAGGCGCCAACAGACCCATATTGACGGTGTTTGCTTTCGCGTAAATCTTACATAAAATATGAATGACGGTAGAAGATGAGTTGATGATCTATGTCTCTTATGAAATGTTTCTGAGCTTCAAATTTATTTTATATAAAATTTTTATAGAGGTGAAGCTTGTTTGTTAAGTTATAGCGTTAGGGTCTGTTTCTATTTACATTTTGTTATTCAATTAATCCATTCAATGTAACAAAATGCCTTTGACATATATACATATTCATATACATCACGGGTGCCTTACGGAGAAAAAATAAACGGCCCCAGGGTACCCAGCGGAGGGGTTATTAATCCCACCTTGTCGGAACGGAAGAAAAAAATAATGTAAATATAATATCCATTCCATACATTTGATCGAATTATATTCTGTTTTAAGATAATATACTTAATTTGAAGAAATAAAATTATTTTGGGCAGACGGATAATAAAAGACTAGTATTGTTTTACTTATAAGGTATTCTCAGAGATACTTTAGAAAAAACAACAAGCAATTTTAATTTAAAGTTTGTTGTTGACTAAATTATGGATGGATAAAAAAAAAACTTATTACAAATAAAAAAATAAAGATAGCCAAACACTATTCAATAACATTAACTTTGGTTAGAGTATTTATTATTATTTTCAGATCATGGTGGACATGGTATTGATTTTGTTTTTCATTGCATTCAATACATTTTTTTATAAAAAAATAACATAAACAATGCGGATATTGAATGTTATATCCTGTTTGAAGATTCAACTCGCTGTTACTCAAATAAAGATACTTTGATTTCAGTATTTTGTGAACACATACAAAGCACGGTACCTACTGTTGTTTGAATGCGTTTTGTTTTTGTAGTTAATGAATTGACTTATTTATTTAATAAATAAAGTTTTACTGCAATAAATAAAATAAACATAGTTTTAAAAAAAAATGATAATACATAAAATTCTTTAGCAGTTGCAAAATACAGGTAACTAAATGAACAACTCTTGATTTGTTTGAGATTGCTCTTTTTTTTACAGTAAATAAAAGTCACTGAGTTGGAGATAAACTTTTTCTAAATAAAATATTTACTCTGTCTAATAACAACTCCACTACTCCAACTACTAAAAACTCTATTTAATAGTGTAATTGAAGATATCATATTTATCACCATCCCTATGCATGGTGTTACAAAATGGTGGACTATATATAGTCAGGGCAAAAATAAAGAATATTCAGGAATCTACCAAATTAGATTAACAATAAAAAAGTAGATAAAGTCTAGTTAGTTTAGTTTCAAGTTTAAGTTAGTTAGTTTCACTATACTAACTTGTGAACCTACCTAAGGTTATTGAGTCAATCCAAACATCGCTGTGAGCTAGCCACTTGTTCGGTGTAAACTCCCCCCCTCCGCTGGGTATCCTTAAGCTGTCTAGGCGATCTCATTTCGGTCGGTGATCTCATTTCGGTCGGTGATATTTATTTTATTTTATTTATAAAGTCTAGTGAAAGCCATATACAGGGTGAATTTGAAAGGATGTACTTTGGGTTAATATGAGGTTTTGCTGATCAAATCGAATAACTTGCTTCCCCATACAAATTGGTCATTTTAACATTACTAGTTTGTATGGAGAAGGCATTTTTTCATTAGCGACACATGGTTCCATGGGAAACTTTGTTCGTATTGATCAGTAGAGCCCCATATTAGCCCAAAGTACACCCTTTCAAAGTCACCATATATATAACTAAAAAAACGAATTTAAAGAACCAGAAATAATGTTTGATAGACAATTAACGTGTGAAATACCTATAGATAGATATAATATCTCAGCATACGTTCTCCCCCAGCCTTACGCCCCCGATCATGAGCTCCTGAATGAATTATGTAAATGAGCCAAAGCGGTTAACATCGTAATATTGTAAGCGACACTTTTGACTCGGTGCCCTTAATTCTTGGGCGATGGAGATGTTATCTAAGAAAGCATAAATTCAGTGCGAGGTAAGAGGGATCACGGCGGGCGTCCCTTGCAGGTGAAAATTATCGGAAGGGTAAATGAACGCTTTAAACGTCTGGAGACGTCGACGTGCCAATGAGAACACGTTTACGTGCCTTTGAGGAAAATTTTCATTGCATTTTTTTTTCTTTAAAAAAATATTTATAGAATATTATACAGAGTGAATTTGAAAGGATGTTCTTTGGGTTAATATGATTTTCTGCTGATCAAATCGAACAACTTTTCCCATACTACCATGTGCCGCAAATGAAAAAAAAATTTGGCTTCCCCATATTGGTCATTCTAACCTTACTAGTTTGTATGTAAAGGGCATTTTTTTTCATTTGCGGCACATGGTTCAAAGGGTAAAGTTGCTCGTATTGATCAGCAGAATCTCATATTAGACTAAAGTACATCCTTTCAAAGTCACCCTGTATATTAGTTTTAGTTATTTTTTTAAAGATTTTTAAAGAGCCGTGATGTTATATATAGCAATATACGTAAACAAAGCTTTCTCATATGTTAGATAAAGTTTCCCAAACACGCGGGAGCAGTAGCAATATTAAATGTGGCGACCTCGGGTCCGAGGCAGAGGATTTCTCGTACAGAAACAAGACCAAAGAGCACAGAGAGACGTCTAGAGGAGACACGATTTTACTACTTATAAAGCAAGTAACAGAACCTTAATAGCTAGCTGGTGCTTGCCATTTCGTGTGCAATAATATCGTAAACTTTTCATATCTGTACATTAAAGATTTCTGCTAAAAAAAATACTGGAAAATGCGAGAAATAAGTAATAAAACGTTAAAATGTAGGTATTAATTTTGTCTATTTTTCTTTTTATACATATCACAACGCAAACACCACTACTTGGTTTTAAAAGCAATCTACTGAATGAAATCTACTGAAAGATAAAAAAAAGTTTATTGTAATATTATTATTGCATTCCGTAAAAATCGAACAACTTACTTATACTGCTTTGGTTGTCCCAAAGATTTGATTGCTAGAGAATGCCTAACGGCATTAAGTACGCCTTTGTATTCAATGCAATAAAGATTTAAATATTAAAAAGATATATTTCTTAAAACTTATTTCGTAACCTCATAGCGGCACGAGCTAGGTCGAATTACGCGCGAATATAACACGCACTCGAAATTGTGGTCAACAGTTAGTTTATAAATAAATTTAGATGTTTTATTGCCAGGCGATCCATGATATCACTTTTGTAGAATTCTATTTAAACACTAGCAACAAATGCAGTTGAACAAAGGAAACGATTTCTTTTCTTTTTTAGGTACACGCAATTTGCTCTTGAATCGATAGGTTTGTCTGTGCAGCCAGTCTACTTATTTAGTCTATGATTTTTCGCATAGCTTCAGGACCAAGCTGTGAAATAATAGAAGCAGAGCGAGTTCATGAAATATTACTACAGTTGACCGCGTGCCTGTTTCATTCCCTATTTAATAGTTAATTCTTGGTTGTACTGGTTTGTAATTGTGAATTAATATGACTAGTTATGTACAATAAATAATATTACGTTAGTTTAGAAAAACTAGTTTATTCGTAATAGTGATTCTTATATATATGACACGATAAAAAAGTGGAATGCCTTGCCTTTGTGCGTTTTCCAGACGTGAATAAGTTTCTCAAGCAGACATAGTGGAATCAACTAATTGAAGCATCATTGCTATTATCGGTTAATAATATTCTTGGATGTTACATTGTTACTTATCATCAGCTGGATGAAGGGTCACATATCCTGCTCTATTAAAAAACAACTTTTAGCTCACGAATAAAACTACTAGAAACGATTTTAATACTCATACTGTTTTTACTGGAGGCCGTGACTTTGTATCCATAAGACCTACAAAATCCATGCCGGCTAAATAATGCGGTTACAAATACGAATTTGCATTACGAGTCCATTTGAATATCCTCGCGTCAAATCAACCGCTCGTTTCCTAACCGCACCCTGAAAGGACATTATCACTTCGGAAAGAAATTGATGCACTAGTCTCCTAAAAACCGGTCAACCCATAGACTAAAATCGAAACATAATTAGGTCATTTGACGGTTTTTGCATCTGTATAAACAAGACCGGTTGGTAGGTCAGGCGAATGAACTGAGAGAATCCCTATTTTTTAATTAGGTATCATACCTATTTTTATTTTGATATATTGGTAAAGTTTTTGATTGAGGTATTCGTGGAATCGAAACCAACGGCTTAATAAGCTTTATAAGTACTTAATTACGGTTACGAAACGGGCGATAATAGACTCGTAATGCAAAAACGTCTATTTCGTAACCCCATCATTTAGCCGGCATAGTGGGAGCTATCAATATTGTTAAACAATAATGTATTGATCGACCCTATTCATGGACTTTGTAGGTCTGCTTAACATCAGGTAGATACAAAGTCACACGGCGTGCTCCATCAAAAAAAAAAAAAATACAATACAGGGATTTTAATCTGTGAACTATTTTTTTTCGTCGATCGGTCTAACCAACTATTGGTTATAATAATCGGTCTAACTACATTATCCAAACGCAAACGAATATTAAACATAGGGTACAGATGTACCAAATAGCAATTAACCATTAAATCCCGTTTAATTAACTCAAACACGCCGCTGTAGAAGAAGTACTGAGACAAATCGTAAATACCAGAACAATGGAAGTAAATCCAAAGTCGCCGCGGAATCTCGCTAAGCTAAAATCGTGGTCCGATATGACTGAAAATAAAAATTAAAACCTTTATTTACAAAATTAGATCGCATCTTTGTTAATAAATATTAAATGTAATAATCTGGGTATATAAAAATAATAATTATACTAGAAAAAAATCTATACTTACATAATACTAAAAAAAAGTTTTCATATGTATAATATTTTAACAAGCTACTTTTTTGTGTAGGTGCTTAGGCGAGCTTAAATATTATTTAAAATAAAAAAAGAAGTATAAACATTGTTAAATTAAAAAAGTTTTTGTTTGCACTGAATTGGTCGCTCCAACTATGCCGGCGAAATGATGCGGTTACAAAATATACGATTCTACTATAATATCCTCAATTGTCAAATAAACTGGTCGTTTCAAAACTGCACCCTGAAAGGAAACAAAACTTTATAAACTACTACCGAAACAAAAATATGCAGTAGGCTCTAAAAAACAGTCAACCCATTGTAGAGAATAAAACCGAAATATGACTAGGTCACTTGACGGTTTTTCATCGGTAAGAATTTTATATCCACTACCTACTGATGAATTGTCAACAACTAATAAACTACTTTTGCTAATAAACTAATGAGTCACGTTTTTATTGAGCATGATTATTAAAAAATATACATTGCTTATAAGTGAAATCGGACCGTATTTCTTCTAAGCCGCGACTAACGCACAATCTCGAGTAATGTCCTTCGAGTTAACGTAGCGTTCTAAAGAATTGATAGTGGTCGCTTTAGTCGTAAATTTAAAAGGGAGCCTGAATTCGCTTCTCCAAACGACCTCATAAAGTCGGGAAAATAAAAAATGCCACTCACCTAAATTATATTTAGGTATCGGAACTGAGAAAGGAATCTCGGTTTATTGTTCTTGGGTCGAGCTTTTGATTTTTAGAGTAAAATTGATTGACTTGCATTTTGTTGAGTGAACTTTATTGTGAAAGATGGGTGGGGTCCACTCTATAATTTTGACCGACCGACCGGTATCGTCACCACTTACCACGGCAAAAACCAGCATGTGACCTAGTCATGTTTTGGTTTTAGTCCGTGGGTTTACCGGTTCTCAGAAGACTTACATTGATATATTGTCGTAGTCTGTGATAGTCACCTTTCAGGATGAGGTTACAAAACGGCGAGGATATTAAAATAGACTCGTAATGCAAATTCGACTTTGTTGCTTCTCATTTCGTAATTGCATCATTTAGCCGGAATAATGGGAGCGATCAATATTGTTATTATGGTTTTATCGATCCCATTCATGGACTTTGTAGGTCTACTTTACCACCAAGTCACATGTCGCACTCCAATAGTAAAAAATAAAAATATACCAAAATATTTGTTTAAAGTTTAAAGGTAATGAACATTAACTACCTTAGTAGATACCTAGTTAGGCAGATAATTTTTGTTTGTATTTCCCTACCTGCTAATAGTTTCATAATTTGCGGGCAAAGTTATATAAAAGTTAAAAAGAAAAGTTCGCCATGATAGTGATTTAGTATGAAATGTGAAGGCGAGATCTGATTTAAAGTTGAACGAGAGTAAGATCGTTAAAATTGCAAGTCTCGACGGGCCCACCGCGAGGGCGGGCGGCGTCGGAGCGATGGGCAAAGTTGTAAATTTAAATCAGTAAGTCGCGCCACTCACACAAACTACGGCAAAGTTGCGGCAAATTGGATTACTGGAACTATGCGTGTACACTCGGCTAGTCTGCCACATACTTGAGACTATGTTGACACGCGAAGACACTCCGATCGCTGCAGTTGTCTTTCGAAGTAAATACGAAAAGTAGAGCGTGTTAAAAGTTTTATAAGTTTCCTTTTAGTGGAACAGGTTAAGCTTTTAGCGCGAATAAAGTTTTAGGACTAAGTTTGAAGTGATCCTACTTTTCTATCAACACGCTTTTCATTCAACGACAATTTTGTTTTATTGTTGTATTGTTCTACAAACTTAATTTTTATGTAAACTTTTGTAAGTAGCCTTTATAAAATAATAATATCTATTATTTTATTAAGGTTGACATTTCCATATTTATTTCAATCCTTTATTGTATACATTGACGAGCTTAATGCCTTAGGCATTAACTACCAGAGCAGAGATTCAAGGGTGCAAAATGAGAAGTGAAATGTATCATCTAAAATTTTGAAACCATTTAAACTTATATATACAGCACAATGTACTGGATTTTATCATCTTGTAGTAACTGGAGGTGTTTTGAGTCTACACTGAATAACTGGTCGGCTCGTCGCGGTGTTTAGATAGACTCAATAACCTATCTATAAACAGTTTCACAAGTTCTTTAAAGAGAAACTGCCACCGACACTTAACGTGCTTTCCGAGGCAATTTAGTGGCGTAGTCAGTGTACAAAGAAATGTATTCTTTTATTATTATAAACTTATTCGTATACACTGGGGTTTGATCCGGGAACCTTAAAACTGTATTTAAGTCTAAGGTCTCACCAACTCTGCTACAATATTACAATACTAATAAACAACAATATTGCCAACAAGTAATCCCATGCACAGAAAAGTGAGAAAAATTATAGAGCTGATGTTACCATTTTGTTAAACAAATGTTGTTTATCTACTTTGTGAGCAATACATTTATACCTCGTAATTTCAGTCCAGATTTCGTGCATACCTAAGTTTTAAAATAGGCAATGTCACACTTAAGCTAATGTAATAAAACGAAGTAGGTAATGTTCAAAGAAATGTTGATATATAAAGGAAAATATGCTTGAAATATTTGAAATTGCTTAAGGAAACGCTTAAGTGCATCATTAGGTTGAAGCGAAATCCTTCGAGGGTTGTGTAAAAAGTGTCTGACTGACTCTGAGACCAGGTAGGACTGCGGCCCCCGATTCATTAAATTCGCTTGTCGCTTGTTCGCAAGTTTTAAGAGCAATTACGTGACTAAGCGCAAACGGCGACTCAGCTCTGAAACACTTCTTGGGTGCCACAAATTAAACAACTTTCTACTGAACTAGAAACTAAACGACGGCATTATTGATGTTACTTCTGAATCTTGAGTAACCACGTTGAGTGAGTTCAGACGCTTTTCATACAAATACTCACGTATGGCTGTAACTGAAACATTACCTGAAAATGAGTAGTCAAGTTCAGGTTCACGTAAACCTTTCACGTAAAAAAAGTTTTTTCAGTTCAGCTGTTTTGGAGCTATAATAGTAGTATAGTATACATCCAAACTTAAATATCACTAATAGTATAAAACAACGTTTCAATCGTCTACTATGCAACGAATTTTGTTGCGGTTTTTACTATCATTTAGATAATTTATTCGAAATATATATACATAAATAAATAAAATAAATACCATCACGGGTACCTTTTTGGCTACCGAGAACCTTTTAAACGGCCTCAGGGTACCCAGCGGAGGGATTAACCCGTTCTTATATAAATCATTCCCGTTAAATTCTATGCATCTATGATATATTCATAGACAAAACAAAAATGTATCGTAAAAACATATTATTTTGGGTGCTTTTATTGTTAATGCACACTAAGCTTTATGAGAAACCAGTGCCCTTACAGATGCAAAAACCGTCAAGTGACCTAGTCATGTTTCGATTTTAATCTGTGGGTTCACCGGTTTTAGGAGAGAGTCTCCTTTAAGGGTGCGGTAACGAAATGGGTAGTAAATTTGACGATAAAGCATTGAAGCTACTAAAGTAGACTCGTATTGCAAATTCGTCTTTGATCGGCTAAATGATTTGATTTAGTCATCATAGTAGCATCGATCAATGTATTGATCGACCCTATTCATGGATTTTGTAGGTCTGCTTACTACCAGGTAGACACAAAGTGACATGCTAAACTCCAGTTAAAAAATATATATTAAAATGTACCTAGGTACAGTTACTACAAACTAAGCTTGTACCTACTATGTGTACCAGAAACTACGATATAATACACATTATATTTTATAAACACCCAGACCATGCCGAACTGTACAAAAACAAACGTATAACATTTTTTTGCCATAACCGTATCAAAATAAAATATATTTACGCGTTATAACACCTTTAAGTCGCCTATTAGCAGCTTAACAATCCTCGACAACACCAACAAAGTTATAACGAAAGAAAGTTCGGCAAAGGGTCGTCGTCACATAGCGCGACATCTGTACCTACCCCCATCCATCAGAACACGCGAGTAAACTAGGGTTGGCGCATATTAGTAAAGTTACGAGAATACTCGAGTTACGCTCTTCAATGAAGGCAGTCTCGTCAATTCTCAAACCAGTGCGCGGTTAGGTACTCGACCTTCTATAGAGCTTAAAATTATAGAGGGTAGTTCTTATCTCGACCTGATTTTTTTTTAAATATTGTTCTCAAACAATTTTTAGGTTTTAGGTTAGGAATCAAAATAAAATATGTATTTTTATTCTTATATGGCCCACTTTTAGCTCTTTATTCGGCCCACATTTTGCTTCCCCCGAATAATTTATTGTATATACATAAAATAAGCTTTTTGTTGGGTCCACATTTTACAGTAGAAATTAAAACAATATGATACAATTTTACACTTTTAATTGAATTTTATTTTAGACTGCTGACAATAAAATTAGTAGTGGACTATAAATGTGTTTAAAATATTTAATAATTTTAATATAAAAAAAATATAAAAATGTAGTTTGACAAATATTTATTATTTGACAACCATGACATATGTATTTTTTTGAAGCTAAACATTTATTTATTTATTTACATGTTTTATTGGAAATAATAAGAAATTAAAAAAAAAGTACTTATGTGATAATAATTTGTAGCTGAAGGCGATTTTCAATAGTATGCGAGTAGGTATGTCAAAAAAAAAGACATTTAGTTTATTCTTCAAACATTTTTAGAGGTATAAAAAAATATCTAAATACTGACTAAAGTCTATGGTCCCACTTCTCAAGATTTACTACGAAATTCGTCTAAAAACTTAAGCCGTTATCAAGTTTTCTCATATATTGCCTGGATGTGTGGCAATTTGGCAACAGTTTTCGTCACCACCGTTTATTGTTGCACGTAGAGACAGCTTGTCTTTATGTGTTTAGGTTATGATAATAAATGTAACAATAGTTTAAAACAATTTAATTGTAGTTTTTGCTCTTTTTTTTAAATTTTATATAAAAAAATCATCGAAATTCTTGAGAAACGCAGATTTTTTTACTCTAGATTAGAGAATCTAAGTTAAAAATTAAAATGTGGGAATCGAACCCACGACCTCCGGTACGATTATAAGGTTGAAATAAAACGCAAGAGAAGTAGTGGAGTCAAAAAAGTGAGCTTAGTATAAAAGTAACCTTATTTCTACTATATTGACATTTTTGGGTGACACTAAAACAAAATACATGATCATTATTTTTATTAAAACAAAATAAAATGTTTGCTCACAGTAACAAAAAATCGTCCAATATATATACAATATGCATATTGAAAAAATGGCTTCATTATTTTTATCCAGAATACAAAATAAAAATTGTGGGGTTTTGAAAAAAAATATACAATATGTGTATAAAATTGTGTATTTTAAGACAAAAATCTAACTTATCCTTACGCTATAAATTGATATCTATCTAAAATCGCATTCTATAAGTATAGTCAAACAACATGTATATAAAAAGCTTTCTAACATTTAGGGGCAAAAACTTAACTAACCCTAAGGTATGTATGTACGCTATAAATGAATACCAGTCTAAAAGCTAATTCTATAAGTATCATACTACAAACAACAGTCAGAAGAAATAAATGCCACGACACCTCTTCTGGCCATTAATCTAAATACTGCTAACACATAACTATTCTTTATTAAAATTTATTGTTTGGAGCTTTATTAAAACAGCGCACTAGCGTCGGTGTGGACGGCCACTGAACTTGTGCTGGCAAAGTTCATGCCATTTTACCACTTTATCTAAACTAATATGCGCTAAGGTTAAAGAAGCTGTGAATGATTAAATTTATGATGTGTTGTGACTTTGCACAATGATGCTTGAATATATTTATTTTTTATTAAATAAATTTAGGATTTAAATTATAAAAATGAAGTTATTAAATTTTCCTTTAAAATTTATCCTGTATACAAGTTTATCCTAATATGATATTTTAAAATTATAAACGAAAAATTTATTTAAGATCCTCCGAAGCTGCGCATGTGCCCAAAATACTTAGAGCATTACCCCTCTGTATTTCCAGCGATATCCTTTGGAAAAAATATGATCTTGCTCGATGGTCTCCAGATGCGTCAATTAAAAGTTTACCTAGATTAAAACCATTTTTTTTGCATCTGGAGACCATGGTCCCAGAGTCTCCACCGAAAACGCTAAGAAATCGTAAGAGGGGCTATGTATCTTGTATTTGTCATATTGATAATATTCTCCATTCAGGGAAAGTATACATGGCGACTTTAGGTTGTACTTAGTAACAACCAAAGTATAACCTTTCAAAGTTGTCTGATCGAATTGAACAACTATTCTCATAGAACCATGTGTCGCAATTGAAAAAAAAAAACTCCATAAGAACTAGCAATATTAAAATGACCAATTTGTATGGGGAAGCCAATTTTTTTTTTGTATGTTATTTTATATTTTATTTATTAGGCTCTTATCTACTGATTTAATCAGTAAAGCCTCATATTAGCTTAAATTATAACCTTTCAAATTCACCTATGTTATTTTTAGAGTTTGCCCACATATATTTTTATATACGCATGTTATTTCTAGTAGGTAAACATAGTACGAGAATCCAGTTTGTTGCCAGGAAAACACCTATGGGTGAAATGTATCAAATATTGAATTTATAAAAATCATGGTTCGGTGGTAGAAAAAATATTTAAACAAGTGTAACATTACTTTCATGAACTTTAATAATAAGATTTATTAAATATTTAACTGAATATATATTTTTTTATTTATTGAAACACTTTATTGCACAGTAAACAAAAGTTGTGTACAAAGGCGAACTTAATGCCTTAAGCATTATCTTCCAGCTAACCTTTAAGATTTGTGTTCGAAGTCGGGTGCTTAATTTAAATTTTAATAAACATATATAAATTAGGGCATACATATTACTAATACATAAACATATATACATGACAAATAATACGTAGGTACGTATAAGTGTATAAAATGTATACGACGTACTTATTATACTTTGTAAGTATAATAACGCCTCGTAACTACACTATACTTGTATAAAAAGATACAAGGTTAAAAAACCATCCTATTATTAATCTAGGAAAGGAAAACCAAGATAAAAAAAGGCTTCATTATTTGCAGTCTACTTTACAGATGAAGTTCATGAGAATAAGGCCTGTCAATAAAAGGAAGGAGCAATTACGTGGGCCGGGAAAAATGGAGCAATCAATAGAGGGAGAAACTGCAGGCAACGTCGTACATACCTATGCGAATAGATACGCGGCGCTTTACATTCTGATACGGTAATTAAGTACATGGACACAGGTTATATTAACAATAAATTTAAGATGTTATCAGTAAAAATAAATGGAAATCACAAGGGCACTTAGCTGAAAAGAAAAACACTTTAATTGGTTAAAAAGGTGTACTTTGGGCTAATATGAGGTTCTGCTGATCAAATCGAACAACTTTTCCCATGGAACCATGTGTCGCAAATGAAAAATAAAATTGCCTTCTCTATACAAACTAATAATGTTAAAATGACCAATTTGAAAAGTTGTTTGATTTGATCAGCAGAACCTCATATTAGCCCAAAGTACACCCTTTCAAAGTCACCCTGTATAATGACAATAGATATAGGGAAAAACTTTTTTTTTGTCATGGGTGGGAATCGAACCCACGACCTCCGGATACAACGACAAGGGCGCAACTACTAGTCTACGGCGGCGGATGATTGATCAGATCCCTATTTTAATTTTATTAGGTAAAAATAATGTGTTTTGAATTTAGTTTTATTGAATTTAGATTTTTTAGTTACAGTTTGGTAAATATAGAGTATGAAATCTGTAATCAAATTCCAATAAATTGGTATTTGGCTGGACTATATAAATATATACTCGTATATACGAGTATATTAACCAGTGTTTTATATTTCAATAAATTTCAGTAGATATTCATTACAAAACAGAACAATATAAATGCTGTAAACGAGAGACATTTTCCATTGTTAAGTCTCGCTCCAGATTTTACTGAACATTTCAGTCGTTGGTACTTTTTCTGACCTATTTTTTTTGTTAGCTATATTTTGTTCTGTTTAAAGCACGGTATGCGGCTTTGTATCTACCTGATTATAACCAGACCTACAGAGGTCATCAATTTGGTAGATCAATGATATAATTGATGTTAAAGAATACTCCATTCGGGACCGCGAAGCCTGCGTTCCCCATACAAAATATGCTTTCGCACTTTCAGTATTTCTCCACTACTGTTCGCAGAATTAAAATAATACTTTTGTCGGTGATTGTATTTATTTCTGTTGTGAAATAAAAACTTTTGGCATTATTCATAAAAACATTTTGAGTACTACAAGAATACTTTAGTTATAGAAGGTTTTGTTTCTTATACGCATATTTTTTTTTGCAACAAAAATAAATAGGACAAAATCTTCTATAAATAAAGTATATATTAATCATACAAAAGTATTTTTACGACCGAAATATTTTTACGTATGTACAATTATCAATATAAAAATAATAATTGAACTTTAACGTCAATATGACTGGAGAGCCCTTAACAACAATGGTAGGACCAACTATGCCGACAAAAAAAAACACCATCTTGTTGCATAATGAACCATCTTCACACCAGGCCCCTTACAGGGTAGGCAGAGACAACCGAGCGCCACTTGTCCCTATTCCTGTCCATACTCCTTTCGCCTCTTCCACAGTCATAACTCTTCTCATACATGCACGCCGATTTTGGAGGTTTTAATAGCACTGTCTTTTAAAATAATGTACCCACAGGATATTTATACTGTAAAACATCTACATTCTGGGAATATCAACTATTTTTAATTATTTATTTAATAGCGTGCCATAGAAGAGTCTTTTCAATACATACATATCTTCACGGGTGCCTTACGGCGCCCGAGACCGCCTAGACGGCCCCAGGGTACCCAGCGGAGGGGTTTAAATCCCACCTCATCGTAGCCGATGGTATGCGTCTACACCGAACAAGTAGTTAGCTCGTCGCGATGTTTTGATTAGACTCAATAACCCATCTATAAACAGTTTTACAAGTTAGTATAGTGAAACCGGGAGCGACAGCTAAAAGTGCTCGCCGAGGCACTATAGTGGTGTTGTCAAACAAATGTACATATTTTTTTAAATAAAAAACTCATTGGTACACACCGGGATTCGAACCAGGGACCTAAGTGTTTTTCAGTCCAAGGTCTAACCAACTCGGCCACCACGTATATAGTCTTTTCAATAATTCTTTAAAATAATGAAAGTAAAAAAATGGTAAGATACAATAACAATGGCTGGCTGTTACTTCCCCATAAAACGTTACAGTCAGACCGCTGCAACATGCAATGTGATAAACTATACGATATCATAAATATCAACACAGAACTCCGACAAGTACGGTTTTTCCTTCAAGGATAGATGCCCTTGCTATTTTTGTTTTAAATCCTAACATGTCATAGAATATATATATATATATCTTCACGGTGGCCTTACGACGCCCGAGACCGCCTAGACGGCCCCAGGGTATCCAGCGGAGGGGTTTTAATCCCACCTCGTCGTAGCCGATGGTATGAGTCTACACCGAACAAGTGGCTAGCTCGTCGCGATGTTTTGGATAGACTCAATAACCCATCTATAAACAGTTTCACAAGTTGGTATAGTGAAACCGGGACCGACAGCTTAACGTGATCTCCGAGGCACTATAGTGGTGTTGTCAAAAAATGACATAGAAAAATTTGTAAACGTCATAATCCTAAATTCAGTATCTCTTTACCCCTTAAAACATCGATTTCTTCCATCTGAGATTATTACACATTACACTGCTAAACATATATAAGTTTTTTTAAATTCTTGGACACATAATGTGAGTAAACATGATTTTAACTCTATTATAACTTTTTAGCCAACCAGACTATTTTAAATATTAACAGACAGATGAATAACAACGCTTATTAAAAATTAAATTGATTTTATTTTAAATTAATAACTTTGGAGGCTCTACAGCTGTGGGTGGCCTTGGCCTGGCCCAAGATTTCTCCAGGATATCTTTATAAATCTGCAGATTGGGACGCCAACGATAGGCGGGGAATGGGAGAGACTGGAACACCTTAAAGGTTCCTAAAAATTGATGGCAAAATAAATCATGGCCGAAGTACATAAGACGACCTGGGGCCTTAGAGAAAATTCAGGCTAGGCGACATGTCGTGTCGCCACAGTCAAAAATGTATGGATTTTGACAGTGACAGTAGGCATGTGGTACGCTATCACCTGTCAAAGTCTAGTCCCTCGCCTGAATTTTCTCTAAGGACTCTGGCAGACCCAGGTCAAATAAGACCTGTTTGATGCCATTCAACCACCTGGGTCTTCCACGATATCTTTTGCCATCAGTTGTAAGGAACCGTTGAGGTATTCCATTCTCTCCTATTCCCGCCCACCACCAAAATATAAATATCATCACGCGTACCTAAAGGCGCCCGAGACCGCCTAGACGGCCTCAAGGTACTCAGCGAATCGGTTTTTAATCCCACCTCATCGTAGCCTGGTATGAGTCTACACCGAACAAGCTAGCACGTCGCGATGTTTGCATAGATTCAATAATCCAACCACGTGCAGTCCGAGGCACTATAGTGGTGTTGTTAAACAAATGTACATCATTTTTTAGATTAAAAACTCATTGGTACACACCGGATTTAAACCAGGGACCTATAGACTCAATAACCCATCTATAAAACAGTTTCAGAAGTTGGTATAGTGAAATTGGGACTGACAGGTTAACGTGCTCTCCGAGGCACTAAAGTGGTGTTGTTAAACAAATGTACATAATTTTTTACATTAAAAACTCATTGGTACACACGGGATTTGAACCAGGGACCTAACTGTTTTTAAGTGTAAGGTCTAACCAATTCTGTCACCACGTATATTTAATTTTATAGCTTTTAGTATATAATATATTGTATACTATAGTTTTTTTGTTTCGGAACCCCAAAAAGCAGATTAAAGAGTCCGTTTTGTTGGACAAACATACTTTATCAACGCTCCCTAGCCGCTCTGTTATCAAACCGATAAGTCCCTCCATTCATACAATTAAGCAAATGTAAACAACTTATATACAATGTAAATAGTTATACAATGTAAAACTTATGTCAATAGATGATACCAAATACACAATGATAATGTTTTTTATAATAAAATAGCTATAAAACGCCGTTATCAATAAAAAAATAGATGTTATTGTAGAATATTTACCTAAAAAAATATACTTGATAAATGAAGACAGTCTCTAATATATATAATAATAGTGCCTCGGAGAGCACGTTAAGCTGTCGGTCCCAGTTTCACTATACAAACTTGTGAAATTGTTTATAGGTTATTGAGTCTATCGAAACATTACGACGAGCTAGCCACTTGTTCGGTGTAGACTAATATCATCGGCTACGGGGTGGGATTAAAAAAAAAGCTCCCCGCTGCGTACCCTAAGGCCGTCTATGCGGTCTCGGGCGCTAT
Organism: Monopis laevigella; assembly: GCA_947458855.1. Classification (NCBI taxonomy): domain Eukaryota; kingdom Metazoa; phylum Arthropoda; class Insecta; order Lepidoptera; family Tineidae; genus Monopis; species Monopis laevigella. The sequence goes on from OX381587.1 coordinate 16,963,005, forward strand.
ATATGGTCTCTAATAGATTAGGGTTTTTTTTATTAAGCGCTCGCGCTGTATGGTATTTTGTATTTACCTGAAGTAAATAGACCTGCAAAGTCCATGAAAGGTTGTTTTATACATTGTTATTTAACAACATTGGTCGCCCCCAATACGAGTCTGCAATAAAATCTTTGCTGTTTATCGTCAAATCAACTCTTCACATACCTAACTCAGGGGCGGATCCAGGAGTGATTTTGTCTTTTGAAAAGCTTTTTAGAGGATTTAATAGTAGGTTTGCCGCCCCCCCTGGATCCGCCACTGGCATAACCGAATCCTGAAAGAAGATTGCCACCTCGACAATAAATGCTGTGTGCTTCTGAAAATCGGTAAACCCACAGACTAAAATCGAAATAATGTGACCTAGTCACTTATCGGTTATTGGTTATTGCATGGTGGTAACGTAACCGGTCGGTCGGCCTAGACTAGTTATACATACATTGTTCCCACCTAAAGATAAATGTAAGTTTATATACGCTTTAGAAATTAAAGGGTTAAACGGCAAACGGTTTAGTATAAAAACCTTGCAACGTAATTTGCACCTTAATTCAAATACAACGTAGGTAGATATTTACTTCAGTTTGTACAATAATAAAAAAAGCAATACAAATAAAAATAACGCAGGTGAAACAAATAATAATAACAATTTGAAAGTAAATGTATTAAAGTAACATCCATCCTGCACTTAAACACATTTTCATGTCAATGCAGCCCCTTTCTCTAACTTACCCCTACTAAAGTAATCTTGCGTGAAACGGGCATTGCATTGATTTAAAACCCAAATAACCATTGCGATTCGCATATTTATATCCTTTTATAGCGCTAACCAAACACATGGAGGCTTCTTTACTAGACAGACAATTGAAATCGAAATAGAAAACTTAACAAAAAAGGTTTTGAACTTAAGTAACTTGGTATTCGCAGGAGCAACAATTTTTATTTACAAATGAGTCAAATCTCTCTGCATTATATTTTCTCAATTGAAGAATCTCAACCATATTCTTAATCTGTACAAACTAATATGGTTTTTCCTCCTAAGCGTTCTGCTTTTGCCTCCGGATATAATGCCAATAGTGTAATTAGATAGTGGAGGTGGTAAACAAAAACTATTTTGGCTGAATTTTTATATTGACGAGTCATTCAAATGTTACCACGCTTTTATAAACTTACTAAAATAATTACTATGCTAAAATTAGCTAGCTAAGTAAATCCAATGTCATAAACACTACAGATAAAAATATTAGAACAAACGAGAGTAGTTTAAAAAAAAAAATTTAGCACAAGCTATTGTCCAGGATTACATTAGCGACTTACAACTTTAAAAGTTTGATACGATCTTGCCCGCATTGTCAGTGCAGTAAAGGTGACCCAATGGCTTTAACGTTCACAGAGCGTTATCGTGGCCGTATCTTAACCGTCAATGGGACGTTACAGGTTCCGGTGCGTTTGGTCTAATTAATTTTGTTGGACGTTTGGTGGGCATTATGCTTATCAAATGCGGAAAGGGAGAAATGTCGTATAACATCCAAATAGACTCACCTTTATACGACTTTAAAAGGTTGTATAATTTCGAAATTAAATTTTTGTGTAGGTTTTGGTAAAAAATATGTTTTTAGGTAATTTTGTACCTGTTGTTTTTCAAGGCTACTAAAATAAGTTTGTTCATAGTTTTATTAATTTGGCGAAATACATATACTTAACAATATACAGGGTGAATTTGAAAGGATGTACTTTGGGCTAATATTAGGTTCTGTTGATCAAATCAAACAACTTTCCCCATGAAACCGTGTGTCGCAAATGAAAAAAAATTTTGGCTTCCCCATACAAATTGGTCATTTTAATATTACTAGTTTGTATGGAGAAGGCATTTTATTTTTTATTTGCGGCACATGGTTCCATGGGAAAAGTTGTCGTATTGATCAGTAGAACCTCATATTAGCCCAAAGTACATCCTTTCAAAGTCACCATGTATATATCCGGACAAATAAAATATGAGCTAATTTTTTTCTTCACAAAGCAGGAATATATTCATAAGGTTAGTGTACGCCAAAGCCTCAATTAAGTGCAACCACCCTAGTGCACATAATCTTTAATAATTATGACTCATTATGTAATTTTATTTAGAAATAAATATATTATATATTATTATTTTTTAGATAAGAATCATTCTAAACGAACTGCCTAATTCGAAAAAAAACCATCACGGATGCCCGAGAGCCTAGACGGCCTCAGGGTACCCAGCGGAGGGGTTTTTAATCTCGCCTCGTCGTAGCCGATGGTATGAATCTACACTGAACAAGTGGCTAGCTCGTTTGTATAGATGTTTGGATAGACTCACTAACCCATGTATAAACAGTTTCATAAATTGATATGGTGAAACTGGGACCGACATCTTAAGTCAAATTTTTAATAGCGGTGTTGTTAAACAAATGTACATAATACACACCGGGGTTTGAACCAGGAACCTAAGTATTTTTAAGTCTAAGATCTAACCAACTCGGCCACCACGTATATACAAAAAAAAAAACGAAGAAACAAAGTTAGCCAATAATAATAGACATTAATTAATTTACAATTGGAGGCTAAACCAAAATGTCCTGTTTTGCTTCAAAAATAATAATCTCAATTAACATCGACAAAGAGATATAGACCAGGAGCCAATTTGCGACAAAACAAGCGTTATAATTGATTAGCGTTCGCCACTCGCTGGCGCCTCTCGATCGCTCAACTCTTTGATGAATGGTTTGGCATTGCGGCTTTCGTATTTAATCTCGCAACGTATGCGTATCTGGACAGACAACAGATACATCAATTACTTCATTAACATTTTTGCCTTATTCAGATATCATTGTCATCATGAGGCAGATAAGGTATATAAGAGTTTATATATAACCTCAATTAAACAATACTCTAAAATCTATAAAAATATGGTGTATATAAATTACTACTAATACACACTTTAACAGATCTTTGAGATTCTAGAATTCTAATTTCAAAATTAGTTATTAAGGCTATTATTGGCTGAATATCTAGGGCCTATATCATAAACGTGACAATTGTAATTTACTATGACAATTCAAAATACATTGCTTAGTTTAGTTGGAATTATTTACTTAGAACTATCTAAACCAAGCAATGTATTATAAATTTTAATTGTTATGGTTAATTACAATTTATAATACATTGCTTAGTTTGGTTTGTTTTAAGTAACTAATTCCAACTAAACTAAGCAATGTATTATAAAATGTCATGGTAAATTACAATTGTCACGTTTATGAAATAGGCTCCTGGAGTCTGTATCATAAATGTGACAATTGTAAAATACTATGACAATTCATAATAAAATTCATAGTATAATTTGTAAACTAAACTAAGCCATGTATTATAAATTATTATTGTAACTTAAAATTGTCAGGTTTATGAAATAGGACCCAATTTCCGGCTAATATTCCACCAGTCATTCGCGTAATTTTAATTATATAATAATTTTATTAACGTTTAATACTGGTGACGAATCTAATTATATGACAACTAATTTAACGTGTATGCTTATAAATGAAGATACAAACTATTACTATTATTATTTTTTATATTTTTCTCTCTTTATTTTTTACATTTTATGTTAATTCTGTGCTACCAGCCTAAAAATGTGGGAAACAACTGGACCTAACTAGCTCCCACCACACAGGGAATCCTAGTGAGTGAACTAGGGTCGCCACGTAAATTGAACAATAAATATTTTTATTAAATAAAAATTAAGTTAAACATTAAGTTAGTAATAAAAATAATCTGCACCCTACTTGTTTTTTCTTCTGAATAACTTGTCTAGTTTACTTCTACATCACTATTACAAATAATAAGTTCAGTAAACACTTAAATGCATAATTGACAAACTTTGATACGAACTAACTTTTAAAAAAAATCATAAAGAAACAAAAGGAAGGAGAGAATTTTAGCACTTACATTAAACTCATATGTAGAAGCCATTTAAAAGGATCGTTAGCGTTGTTTACATTCAGTCACAAAGCTAAACTATGGTGTAACAATGAGTACGGTAGATGTACCTACTGTCAATATAAATTAAACCTTAATACAAAGGCATAGGGTAGTTGCACATATTAGAAAATATAATTTAACGTGTAGTCCACTGTATAGCGCCATCTGTTGAGCTGTAGGTACAACTCAGGAATTTCATTTGAACAATCCAGGCCTGCAAGGATGGTATATTTTCATTTCGTGACTATTAATTAAAATTTTCAGGTGCATATTCATGTGGCTGGCAGGCATCGGTGAAATTACCGTACAAGTTTCAGTTTAAAATTGAATAAAACCATTTGCGAGTACATCTATTTTGTCTTCAAGGAATTAAAAAAAAACATCACGGGTTTAAACGGACTCGCGGAGGGATTAACCCTTCCTTATTTCGCCGATGATATTCGGAGGCAACACCTAACAAGTAGCGCGCTTGTTGCGGTGTTTAAGATGGTATAGCCTCGTTGTATAATGCGGCCACCCATCCCAAGTCCGGTTTTGTTGTCATCTGCTTAATCTCGTTATCAGTTGCGCAGTGTCAGTTATTTGTATTTTAAACTGGGATTTTATTTTTATTCTAAAATATAGTATAAATATATTAAAGAATAAAGTGAAGAACTAAAACTTAACCCTTTATTTCAACTTATATCAATAAATGTACGTATAAATAATAAAAATACAAGTTCTGATAGTGTATGAGGTATTGCGTATGAGTATATAATATTTAAATTATACCGAAAATAAGTACATAACTCATAACCATTTTGAATACGGCTAAACATCATACATTTATTATTTATATATTTTTATTAATTATTTAGATCTCCTAGAGAAGAGTAAAAAGTATAACTAAACCCTAACGCATTTATCTTATTATATTATAAAAGCTGATCGGAACTTTAACCGTTTACACAGCGTCGCTGATACGTTCTCAAAAGGAATAAATTTTCCCCGGTTTTGTGACATTTTTAAAAGTTACTCTGCCCTTATTGATCATAGCTTGATGGTTATGTAGCTTTACTCGATCAATGGGCTATCCAACACTAAACGAATTGTTCAATTTGAACCAGTAGTTCCTGAGGTTAGCGCGTTCAACCAAACAAACAAACTCTTCAGCTTTATAATATTAGTATAGATTTTAATTAGTTTAAAATATTGTTAAATATATGTATATGTATCATCACGGGTGCCTTACGGCGCCCGAGACCGCCTAGACGGCCCCAGGGTACCCAGCGGAGGGGTTTTAATCCCACCTCGTCGTAGCCGATGGTATGAGTCTACACCGAACAAGTGGCTAGCTCGTTGCGATGTTTTGAATAGACTCAATAACCCATCTATAAACAGTTTCACAAGTTGGTATAGTGAAACCGGGACCGACAGCTTAACGTGCTCTCCGCGGCACTATAGTGGTGTTGTCAAACAAATGTACATAAATTTTTAAATTAAATACTTATTGGTACCCACCGGGATTCGAACCAGGGACCTAAGTGTTTTTAAGTCCAAGGTCTAACCAACTAGGCCACCACGTATATAAATATTGTTAAATGCCACACATTTTAGTAAATATACGAAACCGACTAGGCGCGTCGTTTAAAATAAAAAGTACGACATTTAAAAACAAATACGACATTTAAAAATAAATATGCATGCATGTACTACAAGCTAATAAAGTATAGGTGTAGATATTTTGCAAAGTGGATACATTAATATCTATCTACCCCTTAACACGGATATAGGCGTGATAGCCTTTAAACTTATAAAAAAACAACTGAAAACAATTCTTTGTGTGAATTTAAAACTCAAGTGGTCATTGCTGTGAATGTAAATTTCTCCAAGATTGCCATCATGGAGTCCGGGATTTTTTTTTATGGTTAGACACAGCAATATTGCGTTCATAAAATTTGTAACCGAAACTACATGGTTGGCTGCTGGCCAGAAAGCCTGCTGCACCGGATAATTTGATAAAAATGCCTCTATAGTACTCGCGACCAGCGGTTACGTGGACTCTACTCTTACTAACTACAATTACTGTTGGCTTAACTCTGTGAGTTAGTCGAGGTTGTATTTAATATTATGTTTTATATATTTTATAAACTATATACGTGGTGGTCGAGTTGGTTAGACCTTGTACTTAAAAACACTTAGGTCCATGGTTCGAATCCCGGTGTGTACCAATGAGTTTTTAATTTAAAAAAAAGTAAAATTGTTTGACTACACCACTATAGTGCCTCGGAGAGCACGTTAAGTGCACAGGCAAAGGATTCGCGAATTCGAGCGTCAAAAAACATCTAAAAGTTTTTTTTCAGTGATAATAAAGTTTTTTTTTGGAAAAAATAGAACATGGAGGTGTAGATTTTATTTACTCGATCGTAATTATATAATTATTAAAAAAAAAATTGTTTAGTTTTGAAATGAGAACTAAAGTAATATTTTTAGAATCATAAATCAAACTTTGGGTGTCTTTTCAAAAGTTTATAGATTTTTTATAAAAATACTATCCGATTAGGACGAGTAAGTAATATTTACACTTCTACGTTCTTTTATCATTAAAAAAATCTTGATATCACTGAAAACAACATTAACACGTTTTTAGACGTTGGAGATCAGGAATTCTTTTCCTGGCTTCTTAAGCTGTCGGTCCCGGTTATACCAACTTGTGAAACTGTTTATAGATGGGTTATTGAGTCTATTCAAAACATCGCGACAAGCTAGCCACTTGTTCGGTGTAACTCATACCATCGGCTATGACGAGGTGGGATTAAAAACCTTTCCGCTAGGTACCCTAAAGCCGTCTAGGTGGTCTCGGGCGCCGTAAGGCCACTTATAATATAATAGGTGGAACATGTATTTACAAAAACTTTTGTCATTGTAGGTTACAAGTTTTTAAATAATGTTGTGTTGCAACAATGTGAATTTTTCAGTTTAAAATTAATTTTCTATTTATGTTCTTGCCATGGGCTAGTTACTTACTCCTTTTGAAAAAGGAGAACAATCTACAGGTAATTAATGCTTCGTTTTATAAATTCACAATATTTTTTTATAAGATATAAAAATATTTATTCAAAATAATAAACAAACTTATTCTAAAATAATAAAAAATAGTCAAAGACTGTATTCGTAATCGCGATCTCCGCGTTCTCCATACAAAATTAGCTTTCACTTCCAATAATACTCGATTACTGTTTGTCGCAGAATTCAAAATATTTTATTTGTCGGTCATTATATTTATTAATCTTTCTGTGTTGGGTTATGATTTTTTTCGAAATCAGAAAAACACAGAGAAAGATTTTTGCTTACAATCTTAAACATTAAAAAAATATTTGAACTTCGACAAACAGCCAAGTTGTAATATTGGAAGTACGTTTGTATGGGCGTCAAGTCAACTCTTGAAATCTATTAGTCTATATAGTATCACATCATCATAAAACTCTCGTAGATCGGTAACCAAATTAATAATATGCGGTTAATTGATGGTAGCTTCGTAGTTTCAGCCGTAGCAAGGTCAATTGCTTTGTCACGATGTATAATTTAAAAAACAAAATTTAAAACAACAACTCCCTCATCTGTTTCGTCTCTTTCTTATCTTTGATAGAATAGAGATAAAACACAATTTTAACTAAAATGCTCAATAAAGTTTTTATGAATACAGGGGTTGTTATTTAAAAAGTATTAAAAAAAGATTAAAATTAAAAAAATACAATTAAAAGATATAATAATATGTATTATATACAACACAAAGAGTCAATGATTGTTTATGAGAAAAAGTTTAATGAATTTGTATTTTTGTTGAATTACTATATTAGATATATTAAAATTTAATAATCATTCTCTATTTATTTAATATAAATATTTTGAACTGGAAAAGAATGTTCATTTCCTCTCATAAAAAGGTCAGGCCCATATTCTGTATTATTAAAAACTCGCTTCACCCACATTCGAGCGAGTTTCTCTCAATTCCCTCCGCTTTTTCGTTTCCCCAAAATAGAGACAACAAAAATATGTAGGTCTGCGGTATAATAACAACTACCTCTTAGGCTGTATAAATCATCCATCCTTGAGGGATGTTATAACAAAAAAGGGTCCAATAATCAATAAGAACTTTAATCCCTCGGGCGCCGGCGATAGCCCTTATTGGGCGATACAAATTGATGGTAAAGGGCATTGGGATCAGACGAGAGACGTTCTTGGGGCAATCGTGTTAGGGTCCAATGAAGCTGGATATTGTTTTGACTTGGATTACAGAGGATTTTCTACCACGTTTATTTTGAAGTGTTTTTATTAGATTGTGTACGCGTCAATTTGTAGGTGCTTTTTGCTGTAAATAATGACTAGTTTGGCAAATGGAATGTTATATTTTATTGGAATGCAACTATTAAGCTGTTTTACTAAAAAAAATCTTAGAAACGTACCATTACAGGTACCTTAATAGAAACGAGAATTTTTTTAACACGTGTAAGAGTTATCATTTATATTTTTTTGCAATCCAAGTAAGTAGTAGTATATATATTTATTTAAAGTTGACAAATAGAATTGTGTGAGAGATGTTTTAATTATTTAAAATGTTTTTTTAAACTGTAAATGTCTAATTAATTAAAACATTATTATTATAATCTAAATGTAAAATAATAATAGTGGAACCGTCAATTTAAAAATCAATTTTCTCACAGGTAGCCATAATGAAACAAGAATTTATAATATTACTAGCGACCCGCCCCGGCTTCGCACGGGTGCAATGCTGATACTAAATACACTACAGAAAAACTGTGGACGTTGTATATAAAAACATAGCGGCCCGCTCCGGCTTCGCACGCTATTTATAGGCACGCTCTTGTCGCCGGTACCGCCGCAAACGCTACGTCCCGCAATTTTTAAATCTGTAATATCTTCGAAAATATTCACTTAAATCATACGGTGTAAAGGGCCATATAGATCTATATTAAATGAACAATGTATTCAAGGTATTTAATTGGTTAAGAATTAATGCTGTATTGGTTAAAATCGCTTCGAAAATTAGCCATTATTTGTCGTAAAAATTAATGACAAAAAAAAGTTATTGTGGGTTATCCATAAGAGATAGACATATACCATCACGGACTTTTCTGTAGACCTTTTCAATGTGTACAATACTTAGTACATTATTTTGATAAAACTCGTAGGGTTCAGCCTGCGTTTGCAATGTAAGCGGAAAAAATGAAATTATTTACGACATCACATTAGAAACCTCAAAAATAACAGTACTTCTCCACAATTTAATGGATGTTATCACTACATAGTATAAAACAAAGTCGCTTTCTCTGTCCCTATGTCCCTTTGTATGCTTAAATCTTTGAAACTACGCAACGGATTATGATGCGGTTTTTTTAATAGATAGAGTGATTCAAGAGGAAGGTTTATATGTATAATAACATCCATTAAATTGTGGAGAAGTACTGTTATTTTTGAGGTTTCTTCCTCTTATAGATAGATGAACCTACGTTGTTCTTTTTTGTTATTATTATGTTAGTAATTTTAAAAATATATAGTTTTATTGATTTAATAAGTATTATATTTAAATCAAATTTATATTTTATCCCTATCTTACCGTACAACGCAAAAAAATATAAACAGTACTTATAAAAGCAAACACAGACTTTATAATAGCTATGCTAAGCATTCGAACTAAAATATAATTTAATACAAAATATTTCTCAACAATTCTAGACTGAAGTAGCAAAAACAGGACACTTCTTGCAGTCAGTGAAGAGCTGAAGGTACGCTGGTGTTATCTCGTAATCCGGGACAGTGCGAGGAATGTCCCGGTTCGCAGTTTTTGTCTTAACTAAATGGGCTCTTAGCTTTAACTACAAGACGACGAATTGCTAATTTCGCAGACTATCTTCTTGAACCCTACGACCTTATTTTTGTATACTGCATATTTAATTATATTATTATAATTTTTAATTTTCTTATATTTGTGTACTAGCTGATCCACGCAACTTCGTCTGCGTAACTTTAACCGTTTACGCAGTACGCTCTCAAAAGGAATAATTTTTCCCCGTTTTTGTAACATTTTTCACTACTCCGTGTCGTATTAGTGTGTATTAGTCGTGGCGGTATGTTATTTAACCTATAGCCTACATATATTTTTCAATTCGATTTATTTATCTTCGAGTCTAGTAGTTCCTGAGATTGCGCGTTCAACCAAACAAACAAACTGGGGCTTTATTCCGAGTTTTGACACGTTCACCGTCGCGCATTTTGCGTAAAGTACGCATATTGAAATGTAAGTTCTTTTCTGTTAATTATAAAGTTGAAATTCCAATGCTCCATACATGTTCAAACTTGCGAAGAATTCGTGTATTTCAAGGTGGCGGTATTATAATAGCCAACCTAATACATACTATAAAACCATTGGAATAGAGCTTATATTTCCATATTTATAGTTTGCGCAACGTCTTGTCGTGATTAGCGATTGCAAACTCGGAATAAGGCCCTGTTCTGCTTTATAATATTAGTATAGATGAGCGTCTGTATATACTTAGGTATTATATACTACTAGCGACTCGCCCGAATTACTACTATATTTATCACACTATGAAAAATAGGCTTCCGGGAAAAAAATATATAAAAAAAAAAAAATATGTCAATTAATTCGAATTTTCTTATTGTTATCTATAAGTAAAATATTGCCTGCGCGAGGGGGTCAATTAAAAGCCAATTTTCTTTGGCGATTTATCTCGCTTATATAAATAAGGATTTATATTATGTAATTGTTCCTTTTTTTCATTATTATGATTCTTATTTCTTTCAAAATATATAGTTTTTTTTTAAATAATATGTAGGACAATTTACACATATTGCCCTGAGGCTCTACCATGGGTTTGCGCATTGTAGCAACGTAACGTATAAGTATACGTGAGCAACAACCAATAGGGGTGCTTTACTTTGGTAACAGGATTAAATAAAGCGATCCTATTGGTTGTTATTGCTTACTAGACGTTACGTTGCTACAATGCGCCCATACAAACCCATGGTAGAGCCTCTGGTCACAAACTAAACTATGTGAACCAGAAACAACGGTGTTAATAATATATATATTTTTTTAAATGACAAACTGTACATTATTATTACTATTCTTATTAACTTTCTTATTATTTATTTGTGTATGAGCTTCTGTCTATCTTATGTCCTCTACAGAATTCTATATATCCAGAACTAATTTGTATTTAAGGTTAAGTAATAACTGTTCAAGTCTGCTATACGCGACCACTGTACTATAGTCGCTAGTAACTATAGATAGGGAACCAATAAGATCGCTTTATTTTCAAAAACCACAATTGGTTGATCTATCAATAGTTACTAGCAACTATAGTAAATACAGTTAAGCTCATGGTACAATTACCGTGCAAAGGGCGTACGGTCAGTTAGTATAGTAAATAAAGTTCAGTTGCAATTAAGTAAACTGTATGAAGCGTCGAGACCTGAGTCCCTTCTGTACGGCCCTCTTCTCAGTTCATTAGTACTGTCATATACTTTGTCTCACTAGAGCAAGAGAGCGCAAGAATAACGTAAAGTATTAAGCAAGTATACTATATTTATAATTACTATACTAATATTTGTTATCTGAAAAGATAATACCTCATGAAACGTACGGAATATTATTCCCATATCATGTTTTAAAGTTCAACGTCGATACTATAGTTAAAATTATATCAAATAGTTATAATATCAGGTATCTATATTTGTATAATATAAATACCTACATATATTAACTATAGATATACTAGCGCCCTTAAAAAAACATTAAATGTAATATTCCTACTTGGCAAGCCAATGGTTTCAGCTAACTACCTAGTCTTACACTATTTGGTTATGTAGCGTGCGTTCGGTTCGGTAGTATTTTTCATATATCGAGCTTATTAAAAATATTCGTCGTTCAAGCAGCCTAACCAAACGCACTTTAAGACCTCATTGTTAAATTAATTTTTTTTTGACTATTCATAAATATTTGTAAAGATTTACATGAAATAATAGGTAGATACAAAGTCTAATACTGTGCTCAAAAAAAAAAAAAAAAATATTAGACACAACTAATACATTTTTTTTTTCTGTCATCCATATAGCATTGCAGTGTTATGAATTTTCCTTTAGGTCTCCAAATTTTTTTTTGTATTAAATTGAAGGCTATAGCAATGTGCTCTCTGTGCAACATTATATGCTCAGAGTCAGTCACTTTTCATCACATTAAGTCGAGGGCGCCGCCTACTAGCGCACGGGTTGTCTTACATTTTATGAATTCTTAAGCAGAAAAGCTTATTAAGCCTTAAAAGCTCCTTATTCTACTTATGTTTTAATATTAGAAGTTTTAATTGAGCTAATTTATATAAGTTAAAGTATTTTACGGGGAACGCCGCCAGTATTCTATTCTTCAGATCCTATTCTTCACATGTGGGTTTGTCTGTGCGTTTTACACCTACTCATATTTATGGTTATTCTGAAACTGGTTAATCTTCGGTTAACCAGTTTCAGATCTACTGTTTTTGAAAAAAAATATTTGACGATATTAAGAGGCCGTAGTTGTCCTATGCGGCGATGGCTATTTTCATGGAATAATAACTATACGAAAAATTTAACAGTTTCACACGTTGGTATTATGAAATAGGAGCCGATAGCTTAACATGCTCTTCGAGGCACTATAGTGTGTGTTGTCAGACAAATGAACATATTTTTTTAATTAATACTCACTGGTATACAACAACATATATTCATTTTTCTGGAGCACAGCATGTGACTTTGTATCTACCTGATAGTAAGTATACCTACAAAATCCATGAATGCAGTCGATCAATACATTGTTGTTGAACAACATTAATCGTATCCTCTATGCCGGCTAAATTATGCGGTTTATGGAATGAGGGAACTCTAATTTGCATTACAAGACTACTTTAATAGCCTCGCGTTGCTTTAGTTTACTAAAGCAACGCTAAGCGCCCGTTTCGTAACAGCACCCTGAAAGGAGACTTAACTACCTCGACGTATCTTGACGTATACTTTACTGTTTGTTTTAGTTGTAGCTTTTTATGTTTTGTTTTATTTTATATATTATTTATTATACGTAGTTCTTTTTTTAATAAACATGGTAGCCAAGTTGGTTAGACCTTAGACTTAAAAACACTCACTGGTTTAAACCCCGGTGTGTACCAATGAGTTTTTAATCAAAACAAATATGGACATTTGTTTAACAACACCACTATAGTTCCTCGGAGAACACGTTAAGCTATCGGTCCCAGTTTCACTATACCGACTTGTGAAACTGTATATGGACGGATTATTAAGTCTATCCAAACATCGCGATGAGCTTGCCACTTGTCGGTGTAGACTCCAACCATCGGCATCGACGAGGTGGGATTAAAAACCCGTCCGCTTGGTACTCTGAGGCCATCTAGGCTGTCTCGGGCGCCGAAAGGCCTCCGTGATGATATACAGGGTGAATTTGAATGGGTGTACTTTGGGCTAATATGATGTTCTACTGATCAATACGAACAACTTTTCCCATGGAACCAATTGGTAGTTTTAACTTTACTAGTTTGTATGGAGAAGGCATTTTTTTTTTCATTTGCGACACATGGTTCCATGGGAAAAGTTGTTCGTATTGATCAGTAGAACATCATATTAGCCCAGAGTACACCCATTCAAATTCACCATGTATATATATATACAGTTCTTTTCTTTTATTAAATTAAATTAATGAGATTTGTGGCAGACTTTCGTGACGGACCAAAGTAAATGCAATATCGACGTGACGCCGCTGTAATTGTTGATCCGTGGCTCGTTAGTAGACGACAACCTTATGACATTAGTGTTCTGTTAGTCCAGACACGTGCCCGTTAAGGTACCAGACGCCGCAGACGTGCCAACTGTACGATATTGAACGTCTCGTGTAGGTACAGCTTTACTTTGCTGATTTATCGTACAAGGTTTAGACGGTGAGAAAATTAAAAACAATATTTATGAGTCGAGAGACTGAAAACTGTTAGAAATTAAATTATGAAGTAAATTAAGTAGAGAAGATAGGTTAATCTTTTTTAATGCATTTTTATATTTTAGCACGGTGCGTCTGGGCGTCCTCGGTTTATCTAGTGACAGTGTTTTTTTTAAATTTCGTCGTAGCCGAATGAGAGTCACAGATTCAATGGAAAAGTTTGTGGCGGAGTTTGTATACACTAATGAAAGGTTACGTTGGTTTAGTAAAATGGGTCCAACAGCTTAACATACTCTCTGAGGTACTTTAATAGTGTTGTTACACAACGGGGTTTACACCCAAGAAAATACGTTTAGTCAGATTAATTTTAGTAATTTATTTTAGTACGATCATAGGATATATATTTTTATATAGGATAGGTTTAATGCCACTATCCCGGCTCAAGGATTTCTATAATTATGTTCACATATTTTTCATTGCATCGAGTGTTAACTGACATCATTCAGTGACAGTCCAAATGCTAAACTACAAAAGCGAAAAGTGCTCAAAGGAATCTCGGGGCCGATTTTGATAAAACTAAAACTGCATCATTACATTTTTTTTTAATTTATTCTCCTAGCCGGGATCGAACCGGTTGATTTTGAAAAAGAAGCTCATCTGTAATCGGCCCCGAGACTCCTATGAGCATTTTTCGCAATTCCTTGTAGTTTAGGAATTGGCCTTGAAGGCACACTGGAATAACTATAGATTTTTTTAAATTACTAGCTTAATAACTAGTTAAAACATTATATTCAATAGAATTACCTATAGTGTGTAGATATTCAGGCAATTATATTGCAATTTAAAAACCTAAAAAGAAAAGAACAACAAAAACATGAACATATATGTGAAAAATGTTTTTTTGCCATGGACGGGAATCGAATCCACGAAATGTAGATCATATAACAAAATAAAGACAATATTTAGGTACATATATTATTATTAAAGTTATCTATAATATATATAAAGGATTTAGTTAATTTCCTTATTAAAGCACCTACTTACTACATTATACTACATACATTAGAGATGTAACATACATAAAATTGACTGAAGTGAATGATAAAGCCTCATCATTAGTCAGGGATCATCAGTCACCTCATTAGGGCACCAATTAGTGAACGACGCCGCTAAGTGCCGCCTTTTAAATCATTCAGCTGGTGCGCAGAATGTTCAAGTAAAATATTATATTATACATTTTCTTCTTATCTACTTTACTTAGATATTAATAAAAAATATGTATAATTAGTGCATTAAATATTATTTCTAAATTATACAGGATAACTTTGAAAGGATGTACATTGGGCTAATATAGGGTTATGCTGATCAAATCGAACAACATATGTCGCAAATGAAAAAAAAATGCCTTCTCCATCCAATATAGTAACGTTAACATTACCAATTTGTACTTGTGTGGGAAAGCCTTTTTTTTTTCATTTATGGGAAAAGTTTTCGACTTGATCAGGAGAACCTAATATTAGCCCAAAGTACATCCTTTCAAAGTTATCCTGTATTTATGACCTGGACGGGTCCAGGATTTCATATAGGATGGTTCCAATATTTTAAGACTATTTTTGGTATATATTGCTGATAAAAAAATAATGCCCTAGATGTTTAGATTTTTTTCAATGCCGCAGCAGGCCGAACTTATCTACAAAACTAGTAAATTTAGGGTAAATTTCGATGATTTTTGAGGAAAGCGGAGTTTTAAGCTCCATAAAGCGAATGATCATTAAATTGCTAACATAGGACTGTGATACGAGTACATACAAATAGTAGTAATCTGTGCGAAGCCATGGCGAATCGCTAGTATAAAAATAAATAACAAATTAAAAAAATAATACATAGGTACTTCCCTTTGTAAATAAAACTAGAAAATAAAAGTATTATCCAATAGGTACTTAATAAATAACTAACCTTTCCAACGCCAGTAGGTTCTTTAATTCCCAACCGTCGAAGTAGTGCGGGCGGCGGCGGCGGCGCCGTTCTCTGTATGGCGCCGCAGAAGCCGCCGGGCGGGGCGCTCGGCTCTTCCTCCGACGACGCCGCCCGCCTGCGACGCTCCCGGTGAGGGGATCCGCCGCTCACCTTGCCGCATGATGAAGTCCTGGTAACCAAAAAAAAAATAAAATTTAATATACTTTTTTTGACCCTGGTTGCTTGATAAGGTCCTGTCAGCAAAAATAGTTTTTTATTAACTTGAGGGCATACACGAGGGATTTTTTTTAGAACTCATTTTACTATAGTGCCTCGGAGAGCACGTTAATCTGTCGGTCCCGGTTTCACTATACCAACTTGTGAAACAGTTTATAGATGGGTTGTTGAGTCTATTCAAAACATCGCGACGAGCTAGCCACTTGTTCGGTGTAGACTCATACCATCGGCTACGATGAGGTGGGATTAATAACCCCTTCGATGGGTACCCTGGGGCCGTCTAGTCGGTCTCCCGAGAAAATAATTTAAAAAAAAATAGATTTTTTAGGTGCCAGGAGTATTTTTTTAAATGTAGCACGTGACTATATAAATGTAAGAAAGTAAATAAGGTAAGGTAAGTTTATGCTTATATGAATGTGATGGACCCAAACATAATTAGGTTTTTTTTATTCATTGTGATGTTTAATTATTAAAACTATACTACATATCGTGTCACATCATAAGTTACACGTCGTAATCTTTATTTTTAAAATATAACAAACAAAAACACGCTAAAGCTCTAAAGGGCGTTGACCGATGCAAGAGATAACCGATGAAAGAAGCAACTTCTTCAATGAAAGGATGCCACTCATTGGCAAGTAGTGCTTAAACCATGTTATAGTGGATTAATATCGATACATAACATCACGCTACGACCAGTAGGAGCGGAGTAACTTTGAAAAATGTAAACGGGGAAAAAATATTCCCTTTGAGCGCGCGTACGCTGCGTAAACCGTTAAAGTTACGTAGACGAAGTTGCACGTATCAGCTAGTTTTATATATTTATTTCATACTCGTATAACCTAGAGTCCTTTAAACGAGCGGAATAGGTATCTTAAGCCGAGTGCATCCGCTGGTTGCTATCATTCCTGGACATTGCCTACTACCTAACATTTGGTGGATGCAAGGTCACATGTTGAGTTCTTATAAAAAAAAAAAAAAAAATGCAAAAAAAAAAATAAGAAGAAAAAATATAAAAGATAAATATCAAGTTTCCATTTTGAGAAAACTCACGGAAATATTTAATACATTCTCTACTCGACTTTCCATCACAAGAGAACAACGGTTTCTTATTTGGAGCTACGTGAGTGAACCGAGTCGATGCAAGCTGCACGCTGGCTAACTGATTATACGGACGTGAGCTCAAAGTGACCTTTTTACATTTTTCAAAATTCGTTTTACGTCAATACCTTAAAAAGAAAGGGGCCGCGGACGGTATCGGCATGCGAGGTGATGGATGGTACAGACGTGACGAGCCACGACACCACCATATTTTATTTTAATGCCGCCTCCATAACGCTTTTCTCCAGAGAGGCTTAAAATTGAAAATTCCCTCAGTGGCTGGCTGGGAGGAAATGCCTTTGCAATATACTTTTCAGTATCATCACGTCCACGGCGTGAGGCATGCTGCATTACATAATTAAATTTATATAGCGTACTGTGTCACGAGAGACGATGAGAAAATTCTGTTTTATAATACTGGAATTTGAGACGCAATTATAGACAACGACTTGCGGTTTTTTCTGTGAATATTAAATTTATTTGCAGTTAAATTTCAACGAAACGCTTTTACAAAAAAAACAGTTACGTCGTTCGCTAAATAATTATAGTCATTAATAGTCAAGCATGGTATTTAAAACAATTGTAAAACATGGAAAGGTAATTACTTGAAAAAGCTAACAACTGTAACTGTAATAAGACGTAAAGAAAAATGTACATTTGAGTATTGTTTTTCAGTTTGGCTCATTCGTAATATTCATCGCGTGTAGTGTTATCGCGAAGTGCACTTGTAGAATTGCTAACAAGTACAGTGGCGAGGTCTTGCGCACTGTCGCCTGTATGAGGAGTTGCGCGTTCCGTTGCATTCCACGTCGTATATTAGGTCGCGTGCGGGCTCGCGTGCGACTACGCGACGGAGACGGGCCGCCCGCGCTATACTTTATTATGCTTACTAACTATTAACATTCTTTTGCGAATGTTTAGATAACTTAACCTTTAGGCCTATTTACGAAAGAGGGTGTTTTTAGGTTATCTTTGGGGTAGATACGATTGTTAAGTAGGTATTTATTGTTTTTTTATTTATAAAAAGCTTAATTTTAATTATTTATTATTATTATAATTAAGCTTAATATTAATATTAGTATATTTTAATCATATTTGTTGTACATTAGGTGGGAGGAGGTCTCTGTTTGCCCATATCAGGAAATTACTGCATAGTTTTTTGTTATCTATTCAAACATCGCGACGACCTAACCACTAGTTCGGTATAGACTCATACTATCAGCTATGACGAGGTGGGATTAAAAACCGCTCCGCTAGGTACCGTCTAGGCGGTATCGGGCTCCGTAAGCCACCCGTGATTGATCTTTTATGTTTTTTTTTGTCGTGGTCCTTTAAGGATACCGTAGTAGGTAAGGATATTAAGGACACTGCATTCGCAATCGCGATTTCTGTGTTCTCCATATAAAATGAGCTTTAGAACTTCCAGTATTACTCGACTACTTTTTGTTGAATTAAAATAACATTTTTGACGGTCAATGTATTAATTATATTACAAAAAATAATTATTTCTGTGTTAGGTATTTTTTTTTTTAACAAGAAAAATAAACGAAACAAGAAAAAAAACAGAGCCCTTAATGAAGAATTCCCTCGTAATGTAAATTCGTCTTTTAGCCACCCATTTCGTAACCACTTCATTTAGCCAGAATAGAGGGAGAAATCAATGCTGTTAAACAATAATTGTTCTCATTCATGGACTTTGTAGGTCTGCTTACCATACCGTGCTCCAATAAAAAAACATTACTATTTAACTGAACTTTTAGTAACATTAATTGTACATATTTCGTAGTATAAGTATTTAGTAGTACTACGAAACATATACATATAATATATATATATATATATATATATATGATATAACAATATTTTATCACTTAAATACACGTATTACATTTTGGAAAATCAAATATACCCTCCGAGGGTAAGTTAGTCAAAGTAACTTATATCTAGTTCTACAAAAGGATTACATTTTCTTTTACATCCCTTGATTTTACGGGCTGATGCACGAACCCGAAACAATCAGAAGGAAAAGGTCAAACAGCGACATTTGATATAGTTTCCTTTGAGGCGCACAATTCTGTTAGCGATAAAGTATTAAAGTACACTAAACATATATATTACACATATAAATATAAAGAGCATTACACTTTTCCTTATTCTAAATGGCAGCGGAAAATATGAACACAATATTGTATTTAATAAAAGCGAGAGAATGGATTTATTGTAGGCGTAGATGTGTGGGACATAGCTGTATATGAGTTAGCACAACAGGGTTTGTCGCCTTTACAAACAACATTGAAATACAATTACAAACAATATTTTTGTAAAAAATTGTTGATAACATACTTGAGACAAATTCTTACGCATACACAAACAAGACACACATACACAAACAAAACTAAAATACAAAACTCAAAAATTTAACACGAGAAATAAAAACCAATTAGATTTCCGGCATCATTGTTTGAAGGAGCACAGCCATGAAGGAGCCAGGGTACCCAGCGGAGGGGTTTTAATCCCACCTCGTCGTAGCCGATGGTATGAGTCTACACCGAACAAGTGGCTAGCTCGTCGCGATGTTTGAATAGACTCAATAACCCATCTATAAACAGTTTCACAAGTTGGTATAGTGAAACCGGGACCGACAGCTTAACGTGAACTCCGAGGCACTATAGTGGTGTTGTCAAACAAAAGTACATATTTTTTTTAATTAAAAACTCATTGGTATACACCGGGTTCGAACCAGGGACCTAAGTGTTTTTAAGTCCAATGTCTAACTGACTCGACCACCACGTATATAATTTACTGAATTTAAAAAACTTTTAAAAAGTCACATTAGCTTGACCGTATTATAATTGTTTTATTTTTAGTTTTTTCCTTAATATAATAATAATTTACTATTTAATATGTTAACTGAGTTTGTTTAAATACTATTGTTCAGTTCGCAACAAAACTAAACCAATTTTTGTTTATATTATAAATTTCTCTCTGTAAGTGAGCAATAATATTCTTTTGAGAAATAAATGCCTTTAAACTGAACCTCATCTCGTTCTTAAAATAGTTTTTACATAAAACATTGTCACACTAACTACGCCAAAAATACCTTTTTTAGACGCAGTTGTGATTACTACAACAAAAACACGCATAAGTGTTAATATATTTTCCGTATCTTTTGTAAAGTACAAGAGAGCCATTGGAGACATATTATTTACATAATTTGTTATATCTATTATTTCTATTATATAAATTATTTAACTTTATTTTCAAGAAAAAAAAAAAAATTTACAAAATTATATAAATTATAATTTTTGTTTCTTCCTAATTTACTTTATATGTTATCTAGATCTTTATTCCAAACTGTCTTCTTTCTTAAGTATATTGTCTTTATTTAAGGGTACACAGATGTTACTCTCTTTCTATTAGGCCATGTGCATTGATTATGTATTATTATTTTTATTTCATTATTGCTTGCTCTGCATTGCTTGGCATTATCATGCCTTATTGTGTTGAGATATGTAATTAAATGTACCTAGGCTAAGTTAATTGCGTTTAATAAACATTCATTCAGTTATTTATGTTTGTTTGTGACTGTATTGTACCAAAATAAAATAAATAAATAAATAAACATAGGGCGGCGCCTTACGTCCATACGTCGCGTGACGCCTATACCTTTTGTTCTGTAATTAGAACACTCACAATTAATACTCATAAAACATTTAACTGTTCAACCTTTTCGCCGCAATAAACTCCATTTAATAATTCATTGCTCTTTAATGGTGCTAAATGTTGTTATAAACGTTTTATTTATGTCCGTGATTTGAATTATATGCAAGTGGGGTCATAATTATGTTTTTTTTTAGTTCTAGGGAGAGTCTTAGCCGTGACAAATAAAAATAAAAGGTAAAGTAGTGTGAATGGGGAGAATATTCATTATTAAAATGGGCGATAACGTCGTAGTGCATAGTGATGCGTGACTAGAAAAGCAGGTTTGTATTTTTTTTTATTGGGGCACGACATGTGACTTTGTATCTACCTGGTGGTGAGCAGAACTACAAAGTTAATGAATGGGGTCAATCAATAATTGTTCTTAAACAATATTGATAGCTCCCACTATGCCGGCTAAATGATGCGATTACGAAATGGGGGGCGACAATGACGAATTGCATTACGAGTATATTTTAATATACTTGTTGCCTTATTGTCTATTCAACTACCCATTTCGTAACCGCACCCTGAAAGGATACTACCACCTCGACAAGAAATCGATGCAGTAGTCTCCTGAAAATCGGTGAACCCACAGACTAAAACCGAAACATGACATTACGGTTTTTGCATCTGTATGGGCGGTGGTAACGAGGCGGTCGGTCGGCCTATCGAAGTATATCAAAAGTCAAAGTCAAAGTCAAAATCATTTATTTCATGTAAATCTTTACAGATATTTATGAATAATCAAAGAAAAAAAAAGTTTAACAATGAGGTCTTAGAGTGCGTTTGGTTAGGCAGCTATTCATTAACAAAAGAACGACAAATATAAATTGTACTTAGGGGCCGAGCACTCGCGTCATTCGGTTCGATACATATCGATCGATAAGACATATATCTACAAAGCTAACACGCGCGACCACGATATATAACGAATAGACTAATTTGACGCATTGGAAGATATACTTTTATCGAAAACGGTAGCACGTAGCTTATTAACATCAAAACTAAACTCTCAGATTGTAGACAAAAGTCGATATATATACAATTTTTATCACGTTTCTTTTAGGTGCTGATAAGTGTCGAAATTACTTTGATATTTTTATTGATTTAATAGGGAAAAACAAACCCAAAATTGTTTTATTTTCGTTAGAAAAACTGTTATACTTAAGTGACTATAAATGTGCGTGTTATAGAAAAGTTGCTGGAACAACTGTAACCTCAAAAAGAAATGATTTTGAAAAAAAAAATTGGATGCCCAAACCAAGAAATAGATTATGAAAATAAGATTATCAGAAAATAAATATTTATGTTTCTAGAGTTATGCTATTTAGAAAAAATAGGTTAATTAATATTAAAATTCTTGTTTTATTTTATTATCGTGTAAATTTTTTATTTAATTTTAGGTATTTATTATTATGAAGTGGCAGTAGGTTAGTCGTATTTTAAAGCGGACAAATCCTAGAGGGGACGATCACTAGTAGAGTGAAAACCTTTGAACTTCGGTAACCCCCGAAGTTCAGAGGTTTTCAAGTTCAGATAGGTCTTGAATGCGGAATGTATTGATTGTGTAATGTAATTTGATTATTCAGCAGGCGAATAATCCAGGCTGGTAATTAAAATAAATCATTCACACGTCGCCGTATTGCATAAAATTCAAAACATCCGTAAAATAAAATATTTGATTTATATCATTGAAATACGAGTATATTATTATAGGGAAGTACCATAAGGCTTAATCGCCTTACCAGTCATAAGAACAAAAGATTGCCGCCCGCAATACAGACCAAAATAAAAAGTGACACAAATGCGATCATAACCAATCAATGTTCAAGAAAATATGTCTGACAATTCGTTTGAATAGCGTTTTAGGCCTTAGATCACTTTCGTATCTATGCGTACTTTCCATTACATTTTTAAATCCTATCCAATGCCTTATTAAATAAAAAAAACTCACAAAAAAAAAAACCTTTTTTTTGGGCCAAGGTAACGAGTTTTCTTTGGCTTTATTTTTATTTTGTTAAATATATGTATTTTTAAATCTTTTTAAATTAAAATATATATTTCTGTAACGATAATTAATAATAATATAAAATAAATACATCGTATAAGGTAATAATTATTTATTTATAACATAAATGTTTTTGAAATTGTCATTGAAAACACACTTGTTTTAACTAGTAAACAAAGCTCGAGAAACTTATCGATGTCGGTTTGCGTGCTCACCAATTCGATATATTTTTCGACAGCAGACGGTATAAGTCGAGTCGGTATATATCTTATCGTTGTCCGCGTGCTAAGCCCCTTAAACACGATGGAACGGAAATCTTAATATGAAAATTACTACCGAACCGAACAAACACTACATAACCAACTAGTGTAAGACTAGGTGGTTAGCTGATTCCATTGACCTGTCAATCACTATCTGCCATACAAGAGAGCCACCAAGGCGACCAACTTCACCGATCATGCCTTAAATATTTATTGTAAATAAAAGGTAAGTCATCACATATAAGTAAAGGTATAAGGATCGGTATTTTTAAGGGCATAAACACTAACTGTAAAGTCGATCCCCTCAGAGACACCCCGGAGAAAAAGAAACCAGCAAGTAAAAAACTCTAGTGCTTCACACAAACTAAAAGAGGAGCACAGTTATTGATTGACTTATGCTATATAGCATATATAATATATACGAGTATATATATATATATATATATATATATATATATATATATATATATATATATATATATATATATATATATATATATATATATATATAGGTGTATATACTAAACATTTAAATATATGTATTACTATTAAGGATAAAGTGAGGAAAGTAAAATTTTTGCACCTTTTATATGATGCCGTGAGCAGACACAAGAATTATTTCCCTTACAATAGCAACCGATGGCTTCGTGCCAGGGTCGTCTGGGACTGAAATGATGGCAATAAATATACGAAGGTTTTTACAGTACTATCCAATTGTGTTTAGACAACCTATTCAACATGTTTCAGGCTGAAAAGTTTGAACAACTTTGTTTTCTCTTATTGTGTTTGAGTGTTGTTCTGGAACGTGTTATTTTTCAAATGTCAATTGGCGATGTGACCGAAAAATATTTTAAGGCTTAGAAGTTTAGTATGTGTATTACAGATATATTAGATTTTCACTAGGAATAACACAATATTAACTCCTTTAATATAATTAAATATATTATTCATTCGATTTTCACTAGGAATAACACAATATTAACTCCTTTAATATAATTAAATATATTATTCATTCGATTTTCACTAGTAATAAAACAATATTAACTCCTTTAATATAATTAAATATATTTATCATTCGATTTTCACTAGGAATAACACAATATTAACTCCTTGAATAATATATTTAATTTTATTAAAGGAGTTAATATTGTGTTATTCCTAGTGAAAATCGAATGAATAATATATTTAATTTTATTAAAGGAGTTAATATTGTGTTATTCCTAGTGAAAATGGAATATAACTGTAATACACATACTAAACTTCTAAGCCTTAAAATATTTTTCTACAATATTTTTTGGTCACATCGCCAATTGACATTTTAAAAATAGCACGTTCATACTTTTTCAATGTTCACAAATCTTAAAATGACTATCAATCCTCTGACAATTATGTTTTTATTTTTGTTATTAATAATTTTAAGCCTCAACATCCTCATGTGTAAAGATGTAAAATATAATCTCCAGCTTTTGCTCTTTGCTCTTGTTTCCTGAATATTTTATTTGAGAAATAGCTAAGTGTAGCTGCTATATTTTAACATGTATACTTACATTAATATAAAGATTATTTTATATGTTTTCTTATAAAATATAGTTTGATTTTATAAGTGTTTTATTATGAATAATATTCAATATCTAATAGTCCGTGAAACGCAAATAAAATACATAACATGTTTTATATTAATATCGCTTGAGTGAATTTAATAAAATAACTTGTTGGTAGATTTAACAAATTATAGATTATATATTACTTTATTTATTAGAACAATAACAATATTTGTTTCAGGGTTAAGTAATAAAATTATTACAGACAATGATATTAAATCCTAACGATATATACATAAAATCTGGAAAATAAATAAGCTGGGAGGATGAGGATCTGGAAAGTTTTTTTCTTGTAGGACATGTACATACATATTACATATACAATTTTCTTGGATACAAACTAAGGTCTAGTGCAAAAACATCCCATAGGGTCCAAATACCCTGAAATAAATTAAATCAGCTAAAATTTCAAGATCCGCAGTGCCCATACTCGTAGAGCTTGTATGAAGAGAGTGGTGGATATGAAGGAAACGAGAGAGTTATGCCAGGCTCGTTGTAGGTGGCGCTCCCTTGTTTCTGCATATGTGGTAAAAGGGCGTGACAATTTGTTATTTATTATAAAATTTCAAGAACAGATAAAAATCTTTAAGATTAACACATATTATATTTTATAAAGGACACAGAAAAACGAAGAAATTATAGTTTGATATAATTGGGAATCAAATTCAAGAACAATTTAAACGTATGATTGCTCAAAAGATATTAAGTAGGTATACTGCTCAATAATTGAAAGTCGTTAATCCAAAAGTTCTGGTAGAAAAGGCCAAAGGTGTCAGCCTGGGAATAAACAGTAAACTTATGGGTCAGTAGGCTTCGCAATAATCATTACATTTAATTACTTACAAGGGAAGTAACGTAACCCCTAATTTCTAAAATAAATTAAACATGTGGGGACTGAAATAAAGGCGTGAACAAAAAATTTCAGGAGACTATTGCATATATTTCTAGTAGACTATTAGTAGAGTGTTTGTCTTTTTAGGGTGCAGTTAAGAAATTGGCAGTTATTGTAACGATAAAGCAGAAAAGCCTCTAAAGTAATAGTGCTCGCAATGCCGTCTTTGCCCATTTCGTAACCGCATCATTAAGCCGGCATAGTCGGAATGATCAATGCTGTTTACCAATAATGTATTTATCGACCCCATTCATGGATTTTGTAGGATTATACAAAGTCACATACCGTGTTCCAGTAAAACGAAAAATAGAACTGAAATAGTCAATGAGCATGAAAAGTTGTTCGCTGTATTCGGAGTTTTTGGGTTCGATTCCCACTCATGGTAAACAATATAAGTACAGAATTCCGTAGAGTTTCCACACAGTTGGTACACTTATTATTACTATTATAAAATTAATGAGAAAGTTTGGATGGATGTTTATTACTCAATCATGCCAGAACTGATCTCGATGAAATTTTTGCACTGAAATAGATTATAGTCTGGAATAGCATATAGGCTACTTTTTACTCTGAAAAAAGGTACGGTTGCCGTTTTTTATTTGTTTTCACAGATCGACATGATTTTTTCATAATAGTAGGTTAAAGATCACATAATACTACTTTTTATCTCCGAAAAATGCATAACAAAAAAAACGAACACGATGTTGCGGGCATCATATAGTATTACATATTGTACATAAGGCTTAGTTTCAATAACACATATTATTTTTATATCTACAGTAAACCCAAAAAATAAGAGACAATAAAGTTACTACAGCCTTTGTCAACGAATAAACAGTACATTACAGAAGCTTATGCCATGAAAAATGAAGGAGTTAGTAAGTCTGGTCTGTCAGTCTGTCCGTTAGAGGGCGTATTAATAAAGGAGAGTTTGTTTCTCTTTGTGTAGAAAGCTCTTTATTATGCCTATCATACTATTGTTGTGAGCTGGATGAAGGGTGGACAAGCTTTTGGGCGGCGGATATAGATCTGAGTATTTAAAAATAACGATTTATTTTATTTTCAATCTCAATCTACCTCTTTAAAAATTCATTTTTAGAACAAAACAAATTAATACAATGTGAAAAATATTTAGGTACCTACCAAATACTACACCACTTTATACAATTAGACTAAATAATAATAATTTATAGGATGAGTTCATTTTTAGTGATATTTCTAAAATACTAAAGATGCTCCCCATCTAAATCTCTATTAAATATTTATAGCTTATGACTACTCTTAATGTATTTTTTTTTTGTACTACAGATATAAATAATTAAAACTTTATATTATCATATACGTGAAATGGTTAACATAATTTTTAACTACAATATGCCATCCTATTTTTGGTAACATTTAACAAATTTAAATCTAACATTGCAGTTGCAATATTTTAACTAACAATGTCGCCCATGCACAATTTTGTTTACTGACATAATAACCTGTACAAATAATGATTGTATAATTATTTTTAATAAGATACGAATCATTTAAAAAAAAAGTGTAAAAGCCAAGCAAAAAACATGAAATAAAAGACACACCAAACAACTGTGACATATTTAAGCAAAAAGCAAAAAAAAGCTCAAAACATTAAGTAGATAGGTTAGTAAAGCGACGAAGGTTCCAGGCTCAGGTTCAGAACGAGCCTTCTCGACTGAAATGATTTGGTAAATACTTCCGGCGCCCCCGTCCGGTAGCCGCGACGCCTTCGCAAAGGGTAATAATTTATTCCCTAGAATCTTTTTCCTCTCGCCTTTCACGAGCTTTGACATTTATAAAATACGAATCGTAATCTAAGCCATGATCCCGAGGGGCGCGCTCTTTTTGCGAACACTTGTACACCATAAAGAAGAATTTTCACGTGCTTTACAGCTTAGTTTCAGCAAAGTCGACGGCTTCTTGATCTGTTTATGTGGGGCACAGATTTAGTGCGTGAAGTGGCACGTAAGGTTGTAAAGCTCCTGGTATGTGAAATGGTATTTTCCGTGAATTTAAAAAGCTTCTGATATGTTAAATAGTATTGGTGTGAAAGATAGGTCGATAAATATATATTAAATAAATTAATTAGCTTTGTAATTTCTTGTACATTCTGTTTTTGTAGTAGGTAGGTATAAACGGATGTCACGAGTAGATTTGTATTGTGTGAATTTGTAAATGCTTATGCACCTATTTGTCGCCACGCAACAGTAATTATTTTTACTGACAATATTTGTTTTTTTTTATTAGTTTTATTGATACCTATATTTGTAAATGTTTATCCACTGTTTAATTTGTTGTAAACGATAAATAAAGTTTTTCTTTCTTTCTTTAATTATACCAACTTGTTAATACATACTTGTCATCATAGAAATCAAATAAAATTAGAGTATTCACTTTTTAAAGAAGTAAATCAAGAATTTACACGTGATTTATATAAGAGTCTTATACATATGACGACTTTGTTATCTGTTCATGTAGCGACAGATTTTGTAGGATTAATTGGCGCGGTGAATTTGTAAAAAGTCTGGTATGTGAAAATGCACTGTGTAGAAATAGTATTTATGTGAATAAACACAATCCACTGTTTCTAAAACAAGAAATGTTTCGCAAAAAAACATGGATCAAAGAAACACGGAATACGCAGGACCTAGTTTAGCCGAATATCTACAAGATATCCTAAGTATACAGAATTTTATTATCTAGGAGTTATATATAAATAAAGAACATATAGATAAAATATTTATGAAATTACCAGTATTAATAGAGAT
Source organism: Monopis laevigella (assembly GCA_947458855.1). NCBI lineage: Eukaryota > Metazoa > Arthropoda > Insecta > Lepidoptera > Tineidae > Monopis > Monopis laevigella. The sequence continues at coordinate 16,991,574 of OX381587.1, forward strand.
ATTGTTTTTTTTTCGTTCATAAAAACATAATTGCAAATATTCAATGTATATTCATAAATTATACATACAACTGGTGCCTGTGATTCGGGTCTCCAGGATATAATTTTATTTTTTATTTATAATATACATGTAAATTTTAGTAACTGGCTCTTTTAATTCACATATAGAATTTCTTTTTATCGATAATAACACATACAAAAAATCTAACTAACAAATAAAACTAAAGACTACAAATAAAAAATATTATCTAAATTTAAAGTATTCCCGTTAGGAATAGTGCCAAGAATAAATATACAGTTTTGGTTACATAATATGTAGACATTATTTTAATAAAATTAATCCACTTGTCAAGTGATGCCCCCAAATACCATCGGCGAAATGGGACGGGTTGATCCATCCGCTGGGTACACTGAAGCCGTATAAACGGTTATCAGGAGCCAAAAATAAAGGCACCCAGATATTATTATTATTAATAAAAGTAGCCCGATATTAGAATAAGCGACCTTAACATTAATAAAGCTCCGAAAGCTAACGAAGTGTAAGTTGTTTTCGCCGCAATTACACTAACGAGAAGTCCACAAAGCGTGAAATGCAACTCTTTATACGCAATCCGCTGTAATAAACGATCGCGGGCACATGTGAGCGGCGCGGCTGTCAGAAACCTGAATAGAAACGTCCACAGATATATAGCATGAAACGAATACAAACGCGAATAAAAATAAATATACAAGAGAAACCCCTGTAGGGACGAGAAATGAGTGAAACCGTATTTCTATTGTACCCTTATTTTGAGTGCGTCAAGGTATAGGGTTGACTCCACGGGATGCGAGCTCTGGTTTGTATCAGGTGTCTTTCTACAATTTAACTTGGCTTGTTTTGTGCCTTACGAGTGAAACAATATGCATAATTATACCAAGAAAATATATTATTAATGTATCAGAGATGTTTAGATATTAGACATAAAAATAACACTACAGTTCCTATGTCACGGTTAATTAGTATTTGAAAAAAATATAAAGACATTTGTTTGGTTAAAATTACAATTAACTTTTTAGAAAATGTTAATATGATCAACGAGCACGGCATATGATTTTGTATCTACCTGATGTTAAGCAGACCTACAAAGTCTAGTGGTCGGATTAATAGTCGTTGCTTAGCCTGAGCCATTGCTTGGAACTGTCAAAATGTAGTTTTTCCATATGCAGTTTGACAGTCCGTAGCATCGGCTAAGCATTAGCAATTGCTTAGCAACGACTATTAATCCGATCATATGAGAAGGGTCTTTCAATACATTGTTGTTTAACAATATTGACCGCTCCCCTATGCCGGCTAAATGACGCGGTTACGAAATGGGCGGCTACATGGACGTATAGCTCTGTTTTAATCGCCCGTTTCGTAATCGTACTGAAAGGAGACTGCCCCCTCGACAAGAAATCGATGCAGTAGTCTCTGGAACATTGGTAAGAATCCATTGACTAAAACCGATACATGACTAGGTTACTTGACGGTGTAAATAAACCGTCAAGTCACTTTTGCTTTTTAATACTAGTAAATTAATTTCATCAAAGATTTAGAAAGTGGGCGTAAGTTTAGTTTAATACAATGGAGCTAAAGTTATTTTTTGTATATTATTGTAAGTAAACTAATTTAATATTATTTAAAAAAAATGTGGAAAGAAAGTCTTTATACTTCGTTAGGCCGACCGGTTTGGTTACCACCGCCTATACAAATGCAGAAACTGTCAAGTAACCGAATAATGTTTCGGTTTTAGTCTGTGGGTTCACCGATTTCATCTAATTCATCGATTTCATGTCGAGGTTTTAGTCTCCTTTCAGAGTTACACGAAACAGTTAATTTGAGATAAAGTAGAGCGAAGTAGACTTTTTATGTAAATTTGTATTTGTCGCCGCCCATTTTGTACCCGCATTATTGAGCCGGGATAGTGGTAACGATCAATGTTGTTAAAAACAATGATTTGATTGATCGACCATATTCATTAATTTTGTAGGTCTATTTACCATCAGGTAGATACAAAGTGCCATGCTATGCCCTAGTAAGAATAAAGTTAAAAAGCAGTACCTACATAAATATACATAACGTTTATTTTATGTTTTGTGCTTGGCTCAAGAGAAATTCTTGTGGGGACAAGGAAATGAGTGAAACCGTATTTCTCTTTACCCCTATTTTGAGTGCGTGAAGGTAGGGTTGGCTCGACGAGACACAGGCTCTGGTTTATGTCAGACTGTGGCGTCTCCAATCTGCTAGGATTTACTTAGCAGAAGTGTTGTGGATGATTGTTCGAGTGAAATAACGTGGCTTAATTGCCTTAATTCGCTGTTTAAACTACAAGATTAAGTTTGTAGGATAATAGAGTGAAATATAAGACATTATTTATTATGGTAGCCTAGGTGGATATTTATATATTATTGTTTTATTCAAAAAAATGTTTTGTTATATCTTCAGTAAAAATTTACTATCACAATAATTTTCTAAAGAATAACCCTCGAATAAATAAAGTCGTGTTTCCACTCCACTTTCAAGGAACTTCTGTTTCTATTTGGTAAGATAGAATGATACAGAATATCCTTGAGTGAAAGTTTAGTGGTTCTAAATAAGGTGTTGAATTTAAAAATGCTTCTTCATAACTTGAAATATTTTTATCATTTAGATATTCCTAAATTTTATAAAAGCTTTTATTATTCAGAAAACAATATAGTTTTTTTTTTAATATATGAAAATTATCAATGAGTTTAATACTTTTAAGTAATTTAGGTATAAATTGTCCTAAAAAGAAATATAGATGGTAAATATAGGTATATGTGAGGTGCTATACGAAAAACACTTAGATTTTATTTTACTAATTTGAAAGATGTTAGTATACTTATTATCTTTATTTGTAATGTACCAACTCATATAATTGTTTGCAATAGGTAATAAATTGTTTTTCCTAATAATCAGTATAAATTGTTAATAAGGGTGAGATCCTGGAGACCTGAGAACAGGCTTTGTGCCTAATTCAGGCTCCAGTCTCACAAATTTTGTATCAATTGATATTGTAAGGGTTTATTCACAGGTTTATAACAGTAATACTTACGTCCATAAATTCTGAAACCCATATTTAAATTCCTAACAATATGTAGATATACGCATATAACCTGTCTTACATTTTGTAATAATTTACGTAAAACATAAGTAAAAACCTAGTTCTATAGATTGGCATCCCTAAGGAAAGCCACGCCCATAACGAAAGCGGTGCTTGTTGAGAAATGGAACTGGGAACTGGAACCCGATTGCAACGCACCGGAAACCCCGCGTTTTTATTTCTATGTAAATTTACATAATGATATTTTTGTCGCGAACTGCGGCAGAGATTTACGAAGCCAAATCTCGTGGGGTCCCCCCTGAATACCTTGTCGGCTGTTGTAAATGAGAAACTGCTGATAAACGCCTGAATGTTTCTATGGAGCCTTATCTTTGCATAACTTTATACACATATTCGAAGATTTTGCCGTTCGATTTGTTTTAGGAGTAAATTTTGTGATTTATTTTGAAGCTTGTTTATGTAGGTAGGCTTATGTTTGTAAGTTTGTTTATATAAAGAGAATTTTAGAAGAATAATATATTGTTGAGCTTTAAAGTTGTAAAACATTGGTTAAAATTAGAACAAAAGTTATAAAGGAATGTTGTAAAGTACGAGTAAGTTCTGGTAAAGTTGGATAACAACGCGTATCCATTATTAATTATAGATTTCATCAGTTAATAAAGGTACCTAATTTTATATACTGCAACCGGTCGGAAAGTGATTTTTGAAAATATGTCAAAAAAAAAAATGAAAATCCATTCATCACCCGAAACTAAGACCCGTTATATTTATAGATCGATCTCTTACGATATCTATCTATCGTATGTCTGTTTTATTTCTTCTTGATTTGACATTTGATGGAAGGAGAAAAATGAATACTTCAGTAAACATTGAGTCTCATTTACTTATAAATATCTGAATTATGAAAAAAAAAAGTTTTTTTTATATAGGAGCATAGCATGTGACATTGTATCTACTTGATGTTAGTATACCTACAAAGTCCACAAATGGGGTCGATCAATAAATTGTTGTTTAACAGTGCTGGCTAAACGATGCGGCTACGAAATAGGCAGTAACAAGGACGATTTTGCATTACGAGTCTCCTTTAATAATATCTTCGCTGTTTTATCTTAAAAACAACCGCCCTGAAAGGAGACTGCCACAAGAAAACGATGCAGTAGTATCCTGGAAATCGGTGAACCCAAATACTAAACATGACTACGTCACTTGACGGTTTTTCCACCTGTATGGCGGTGGTAACGAGACCGGTCGATCGGCCTGGCGAAGTTATGGAGGCAGGCCACATTCTGTTTCTTATAATGTGATTGTTAGATTGTCAAAATAACGATTTCCGTTATTAGCGCGCTCTTCTCCAATCAGAGTAGTTTGTAACCTTCGCCGCTTGGAGGAGAGAGCGCTAATAACGGAATTCGTTATTTTGACAATCTAACGATCACGTTATAAGAAACAGAATGTTGCCGCTGGCGAAGTTATGGAGGTAGTCTCCCACCAAAATGAATAAAGACCGTTAAATGCCTCTAGGCATTAAAGTAATGACATATATGAGTATACATACCTATGTAAACCTAAGCATGGAAATGAAGTACCTAAATAACACAAATTGAAATATATATATATATATATATATATATATGTCAAGTAATGTACCCAGATTATTTTGTACATATTGTTGCCTGAAGACGCCCTAATAAGGCGAAATATAGCAAGTAATTATTATTATTATATTGTGTTTTATTTATGTATCGTATTGGATGACCTATAAAAAATAATAAAGCAGCTACTGCAAATAAAAATATATAATTTAAATATTAAAATAAAAAAGTAATGAATCAATCAGAAGTATATTATCAGAATCAGAAAAGACAATTAAAGTTATTTTCAGTTCGCTGAAACGTGTGTGAATTGTAATAATGTGTTATGATGGTTGGGTGGACACAAAAATACGGTGCGGAAAATAAAATGATTGTCGACGCAGTTTGGCAGACGAACCGGTAAATGACGGAACAAAACAACACAACCATTGAGTTTAATTTAACAAGTATAGAGAAGACTAATAGTGTACTTTCTTTTCCCGATCCATATCCGTGAAAATACGGTATGCAGTAACGTTTATTATATATTATAGGGTTTAAAACTCAAGTTTATGCAGTGGTGCAAGGGGAATTCCAGCAAAGTTTTTTCATCGTGTATTAAGGATCTTGACCTTCCAAGTTCGGCAGTTCGGCAGTTCGGGAGCATTAATGGAACGTGTTTCCAAGATGGAGCTAACAGGATCATATAGCATTTGGTTGAGTAAAGAGGTTAGTGATCACAATGAAGAGGAGAAACTACTTCGCGGTCTCAAGTTCGGGAACGCTGCAGTTCATTCCCCTGCCTTTCAACCATGCGATGGACCCGCCACCCGCACGGAGAATCCATGGATAGCTAAGATCATTGTCTCTCTGTGCATATTTTAGATGGGAGGAAGGTTTATATAACTTCGCTAGGCCGGCCGACATTGTTACCATCGCTGACCTAGTCATGTCACCGATTTTTGGATAACGAAACGGGCAATTGATTTGATGATAAAGCAGCGAAGATATTAAAGTAGATTAATGAAAAATATTCTTTGTTGGCGCCAGTTTCGTAACCGCATCATTTAGCCGGCAAAGTAGGAGCAAGTAATGTACGTTGTTCGATTACTATAAAATAATATGATTGCGCCTCCAGACCTATATAGAACCTCATTGACCAGATCATTCAAAGCAGTCCGAGAACACCACCCGCGAAACGTCCCATTATTTTAAAGTATAAAAACGGAATGACAATTAAAATAACTGTATAACTTACCTATACAAATAATTTTATTTTAATTGCCTTGAGATTCATAGACGAATTAATTAGAGTTATTTTTTTATTGGAGCATTGCATCTACCTGGTGGTGAGCAGACCTGAGGTCGAACAATAAATGTTGTTAAACAACATCGCTCCCACTTTGCCGGCTAAATGATGCGATTATGAAATGGGTGGCGATAGAGACAAATTTCATAACTTAAAGACGATAATAGACTTTATAAAGAAAATTAAAATTAGCAACTTATACGGCAATATAAAAACAATCATTATTATTTTGCAAACGTGAAAAATTATTCGTAAGGATGTTTATGATATCACATTTTCAAGCAGCTATGAAAAATAAGCGATTTATTTCAGGTATTTTTATGTTATAGAAATCCTATCTAAAAACATTTTTTTTTCTCAATTAATTTATTTTGGGTTTTTCTAAATTAATTTAGGGATCACAGTCGATTCCAAACTACAGTGGAAAGCTCACATAAATACTCTATCCAATAGATTGAGCTCTGCTGCATATGCAGTCAGGAAAATCAGACAATTAACTGATGTTGCAACAGCCAGACTAGTGTACTTTGCCTATTTTCACAGTATAATGACGTATGGTCTTATAATGTGGGGATCCGCGGCAGATTTTGATACCATATTTATTTTACAAAAGAGGGCTATTCGGGCAATATATGGCATGAAAGCTAGTGATTCTCTCCGGGAAACATTTCCTATGATTGATGTATTGACACTACCATCTCAATATATTTATGAGAATTTATTGTACGTCAAGAAAGTTTTGTAAGTAAGTTTAGTAAAAATGGCGACAGGCATAATTTAAACTTAAGAAATATAGATAAAATTGATATACCAAAGTTTAGACTGCAAAAAACTAATAAATGTTTTGTCATTAACAGTATAAGGTTATTTAATAAATTACCTAAAAGTATTATAGATTTAAGTGAAATAAAGTTTAAAAATTGTATAAAACAAACATTAATCCATAGGGCATACTATAGAGTTAATGACTATATTAATGATAAAGATGTCTGGACCCGTTCTGATCTGCAATTGAGGTCTCACAACTAGTATTACCTTTTCGAATGAGTACCCTGGTAGGTATATTAAATCTGATATTATAATAACTTATTATTACTTAATTATTTTTTTATTATATTTAAATTTTAACTTTGGATAAAGTATATCTTATGATTACTTATTTATATTTACAGTATTATATATTATTATTTAGTAAAGTACTCTTTAGTATTTGCAGTTCTGTACATTGGTACAGCAACCAATTGCTAAACTGTTAAATAATCTGCCATAGGGTGTTTTGCGCATGCTTTTAGTAGGGTTAGAGCATTTTATGTATGCTGCGATATGCATATCGGTAACTCAATGACTATGTTCCTCTGTTAGTTTGTGTGAAGCACCAGAGTTTTTTACTTGCTGGTACCTTTTTCTCCGGGGTGTCTCCGGAGGGATCGACTTTACAACTTAGTGTTTACGCCCTTAAAGATACCGATCCATATAACTATGTTAATGCGATTGATGGTCATTTAAAAATATCTACAGCCAATATAATAATAATATAAGAACTAATATTTAAGGTGTGGATACGGTTGGTGAGGTCGGTCGCCTCGGTGGCACCATTGTATGGCAGATGATAATCGGAAGGTCAATGGAATCAGCTAACCACCTAGTCTTACACTAGTTGGTTATGTAGCGTGCGTTCGGTTGGTTGGTTTTTTTAATACTTTTATTTAATGACACATTTTATTTATTAATCTATAATGGTTATATATATATATATAGCAGCCTAACGCGAACAAACTCACTCTAGACCTTATTGTTACAACTTTTGTTACCTTTTTTTTTTGACTATTTATAAATATCTGTAAAGATTTACATGAAATAAATAATATTTGATTTGATTTGATTTGATTTGATCTTACATAATATTCTCAAAATTTAAAGTGAAACTATAGTTTTAAATTACCAGGATTAATACCCTGGGGCCTTACCGGGAAGCCACATTGACGAACCGATCGACGCGTCGATAGATAAAAATGTATAGGAAATATTGTTTATAGGTAGAACTCGATCACAGAGAAACGTCAAATCACATGGTACATCTTTTTTGGCTTTCGATCGATCGACGTGTCGATCGGCATTTAATGTGGCTTCCCGGTAGTGCCCCTGTACACATATAAGGTTACAACTAAAACTAAATACTAGTTAACAATCAAAGAATAAAATTTAATCTTTCCAGTGCACACACTCAGCAGTGTTCTTTGCTTAAGCAAACAAACATATAATAATAAATAAGATAACCAATCAGCGAGCATTATCTGTAAGAACATGCAGCATGCAAACGGCTTCTGCTGGTGCAAACAGAGCCGTTCTAATGGGAATGCTAATGCAATGTGCAGTATGTTTAATGCACCTGCTTGTTTACATGCTAGATAAACTCAACTGATGTTATGACTGCTATACACGGGGGTAATGTAAGAACAGACCTTATTTTACTATGGTTGTTTAACATATTATTAATGTCTATCTGGACAAGATAATATATAAAATAACCAATAACGAGTATTATAAGTAAAAGAATTTAGTATGTAAGCGGCACATTGACGGCATTTAAAATGATATTTTTTATTGGAAATGCAATAGCTTGTTTATATGGTAGTCTGATAAACTCAACTGATGTTATGACTGCTATACACGGGTATGGCAGTCATTGGAGGTATTGTAAGAACAGATCTTATTTTATTATGGTTGTTTAACATTAAGATTGTTTAACATTCCAGATAGACATTATTAATGTCTATCTGGACACAATAATATATAAAATAACCAATAACGAGTTGAGACGATGGGTCCTTGGTCTTCCGATACCAAGGAATTCGTGCGGGATCTGTCGGTGAGACTGGTTGTTGCGTCAGGTGATCCTAGAGCTGGAGCCTACTTTGCCCAGAGACAAAGTCTCGACATTCAAAGGGCGCCAGTGTCCTGGAAACTATGCCGCAAGAACCAGTATCTTTTCACTATAATGTTATTTTAGTTATAGTTATTTTTAATTTTGTATATTTATGTTAAGTTTAGAGTATAAATAAAACTATTTCTTTCAAATAACGAGTATTATAGTAAAATAATTCAGCCTGTAAACGGCATATTGACGGCATTTAAAATGAGATATTTTATTGGAAATGCAATAGCTTATTTATATGGTAGTCCGATAACCTCAACTGATGTTATGACTGCTATACAAGGGGGTATTGTAAGAACAGACCTTATTTTACTATGGTTGTATTGATGTTTTTTATTATTTTTTATTGGAACACAGAGTTCGAATCGAATTCAATAGAGAACGCGGAGTTCGCGATTACAAATGCAGTGTCCTTAACATTCCAAGCTGATTCATCCCTTCTATCTTGTTATATGTAGAGTATCTGCGTTTAATTTGTAGCAGATATTCTCTCTGATCTTCAGCTCTTTATTTTACCTGCGTCAAGTTCTGCCTTTGTGTGAACTATTAAATGGCGTTCAATAGCATCGCCTGAAGCATCGGCTCTTACATATAACAATGTAAGAATATTATTGTAGAATTGTGAATACGTCATGTCAGAGTTTAAAAAATAATATTCTAAGGTAAATCGCGTTTAGACCCGCAATATTTATTTATATATTAATTAACATTGAGAGTCATCAAATCACATATTCATGTTACAGTTTTAGTAAACGGGTTCACTGGTTCCTTTTTATGAGCCTACTGCATTGATTTCTAGTCGATTAGTAGTCTTCTTTGAGGATGCGGTTTAGAAACAGGAAGGTGATTAGACAATGAAACAGCGAGAATATTAAAACAGACTCGTAACTCAAATCTGTTATTTGGCTCGAATAGTGAAAGCAACATGCTAACAGCAATAGCCACTTCCACGACAATATATAGATCGACCCTATTCATGAAATTTATAGGTCTGATTACCATAAAAAACTGATAACTAATCAAAATCATGTTAATATCGATAGTTATTATAAATATATATCCTTTGCAATAAATTGAAGATAGACAGTGACGTATAACCGTACTGAAGGATCAGCTGTTTGCGTTGCATTTCAGCCATGTGCTGATTTTAATGAACTCCAGTCGTCAGTTGTCATGTCAGTGAAGTATTTGTCAAACAATGTCGCTGCTTACGAAATAGACTTAGCACGTAACTGGGTACGTTTGAACAAATATTAATATTAGTTTTAATATATCGATTATTCCCAGGCGTCTTTATCTATAATCCACAAAAGAAAAAAAAATGTTGCTAGTGAACTAAAATTTTTCAATGAAAATAAAGTTTATTTTAGTGATTAGTATTGCAATAATGTAAAATATTATGTAGGCTTGCTCCCGCATAGTGCGAAAATTTTGACCAAGAGGAAGGCGAAATTTTAAGAGCTACAATAATGGCAAAGTTAAGGTAATATAATATTAACTTAAAATTTTAATGGGTGAATATTTTGATGGGTATTGACGAGGTAGGGGTAAAATTTAGTGAAAAGTAGTTTTGTATTTTTGTAGAATATAATTTTAAAACTGCTTGTTGTAAAAGGGGTTGCTTATAGGGATTTAGTAAAAATATTGCTAAATATTATATTTTTATCGACTCTGTTCAATAAAGTTTCGACAAACCAAAAATATCTAAACTACTGCTTGCCCTATAAGTTTTAAGTACATACATATAGGCTAATATGAAAAATAGTTTAAGTTAAAAATTAATTTCGTTTAGTTTAAACAACTATCGGGTTTGTACTTTAAATATAAACGGGAAGCAATTATATTGGTTGCACCGAAATAATACAAATTAAAACTTAGATTAATAAAAAAAAGTATGTTTGAATATGATGGCTACGGGTGTCAGGTTAGGTTCTACGTCTTCCCAGTAGAGGCGCGAGAGTCACAGCTTCGGGCGACGATGCTGCGGGCCTGCAAACATGGTCGTCCTAATGGGAATGCAAATGCGACCTCTTGCGGCGAATATTTACATGGTTTAATGCGTTCCTGTAGTTGAAACAATCCTCTTTGAACAAAACATTTGGATGCATTTTGATGTAGAGTCGTTGATGTCAACAGTTTTACTATGCACTTAATTCCAACTAGATAGAGTTCTGATTAAATTCCAAACGGAAACGGTTTTGCTGTAGAATTAGGAGTTAATGAAGTACTAAACTAACAAATGACTAAATAAATTATATTACAAATTTTGGATGCCAAATTGATACAATTTATATTATTAAAAATATTAGTAATACAAATAAGCTTCAGCCGCGCAGATAACCAAAGTATGATAACCAGTATTGAAACAGGAAAAAAAAAGTTTGTTAACCCGGTTATTAATTATTGTATAATATAAAGATTGATTTATTCGATTGAGGTGGTTGTCTCTTTTCAGGGCGCGGTTACGAAACGGCCAGTTGATGTGACGATGACCTAGTGAGAATATTGCAAATTATGTATTCAAGAAAATAGCTAAATAGTTAATTTTCGCTTTTTTATTAATATATAGGTATAACCCATTTACATATGAGTATATACGTGGTGGCCGAGTTGGTTAGACCCTGGACTTAAAAACACTTAGGTCCCTGGTTCGAATCCCGGTGTGTACTAATGAGTTTTTAATTAAAAAAAATATGTACATTTGTTTGACAACACTACTATAGTGCCTCGGAGAGCACGTTACGGTCCCGGTTTCACTATACCAACTTGTGAAACTGTTTATAGATGGGTTATTGAGTCTATTCAAAACATCGCGACGAGCATGCCACTTGGTCGGTGTAGAGGCCGTCTAGGCGGTCTCGGGCGCCGTAAGGCACCCGTGATGATATGTATATGTATGTACCCATATACATTTAATATCGCTTCGTTACATGTATTTTTTGATTAGATACACCATGATAAATTCCAAAATCTAAATGTTAAAAATTTAAATGTTACATTTCTATAAAATAAAACGCGCCGAGCCGTTTCAATTTCAATATCTTTTTCAAAATGGGAGGTTTACTTGCGACAGTGCAGCCGACTACGCCGAGCCAATATTTCAGGCACTGACAATAGCTGTCAGTTACAAACCCGACTCAATTACGAACACTCTGCGTCCGTAATGCATACAAAAATGTTACCAAGACTAGTTTATTAAACATGCCACTTTATTTTCCTACCTACTACTATATCGATTCTTTGTCGAGGAATAACAAATAATCGATATAGTAGTCTTCTGAACACCGAAACATGACTAGGTCACTTGACGGTTTTGTATCTGTAACGAAACCGGTCAGCGAAGCTAAAGAGGCCACCTAACATACTCTACGATAATATTTCTACCTTTAAAGCTAATAATAACTGTTTTCTTTTACATAATTAAAAACAACAAGGGTGGGCTATCACCAAGGCTTTACATCACAGAGGTAATGTAGCAAAACGAAGAACGAATTTAATGGCTCCCTCTGCGCCAACTTTCGTCTCAAAAGAGCGATGTCCCGTGATACTAACGTTGCGTGCGACTCCAAATGAGCACACACCACTCAAAATAATGCCCTAATGAGTGAAGGTTTGGGGGAACGAATGTGTTACCCACTGTAATGTGTTCATTCATTCATTCATTCATATCGCTAACATCGTTTATGATTTCTGCTAGATTTAGTTTGGTGGAAAGATTTTTGATAAGTTATTCTGTAAAAAAATACGAATGTAAGAGAGGTCACCCGCAGACGGTTACTTTCACGTTTCGTTGATCATAATAATATTACGAGGTTCTTGGGTAGTTGGGTAACTACCTACAATCAATCTTTTTGTCGAAATTATCTGTCCTCAAACTTATGACATGGATAATAATGGTATTTTATTTACAAAAGTTTTAAAAATAATAATTACCAAATTATTTAAAAATATAGTTTTAAACTAAGTAGAGCTTTTAATTCATACGCGACTAATTTTTTTTGACTTTTATGTATGATAATACATATATTTACACTTTTTCATAAGCTCTTTTATATATATATATATCTTTCTCTTTATAATATCTATAAGAATCTTTATATTAAGATATTTTTACTTTACCGGTTTTATATACATATAATATGCCCAATGAAATTTGAAACTATTCAAAATTTGAAGTAGGTAAATCAATGAGTAGTTTCTTAAGGCGGACAGACCCGAATATCACCATTAGGGGGTTTTAGAACCCTATGAATTAGAAGGTAGTTTTTCATTAAAAAAACGATTATTAAATTATATAAAGACTTTGAACAACCCCCAACGTGTACTACTATAGAAATAATTAAAAAGAAAGTCATAAAATTACGCTTTAGTTTAAATAACTTAATTATAATTCAAATAATAAAACTTTGTAAAATATTTTTCTTTATTTATTTACAGAAAGTATTAAAAGAAAACAATACAATTTAATAACGACGAGTAATATATACTTACTTTTTTTTTAAATTGGATTAGAACAAGTTTTTGGCATTAATTCCCAACTTAAATATTTTATTTGTAAAGTATCAAAATAGAATGTAGTTAAGCAATACAATAGAAATAAACATGGAAGCATTTCAATAACGTTATCATGGAAGCACTGCCTGCTAAGACCGAGCCACAGAAATGAGACGCCGCGGGCCAATCGCGTTTGCTTCCACTTCTCATTTCAAGCCTTGCTTCACAGATCTTGGAAAATTCTGCACATCTATTTATATTCTTTATTAAAAATAAAGGTTTCTGTAAATTTATTTTTATTATAACGAACTCTAATGTATGGGGAGATTTGTGTGTTTGTGTGTTTGTCTCTATGAATGACCACGCAATGAAAATTATAACATGCTGCAGCAACGAATAAAAGATATAAATTCCTTTATTAAAAAAAAATAGGTATACAGAGATAATAAAAGTGTATAATTGTATATTTATAAAATAATAAATATAAAGTAAGATCTGAAACAAATAAAGCGTGCTACTTATTAGGTAAAATATATAAATTGAAGGTATATAATAAAATAAATACCATACAAATAAATAAACGGCCTCAGGGTACCTAGCGGACGGTCTAACCTGTCCTCATTTCGCTGACGGTATTAGGAGGCAATACCTAACAAGTGGCGAGCTTGTTGCGGTGTTTATGATGAAATAGCCTCGTTGTATAAGGCGGTCACCCACCCCAGGCCGGCCTTGTTGTCATCTGCTTAACCTTGTTATCAGTTGCGCAGTGACTTAACCACTAGGCTGGGGCATAACAATATGTAGGACAATTTACACAAATTTCTATGGTCACAAACTAAGCTCTAGGCTTGTACTATGTGTACCAGAAACAATGATATAATAGATATTATATTTTATAAATACCCAGACCATGACAAACTGTACAGAAAAACGTACTAATATAGATAAAATAAAATAAAAGTTTTGTTAAAACTGAACAAAATATTTCTTAATATTTTTTCCAATTATTGTTTAAAAAAAATACTTTAAAATAATAAAACATTTGATCAAAGCACACGACGAGATAAGTAGGCAAATGAGACGTTTAAACAAACATAACAGGCTTTGTCTGAGTCCCCACCTTACCGTATACGGCGACTTACTGCGACCCACTTTTGTGTTCTAATCCCTATGAAACCACCCTCTTTCAGTAATGGTTTATACCGTGCTGAGGGGTAATTAATTTCGCCGTAGACACTATTTATTTCATTACTTATGCGACGTTACAGAGCTCCACATTTTATCTAAGTTAACTTTGTGAAGAGACGTTAATGGGCTAAGTTACCAATTATAATCACATGTAATGCTTACGCGCATGTTACCGCCATTCTGGCTTACTTCAGGTTGAATGCTGTAGGATTGTATTAAAAAATAATTGATAGTCTGTGATTGTACGTTTTAAACAGAGGGTGCGTTCCAGCATACGACTAATATCTTGTGTATTAATTAAAAAAATCTTTTACTATATATTAGTTAACGCTATTTAGTATACTTCCAATTGTACAACAATTTTGTAACGTAAATATCAATTATCAATATCATAAATCAGCAAAAAAAACAATCTGAAAAGTTATGTTATTTTATTAATTTAAATAAAATAATTAAAAATAATGGTTTTTAAACTACGGTTAAAATACAATTGTTTAATGATATTCCATACATTGTTGAAATTATTAACCCATCAAATATTTTTTAGCTTTTATCATATTTTAATCATTGAATTTTAATTTTTTAAAAGAAAACATTAAAATCTAATTTGAAGATAGTAACAAAAACATCTGGGCAAAAGTAACATCAAAACCCCATATTTAACACAGTGCTGTAAATGATAAATTTTGTTGTTAACAATTCCAGTTTAAATAGGTAAAGAAACGCATGAAGTTAGCCTCAGTAGTTTTTTTTAATGGAACTAATTATGCCTAAATGAAATAAAAACAGCAAATCGTGCAAGCATTACTATTAACAGCACGCAGAGAGAGTTTCTTAAAATCTATATTGAATGTATGTAACATATTATTTTTAGAAAAGTGAATATAATTACCGGTGTGAACTTAGCAGACAAAATATAGCAGCTATTATAACTCGACTAATTTAAAAAGTCAATATTTCTAAGCTTATTAATTGCAATACAAACAATGGAAATCCTATGAATTATGAAAATTCTTTCAGGAAAATTAAAAATTAACCAGATTTGATTGCTTATTTTTTTTATTTATATTAGACATATATTGCCCTTTGTCACAAACTAAGCTACTTCAAGTCAATATGCATAGACAAAAAAATTCCTATATTTAGTATAAGGTCTAAGTGTGCGCTTGGTTAGGCTCTTGCATACATAAAAATAAGTATAAATCAAACCGAATACACACCATATAACCAACCAGTGTAAGACTAGGTGGTTAGCTGGTTCTATTGACCTGTCTATTGTTATCTGCCCTGCAAAGGTGCCACCGAGGCGACCAACCTAACAGACTATATCTACACGCACTATGTGTATCAGAAACTTAAAAAAAAGTCTATTAGATATTTTGTAATAACTAACTCAATTTTAGCGAGTGAAAAGGCTTCTTAATGGGCTACAGTAACCATTTATAATCGCTTGTAATGCTTCCCGAACATGTGCCGGCGCGTTGCAGGCTTCAGTTGCCGAATGGAATCGGAATTAACTGCGCAAATTATCCAAAGCATGATTTATGCATGAGCTTTGCTTAATAATACTTAGTGGCTTGTTCGTTTGTTTGTTATCGGTAAACACGCGACATTAATTTAGTTACTGCGTTTATGTATTTGTTAAGTTGTGTCTATACCGTAAATAGAGATAGAAGAACTGTAAATAAGTTTTAGCTAGTGTTCACTGTAGAGCCCCGTGAAACTAAATTTTTTATAGGGCCATTAAATATTTAGTTGTATGTTTGTGGGCCATAATCAGTAAAAGCATTCTGAATATCTATATCTTATCCCAACGCACGCATTCATTACTTCGCACCTCTTTCAGTATCATAATAGTATTATATATTAAAAAAAATACATGACTTTATGATTTCTTAAAATATTATGTAAACATGATGTACTAAATTTTCTTGTAATTAATAAAATAAATAAATCTTTAATATTAAGTAAACAAATAGTATTTTATATATTTCTTTATTTCCTCTCTGAAATAAATTCTAAAGACCGGGCATATCGATAAAAACTTTTAATTAAATTTTTAATACCTGAAGGTAATAATATCCTACCTAACATCTAAGGATAAGCGTCTTTTCATTGTCGCAACTTTTAAGATTAATAATAAAAGAGGGCAAGCGGAATGGAGACATTAAAAACATCTTTTGAGATATAACACAAAAGTACAACTGAAAACAAAATGAACAAGACTGTTCTAGAAGCGCTGCAGTAATTTAAAAATACTCGAAATTCTTCAAAAGCGCCTGAAGAAGTGTCAGGGGAAGGGCCGAGGGGGTCGGTAGCACCTGGGATAACTTTTCTTTCATCTTATGAATACAAAGAAGCAGGAATTCGTTTAGTGAGGCTGTACTACAATAATCTTGTGTTGCTTCCTTGTGCACATTATCTTCTGTACCAAAGACTTTGAATTTTTTTTTTCTTATGAAATTTAGTTTTATATTCGTGATGGTTGAGTTGGTTAGACCTTAGTTTAAGATAAACTCATGGTTGTCCGTATTTCGGGCGTAATTTTAAATCTCTCGCCAGGACTTACTTGTCCCGCATTTTAACTATGCTCAATTTGTTATAGCCAAGTTAATCGTGCTACGGCTGACAAGTAACGCAACGTTCGTACGAAATAACGGTAGCGCACTTTCTTATTTTTTTTTATTATTAAAAAAAAAATACATTTAGTGTATTATTTTTTTCTTAAATAGTTTAATCCTAATAAATTTATTGCCCGTTAATCAAAAATCTTCTTTTTTTAAATGTCTCGGATAAAAAATATGAAATCCTGTACTTTTTACCCATTTAAGTAATTGTCCCTTATAGTCGGAAAAAAAATTTGGCAACACTAGTCATGAGTTCAAACCCAGATGTTTCAGACACAATAGGTACCTATTTGGAAAAAACAAACATTAGTTTGGCAACACCACTATAGCGCCTCGGAGAGCACGTTAAACTGTCGGTACCAGTTTTTCGTACAGTAGCAGCATTTGAAACTACTTATTGATGGCTTATTGAGTTTATACAAACACACGAACAACGAGCTGGCCACTTGTTGGGTGTGGACTTAGAATACCATCGGCTACAGCGAAGTGGGAATAAAACCCCACCGTTGGGTACCCTCTGGTATCCTAAGGCACTGTGATGGTAACTACCTAAGTATATGGAATTTAAAAGCTGTATCATCCTAGGAATAAGGACACCTTACCAATTTTTTTTTGTTTACCTTTATTTTTTTATAATTTTTAGTTTATTTGTCTAAATATAAGTTTTTTTAACATATAGTTTATATCATCTCATATATATATTTTTATGTATATATATATATATATATATATATGTATTTTATATATATATATAAAATACTTGAGGATTTGTGGAAAACGTTTGTGTGAATAATTATTAAGCCTAAAACAAGAAAAGTCCCGGTAAAATTTTTACAATACACATCAGACATTTATAAATGTCAAATCTCACATTTATTTTGGAAAATTAATTTATTTACTTATATTTTAAAGCCAGTTTTATTTAAATGTTATAAAACTAATCCTAATAGCATATTTTAAACAAAATTATATTATAAAGAGGTTGTTATGGAATATTATTTGCATAACAACGTAAAAAAACAATGACATAAAAATTATAGAGATATCAATACAAAGTTAGAAGAAATATGTAATTATTGATAATGGAATATAGTTTGCTACCTGAGGATGAACATCAGGGTGCATCCAGTACCGACACTGCATGTGACTATAATACATCTGTCGGAATAACACCAAATACACATTATGGGTGCTATAATAACTCTATCGATTTTTTAAATAATGATGAGCCTTTGCATATTGCATGTTCTAATAGAACTACTGATATAGCCGGGTCATTATCAACATCATCCAGATCCATTCAACATAGTGACAGAACTACAAAAATATGGTCAATGGAAAAAATGATGGAGTTATTATATTGTTATTATAGGGCAAAAATTGGAGGAAGCGGATACTTAAATAGATTACTTAATTTATATAATGAACGCAACCAAATTAACATTTTAACAAAAAAATATAATGGTAATGCATTAAGCAATCAAGCTAGAATAATAATAAAAAATAAAAAAATTAGTGAAGAAATTTTACAACAAATAATTTCGAAAGTAGAAACAGAGTACCAATGTGAAAATCTAAGAAACCAAAATGAACATAACACTATTATTCAAAATGACCAAAATATGATTCTATCACCACGACCTACAGATAATAGATGTAAATGGAATAGATCAGAATTAAAAGAACTAATGTTTTGTTACTATCAGGCAAGGGCTAATGGAATAGGATATATAAAAAGAATGTTTAATTTATTTAAAACTAGAAATCCAAATAATGAAAAAATCTCACGATTAAATGGCAACAAACTTTCCACTCAAGCTAAAAGAATCATTACATATCAAATGTTATCTAACGAAGAATTGTTACAAATAAAATCAAACGCAACAGGCATTGATATCAACAATGAAATAACTAATACATTAACCATAAATATTACAAATGAAAACCGATTAAATTTAATTGAAGATGAAATTATTACAAATAATAATAACTACACAGAAAATACGTTAATTCATAATGAAAACTTAAATTCTAATATATATATAGAAGAATATGAAGATTCAGAAATAATTCAAAAATTTAAAATAAATTTATACAAAACTATAGATACTAACATTAGGGATAGAAGTTCTTTACCAAAAGTAAAGTTTAATAAAAAGTTTTATGATAATCTTCAAACTTTAAATGCATATTTGCCAACTATATTAAATATATACGATGATATCAAAGGTATAAATACTGTTCTATATGCAGCCGCTGTAACATTATTAGAAACAAATAATCAAAATATTATAACACGTTATAACCATTTTAATAACAATAAAAAACCTGCTTGGAAAATAAGAATTGAAAAAAATATTGAACATATTAGAAAAGAACTAGGACAGTTAATTGAAATAAAAAGAAATCCAGATAATTTAACAAAACGAATGAAAATAATTAAACAAAATTTATACATTAAACATAAAATAATATCAAATAATCAATTAAACAACACTATCGAAAAATTACTACAAGAGGTTAAAGTATTAGCATGCAGAATTAGAAGATTTAATAAAATAATTAGAACAAAACAGGAAAATAAATTATTTCAAGACAATGAAAGACAATTTTATCAAAAATACTTACATAAAAATATTATAGCTGAAAAACTTCCTACACAAAATGAAATTGAGGAATTTTGGACCGATTTATTAAGCAAACCAAATTATTACAACAAAAATGCTGTATGGATAAACAAAATTAAAGATGATATAAATATAACAGAAGAATGTAATTTTACAAATATAACAGATATACAATTAAAACAAGCCATAAAAAGACTAAAAAACTGGAAAACACCTGGTCTGGATAAACTTCAAAATTATTATTTAAAATATTTTGACTCAGCGCATAAATATATATGTAGAGCGTTTAACAAAATTTTAGAAAATAAAGAACCTTTGGATATTTGGATTTGTTCTGGTCAAGTGACTTTAATTCCAAAAAATGAAAACACAGATCAAGCAAAAAATTGGAGACCAATTACTTGTCTTCCAACCATGTACAAATTACTAACATCAATTTTGTCTGAAATTATTTATGATCATTGTAACGAAAACAATATATTCTCTTATTATCAACGAGGTTGTACAAAAAATTCCAGAGGTTGTAAGGACTTGTTAAAAATTAATAAAATTATTACAGATGATGCAATAAATACAAAAAAAAATCTTAGTATGGCATGGATTGATTACAAAAAAGCTTATGATACAGTTCCTCATGATTACATATTGTACTGTTTAGAAATGTACAAAATACCTAAAAACATTATAAACTTTATAACAAATGCAATGATGAACTGGAACGTTACAATGACAGCAAAAAGTAAAACCAATATCATAAGTACTTCAGAAATAAAGGTATGTAAAGGTATTTTTCAAGGGGATACTCTATCACCACTATTATTTTGTTTGGCAATAAATCCCTTGTCTAACTTACTGCAACAATATAATACAAAAGGTTTTATTTTAAAAAATAAAGAAATATACAACCAT
This sequence comes from Monopis laevigella, assembly GCA_947458855.1. NCBI lineage: Eukaryota > Metazoa > Arthropoda > Insecta > Lepidoptera > Tineidae > Monopis > Monopis laevigella. Next base: position 17,012,337 of record OX381587.1, read on the forward strand.
TTGATATATATGGACGATATAAAATTATTTGCTAAAAATGAAAGAGATTTAAATAATTTAATAGATACTACCGAGATATTTACAAATGATATCAAAATGGAATTTGGAATAGAAAAATGTAACATACTTCATATCAAAAATGGTAAATGTACATCTGGTCAAGGAATGCAATTATTAAATAAACAAAAAATAGATGAATTAGAATTAGATCAAAATTATAAATATTTGGGGATTAGTGAACATGGAAAAAATAATTATAATGAAGTTAAACAAAATTTCCGAAGTGAATATTTAAAAAGACTAAAAAAAATTTGCAGAACACATCTAAACGCTAGAAATCTAGTAAAAGCAATTAATACATATGCTGTACCTATACTTTTATACTCATTTGGCGTTATTGACTACACTATGAAAAATATCCAAGATTTAGACATACAAACAAGAAAGAAATTGACAATTCACAAAGTTCATCAAAAAAATGCCGATAATACACGAATATACTTAAACGTTGAAGAAGGTGGCCGAGGTCTTTTAAATTTGGAATTATTATATAAAAGAAACACTATACTTTATAACGAATATTTGAAAAACTCTGAAGACTTATTAACAAAAACCATTTACCATTTTGAAAATATAAAAGAAAAACATAGTATTGTAAAAGAAAGTATTAATTATATAAAAGAATTAAAAATTAATGAAAATGATATTAATGAAATAAATTTAAAAAAATATGAAATTGATTATTTAAAACAGAAATGGAGACAAAAACCACTAAGGGGTCAATTCCCTAAAAAAGTCATTGACAACGAATTTACAAATAAATTACTTTCTTTTTCCTGGTTAAAAAAGACAAATATCCCGTGCATTTTGGAATTAAGCACATTTGCAATCCAAGATCAAGCAATAGTTACTAAACAACAACAAAGAGATATTTACAAAATGGACATTGATGGAAAATGCAGACTTTGTGGTGAAAAAGATGAAACTGTACAACATATTACATCTGGATGTTCTGTTTTAGCTCATAATTTGTACATTCATAGACATAACAATATTGTTAAATATATTTATTGGGTGCTAATGCAAAAACATAAATTTAATATTAACCGTGAGTGGTGGAAAACCGATTTAAAAAACGTTATTGAAAATTCAGAAGCTAAAATTTTATGGGAGACAACAATACAAACAGATACAATAATTCCCCACAATCGACCAGATATAGTATACACAGACAAAATTGCGAAACACACCTATTTAATAGATATATCAGTACCATCAGATTATAATATTCGAAATAAAGAAATTGAAAAATGTATTAAATACGAACCCTTAAAAAGAGAAATGATAAGACTATATAAATATAATATATCAATAATTCCAATAATAGTGGGATGTACTGGAGTTGTAACCTTTAATTTAAAAAGATACTGTGAAAAAATAAGCAATAACATTAAAATTGATATCATGCAAAAACAGGCTGCCTTAAATACCTCAAGAATAATTTCCAGATTCTTATCAAATAGTATAACTACTCATCAATATCCGCAACTAGAAAATGAAGCTCCTTTAAATTAATTACCCTATAATGAACAATTTTTATATGAAATATCAACAATCCTTTCGTCGGGCTGATGGACGATTGTTTGATTATAAACCAGCTGCCAGCTGAGTGAGATATATCATCTCGAGAAAATCTATATATATATATATATATATATATAAGTAAGTTAGGGATGGCAACCAGCGGTGCACCCGTATGCACCGGCTGGTGACTATCATTTCCGGAGATTGCATACTGCTTAACCCCAGGTAGATGCAAGGGCAGATGTTAAGCTCTTATAAAAATATATAAGTACATAACCGCAGGTAGCCACATTTCAGCCACGTGGCTACGTGACGAGCCACAGCTTATTGGCATTCATGAATGATAATTTCTTTCTCATCTCATAATATCCTCAAGAACTTTTTTTTATAATACCATGCCCTTATTTTTTACGGCTATATCTACCTATGGCTCGATTTCTATTCTGATTTTATTTATTCAAGTATATATTTGACGTCAATTTTTTGCCTTATTACAATGTCTTTTATTTTATTTTAATTCTAAATTGCACATATAAAATTGTAAATAGGCGACCTAAGGCATTAGGCATTATGTACCAGCTAACCTTTAGGAGAGTGAAAAATTTATTAATTCCTTATGTACTTATGTATCATAGTAAATATAATTATATAACATATACTTTATATTTTATTAGCGTTCCGTAGACTATTAGTTCCTTTGGCGTTGTAACCGGAGGTTATGGGTTCGATTCCCACCCATGGCAAAATTTGTCATGTTCTGGATGTTTATTAACGATATAAGACATATTATATAAAATATAATATGTCTTATATCGTTGTTTCTGGTACACATAGTACAAACCTAGAGCCTAGTGTGTACCAGGGCAATATGTGTAAATTATCCTACATATTATTATTGTTATTATTTAATGAAGTTTATTTTTTTAGGTAAAAGAGTCTCTAGATAACTTACATTATTTTTGACAAAAAACGTAGGTCTAATATTATTTGGCATAGTTGGAAATCGAACCCACAACCTCCGGATACAATGCTAAAGGCGCAACCATTAGTCGATCAAAATAAATATTTTATTACTTCAATAAAAATTCGTCTCTCGTTCGAAAATTAAACGGTTAAATGCACGAAGAGTCTGCCGATTGAACATTATATCGGAATTCAGACTACTAAATGCTGATGACGTCATCAAACGTGATTATTGTGCAAATCCCAATTCTGATCGTGTATATACGGACGTACACGGAGCGTGTGGACTGCGATGTTAGTTATTTTAGCGGATTATTTCAAATCCAGAGACCAAACGATTCAATTGATCCTCTAAATGTATTTCTCTTTACCAATTTACGTAAATTTGTTAAGCTTTAAAATCGAAATAATCAATGTCCTCTGTGAGTAAAAATAAATTACTAATTTAACTAAATAATATTATTTAAAATAGTTACCCAATTGAATGAATAATAAGTTTACATAATTTATTCTTTTTTTAAAGAAATAAACCACATTTTATTTTTTTATAAGTTTATTTATTATAAGTGCACAAAAGAAAAAGCTAGCTAAAAGGCAGTAAAACGTTTAGTCAAATATTCACCATTTGCCAAAAAATATTTTTCGTTTATATTTATATGACAAAAAATCTGTTCTATATATAAGTGACACTGAATGTATGGTATTTACGTTTTCTGAAAAAAAAAAACAGAATAGACAAAATGCTTGTTGCGTCTACCACAAGTTTTTGCAAACAGTTTCTACTAAAGTCGCTAGTACCTATAGTAGAAACTGTTTTATTAAACTTGTGGTAGAGCTACTGACCGTGTGACACATACAGTTGGATTGTAAGTGAAGACATCAATGGAAGTCCAGTGACTTTTTGATAAAAAGTCATTAAAAATTTCAGATCAAAACATATGAACATCATTGAAACTCACCTGACTATTTATTGATTTTTTTGTCTTGAAATATCTAAAAACTTTATCATCTCTAAGCATAAAATTATTAAAGCGTTTAGTCGCAGTGAATAATAGTCAGATAGGAATGGTATAGGTTATGACGAGACACATTCCTACAATGAGGTTTAAATAGGTAATATCAGTGAAGTATATACGTGGTGGCCGAGTTGGTTATACCTTAGACTTAAAAACACTTAGGTCCCTAGTTCAAACCCTGGTGTGTACCAGTGAGTTTTTAATAAAAAAAAAGATATACCTTCATTTGTTTAACAACGCCACTATAGTGCCTCGGAGAGCACGTTAAGCTATCGGTACCAGTTTCACTATAGCAACTCGTAAAACTGTTTATAGATGGGTTATTGAGTCTATCCAAACATCGCGACGAGCTAGCCACTTGTTCGGTGTAGACTCATACTATGGCTACGACGAGGTGTGATAAAAACCCTCCGCTGCACCCTGGGGCCGTCTGCTCTCTGGCGCCGTAAGGCAACCGTGATGATATTTATATTTATATCAGTGAACTCCAGTGACTTTTGATTGATATGCTAAATATATATCAAAATATATAACAGTACAAAGAGGTAATGCTGCCAGTGTTATCGGAACCTTCGGGCCGGGACAGAATCGGGACATAGTGGATATTTAATTTTTATTTTTTTTTGTTCAATTTTCTCTTGTATTTTTAATGTTTAGTTTTAGGTTTTAGTTTATATTGATAGGCCTTTTATTATTAATATTTTTTTAAGTTTTCTTGTACCAAAAACTTATACTTGTATTATAAATAATTAATTACCTAACATTGAAATATTAAAAATTAATACAATATGTAGATATTCTAATAAATTCAGCACCACATAAGTTTAGTCAAATGTAAATAATAATCATATAGGAAAAAGTTTAATATTGTGTCGTAACACATGCCTTATACAGTGAGATCGTAACATATGACATCAGTGATATTTCACCGACTTTCATTTCCATGCTTTATAAATCATAACCTTAGTTAATTAAAAAAAAGGACCATAGCCTAGTGGTTAAATCGCAGCGCAACTGATAACAAGGTTAAGCAGATGACAACAAGGCCGGACCTAGGGTGGGTGGCCGCTTTATACAACGAGGCAATTTCATTATAAACATCGCAACAAGCTTACCACTTGTTAGGTGTTGCCTCCGAGTACCATCGGCGAAATGAGGACGGGTTAATCGTTCCGCTGGGTACCCCGAGGCCGTTTAAACGGTTCTCGGAAGCCAAATAGGCACCCGTGATAGTATTTATTTAGTTAATTAAAACTAGTGAAGTAAAATTGTCTATTGTTTTCTTGAAATATCTAAAACCAATACATGAATTGTCTTTTTTAGTTTGCCAGAAAATATAGAAAAAACATTTAGTCAACGGTGAATAATAGTGAGATAGGAATGGTATAGCATGTGACATGACACATCAATCATACAGTGAGATTGGATCACGTCCCGCCGCGAGCTCAGTCGTGATTAATCTTCACTTCTCTTTCTCTTTCCATACATATCTATTAAAAGTGCATGTATTTCAGGACATAAGACAAAAAGTCTAGATACAAATGGCAATACAATAGTTATTATTTTAAAAGTTTATAGAATTTATAATAAACACTGTAAAACTAGGGTCGCATAAGTAAAATCTACACCTCTATGTATTTTATACGCCCGCGCGATCTCAACATGTTTGGACGTTTTTTTTATTATAAATTCTGTAAACTTAAAAAAAAAACTAAAGTATGATTTGTATGAGCTGTGTTTTTAAGTTTATTTTTTAATTGACTGATCATCATCAAATGATGAAAAATATCTTTACCGGATTTTTGTTTTTTTGGGTTATTGAGTCTATTCAAAACATCGCAAAGAGCTAGCCACTTGTTCGGTGTAGACACATACCATCGGCTACGAGTTATTTCACCCCTCCGCTGGGTGCCTTGGGGCTGTCTAGGCGCCGTAAGGCACCCGTGATAAAATGTATGTATGTATGTAGTATTAATAAAGGAAGGTTCATATTTTAACATTACCTTCAGTATCAAGTCAATAAACTTTCATGCCAGAAATTTGCCTATACAGAACAGTGAAAAAGGGGTGCGCTTAAAAAAACCTCACCCCAAAAAAAAACAATCCGGAAAACTATACAATCTAAAATAGCAATATTAATATCCCCCATCAGGGTTGCCGAAACCATCCAGGTGTTCCACGCCAGGGAGGTAATACATCGAAACAAATGGAGCGACGTGATTGGAATGTGCAACCAAATGGAGACTGACCCAAATGCGGGTATTTCCGGAGATACGTACGCTTTCCTCCGCGGCCCAGCGGTCCGCAAACAGAAAATGGATAAGCTAGAAGGGTAGAGAAACTCGACGCGCGGGATCATACTACGAGGCCGCCACGGTTCACATCGGCTAAATGAGCAGCTTAAAAAAAACCTCATGATTTCGCCGAAACTTTCATAGCAGATGAAAAAACCTACCAGTCATGTTTCGGTATCAGCTTGTGGGCTCACCAGTGCTCAGGGTACTTAGTTTTAATGGTGTAATTTTCCGGTGGTACCAAACTTTAATAAATAGTTAGAATTACGGGAGTTCCCTCAATATTCGGTATTCTTAATCATATCACAGTGAAATATGGCATATGGCACCATCGCTGTCTTTCTCCTATCAAAATCTTTCTCTTATCATATATATTATCAAAATCGGCAACTTTTGCAAAAGTTATATATGGAATGCAGGTATATCTGAGTTTTACCTGATTAAATTAAAAAATTGATCTAATAGTGTGTGTATTCATTATTTTTAATGAATACTGTTAGTATTTTTTACCTTTTGTCACCTTTTATTCTTGCTGACATACTGCGTTTATAACAATTTTGTATTTGAAGCAAACCAACAATAAAAAGGCACGTATGATGTCTATTAGAAGGAATAGACTCTGTCTATCTACTCTGAATTAGTCTGTGGCTACGCACGCGCCGCCGCCCAAACTAAAATCTCGGAGCCTCTTTTATTTTCTACAAACCTGGTATTACGGTTATTAGGCGGGCGGTGATAGGATACTTTTATGTGTGGATTGTGCCTTGTACATCTGTGAGTATTTGAAGATTCAATTCGACTAGTAAGCACCCCGTTGTTATTTTTTACTGGTTTCCTTACATTACTATTGATGAATTTTACGTCTTTTTTCAAGTTAATTTATAAATATATGCACATTTGTTATACCACTATAGTGCGTCGGAGAGCAAGTTAAGCTGTCAGTCCTGGTTTCACTATACCAACTTGTAAAACTGTTTATAGATGGGTTATTGATTCTATTCAAAACATCGCAACGAGCTAGCCACTTGTTCGGTGTAGACTCATACCGCTACAACGAGGTGGGATTAAAACCCCTCCGCTGGGTACCATGGGGCCGTTAAGGCGGTCTCGGGCGCCGTAAGGCACCCGTGATGATATGTATGTTAAATGTTCTACATATTATTATTATATACGATTTGCTACTAAGAACAACAATAATAAATATATTTTATAAACACCAAGACAATACCAAACTGTAAAGAAAAAAACTTACTATCATTATTTGCCATGTATGAGAATCGAACCCACGACCTCCAGATACATCGCCAATAGCATTACCACTAGATCACGGAGACGGAAAAAAACCTACTTCATCTATCTTCATAACGTCCTATACTGCTAGGTATACATGCTGGAATTGGCCAATAGTAATAAATCAGCAGCAAATTAATGCCCATACCCATTATGCATTGTGATGGGATATATATGGCGAATTGCTTCACATAATTACTAATAAACATTTCATTAATCCGCGATAATATTCATTGTCCGCACAGACACCATAATCGGTTCATTGTCGACATTAAATCGAAACTTACACAACAATAACGACATGCGTGGACAGCTATCCGAGCTTTTGATGTAAACGTATTGGTTCTATAGACTTTTTACAACTATACAATTTGTTGGAATAAAATAAATACAGAATTAAGATATATTGGAAATTTTGTAATTTGAATTAAAAGTTATACAGTTATTCGAGTCCCAACTATAAGCATATCTTAAAAAAAAATAAAAAAATATGAGGATATATATATATATTATGGATTTAGATAATTACCTAAGTATGAAACGCAAAATTATATTGCTGCTTAAAGGTAAAGGTTTTTAAGAAGATAAAAAAGATCTGGACCCTCCGATTAAGAGTTTTTGCATTTGTCGATTTTTGTTTAAAGAATTTTCATAAAAGCATCTAAATAACTTCTCAAATGTGGTATAGTCTCCAAATTACCTTATTTATTATAATTGCAAATTACCTTAGGATCACATTAAAAAAAGTTTTAATCGAAGCCTTAAGCGTTTATTTCCTTTTTTTTTTTTCTCTTTTTTAGGTCAAATAAAAAAGAAAGGATACTTGAAAAATTACATATTTCATCCGCATGAAGGGAGTGTCGCAGAAGACGGGGTGGTTCAGACGTTGTCTTGAATTAGAATGAGTGCCGAGCGACGCGCGACTCTCGCAACACGATCGTCTACCATTTGTATTCACAACCGAATGTGTTCAAATAACTTTGCATAGGCTCATTTAAAAATTCCGCATTTTTCCGGTAATATTTCCTCGGTTTGCGGGCCCGTGTCACACGTACCATGTATGCTAATCCAGAGGTATCTCAGCTCGTAATGATGTAGGAAATTGGATAATGAAATATGCAAAAAGCGTTCTAATTCGGATAGTTAACACGGATATTCTGCTAAATTAGCATACGTCCTGTATAAACATACGTATAATTTGTTTAATACTATAAAAAATATACCTTGTCAAAGCAATGCAGCTGCGTTCACATAAACCGCTTGGGTATTTGAGTGTACCTAAGTTATCAATGAAGTCTTTTTGATTTGAATAAATAAATGTAAAATCGCGGGACTAGTTTATATGCAAGGATTAATTGGTTTGAAATGCCGTATGAATTTCCCTTGGTCGGTTAGATAGTGATTCTATTATGATGCAAGTACGATTCTATTGAAGCAGGTTAATTTAAGAGAATTTGAAACTTTTTCTGCGTATTTCAGAAAAAAGAGTACCTTTTTAAAAACATTTGCCTACAAACACTGTTTAAGATGTTTTATTTATTAAGAAATATGATAATAAAGCGGTGCCAGAAAGCTACACGTCCTCTACAAAATGACCGTCAGCTGAAAATCAGCGCTACATACAGCATATACTGAGCTAATTGTATATGCTGTATGTAGCGCTGATTTTCAGCTGACGGTCATTTTGTAGAGACCTGTACCATGCAAGAAGCTATTTCTTGTTGCTTGTTGTTCACTATGTATTTTTTAATATAGTTTTTTTATGTGGCTTGGTATGTGGCATTTTGTGCGGCAATAAATAAATGATTTCCTCTTTTCCTTTCAAATACTAAGATAACATAAATATAAAAAAAAAAATACATAGTATTAGTCAGTACTATGTACATAAAATGACCGCCTCCGTAGAGATCGTGGGTTCGATTTCCACCCATGGCAAAAAAATATTAGTACGTTTTCCTGTACAGTTTGTCTTGGTCTGGATATTTATAAAATATAATAAGTATTATATCGTTGTTGCAGGTACACATAGCAAAAGCCTAGAGCTTAATTTGTAACCAGAGCAATATGTATAAATTGTCCTACATATTATTATTATTAAAATAGTTAGGTGTAATTATGATCTTAACACGCAGTCATGGCACCCGAGCAGTCTGGCCGCATAACTCATCTCGAGCGCCGATAATCGCGCCATAACTTATCCGTCGGCGCTGAAAATGCAGAGGTGCACCCGCAAATATTAAACTAGGATAATGTCCCGATGATAAGTTTAAAATAAAAATTTATAGCCGCCATCGTAAGAGGAGGATATCCGGATTTATGTTAAGTGGATTCGGTTGAGATTTACGATGAGTAGTCTAAATTATATATGGTGCGGTGGAGAATTATAGCGTGACACCTTTTAAGCCGATGTCACAATGTAGGAGCACACTTACATCAACTTGCTAGGAGTGTAGTAATAGTAAAATCCTTTGTTAATCCGTTGTAAACATTAACAAAATTTTAAACTTAATGAAATCTCATGGACATGCTCTGAAGAACTATTTAATCTTATTCCTCTTTCCCCTTTCCGTTACAGAGCTTCACGAGCAGGTATCAGAGTGCATGTACACTGTACAGCATGCATAGTATACTGTGGCCGTACCAACCGCACGAAAAGATTTTGTGATCTGTCGCACTATTAAAATGTGGAATGCTCTACCTGTTTGCGTATTTCCATCATCCTATAATCTTGAATCCTTTAAACGAAGCATTAATAGGTATCTTAAGCCGGCATAATGGATGAAACCAGCATTTACAATACAATTATAATTATGTATTTAATCTTGGACCTACTGCTTTCCATAAAGTGGATGTTAAATCAACTGCCGTGATCTCATGAAAAAAAATCTCAAATGTAACCCCGGGCATCTGGGGTTAAAGGACCTGCGATCTTATTCTGTTTCTTTTAAAGGTAACGATAGATTATATAGATTAATTATAATTAGATAAATTGTATGTCTATGTGTATTTTTATCATCATCATTTTGCTATTTGTTGTGGAAAGGTATATATGTATGTATACAGGGGCGCCGGCTTTTAGAAAACCTCATGGGTGCTCATGCTCATTTGATGACTCGAAAAAGTGGACAAAAAGTGGAGAAGGACACACTGATCGACCGATAATTAAATAAATATACTAGTTATATACTGCGTATTTACTCGTAATTGCAATATCATACACATTGTCCTTTTTTCTTGAACTATGGAAACCAGGAACAAAGAAGGTAGGTACCACAAACACCCAGACCGAACACAACTATATGTGTCATCAACAAACATTTGTGTTGGTGCGGGAATCGAACCAGCGCGGCAGCGACCCTTGCGTCTCAATCGGCGCTCTAAACCACTACGCTAAACGAGTCGTCGGGTAATGAAAAAACGCCCATCCCTAAAAGGCGATAACTGATCTGTTTCTTGATGTCTATTCTCAGGGGTGCTCGGCACCCACTGTTTTTTTCTCATGGGTGCTCGAGCCCCCGAGCACCCACGGAGTCGGCGCCCCTGTATGTATATATTACGTGTATGTTGGATTTTATGTATATATACTGCTTGATAACTCCCTAATTATAATTAATTGTTGTTAACTCTTATTTTTGACAACTACCTGAATGTTCCTAAATTACCTGGTGGTTTACTGGTAGACAATGCGTAGAGGCATTAAATCCGCCCTATTGTAACAAATAAAGTGTTAAATACATACATATCTTCACGGGTGCCTTACGGCGCCCGAGACCGCCTAGGCGGCCCCAGGGTACCCAGCGGAGGGGTTTTAATGCCACCTTGTCGTAGCCAATGGTATGAGTCTACACCGAACAAGTGGCTAGCTCGTCGCGATGTTTTGAATAGACTTAATAACCCATCTATAAACAATTTCTTAAGTTGGTTTAGTGAAACCGGGACCGACAGCTTACTTGCTCTCCGAGGCACTATAGTGGTGTTAAATAAATATATTGCTAAAATAACGAAAATCTTTATATACAATGGTCACGATTCGGAATGCTAAAATCTTTCTAGGCAAAAGCACATGGGAATAGAGTACATGTGTTTTTTAGTGTTCGTTGTTGCTGATTGTTTAATGACATTTCGTTATTTTGACAACGTAACGTTTTCGTTATAAGAACCAAAATAAACCGCGCAGGCGTGAAGATTTATATGTTACAGTAAGTACCAACAACAAATAAAGACACAGTAAATAAGAAAATTGAATTTAGAATTTTGTGCTGATAAATAGAATTCCTAAGTAGACTAGACTGAGCAAGACTTTATTTTTAGTTTTTAGTGCTTCGACGCTGCAACCGCGTAATGCCCAGGGGATCAAACCTAGACAACGTCGTTACGGGTTGCACAAAATAATACACTTTAAAATTTATGATATACTTACTAACAAAGTAATATAAATTCCCTTGTGTTTTATTAATTTTTAATTAATATTTTTAGAAGTTAAATCACTTTGCGAATAAAATTATTTAAATTATAAATCTTTTTTTATATTATATATTAGACTGCCTCAGGGTACCCAATGGTGAGGTTTTATTCCTACCTCGTCGTAGCCGATGGTATTCGGAGTCTACACCGAACGAGTGGTTAGCTAGTCGCTAAGTTTGGATAGACACAATAACCCATCTATGAGCAGTTTCACGAGCTGGTACAGTGAAACCTGCCCTGACAGCTTAATGTGCTCTACGGGGCACTGTTAGTGGTGTGGTAAAACAAATATATTTTTATTTTAGTAAAAACTCATTGGTACTTTTTATACTAAGGTACAATATATATATTTTTATTCATTCCTAATTAATTAAATTATAATCGAATTCTACGAGTTTATACGGCTTTTGTAATGGCGACAAGTTTATGTTTAGAACAAAGATTCAGCAAAAAAAATATTAAAAACATACCCTTTGATAAAGCTCAGAATAGAAATACCAAAACTCTTTCAGTTCCAAATTGGCGTCATTCTATTGATTTTACGTCTCGCTGCAGACTAAAATGGAAATAGTGGGCCGTTTCAATTAGCCAAACATTCATTGTGGACCGGATTCGAAGTGAAACTTTAACCGGCCATTTGTGTCCGTTTACGAATGTGTACTCTATGTGACACTTATGGACAGTCGCACATTATCACAAGTTATTTTCATTTGGGAATGTAATAGTAGATTATAAACCAACATAAACTTTAACCGGCTATTTGTGTTCATTTACGAATGTGTCCTCAATGTGACACTTATAATCAGTTGAACATTGTCACTAGTTATTTTCGTTTTAGAATCTAATAAGTAGTTGATAAGTTATAAAAACACTTATTGGCAGTGGCACGTTATCACAGGTAAATATCATATAGGAATCTAATAGTAGATTATAAGCAGACAGAAACTTAGCTGGCCATTTGTGTCCGTTTACGAATGTGTACTCTATGTGACACTTATAGACAGTCGCACATTATCACAAGTTATTTTCATTTGGGAATGTAATAGTAGATTATAAACCAACATAAACTTTAACCGGCTATTTGTGTTCATTTACGAATGTGTCCTCAATGTGACACTTATAATCAGTTGAACATTGTCACTAGTTATTTTTGTTTTAGAATCTAATAAGTTGATAGGTTATAAAAACACTTATGGGCAGTGGCACGTTATCACAGGTAAATATCATATAGGAATCTAATAGTAGATTATAAGCAGGCAGAAACTTAGCTGGCCATTTGTGTCCGTTTACGAATGTGTACTCTATGTGACACTTATAGACAGTCGCACATTATCACTTTATTCAATCCTGTTACCAAAAATAAAGCGATCCTATTGGTTGTTGCTCACGTATACGTAAATGAATACGCTACGTTTCTACAATGCGCAAACCCATGGTAGAGCCTCTGAAACTTAGATGGCCACGAACGTATTCTTAATGTGGCATTTATGTATAGTCGCACACTATAACAGTTTTTTTATATATAGGAACCTTATAGTAGATTATAAAAAACAGAAACTTTAACCGGCTATTTGTGTTCATTTACGAATGTATGCTACTTTCAAACTTTTTTCAAAAACAAATAAAATCTTTTAACGGTTTTTGTGCCTGTAATACGTCCGTTATGTGACACTTATTTATAAACGACGGCGAGTTATTTTCATTTTGACTGACTATCTAAAGCGTTTTCAAATACTAAAATTATAGGAGTATTGCAAATTTCATAACGGCCGTTATACGTTATTGCAGGTGTGGTACAGAATAAAATAAAAAAATGCACAAATTTGTACATAAGAGAGTTTAACACCTTGTCAGTTTTACCAGCTTACTTTTGAGATTGAAATGCCTATGCCAATATATACAGAAAATGTTTAAAACAATATGAAAAATATTTAAAAGATAGAAATGGATAATACATATAATATACACAATACCATACCAAAAAAAAAACGTAGTTAGATCATTATCCATTAGTATTTAAAATGCGAAAAACGCCAGTTACAGCATAGGCACTTGATATATAATAAAAATAGGTATATAATATGTATCCTGGCATAATAGTAAATTACACAAAAATATTCTTTAATTTCAAAATTAGTGATCTGAATTTTAATTAATTGTATTTTCGTATACCACTTTAATTCTTAATGATACGATAAACCTCCTGTCCAGCATAATGGTTTTACTCTAAGATATATTATTATATTATATTATATTAAGATTGTCAGTTTTAGATGTCATCATAAATATATGAAATATGACTTATTAATAAGTAAATTTAAAACCTCAACCCTTCAGCAGCGACGTGTCGGATTGGATGTCATGTTTCTGTTTAAATTGCTGCACAATCATATTGACTGTCCTGATCTTCTGGAACTTTTGCACTTTCGGGTGCCTAAACACAACACAAGGTCACAAGCGTTATTCCATCTACAACCAAGCCGAACCGTCTACGCGCCCCACTACACCGTATGTGCACTGTATATAACACGCGCTTTGTTACCCTCGACATTTTTAACAGCTCAGTTGGCAAGTATAAGAGTGGAATAAAATCTCTTCTAAAACCTTCAAATTAATTATTGTTTATATATTATTTCTAATCTATATATAATTATGTGTAAGTATATAAACAAATAGTATGTATTATTTATTGTTATGTGTATATACCTACTTATCTAAGTACCTATATTACTTATGTATATTATATAAGAATAAGAACAGTCCTGTCACACTTCTTTTTATTTTGTATAACTTACTGTGAATACGCTGTTGTCACAAATGTATGTATTTTGTTAAAAAATTGTTTTCTGTTAATATCTGTATGTGTCGTTTGTATTCAATAAATCTTTAAAATAAAATAAAAATAAACGTCAATAATGTAGATAAACTAATTATTTTTGATATAAACTTTAGATTAATTGTAAACGACATAAATTAAAAATCGTAGGTCAAAGTAACATCGTTTATAATAATCATTTAGTTTTGACACATTGTTATGATAACAATTAAATTAATTTAAAGAGATCAATCATCCTACATATTATAATATATTATTATCGTAAACTTTATATATTATATATATATATATCTTCACGGGTGTCTTACGACGCCCGAGACCGCATAGACGGCGGAGGTACCCAGCGGAGGGGTTTCCCACCTCGTCGTAGCCGATGGCATGAGTCTATACCGAACAAGTGGCTAGCTCGTCGCAATGTTTTGAATAGACTCAATAACCCATCTATAAACAGTTTCACAAGTTGGTATAGTGAAACCGGGACTGACAGCTTAACGTGCTCCCCGAGGCACTATAGTGGTGTTGTCAAACAAATGTACATACATTTTTTTAATTAAAAACTCATTGGTACACACCGGGATTTGAACCAGGGACCTAAGTGTTTTTAAGTCCAAGGTCTAACCAACTCGGCCACCACGTATATTTTTTATATATTAATAACTAAAAAAAAACAATTAGACATGTATTAGAAGTACAACAAACAACACATTGAAAAAAATAAATATAAAACAGACTCCTTTGCCATCTAGAATTAGAAACTAGGACTTCTAACTTCACTCGTATAGAGTTATTAGAAGAAAGCTAATAGAGAGCGTCTGTATATAAATAGCAATGACAAAATTAGTGAGGGGTGACTGGAACCTGGTTGGCTGAGTGGTTGAGCCGTGGGTTCGACTCCCGCCCACAATTTTTTTTTTCCATTGCATTTTTATCTTTAAAAAAATTAATATAAGTAATATAAAAGAGAAAAATATTTACCTGGTTACTTCTTTGGCTGGGCTAGACTGGGTCTCCTGATGGCTATATGATGCCATTATTTTCCGTAGATTTTAAACACTTATCATTATCATAATATCCATTATATTTGGTGATTATTAATTTATTGTTATAGTCTTTATATGCGGTTATATCTAATTTAAAATAAAGTACTTGTTTGTAAACGTCATTAATAGTATCTAAAGTTAAAAAAAAACTATCAGCTGGCAATTAAACAAATAAATAATTATAATTAAACTTATTTGATTCCTATAAAAAATAACAGATTTATGTATATATGTATGTATGTATCATCACGGGTGCCTTACGGTGCCCGAGACCGCCTAGACGGCCCCAGGGTACCCAGTGGAGGGGTTTTAATCTATATTAATATAGATTTGCTACCGGAAAAATATTTCTCACATAAATATTTTCTATACTGAGTATATTAATGTAATAAATTATTAAAATAAATCTGAAGAGTTTGTTTGTTTGGTTGAACGCGCTAATCTTAGAAACTACTGTTCGAATCGAAAAAATATTATAGTGTTAGATAGCAGTGATATTTATCGAGGAAGGCTATAGACGTAAATTTTGCAAAAACGGGGGAAATGTATTCCTTTTGAGAGCTTCCGCTGCGAGCGCTACGTAACCGCTTAAAGTTACGCAGAGAAAGTTGCGCCTGGTCAGCAAGTAAAAAATATTAAATGATTTTATTATAGTAAAAAATAAAAATTCCAAAGTTTTACTTTTAAAAGGATGTACGGAACAGGTCGTGTTTGAACCAATCAACTTAAAATTTTCAATAAAAAATATATTATATTTAAGTCATTATTAATCTAGAGATAAAAAAGAGTTCACAATATTAATTTCACGACTAATAATTATAGCATTTTATAAAACTAGAAGTGTTCCGCGTTTCGCGGTTTTCATTTATAAATAATAAATCACAAGCAGTAGTCAAATAAAGGAGAACAGTCACATAGACCTGACATTATATTAGTAACAGATAATTCAAGATTACTTTTATGAAATAATCAATAATAAGAAATTACTCAAACTTGACGTCATAAAGACGTCAAATTAAATACACGACTTACCCAGCCTGAGCGTAAAGTGATAAACCAGGCAACATTATGCCCACATTTCCTTTCAACGTATTTTGACGACCAATAAACCGTTTGTATTAAAAGTCGTTAAATAGAGCGATTGCCGAGAGATTTATTTGACAAGTTATTGCAAATAAAGGCTCAATCACACGGTACCGTTTTACTACTGAACCGATTTTGTATACAATTAATTTGCTAGTAATTAATTGTAGCAACGCCATGGATTTAGTTCGAATTCGTCAAGTTTATGCGCCAATAAATAGTTGAATTTAAATCCGTTTAATGGGTATTATTTCTTAATTGTTGTGATAAATAAGCATTTGACATTATTGTCCAAATTCTTACTTTAATAATTAACTTCTTAGTTTATTAAAGTTTTGTTAAAAAATAACTATGGAGTATTATCTCGACAAAACAAATTATGTTGGTATCTGAAATCAATCGATCAAATGGTTCCTCAGTTCCACGATTACTAATAGTGGAATTGAGAAACATTGTTTTATATATTGCACTAGTATTCCTTTAGATATAAATATGTGAGCACTAATATCTCTATATATACAGGTTGACTTTGAAAGGATGTACTTTGGGCTAATATGAGGTTATGCTGATCAAATAGAACAACTCTTCCTATGGAACCATGTGTCGCAAATGAAAAAAAAAACGATTTTACCGTAATAATAATAATAATAATATGTAGGACAATTTACACATATTGCTCTGGTCACAAACTAAGCTCTAGGCTTGTAGTATATGTACCAGTATAAAGCAACGATATAATACATATTATATTTTATAAACACCCAGACCATGACAAACTGTACAGAAAAAGCGTACTAATATTTTGTTGCCATGGGTGGGAATCGAACCCACGACCTCCCGATACAACGCCAAAGACGCAACCACTAGTCTACGGAGGCTGTCAATAATATATGTAATAGTAAATATATTAACTGAAAGAGTAACTCAATTATATTTGATTATCGGAACGTAAAAAGTTTACGACCGGCGCAAAGCTTTGTGCTTTACTGTCAATAATGGAGCTTTGACCGAATTGCCGGAACCATTAACTATCTATTTAATAGCTTATTCCTATTCGGGTGTAGGAAAGCTATATCTGTCAAATTCCGCGAAACCAATAACTTGTTCTGAACAAATGCAACATGAGTGAGATTTATACTAAGAACACGTTTCAGAATTGCATAATAATTACTTTGACAGCTATTATAAGATAGGTAAAATACACAGAAAATAACATATCTTAAAAGTTATACAGTAGTTTTAAGATTTCTTGCTCTTTTGCCGTCAATTAAAATTGTTATCCAATTTTAAAACGAGCTCCAATAATAAAACTAAGCATAAGTCCTCGGCAAACGATTGCCCAAAAAAAACCGAAATACTAGATGGAAAGTTTGGTCACTAAAAAGAAACCAAAGCTTCTTATAAATAAATATATATAAATAATATTAGATACATTTATATACAACAAAGTATTTCTCTGCTCAAGAATAAAATAAAGGAAAAATGCCTATTATAGTAAAGTTCGTTTCACGAAAGAATTCCTTTGGACGGGGCGCTGCAGTCGCGCAAAGGGCTGCAGGTCAACCACAAGTTTTTGCAAACAGTTTCTACTATAGTCGCTAGTAACTATATAAAGGGATCAACCAATAGGATCGCTATATTATCAAATAAACCTCTTTTATTGGTTGATTTCTATCTGTAGTTACTAGCGACTATGGTAGGAAATGTGTGTAAAAACTTGTGGTAGAGTTTACTGTTAGTAACCTTAGTTTTTTAGGCTCCCCGAAAATAATTTTAGGTTGTATTCTATTTATTTAATTAAAAAAATATATATAAGTAACTACTACGTGATACGGACTATACCTAATTAAGAACGACAGTTGTTGACAGATGACGGCTAGAATAGGCGTGATCGTATAACTTAAACCGTTCGTATATACTTAACCTAAACTATATAAAAGATGATAAGAAACTAAGTTTAAAACTTCTTTAAAATTAATACTTATTTAAAATTACAACTTTTGTATTTGTCTGTACTTTATTGAATTAAAAATGTAGGCCGTACGAGGAATAGATAACTAAACTGGGTCGTAGAAGGAAGAAATTTAGGTAAATATAAAAATGGGCCGAAAAAGTGGACCGTACGAGGAAACAATCCTATTATCTTAGTAGTTATTGTGTAAACTTGTCGCAAAGAAAGTAAAAATAAAAAAATCAAGAATATACAACACTATGCACTTACGAAATAAAATTTCAAGCTGTGTGCATTAGAGTCTAACATTTTTTTTTTAAATATATACTATAATAACTAGCTTATACAGCCAGACTCCGTCTGCCTGGAATTTAAAATTTCATACACTTAATTATACACGGACTGATTGTATTTATGATCCGCCTTGTAAATTCCACGAACTTTTTGCCTTTTTTTTGTTTGTATATATCATCACGGGTGCCTTACGGCCCCAGGGTACCCAGCGGAGGGGTTTAATTCCCACCTCGTCGTAGCCGATGGTTTTGAGTCTACACCGAACAAGTGGCTAGCTCGTCGCGATGTTTTGAATAGACTCAATAACCCATCTATAAACAGTTTCACAAGTTGGTATAGTAAAACCGGGACCGACAGCTTAACGTGATTTTGAAGAAAATACTTACCTACCTTTTTTATTTAAAAATGGGTTCTAAAAGTGATACTGGAGGCAACAAAAAAATCTTATCTTAGTTAAAAAAACACCCAGTATAAATTTACAACACCCACAATCAAAGCACGTCACAAATAAATAAATAAATCTTCGCTCAAAGGTAGAATACGATTCAAAGTTACCCAATTTGACGACATTACGTCATTCAATAATTATAATTAGCAAAAATAGAAGTTTGTAGTAAGTTGTGAGTTTGGCCAGACTGAGTCTGCCGGTCACTCGTTAGCCCGCAGAAACGGGTCACGTCGGCTCACTCGGAATGAGGGTGAATTCTAATGAACCCTGCTTATCATTCTAAATGACAGTCAACTTTGTCTTCCAAAGCCTCTTTGAGCCCGGACAACTTTAATTAATTTATGAATTAGGCACAACACAAACTTATAATCAAGATTTTATATAACCAATCAGTCAACTTTGGGGTGAAAAGCCAAATCGGGTCAGTTGGTCAATAAATTCCTGAAGATTTACGCTTTGATATATAAGTTTATTAATCAAATTTATAATTTATCAATCTATTTATTGTTTTTTACTTGTATCGAATTGATTAAAATTTTATGTATCATCACGGGTGCCTTACGGCGCCCAAGACCGCCTAGACGGCCCCAGGGTACCCAGCGGAGGGGTTTTAATCCCACCTCGTCGTAGCCGATGGTATGGGTCTACACCGAACAAGTGGCTAGCTCGTCGCGATGTTTTGAATAGACTCAATAACCCATCTATAAACAGTTTCACAAGTTGGTATAGTGAAACCGGGACCGACAGCTTAACGTGCTCTCCGAGGCACTATAGTGGTGTTGTCAAACAAATATACATATTTTTTTTAATTAAAAACTCATTGGTACACACCGGGATTCGAACCAGGGACCTAAGTGTTTATAAATCCAAGGTCTAACCACTAAGTAAGGCCACCACTACATTTAAAATTTTACATTTATTGTAATTTAAACTTAATGTTTACATACGTTAATATACAGAGTGTTTGCAAAGTATAACTTACAAATATTATCTGTCTTGCTCACACTCATTAAAGTCTACATAATATAAAAAAGAAATAACTGACTACTTTTTGTTTCTTTTAATTATTATCAAACGAAATGCCGCCATATTCTGTTCCCACACAAGCATTGATTGGAGTTTTTGTTCTCACTTTTTTTGCGGTTGTATGTTGTATGGTGAGCAGCCATTGTTTGTTCTCATGGTTGGAAAATATATTTTAGGCCTTGTTTCCAAAAGTTTTTTTGAAGATAAGTATATACGTTAAAAGACCAAAGGATATTTCTCTAGTTTTTTCTTTAGTTGTGCCACACATCACGTCCTATGGGTATTAATATTCAAGGCGGAGCGTGTAGGCGAGAATTGTCGTAAAACAGAGCATACCAACTACAAAGCATTTATAGAACAGTCTATGATATAACAAAGATGTGACTGCATTAACAAAGTAGAAGCTAATATAAATATCTTGTACCTCTATTCATAAAATTACCTATTTCTTAATCTGATTAGTCTTAATATCTTAAAATTAATCTTAGGTTTTTAACATATTACATTTTTATTGTATAAATTTGTTAGGCCGACCGACCTATGGTCTCGTTACCCATGCAGATGTAAAAACCGTCTAGTGACCTAGTCATGTTACGGTTTTAGACTGTGGGTTCACCGGTTTTTAGGAGATCACTGCATCGATTTCTTGTCGAGGTTGTAGTCTCCTTTCAGGGTGCGGTTACGAAATGGGTAGTTAAATTGACGATAAAGCAGCGCGTATATTAAAATATACTCGTAATGCAATTCGTCATTGTCGCCCCCCATGTCCTAATCGCATCATTTATGTAGCTGGCATAGTGGGAGCGATAAATATTGTTTAAGAACAATTATTGATTGACCCCATTCATGGACTTTGTAGGTCTGCTCACCACCAGGTAGATACAAAGTAACATGTCGTGCTCCAATAAAAAAAAAACATATTTGATAATATATTACAATATATCTATCAAATGCTATTAAATCTATTTTTATAAGTACGGGCTTATCAATGCATTATTTTCTTCTTATTGGGTACTTAAACTATATTTTTCATATATCTAATGTATTTTTGCATAATCACTATGTCTATATGCGTAATTGGGTCACAATTTAGACCAAAACTATAAAAAATACCTATGTTATTATTACTTTGTTATTATTGTCATTGAATGTATTGTGTTCTGTGCATGTACCAAATAAATAAATAAATAAAACTTTATTTATTTAAATACTTGTTTGTTTTTAAATACATAAATCATAGTACTAAAATTACACAAAGCAACGATATAATACATATAATATTTTATAAAAACCCAGACCATGACAAACTGTACAGAAAAAACGTACTAATATTTTTTGGCCTTGGGTGGGAACCGAACCCACGACCTCCAAATCAAACTTTCTTTGTCTTTTCAAAGGTCAATAGTTTTTTTTAGATTTTTACATATTAATAAATTCCATATCAGGATAATCTTATATTGGCAGAAAATTATTAGATTTTTTTATAAAGATATCAATCTAATTAGGATCAAGTACGTAATATTTACACCTCCATGTCCTTTTTTTAAAGTTTAATTACACTGAAAATAACATTTGGACATTTTGGAGAACTCTCGAATCCATTTCTTATAGTTTTTAGGTCACGAGTTTACACCCTGGTACACCACCACTGTAGTAATTTATAGAGTATATTAAGCTCTTGGTCCCAGATTCACTATATCGACTTGTGGAATCAATGCAAAGACAGCGACAAGTTTGCTACTTTTTAATCATTTGTGACTTTGTATCTACCTAAGGTAAGTAGACCTACAAATCCATGAATGGGTTCGGTCAATATATTGTTGTTTAATAATATTGATGCCGATAAAGACAAATTCCTTGCTTCATCGTCAATTTAACTTCCCAATTTGCAATAAAAGCACGCATCCTGAAAGGAGACTACCACCTTAGCAAGAAATCGATGCAGTAGTCTCCTGAAAACCAGTGAACCTAAACTGATTTTTTTAAATGGTGCACGGTGTGTGACTTTGTATCTACCTGATGATAAGCAAACCTACAAAGTCCATGAATGAAGTCGACTGTTGTTTAACAATATTGATAGCTCCCATTATGCCGACCAAATAATGCAAATACGAAATGATGGCGACATACCTCCTCGCTGCTGAAAACCATACCATGAAAGCAGATAACCCCACGACAAGAAATCTATGCAGTAGTCTTCTAAAAACGGGTGAACCCAAACTAAATAAAACTTAATAGCAGTTTATGAAGACTGTCCTAAGTTATGCATTTATTTATTACCTTAGATGGACAGGATACAACAAAATAATTTGTACGATAAATAATTAAAATGTGTTTATGAATAAATTTTATAGTGGCCCGAGCCGGCCGCTAGGGGTCGCGAGGGTATAGATGTGCGCGGGTTTATGATTATTACACTTTATAAAACAACAGACTTGCTCCCCTGTTTTATATGGATTATAAATTTCATTAGCGTATGTTGTCGGTTGGTTTGGCGCGTTGTACAGGAATTTAAAAAAAGAATAGGTTTATAAACGTTTGTATTGTATTTTTTTTTTAAATTTTATTTCTTCTTATTCTTATTGTATTTTTTTTTAAACTTGACGTCGTATAAATTTACTATCCAATAATAGCTCGTTGTTATAAAATATGGATTTTTTAAACATTTTGTAACTATTAAAATATATTATAAATAAAATAAATATCATCACGGGTGCCTTAAGGCGTCCGAGACCGCCTAGATAGCCTCAGGGTACCCAGCAGAGGATTTTAATCCCCCCTCGTTTAGCCGATGGTATGGGTCTACACCGAACAAGTGGCTAGTACGTCGCGGTGTTTGAATAGACTTAATAACCCACCTATAAACAGTTTCACAAGTTGGTATAGTGAAATTTGGATTGACAGCTTAACGTGCTCTCCGAGGCACTATAGTGGTGTTGTTAAACAAATGTACATTTATTTTTAGATTAAAATTCATTACAATAATAATAATAAGTAGGACATTTCACACGTATTGCTCTGGTCACAAATTAAGTCCTAGGCTTGTACTATGTGTACCAGAAACAACGATATAATACACATTATATTTTATATACACCCAGACCATGACAAACTGTACAGAAAAACGTACTAATATTTTTTTTTTGCCATGGGTGGATCAAACCCACGACCTTCGGATACAACACCAAAGGCGCAACCATTAGTCTACGGAGGCGGTCAAATCATATATTTCTTTGTTGTACCGTTGACTTTACAGGTTTTTATAAGAAACACATGGTTCTATTGTGCATCAGCGTTAGATTACCATCTAACAAGTATTACTTTATTTTTGTTTTTAAAGTTTTACGGCATTTAAACCGCCTACACAGTCTCCGTTTGATAATAGTTTAAATAAAATATATACATCACAGGTATTGTTATTGCAATTGTAAAATTAATTTGATAGAAACGTAATAATTATTAACGCGTTAAATTTTGATAAAGGAAATTTGTTTTTGGTATTTAATTAATTAAAGTTTATTACAGTTTACTCATTTAAGGGTATAAGGTTACTTTTTAAGAGGTTATAAAATTTACATAAACCTTAGGGGATTTCTAGGAAATAATAGAATTGGGCAATCGTATTGAGTGCGTTTTCAGGTACACACACGTCGGTTTTATGATCTGTAAACCCGTAACTATGACCCATGGCCAATGAGATTGATGTATAGAGCGGCAATTACTACTAGAAGACAGATTTATACTTTGTATATTGTACAAACATCTGTTTTTTTTATTTGATTTAAAAGCAAGTCAAGATTTTGTTGATATAATTAAATATTGATAGGGTGTATTTTTTTTTCTTTGTTTTAAGTGAGTAATATTATTATTCGTGTGAATTAGAAATACATACACGACGAATTGGTATTTTTATTGTTTATTAGTGCAGACAAACCCACCCGATAGAATCTTCACGCCAAACCGCATACTGTGTAGGTATATCATATAATTCTCTACGTTATTTTGTATTAATCAGAGTCCATAACTCTTTTCTTGCAAATGTATGTATTATTTTATGAAGATAGATTTCGAGACGCCTTTGTTGCATCGACTTTTTCAAACTATTTAAATAAAAAGAACGACCAAGTGCGTACTATTCGCGCTTCTTGGGTATTTTGAAGTTTAGCTAATTTTAAGTTCACATTTACTTCTCTATATTATTTGAATCTCATTGGCCATGCCCCTTTCCAATGGTTAATCAATACATTACAATTATAACTAAAAATAAATAAAAACTTGTTAAGTGAATTAGTTTTGTTGCATCTTATGTTCTGTAAAGATTAAATTATGCTTTTTATTATTCTTGTTAACGAAATTTTGTATCCTATTGGATAAAAAAAAGGTAATTGCTGACCTACCTTAGAACCTAGTCGTACCAAATTTAATTGTATGCTACTGTAATTATTTGCCGTGTTAACAAATCATCAATTAATTTGATTAACGTTTTAGAAATTGAGGGTTGTTTTTTTTAAAATATTTTAATTTTAACTATAACTTAAAAAATACATTAACACAATCACGGGTACCTTACGAATTTTTCGTTTCACTCTAGGCGGGCCACAGGACAGCCTCCGTAGACTAGTGGTTCTGCGTCTTAAATTTGGCTTTGTATCCGGAGGTCGTGGGTTCGATTCCCACCCATGGCAACAAAATATTAGTACCTACGCTTTTTCTGTACAGTTTGTCATGGTCTGGGTGTTTATAAAAATATAATATGTATTATATCATTGCTTCTGGTACACATAGTACAAGCCTAGAGCTTAGTTTGTGACTAAAGCAATATGTGTAAATTGTCCTACATATTATTAAATATACACGATATACACCGAACAAGTTGCAAGCTTGTATTGACTTATAGAAGTTTCAAAAGTTGGTATAGTGAAACTGGCATCGACAACTTAACGTCTCCGAGGCACTTTAGCGCATTATCAAACATATGTACATACATTTTTAATTGAACTGTTTTATGGCCTATGTATAAACTCGACTACCACGTATGTTAATATAACATCATCTCCAACAATTTCAGTAATAATCTAAGCAACTGGCGACAAAAGTTGATTGACATATCTATATTGTGCCCGCAACTTCGTCCGCGTGGAATTTAATAAAAAAGTTATTTTTTTATTATTTATTTATATTAATAAAAATAAATATTAAATCTCTAAAATAAAAGCTTAAGTTACTCGTTATTACATCAGCTATCTGGCAGTGAAAGTCTAATCAAAATCGGTCCAACCGTTTCAGAGATTAACCGAAACAAACAGACAGACAGATAAAAAAAATATTAAAAAATGACATTTTGGTATATGTACTGCGTGTATTCATCTATTTGCATTAAATAAAAAGCGGTTATTTTAATATTACAAACAGACACTCCAATTTTATATTTTTATTTGTATAGAAGATGTATAGATTAACGGTATGTAAATTTTATTAGAAATCGTTTAATAAAATAAATCTGAAGATGGATGAAATACAAACGAGCGAATGAGGCTGTAATTGAATATTTGTCGTTTTCAGTGACATATCAATCATTTTTCTCGACTCTCTTCTGTTTGTTCTTCAAATGCCAATACAAAATTTTGCATTCAAACCCTATGGGGGTAGACAGGAGATCAATTGCGTTGATGCATACGAAATTTATGTAAATAACGAACTGAGAATCGAACCTTATACTCTATTTTGCGGGGTTTTAATGATATTGTTTAGAGAGTTATTTTTTTTATTTATTTATTTAATCATTTTATTGTTCAGTAAAAAAAAGTTATAATAAGTGACAATTTTTGTTTGGTATGGTATGTATGTTTATGTATTACCTACATTTATTATATTATATACAGTATTTAAGTAGTTTAAGTATTGTTATGCATCATTGTTAAAATTATATGTATATCCTTCTATCGAAAGTTCCGCACCCTAAGCATATTTCACTCTCTCAAAGGTTAGCTGGTAGAAAATGCCTAAGGCATTAAGCTCGCCTATGTACAATTTTGTGCAATAAAGAATTTAAAATAAATAAATTATATTTAAAGGCAAACTTAATGTCTTAGGCATTATCCGCCAGCTAACCTTTAAGATTGTGTTAAGTCGCGTGCTTAATTTTAATAAACTTATTATGTAAAAATTAGGGTATATATATATACTATACATAATATACTCGTATATATAAATAATATGAATTTTATATTTTATTGGTATTTATTTTAACTTTAATCTACAGTTAAGTGCTTTACTGGGCACGGCAAGTGACTTTTTATCTACCTGAAAGTAGGCCGGCTAAATGCGGTTCCGAAATGGGCGGCGACTTAATGCCTTAGGCACTCGAAGGTGAATAATAAATTTAATGTTACCTAAAATTAAAGAATATGTAATAACTTGATAAATTCTATAAAGAATCTCCTTATTCATTCATTAGACACAGGGAAACATTGAAAGAAAAACCTATTAATATAACTGTTAGAAATTAATAAAATTAAATATGCCGGCTGATAGTTTTTTTTTTAATTTACAAACTAATAATAGTTTAAAAATGTTTAAAGTTTACGACTAAGTACTTACATTAATAATTACAAAAAAAAAAACAGTTTCAAAAAAGCTAAAATTTCACTAAAAACATTCTAAATTCCACTAAATATTTAGTACTAAAATTTAAACAAGCATTTTCGTAAAGACGCGTGGCTCGAATCCCGTGACGTCAGTAACGTGTACAATACGTCTTTCGCCCTCGCCAGTCGGCGCAATACTGAATACTGTAGCTGAACTTTTGCCAGGGTACTGCAATCCCTTGCCTCGTATAGGTAGAAATATCTGTCTGCAGCCAAAAGCTCCCTATGAGCTTTACTCCGTTGAAGCAGAAGCTGAGATTTGTGGAACCCTTCACAATTATGCGATTAGCTTCATTATGATGGTTTATGTTTGTTTGACTTTGTTTATTAATATGTAGTGGAGTAAGTAATAATTGTGCGAAGAGAGCTTTTTTAATTTAATATAAATTGTTACATTAAAAAAAAAACTTAAGTAGGTAAGTAATTTTTTTACAGAATTACTTTTGAAAGAAGGTGTACCTAGAAGGCCTCAGGGTATCGAGCGGAGGGGGTTTTAATCGCACCTCGTCGTAGCCGATGGTATGTGTCTACACCGAGAAATTGGCTAGCTCGTCACGATGTTTGGATAGACTCAATAACCCAGTTTCACAAGTTGGTATAATGAAACCGACCGACGAAGCACTATAGTGGTGTTGTTAAACAAATATTATACTCAAAATAATAATATAAAATAATGATTTAAATAACACAAACAGCATGCTAATGGCATTATATTATTATTAGTTAAATTAGATTCAAAATTATATATATATATACTTTTAATGATTTTTAATACTATACTAACAGAAAATAAAAGTTTAAAAAATAATTATAACTGAAAAAATAACATTTTCTTAGTTAATAATAATTACTTTTTGAATTAATCATTAATAAAAAAAAAATAGTTATTATCAACTTAACTTTAACAACACACCAGAGGTGTTTAACAGTAGGTACATAGATATTAAAAAAAAGGTTCTAAATAATAAAAAATCGAACTTACTTAAATCCTTAATAAAGAAAAAAAAAGATAATTAACCAACTAATAAAAGAATGGGATATCATTTTTCAAAATCAAACTCCAGATTTTATTCAAAGTTCAAACGGAGGACTAAAGAAGAGATTAAGAAAGCAAAAGATAAAGGATTGCAAATGAGATGAATTTCAACAAAAACGGGAGATTTCTCTTATAATTAGAAGCTTGAGTATTTGTCCAAAGTTCGGGAGATCTTCAGGGTTGCTAATTACTATTCCCCTACTGAAATCTGAACCTGTCCTAATGATTTTAACGTGCAATTAGTTGAACTGTACAGAAAATCGTCATTTAGTTATTTGTATAAAATCTAACACCATGCATACCATCATGCCTGTATCTCTATTAAGGGGTAAGCAGAGATCAACGTACGCCACTTCTCACGGTCTCTACATACTTCCCTAGCTTACTCTACATCCATGGACTGATTCATACAGGCGCGTCTGTTTTTAGACTTCGTATTTGTCCTTTTTAAAGGACATCTCTGTAAAGACGCGCCTTGGTCGGCCATGTAATCCACTATTATTCTGTATTTTTACTTTATATATTTGTTTCGTCTTTCATTCATCATCCATTCGTTCAACATGACCGAACTACCTTAACATACCTCTTTCAATCTTCCACACAAAATCTTCAGCTGTTACACTTATACACTGTTTTTGATTCGGTCTCTGAGGTATGACCCTCAGAGACCGAATCAAAAACAGTGTATAAGTGTAACAGCTGAAGATTTTGTTTTCCCACACGTTTTCCTCACTGATTATATTTCAACCACATTAATCTTACTTGCATGCTTCTTCTGCCATACCCAAACTTCACTTCCATACATAAGTGTCGGGGGCAAAATATTTACTATTATTCACAATTTTCCTGCCTAAAATATAACACAGGTATTAATAAAAAAATATTGAGTCCGTGAAGAACATTTTAGCTTTGTACATACATATATACATATCATTACGGGTGCCTTACGGCGCCCGTGACCGCCTAGACGGCCTCAGGGTACCCAGCGGAGGGGTTTTTAATCCCACCTCATCGTAGCCGATGGTATGAATCTAACATTTTAGCTTTGTCTCTGTTTTTAATAACAAAAATGAATACGAGTAAAAGCGACAAACTCTATTTTAACTAAATAGTTCTTCAAGGGCTTAATAAGATTTTATGAATAAGACCATTAATGTATAACTACTTGTTATTGGTTTTGGTGGTCCGATTAGGTATAACATTTTAAATTATTAATGTTAATTTTGTACAATACTTACGTTACAAAATATACACAAAAAAATAACCGTCATACAGTTTTTTTTACTTTGGTTATTTATTGATCATGCCAGTCTCGTATCTCTAATACAACAGAAATAATAATAATATACAGAGTAAATTTTAAAAGTTGTACTTGGGGTTAATATGAGGCTCTACTGATTAAATCGAACAACTTTTCCTTTGGAACTATGCAAAAGAAGGAACAATTTTGCTTCCCCATACAAAATTCATTACTAGTTTGTATGGAGAAGGATTATTTTTTTCATTTGCGACATATATGATTCCATGCGAAAAGTTGTTCCATTTGATTAGTAGATCCTCATATTAACCCACAGTACAATCTTTCAAAGTCACCTACTACTGTATACACAAATAAACCTCCACTTAAATCTAATCACAAGAATACTATTTACACAATATTTAATATACAGGGTGTTTGGAAGCACTTTAAGCAAAAATTTCAACTAATGAATATTAAATGTGTTCGATCGTAAAAGGATGGCAAATGAAACAAAAAATTTGGTAATGATCATTATCAAATTTTTTTGTTCGATCGTAAAAAGATGGCAAATAAAAAATAAAAATAAATTAAAAAAAAACCTTGAGGCCAAGGGCTACCCCCGCCCAATATATTGGGCGGGGGTAGGTAGCATACTATCCCTAGTTTCTACCCTAGGCGTATGTACAGCTCCCTTCCAAACACCCTGTATATAAACCTAATCCATCACAAACTATCCTGCGATAACAGGCATACATTTATGAAACATAAAATAAAAAAAAGTGAAAAGTCAGTTTTTCCTAAATATGTAGGTATATAGTCCTGGTCATAAACTAAGCTCTAAGCTTGTACCATGTGTACCAGAAACAACGATACTAAGACATATTATATTTTATACCCAGACCATTACAAATTGTACAGGAAAACGTACTTTTTTTTCCATGATTAGAAATCGAACCCACGACCTTCGAATACGCCAAAGACCACTTGCGCAGTGGTCTTTAGTAAATAAAAATAAAACCCAAGTTTTAATTATTATTTATACTAATATTATACATTTAGAGAGGTTTGTTACTTAATAACTTCAAAATGGATATAAATACAATATATATGCATGTTTTTTTTATTTCATTAATTGATAGAGTAACTACATTAGACCCTAAAAACAAATATTAAACATTTTTTAAAGGGTAAAACACAAAAATAAAAGGGTTTAAACTTTATCTGCCACTACCGCAGTAAAAAACGGTACATCACAAGCCGCCATTTTGTGACATCATTCGTGCTCAAAAAGCATATTAGTGTAATGTTATTGCACCTCAAAAGTTAGTCAAAAGGTTTGTTTATCACAAATTATCGTAATAAAGGACAATAAATACCCGAGAAAACAAGAAACTGCACTACAGAACACACGTTGACATTTGTTTATGCGCGAATGACGTCACATGCAGTGTTTGCTAATGTCGGAGCGTTTAGAAATGCGTTCCGTTTCTACAAAAAAAAAATCATTTTTAAAATCGTATTTATAAAACAAATAGCTAAACAAAATAAAATAGATTACTGTAAATATGTTCAAAGACATCAAAGGAACATTACATATTAAAATAATAATAATTGGCGTTACATGCATATTCCCAATTATGGATTATTGACGAAGTCACGGGTAGAAGCTAGTTCATCATAATTATAATAAAAAACTGTATTTAATAAAACAGTTAAATACCAAAAGTTGCATCAATTACCTACTTACCTTATTAAAGAACAAGCAAAATTCCCACGGTTTGTACTTATAAATATTAAATTACCCAGCCCCAGCCATATGGAAGCTCAAGGAATCTCCCCTTCAGAAGACTTGCTGTAAAATCTGTTATGAGAGCATTCTGAATGACGTCCTACGTGCATTAAGGAAAAGGTCACGTAGGTACTTAGAAAACGGATCAGGATAGAAAGGCTAAGCGAACACAATTTACGTGATTGTACTATGATATATAAATCAAGATCAAGGTGCGGCGCAAATACATGAGTTTTTTTGTACTACTCTTTCAATAAAAGCAATACAGTAAATAAGGCAAAAAAAATGTTTTTTTTAGGAAGTTAAAATATTTTACTATAATATGTCTGCAGCTGAGTGAATATAGCGGATGGATTCATGCGCAACTCATTAAGATTATTTCAAACCAAACAGTTTTAACCAATCGATATGTATAACGTAAAGGGTCGTTTTGCTCTTCCCACATCTTTCCTTACAAGAAGTAAGCTCAAAACCATTTTGTTACTATGCTGGTCTACCATAGGTTAGTTCTATTAATATTATAAGGTGACCGCCATTTCGGTGCACAGATTATTGTACGAGTATATCCAAACAAATAAATTACGATATTTTATTTATTTATAATTTATATATAAACTGGTGTCAGTCAAGTAATGTTACCATTACACCGGGCGAACGCGGAAGGATAAAGTATATAAACTCCACATTAGCTTTCTCTATCACTCGTAAAACATATTTAACTGTCGATTCCATGCGAGAATGTGAGACTAGTGTTTAAACATTATTAGAAATTCTTTCTTTTACGCGTTCATACTCAATAAGAAGGCACGTACAATTTCTACATAAGACAAACACTTAATCTATCTATTCATTCTATGGCCGCGGACTTTCCTCCGCCCTAGGCTGCCCCTAGAATTAAACGGGTCACTGGACAGGTAAATATTATAACGCAAACAAATTCACCTCACTTTAATACCCCATTGATATTTATATTTTTTGTACACGCCAGGGAATTTACTGGTCCCCCCATTACGTTTTGAAACATTGACTTTGAGCTAATATACACGAACTGTTCCGAAACTGTTATTGAAATAATTCTCGAAATAACAGCTTTATTGTATTGCTTTATTCCGTGAGTTTAGGTCCTCCTTCTTTCGGTTATCGCGACGGCGTTATCTTGTCAGTTTCGAAACAGGTAGTATGGGCTTATGGCATTTTATACGTACCGTTTATTACTTATTTGCTTTTAGCTGCTTATTACCTGTAATAAAATAAATTATATTATATAAATTGGTTTGAAAAATCTTAATATAATGTATACATATAGTTATAAAAATAAAATTTAATTGTAATACGATATATTTCGCCTTTACATGGCGTCTTCAGTCGTATGTTTTTTTTTAAATTATGGATTAGGATAAGGTATAAGTGTATGTATGTCTCTGTAGTGTTGGTGTATGTGCGTATTGTATATATGTAGGTATTAAAATTGTTAGTAAGTCAAGTCTGTGTCACAATTGTATGTTCAGCCCTGTCTGTAGAGCTCCTAAGATGTATGATAGTTCCCAAATGCGTAGTTGAATATAAATAATAATAATATGTAGGACAAATTACACAAATTGCTATGGTCACAAACTAAGCTTTAGGCTTGTACTATGTGTACCAGAAACAATGATATAATACATGTTATATTTTTATAAACACCCAGACCATGACAAACTGTACAGAAAAACGTACTAATATTTATTTGCCATGGGTGGGAATCGAACCCACGACCGGATTTAATGCCAAGGGCGCAACCACTAGTCTACGGAGGCTGTCAAAATCAATATCAAAATATTATCAATTTTATGATCGTAAATACACCAAAAATATACTAATATAATGTATAAAATGTTATTAATAATAATAGGTTGAGTAATGCATTTAGGAATTATTATTAAAAATTAATAATAGATAATATAATATATAATAGCGGTTCTTAATTTTTTTTGGTGACGGAACCATTTTGAAAAGCGAAATATTTGACGGAGCCCTAAAAAACTCGTTTATGTGTATTCTTTATTAATAATATATTATATCTAATGGGAGGTATAAATTTAATAATAATAATAGCGGAGTACACTTTAAGTATCGCTGCTCTAGCCTTTGTATATTAGAAACAACTATACTAATACATAATAATTATATGTTATACATATCTGGATCATGGCAAACTATACAGAAAAAATACGAATATTGCCATTAGTAAGAATCGACCTCTAGTTTACAATGTTATCAGCGTAACCACTAGACGACGTGCGATGGAGGAGGTCAATAATTGAATCAGGTAATTTAATAATCTTTCCGGAAGTTAACCTATACTAATTAATATTATAAAGGTAAACGGTTTGTTACAAAAACGGTGTAAAAATATTCCTTTTGAGAGCGTACGCTGCGTTAAACGGTTAAAGTTACGCAAACGAAGTTGCGCGGATAAGCTAGTTTAAAATAGTATTTGACAATTATATTAATTCCGCCTTTGTACCATATTAGTACGTTTTTCTGTATAGTTTGTCATGTATGGGTGTTTATAAAAATATAATGTGTATTATATCATTGTTTCGATAGTACAAGCCTACAGCTTAGTTTGTGACCAAAGAAATATATATAAATTGTGCCTACATATATGTATATATACATAAATTAATATTATTTTACCTCTTGTAGGGTAGGAATTGTATAAAAGAAATCAATTTATAGATCAAGAAAAATAATCTCCATTAATTGAAACCATAACTGAAAAACTTAATTTCACAACGCTCCAAGATACCTACGCTATCACAAGAACCGTCTATCTAAAAGCAAAATCTTATTTCTGAGGCGGTATAAATAGACTAGGCAATTAAGTAAGAGTCGTAAGCAGAGGAAGGTAGGCTTCACTGTAACATAATCTTACTTGAGAAGAAAAGTGCCTTCGCATTTGTCTAGAGTTGCTTGTCATATTACAGGAAAGAGCTGATAGAAGTAATATTTTCAAAGTATTTTTATGAATCTTTTATTAGATAGTTATTTTTATATACTTAACTTCTCTATAACTTAAATATGTTAGGTTGACTAACCGGACTCGTTCCCACCGCCCATACTGATGCGAAAAACCCTCAAATGACCTAGTCATGTTTCGGTTTTAGTCTGTGTTTGATGATAAAGCAGCGAGGATATTAAAAAAGTTACGTAATGCATATACGTTTTTGTCGCTGCTTATTTCATAGCCGCATCATTTACTATCAAGCAATATTGTTTAATAACAATGTATTGAATCAGGTAATTTAATAATCTTTCCGGAAGTTAATCTATACTAATATTATAAACTAAAGAGTATCGATCGCATTCATGGACTTTCTAGGTATGTTTATCATCAGATACAAAGTCACACACGCTCCAATAAAAAATAATTAAAAATTTTATGTGTACCTCATAATAATGTATAAACTTATAGGTAGATAGAGACCATTGCGATCTACTTGTCGCGTCTCTATATATTTGTAGCAAAGGTGTATGAACGCCTGTTTCAAGGACTTTGAATTTATATTTAATTACTTAAAATGAGTTGCTTGTTAGAAAGTATAGGCATGCTAATGTGGAATATCATACTCCACTAGTTTGGGCATGTAGAAAAATGAATGACGAAAGAATGACGAACTAAATATACAGGGTGAATTTGAAAGGTTGTACTTTCGGCGAGACTCCAATCATTAAATCGAACAACTTTCTCCATGGAACCTGAGTGGCAAATGAAAAAAAAGCTTTCTAGTAATATAAACAAATTTGTCATTTTAAAATTACAAACTAGTAATCTTAAAATGAATCAATTTGTATGAATCCATTTTTTTTTCATTTGCGACACATGGTATGGTTTGATGGGAAAAGTTGGATTTGATCAGTAAAACCTTATATTAGTCCAAAGTACAACTTTCAAAATCACCATGTATAAAAACAAGGTGAATAGTAAAACATGGCCCCGGGAGACCAAGGCACACGTATCACGATCATATTGAAAAAGTTTAAAAAGATGGTGTAATTAAAAGTCTCCGAAGGCGAGCGTGGATGAGAGGAGCTATGACCGTTGACAAGGCAAAATGAGTACTTATGTAGAGATAGAGAAAAGTGCGTTCAGTTGTCTCTGTCTACCCCGCAAAAAAACTGGCATGAATATGAATAAATAAGTTACGTGCTAAAGGAATAAAAAAAAAGCATCACGTATACAGCCTCAGGGAACCCAGCAGTTGGGATTTATTCCCACCTTATCATAACCGATCGTATTCTGAACAAGTGGTCAGCTTTTGGCGGAGTTTGGAGAGACTTAACAACCCATCTATATACACTTTCACAGGTTGGTATAGTAAAACTATGACCGATAGCTTCTCAGTCATTCTCTCCGAGGTATTATTCTGGGTTTGTCAAACAAATGTATTTTTTTTAAATTAAAAATTCACTGGTGCACACCGGGGTTTGAACCAGGGACCGAAAAAGTAATGTTTTAAGTCTAAGCAAATCGGACATCACGTATTTACTTAAATAATAAATAGAACTTATAATCAAACAAAATTTTATAAACTTTGAAATTTATGTAAGATATATATGTATACAATATAGTATACAATAAACTTGAACTTTTATAGTAAGCGTCTGAACTGAACCGCTTCTTTTGCGAAATGTCAAGAAAATGTCGGAGCTTTTATGTAAAGTTTCTCAGAAGTTAAATGCAGTGAATCATAAAACGAAACGACAAGACAAGATATCTCTACATAATAATATAAAAATAATGACAAGTCATGTAAGTTGTTGAACAATAAAATATACAACTTCAAAGAAATAGCTCTATCATTGAGTACTGTTGGTTTTACTCAGTATTTTGGGTATCAAAACCAAAAAGGTTAAATAAAATAAAATAAATAACATCAGGGGTGCCTTACGGCGCCCGAGACCGCTAGACGGCCCCAGGGTACTCAGTGGAGGGGTTTTTAATCCCAACTTGTCGTAGCCGATGATATGAATCTACACCGAACAAGTGACTAGCTCGACGCAATGTTTTGGATAGACTCAATAATCCATTTATAAGCAGTTTTACAAGTTGGTATAGTGCACTATAGTGCACAGGGTTTGAACCAAGGACCTAAGTGTTTTTAAGTGTAAGATCTAACCAACTCGGGCACTACGTATATTATATAAAAAAACAGATATAAAAAAAAAAGTTATTTATACCTATCTTTGTCTGTCTATCTCAAGCAATATCTCGAAATTATTTCATGTAGTAGTTTCTAACTGAAGTCAAGTCAAAATATCTAGTCATATTTCCGTTATTGTGCCATTACGAAATAAGCAGTTGATTTATCGATAATGGCGTGAGGATAATGTAGACTTGTAATGCAAATTCGTCGCGACCATTTCGTAACCGCATTATTTAGCCGGCATAGTGAGAGCGAATAATGCTGTTTAACAACAATGTATTAATCGACGGAATTGGTCAATTTTGTAGTATAAAATAGCATGGTTACTAAAATTAAAGGTATTGAAACTGAAACATGTTCTTTTTTATTTAAGTTTGTTACTTTTTATTTGATAGTAAATAATCTTTTTCATCCATTACAAATTCTTTATTTTTTTTATTTCAATTAAATTTCCAAGTTGTTTTGTCGAGAACTAAATAGAAAAATGTGTGCTCTCTGCTGAAATAAGCTTCCTTTAGTGGGCTGAAGGACCTCTGAGTATAACATTTTGAAATTAGAACGCGAGGCTATTTGCACTCGAGAAGGCAGACAAAAGATCACCAAGTATGCCTCGCTTGCTTGATAGGGATAGAACTGGTGTCGCCCTCTAGCGGACGCTTCGGGCTATGCTCCTTATTTCTACATACATTCAATGGGACAAGTACGCACTCTCTAGAATCTCTCTCGTATGTTCTTACCAAATTGTAGAGACGTCATTTATTGACGTTTTGTTTCTTTACCCGGCGCTTCTTAGAAAGCTTTTTGTTCAAGCTTTTTGTAGAAAATTTAACTGGAGGTCTGTCTAGCTCATGGGAGTATGAATATAATAGAAGTGATCTTCTATAGTATTCATACTTCCAACATCTATATACAGATCTAATAACATGAGCATGAGCTCAAGAAGGCCTAAAATCTCTTGTCTAAAATGTTGAGTAAGGACGACCTACTAATGTCAAAAATTAATACGAAAATTAAAAGAAACCAAAGGTAAAATATTTTTTTTTTTATTGAGTAGAACCAGGGGTGCGATTTTTATTGTCAGCGATGACTTTGATATCATCAGAATGAAAAATGTCACCGATAAGTAGGATATAACGGTTTATCAAAAGTCCTATTTTTAAAAGTTATATGTGCGGTACCAACTTACAAAAAAAAACTCATTATAAAAGCTACACTTGCGTTCTGTTACACGAAAAAATTATTGCTTGTCGTTGAATATGTCGTTCTTGTTCCTCATAATAATTGACGTGTCTATGCTAAAACATAAAAAAAAATCAATGGTGGAACTTAACATACATTATCTGTGATCATTATTATCTGTTATCGGTGACTTTATTTACGAGTGGTAGGAGGCACTCGTATTGATGATATCATAGGTATGATATTTTAGTCACCCGATAAGATTCAAAAATACGAACTTTAGAAATAAATCATAATATTGACATTTCAGTCATATTTAGTCACCCGCTTATATTCAAAAATCGTACCCCTGGTATACTAACTCGTGCCAAAGTTTGTGTTATACCAAAAAAAAAACTAAATTTCAAACAGATCTCTAAGGATTAATAATTGAACAATCTAAATCCTGTTTAAAGTAAAAATAAAGGATTGTACATTGATAAACAAATGTAAGAGAAAGCGGTCGGTGTTGACGGCCTCATTAGGGCGGGCTTTTATCTCGACGCGTGATTGATTCCCGCTCTCGCCGCAAATGGACCGCTGATCGAGAGGAAGGATTATTGGTACTCTTAACTGAATCACTCGTAAAATTGTGACTTACTCCGGGGAATTGTTTGTTTACATCTAGCTGTGGTTATGTTTACTTTTAACTAATTATAATTATTATTTTCTGTCTCTCTTTCGCTTTTTGTTTGGTTCTTGCGTTCGCTGTAAATGGACCGCTGAACGAGAGGAAAGATTATGGCTACTCTTAACTGAATCATTCGTAAAATTGTGACTTACTCCGGGGAATTGTTTGTTTACAGCTAGCTGTGGTTATGTTTACTTTTAACTAATTTTAATATTTTTTATTTAATTTTTTAATATGTGATTGGTTCTTTCTTATGCCGTAAATGACCCGCTAATCGAAAGGAAGGATTATTGTTGACCTTAACAGAATCACTCGTAAAATTGTGACTTACTCTGAGGAATTATTTGTTTATAGCTAGCTGTGGTTATGTTTACATGTAATTAATTATAATATTTCTTATGTTCTCCGTAAATTGAGCGCTGTTCGAGAGGAAGGATTATTGCTTAATGTAACTGAATCGCTCGTAAAATTGAGACTTACCGGATTAATGTTAGTTTACAGCTAGTTATCGTTATGTTTACATTTAACTAATTATAATATTTATTATTTTCTATTTATTACTGCGTGATTGGTTCTTGCTTTTGCTGTAAATGTACCGCTGGTCGAGAGGAAAGATTAATGCTCTTAACTGAATCACTCGTAAAACTGAATCAGCTATGGTTATTTTAACTTTTAACTGATTATAATAATTATTTTCTGTACCTCACTGTTTTGAGAAATTGATCCTCTGAAGGATTATGGAATCATTCGTAAAACTGTGACTTACTCTGGGGAATTGTTTGTAAACATGTATTTGTACAGGTACTTGTAGTTATGTGTAGATACTACTGATTGTAACAATTTACTGTATCTTACAGCGTGATTGAATTTCACTTTGAAATAAATTCGTACATGGTAAAGTCGAATAATGGTTCATTTTAACCGCTAATTTCTCTTATCAACTAAGTTGATATCGACTGGCGATTTAACTGCTACCAGGTTTTTAGCAACTAGGCCTTAGGGTAAGTAGCAAACGAGAACCCAATAGATACAATTTTTACTTAAAAGATTTTAACATAACGAATTAGTAGTTTAGAGATTTAGTAGAATAAACAAATGCAGCTCTTTAAATCAATTCTATACTCTAATGAAGCATTAAATACAACGTAATGCGTGTTTGTTTAGAGATATTTAGAGATACTATATCAATTTCGGACATGCAATTACAGTCTCCCTAAGCTTCAGGCGATTTAATAAAGCTACATGATATATCGCTAATATTTGTTTCCAAATCATTAGAAGGGTATAGTTTTGTTAAATGTTTAAACAAAATACAAATACAAATACATTTATTTAGATAAAAATACATAATTTGTTTTACAACGGGCCCCGCACTAGGAAAACCTGTATCGCGGGCTCCCAACGATGAGTTAACATTTTTTTCCTTGTTTGAGCTACCAAGACACATTATTATGAATTTAATAATACAATTTAATAACACATAACAAGTAGATTATTACACATATATAAAAGTAAAGACAAAATCAAAAAACAAAAACAAAAAACACAAACATTCACTGAAATTCCAATACTGTTATTATTACCATTATTATTAATGCCACTATTATCATTATTATTTTCAATCAAATGTACCTATATTTAAATTAGAAACACACAGTACATAGGGTGCATGTGTGCCAGCAAGTTCGTGGGTGTACATATTAATAAAATCTATACAATACTAAAATCACCATTCTAACATTACATTAAATCAACAGAACAATTAAACTTAAATTACTATCAAAAACAATCATTAAATTACTATAAAATTACAAATGAAAAACATAATACAGAATAAAAATAAATAAAAGTAGCAATTTTGTAGGTAACTATATTATTAACCAAATATAAGACATATAAATGAGAATGCTTCCTCTTAAGTGTGAGTGTGTCACGAAGTAAGTGTACCTAAGTGTAAACTGCAAGGTGCAACCTCTGAAACGCAGTAATAATTTACTATTAATTTTAAATAGGAGTATGTAGGGATAGGGACAAGTGGCGCTTGGTTGTCTCTGCCTACCCCGTAAGGTGTGAAGATAAATAAATAAATTTATAATAAGAAAAAACGGTATCATAAAAATGTTTATTCATTATAAATCTTTTTTAGAGAAATAAAAAAGTATATTTTGGCTATACCAACTAAATTTGACTTTTTTTTATTTTTGTCTTTCCAACATGTTTACAACAAATAAACAACAATTAAAAACAAAACTTAAAAAAAAACAACACAACAAAATAAAATAAAAGAGAAATTAAGTAAAAAGAAAGCAAAATGGAGATTAGGTGTCTTTTCGCAACAACAGACATTAATCGCCAGACATTTACGACGATTTCCTAAAAGTCGAAGCAATTAATGGGGCGGGGAGCAAAAACTTACTTTCGCTAAAGTCTCCTTTAGCCTGCTGGGTCGCGAATGAATCATTGTGCGTAATTTATGGGTGCGTGCACCGATCTTGTTTTTGCCCCCGGGGCCTTCTGAAACTGAGAGCTATATCATCTGAAGTCTGTTTAATTTTAGAATGTACGCATTTAAGATAGTGTGGATAAATATATTTTTAGTTGGATACCAGATATTAATGTTTCAGTTCTAGTCTGTGGAATCACCGGTTTTCCGGAGACTACTGTATCGATTTCTTGTCGAGGTGGTAGTCTCGTTTTATGGTGCGGTTAGGAAATAAAAATATTTTTATTTAAAATCATCATATTTTTTTATTAGAGCGTGTGATTTTATATCTACTAGATCAATACATTCTTGTTTAACAATATTGATCGCTCCCACTAATGCCGACTAAATGGTGCGGTTACGAAATGGGCGGTGACAAAGACGTATTTGCATTACGAGTCTATTATATCCTCGCTGCTTTATTGTCAAATCAATTGCGTGTTTCCTTCCTCTTATAACCTAGAGTCCTTTAAACGAAGCGTGAATAGGCATCTTAAGCCGGCATAATGATGGCAACCAGCGGTGCACCTGTATGCATCCGCTTATTGCTATCATTCATGGATATTGCATACTGCTTAATATCAGGTGGATGCAAGGTCACATCTTGAGCTCTCATAAAAAAAAATAATAAAAAAAATTGCCCATTTCGTAACATAAAAGGCCACTTCGACAAGAAATCGATGTAGTAGTCTCCGAAAAACCGAAACATGACGAGGTCACTTGACGGTTTTTGCATCTGTATGCATTTGTCAGAATATAGTGTTACAATAAAATTATAAGCCAACCAGAGCACATTACATACATTATACAGGGCAAATTTCAAAGGTTGTATTTTGGGCTAATATGAGGCTCTATTGATCAAATCGGACAGCTTTTCCCATGGAACCACGTGTCACAAATAAAAAAATCCCCCATATAAATTGGAAATTTTAACATTACTAGTTTGTATGGAGAAAAGCATTTTATTTTTCATTTGCGACATATGGGAAAAGTTGTATTTGATTAGTAGAACCTTATCTTAGCCCAAGGTTACCATGTACAAGTATAGAGAGTGCCGTGCGTGTTTAAACAGGACTTACTAAGTACCTACGTATTCATTGATAGTAACTAGACATAGTATTATTAGTATTTATAATTTACCAGTCAAAATAAGACAATCACCAAATAGAGTCATATTTAAAAAAAGAGTATATGATTACTATTTAAATTCATAGGTAGTTTTTATTTATCTTTCATTATTCTATTCCTTTCCACTTTATTATTTTTCCTTTTTCATTTTGTAGTTGGTAGTATTGTGTATGTGTAGTTTATGTATGTATATATAGATAAGATATATTTAAGTAGTGTTTAATAGATTGTAAGTATTTTATATAATATTCACTGGTTTATATACTCAGTTACTGTATTGCACCTACCTCACTTTTTAACTGCTTTTATTGTCCCGAAGGTTTGACTGGTAGAGAATGCCTAGCGGCATTAAGTCCGCCTTTGTATGCAATAAAGATTTAAATAAATAAATAAAATAAATATTCGAAGGCTTTACCTACTAATGTGTAATGAATCATGTGATATGATAAACGTTATCGTGGAAAATAAATTCGGCGTCAGGCAGTCAGTAGCCATTTAATTTTATCAAACATTATGATATTCTTTAGGTAAGTTCATTTTTTACCCTCCAATAGCTTTGATACTCCAGAATAGTGAAGCTTTCTCCTAGTGAAAGATTTACTAGAATCAGTTCAGCAGTTCCAAACTGTTTACAAATACATTTTACGAATACAAAGTCATAGTACTGGGTAATAGTTTAGTGTGTGTATTGTTTATGCATTATACAAAGCTGTGTAATATACTATAAATCAGTTATACTCACTTTCATTATATATTTTATATAAACGATTCATTGAACACAAACTACACGTACAGATACAGAAAACAGATTTTTATAATATACATATATATGTGACAACAGCGTATATTGCGTATTCACAGAAAGTTATACAAAATATAGAAAAGTATGACAGGATTGTTATTATTCTTATATAATAAAAATAAGTAATATAAATACACATTACAATAAATAATATACATAATTTATATACACACAATTAAAATACAGATAAGTAATATATGGCAATAATTTTGGAGATAATTATAATGATAAATATAATATATTACAATAATTATTTTTACATTTATCATTATATTTACTGCAATTACACAACCTCCTTACATAATAAAAAAAAAATGTTAATCGATAGTTTGACTGGTAGAAAATGCCCTTGTCTTTGAGTAATAAAGTATTTAAAAAATAATAATTGAACATTTTTCTAGAAATCTACACTAAACTATAAACAAATACAAAACCAATCTTAGAACTGCACCAACAAATGAGTTTTCCATTAATTTAATCTCCAAGCAAGACAGTCCGATCGTTTGTTACCAGCGTGGACAGGAAATGGACAAATCAGATTATTTTACCCGCTATGAACGCTTAAAGATAACAAGTCCAGACGATAAATTAAGACTTACCTACTAAGTCCCCATCAGTTCCTGCAAGACTCTCCCCTGGCGTTATTCACAGGACTGTCCTCGAAACGCCAGCTTAATGTGAAAATACTGTTGTACTAAAAATAAAATCTCTTAACTGCCTAAATTGGCTGTGAATTGTCGATAATCTTTGTTATGTATTGAAAAGGTTTTCGAGATATTTTGTACCTTGAAATTGCTGTAAATATTTCGATATTCTATTTCAATTATTTATATTTATTATACATTTATTTCAATCGTCTTAAGCTATAAATATAAGGAAAAAAATAAATTTACTACGCAAAGTGTATTTTTAAAATTATTTTCAAAGCGTAAAATATAGCTAAGGAATATATATGATTTATTTAAGCTTTGCTATTTTTTCTTCAGATTTTAACTTAATTAATTTGAAACCGGTTACAAAAAATTGTACATAGAAATGTACTTTATATAATTTACAAAATAAGAAAATAAAAAATACAAATAACCTAAACAAAATTATAATAAACAAAAAACTTCTTCCAGATCGCTGCCAACAGGTAGGGTTCCCAATAAGCTGGCTGCGTTTCCTCTCTGAATTGTTATACTGATTCTTTGTGCAAAAAAGCAGCCAGCTCGTCGGTCACCAGATATGTCGACCAAACGCTTAGAAATATATTTAAATATAGCCTGAGCTCCTGGTCCCCACGG
Source organism: Monopis laevigella (assembly GCA_947458855.1). Classification (NCBI taxonomy): domain Eukaryota; kingdom Metazoa; phylum Arthropoda; class Insecta; order Lepidoptera; family Tineidae; genus Monopis; species Monopis laevigella. The sequence continues at coordinate 17,056,074 of OX381587.1, forward strand.
TCCCATGGTTTCGACCCCAAACGGCTCAAATATGTAATCTCTAGTGAGAGCCGCATATTTGCGCCGTTTGAGATTTTCCGCCGAGTGAGCAGCAGCGCCAACCTTCTGCGAAGTCCCTGGCAAATGAGACGGTGCAAAGGTATCGGCGCAAGTCGCATCCCATACCAAACACCGACCACCCGTCCAGGGTACCAGTGTCATTCCATCAGGCCTCTTACCATCGTCTCTAGCCAGTCCGCTGGGTTCCAGAATGGAGGGGATAGAGATAGTAGTAAGAGCCCGATGAATGATCTGATTTAGGTTGGCGTGTCGCGAAATTCTCCCGGCACTCCTAACGCATGAAAGGCCGTGGTGACCAAGTTGGTCGACCATCTCTTTACATTGGCAGCGATGTGGAAGATTTGAGATTGCACCTAAGCGTAAACATATACCTAAACGAAGTGCTGTACGGTCAAGTAGTGTACCTATCTTTGATGATGGTGATGCCTGCAACCATTGCCCAGATTCCCATTGGGCAGCAGCTAGAAGACGAGCACGCTCTGCAAAGGTATCTGCACCATTCATTAGACTTTGTTGTACTAATTTGCAAAGCGGCTCGTCCCATAATTTTTGTGAAGATAAAGTGATAGGGGGGATTATTGATGGAGAATTATTTGACCAAGCATTCCTAGCCTCGGTTAGGTGTGAGACCTCAAAATCACCAAGTGATGGATCTAGAATTTTTCCAATGAGGTCTTTAACACTATAAGCGGAGGATATGAATGCTGGTAGAGAAACACTAGTAATTTTGCGAATACCCAAGCCACCAAACCTAATAGGTAAGGAAGCTTGAGTAAACATATTATCATCCAAACGTATGTTAATTAATTCTGATAAAGTTTTTTTAATTATAATATCAATATTTTCCAATTGATCCGAAAATTTCCAAAAGTGAGTGCATCTTAAAAAATAAATAAATTTAGGGACAAAAAGACAATATCGAATTATATGGAAGGCCATATGCGTATTAATTTGGAATAATCGGTTCGAAACTGCATTAAAATTTTGAATTTTGTCCTGAATAAAATTAGGAATTGCTTCATCCAATACCGGGGACCCCAGAAGGTAAAGAGAATTGTTTTTTATGATTTTGATTCCAGGAGCCAAACTATTAAATTTTTCTAAGCTAGCCTCAGCCTCGACTTGATTGAAAGATTTTGAAAAATAAATTTCACATTTACTATAATTTAAATCTAAACCAATATTTTTAAATTCTTCTATTAAACTCTTCAAATCTGCTAAAACAGTTTCCACATCACCTCCTAGAGTTCCATCATCCAAATACCACAAATTGAATTTTGACATGAGTTTTTGTATGATGGGTTGTATTCCAAGGCTAAACATAGCTGGGCCAAGGGGGTCACCCTGCTGACATCCAACAGATGAATATAATAGGTGATCATTATATATTAATTTAGAATTTAAACTATAACATTGCCATAAAAAATTGTAGATATTTGGTAATTTTTCTTTTATTTGTGTCAACAGGATGCCTCTGTCTATTGAGTTAAATGCATTTTTTACATCAACTTTTAAGATTACATGATTTTGTTTTTTCTCTAAGAATGTCCGTAGTGCATGTACGGCCGCTTCGCAGCCACATTTGGTTCCAAACCCCAGTTGAACTGGTTGTAAATAATTGGTTAAATCAATAGACTTACAACACAGTTTTGCTGCGATACGGCGGTAAGTTGTCCCGACGGCGATGGGTCGAATTCCACCGTCTTTTTTTAATAATGCGCACAGGTTTGCTCCATATAGCAGATCTATAATATTTTCCTGCACTTGACCCGAAAGCATTAAATTAATGAGAGCGGTTAAATCCTTTAGAAGTGAGTCACTAGTGTCACCATCGCCACCCAATAGCAAATCTTTAAGATGTTGGGGCGTTAGGCCATCTGTACCACCAGCAGAACCACTTCTAAAAGATAAAACAGCTCTTGAAACCTGTTCTGTTGTGACTTTTAATGATGGATCTAAAAAGTTTGGGGGATCAGGTAATATTAAATTTTCCCTAGGATTTGGATGTTTATTGTGCAAAGAAGACAGAGTATCTGGACAGTCAGGAGCAATGGCGTCACTGGAAAATAAAATTCGGGCGGCTCCGTTAATATCTCCATCGTTCATTTTATTTTCCACAAAATAATTTAAATCATGTTTTTTATTTTTATTTGAAATACAATTTATGTCCGAAATATTTTTGACTGTTTTGCAGTTTTGTTTTAATAGCGCAGTTAATGATTTATTGGTATTGCTTTGGACATTTAGAACTTTAAATGGTAAACTAAGAAGGTTTTCCCAGGATTGTTGTGAATTTTCGTTCACTGTTGCACGTAAATGTTGTGACAAGGTACGTGCAACACTAACTCTAGCGCCTCTGGGAATACGTTTTACTAAAGGTATTGACCTTTTTAATTTAGATATAATTTTCCAAAATGGTTCAATAGGAATAGAATCAGTACCAGATTGTGACGCAGGTAAGACATTTTGATGTAGTAAATTATGTTTCTTTCCAATATGTATACTTAAACCTCTTTGGCCTTTAAAGAAACGTGGGGTTGAACATTTTGGACATTGTAACAAGTTTTCCAGTGACGCACTGACAGCATTACCATCATCAATACCTACAGCAATATGAATAGGTTGCGACATTTATATCACCCTAAAATAAAATAAAAATTAAATATATCATGTATGAATAACTAACTATATAAAACCCTAAAACCAAATACCTACAAAATTTAAGTACGAGTAAGACCCTACAAAATAAACAATAACTTAACAAAACTAAGGTAAAATATATATAATAATTGTAAGTAGTATTAGGTAATAGTTTATCTGGTATTGTAACTTCTTTCTGTAGATCGGGGATGGCTCTTTATAGTATAATCTGCTTATAAAGGCAGGTACTAATTTTAGAATCTTCAAGATATAATTTTTCACAATTATGGAATTAACAACCAAATCCAATAATAATAATATAATAATCCAAATATTTTCAATTATATTGAATGGAAATTTCATCCAATGACCTTGTCAAACAGCATCAATAAACAACAGGTATGAAATCTTGTGTTTTTCGTCTTTTACGTATATATATTTTTAACCATTGAATATGAGGGCTTACAACCTGAAAAATAATCTGCAAAAGAACTTCATAAATCCATTTTTTATAATAATATCTAATATTTTTGATTTATTTATTTAATAAATACCCCCCAGTTTTTTAAATTTAGATTTGACTGTGACAATGATACATTTTAAATAGAAAACAAAATATATATCAAAGAAGACGATCTTATTTTAGTCGGACTCAAAACTGCTCTAAACGTAATTAATATTACTTCGCTCAATCGAAAAATAAATAATCGAAAAACAGTGTTTTTTAACCCATTTTTTAAAGTTTATATAAATCTTCGACCACTACGTCAAAATAAGAATATACCAAATAAAAATACACTTTATTTACTAAAAGAAATGTGGGATAATATTTTATTTTAATGGCTCTAAATATTATTTATTCAAAATAATAGAGAAATATTGACTTGCAGCGGCTACCTAGACTTACGATTTTGAACCTTCTTTCTTAGCACTAATTCGGTCCGGTATACCTGCTGTTAATAAATTTATAGTTCTGAATATATGTCTAACTAAACTCACAATTTAAATTTGACGGCGCCGAGACCGCCTCGACGGCCTCAGGGGAGTATAATAATCCCACCTCGGTGTAGCCTATGATAAGACTCTACACCGTGGCTAGCTCGTCGCGATGTTTTGAATAGACTCAATAACCCATCTATAAACAGTTTCACCACAAGTTGGTATAGTGAAACCAGACAGCTTAACGTGCTCTCCGAGGAACTATAGTGGTGTTGGTCAAACAAATTTACACGTTTTTACATACATACATATCATCACGGATGCCTTACGGTGCCCGAGACCGCCTAGACGGCCCCAGGGTACCCAGCGGAGGAGTTTTTAATCCCACCTCGTCGTAGCCGATGATACAAGTTTGTATAGTGAAACCGGGACGGACAGCTTAACGTGCTCTCCGAGGCACTGTAGTATACATTTTTTTTTAAATTATAATTTTAAAACTCATTGGTACATACCGGGATTCGAACAAGGGACCTAAGTGTTTTTAAGTCCACGGTCTAACCAACACGGCCACCACGTATACCTATTTATCTTATTATATTATATGACAAAGTTATAATGACTTAGTCTACAGTGAATATTGTTCAGATTTCCACAAAGCCTTGATTCGTATTCGTTAGCCCAAGTCTTTGTCTGGGCACTGCGCGGCGCTAGCACTTGTTATCGGGGTTCAAATTGCAAATTTAATATAGGTATTTGCATCTGAAAGAAGCTAGAAGGGGCAACGTTTTTGTCACAGAAAACACTTTACGATAGAATGGCTAAGTCGACACTACGCGCATGGTTAAACTACGATATACCTATATAGTGGATATGTAACCCAAATATAAGATTGACTTAAGTCCAGCAGGAGTCTATAGGTTGTCTTGCATGCTGGTCTACTTATCCTATATTTTCATTTTATGTATAATAACTTGGCATATGTGAGCTCACATCCACCTGATAGAGAGCAGGGCTTAGGTTCAAGAACATATGCAACTAGCAATAACGAGCTGTGTTACCGTTGTTGGCACCCATTATACTAAGATGCCTATACACGCTTATACACCATCACGCCTGTATGCCTCTAAAGGGGTATGCAGAGAGTAATGTACACCAATTCACACGATCTCTACAAACTTTCTTAGCTTCTTCCACATCCACGTAGCAATTCATATGTTACACACCTTGCATTATCTTAAAAATTCGAAACAGAAGAAGTCTTTCACGGCGTCTCGTCCGCAGTGCAAATATATTAATAATAAAGAGGTGAATTATGTTAATTGAATTTGAAATCGTCATATGGGATTCTTTTCACTTTACTTACTTTACTTATTAAAATTTGATCTGTATGAGGAAAGGTAACCTATCACTGAGATACAGCTTACCGTTAGTTCCTTCTAGTTTAGTAGTTTCGTTTCTTAACTAATTAATAATAATAAATGACCGGTAGGCCCATTACGCCGTACATCGTTAAGCTAAACTTTAACTAAAATGACGTAGTTGTCTGTCAATTTTCTATGTCACCAGGTTTGCATTACGTCAGAATTGCAACATATCGATATCGATTAAAGTTTAGCTAAGCGTTGTCACCCTGCAGATGCCTATTTAAAAAGTTCTACTGTACCCATATGGGTATATAAATACTTACCTAGATATTTACCAAATTACAATAACAAGTATCGGCCCATGCAACACGTAGTTCATACTACCTTTTGTTCTAGTAAAAACTGTATCATAAGCCGGTAGATCTCGCATCACATCACATGTAAGTAAGTAGAATTTTAGAGTATAGTTTGGTATACTTACCCAGATATTTACCAAATTACAATAACAAGTATCAGCCCATGCAACACGTAGTTCATACTACCTTCTGTACTAATCAATACTGAATCAGAAATAGGTAGTTCTCGCACATCACACGTCAGTAAGTAGAATTTTAGAGCTTAGAAGAAATTCTACCAGTTTTAGTTTGTGGCTAGCACAAACTAAAACTAGTAGAATTTGTTTTTTAGTAGGATGAGAATATGCTACTACAGAGCGTGTTTGTGCTGCTGGCATTATGGTAGAAGCGCAGCTACCAAAAAAAAGGACGCGCAATTTCTCTTATGAAGATACTTCCCGCCTATCTACTGATTCAGTTCTATGAGTTCTTTGTCGGCGGTGATTTGTCCTTTCTATCTAAAGATGTTATCTTAATTAGATGTGTGTTGCAAGACGAAAGTCTGCAGTAAACAGATTTGCGATTACATTTATGTGGAGAAGCAAAATGGTCGCCTTTGTAATGCTAAACATAATCTATTTTCGTTTTTTGTTGGCAACATTTTCCTTTAGCTGATATTTTAACGCTTTTTGCTTTGTACAGTGGAGGGCTAGATAAAATCAGCACTCATACACTACATGTCTTTGTATTAAGATATAATTTACGTTAAAAAGTTGAAAAGGATGAAAGAATGAAATGAATGAATAAATGAATGAATGAAAAATTCTTTATTGCACAAAAGCTTAACACTATTGTACATAGGCAAACTTAATGCCTTAGGAATTATCTACCAGCTAACCTTTGGGAGATTGACCAAAAAAAACAGACAGAGTGCTATTTAAAGCAATATATAATATAAAATACAAGGTATATAGATAAATTATTAGGTAATATAACAATACATACTGGTATTATAACATATAACATGTATACATAAATAATAATATATAGACATATATAAATAAATAATTTCGCATACTTACAGTAAAAAAAAAAAAGAAATGTTAACAGTTTTGATTATTAAAGAGAAAAAAGTGAAGATGGGTTTTAAATGAAGCTGTAGTAACTTGTTCGTATTGACAGGGGAAGATTGTTCCAGAGTGATGCTGCGGTTACTGTAAAAGAATTTATTTAATTAAGAAGAAGGAGGTAGGGATGAACAGGGAGAAGTCATTATTTTTATATTACGATTCGAATACACTTTAATACTAAACGCTACACTAAATGCTCAAATAAGAAACAGTTCATTCCAACATTTATTTCAACAGTTTTTAATTTCAATAACAAAACTCCCCTTCTCTATATCATGTAATTGATATAGAGATATTAAATTCATATAAATCACCATAAAAAATATCACATAACAATGAATTCAATGGACATGACCAATTCATTGATTTAAGTTAATGCATCTGTCACAACTGATTAAACAACGAAAGGACGTGTATTGCTTTATTAAAGGTCATGTGTGACTGTAAAAAGTATTTCTTTTATTTTAAAATTGATATTCTAATTCACTTCCAAGATAATAAAATCGGTAAGTATTTATTTTAATTTTATAACTGTCACTGATGACGCCGTTCCAAAGAGCGAAATATTTGGCAATAAAATTTTATATCTTCAATTTATATACATACATACATATCATCACGGGTGCCTTACGGCGCCCGAGGCCGCCTTAACGGCCCCAGGGTACCCAGCGGAGGGGTTTTAATCCCACCTCGTCGTAACCGATGGTATGAGTCTACACCAAACTAGTGGCTAGCTCGTCGCGATGTTTTGAATAGACTTAATAACCCATTTTTAAACAGTTTCACAAGTTGGTATAGTGAAACCGGGACCGACAGCTTAACGTGCTCTCCGAGGCACTATAGTGGTGTTGTCAAACAAAATGTACATAATTTTTTAAATTAAAAACTCATTGGTACATACCGGGATTCGAACCAGGGACCTAAGTGTTTTTAAGTCCAAGGTCTAACCAACTCGGCCACCACGTATATTCAATTTATGTATTTTACCTAGTAAGAAACACATCTAATACACTTTATTTGTTTTAGATAATTATTATTATTTTACAAATTAAGCTGTAAGCTTGTATTATGAGTTTAGTTTCATGTTTACCTGTATTAGGAATTCTTGAGCTTATAGTGAGCTCAATATAGAATACACACGATAGAGTAGAATTTCACGTAAACCAGTAAACGTAGAGCAAACATGTAGTTTGCGAGATGTTCATGCCTAAAATAATCGGACAAATATATAAATCGACTTTATATTTACATTTAAATAAATGCTCTAATTGTGTCAGAATCCCATTTTTTTTTATAACTCTTAGGGCCGATTTTTAATCATCTGATAAAGTTATTTGACATATATATTGTATGAAGAACTTACAAACTTAGATATTTATTCTCCATACGCTATACCGACTTGTGAAACTGTTTATAGATGGGTTATTGAGTCTATTCAAAACATTGCGACGAGCTAGCTACTTGTTCGGTGTAGACTCATACCATCGGATACGACGAGGTGGGACTAAAACCCCTCCGTTGGGTACCCTGGGGCCGTCTAGGCGGTCTCGGGCGCCGTAAGGCACCGTGATGATACACATACGAGTTAATAGTTAAACAAATTTATAGGTATGACAATAAAAAAAATGCCCTTAATTTACTTATATTATGGCTGGTTGATTTCTAAGGAACTACCGCGCCTTAAAAGTTCATAATATTATTTTGTTTTTTTAAAAGCAGTAAGCATATCGGTTCCGGGTTCATGCGTCGACGCCCTTCTACGGGAACTGTTTTGTACATTAGAGAACAGGGTAAAATTATACACACATTGATCTTTTACGAACTCTACATCTTTGAATTAAAGTTCATTTCACATTAACCGTGGATACTTGCTGTATATCGGACTTGTAATAGACACAACCTACCATAATAGCCATATAATTGAGATAGTGGTGAGCTTTAATAGACTCTGTAATTAAGTTTAATTGAATAATAGTGTAGTTTTGTTTTTGAGCTTATAGTGATTTACGCGCTTTTGTATGATTTAATTTTGTTTTACAGGGGAATATTTAATACGCAAATATTTTTAAAGCTAAACTCACATAATAGATAAAGATGATTGATTTATGAAATTTATAAAGTTGAACCCTTACCTTTAATATTAATAAATGAATGACTATATATATATATATATATATATATATTTATATATATATATATATATCATCACGGGTGCCTTACGGCGCCCGAGACCGCCTAGACGGCCTCAGGGTACCCAGCGGAGGGGTTTTTAATCCCACCTCGTCGTAGCCGATGGCATGAGTCTACACCGAACAAGTGGCTAGCTCGTCGCGATGTTTTGAATAGACTCAATAACCCACCTATAAACAGTTTCACAAGTTGGTATAGTGAAACCGGGACCGACAGCTTAACGTGCTCTCCGAGGCACTATAGTGATGTTGTCAAACAAATGTACATAATTTTTTTAATTAAAAACTCATTGGTACACACCGGGATTCAAACCAGGGACCTAAGTGTTTTTAAGTCCAAGGTCTAACCTACTCGGCCACCACGTATATAAATCAATAACTATTTATAGAAATAATAAATAATGTTCTGAAAATTTCCCTCTCATCACTATTAATAGATGATTAATTACTAAAAAATAATGTAGTTTGAAATTGTGATTTAATATAAACATTGTTACCACTGAAATAACAATTACAAATATTTTTCAGGTCGAAAATAATTTGGTCGTCTACTCTTTATTGCTTGCTCGCCAGTTTTGCCGGATCATTTTGGTTTTCTTATGAAAGCATTCATTTAGGATTCCTCAAAACAAAAAAAATATATATCAAGCAATAATAAACAAGTTACGAGGCTCATTAGGGGAGATGCTATATTCTACGGTTGCAAGTATCCAAGATGTTGGCTTTGAATTACTTGAGTATCACCAGATCAAATTTAAGAAATACTCAGGTAGTGTAAAATATTCTTTCCCATTTTTATTATAATATCTGTTGTAGTTTACGCAAGTATATGTTTTACCAAACCTGGTAAAATTACTTAATTAGCTTTCTGGATTTCTGATTTTGGATAAATACAATCTGACAACGCATCAGATTTTCCAACATGGCGCGTGTGAAGAGGCAGCTGGCTCGTGTAGCATTTTATGCCTCGAAGAACAAAACTCATTGTTTTAAACTCTCATGATAAAATTGCGGATAGATAGTACAATTCAATTCCAGTATAGTACATTTGTTTAGGTTTAACGATTAGTTAAACGACGTTAGGAAAAAAGATTAATTTTGCTTTTTTTATTATTATTTTAAATTATTTATATATGAATGTATGTATGTGTTATAAATGTGTGTATGTATGTATGCATGTGTGTATATATGTATGCATGTGTATGTGTGTATATATGTATGCATGTGTATGTGTGTATATATGTATGCATGTATATACAGGGTGAATTTGAATGGATGTACTTTGGGCTAATAAGATGTTCTACTGATCAAATCAAACAACTTTTTCTATGGAATCGTATGTCGCAAATGAAAAATAAATTGCCTTCCCCATACAAATTGGCAATTTTTATATTACTAGTTTGTATGGAGAAGGCAATTTTTTTTTCATTTGCGACACATGGTTCCATGGGAAAAGTTGTTCGATTTGATCTGCAGAACCTCATATTAGTTGAAAATACATCCTTTCAAAGTCACCATGTATGTATGTATGTATGATATATGTATTTGCATGTGTGGATCATCACAGGTATCTATAACGCACGGGACTGTCTAGACTACTTTAAGCGCAGCCTAACGGTGGAGTTTCCCATTTCGTTGTTGCCGATGGAATTTTGAAAAAAAAAAGAGTGAAACAAGCCTAATTTAGGTTCCTGTCTCACAAATATTGTATCATTGATTAATGCAATATGAATTATCAAAAAAAAAACTTTTGTCTGAATATTTTAATTATTATTAGTATTGTAGTCAGGGTTGTATCAACTTTTTACATAATTATTTTTCTTGCCCGTTCTACTAGTTTCAATTCTATTAATTCTTTGTAGCGGCCACTTTCAAAGCTCAAGCCTGCACTCCTCTTTCCTACTCAGTCCTTATAAACAAACTATTTCAAACGCATCGGAAACGCTTCAGTTGCAGAAAACAAACGCTTTCCAATAATAAACATTAATAAGTAAAGGCGTAAGTTATTTTACGCCTTTACGTAAGTTACAAATCTTTGTGTAAACATGGAAATTGCATTGTCACAATAAAGATAATTTAAGGCGCTGTGGTGTCTCAAATATTAGGAAAGCTATCTATAGAGCACTATTATTGCATAAGTACCTACGCGCTAAATACACACGTGCACGCTTCGTTTATATAAGCTATGTAGGTATTTATTCGTAATAGTAAAATTTATTTGTAATGGTAAAATCTATTTGTATTGGTAAAATCTATTCGAAAAGTCGGTTCATTTCTGCTACTCGATTGTCTTATAGATATCCTAGAATTTGACTTAAACGGAAGATTTAATCGATAATTTGTACTTTCAACTCGACCATAAACGTTTTTTCACTTTAAAAAATCCGCTTAATATTTTGTAGACAAAATATATTGGAATATCGAGTTTTATTTTGTTGAATTAAATAACTCTATTTTGCCAAAAGATTATTTAATATGTCATGTTAAAAAAACTAGTATTTTTCAGAGGTTTTTTAATAATAAGAAATGTCAATCAAATCTTATTTATAAAGATGTAAAATACAAAACTCTGTAAAAAAAAATGCGCAGCACTATACACGTGATAGAAGTGAATTTAAACTTCTTAAATATATAGCTCTTCTTGTCTTTCTCATTACGTCATATTTTTCTTGCCTATTATGTAACAACATAAGCCTAAGCGTGACGCGTCCTTGAAATTTTACTTATCAATTTTCGATTATCGAATCGCCGCCGCCGCCTAAGAAGTTTCACTTCAAAAACTTATAAATAGGTATTTATACATGAAGTCCAATCCGGTGGGATTGGACTTTATGTATAAACCTGCTGAAGACATCCATAATCCATATTGTTTCTTGACTTGATAGATTCCGATATTCGAGTCGTAAAATATACGCGTCGTTAAAATGTTACCTCGTCCACTTATCGATTATTCGGTAATCGAACCGCCGCCTAAGAAGTTTCACTTCAAAAACTTATAAACAGGTATTTATACACAAAGTCAAATACCACCACCTGCTGAAGACATCCATAATCCATATTGTTTCTTTACTTGATAGATTCCGATATTCGAGACGTAAAATATACGCGTCGTTAAAATGTTACCCCGTCCCCTTATCGATTATTCTATTATCGAATCGCTGCCTAAGAAGTTTCACTTCAAAAACTTATAAGTAGGTATTTAAAGATAAAATCAAATACCGCCACCTGCTGTAGACATCCATATTGTTCCTTTACTTGACAGATTCCGATATTCGAGTCGTAAAATATAAAGGGAGCTTCACACACGTTTTGAACACAAAACAAACACACTTTTATCCATCCTAGCGAAGAAGAAAGCTCCTGACGACAGGATAAACAAACTTATCTCAGGTTTTTTCTGCCGTTACTTAAAGCGCGGTGGTCTCTTAGAAATCAGCTTTGAGAAAATTTGGAACTAGTCATTTAAATACGCGGCGCGGATCATTTTGGAGTTATGATTAAACAATTAAAAACAAATGTCAAGTCTTTTTTACATAAAAAACATTAAAAACATTTTTTATTATTATTTTAATAATAAGTTTTAAATTTTTGTTAAATTACATAATATGTACAATTATTTTAATTTTTAATACTAATTATTTAAATAATAAAAAAAAAGTATTGTTTAGCAATTTTAATACAAATTGTTTCTCCAGAAGTATTTTTCCCGAAAGTCTAACAGTAAAAAATGAAATAAGTCTCCGAGTTAACCATAACTTTTCGTATTTTTATCTCTTACACAGCCTTAACTAGCTCTCGAATGTATTGTTTGGCTTGCTGCTTATCCAGAACCTATAAAAAAAAACTCTAAGGTATTTTTAATTACTCATAAATCGTTGATAGGCTACAAACATTTGCTTTTTTACGCGTCCATCGTCAAAGGTGCATAAAATTTATGATTTCATAAAATCCACATTATTTAGGTGCGTGTTATCAATATTAAGGTGCGTGTTATCAATTCTTCGTTACCATGGAGTTGCGCATTTTACAATCGCTTTTAAATGTTTAGGGCGAGTGCTTTTACAATAAATGTAAAAAGCGGAGATAAAGTTTATGGCCTGCGAAGTAAGGTAATGAAGCCATGTGATATCAAGATCCTGGAGCTTAATGTACGAATTATTTTTGTTATCAAATTTGGAATGTCCTTAAAAAGAAAGGTCTCTCCAAAACAGGCTGTTTAAATCGGTGAATATGTCGTAGCCCGATGGCCACATCATGAAGAGTCTCGGCATTTCATAAAATATTACATTGTCTATTATTTACATAATGAAGTGCCTTGGTATGATGAATGAATAGAAATCATAATATGTCAAAATGGCTAGTAAATATTTCATAATATATCCAAAATTTAATTATTGTATAATAGTTACACTCAATCACCGCTCGGGGCGCTGACAACGCTTTATTTGCATGATATATAGTGGCGGCGATAAACAACACCGTCAAATATATATATATATATATATATATATATTTATATATTTATTGCGACAGTTTGAGGTTTTCATTCTTGGACTTTATATTACCAGACGGGTGTAGAGTGACATGCTGTAATATATATATATAGATTTTCCCATACTAACGTATGGGAAAATCTAAAAAAGAGTGACTGGAAAAGTCAGGGAAATTCGTATCCGAAAAAAAGTGGCCATCCTGCTCAGCCTATCGCTTCCACCGCTGGACATAGGCCTCTCCCAAGACACGCCACTGACCCCTATCCTCACATGAACAATACGGAACATACAATTGTTAAAAATAAAACGTACCCACGTAATAAAAAAATAGGAAAAACCATAAACTATTTATAATAATAAGTCTACTTGCAAGAAAATACTTAGCTTACCCGAGCATGCCACAACATTCTTAATTCTTGTAAAACACCCTAATTAAGCCAAGAAATGCACCGTAATAAACTGCATCGTTCCGTAGTGGCTATAATTACAGGCGAATTATGTTATATTACTGGCCCCTACACTTGTAACAGCGATAAAAAGCAAGTTTGTAAAGCGTAGGAACAATAATTCGTGAGAATGTAATTCTTAGTTTATATCTTTATTTATAATTTAATTCTGCTGTCCTTTTAGGAGGAGTTTAGTGGTACCTAAAAGGTTGGACCGATTTTGATAAAATTTTTGGTTGGGTTTATGTTGATTTAAGATTGGTTTAGACTCACAATTGGTAGGTGGCGCTGCAATCGGGTTCTTGGTTTTATTTTTAGCTTTGCTTTGACATTAAGGTTGACTTAGTATTTTATCGAAATAACATTTTCTGAAGAGTTCGGGCAAGACAACGTCTGTCAGGTCCGATAGTACTCTATATTTTTTCTGTAATATTTGTAAAAAAACTTCATTAGTGCAAAGTGTTGATTAGTTCTAGTTGATATTATATTAACGATAATACTGCCACCTGTAGAAATACCTAAGACATTTAGCTCCCCTGTACACTTTTGTTCAGTAAAGAGTTTTAAATAAAAATAAAATGAATTAGTTGACAAAGGCTTAAATATAGACATTATTAAATCATTAACATACCATTATAATTTCAATAGCTGACTGGATTTTGATATGATTTTATTTGTGTTGTGAAACAATTTTGATGATTTTTTTTAATTTAAAAATAAACAGCATTTTTGCCAAAGTAAAGAATGCTCCGTACATAACTTACTGAAAAATGTTTACACTTTTAATAAGAAAATAATATTCGTTGCTAAAATTTTCATTACACAGGTTGGAGCATACTCTACTTTGCCGCCCACTGTACAAAGGAAAAACAGTTCACATTATGTGTGAATAAAATGTTTAATTGGAGTATACAATGGCAACACGATTTATTTGCTCTTCCTGCATTAATTCTCGGTTTTGGTGGCAAACAAGCTTAATTGTGCTATGGCGTGAGACTTAACCAGTTTTACCTTTATATAGAGTAATAAGGGTAACACTAGTTTTATATTGTTTTTTTGTACATTTCACATGTATTGTCCTGGTTACAAACTAAGCTCTGAGGCTCTACCATGGGTTTGCGCATTGTAGAAATGTAACGTATTCATTTAAGTATACGTGAGCAACACCCAATAAGATAGCTTTATTCAATCCCGTTACTAAAAATAAAGCGATCCTATTGGTTGTTGCTCACGTATATGTAAATGAATACGTTACGTTTCTACAATGCGCAAACCCATGGTAGAGCCTCTGGTCTTGTACTACGAGTTTGTGTATCAGACACAGTATACTATAATATAATATATCTAGTTATTTATTTTCTTATTACAAAGACATCATTACAATACAAATAATACAGAGACCATGTGGGATTGGAGGCCGAATTAGGCTTAGGCACCTAGGAACCTAAAATATACAAAAATATTTATCAATAAACATGATTTCTTTTTACTTTGAGATCTACATATTATCTATACCTCTATTATAAAGCTGAAGAGTTTTTTTTTTTGGTTAAACGCGCTTAGGTAACTCAGGAACTACTGGTTCGAATTGAAATTTTTTTTGCTTGTGATAGATAGCCCCTTTTATTGAGGAAGGCTATATGCTATATAACATCACGCTACAACCAATAGGAGTGGAGTATTAATAAAAAAATGTTGCAAAACGGGGATTTTTTTTTTTTGGAGGCTTTGCGTGCGATGCGAAAAAGGTTGAAGTTACGTCGAGGTAGTTGCGGAGTCTGCTAGTATTTTATAAATACTCATACCATGACGATCTGTACATAAAAACGTACTAATATTATATTATTTTGCCTTTAGGAACTTTGTATCAACTTGATGGTAGACCTATAAAATACACGAATGGGGTGAGACAATTACATTTTACATAACTTATGGTAAGATTAGTTCAATCATTAGATTGGCAGGGAGAGAGAGACGAGACAATGTTCTTAGCTATTCATGGATTCTCCGTGCGGGTGCCGGGTCCATTGCGTGGCTGGAAGGCAGGGGAATTAACTTCAGCGTTCCCGGACTTAAGACCACGAAGTAGGTTTAAAGGCCTTTTAACTCTCAACTGCACTGTATTCACTTTCCTACCCTCTCTACTCAACCATGATACTGTTAGCGCCATCTTGGAAATACGTTCTATAAAAGTTCCGACAGTTGATCTCGGAAGGCCAAGATCCTTTAATAGACGATGCAAAGACTGCTGGAATTCCACTTGCACCGACTTCCACTCCAAGACAAGGAACTAACAGTTTACAGTGTAAAACTACTTCAAAATTAGTAAGTCTAATTATAAACTTCAGTAATATTGGTTCACAGTTACAATAAGTTGTCCTACACTTTAAAATAAAAAAAAAAAAAGAATGTGAAAGCTTTTATTTAAGATTAAAAGAAAAAATACTTAATTCACATCAGCACTTCTTGGATTAAAGTATGTAATAAATCTTTTAGTATTTTAAATTACTATTCAATATTACTGAATAATAAAATAAAGTCATTATTAATTGGAGCCCATCCATAAAGAGCTAAGCTGATAGACCACTAAGAGGGTGGACTATAACAAAGACTAATATGCTGTATGATATCGACAGTTGATCCAAGCATTAGACCGGCCAATCACTCTGCCCGCATTAGTGATCTTATAGCATGTACTGGGTAGAGAGGGCTATTTACAAATGTATTGGTTATCAACGTGGTGGCCGAGTTGGTTAAGCCTTAAAAACACTTAGGCCCCGGTATGTACCAATAAGATTTTAATTTAAAAAAAATGTATATTTGTTTGACAGCACCACTATAGTGCCTCGGAAAGCACCTTAAGCTGTCGGTCCCGGTTTCACTATACCAACTTTATACAACTGTTTATAGATAGGTTATTGAGTCAATTCAAAACATCGCGACGATCTAGGCACTTGTTCGGTGTAGACTCATACCGTTGGCTACGACGAGGTGGGATTAAAAACCCTTCCGCTGTGTACCCTGAGGCCGTCTAGGCGGTCTCGGCGCCGTAAGGCACCCGTGATGATATTTATGTATGTTTTGGTTATCTATTTATAAAAAAAACTTAATGAGATAAAGCAATGAACTTTAGATAATCTATATGGCCTTTATTTTGACGCCTATACATGCCAATTAGAAGGTGGACAGCGAGAATATAGGCCGGCTAAATAATTGGCAATCAATCCCATTGTTAGGCGTGTGTGTACCATAATCTAAATTAAATCATAATTAATTATTTATTACATGTAAATCTTTACAGATATTTATAAATAGTCCAAAAAAAATAAAGTTCTAACAAAGAGGTCTTAGAGTGCGTTTGGTAAGGCTGCTATTCAATATCAAAAGAATGACGAATACTTTTCATTAGCTCGATATCAAATCTAGAAATTAAACGCGGAGTGGTTTAGATGTCATAATATAAAACATACTACCCAACCGAACACATGCTACATAGCCTACTAATGTAAGACTAGGTGGTTAGCTGATTGCATTGGCCTGCCAATCATTATCTGCCATACAAGGGAACCACCGAGGCGACCAATTTCACCGACCATATCCACGCCTTAAATATTTATTCTAAATATAAGGTAAGTAACAAATCGTATATATAAAGTTATAATGGTTGCTTTACGCCACCCGAGACCGCCTAGACCATGAAGCTAAAAAAACGCGCCCCGCGCCAATGGAGTAAGCATGATACATAAATTGTTTCATAATAGTACGATACCGGTGTCGCCAATTTCTGAGGCGAACAAATGAAGAACGGGGAAAAAGGTGTGGCTTCAAATGGCAGCTCAACGCGTCTGACACTTAAAAAACTGCTTGAGAAAAAAAGAGATACAAGCAAACATGAATGTGTGCGCGTGTCTATGAAGTGTATTGTTTTTTTATTATAAAAAGCTAAATATTAAATTGCATACTTAATAGTTTCGATAGTGTTGCCACCGACAACAAATATTATTACTTATCGATATAAACCAAATATTTTGGGATTTATAGAGATCATCAAAGATTAATAATTATTTATCGATATACAATTGTAATACACACACATATCATCACGGGCCCCAAGGTAACCAGCGGAGGGGTTTTAATCCCACCTCGTCGTAGCCGATGGTATGAGTCTACACCAAACAAGTGGCTAGCTCGTCGCGATGTTTTGAATAGACTCAATAACTTTGAAAGGATATACTTTGGGCTAATATGATCAAATCAAACAACTTTCCCATGGAACCATGTATCGCAAAAGAAAAAAAATGGCCTTTTCTATACAAACTAGTAACGTTAAAATTAGAATTTGTATGGGGAAGTGAATTTTTTTTTTCATTTGCACATATGGTTCCATAGGAAAAGTTGTTAGATTTTATCAGGAGAACCTCATATTAGCCCAAAGTACATCCTTTCAAATCCACCCTGATAGACACTTTCGCATTTATAATACTAGTGGATTTAAAATATGTAGGTATGTATATAATAATATAACAATAAATTAAAATACTTTATTAAATTAAATTATTTATTAAATTAAAACACATGCACAACTAACATTTTTTTTTTCTATACAGTTTGTCATGGTATGGGTGTTTATAAAATATAATATGTATTATATCGTTGCTTCTGGTACACATAGTACAAGCCTAGAGCTTAGTTATACACGGGTATGCTTGTTGGTTACCAATTTTCTTTTCTTTTAATTGCCTCTACCCATTTACGTTTTAATGCCGGATCTTTCGGGACACTGTATGTGTAGAAAATATAATTAGTATTATATAAAAAAAAACAATAATTGTATAATATCTCATAACCATGAAAGTATTTACAAAAATCGAGTTTATCAACTATAAAAACACATCACTAAATAGTAACTGACAAACCTCGTTGGACGGTTCTGTTGTCGCCATACCTTTTGATTAAATTAAATTGAAATGATTATAAATTATTTTAAAGTATCGAAATTCTCATTAATAATAAAAACACATCACTAGTTCTTCAACTTCTAACTGACGCACATAGTTTGACAGTTACCTTCAGATTTTGATATTTTAATTATGGATTTTATTATTATTTTTTATTAAGGTTTAATATAAGAAAAACATGTTAAATACATACTTGAAAAACGTGACACTAGGTACTTTTTTTTTATAGTAGTTTCTACACAATTTAATGCACAATTAACCATTTTTCCGACAATAAAAGCGGAGCTCTTTTGGACTTTCTCCGCCGAACGCACAAATCAGACTGAGGATGTAAAAAATGTGAAAGTGTGTGTGAGTGACAAATTTGTCACTCGCGCGGCACCCTGCAAATTGAATGATGCTTACTCCAGTAGCGGCGCGCGGACGGGCACAGTTTTTACCTTCATGGCCTAGACAGACTCACGGTATCTATTGGATTGATAATGGAATTTTCAATAAATAAATTGCACGATAAACTGTGTTTATACAAGAGAGATTTATCTATTTGTATCCTTTACAAGTAGTTTGTCAAATAAAAATCTGCCGAGTGATAAATTTCGCTAACAGTTAAAAGACAAAAAAAGAGGCCCCAGCCTAGTGGTTAAGTCACTGCGCAACTGATAACAAGGTTAAGCAGATGACAACAAGACCGGACCTGGGATGGGTGACCGCTTAATACCATCATAAACACCGCAGCAAGCTCGCCACTTGTTAGGTGTTGCCCCCGAATACCATCGGCGAAATGAGGACGGGTAAATCCCTCCCCTGGGTACCTACCCTGAGTCTGTCTAGGCGGTCTCGGGTGGCGTAAAGCATTTTGTGTAATGTATTTATTTTAGTTAAAAGGCAATTGTAGATCGAAGATGCTAAGCTTTGAAAGTATGTAAAGATCGTGCTTCTTTGCAGAAGAAAATAATTCTCTTGTGTCGTTCGTTTTGTAACTGCATACTAAGATGCATCGTAAGTAAATAATAATAATATGTAAGACAATTTACACATATTGGTCTGGTCACAAACTAAGCTCTAGGCTTGTACTATGTGTACCAGAAACAACGATATAATACATATTATATTTTATAAACACCCAGACCATGACAAACTGTACAGAAACACGTATTAATGTTTTTTTGCTATGGGTGGGAATCAAACCCACGACCTCCGAATACAACGCCAAAGGCAACCACTAGTCTACGGAGGCGGTCGACGAATATTTTTTATAAATACCACAGTACTTATAGTACAATATTGGATTATGATAAAAATTATCAACATTAAATTCTCACATTTGCCGCTCTATTACTTGTAATCAATGCCCGCATGAAGGCAATCCCTATTAATTTACAAAGGATCAATCGTCTAACTCATGTAAGTGCCTTATCGACTCTGTCACTTGCACAACCATAGACAATAATTAGAAGCACTAACGAGAGGCTTCTTGTTGACCTCTTATCGAAAATTAAAAATCTCCAGTAAGGCTTCTTATATTTAATGAGCTTGAAAGCCTACAAATAATATAATAAGAGCTTTACTTTTTCTCGTAGATTGCTTCCGTAAATTTTCCTTCCATGTTCAATAAAAAGTGGACAAATGCATTTTTTTGTTAAAGCTCGGCATGTTACTCCTGATGGTAAGTAACAAAGTCTATGGATGAGATCGACGGAATTTACAATACGATTTTATAAAAAAAAAAAATCGGTTTATCGTCAGATCATCTGCCCGTTTTATAACCATATCCAGTAATTATATCGTTAGGCTTTTATATTTAGAAAAAAATGCTTTTTAAAAGGATTATAAAATATTGACAATTTTGTATTGGCTTTCGACCGATATTAAAATAAACATATCTTTACATAATTCATAATTCAATAATCAATCTAGAAGATAGTTTGAATTGACGTAATTCGTCAAAACAAAAATTCTTAGAAATAGTTACTAAATTCTATGTTTAATTATTTAATCAATTAATTGTAATTAAACACACAATAAATATTATATTACAAGTATCCATTTATAAATAGTATTAATAACAAAGCAACGACTCACAGACCGGTATTTTGACCTAAAACGTGCTCAAAAATATTTTTACAGTTTTTTTTTTGCAAAAAGGTATCAAATGACTAAAAACATATTTTGGAAGATATAGAAGTGCAAGTTTAGTAATTAAATAAATAGAAATATAAAAGTTAGTCAAAAACATTTTTATTACAAAATACACAATCTTTTAAATATATACAAATGACACAAGTAGGTTATTTAAATAAATATAATAAAATATATATTATAAATAATAAACATAATAATAAACTACTAAATTAAACTAATTAATATTATATTGGAATAAGCTCATTCTTCATCACTAGTTGTTTTATTCTCTACTATGAAAAAATCAAGAGCTTCTTTTGAAAACATATTTTTATTTTTCTTGTTTCTCGGCCGAATACTACTTAAATAAGGATCAGATGTTAGTAGAAGCCGGTTAAGCACATCCTCATTGCATGCCGTCCTAGAAAATTTTCGTGAAAAACTCTCTCTATATTGGCGAAAGTGCTTGTTTCTGGCTTCTGAAGCTTCCTCTGACAATTGGCCAATCGGCAATAATGCATGGGTCATGACACTCGCAGAATGTATTAAAATTTTATGTACTGTGGGCGACATAGGTTGCCATGGATATAAATCTACATAATATTTCGCTGTATCCATTGTGAATTTTGAAAATGTATTTAAATTTATGTCATATCCTGAAGACAACACTTCTAGAATAACTTTAAATCTCTTTATTAAAGATAGGTCCACACCAGTAATAGAAGCCGCGTCTTCTTCGTTATTAAAAAACCTCCGTGATGTATTACCATCATTGGTGTTGCCGTACCCAGCTTTCGGAATATCCACAAGTAAGCCCATTTTATTGCGGAATTCTTTTTGAATACTGACTTTGGCCGCTTGGATTTTTTCTTTATCACTTTTCGCTGTTATGCGACTCTCATACACTCCTGCTTTTATTTTATATGAAAGATGCAGCAAAAATTCAAAAAACCTGATTCTGGCGTGCAATATTGACAGCCCAAATTTAAATGTCTCAGGATTCTCCAAGTTTGTGGAAGACAAATCGTTAAAAGTCTTTGAAGTTTTACCGCAAATATAGCAACGCATTGTTGATGCAGTATTCGTGGCAGCGTTGCACACCTTTCCATCGACCATTGTTGGCAGCAGTACATGGTTCACTTTTATGAGATCACTTACATTCGTTTCTTGTAGATTGCATGCTTGGTTTTCAATATATATGATTTCTTCGTTAGTGATGTCTTTGTCTTCCTTCACATAACGGAAGCGTATTGGTCTGCAATATCTTGGCGAAGAAGGTTGCATATTCTGCCATATAATTTTATCAGAACACATCAGACGAAGGGGCACAAGAGAACTCACAAATATGTTAGCATCGCTATTACCGTCTTCTTCAAACTTTTGCTTATATTGGGTTTGAGCAGATCCATCACATCCCCACTTATATATAAGAGTTAAAACTGTGTTTGTATTCTCAAAACACTGCTCGAGAACCGGTTTCAAATATTTGCACAATCGCGATGATGTGTGATCCACTAAATCTTGAAGTTTCACCTCTGCAACTGTCTCACTGACTTGTTTTGATGGATAACAATCTTGTTTAGCTCTTTGAACGTAGGTATAGCAGGGATATACCTCTTTGTTGGCCTGATAGATCACCTCATATTGATTAACAGTCAAATTAGCTTCGACGTATATGCTTAAAGCTTCTTCTGCGGTATGTTTATTAGTAGTTGTGGTTTTACTACCAATCGCAGCCGCATTCCGAAATTTCATAGCGCTCGTTGGAGATTTGGTCACTTCTTGTATCACTTTAGCAGCATCAATATTACCTGCGGCCCTTTGACTCATTTGTGCGGCATATGTAAGTTCATTAACGGGCACATTTCTTCTAAGATCCATTGTTTTGCGGCGCTTTATTGGTCACTTGATTCTCCGAATTCTTTACTTGGGCGACCTTTGGAATTTCTGCGAATCGGACCAGAAGGTAGTACAATATCTTCGCTAAGCCCTTCTTTGTTGTTTTCTAAGAAACGAGTTTCGGTACTATTACAAAAGATCCATTTTCGTTTATAAACAACTTTAAAAACTTTGATATTTTTTTAAGTTCATTTATTTTCTCATTATTTTTCATTAAGCAATCGTCGGGAGCTTCCTCTAACCAACTCATGCAGTTGTTTTCTGGTCATAGACATGACAGAACGACCAATATCTAGAACAAATTAAAAATGTGTTTGAAATTGCACCAAAGGGTGTGTATTCAAGGATTTTTTTTTCCAGGATGTGAATAGTTGTGAATGATTTTCTTAGCTACATTTATAGTAGATACCCTAAACTATAATACCAAGTGGGTTTGATGTTGTTGCGGCCTGTTGTATATATTCAAAAACACCAATGTTGGTTCAAAAAGACGAAAAGGGTAAAGTATTTTAGGTAATTAGTTATACTACTAGATAAGACTAAATAAACTTTAAAACAAAAACAAATTTATACTCAAAATATTGTACATACCTTGACTGACGATATCCATATTAACTTCTTTCACTAAAATCACTTTTAACATATACAAATACAACACAGAAATAAGGCTTTTGAGAAATGTCGCAAACAAATACGCGCGTAAATAACGAGTGCTGAGTTACGACTGATGGCACAGGGAATTGGAACGATCTATTCAGGTAGCGGGTTCTTTAACACGTGGTCAGTTTATCTACCTGCTTTGGAACATAATCTCATTCTTAGAAGTGAATGTTGATAAATTTGATTTATGAGCACGTTTTAGGTTAAAATACCTGTCTGTGCGACTTAGTAAAACTTCCCTTACAAAAACTTACAAAAGAAAACCTTTGTGACCTACTCAGCTATATTACCAAACAAACTAGCTACGACAATTCCCAGAGAACCTGCAAAGAATATGTGATTACGTGTCTACCACTATGAGTACAATGACATTTGATAGACATGGTCTGTGCGACTCCCCTGAGTCTTCAGCCGAGCTATGCGCTTGGAGTTAAAATGGGTAGATAGGACAACAATATTTTTTTGTTTAGTAACTGGTGAGCCAAGTCAAATATAAGAATGCACAGAATTTAACATGGAAAAATACTAATCAAGAAAACTAGGACCAAATTCGGAAATTGCTTGAAATCGAGAAAATATGAAGAGCGCCAAATGTTCTACTATCGCCGGGCGTCTGCTAAACTTTAGGGATTCGGATCCGTCATCCGACTCAGAGCGAAATAGTTTAAAAATACCTACCTGATTTTTTTAGTAGTTATAAATACGAAACTCGGATATAGTCCACCCATGCCCATAGTATTAGTTAATTCGGAGCGTATTTTTATTTTATTTTTTTTCTCGGATTCCAATCGGATAAAATGCGAAATCAATAAGAAAGTAAGAAAAAAAATTTTTGGCATGTAGAAAGATACTAAACAAGATATTACGTGTAATTCTGCAACTTTTTGCCACGTGTACATTTACTATGTTACAAACTTGTAACCGTAAAAATTAAACCAGTATAGTGGGAGCGACCAATGGTGTATTAACATCATTGGTCGCTATAACAACAACAATAAACAACAATGTAATGTCCATCATTACATTTGTGGACGTTGTTTTTTTAATATATATAGATATAAAGCCACATGCCGTGTTCAAATAACAAAAAAACGATATCATGGCAAAAAAGATATTTCATCCCTTCACTCCATTGATTGCAAATGATAATTTTTATCCTATACCTAAAGCTTTATAAGAAAGGTTTACCTTTCCAACTATTCTAAATTCAAAATACGCCGCCAAAGCCCACATAATTGATATTCTACTTTTCATTCTCTTCAAAAGGCCAATCCCGGGGGTAAGTCCATTAGGAAATTAAAGACAGCACTCCATAGAAGTAAAGTTACTGTAAAACTTTTTGAGACATTTTGAAAAATTGCCTCAACTCTGACAGTTTCACGTTCATGACGTTCTTTTCAGCCTGACGTGCTTGCGAGGTTTTTGCGCTATTAAGTTTCACAGAAGTAGTGAGATTGCGCTGGCCATAAGTTATGATTAACTATTTTATTATCTACCTTAAATAAGTTTTTGAACACTCCTGCATGAGTTTTGCTTCCAAAATGGTAATTCTTAGGAATTAGTTTAAACTACCAGGCGTTATATTTCAATAATAAAAACTAATATTTTAAATGACTTTTATTTGCCCTTTATACATGCAATGATGCGGTTATACACCTCGACCCAGTAGGTTACTAAATACCGGTGAACCAACAGACTAAAACCGAAACATCAGTAGGTCAATTGACGGCTTATGCCTTCCTACCATTAACGATTTAAGCTGTTGTAATATTAAAAAAATGTATTGATTAGAGAATAATATTCTTGTATTACCTTATTAGAGTAAAATCTATAATAACAGCATTTTTTTATCAATACAATTTCCTTTACGACTCTAAAAGTAATGAAACCCATTTATAACTAGATTTCGGCTAAACCTGGTGGTTGGATTTTGTAAGTGAAAACGGAGTAAAATAAAACGTATAACTTCAAACCGGCTTCCTTACACATTCTTCAAGTCCCAAGTCAGTGCTAGCTATCCTCTTTCCTCATAAATATTAAAATTTAGCTGCTTAATGATTTGGACGCTAATCCAGGCCAACACACCTGGTTTAACAAAACTTCCCTGAAAAGAGTAGAGAGTGAATCGCAGAACCATACCTTTATGACAGGGATAGAACTTATAACTCTTTGTTTAAATTGAGACACATGTATAATATTTCGGTAGGCAGATCATCATATCATTATTAGCCTATTACAGCCCACTGCTGTATATAGGCTTCTCCCAAGGCGCGCCAACGATCTCGGCCTGTGCAATTTGCATCCAAGACCTGCCAGCCACATTCCGCAGGTCGTCACTCCATGTAGCCGCTGGGCGTCCTACACTACGAGCACCAAGACGTAGTATCCACTCTAGGGTCTGTTTGCTCCAACGGTTATCTGTTCTGTGGCAAACGTGACCAGCCCACTGCTACTTATAAACAGATTATATAGACGCTATCAGCAGGCAGATATGACATGGTATTTCTAATATTTGACATGAATTAATTCTAATGAAAGCACATTGGAGCCTCAAACACTATGTGTTTTTGTTTATCATCTATTTTTATCTGAAGACCTGTCTATAATCTTCGGATAGAGCGTTATATTTTTAAACAACATCTTTTAAACTCCATCAAGAGTTATTTTAGACCGCGTGTACGTTTTTTTACGGACTACGGCAACTCAAAGTAATTTCATATCTACCCTATTACTTTGTCTTAAGGTTCAATTTATAATTTCAATAAGTAACGAACCTTGATGTCGACTGTACTATTCAGGAAAGTTCGTAGGCAATAAATTAAGTCCAAATTGCCGTAGCGGTAAATCTTGAAATGGTTGCATATATAATCCTTCTACTTTTTAACAGTACTCGCCTTCCGCTGAACATCCGGTTTGACTTCCTGGATACGTGGCAGACTGCGGTATACTATTTAAGTATGTATGCAGTACTTGTCTAAACATATAAGTTCATAAAAACCATAAAAAAGTGTTAGTGTTATATCCAGTAATCTATTCTGAATCTTTCTATAAACCAAGACTAGCTAAAACTCTGTTTTGGCCCTGTCATATTGGTTAAGAACAAACGTATGTGTTCAGGCATAAGTTTAATGGAAACTTATACCTGGACACATAGCTTAGTCCGCCTTTGTATTATGCAATAAACATACATCACGGGTGCCTTACGGTGCCCGAGACCGCAATACATATACAACACGTTTCACAAGTTGGTATAGTGAAACCGGGACCGACAGCTTAACGTGCTCTCCGAGGCACTATAGTGGTTTTGTCAAACAAATGTACATAAATTTTAAAATTAAAAACTCATTGGTACACACCGAGATTCTAACCAGGGACCTAAGTGTTTTTAAGTCCAAGGTCTAACCAACTTTTATTATGCATTAAAGTTTTATAAATAAATAAATAAATTAGCCTATAATAATTTCACCATTATCTTATGATGTATATACGTGGTGGCCTAGTTGGTTAGACCTTGGACTTAAAAACACTTAGGTCCCTGGTTCGAATCCCGGTGTGTACCAATGAGTTTTTAATTAAAAATTTATGTACATTTGTTTGACAACACGTCTATTCAAAACATCGCAACGAGCTAGCCACTTGTTCGGTGTAGACTCATACCATCGGCTACGACGAGGTGGGATTAAAACCCCTCCGCTGGGTACCCTGGGGCCGTCTAGGCGGTCTTGAGCGCCGTAAGGCACCCGTGATGATACATTTCTTATGATGTATTTGGGTATTTGAGGACACTCCTATAATTACTATAATAACCACGAAGCTAAAAAAACGCACGGCGCCCTGACGGGTACGGTTTTTACCTTCATGATAATAACCTTTTAGTTAATTTATCAATTCAACTGGTTATCTGTTTCAAATAACAACATAAGATTTAATTTTGTTTGAGCCAATTTTTAATCGTAGAACACAAGAAGTTTAACCGGAACATGATTTTTTTAATTTTCCATACCAATATCAATAGAAAACCCTAATAATAAAAAACTTTTTGACAAACGAAAACAACCAACTTTCCAATAACTAAAAATAGACAAATAATCGAATTGTATTAACGGTTGAATTGGGTCGTTAAATGGATACTACAATTTTTTTAAGTCGGCACGAAATTTGTAACCAATTGGCACCACCACAAAATTAAATCTTAATATTGTAATGGGATAATGGTGCTGAAAAAAAAAACTTTTATTTTAAGTTTTATCGTTTTTTTTTTTGTACTAAAAAGTTTTTTGTATATTGCTAAACTACCTATGACAAAATATTAATTTAAATTCTTCTTAAATTTAAGAGCTAACTCTTGTTGGTAGATCATTCACCACTCCTGCCTATTCTCGACCATTGTCTTGACCTCCCTGTATGAAGTGACACTTATTTTCTCTTTTACTTGATCTATGTATTCTTCTCAACCTTCCCCTTTCCCTTTTTCCTTCTATTATTGTTTTTAGATCAGCGTTAATCCAAATCATGTTCTTCTCTCGTTCAATTTAATTAAATAGTTTTTAAAGAACCTCATTCTAATTAAAATGCCACATAAAATATGCCATCTAGTCAGCACTTAGAGCAGGTTTTTGCCCACTTCGTCGGTTACATGTTCATTTTGCCGGTGGATTAAAACGATTTGTTAATCACGATAACTATCAAGACTAGCACTCGATTACCTTCGATGCAATATGCGAACCGAATTATTTACACGCAAATTGCAAATTTTAATCACATATTTAATGCACTTAAATCATTGTTAATTTATTAAAATGGAAACGTAATTGCTTTTACCTTATTAGGGTTCCAAAAAATATATAAATAAATAAAAATATTCTGGTGAGGTTTAATATCTGTGTACGCTTGAATCCGCGATTTATTTGGAATTTTGAATGGTTTATTTTATTGAACATCATTACAATGTAAATATATACAAAACTATATATGCTTATAAAAAATTAAAATTAACTAATTAAAAGAGTCCGAGTCAAAAATAATATTGAAAAGTTGAAAAAAATAAGTCGCATTAGAAGTAGGTTTTTTTTTTTATGTAATTCAGTTTTAATTATGCAAAAGTGTCGGAAAAATTACGATTTCTTTATTACCGAATTATGGAACGTAAAATAATATGACTGAATACCGTGGTGGCCAACCTTAGCCTAAAAATACTACAGTGTTTGGGGCTGTTTTAAACCCCGATTTGCACTACATCCACTATAATGCATCGGAGAGCACGTTAAGCTGTCGGTCCAATTTTCACTATATTACTTTATCACTCACTTCCAAATATAGGTAGATCTATAAACAGTTTCTTATAGAACTGTTCATAGATCTACCTATATTTATATGTCTTTCCAAAAACCGCGATAAGCTGGTTAGGTAGGAATAGAACTAGGTACCTCTAGGCAAGGTATCTGTGATGGTACTTTTTTTAAAATAATTTCGTAGAACCCGCTTTGTACGAGTAAGTTCACACTCTTGTTACGTTTTTATTATTATATTTTTTGATTAAATTGTGGGAGTAAGTTCTTTTTGAAGAAACCTATTAAAGAAAATTAATATACTTAACTTAATAAGGTTTTATAATTATTTAATCTCATATTAAGTTTTAATTACTTTGCTAAGTACCTATATTTTTTTATGCTTAAAATCAATGAAGAACGATTTGGGTGACGTGTAATTATTCCGATCGGGTTTTCGTTAGTAAATAAAGAGAAGTTTCTGTACCGTTCCAATTAACTTCTCTTTTGTTTTTAATGGAGCAAGGCACGTGACTTTGTATCTATGTGATGGTAACTAGAACTAAATAAAAACTTTTTAACAAAAAAAAAGAACCGACCTGACAATCTTTAAAAAGTAAAAAGTGTTATTTAGTCCTACTAGATTCTATTTTATGAAGTCGACACCAAGTCATCAATAGGAGGTGTAATTTTAGGAGCTATGCCTACATTTGAAAGAAGCTATGCCTACATTTGAAAGAATCTATATCCACATTTGAAAGAAGCTATGCCTACATTTGAAATAAGCTATGCCTACATTTGAAATAAGCTATTCCTACATTTGAAATAAGCTATG
Organism: Monopis laevigella; assembly: GCA_947458855.1. NCBI lineage: Eukaryota > Metazoa > Arthropoda > Insecta > Lepidoptera > Tineidae > Monopis > Monopis laevigella. Next base: position 17,085,410 of record OX381587.1, read on the forward strand.
CCTACATTTGAAAGAAGCTATGCCTAAATTTAAATGAAGCTATGCCTACATTTGAAAGAAGCTATGCCTACATTTGAAAGAAGCTATATCCACATTTGAAATAAGCTATGCCTACATTTGAAATAAGCTATGCCTACATTTGAAAGAAGCTATGCCTAAATTTAAATGAAGCTATGCCTACATTTGAAAGAAGCTATGCCTACATTTGAAAGAAGCTATATCCACATTTGAAAGAAGCTATGCCTACATTTGAAATAAGCTATGCCTACATTTTAAATAAGCTATGCCTAAATTTGAATGAAGCTATGCCTACATTTGAAAGAAGCTATGCCTTCATTTGAAAGAAGCTATGCCTACATTTGAAAGAAGCTATGCCTATATTTGAAATAAGCTATGCCTACATTTAGTGTCATCTAAATGTGTAGAAGTTATTTTAATAACAATTATTATTATAATAAGCAGTGACATCTTCAAGTAGAATCCAGTTGGACTAACAGTATTGATTCCAGCTCTGTATTTTTTCTTCAGATTTTAACTAAATTAATTCGAATCCTGATACGTCTTTTTAAACATAACAAGAATCCTTAAATTAAATCATTTCAGATTGGACGGAAATTTATGAAAAAGCATAATATTTAGGTACTCTTAAATATTGAGGTGTTCCACAATCCAGTTCCAAAACCCTTCTTCACTAAATTCGATCATCTTAACTAAATTTATATCAAACCAACCTGGTGCACGCTTTAAAATAAAGTAATATATATAGGTATATACATATCATCACGGGTGCCTTACAGCGCCCGAGACCGCCTAGACGGACTCAGGGTACCTAGAGTACCAGGGTACCAGAGGGGTTTTAATCCCACCTCGTCGTAGCGATCATTGGTACACACCGGTGTTTGAACCAGTGACCTAAGTGTTTTTAAGTCAATAATCTCAATGAAACCGGTGAACCAACAGAATAAAATAAATAAATTTTAATCTTAGGTCTATATTCATAAATATGCCTCAAATATTATTTTTCATATTCAGATTCCAGCATCTAACATAACTGTTATTATAAAAAATACTTATAGGTCGGTTCGATTCCCACTCATGGCAAATAATATTTTATAGATTTCGAAAACGTTTTTCTGATACTGAGTCTATAATAGAGCTTGGTTTGGGATATTGTACCCTACATATTATTATTTATTTATATATAATTAAAATCAATAAATATCAAACTGTTTGAATAATAATATGCTATGTATTAAAATAAATTTTAAGTTCTCCGTTTGTAATATTGTTTTAACACAAAGTAGGTATAAATTTGCAACAATACCTGAATTAATTAAAAAAAAAAATACTACCTATCCATAGACAAAAAGTACTTAATTTCGTTAGTTTTAGGCGCCAACCATAGTAATAATAATGACTCAAGCATTTGTGTAAGTATTTTTTTTGGCTTCCATTTTCAGTGAAAGCGAACGCCTATCGTAAAATAAATTGAGTAAGTCTCCCTTGAATCGTTTATTTTCGTTCATTTTTCACGAAACAGGGAAATAGTTCACGTCACTTAACTTCGTTACACTCCAGTTGGATAATGTGCTCGTAAATATCATCCTCAGTTAAAACGCTTTTTTGTCCCAAACACTGAGTATAAGGGATTGCTTGCCATGCGTCGTAAATTTTCATAATAGGATAAGTTAAAGTTGATTACGACTATAGTTAGGCTACAAAGTATTTTGGGCATTGTATTACTAAATGAATACGATATCAATGACAAATCAAAGGCAAATTTGACACATTTTGTATAGGAAACTTTGATATGCTGTTGATATACATTTGATTTAGTAAAATAAGGCACCTGATGTATAAATAGTTAAATTTATTCAAGAAAAAATATTACAATTAAATAAATATAAACTATAACCTAAAATAACAAAAAAAAAAACTAAATAGAAACAAATATTACCTAAAAATAAACAAGTACCTAAAATTTAGCTAAAAAGACAAACTACCTAAACAAAAAGAAATAAAATCTAAATATATATAACTCAAAGGTGACTGACTGACTGACATAGTGATCTATCAACGCACAGCCCAAACCACTGGAAGGATCGGGCTGAAATTTGGCATGCAGGTAGATGTTATGACGTAGGCATCCGCTAAGAAAGGAATTTTAATAAATTCTACCCCCAAGGGTATAAAATAGGGGATGAAAGTTTGCACGATAAAATAATAACTATTCGACGCGGACGAAGTCGCGAGCACAGCTAGTATTATATAAAACAAAAAACCTACCTATCTATATTTACAAAACGTAGTTAAAATAATAATAAAATAATAAAAAGTTTATTTCCCAGAATAGTAGTTAGTGTACATTATAGTGTAATAATAGTATATAGATATTAGTGTGTAGTAATAGTAATAATAGTACAAGTAGTAATAGTAGTTATGAAAGTATTACTAAAATGTTCAATGTACGTGTATATGGAGGGGTTTAATACCACCTCGTCGTAGCCGACGGTATGAGTCTACCTACACTGTACAAGTGGCTAGCTCGTTGCGATATTTGGATAGACTAAATAACCCATTTATAAACAGTTTCACAAGTTTTTTTAATTTTTTTATTTACAGCAAAAGATCTACAGCTGTCAACATTATTATTCTATACAAAACATTAAGCTAAGAGTTGATCTTCCTAAATTACAATTAGTGTTTTAATACATACACAGCAATAAAGAAAGAAAAAAATTAACAAAGATAGTATTTTATTTTATTGAAGTTGAATTATGAATTTTGCAGTAAAATACATATATCCTAAATAATACTGATGAAGATACCTACTTATTTAAAAATTAACACAAGTAAATAAATAAACAAACAGTTCAAAAATTGAACTGCTTACATAAAATACACCTACAAACAATTAATTTAAATAGTTTTTTGCTACAAACATATGGATCCAACCTAGAGAAACAAGTTGATACCTATAGTGAAACTTTTGATGTTATAATGTCATAAACGCTAACTGCATCAAATATTGTTTTAGATTACACTTTAATTAGCAAACTCTGTTTAGTTATCCCGAAAACAAAACGAGAAATAATCGAATTTGACGATGTAAGCCCTGGAGAACAAACCGGGCTCAAAATGTAGTAATTTTGTATCCACCTGCGTTGAAAGTGATAGACAGAATACGAAATGAACTTCACTGCGGCAAATGCAACATTCCATGAATTCTGAGAGGAATATTTCTGCTTAAAATTCATGCTAATTGTGCCGGGGGCTATACTAAGTGATGGATCATTGACGGTGCTCTGTCGTGTCGCTTTCGTCTGGTAATGGCTTTTAAGAAATGTAATAAATTACCGCCCGCCCGCCAGGTGGCGTGACCGCCCGCCCTCTGCGACGCGCCATGATTGACACCTTAAAGTTTTTAAGATAGGATACAATAATAATCATTTATATATATATATATATATATATATATTTATTGTACTAAAATGTTTGTACAAAAGACAGCTTAATGACTTACGCATTATCTACCACCTGAGAGTGTTAATTGAAATATAGGGTGCATACAGATATGAGAATAATGTAACAAGAAGCAAAATACTTAAACTAGATAAATAAATAAATTATGAAATTTAAATAAAAACACAATGAATGATTAAATACAAATATTTTATTATACAAAAGCATATAATTGATGTACATAGACGAGATAATACCTTAGGCATTATAATATTTTAAAGATCTACACATAACAGGTAGAATGATCCAATATAATATATACGATATATACATCTACAATACCTATATACAGTGTGAATTTGAATGGATGTACTTTGGGCTAATATGAGGTTCTGCTGACCTAAGGCCTTCTCCATACAAACTAGTAATGTTAAAATTACCATTTGTATGGGGAAGCCAAAAGTTTTTTTCATTTGCGATACATGGTTCCATAAGAAACGTTGTTCGATTTGATCAGCAGAACCTCATATTAGCCCAAAGTACATCTTTTCAAAGTCACCCTGCATATATACATACCTTGGACTCCAAAGATACTCAATAAGATTCAAGCATTCCACTTTTAATAGTGCGGCACAATCGAAACTTGTAAGTATAATAGGGTACCTAAGGCCTAAAATTGTCTTTAAATACACAAAAACAGAAGATGGCCGTCCGCCATACAAACCAAAACAAAAAGTAAGAACAAAACTAATTATAACCAATCAATGCTCAAGGATTGAAAACTGGCCACGAACATTTTTGACATTTTCGAAAGGCTATTTTAGACACTTTCTTATTTATTGTTACATTAAAGGGTCAGAATCATCAAAAGGTTTAAATACCTTTGTACATCAATTATATGCTTTTGTACAATAAAATATTTGTATTTAATCATTCATTGTGTTTTTTATTTAAATTTCATAATTTATTTATTTATCTAGTTTAAGTATTTTGCTTCTTGTTACATTATTCTCATATCTTTGTGCACCCTATATTTCAATTGACACTCTCAGGTGGTAGATAATGCCTAAGTCATTAAGCTGTTCTTTTTACAAACATTTTAGTACAATAAAAATATATATATATATATAAATGATTATTTTTGTATCCTATCTTAAAAACTTTAACAAACAAGTATATCTAACATGTAATATAATTAGTTATAAATATATAAGGTAACGTATATATTCGCAAACACATGTATAATCCCAAAGAGAAAATGTAGGTAAATTTATTTACACGCACCTGACAGATACTAAATAATTAATGGAGAGTGATGGCATCCCTGAGGTAGCCCCAACTCGCTTTGTGGGTCGAAGCGACAAGATTATCTCTAATGCAATATTTTGGTAAGTCTTGTATCACCAGGAAATTCTGTATGTTTTTTACATAAAAAATTGATAAAAAACCGATAAGTGCGAAAACTCAGGTTAGTTTTCCCATTATTTTTTTCTAAGTCAAGAATGAATTTGGTGTTATCTGTCTATCCGCAACAAATACCTAGAGAACTAGTGGTCCATTTACTTAAAATAAAATAGGTATCCTAGGTAAATCTAGGTTATCACATATGGAAGGAAAAATAACGATTACCGAAAAAATTAAGTTTTTGCAAAAACAATAATAAGAAAATCGAATCCCTCCTTTTGCTTTTTCAAGTTTTATTCTATGTCATATCAACCGCCCATTTTATGCTTATTTTATGACTTTTTTAACCGTATCATTTCGTAACCTAAATGATGCGGTTACGAAAAGCGCGACAAAGCGAATTTGCATTGCAGGCAAGATCAATGCATTGATCGGCTCCATTCATGGACTTTGTACGTATTCATTCTATCAGATATATAAGCCACATTCCGTGCTCCTAAAAAAAAGGCATAAATATTGTTTAATGCATATATAGTAACTAGCTGACCTGCGCAACTTTGTTTGCTTAACTTGAACCGTTTACGCAGCGCACGCAACGGAAGCTCTCAAAAGGTTTATTTTTTTCATTTTCATTAATGCTCCGCTCCTATTGGTCGTAGCGTAATGTTATATAGGCTATACCTTCTTCGATAAAAGGGCTATCCAATACTTAAATAATTTTCCAATTCGAACCAGTAGTTCAACTGCCTGAGATTAGCACGTTAAACCAAACAATGAAACAAAATCTTTAGCTTTATTTTACTAGTATAGATAGAATGCCTGCTGGTTTATATTTACTGATATTTACGTAGTTTATTTAATCGAATAATATAATTTCTTTTTTCCCTTTCATAAACAATTTCCCCAGCTGCCGAAGGTATGTTTCTACGATTTCTTAGAATTAGGGGAACACTCGGGCCCATTCCAAACGTGAAAAATCGACATTTAATAGGCACCAGGCTATTTCGCAAATGGGGAAAAGTTTCAGTCCACGGGGGGATGATTTAAAATGGGCCGCCTTGTGAAAAAGCGTTACTTCTGCAATTCAAAAGGCAATTTTTCTTTTAAGACATTTTGTTGTACTTAAAAAAGTGGGTTTATTGTGTATAATATATGACAAGGTAAAGTAAGTAGGTATTTACAAACCGTATGTCTTTGTTTTAAGGTTCAATTTACCTTAAAAAAGGTAACAAACCTTACTATGTACAATACTGTAGTCAAATTACTAGACAGATATTTAGGCTAGATATAAATATCTGTTTTCTTTTTGCTTGAACAGAAATAAAATAAGTTGAAGAATAAAAAAAAAGTATTTTTTTATTCTAGCAATATTTTTTTTAGTTTTTTATTTATTTATTCACATCAAAAGTATTAACAGATTTGTTCTTTAAGTTGCGCTCAAAAACCTGAGCGGTTTATGTGAGCGCAGCTGAGTCGCATATGGTAAATAAGGTACATTTTAAGATTATTTTACATTTGATTTTTAACAATTTCTCAAACAGCATGATCTGCAACTATTGGAGTACATGTTGTCCAGGTCTTAGAAAAAATACATTTCTATGGTCTAGGTATATTTTGATAATTATTTGCTTAGGTTGGTACTTTAATCTATTGTTTTGTATTTTATTTTTTTGTTTTTTTTTTAATCTGGATACATATTCAAGTAATATTTAATATTTATATTTATATAATATATAATTATAATATTTATATTAAGGTAATCATTGATGATTACCTATTTATTTATACTTAACCCTTAAAGTACATATTTTATTATTTTTACTGGAAAAAATGAATGTATTAGTTTTTAGGGTTTTAATTATGGGAAAAATAGTAAAAAAAATATATATCATAATTAAGTGGTTTAATTTTGAAAAAAACATTGTGTTGTTTTAAAACAACATTGGTCCCTCATCTGAAGACATGAAGTATGACCAAAAAAAAAGAGAACACAATTATATTTCTGGATATTATATTACAAAAAAAAAAAATAAGGTATCATTGTTATACCTATTCATTATGATACTTATAGAAACAGGTTTTAGGTTTTGTGTCGCATAATGAAACTCCCCATTTTTTGTAGGTAAATCCGGGACACCTGGGAAACTTGCACCTTTCTTGTTTTTATTCCAAATATCCAAATGTGAGATTTGATCAAATATAACATCTTTAGATGGTGCAATCTGGACTTGACCCTTGCGGCTCTTGGTTTCACTCTCAGATTGTAGATTGGAGCTTGAAGTTCGTCCGCGTTTTCCGTAGTTAATGGCCATTCCAGATTTACTCAATGATTCAGCTAACTCCCAAATCAGGCTCTCCAGGCAATTGAATGTCTCTGCTTCATAGGCATAAAACTGAAACGATCGTTCAGAGAGTCTACAATAGGTCTCACTAGGTATAGTTTGCATTGATCGGGGTGTTCTTTGGGTAGATTTTTATACTTGTCATTGAAATGAAGAGTAGAACACATTTTACAATTTTTTTTCGAGTTATTGTAGTCTTGATGTTCTCATAGCGAAATTTGCCACTCCAGTATAATTTTCTATTGGGATAATAATTGACAGAAATGTACCCAGGAATTTATTCAATTCATATTCTGTTATTGTATCAATGTTTGAAACTTGTTTTTGTTTGGCATACAAATTGGTTTCCGATCTTCTTATGATTGGATCGATCTTCTAGAAGAGGATGAAGAAGAATTAGAAACAAAGGGTGGGTCAACACTATCGTCTTGAACAACTTCATTATCATCTTGAGTAGCACAGTCGAACATTATAGGGGGGTCACTATCATCACATTGAAGAGGAATAACTTCCTCAGAATCTTCACTAGAATCATTATTTATTATGTCCTCTGTTTTATTATATTTGAGTTGGCGTGAAGATCTGTAAAAGGTTTCTTCATCATCAGACTCAGAGCCAGAGTCAGGTAAGCCATTGTCAGAATCATTCTAGTCAAGTAACAAACTGTCTATGCTTGTGTCAGCCAATCCACCCATACTGCATAAAGAAATTAAAACATCATTACTACAAAAAATCACAGAAAAAAATCAAGTAAAGTACCATTGTTGTTTATAAACAACATAACAAAAACTATCTTATTAACGTAATCAAATATATTTTAGGAACTATTTTGTTATGAAAGTGAAAAATACAGAGTATAAATAATTAGAAAATATTTTTTTATAATACTTACCTGAAATATTTAGGTTTTAGTTTTGATGCACAATAACCGCGAGAACGCAAATTTTCACCTTTACCTATTTTCAAATTTTGAATGATCAAAAAGTAGGGTGGACTATAAAAATAAGTGTTGCCACTGAAAAAAAATCAACTAAGTGTGTATAACCATCTAAACTGTACGGTAAAATGTGATAAATTTAATATTTTATAGTTTTTAGACGCATTTTGTAATCGTGTTGCTTTAAAACAACAAGGCGTGTTTAAGGGTTAATTTATACTAATAGTATACTGTGTAGTTATGTACATTGGTACCGTAACAAATAATCTGCCATAGGGTGTTCTGCGCATGCTGATCAGTGGGGTGCATTTTGAGTATGTTACTATATATATATATTATATATATGTATGCTATATAGCATAAGTCAATCAATAGCTGTACCCCTCTTTTAGTTTGTGTGAAGCACTAGAGTTTTTTACTTGCTGGTTTCTTTTTCTCCGGGGTGTCTCTGAGGGGATCGACTTTACAGTTAGTGTTTATGCCCTTAAAAATACCGATCCTTATACCTTTACTTATATGTGATTGGTTACTTAGCTTTTATTTACAACAAATATTTAAGGCATGGATATGGTCGGTGAAGTTAGTCGCCTTGGTGGCTCTCTTGTATGGCAGATAATGATTGACAGGTCAATGGAATCAGCTAACCACCTAGTCTTACACTAGTTGGTTATGTAGTGTGTGTTCGGTTCGGTAGTAATTTTCATATTAAGATTTCCATTCCATCGTGTCTAAGTTCAATTAATATTTGTCGTTATTTTGTTAATGAATAGCTGCCTAACCTAACGCACTCTAAGACCTCATTGTTAAACTTTTTTTTTTTTTTTGACTATTCATAAATATCTGTAAAGATTTACATGAAATAAATGATTTTGACTTTGACTTTATTTTTTTTTAATTTGTTTGATTTTTTTTTGTTTATTTTGAGTTATATTGTTTAATGTATCAGGGTCGTATTCAAAATTTTTGTACATTTTTACATCTCAAAACGTCCTTGTGAATAGTGTTGAAATGGTTAATATTTTTTTAATAAGATCTATATATTTTAAATATAGGTTTTCCAAATTAATACCTCTAGTATTCATAAACAAAGAAATTATACCGGTAAGTATTAAAAAAACAGTTTTGCTATATACACATCGTACTTGGTTCATACAAATAATTATGTCTCCAGACACATGTGTGTTACAAAAAAGTAATTAAAAAACAAAATCTATTTAATATTAGATAATTCTAAATTTATCTAACTGCATTATGATTATTACCACGTAATTCTTATAAAAACAATAAAATTAACACAGAGATACATTAATTATTTACAATTTTACACGTGTCCACATTATCTTTCATTTTGGTTATTCCCTTTTGTTACATTAATTTTAGCAGATTTCTAAATTTTTGGGCTTGTAATATTTTCGACATAAGGACGACCAATAGCATCCGTCTTGCGGCCGCAGTCAGCCATTTTGATGGCGTGAAATGGTTGTGCGACACATGTGTTTTTTTACGTGTTCATTTATTTAAACAAATATATATTCCTTTTTCTTGTTTAGCCTGTATATTTTACGATAAGTAAATGATAAACTATTACTATACTGTGTAAAATGCTGTTTATAATACATTTGAAACTGATTATTATTTTAATCTTAGAAGTTTATTTGTATCTTTATCGCTAAGGGTTATATTTTAAACATGTGATTTGTTTTCCCCTTTGTAGCAAATCGTTACGTTTTTTTGTTACGTTACAAAAATGATGTAACAAAAATGAAATAAAGGCTATTTCACATTAGGTTAATGAACGTAAAAAATAAGTTTAAATTTTTACAAGATTATGTAATAAAAAAAAAGCTACATTAAACTGTAATGACATATGGTAACTTTGCATTTTTCTTTTGAATTTTTTCGCTCTAAAAGATGATTAGTTTTGCTATTTGCATACTTTCTGAGTAATAAATATTAAATAATGTAAACTTTTTTTTTATTTAATACGTTTACCATAGTGTGAAGAAGCCCTTACAATTCCTTTTTGTTACTTTTTTGTAACATTATTCATATTTGTAACGTTATTCATTTTTGTTTCTTTTTTGTTACTGTACAATAATTTTGATTTTGACCCATCACTTGGTATCTTGTAAACAGTAGTAATATAAACAGGTTTATCTGTTATTTATTTATTAAATTATACTTAACTTTTAAAAACAAAATTATCCAAAGGAAAGAAAAGCTCTAAATTTTACAAAACATTTTATTTCACCGCAGTAAAAACACCTTAAAAACTTTTGAAGTTTAGAAAGCTCATGAAACTATAATTAAAATGGCGTTAAGGAAATCTTACACAAAAGACCTTCATTAAAAATCACAATGCTTATAATAGTTTGCTTTAAGCGTATGTGTAGAATAATACAATTGTTCCATTTTCACATACTAATGAGGGAATAAAATCATTGTGTTCTGAATATGTGAAGCACTGGCAATTTTCTTCCGGGAAAATCCGAAGCTCTGCATTGTATTACTAAAGAGTGAGCCCTTTCATAATTTCACTTATTTGTCTTGTTGTGTCTTATTGTTGAACTGACTATTTATAAATATTGTAGGGTGACCAAAATTTTAAGCTGGATATAGGTATAGTTTTAAAATTTTGTTTTGCATTTATTCTTACATCATTTCTCTAATAATTAGTTTTTAAAGCTTTAAATTAAAAGGTTTAATTTTAATAGGTATCAATATTTAAATATGTAAAAAAAGGTTTAATGTATGACAAAAGAACAAATTGGTCTCACAATTTTCGTAAAAAGATATTATTTTCATTAAAACATGTAAATTCGACTTATTTAGCTTTGTAGAAACTAGATAGATTATTTAAAATAGTATCCAGTTACTCAAAAAATCCGTAATTTTATATTATGGCATTAGTCGGCGCATGTCACGGCATCTACCGACAGTCGCTTTTATTTTTTAAAGTAATAATAATTACTTATATGTTTATATTTAATTATAAATATAATATCCATACATACACATAATTATGGTCGCCTTAAATCCATATGTCAAGTGAATCTGTAATCAAATTGTTTTAATCTTTAATGAACGAAATGAGACTAATTAGAAACAGACTCAACAACAACTCGACAACACCGAACCACATTTTAACACACCGTCTACATATTGTTATGCAGTTGGTATTATGCAGAACTGTAAAAAGAACAAACATTTTTAATGAGATACGAAAAATCGTAAAAAGATAAATAACAAAGGATAACGCTTCTAAAATTAAATAACACAAATGTATCATAATTGATAACTGAACAAAAAAAAAAAGATATATATTCAGAAATATAATATACATACATACACAGAATTATGGTCACCCTACATCCATATGCCAATTGTCGACGACACAATAAAAAGTGGTAAAAGCAAATAAATGGTTTAAATTTTTTATAAACGAAATGAGACTAATTAGAAACAGAGGAAAACTCAAAAAACCGAACCACATTTTAAGACACCGTAAACATATTTTATGCAGTTGGTTGTAAGGCTGTAAAAGGAACAAAAGTTTTAAAGGAGATCGTAACAAGATGACTAACAAAGGATAACGCTCTTACAATTAAATAATAGAAATTGTCATAATTGATACCTGAACAGATTGATAGCTGAGAAGAAATATAAATATAATATCCATACATACACAGAAGAATTATGGTCACCCTACTACATCTATATGTCAAATGAATCAGATTTGATTTACGACAAGACAATGAAAGTGGTAAAAGCAAACAAATTGTTTTAATCTTTAATGAACGAAATGAGACTAATTAGAAACAGAAGGAAACTCAACAAAACCGAACCACATTTTAAGACACCGTAAACATATTTTTATGCAGTTGGTATTATGTAAGGCTGTAAAAGGAACAAACATTTTAAATGAGATACGGAAATGAAGCAACAAAGTAGGGACATAACAAGATGGCTGACAAAGGATTACTATGTAGTATGTAACAATGAATAACAATAACTGTCGTGTTAGTAACGCCAGACTTTTTGCCATTGTCCTTTTACAATTATACTTTAGTTAGACAAAAGGGAAAACTATACGAGTAAACTATATTAAAGCATTTAATTTTTTCTTTAATATATTTTGTAAAAAAAAAAAAGATTGACTTATATGATATACACTATGCCTCTGAGACCACGCTAAGTTGTGGGTCCCAGTTTCACTTATAACAAATTAAAATATCTTTGGCTATGACGAGATGAGATTAAAACCTGGTACCTTATGCTGGGCACCCTAAGCCGTTTAAGCTTAACTTTTAGGAGGCTATAAAATAAACATTTAAAATATTTTACTGAAAATATTTGTGAAATGCTGACATTACAGACATTATGTTATTAATAAAATAACATAATGTCTGTAATGTCAGCATTTCCCAAATATTTTAAGATTTTTTTCGGAAACACTTCACAAAACTTTTCAAAATCGTTTCACAAATGTTTTTAGAAACATTTCATAAATCTTTTCAGAAATAAATCACAAATGTTCTAGAAAAAAAAAACTATAAATTCCAACAAACCTATAGCAATCATAATCCATGCGTAGGCCGAGTTGCTGCGTTATAGCGTTATAGTAGCGGTGAATATAATAAAATGAGTGACTAAAATTAACCAATATTCGACTTTTACTATGTAAAACCTACTTCGCGGTCTCAAGTCCGGGAACGATACAGTTCATTCCTCTTCCTTCCAATCACGCTATGGACCCGGCACCCGCACGGAGAATACATGGATAGCTAAGAACATAATCTCTCATAGATTTATTTTATTTTGTTGTTAAAAGAGAACTTCGATTAGCCTTACCTACAGAGTGTCCAGTAGCTTAAGGCATAACATATATTTAGATTAATTTGTATGTATGAATAAAAGTAGGTAACTATGAAGTACGCAATCCATACATTGTCTGTTAATGAGCGCTGACGAGCGTTTTGCCAAATAAAAAAGAGCGGAGGGTCGCTGCGGCGCGGCTCGGCTCGGCTCGTCCAGACAGACAAATAAAGATTTATAGAGAACAATGTTGGTTAATTGTGTGCTATGTCAGGTGCCGCGTTGTCGGAACGATTACAGGATATCGCAGCACATTTTGGTGTTGTTTTTAATGTTTTTAAATAGGTAGTCTGTGTATAATCATCTTTCAAATTCAATTATTCATTCATCAATAATCACTGTAAAGACAATATTGGATCGATTTCTTGTCAAGGTCTTCTTTCAGGGAGAGGTTATGAAACGAACAGTTTATTTTAAGACTAGCTGTGCTCGCGACTTCGTCCGCGTGGAATAGTTATTTTTTTATCATATAAACTTTCATCCCCTATTTTATCCCCTTGGGGGTAGAATTTATCAAAATCCTTTCTTAGCGGATGCCTACGTCATAACATCTACCTGCATGCCAAATTTCAGCCCGATCCGTCTAGTGGTTTGGGCTGTGCGTTGATAGATCACTATGTCAGTCAGTCACCTTTGAGTTATATATATTTAGATTATTCTTTAATACATATTTTTTGTGTATCTTGAACCGTTTTCACGGCGCACGCAACGGAACGCTTCAAAGATGAAATAATTTATCCCGTTTTTTACACATTTACCACTATATCTTTGCTCCTATTGGTCGTAGCGTGATGTTATATAGCCTATAGCCTTCCTAGATAACTGGACTATCCAACACAAAAAGAATTATTCAATTCGAACCAGTAGTTTCGGAGATTAGCGCGTTCAAACAAACAAACAAACAAACAAACTCTTCAGCTTTATAATATTAGTATAGATAAAGCAGGCTATATAAATATACTCGTTATGCATGTTTGTTGCCGCCCATTTCGCAACTGCATAATTTAGCTGGCATGACAATCTATTGATTGACCCTATTCAGGGATTTTGTAGGTCTCTAGTAATAAAATACTAACTTGACCAAACGACCAAAATCGATTAATTTAACATTATTGATCGCTCTTACTATGCCGGCTAAATGATGTTACCCAACTGCGTTATCATAAGCTCAACAGCCCGTTTCGTAAACGCACCATAAAAGGAGACTACCACCTCTACAATAAATCGATCCAGTAAACTCCTAAAATCCGGTTTAATAATTACAAGTTGTTTTTTTGTGTCCTATGTTTACTCTCTATATATTTAGTGTATTTTTTATTTCCGTACATAAATAAATAAAATATAACAACTGGCATAAACAACTAGGAAGGGTTTAGCAGGCGTCGGGCACAAAACATGAAAACTCGATAAATTTTAAAGTGCTCTATACCCCTTTGCCTGCAGCCATCCGTCCCGACTCGCTTTATGGACTGTCAAAATATGCTTCATTTTAAAACGAAAGGTGTACGACAGAGGCTATATTTTACTTAAATAAAATATTCACGTATACGTGGTGGCCGAGTTGGTTAGACTTAGGATTTAAAAACACGGTTCGAACACACAGGTCCCTGGTTCGAATCCCGGTGTGTACCAATGAGTTTTTAATTAAATAAAATATGTACATCTTATACAGTTAAAAAAAAAATGCGAAAATTATTTAAAAAATAAATACTTGACCAATTTATATGATCTTTAAAAATAATTCTACTATGAAAAAATAAAGAACAAATGTCCAAAGTGTTTTAATCTTTTTTACAAATAGAATCTATACTTAATAGCTTATTATTTTAAAATTCACATCTGCGTCTCATGAAGATATTTTTGGCATAAGTTTTATTATTATATTATATATGATATACTGAGTAATATATAAATAAAACCGCTTCATTTTTTTTTTCCGACTCCTGACTTTAAATAAATTTTCACACAGCAATAACAAAATTTCAGAACTTACTGAATAAAAATTAAGTTAACATTCAAATTATAAGACCTCGCGGCGGTCCCGTCATCTGGGGCCTGAAGATTGTTCGTAATGAAATTATCACAGCCCCAATGAATCTGGAGTTTTAATTAAAATACGAAGTCCAAAGAAAACGGATTATGCTAGAGAGGCTGTTTGGACCTGACTACGATCAATCAGGCCATGTTTTTTTTTTAATGTGACTTTGCACTATACAACACTTTACAGGTCCATACATTTTATTTAAGGATGTACCTACTGAACAAATCTATGGAATACCAGAGCTTGGGCGCGAATAGGTTACGACAAAGATTTGCTGCTATATCGTCATATTTTCCGTTTCTAAAAAGAGACTGCTACCTCGACAAGAAATCGATACAGTAGTCTCCTGAAAATGTGAGAGTGTACTTGTATGTTTATTACTCAATTAATTGAAAAGTCATAGTTATTATAATTAGGAATTCATTGTTATTAACATTTGGAGAATTATACACACTAGCACTGGGATTATGGTCTGGCTAATATAACATATAGCACTTTTTACCCCGGTAAATATTTCCACAAATAAACGCGTAAAAGAGTCAAAAAAAGATAGGCACGCGGGATTTCTACCTCAGACTAGACGCTTTGCCTTTCTACTGATTTAAGGCTTTAGAAGTATCCGTCGGCACCTTCCATTTTAGTTCCGTTTTCATTTCACTAAGAAGGAATTCCTTAAGGTCATTAACAATACGCCGCAAGTGCGCCGACTAATACTCTAGTCACAGCTCTATTTAGACTATTAGAATTCTTTAAGATTTTCCTTAATTTAAAGAATACAACTTCATTTGTAGTCGGGCAGGGTGGATAGTAACGTAAGGTATTATTTTTGTGACAACATTAACTATAATCATACTTCGGACACTCTACTCAAAAAAGTATGAAGCGAGCGTTAACGAAACCGGAAAAGTTGTTAACGCTTTAGACCATTGGAATTCTTTAAGAATTTCCATAATGTAAAGAGTTGCTTTTATTTTCTGCAGTTCATTTGTATTCGGAGAGGGTGGATAGTAACGTAAGGTATTATTTTTGTGACAACATATACTATAATCATACTTCGTACACTCTACTCAAAAAAGTATGAAGCGCGTTAACTAACAACTTTTCCCATGGAACTATGCGAAAAGTTGTTAGTTAACCCTTTAGACCATTGGAATTCTTTAAAATTTTCCTTAATTTAAAAAATTGATTTTTATTTTCTGAAGTTCATTTGTAGTCGTGCTGGGTGGATAGTTACGTAAGGTATTATTTTTGTGACAACATTAACTATAATCATACTTCGGACACTCGTGTATATGAAGCGAGCGTTATCTAACAACTTTTCCCATGGTTCCATGGGAAAAGTTGTTCGATTTGATCAGCAGAACCTCATATTAGCTCAAAGTACATCCTTTCAAAGTCATACAGTCCACATCGTTCACTAAACCAATTTATTATATTAGGATTTATTATTATTACACCGCCTTTCAAGGCTAATAAAACAATACGATTATTTTCAACTACAACAAAAAAAACGGACGGAAATAAAAATTGCAGGCATTTGTCAAAGTCGACCCTACGGAAATGCTGCATAAATAATGTCCAGTTTCCGAAAAAAAAAATGTATCTGATCTATTACTTGGGTGCCGAACTCTGCAAAGTTATTTTTTAGGGATGAGTAGGCGTGAGGTAGGTTACAAAGCGACGAGTACTGTGTTCTGTCTGTCTGATTGATTTATAGCATTGTTACGCACTGTTACCACCGTGTTTAGCCAGGTACTACCAGGTCTGTCCGCAAGGGGTGTTTAATTAAAATGCAGTGTCGAAGGATATGTGTCGACGTGAACAGTGGACAAAAAAACAAACGCGTACAAAGACTTGTATGTAAAGACAACAAAAAAATATATAAACTGAAATGAAATTCGAGATGAAACGAATAAACAAAAGTGTACCACTTCAAAATAAATATAAATATCATTACGGGTGCCTTACGGCGCCTGAGACCGCCTAGACGGGCCTCAGGTTACCCAGCGGAGGGGTTTTTAATCCCACCTCGTCGTAGCCGTTGGTATGAGTTTACAACGAACAAATGGCTAGCTAGCTTATATAAAACAAAGCGTAATATTTTTTTTTTATAGATTTAAATTACGTAAGACACTATTGACCTTTTTTATAAAAATAACATTGAGCCCTTAAGAAAACTATAGTTAAAATAGGGTTTGTAACTCTACGATGACTTTATATTCATTTTTGTTGCTAAAATAAGAGACAAAACCTTCTTTAAATAAAATGGTCTTCACGGACTTAATAAGTTTTCATGAATACCTGTGTGTGTATCTATTTGTTTAACTACACTCGGCGTCAAAATAAAAGCACCTCCGCGTATATTAAGTTTTTAGTTCTATTAACCCTTAACATATAAATATAATGTAACTAATATTAGTATCAATTGAAACCCAATAAAAAAAATATATAAAAAAAGTCTTCTATACTCTGCAATGAAATTCGAGATCAAAAAGGTAAACAAAAGAGTTCCATTAAGAAAATATATAATACACAATATTCTTTTTGTGATTGTAAATTACGGCAAACATTAAGCAAAAGTTATTTAAAATAATAATGTTTTCAAATTAAATTTCCGAGTTATTCGTTTTTACTACTATCAAATTATGAAATACATATATACAGGAAGTCTATAGATGGAATGTAATACATTTATTCATAAATCAATACATTTATTAATAACACTTAATTTTAATAACCAATTTGCATACTAATGTTTTTGTCGAAATAAACTGTAAAGTACTAAGTAATTTTACCGAAATAAATATTCAACATTGTTTTGGGTAACTACATAAAGTTAAATGTAATGCAACATTTTGTGTATTCAACATTTTCATCACGAGTAATTAAATGAATTCCAGTCGTAGAATTAATGAAGTTAAAATATTTAATGCGCATTGTTAAAATTAGCAAACTGAAGCGTACATATCTGAAACAGCTTTGTAATATTTTAATTCAAAACTAAATGCATAAAAGCATTTTCGTTTTATGAACTTACCTCACCGGAAATGGCTATTAATTTGTTATATTATTCATAATGTAGCTATTTTCATAAAGTTTTATTAAAGCGTCTAAATTTGTTCTGAAATTGTTAGTGGGTCCCATAACAGTAATATTAAGCGGTACTAAACAATTGTTTTAATAACTTTAACACAAGGCTTTGTAGAAGTTAAACATAAATAGACAAATATATTGTAATGTTTGTTTAATAAAAAATAGTAATAATACAGTTTTACTAAATTAAAAAAGCACAACTATGCTGGTTTTATATTATATTACTTTGGTATCATTTATTATTGTGTATACGTGGTGGCCTAGTTGGCTAACCAACCTTGGACTTAAAAACACTTAGGTCCCTGGTTCGAATCCCGGTGTGTACCAATGAGTTTTTAAATTAAAAAATTATTTACATTTGTTTGACAACACCACTATAGTGCCTCGGAGAGCACGTTAAGCTGTCGGTCCCGGTTTCACTATACCAACTTGTGAAACTGTTTATAGATGGGTTATTGAGTCTATTCAAAACATCGCAACGAGCTAGCCACTTGTTCGGTGTAGACTCATACCATCGGCTACGACGAGGTGGGATTAAAACCCCTCCGCTGGGTACCCTGGGGCCGTCTAGGCGGTCTCGGGCGCCGTAAGGCACCCGTGATGATGATACATACATCATTTATTATTATTTATTTAAAGCGAGTCTATATAATATTAGTGATATTTTTAATTGAGTCAGAACCAGGACTGTATGTTTTTTTTTCTGCTATATTAGAACTGCCTATTATATATCGAAGTGCATCGTAGACGCTAATTGGTTTTATTAGCCCATCCACAAAACACAATCGACTACGATGAGGTGTGAATAAAACCCCACTGCTGGGTACCCCCGTCTAAGCGGTCTCGGGTGCTATGACACCCGTGATGGTAGAAACAAATTGTTAGAGACTGAAGAAACTTATTCTAGCTTCATGTTGTGAACTATATTATAGCATACAAACTTAATTTTTATCTTTAAATAATGTCAAAGTTTATTTTAAAGTTAAATTGTTTACAGAAAACTTGGCTGGACGTTATTTTCAAAGTATCACGTATCTATTTAGTAACATACAATATGTACCATAGAGTTTAAAATAATCAACAGTAGACGTTACAACATTGAACATTACAAAAATACGCCATCAAAATATACGTTAGGTTTAATAAAAAGAGAGCAAATGTTAATCGCTTTTAAAAATATTGGTAAGTTCGGCAGCATATTAATATAAAATGCTTCAGACGAAAACCGGGCGCAAATCCAGTACAACCTTATATGAACTTTAGGCGGGCGGCCATTTGAAAGATATATTGAGTCGGCCCTATTACTAAAATTAAAATATACTTTAAAAAATGTTTGTTATTGCCGTCACTATTAAAATATATAGTTAAACTTGTTGGGTATATACTTATAAATTGCTCCAGGTGAGAAAGTCGATGCACTGGGTGCAAGTTCAATACGAAATTTTGGCAGGCGGACGCTTGAGATTTTCCTATTGCTAAAAAAATATTATAGCTACGAAAATATTGTTATTGCCGTCTCTATTAAAAAATATCATTAAGCTCGTTGGCATATACTTATAAATTGCTTCGGGCAAGAACGGTCGATGCACCGGGCGCTAGTCCAATACAATCTTATCTGAACTTTAGGTGGGCGGCCGCTTGAGAGTGATCTTGTGATGTTCCTATTACTAAAAATAGAATATAGTTATAGCAATATGTTATTGCCGTCTCTATTAAAAAATATCATTAACCTCGTTTGGCATATACTAATAAATTGCTTCGGGCGAGAACCGTCGATGCACCGGGCGCTAGTCCAATACAATCTTATCTGAACTTTGGGCCGGCGGCCGCTTGAGAGCGATCTTGTGATGTTCCTATTGCTAAAAATAGAATATAACTATGAAATTATTATTATTGCCAACTCTATTAAAAAATATCATTAAGCTCGTTGGCATATACTTATAAATTGCTTCGGGTGAGAACCGTCGATGCACCGGGCGCTAGTCCAATACAATCTTATCTGAACTTTAGGCGGGCGGCCGCTTGAGAGCAATCTTGCGACGTTTGTATTACTAAAAATATAATATAGTTATGGGAATATGTTATTGCCGTGTCTATTAAAAAATATCATTAAGATTGTTGGCATATACTTATAAATTGCTTCGGGCGAGAACCGTCGATGCACCGGGCGCTAGTCCAATACAATCTTATCTGAACTTGGGGCGGGCGGCCGCTTGAGAGCGATCTTGCGACATATTACTAAAAATATAATATAGTTATGGGAATATGTTATTGCCGTGTCTATTAAAAAATATCATTAAGCTCGTTGGCATATACTTATAAATTGCTTCGGGCGAGAACGGTCGATGCACCGGGCGCTAGTCCAATACAATCTTATCTGAACTTTAGGTGGGCGGCCGCTTGAGAGTGATCTTGTGATGTTCCTATTACTAAAAATAGAATATAGTTATAGTAATATGTTATTGCCGTCTCTATTAAAAAATATCATTAACCTCGTTTGGCATATACTAATAAATTGCTTCGGGCGAGAACCGTCGATGCACCGGGCGCTAGTCCAATACAATCTTATCTGAACTTTGGGCCGGCGGCCGCTTGAGAGCGATCTTGTGATGTTCCTATTGCTAAAAATAGAATATAGCTATAAAATTATTATTATTACCAACTCTTTTAAAAAAATATCATTTAGCTCGTTGGCATATACTTATAAATTGCTTCGAGCGAGAACCGTCGATGCACCGGGCGCTAGTCCAATACAATCTTATCTGAACTTTGGCCCGGCGGCCGCTTGAGAGCGATCTTGTGATGTTCCTATTGCTAAAAATAGAATATAACTATGAAATTATTATTATTGCCAACTCTATTAAAAAATATCATTAAGCTCGTTGGCATATACTTATAAATTGCTTCGGGTGAGAACCGTCGATGCACCGGGCGCTAGTCCAATACAATCTTATCTGAACTTTAGGCGGGCGGCCGCTTGAGAGCAATCTTGCGACGTTTGTATTACTAAAAATATTATATAGTTATGGGAATATGTTATTGCCGTGTCTATTAAAAAATATCATTAAGCTCGTTGGCATATACTTATAAATTGCTTCGGGCGAGAACCGTCGATGCACCGGGCGCTAGTCCAATACAATCTTATCTGAACTTGGGGCGGGCGGCCGCTTGAGAGCGATCTTGCGACATATTACTAAAAATATAATATAGTTATGGGAATATGTTATTGCCGTGTCTATTAAAAGATATCATTAAGCTCGTTGGCATATACTTATAAATTGCTTCGGGCGAGAACCGTCGATGCACCGGGCGCTAGTCCAATACAATCTTATCTGATCTTTGGGCGGGCGGCCGCTTGAGAGCGATCTTGCGACGTATTACTAAAAATATAATATAGTTATGGGAATATGTTATTGCCGTGTCTATTAAAAAATATCATTAAGCTCGTTGGCATATACTTATAAATTGCTTCGGGCGAGAACCGTCGATGCACCGGGCGCTAGTCCAATACAATCTTATCTGAACTTTGGGCGGGCGGCCGCTTGAGAGCGATCTTGAGACGGTCTGGCCACGATCCTATTACTAATGTTCTCACCACCATTGTCTAGAACCCGACACGTTTCCTCTTTAACACTAGAAAATATATTTTCTTCTTTATTCTTGGTATACAATAGACCTCCTACTGAAAAGCTATCAGATTTCCTTTGAGCAAATAATTAAATTGAAAATAATTACTTTTAAAGCTATATATAATTCCATACTTAATCCAGTATATTATATATTTACGCCGGAGGTTGTGGAAGTATGTTCTTCCTTACAGCCTTAATTTAGCTGTTTATAAAATATAATAATATTAAGTATTAAGTAGTATACGTTTTTTTTTATACATAAAGTACAAGCATAGAGCTTAGTTTTTGACCAGGTCTGTAAATTTGAAATCCCCTACTTATTATTAAGTATATCTACTTTATACTTACTTTTAAAAAAAGTAGGCACACATTATTATGAGATTTATGATATTTGGAACGATGCTGTCTTGGCATAATTTTTTATTTTAAAAGTTTATGTTTCATATAAGGAATATAACTGCAATTCATTACTATTTTATAAAAAAATTAAAAAGTTGTATTTCTAAAAGTTTAAAGAAATCACTATCTACTCAGCTCTTTCACATGTAAATTTTATATTTACATAGATAACTATACCCGGGAACCAATGCACTTTGTGAAAATTATAAAAAAATGCGGTATTAAAACGAGCTGGAGTAATGGGCGCTTTTAAAGTCACCTGTTCCGAAGCACTGAAGGTTTTCCAGCACTCAGATTTTAATGTGTCATAAAACAGAAGTAGTGGTGGAGCGTTGTTAGCGAGGAGCTTTATGTCACGCCGTCTGAAGGGAGCTTCTTAACTTGCAGCTGGAAAAATGCTTTCCATGCTGCATCTATTCTGTGGTGACATCTATTATAAAAAAAAAACACTGAGTATTCTTGGCAGTTTTTTCAGTCGAACGCTGAAAGCACGGATATTTTGGTATTTATTTTTAATGTTAGTGTTAATTACAACCACACTTATTTGTTATTAATTAATATGTAATTCGATATTTTGGTACATTTACATGTTTATTTTGTATTTTGTAAGTTTGATTCCCATGACAAAAATAATATTTGTACGTTTTTCTGTTCAGTTTGACATGGTCTATGTGTTAAAATATATTATTATGTATTAGTATTATTTGTCCTGGTACACATAGTATATGCTTAGTTTGTGACCAGAACAATATGTGTGAAATGTTAATATATACTTACTTGAAATAAATTTGGTGGAGTAAACAGACATATTGTATTATTTATTACTTTTCGACATACCTGTAACAAAACATATTATTTTTAGAAAGGTAATTTAATGAGGAAAAAATTAGAAAATCTAGAAAATAACATTCAATATTATAACTAATAATGTTTTATTGTCTACCTATCTAAGTAAAGTTAACCTGCAAAGTACATAAATGGGGTCAATCAATGCATTGTTGTTTAACAGATTATATATATAACAGAAGATTGCTTCCACTGTGTCGGCTAAATATTTCGGTTACGAGATGGGTGGTGACAAAGTGGATTTGCATGAAAAGAACTGTCCGTTTTGTAACCGCATTCAGCAAAAAGACTACCACCTCAACAATAAATCGATGCACTAGTCTCCTGAAAATGTGGCTACTTTGGTGGACAATTTAAGTAAATATAATAATTTTCTCATATGTCTCTTAGACGAGTAATAATTATGTCGTTTACTCACAAATATACTGCCAACTCGCCTGCATATAAATTTAGTGTGGGCTAGTCAATTATTTAATAGTGCGCGGGTGACATTACGTACATTAAGTGAGATAAGTCAATATATACACAAATAAATAAAAATAATGACTCACTTATGGCCGCCTAGACGCCCTCGGGGTACCCGAATAACATAGCTAAAAGGTTTTGTTCTCACCTCATGTTTTAAATATAAATAAATAAAATAAAAGTTTTGCTTGATTAGTAGAGAGATAAATAAGTTCAGAGTAAATTTATTATACACATTATTTATGGCCCTTAATTAGGTCACTGGACCAGAGAAGAGCGTTCGTTTAATTAGTGAAAAGATTAAATTTTCTGTGTCACAGAGTTATGACTTTCATATGCAAATGTAGATGCTGCCACAGCGGGGAGTGAAAACTGGTGAATTTCGCTTCAGCTGTTGGAAAATTTATTTTGTCCCTATGTCAATAAAAGTTCTGGGATTGTTGAAAACTAATTTACATATTTCGAATCTAATTCAATTTTTCGAATTTAGAAATGTTATACTTTTAAGACAAAAATTGTCACAATAAATTACCATTTGACAAATGGTAATTTATTGTGACAATTTTTGTTTCCTAATTATTTTATTCAACTCTTATTAAAATAATATTATTATTATTTTATTATAATATAATAAAAAATAAACGTGGATGGGTGATTTTTTAAAATTCTTTTAAGTACCTACTCGTATCAAAATGTATTTATAAGCTAAAAATTATATACATTTGAAAGTCATTTTAAACGCATGCAGGTCGTGCGTTCGATTCCCACCCATGGCAAAAAAATATTAATTAGTACGTTTTTTTTCTGTACAGTTTGTCATGGTCTGGGTGTTTATAAAATATAATATGTATTATATCGTTGTTGCTGGTACACATAGTACAAGCCTAGAGCTTAGTTTGTGACCAAAGCAATATGTGTAAATTGTCCTACATATTATTATTATATTATACATTGTGTTGAGCTCGCCTTGTACATTTAAAATTAGTTTGTAAAGGGAAGTTAAAATAAAAAAGAGGATTATATTTTTTATTTTTTTATTTTTTTATTTCTTCTATATATTTTATTTCAACTTGGTTAAACAAGTTATTACTTATGATATTATTATTATCGAGTAATAATCTATACTAATATTCTAAAGCTGTAGAGTTTGTTTGTTTAGTTAAACTAATCTCAGGAACTACTGGTTCGAATTGAATAATTCCTTTAGTGTTGGATAGCCCATTTATCGAGGAAGGCTATATAACATCGCGACCAATGGACCAAAATGAAAAAAAATGCAAAAACGGGGAAACATTTTTTTTTTTTTGTATAAGAGCTCAACATGTGACCTTTCATCCACCTGATGTTAAGCAGTATGCAATGTCCAGGAATGATAGCAACAAGCGGATGCATACAGGTGCACCGCTGGTTGCCATCATTATGCCGGCTTAAGATGCCTATTCACGCTTCGTTTAAAGGACTCTAGGTTATAAGAGGAAGGAAACACGCAAGCTGATAGAGCATTCCACATTTTAATTGTATGGCAGATGTATGAATCGCCAAAACGTTTACATTATTATTAAACGTTTACATTATTCTTTTTGTGCTGCGTAAACGGTTACAGTTATACATACGAAGTTGCGTGGGTCAGCAGTAATAATAATATGCAGAACAATTTATACATATTGCTCTGGTTATAAACTAAGCTTGGCTTGTTCCTACTATGTGCACCAGAAGCAACGATATAACACATATTATATTTTATAAACACCCAGACCATAGCAAATTGTACAGAAAAACGTACTATTAATTTTTGCCATGTGTGGGAATCGAATGAACCACGATCTCCGGATACAACGCCAAAGTTAAATAAATAAAATACCAAATTAATTTTAATAATTAGGATAGTACGGGTATTTATTTTAGAACGCGGTTATTTACAAAGGCGGACTTAATGCCGCTAGGCATTCTCTACCAGTCAACCTTCGGGACAAGTGATAACAATTGTGAGGGTGCATGACTACTTACAGTCAGATTATTTTTATATAGGGTATGTTTTATGGAGTACGTTAGGAACGTTTTTTTTTCTTATTAAGTCGTCAATCTAAGTTGGGTGTGTAAGTATACCATGGGGCTTAGCATAACCACATCGATATAGTTTGACAGTCGATAAAATGAAGTTTATGAATGAACTAAATATGAAACTGAAATGAATGATTATTTATTTAAACTTTATGGAAAAAAAAATCTTCGTATATTTTAAAGGTTACAGAGTGTCAGGGCGGGCGGCGCTAAATGCACTTGGAAGAGTGCGCCGCGGTGGGCGGAGTGTGGTTGTAAACACAGTTGAATTTGGAATAAGTGCACTTAGTTCGAGTGGAAATGAACTAAAACTTGTGCTTCTGCCCGTTTATTTTTAAACGAGAAAAAGTTGAACTAGACCTGCTCGGGTTACATTGGAATAGTTACGTATTTTATTTTAATTTTAAATGGAACTGCTTCTTGCAAGCATATTTTGAAAATATAGGAAAGTTATGAGAAAAAAAAAGTAGGTAGTTTAATTAAAAGTTTATATAATTTGTTTCTGCTTATTCTTTTTTTTAATTCATGAAAGTAAGAATAATATACGGAAGTGAGTTAATGCGAGGTATGCTCGACAGTGAAATTACGTATTTGCCTCTACTTCCCTATGTTTTATATCAGTATTATAAGTACGATTTCTGATGAGAGTAAGCAGCGTCGAGTATCGAAAGTCGAACAAAAACAAAATGTCTTAAGTCACAATGCATTCAAATATTAATTGATAGAAAACTACATAAAAAATATAAAATATAATGTTAAATGTATGTATCATCACGGGTGCCTTATGGCGCCCGAGACCGCCTAGACGGCCCCAGAGTACCCAGCGGAAGGGTTTTTAATCTCACCTCGTCGTAGCCGATGGTATGAGTCTACACCGAACAAGTGGCTAGCTCGTCGCGATTTTTTTGAATAGACTCAATAACCCATCTATAAACAGTTTCACAAGTTGGTATAGTGAAACCGGGACCGACAGCTTAACGTGCTCTCCGAGGCACTATAGTGGTGTTGTCAAACAAATGTACATAATTTTTTTAATTAAAAACTTATTGGTACACACCGGTATTCGAACCAGGGACCTAAGTGTTTTTAAGTCCAAGGTCTAACCAACTAGGCCACCACGAATATAATGTTAAATATTTATAGAAATATCATAAAATCCAAAAAAAGAAAATTTCAGGGCTATTTTCACGATATTTCTATCGAACAAACTATTTTAGTTTTTTTTTCTTACTCAACAGTTATATCTCTAATATCCTCCAGATTAAGAAAATATTATTTTTGTTCGTCTAACCAGTTTCTTCTGTGGTCTAACTAAACACTCACTTCTTTAAGAAAATCGGAACAAACTCGGAGTCAAACACGTTTGTCACCGCCATAGACTAGTGACAGCCTCCGTAGACTAGTGGTTGCGCCTTTGGCGTTGCATCCGGGGGTCGTGGGTTCGATTCCCACCCGTGGCAAAAAAATATTAGTACGTTTTTCTGTACAGTTTGTCATGGTCTGGGTGTTTATAAAATATAATATGTATTATATCGTTGCTTCTGGTACACATAGTACAAGCTTAGAGCTTAGTTTGTGACCAGAGCAATATGTGTAATTTGTCCATATTATTATTATTATTATTATATTCTGTTCTCACTCCTTGAGCATTGATTGGTTATAATAATGTTTATTCTACCTGCTCCAGAAGTTCTGTAATGGAAAAGGAAAGAAGGGAATAAAAAAATATAGTATTACCGAACAATCTGTTATATAAATAGCGTCTATAAATAGTTCGTTGTGTCATATTTACACGTAAATATTCAGAATACCATTGATGATAAGACTTGGCTGTATGGCTCATGCCCTTGCCTTACCCATAAGGATAAATAAAACATCATCAAACATTGATGAGAGAAAGAAGCAGCGCCCCAGCCTAGTGGTTAAGTCACTGCGCAACCGATAACAAGGTTAAGCAGTGACAACAAGGCCGGATCTGGGTTGGGTGACCGCTTTATACAACGAGGCTATACCATCATGCACCGCAACAAGCTCGCAACTTGTTAGGTGTTTCCTCCGAATACCATCGGCGAAATGAGGATGGGTTAATCCCTCCGCTGGGTACCCTGAGGCCGTTTAATCGGTTCTCGGGAGCCAAAAAGGCACCGTAATGGTTTTTTTTTTCCTTTGATAATTTTATGTTGCGACATGATAAATATACCACTGCTATAATAAAATATAAAATAAAACACAAAATTTTTTGAAAAATTTTTAAAGATCTTATAAGGAACGCATTTTGAAATTGTATTAATACCGTTTTGTTTTACAAAAAATCGGTCCGCACATTTGAAGATAAGAAGGGTTCAATATTTTAAAGGCAAATGTAATTTAAGTAGTAGGTACATTTAAACTGGACACTACTTATGTAATTAAAATGAGCAACTCGTCCCTCCGCCTATAGCAACACTAATAAATATGTTTATAAAATATAAGCCACTTTTCATAAATAAAAGTCATAAAATTAAAAAAGCAGACAATGAATGTAATTTACACCAAACCGCAAGCGTGTTAAACAGCATTTAGTTAAAATTTTGACGTACAAAATGTACAATGTAGAAAATGCCTCGGACGTAAATAGACGCCATATTTGTTGCATGTAAAAATGTGTTAGTGTTCAGACACATCCCACTCCTGACATAGACATCATAACACACGGCGTCTAACGCGCCCATAAATACCGCAAGCAAATCCAAGAATATCTTGATAGAGACCGCTAGTTGTTAACTCTTAAAAAGTCATAGTAAGGGCTATACACAGCGGTGAGGTCCACCTACCTCGTCATAGGTTTTTAGAGTCTGATTCGAACAAATGGTAAGCTTTCCACGGAGTTTGTATTTCACAAGTTATAGTGTAGTAGGTATAGTGAAACTGGATCCTGATAACTTAACGTGTTCTCCAAAGCACTAGTAGGGCAATGGTGTTATCAAACAAATGCATTTATTAAAAATATATAATGAAAGTAATTGATATAATAATGAATAATGATGATATAATAATTGATATTATATAATACAGGGATTTAAACCCGTGTTTTAACCTACGTTTCTTAAGTAAATTATAAAAGGTTGATTTCTGTAATCTACGGTAACGGTTCGTTATAACCATTTAACAATTACACATCAAGCTACGGACGTTCCTAATTTTGTATAAGAATAAGAACCGTTTCTTTTACCGTTGATGATGACCACCATTTATATTCTTAAAAATAAGAACGTATTATTTATGCGCGTTCTATTAAGCTAATATAATGTAAAATGCTCCAAACCACAAGAGCTTTCAAATAGACGATGAAAGAACCTACTGACAGCTATCAAGATATCCTAATAGGCCGCCGGGACGCCAAAAATAATTATAAACCGCTTCGTTGGACAAACTCTGTCTCACTTCAGAGTACTGTCTCCTTTCCGTCTTCTTACTATTTTTTTTTTTTAGAATTATGGTCTTTATTTTAGTAGGTAACGAATCATTTCATTCTAGTTAGTTTACTTTAGGACACATTTTTTTGTTTGTCGTGTTGACGCCAAAAATAATTATAAACTGCTTCGTTGGACAAACTCTGTCTCCCTTCAGAGTACCTACTGTCTCCTATATGTTTTCTTACTATTTTTATTACATTTTTTTTCCAGTTTTATGGTCTTTATTTTATAATAGATAATGAATCATTTCATTCTAGTTAGTTTACTTTTGTACAAATTGTTTTGTTTGTCGTGTTAACGCCAAAAATAATTATAAACCGCTTTGTTGGAAATACTCTGTATCCCTTCGAGTACCTACTGTCTCCTATATGTCTTCTTACTATTTTTATTTCATATTTTTTAGTTTTATTTAGATTTTAATGTCTTTATTTTATAGTAGGTAACGAATCATCTTATTTCATTTTAGTTACTTTACTATTGAATAGATTTTTTTGTTTGTCTTGTCTAAATTAAAATGAACATACGAATCACGCCTTTATGAATAGATGTATGAATGTGGAGAGAGCTAGGAAAGTTTGTAGAGATCATGTAAAGGGCGCTCTACTTACTTCTTAATAGGCGCGATGATATATATATTTACATATATATCATCGCGCCCGTCAAAAAATAGTTTTTTTTCAAAGATATATTATTCGTATTTAATTATTTACTTTATAGATTAGTATGTATTCTGTGATATATATTAAATAAACTATAATCACAGAATGCATAATAAATCTATAAAGTAAAACTTGATATAGTTTTAAAATTCAGTCCTTAGGAGTTGTTTTTATTTTTGACTGAAAAATTATCTGTTACATAGTTTAATAAATAACTTCTACCCAAAACCAGAGTTGTCAGAGTCAGTTAAAACCATACTGAAATATGTTGAAATATTGAATTAAAACCACAATAAACTCATCATGTACCTCCATATGATTTTACCAAAAACTTAATATAAATGTAACATTGAATTTATTAACTTAAAAATAACAGCGGGTAGTTCCACCGATAAGCATCATATTTGAGGAGCCACATTTTGATAATAATAATTTTCGAAAAATTATTCTTAGGCCAGTAGTTAATAAAAATAGGGTTAAAGTTTGTAAAAACAAACCTCAAGTTTGTAAAAGTTAAAATAAAATAGTTGGATAGGATTTAATAAAATAGTTGGATATTTCTCTTTTTAAAATATTTCCGTTAATACTAAACGGATTGAAATGAGGTTTGGGTGGTTCAAGAGTATATTTTTTTACAAACTATGGATATATTTTCTAAGTTTGTAGCTAGTGTAGATTTGAAGATATTAAGTGCTTTAATAAAAACGTCAGCACGAAAGGGTCCACTATACATGTATTTTTTTAACTTGAGGATTTTTTACAAACTTAAATTTGAGTTTTGCTAACTGCGGCCATTAAAATTCTTATATATATATCATCACGAGTGCCTTAAACGTCATCAAGGTACCAAGCGGAGGGATTTTTAATCCCACCTCGTTGTAGCCGATGGTATGAGACTACTCCGAACAACTGGCTAACTCGCCGCGATGTTTTGGGTAGACTCAATAACCCATCTATAAACAGCTTCAAAAGTTAGTATAGCGAAACTGGGACTGGCAGCTTAACAACGTACTCTCCGAGGTTGTTGTTAAACAAATGTATATTTTTTTTTTAGATTATGGTACACAACAGGGTTTGAACCAGGGACCTAAGTGTTTTTAAGTGTAAGGTCTAACCAACTCGGTCACCAAGTATATAAATAACTGCGGGAATAAATAATAGCAAATTCTTTTATAATTAAAGTTGTCCCTCAATCCTGATGCCCATGTTCCACCGCAGACCGCGCGCCTGTTTGCGCTCCCGCAGCCGCGTCGACGTCACCGTACTCTGTTTTACGAGGACATTTCGCGCGTGCCGCTCTTTTAATACGACTTATTTTAATATTAAACGTTGAAGGTTATGACTCTATTATATCTCCCATTTATGGGTTTAATAACTTGTTCATTATTAAGTCTAGGTATTGCATTTTTATATTTTATTAGCGATGATGCTTTCGTGTTAGGCATTTTATGTTTGGCGTGGGATGGCTAGGCTATCCAGTGTTCAAGTGGCATGTGTTATAAATGATAGGTATGGGATATTTATATTATGGGATATTTTATTCTAAATCAAAAAATATTAGATAGTATTTGGAATTTGGCAAATCATACTACATTTGACACCACAGTTGCTTTTGTTCGACGTTGTTAATTTTTATTTAATTGAAATTGTACAGATGGAAACTAATTCAAACAGTCTCTTAATTAATAAACATTAAAAAATAATAATTAAGAACCAAATATATTGTTAGAATGCATAGGGAAACCAAATGTAATAGCTAGCCATTTATGACTTATATCAACAAAATTGTTATCATATTTTCTGGAACTTCGAATAAAGTAATTAGAATATTTTGGGAAGATTTTTTTATGTCATAAAGTTATTTGACAGTTAATAATAATAATACTATTTAGGAGCTCAGTTTGTGACCAGAGCAATATGTGTACATATTGCTCTGGTCACAAACTAACCTTAACTTTGTGTATAAATTATATTTTATAAACACTCAAATAAACTGTAAAAAATAACGTAAATTTTTTTTGTTGGCATGGGTGGGTGGGAATCGAACCCACGACCTCCGGATACAAGCTAAAGGAACCTCAACTAGTGTAAGGAGGCGGTCGCAGTTATCTTGTATTAATTCATCATACAAGTTAACTGTTGAATAACTTTATCTGATGATTGAAAAATAGGCCCTTAAGATGAACTGTTTGCTGTATTAAAAAATAAGCTGGACACGTCCTAGTGCCTAGCCATAATAAATAATACAATAGGATGCAGTTACGAAACAATGTTTTAGTATACCAATGAATTCGTGTGAAATTCGAGTAGGTACTCTGGGCATCATTTACAACTTCATCGTTAACCCGTTTCGCTTGAAAACAGGTGTAATGTTTTATTTATAGATGCTTGTTTGGTGCCGATAAGAATCCAAATTTAGAAAAAAGTCAGAGCATACATTGTTTCCCAGAGCAAAGAGTTTAAATAAGATCCCACAATTCCTTATTCCCTCCTAGCCCATTCCATATTATAATCCCACTTTAATAATATGCATTGGCAACATTACGCGAAATGCGTTGAAGCCATCAACAAAAAAAAAACATTGTCAATCGATCGATCCCACCGAATGATATTCTGAGTTAATTTTATACTGTACTACCTTAGAATATGTGTACTACGTAGCGGTTTTAAACTGAGTTCAGGGTACCTGAAACCCACCTGAAGAATATTATTCTTACTCTTCATTTATCCTCGATGGTAATTTGAATGTACCTAATAAAAAAATAAAGTATATAAACTTTTCTATACTTTACAGACTGTAACTTCGAATATAACATTCTAAAACTGTAAATAGATTCTGACAAAACTCGATATAAGCTGCCCGTCAGTCTTAATAACTGCTATTCGAAGAGAACGACGGGGCCACTTCCTCTAAGTTTAACTCAGACTTTACGATTAGCTTCTATCTATTTTCTGGAAAAGTAACTCGAAAGTTCATGAATATTATAGTGTAAGAGCCTCATTTTATGTGGGAGTTATTTAGGTGGTAGGAAGGTCTCTATAACTTGGCTAGGCCGATCGACCTGTCTCGTTAACGTCAAAAACCGTCAAGTGACCCAGTCATGTTTCAGTTTTAGTCTCAACGGTTTTCAGGAGACTACTGCAACGATTTGTCGAGGTAGTAGTCTCCTTCCAGGGTTCGGTTACGAAATAGGTAGTTGAATTGACAATAAGGCAGCGAGTATATTAAAATATAGGTACTCGTAATGCAATTCGCCATTGTCGCCCCCTATTTCGTAATCGCATCATTTAGCCGGCATAGTGGGAGCGATCAATATTGTTTAAGAACAATTATTGTTTGACCCCATTAATGGACTTTGTAGTTCTGCTCACCACTAGTTAGATACAAAGTCATATGTAGTGCTGCAATAAAAAAAAATAAAAAATAGTTATAGTGTAAGAGTCAATAATAAAAAAGTGTTAAGTTTGCTTCGGGAGAGAATATAATAATTTTTTTGCAAAAATTAAACATCAAGTAATCTAGGACGGTCCTTCGGCTTTATTTTGCTAATCTTTTCTAAATTACGGTACAAATCAATAAGGTGTCAATCACAAAGTAATTTAAATGCTACTTCAAACTGTATTTATGAATTAAACAGCATTTTGTATTACTATAGTTTAAAAGTTAATACCTAACAAGTATTATCTTTACTAGTAGAAGAGTATAGAAGATAATTATATAATTATCTTCTACATAAGATAATTATAAACTACATAAGATAATTATATAATTATCTTCTACAGTAGATAATTATACAGAATAATATTAATACAGAAGATAATTATATAATTATCTTCTACAGTTCGTATGCAACGAAGTAAGTGATTTTGGATTCAGTACTAGCTAGTTATTTTCTAAATTTTATAAAATCTGCCTCCGTAGACTAGTGATTGCGTTGTATCCGGAGGTCGTGGGTTCGATTCCCATTCATGGCAAAAAAAATATATATATATTAGTACGTTTCTGTACAGTTTGACATGGTCTGAGTGTTTATAAAATATAATATGTTTATATCGTTGTTTCTGGTACACATAGTACAAACCTAGAGCTTAGTTTGTAACCAGGAGCAATATGTGTAAAACAATATATACGTGATGGCCGAGTTGGTTAGACCTTGGACTTAAAAACACTTAGGTTCCTGGTTCGAAACCCGGTGTGTACAAATGAGTTTTTAATTAAAAAAAATATGTACATTTGTTTGACAACACCATTATAGTGCCTCGGAGAGCACGTTAAGCTGTCGGTCCCGGCTTCACTATACCAACTAGTGAAACTGAAACATAGATGAGTTATTTAGTCTATTCAAAACATCGCGACGAGCTAGCTACTTGTTCGGTGTAGATTCATACCATCGGCTACGACAAGGTGGGATTAAAAACCCCTCCGCTGGGTACCCTGAGGCCGTCTAGGCGGTCTCGGGCGCCGTAAGGCACCCGTGATAATATGTGTGTGTAAAATAAGTACGTAATTGTTTTGAATTTAGAAAAGTCTAGTATAAATAGCACTTTTAAACTAGAGTAGTAACTATAGTTTTAAAGTCAATAACAAAAAAGTGTTATCTATGCTAGTGGGAGAGTGGTGTGCGCGTGCACTTCTGTAGGCACCAGATGGAGATAACAACCAGATAAATGTTACCAAGAACCGCAGCCAAGTAACCCCAGACCACTGAGCTACCACTACTTCTTAGGTAGAAAGCGCAACATTAAAGTTAGGTTAGTTCAGAGGTTGCGTCGATAGTTTCAAATTTTTTAAGATTTTAGACGAATAGGTTTTTTTTTCTTAATGTGGAGGATATTAGTGATATAATTGTTAGGTCAGAAACGTAAAATAAAATAGTATGTTCGATAGAAATAAATCGTAAAAATTGCTATGAAATTTTCTTTTTTCGAATTTTATGACATTACTATTAATGTTTAATATTATTTTTTTGTTTATAAAAGTATATATGATAAATTAAATGAAGGTTATTAATTCATATTTTAATCTTTTTATGTCGTTTTACTTAAATTAATATTTAAACGCATTGTGACTTACGACATTTTGTTTCCATGCGACTTTTGGTAGTCCACGCTACTTACTCTCATCAGAAACCGTATTTATAACATAGGGAAGTAGATATAAATACGTAATTTCTCGTTCGCGAACGAACGTCTAAATTTTCTTTAATATAACTAGATTAAAGTTTATTTTAAAAAAACCGTGGAGGTGTAAATATTACTTACTCGATGCTAATTAGTCTCTTTATAAAAATCTTTTACCTTTTGAAAAGACAACTTATTTATGATTATAAAAATATTACTTTAGTTATTAGTATGACAGCAGGTCATTTTAAAACTTAACTTATTTTTTATAAAATATTATGTAATTAGGATCGAGTGAGTTCTACACACGCATATTCTTAAAGTATTTTTTTTTTCAAAAACAAAACTTTATTATAAATGTAAACAAAATTATTTTTTGGCATTATTACTTAGGTATCACTTTTCAGTAATAACCCTTTTATTATATTTTTTTATCATTTATGATCTGGTCCTTTGAAGACTAAGTACTACTTGTATTTTATCTTTGCATATTCCTTTTGCCTTGTTATGACTCTTTTAATATCTAGCAAATCGATTTTTGAGAAATTTATGTATTACCTGTAGGCCTAGTTTGGGAGTTAGACAGTTTTTTGTATAAAAAAAAAAACACTTGTTTATAAAATAAATAAAGATTTTTTTATTATACTATTATTTATGCCATATATCGATTAAACAGTTGTTGTTGGCGGCAGTTGATTTGACAATAAAAGAGAAGCGCTATTAAAGTGGACTCGCCGGCTACGAAGCCGGTATAGTGGGAGTATCAATATATATCAATTCTATTAAACAAGAATAAATAAGGACATTGAATAGTCCATTCAATAGAATTTGTATGCCTGCTTACTACTCTTATGCTGTTAAACAAGAATGTATTTATCAACCCATTCATGGACGTTGCAGGTTTGCTTACAATCGAGTAGTTACAAATTTAAAAGCCGTACTTACATACATAATAAAATAAAAAAGTAGTAATCTATCTTAATAATTTAAAACAGTTAATTATTTAATTTAAATATAGTTGATATATTTTATCATGCATTAGTTGCAAGCTTTGTATAAGCCGCGCTCTATTACATTAATTAACCCCTCATTCGGAAGATGTTCGCAAGCAATGTAATATTACGGTACAACCCTAATCCGGGAAGATACGATTAAGGAATAGATATACAGCTTTTGTGCAAATGTTCAGTTTAGGAATGACTTTTTTATAAGTGTTTCGTGGTACCTATATAGAATACTATTTACTTTTAATATATTCCTAGAGTAATACAACACATATTTTTTCATGCGGTCCGTGCTTCTTTTTGAAATGAGTTTTAAAATATTACCAATATTGACCATTGTTGTTGACCAATACTGATCATTGTTGTTTATCAAATTGATTAATTGCTATGTGATGTGTGAATCTTATCTATGCCTTCCTATTCGTATCCCGCCGTTAAGTGACTGAGTGACCAAAACTGACCAAAGTTGACCAAATTGATTACGTGGCATTCTGGCAATTAATCAATTTGGTCAACAAAAATGGTCAGTATTGGTCAACAACATCAGTCAGTATTGGTCAACAACATAAGTCAGTATTGGTCAACAACATTCATCAGTACCTATTGGTCACTCAGTCACCCAAACGGTTGGATAAAAACATAAAAGCATTGATAAAACCATCATATTTCGTAGAGGCCTATGGAGTTTTATCTAATAATTATATAACACGAGTCTGTTATATATATTAAACAAAATGACTCGTTAAAAATTCTCTTTGTCGTTAAAAACTAGTATAATATTTTGGTAAAATCTGTGTATATCGTTAATTAAGTCGACCAGCATAACAAAGACGAGTTAAGTGGCGTGTCAACGTGGCCACAACTGCCGTCGGCCCCGTAATTTATGCTTAGTTAGCGCCAAAGCCAACTCTCGTGGACTGGGGGGCCTAATCTACTGAAGTTCGCACCTACAGTAGATTTTGGAACATAATAAACTAGTACTAAGACATTTCTACAGCCTGAGGAGATTTATATTTTACTTTAATGTCTATTTATAGGTATGTATAAAAAATTTTTAGGATGTGTATTTTACCAGTGAAATTAATTTTACACAGAAAGGGTTTTGAGCAGATTTCTATGAGATTTTGCACACATACAAGCTACCTTATATACCGGTAACAAAACCTTATGGATAAATCGGGACATAAAAAATCACACTAAATTATTTTTGTTTAAATATTTACCGTATAAAATTATAGATAGGCGAGCATTTTTTTTACCAGCTAACCTTTGAGATAGTGAAATATACTTTAGCGTAAAAGATGTTGTTAATACTCGTATATCAATAAATTACCAAACAAATATATCATTTCTCCGTGACTAAAATGTATTTTTTATCATATTTAGACAAATTTATTTTTATTTTATTATATATACGTGGTGGCCTAGTTGGTTAGACCTTGGACTTAAAAACACTTAGGTCCCTGGTTCGAATCCCGGTGTGTACCAATGAGTTTTTATATTAAAAATTTATGTACATTTGTTTGACAACACCACTATAGTGCCTCGGAGAGCACGTTAAGCTGTCGGTCCCGGTTTCACTATACCAACTTGTGAAACTGTTTATAGATGGGTTATTGAGTCTATTCAAAACATCGCAACGAGCTAGCCACTTGTTCGGTGTAGACTCATACCATCGGCTACGACGAGGTGGGATTAAAACCCCTCCGCTGGGTACCCTGGGGCCGTCTAGGCGGTCTCGGGCGCCATAAGGCACCCGTGATGATACATACATACATATATTTAGACAAATGCTGATATAAAAAAATGGGCCCCCTCATATTATAAACGCAAAAGCAATGATTGACTGTCGATCAATGCTTTAAAACAACACTACTAAACCCATTTTTATCAAAATTTGCTAGAAAGGTATCTGTTATCATTATAATATAGTCAAACAAATAACTGGCTAAATAAACTTAGAACTTTTCTATTTCTTACAATTTATACATTTCTCAACTATAATAATAAGTTACAATATTTACATTTAAGGAGGTGACGAGGGATCAGAAAATGTGCCCATAGCACTAACTGCATTTCCGCGTTGTATGGCCATTGATATTCGTTGGCCTAAAAGAAAACATTATTAAAAAATTATTTGGCAAAATTATTCCTCCAATTCAAAATTATTTTTTTACGACCAAATAATAGACTCTGCAGTTGGCATTCAACAAGGAGACCCACTTGGCCCTTTACTTTTTAGTTTATGTATACACCCAATTATTTCTAAATTAAAATCGGAATTAAATATTTGGTTTTTAGATGATGGCATAATAGCAGGAAGTGTTGAAGATTTAACCGAAGATTTAGAACAACTTGTTAAAAGTTTTAAGGAATTAGGTCTAACTTTCAATACCTCAAAATGTGAACTTTTCGGGTGTAAATCGGTAGATTCTCAAAATTTATTATCATTTTCTAATATTCTCCCCAATTTAAAAATTATTTCTAATGTCGACTTTTGCCTGTTAGGTTCTCCAATAATGTTCGACGCCATTGAAGAAAAATTAACCAATTGTTTAAATAATTTAAAAATATTTGTAAATTATTTAAATAACTTGAATTCTCATGTAGCATATACCCTTTTAAAACATTGTTTTTCGGTATCAAAAATTATTTATACCTTAAGAACTATTCCAGCTTTTAAATTTCCAAACCTTTTAGAAGAGTATGACTTAATAATTAAATCCTCTATAGAATCAATCTTTAATATTTCTTTAAACAATTTTCAGTGGCGTCAATCATCTTTACCAATCAACTCTGGTGGACTTGGATTGAGGTGGGCTCGAGACATATGCTTACCGGGATTCCTTTCGTCATCTTATGGAGTGTCTAATCTAGTATCTTTTATTCTCTCTAAATCTATGGATACTTCGTTAGAGACTTCATACCTTGATGAGGCGAAATCTGCCTGGGATTTAAAAAGCCTGAACTCTTCTCCGCCACAAGACCCATCGTGTCAACATGCCTGGGATAATATTATTGTTAAAACCGTTTTTACTGATCTTTTGCACACATCATCAGGCACTGATCTGGCAAGGTTGCGCGCAGTTTCACAGTCAGAAGCAGGCCTTTGGCTTCACGCAATCCCATCTCCCTCTTTTGGTTCTTATTTAGATAATAACTCTCTTCGAATTGCCATAGGCCTCAGGCTAGGTGCTTCAATTAGTCACCCTCATTCCTGTAACTGTGGCAGTGCAGTGCAATCTAATGGCCACCACGGTTTAAGTTGCAGTAGATCTGCAGGAAGAATATCCAGACATGCAGCTCTCAACTCTATTATAAAATCAGCTTTATTATCAGCAGAAATTCCGAGCAGCCTCGAGCCTTCCGGCTTGTTCAGGAATGATGGAAAACGCGTCGATGGCATTTCTCTCATTCCTTGGCAAGACGGAAAGTGTCTATTATGGGACGCTGCATGTGTGGACACTCTGGCTCCCTCGTATACCTCAGGGTCTTCAAAATCGGCCGGATTTGCCGCTGAAGCCTATGCCATAAAAAAATTTAACAAATACACTCAAATTTCAAATTCCTATTTTTTTGTCCCATTCATTGTCGAGACAATGGGTACTTGGTCTAAGTCCGCAAAATCCTTTATATTGTCTTTAGGTAAAAAGCTTAAACAGGTAACTGGCTAAATTAAGTTTAAAATAAATATTACAATAATTTATTTATGAGACATATATTTATTAGTTTATTTGTATAATTTTTTTAAAGATAAAAATGCAATGAAAAAAATCCTGGTGTGCGGGACTTGAACCCACAAACCTCGCTATCGCGGCAAGGCGCTCAACCGCTGAGCCAACCAGGTTCCAGTCACTAAAAATATCTAACAAAAACAGAACAAGTTTAAAAGTAGTAGTTTTTTGGTAATTTAAAACTAAACAACTTATTACATAGAAAAAGTTTATTACATAGAAAGTTTATCTTTCTATGTAATAAACTTTATTACAAAGAGCGTTTGTTGAACATGCAATTTATTTTTATAATAAAGTTCACATCAATTGTCACGGAATGGCCTTCAATTTAGACTTCATA
This sequence comes from Monopis laevigella, assembly GCA_947458855.1. NCBI lineage: Eukaryota > Metazoa > Arthropoda > Insecta > Lepidoptera > Tineidae > Monopis > Monopis laevigella. The sequence goes on from OX381587.1 coordinate 17,125,277, forward strand.
GTAGTAAAACCCAAACCGTAAAATTAAGTGAACAACATACCTTACTTTATGAGTTTCCGTAAATTAAAGTTCCCAAAGTAGAACACGTATATTTATATGTAATGTAATGTAATGAAAATATATGACAAATATAAACAAACATATACCTACATGATTGTACTTGTAGTTGTTGTTTTGAGGTTCTACTGATCAAATCGAACAACTTTTCCCATGGAACCATGTGTCGCAAATTTATGATCGCTTTTTTTATTTTTTATTTTTCTCTTATTGGTTGATTCCTATCTATAGTTACTAGCGATTATAGTAAAAACTGTTTGCAAAAACTTGTAATAGAGCTACAGATAAGATAAAGAACATAAAAACGATAGCTGGATTTTTTAAAGTTATATATGGGGGACAATAAGATCTATAACTATAAAAAAATCAAGTAAATCGGACCAGTTTTAAAGGTATTTGACGCAGACATACAGCTGGATACCTTAGTTTTTCCAATAGGGATCCCTTTTTATAAAAAAAATATTTTTTTAAAACCCTTAAAGTATCATGTGACCACGACATATCTCACACGAACAGAACCATTTTTCAATTAATATATATTTAGACAATTTATTATTAACGTCTTTAATAAAAAAAAAATCTCTTTGATAATCTGGCCATCTATCTAAATATCAGATTTTAGGTAAAAAGCCGGGATGTAATTTGTTTCTAACGCATATATCTAGCGAGAGCCGAATGTTCGAATTTGTCAGTCTGTCGCCGCCCGCCCTGAATGGCGCGCCAACACGTGTGTGTTTATATGTAGGTATATTAGTTTTTTTTATGCAGTTTTTATAAATACCTACTATGCAGCTTTTTACACTTAGACCGAAAGCAATAAAGTTTACATGTTTCGAGCTCCCTGGGAGAGATAAACAAATAAAGCTGGAGCTCGTAAGTTTGCCGTAATAACGCGTCTTTTTGCTTGAGCTGTCTTTGAGTCTAATAAATAAAATACGCGAGTCGTCATAAATTTATGGTTATTAAAGTTGAGTCACTTTCAAAGTCTGTTGTAGACCACCCGTTTGATGCTAAGTTTAAACGAAATAACAAATACATTTTAGAAATTATTTTATATCATGGCTGAAACTGTGGTGGATATTTACTAGAGAAGCTAAGAACTAATACTTAATATTGTAAGGTCAAAATAGACATAAATTGTAGTCCTTAAATATAAAGTTTTTTTTTTTATATATACTTTATATTTTATTATATTTTCCTTACATATGTATTTTGCATTAACATTTAGCGTGAATCCGTAAAATTAATATTCATATATTTATATATACGTGGTGGCCGAGTTGGTTAGACCTTGGTCTTAAAAACACTTAGGTCCCTGGTTCGAATCCCGGTGTGTACCAATGAGTTTTTAAAATAAAAAAAATATGTGCATTTGTTTGACAACACCACTATAGTGCCTCGGAGAGCACGTTAAGCTGTCGGTCCCGGTTTCACTATACCAACTTGTGAAACTGTTTATAGATGGGTTATTGAGTTTATTCAAAACATCGCGACGAGCTAGCCACTTGTTCGGTGTAGCCTCATACCATCGGCTACAACGAGGTGGGATTAAAACCCCTCCGCTGGGGCCGTCTAGGTGGTCTTGGGCGCCGTAAGGCACCCGTGATGATATGTATAATTATACAAGCGTATATATACCACAGCATATCAAATCAAATCAAATCATTTATTTCATGTAAATCTTTACAGATATTTATGAATAGTCAAAAAAAATAATTAAACGTACAATCATATCAATCAATGTATATAATAATAACAATATGAAGGATATTACAAACATATGCTCTGGCCACAAAGCTCTAGGCTTATACTATGTGTACGAGACACAACTATATCAATGGTTACTTGTATTTTATAAACACCCAGACCATGAGAAACTGTATAGAAAAATGTACTCTTTTTTTTTGGTGGAAATCGAACCCGTGATACAACGCTAAAGGAAAATATAAACTTTTATTATGTATTTTGTATTAACATTTAGCGTGAATCATAAAGCATAAAACATACATAATGTATAATAACGGTGTATTTTTTTTTTAGAAAATTGTCAACATATTTAGATGTTTTAAAATTCACAGTTCCCACGAATTGACGCTTTAATCATTATATTTTCGGATCAAGCCTACTTTTAATCCACGCTTATTGTGTATGTTTTATACTTGATAATTCTTAGCTTGTTACCTCTTTTTAAAATCGTATTTACACGATTTAAGTTCATAAAGCTCACAAATAGACGCTTTAATCAGAGCGATATTTTCGTCACCAGTTCATCTTTAATTAACGCTTATTATTTTTTAATAAGTAATCATACTATGTATCATCACGGGTGCCTTACGGCGCCAGAGACCGCCTAGACGGCCCCAGGGTACCCAGCGGAGGGGTTTTAATCCCACCTCGTCGTAGCCGTCGATGGTATGAGTTTACACTGAACAAGTGGCTAGCTCGTCGCGATGTTTTGAATAGACTAAATAACCCATCTATAAACAGTTTCACAAGTTGGTATAGTGAAACCGGGACCGACAGCTTAACGTGCTCTCCGAGGCACTATAGTGGTGTTGTCAAACAAATGTACATAATATTTTTTATTAAAAACTCATTGGTACACTCGAACCAGGGACCTAAGTGTTTTTAAGTCCAAGGTCTAACCAACTAGGCCACCACCATAAATAATCATACTAACAAAGGTATAACTTTAAACATAATATATTATTAATATAACAGTTAATAACTTGAACTTCCATAACATTTTGTAATAAATAGACAAGCACCTAAGCAAAATATTTCCTCTCAGTTTAATAATGCATATTACAGGATCACATGTACAGGGAATGTCAAACTGTCTAGAATTTACGTTGAAATGTAGACACAGCCTCCGCTCCCCTTTGTGCTGATGTACAAACTTGGAGGCTCTATACCTATTATGGGTTATACATTAATATTGTATAGAGATTAACCAATTATAAGTTATTAAAATTAATATTTACATTAATTGCTCTATTATGAAATGTGTTTAGCTTATGTCTTTTGTCCCTTTTGTTTTAATGAATGTGGCAAAGAGGAAACAGATATTTAGGTTTATCGAAACATTTTTGAATAGTCGTAATGGTAAGCCCAAATTTTGATTTTGTGTATTAACTCTCTATAAACTGTTTACCCTAATACGAGTATGTTTTTTTATTGGAATACGACATGTGAATATCTACATGATGGTAAGCAGACCTATAAAATCCATGAATGAGGTCGATCAATACATTATTGTTTAACCATATTGATCGCTCTCACTATGCTGGCTAAATGATGCGGTGAGGAAATTGGGCGGAAAAAACGTATTTTCATTACTAGTCTATTTTAATATTCTCGCTGCTTTATCGTCAAATCAATCGCGATACAGTAGTCTCCGAAAAACCGTTGAACCCACAGACTAAAACCGAAACCTGACAAGGTCAATTGACGGTGTTTGCATCTGTATACTACTATATACTTTTGTGAAAAAAAATGTATAATGTAATGTTTTTGAAACTAAGGTGCCTACCTAAAACTGATTCGACCACCGCTCACCACGTATATAAAATATAGAGACGTGGCACTTAATTGCTACCCAGAACATCAGTGATTTAATAACAGAATGTTTTAGTATCGGCAAACAAAATAAGATGCGACAAATTGCCATCTATGAGCAGATAACAAGACTATTAGAAAGCTTCCCGACACCCCGAGATAGCTTCCGGGATGTCGGGAAGTAAAAGTTTCGACCTGCGGCTAATAGATGGCGCTGCTGAATATTTTATTCCTGAAGGAATGCCATGAAAAATAGGTAAGTTTATTTATATTGTTGAAATTATTTTTTTATTGTAAGTCATTTAGAAGAAAATGCGTCCAAAATCGTCACGAGCCATAGCTCAATATTAAAAATAGTTTATTGTGAAAAGCTTAAAATAATATTAAATACAAATTATATAAAAAGTTTGTGTACCGTAGATAAAATATGTTGGACTGAATCCACCGTCGCGCTCCTTAGAATGTTTTCGCATTTAAACCAAACCTGTTGCTGTATTTAGTTAGAGTGACAGAGTTCTAAAGTGGGTCAACAATTTAATTGGTTGACTCGTGTACATTTAGAAACCATAATATTATTAACCTTATTTAAATTATGTATTGCAAATAAAATAATATTGTACTTTTATATAAGCGAGCTTTAGGCATTATCTACCAACTAATTATAAACAAAATATTACCTAAAACTTTAATAGTAGTAATAGTAACCCAAATAGTACATACAGGTATATACCCGAAACATGTTAATTTATATAAAGGGTGTTTTTTTTTAGGCTAATATGAGGCTCTACTGATCAAATCGAACAACTTTTCCCATGGAACCATGTGTTGCAAATGAAAAAATTTTGCTTCTACATACAAATAGGTCATTATACCATTACTAGTTTGTATGGAGAAAGCATTTTTTTTTTCATTTGCGACAGATGGTTCCAAAAAATATTGCTTTCTTCATACAAACTAGTAATGTTGAAATTACCAATTTGTTTATAGAAGCAAAAAAATTGTTTCAAACAACACAATATTCCATGGGAAAAGTTGTTAGATTTGATCAGTAGAACTTCATATTAACCCAAAGTACAACCTTAGGTATATAGTAAAAACTATAATATAGAGGGAAATAACGTTCAGTATACGTCAAGATTGGGTAAAATAAAATAATAAATATATATACCAAGATCAAGGCTAACAATACGGAAATACTTACTAATATTATTTCGTCATGAGTGGGAATTAAACTCATGAGCTTCGGACACAACGCCAACACCACAACCACTAGACTACGGCGACGGTATGAAAACCTTTAAATTAATGTTTATATTTTCTCGACAATGTATGCTATATATTAACGTCCACCGTGTAATACATAATATATAATACTACTACGCACTATGGAGTTAATTACCCCATTTATTAATTAAAGTTGTAACTACGAGATAAGTCTGCGTTATTTTATTCTCCTAGCGTAGATGCTTTTAATACTAGACGTTGCGCCAAGTTGGTTAGACCGTCGATTTAAACACACTTAGTTCGCGGGTTTAAACCCCAAAATTCTAACCAACTCTAAATGTGCCCCCCAGTTTCACCTGCCGCTTGCGCCATTTAATTTAATAGAAATCGTAATACAACCCATGTGACTCAATGATAAAGTAGCTTTCCATAGGTGAAAGATTGTTTAACATCAGTTAAGTAATTTTTTTTTTCAGAATTAAAAACAATTAAATCATTTCTCTTTAAAATAATAAGTATTAATGGGTTTGAAGCTGAAATATATTTTTCAGGTTTTATTTTGCATGTCTAATTTTGTTTGTAGGTAAAATATTAAAAATATACAGTACTTTTTATTCAGGTAGTACCTATTTATTTATATACGTGGTGGCCTAGTTGGTTAGACCTTGGACTTAAAAACTCTTAGGTCCCAATCCCGGTGTGTACCAATGAGTTTTTAATTAAAAAATGTATGTACATTTGTTTGACAACACCACTATAGTGCCTCGGAGAGCACGTTAAGCTGTCGGTCCCGGTTTCACTATACCAACTTGTGAAACTGTTTATAGATGAGTTATTGAGTCTATTCAAAACATCGCGACGAGCTAGCCACTTGTTCGGTGTAGACTCATACCATCGGCTACGACGAGGTGGGATTAAAACCCCTCCGCTAGGTACCCTGGGGCCGTCAAGGCGGTCTCGGGCGCCGTAAGGCACCCGTGATGATATATTACATTACATTACGTAATGTAATGTAATATTTAGTTTTCTTTACGATCGAGAATTTTAACTTCAGTGTATACCCCCTGTTATTTTGTATCTACTTGATGGTAAGCAGACCTACAAAGTCCAGGAACAGGTTCATTATATTGTTTTATAAAATATTGATTGCTTCCACGGCATAGTGGAAGCAATCAATATTTTATAAAACAATTGATTGCTTCCACTATGCCGGCTAATGATTCGGTTACGAAATGTGCGGTGACAAAGACGTATTTGCATTAAGAGACTATTTTAATATCCTCGCTGCTTTATAGTCAATCGCCCCTTTCATAACCGCTCGATGAAAGGAGACTACCACCAGAAGTGTACCCTTACAATCTGTAGTCTCTGAAACACCGGTGAAACCACAGATTAAAACCGAACCATGACGAAGTCACTTAACGGGTTTTGCATCTGTTTTTTTTTAATTATTTTTAAGTACATACCTATTTCTTTTCAGGTAGCATTATCTTTAGCTTTTGTTCGAGAATTTAATTTCAGAGTATACCTCTCTCAAGAACGCTGTTTAAATTAATCTGTGTTCAAAACTAGCTAACAAGACACAACTAATTTTAAACTTAGATAATTTTGATTAACGTTTCAGAGACTGAGGATGAATTGCAATCACAATGTGACCCTTTGCACATAGGTAGACAGTTTGGTAACGTTCCGTGCCATGCTCAGAATGTGTCACCGGCTTTGGAATTCATATTCGCCCCTGTCCCTCTGTCTGGCTAAGCATGTTCTAGTAAGCATTTACCTACTTATAGCATATTTTTTGGTGAATACTTAATATTGCTTGTATTGGTACTTAAAGCCTTAAAGGGTTATTGGAACGAACTTTAGAATCTATAATAAATACATTTGTGGGACATTTCATATATATTCGCCTGGTCACATACTAAGCTCTATGCTTGTATCAAAAACAACGAAATGAATACATATTATAGTTTATTAACTACACAGAAAATCTACTAAAATTGTTATGCCATGAGTGGGATTGATGATTGATGAACGGATAAACGTCAAACAAAGGTAAATCTTTACATTAATTATGAAATAAACTTTGATAAATGGTTATTATCCTTGCTTGTAATGTGTTTTGAACAAATCGTCGAGGTGTTATAGAATCAATATATAAAATCAAAAAGGCGCTATGTATTTTTTTTCAGGGTTTAACCTACTTCGCGGTCTCAAGTGATGATGCAGTTCATTCCCCTGCCTTCCGACCACGCGATGGACCCGGCACCCGTACGGTGAAGCCATGGATAGCTAAGAACATTATCTCTCTCCAATAACGGCAAAAACGACATATGATATTTAGGCAATAAATAATTGACGATTAAATTTAATTTAATGATGAGTCTATTAGTATTTTTTTTCTCAATAGAATTATTTATACTGCCTTTACAATGAGTTATCGACTAATAAAATTTCTATTGATGTATTTGACTCGCGTCTTAATAGATTTAAAGAGTGTATTCGAGGACCAAATTGGAATTAAGCGAATTATTTTATTATAAGTAACTAATTTATTATATATTATTATTATTATATTACTATTATTTTTAATATTAATTGGGTAATTATGTATGTATATTTATTTGTATGTATGTTGTGTATATATATGTATGTATATGCACTGCTACATTTTTATCCTTGCAGTTTTGTGTAAGTGATATCATAGAATGTCATTTGCGCGAAGTTCTGGGGGTGAGGATGTGGTATGTGTGTATATTATATGTATTCTTTATTATAAGTATATATTTTTTCAGATTGTAGTTTTATTAGGTTTATTTAATTATGGTTTAAGTTGTAGAAGTGATAGCTAGTTTTAAGGTATTATCTATGTTGCATGTTTTAGAAATTAACTGTTTTATATTATTGTTTATTTTGCACGGGTAGTTAATTTTGTAAGCAAATTATTGTATATATACATTTAGGGCTACAGACTAGGTCAAAGCTATGTAAAATGAAATTTGTAAATATAATGTTTGTAATCCGTTGTATGTCTCATGAAATAAATAAATTTGTCAAAGTAGGCTCTTCAAATACATGAATATTAATTTATTTCATAAAGAATCAAATTAATGAATTTTTGATATAGTTTTGTAGACGTCCTTTTATAATTTAATGATATTTTGTTTTTTATATTTATTTTCACATATTTACAAAAAAAAGCGTTTGTTTTATTTGGCGCTACGTCCTTTATGTTAATAAAAGGTTAGAGGTGGTCACTATAATTGTACGCGATACAGGATGTTTCCTAGTGCATGAGCCGCTAATTATTGTAATACTGCTATTATTTTCCTGAAATTAATGTATTTAAATTTATATATAATTTTGTCCCATTCTTACACGCGCAGAAGTGATAATAATAATAATATAGCCATTTACTTCCAACACGAGTTTACAATAATTATACATATTTAATATACGAATTATCACATGAACCATACCAACCAGTCCTGAAGATCACGTGTCGAAGACTACAGTGTTCGTTTGTTGGTGATATTTCTTTGTGTTGTTACATGTAACATATAATTTAATACACTAACATTATAAGCGGAAAAAACTGCATAATCATTTCCAATTTTAATCATTATAGTTTATATTTTTTTTTTTTCGTATGTGTATTTTGTTACTTTTATTCTTTGTGATTGTGTTTTTTCCTATTAATGTTTCCTATGTAATATAATTTCTTTGTAAGAGGTATATACCAATAAAATATGAATATTTTGATTTTGTTTTATAATTACTAACTGAAAAACTAGCTCCTAGAATGTAATATATCTTTTGTTGGTGATCCTTTAATAAATAAATAAATGTCCTGTGTCTGACGTGACGTGATAGCCTTGCCTTAAATTATATATTGTTTGTAAGTCCCGCCCATTTCAGTCCCGCACAAAATGTTATGTCTCCTCTTAAGCGCGTTCTCTATTCGATTTAAAAAGTCGAATCCTAGAATAATACGGATTCACGAATGTTCTGGCATTACGCGACGCTACGGCTACAGGATTTGTTCACAGAAAGCACAGGTTTAAGACTTTGAAAGAACTTTAAATATAGTTCGTACCGTCAAAGCTTAAGGAACATCTAAAGTTGGTAAAACTATTTAGTACCTAATTAACTTCAGAAATATTATATATACCTACATAATGCCTAAGGCATTAAGCTCGCCTATGTACAATAGTGTTAAGCTTTTGTGCAATAAAGAATTTTACAATACAATACCTACTATATATGCGGTTCTACTGATCAAATCGAACAACTTTTCCCATGGAACCATGTGTCATAAATGAAAAAAAAAAGCCTTCTCCATACAAACTATGTAAAATAACCAATTTTGTATGGGGGGCAAAATTGTTTTTTTCATTTGCGACACAAATGGTTAATTTTGAAAAGTTGTTCGATTTGATTAGAACAACTTTATATATATATATATATTAAAGCACGGCCTGTGACCTGATAGTAAATATACCTACAAAGTCCATGAATACGTAGATCAATTTTATTTATTGTTGTTTAATAATATTGTTCGCTCCCACTATGCCGGCTAAATAATACGGTTGCGAAATAGGCGGCGACAAAGACGTATTTTAATATCCACTATTAGTCTATTTTAATATCCTCGCTGCTTTATCGTTAAATCGCTAGGTTTCGTTACCGCACCATGAAAGGAGACTACCACCTCGACAAGAAATTGATGCAGTAGCCTCCTAGCATATAGCATTTAAATAATCTAGTAGTATACTAGCATTAGCACTCGTCGGACACTCTTTCTAGACCGCATCCGATAACGTCGGTAGCGTTGTATCTGGAGGTCGTAGGTTCGATTACTCTCAAGGAAAACTTAAGAAATATATATAAAATTAAAATTAAAATACCAAAGTTTAGAGTTAATAATAAATGCTTTGTTATTATATGGTGGCCGAGTTGGTTAGACCTCAAACTTAATAACACCACATTTAGGTCCCCGGTTCAAACCCCAGTGTGTACCTAGTTCCACTACAGTGCTTCGGAGAGCACGTTAAGCTGTCAGTCCCAGTTTCACTATACCAACTTATGAAACTGTTTATAGGTGGCTATTGAGTCTAACGAGACATCGCGACGTGCTATCCACTTGTTCGGTGTAGGTAGACTTATACTACCGGCTACGACAAGGTGGGATTAAAACCCCTCCGCTGATTTTTTTTTTGTTTTCTTTTTTTATTATAAATTAAAATATTGGCAAAAATAATTAAATGACTGTTTTTTTGTTTTGTTTTTATAATAGTATAATAATATTTAATAAATTACCTAAAGGTATTATAAAGAGGTATTAAAGGTATTTAATCAATAAAGCCTCAATACTCAATGACAATTTTAATGTAAAAATATCTGGAACTGTTCTGATCTGCAATTTAGGTCTCGAAACTTGAAAAGTAATCGCTTATTACAAATGTATACCTACATACTCTTAACAGCATAAATATATAAAACAAAATTTAAAAAAATATTATACCAAAAACCATTTTTCTTATAAAATAGTTTGCGAAAATCACGTCGCGTCAAAGGATTTAATAATAGAAGATCAAAGAAGAACGCAGCAGTATTATGGCTTCAAAAAGATTTCCCGCTGCGCTAAAGAAAATTATTTATTAAAGTTTTTTATTAGTTTTATTAATAAATGTGAACTAATAGCCTGTAAAAATATTTAGTGCCATAATAAAAGCCAGGGCCTAATTAATTTATATTTGTAACAAATTCATTTTCTATTTAACTTAATCGAGGTAGGCTCAGTAGATTATGCCGCGAAAGCGAGAATCGTGGGTTCGAGTCCAATCAAGAAATTTATTATTTGTAATTTTCTCTTTATTAATAATTTTAGTTTTAAAGTGATTTAAAAAATTTTTCTTACTAAATATTAGCAAAAGCTTTTATAGCGATATTACTGATAAACATCATTAAAAAAATTGTGCTTCACAATATACAGGGTAAATTTAAAAGGATGTACTTTGGGCTAATATGAGGTTCTGCTGATCTAATCGAATAACTTTTCCAATATTTTTTTTCAAAAAAATATTGGTTTCCCCATATAAATTGGTCATTTTAACATTACTAGTTTGTATGGAAAAGTTTTTTTCATTTGCGACACATGGTTCCATGGCAAAAGTTGTTTCATTTGATATCGATGTGGTATTATGCTAAGCCCCATGGTATATATATTTATAATTAATTATTTTAACATGTCTCATTAACCTATTATTACTATCTCTTGGTGGTGGTTTAGTACTTAATTGATATTATATCTTTAAAAAAAATAGTTTGATTTACGTAGTATAACTATTTCTATAAGAAGTATTTAATCTCTATCTCATATTTTTATTGAATTTAAAGACTTTTTTTATGTTTGAAGGCTGTAAATTTGTAAGAGTTGTAATTAAAAAGTTTTAGGTACCTATATAAATGTTGCATTGATGTATGCCTATAATTATAAATATAATGCTTTGGATATTGGAAACACCAATCCCTTGGAATTCGAATTAAAAAAAAACTTTAGTTGGTCGTTCTCCAATATAAAAATCTCAACTTCATAATATACTGGCTCTTATAGATAGATTCGAATAGTTTTTAAAATGCCATAAGTTTTAAAATAAAACATCAAGACTTAAAGTTATTTTTTATTCATAATTCCATAGAAATAAACGTAACTTGATAGAATCATTAAAGTAGTATTAATATTCATTGGTCGTTCGCGCAGTTGGCACGTGACAGCGGCTGACAGTCTAAAGCCTTCGCCTCCCACTATGCCGACCTTTGTTATGACCGCTTTGACAGCCACAAAAAACGTATTAGGCAGAGTCGACCTGCTGCATGTGTTCGTACTATGATATATAAATCAGGGATGGGGTCCCGATATTTTTTTAAAACGAACCTTTATGGTGTGATCTGTTAAGGAAACACTAGTTAGATTTACTCGAAATTTAGAATTTTTATGTTAGGTTCATGTAAAAAGGATCTAGTACTAACATCAAGAAAATTATTAAAAAATATTAATCTAAAAAAATAATAACAATCAAAGTTTATTTATAAATAATAATAAAAACCATCACGGGTGCCTATTTAGCTCCCGAGAACCGTTTAAACGGCCTCAGGGTACCCAGCGGAGGGATTAACCCGTCGTCATTTCGCCGATGGTATTCGGAGGCAACACCTAACAAGTGGCGAGCTTGTTGCGGTGTTTATGATGAAATAGCCTCGTTGTATAAAGCGGTCACCCATCTCAGGCCGGCCTTGTTGTCATCTGCTTAACCTTGTTATCAGTTGCGCAGTGCCTTAACCATTAGGCTGGGGCCGCTTTTATAAATGTGATTATTTATAATATATATATATATATCTTCACGGGTGCCTTACGACGCCCGAGACCGCCTAGACGGCCCCAGGGAACCCAGCGGAGGGGTTTTAATACCACCTCGTCGTAGCCGATGGTATGAGTCTACACCGAACAAGTGGCTAGCTCGTCTCGGTGTTTTGGATAGACTCAATAACCCATCTATAAACAGTTTCACAAGTTGGTATAGTGAAACCGGGACCGACAGTGCTATTAACGTGCTCTCCGAGGCACTATAGTGGTGTTGTCAAACAAATGTACATAAATTTTTTAATTAAAAACTCATTGGTACACACCGGGATTCGAACCAGGGACCTAAGTGTTTTTAAGTCCAAGGTCTAACCAACTCGGCCACCACGTATATTATTATTTATAACTTATTTATTATTAAATAAAGATTCCTATTATAAAAAAAATATTAATGTACAATAGAGAGTTTAAATAAAATAAATACTAAATATCAATAAGTCGTATGGGAATCAAAATAAACACTTTTAACATTTGAAAAGACAATCTAAGTAAGATTTTTGATTTAAAAAATCTTATCTTAGTTGTCATTTCAAAAGTTCACATATTTTTTATAAAGATACGATGTAATTAGAATCGAGTAAATAATAATGGCACCTCCATCTTTTTTTTTTAAATTACCGAAAGCAACGTTTAGACATTTTTAGACGTTTGACTTCGCGTATCCACTTCTTGGCTTCTAAAAACGACACACTCTGTCTGTTACCAGTTTAGGTCTGTATTCACACCTCTTCTGACTACCGATTAGATCTTGGCACGATCTCGGTTTTTTATTTTGTTTTAATTCAAGTGGCATGTCACGAATTTTGGATGATGTTTTTTTTTAATATAGATATAGAGATATTTCTAAGGAATTATTTTCATATTGTACTATACAGAGGGTGAATTTTCAAGACCAAATCCTAAACTACATGGAATAGCGAAAAATAGTCAAAGGATTTTGATAAAAACTAAAAATAAATCATTAGATTTTTGAAAAAAATAAATCTTGTCCGGGAATCGAACCGGTTGATTTTGTCGTTTGGATGGAAAATAATAAAGCAACTACTGCGAAATTAAATAAAATAAAATTTTCAATAAAAAAAAATTAAAAAGTTTTTATTTAAGTGTACAAGCAGTTTTTATTTATTTATTTATTGGCATTTGACTTTGTATACACCTAATGGAAAACAGACTTACAAAGTCCATCAATAGGTGCGCTCAATACATTGGTGTTTAACAGCATTAATTGCTCCTACCATGCCGGCTAAAATGCGGTGACGAAACGGGTTAAAGATGAACTAACATTACGAGTCTACATTAATATCCTCGCTGCGTCATCTTCAAATTATCCGACCGTTTCGTAACCGCACCCAGAAAAGAGATTACCACCTCGACTATAAATTGATGGAATAAAGAATAAAGACTACTGAGTCCGTCGCATAAAATGTACTATTATATATACTATGGTAAGTATATCTAATAGTAGGTACATTTTATGCGACGGACTCAGTAGTCTTTATTCGAGACCCATTCAATTTTACCGGTAGAACAGAATGATATAAATTTTAAATAACACAAAAAAAACCATTTAAAGTTCATCACAGCACTTAATTTGATAAATAATAAATTCGCGATATTTAAAACGGAATTTCTAAACAGTGCGAAATAATTAGTTCGGAAGCATGGCAGCGAGGCAAGATGCATTAATAATGCAGTGACATCCCGGCGAGAGAGCGTCGAGCGGAGCGGAGAGAAGCGAGGCCGACCCACTCGCACCAATCACATTAAAATAACACCCCTGTGGAGGCTTTGTGGGAAGGTATCATTGTTCTACTTTATTTCACATTATGAGTAATGTCTTTACTATAAAATTCATTTGGATAAATTTTCATAAATTCAACATTTTTTTTTAACTACCTACTATAATATTAAATAACATTAATTATTTAATAAATAAGTAAATAAAAAATCTTAAGGGCTCTGCAGTCGTATTGACGCACATACAAACGTATTTCTAATAGTCAACTTGTCTTATTTTGTAAGTAATTGTACCTACAAATATTTCAGTTGAACGCCTATTACAATAATGTCGCGAGTATCATGCTTTAATTTTTTTTCTGAATTTGTTTATTATCTCTATTAGTAGTAAAGTTTGAGAGTTTCAATCATTCTGTAATAGCAAGTCCTTCAAAGAAACGTAAAGCTTTACAGTTCAGTTGGAGAAATAAGAACATAAAATTATTGTTTTACAAATAATTGGACAAACTGGAATATCTACACTTAATTTACGTATTAGTTGTCAATTAGGATAGCTTGAGAGTTTCAATCATACAGTATTAACAAGTCCTTCAAATGAAGCATGGATCTATAAATATATGTGTACCTATAGTAAAGTAGAATTCAGTTGGCGAAACAAGAACAAACAATTATATTTATTAAAATAATTGGATAACCTGGAATTTCTTACTTTCAATCATACAGTAATAGAGAGTCCTTTAAACGAAACGTAGAGCAATATAGTAAAATATACGTATAATTCAGTTGGAGAAACAAGAACCAAACATTCTATTTGTCCAAATAATTGGACAACCTGGAATATCTACCTAATTTACGACTAACAGCTTGAGAGTTTCAATCATCCAGCAATAGCGAGTCCTTCAAACGAAGCGTGGAGCAGACATCTCGAGCGACGCGACGAGTTTCATAATTATATAATCATACCGTTTAATCGGCCTGGGGGTCCGAAACGACTAAGAACTTATACACCTCTTAATAATAATAAAAATGTTTTTTATAAAATTATATATAATATTATATATTATCACGGATACCGGCGCCCGAGACCGCCTAGACGGCCTCAGGGTATATATGTTGTCAGGTATGTTGTATCCAGGGTTGTGAGTTCGATTCCCACTCATGTCAAACATAAAAACACTTAGGTCCCTGGTTCGAATCCCGGTGTGTACCAATGAGTTTTTTAATTAAAAAAAATATGTACATTTGTTTGACAACAACACTATAGTGCCTCGAAGAGCACGTTAAGCTGTCGGTCCCGGTTTCACTATAATATAATATACTATAAAATATATAAGTTGGTATAGACCAACTTGTGAAACTGTTTATAGATGGGTTATTGAGTTAGTATACGTTTCTTCTGTACAGTTTTGTAGTTTGTGTATTTGTGCGAAGAATGGCGAAATAGCCAAGCGCACTACATTATTTTTTTTTTTGCTATATATTTTTTTTTACTTTTCATGAATTATTAATAATAAATTTGTGTATGAAATATAATATCATTTTTATATGTTAATTAATAAACTAAAAATACTGTTTCAGTGTTCCGCAAATCTCATGTGAACATATTTAAATTAAAGTTTTAACTGCAAAAAGTTTAATGGGTAGTGGGAATACATAGAAACAGTTTTTGGGTAACTTGTATAATGAAGTTAATACTTTCTCAGCTGTGTCCAATTCATGGTGACTTTGAAACGTACTTTGGGCTAATATGAGTTTCTACTGATCAACCCGAACAACTTTTCCCATGGAACCATGTATTGCAAATGAAAAATATTTTTTTTAATTCTCTTTCTATCGGTGTAAGTTTTGTATTGATGTATGTATGTAATAGTTTAGTATAAAAAAAAGATGGGATTGGGATGCTACCCAAAATTTTGTCATTTTTAAGCATTGTTTGTTATTTTTTTAACTTTAATAATAATAGGAAAATAAAAACTTTGACCTACCAACTTGTAACGGAGGGTCCAGTTTATATCACTGTATTTTTTTTCCCATGGTTGAAATGGTTTAGCTTAGATAGAGATACATACGTACATACATATCATCACGGGTGCCTTACTGCGCCCGAGACCGCCGAGACGGTCCCAGGGTACCCAGCGGAGGAGTTTTTAATCCCACCTCATCGTAGCCGATGGTATGAGTCTACACCGAACAAGTGGCTAGCTCGTCGCGATGTTTTGAATAGACTCAATAACCCATCTATAAACAGTTTCACAAGTTGGTCTATACCAACTTATATATTTTATAGTATATTATATTATAGTGAAACCGGGACCGACAGCTTAACGTGCTCTTCGAGGCACTATAGTGTTGTTGTCAAACAAATGTACATATTTTTTTTAATTAAAAAACTCATTGGTACACACCGGGATTCGAACCAGGGACCTAAGTGTTTTTATGTCCAAAGTCTAACCAACTCGTCCACCGCGTATATAGATAGAGATAGAGCTTAAAATATAATTAAAACACCGAAAAGCGGTAAAATTGTAAGGATCGGTCCTAACTTTGAATAGTGAATTGTTTACTTCATGTAATCTGAGTCTTATTATCAATTAAGGTAATTTCAAAGAAAACTCTAATGCTGAATTAGTGGAAGAATAATCAAATTAATATATTAATAATAAAATAAGTTAATTACATTAACATCGGATTGTTAATCAGGTCCCGTAATGCTGAAAATTCGACAGTGACATGACAGCTAACCGTCTTGGCTTTATTGGTTTATTCCTGGTTTAATTATTGCTTTTTAATATATACATAGTACAAGCCTATAGGGCTTAGTTTGAGATCCAGCAATATGTGTGAAATGTTCTACATATTTTTACTTAAATTATATTTGTTTACAAATCGACCATAAATTAATTCTTTGGCTGCATTTTAAAATAATATTATTAATAAAATATATAAAAATATTAACAATTAAAATATTAACAATTTGTGGTGGTAACATATAAATTTTAAAGAAAATATCTTTTGGGAAAAAAATATAAATTATAATTTTATATAAAATAAGTATATATATATATATATGTATATCTTCACGGGTGCCTTACAGCGCCCGAGACCGCCTAGACGGCCCCAGGGTACCCAGCGGAGGGGTTTTAATCCCACCTCGTCGTAGCCGATGGTATGAGTCTACACCGAACAAGTGGCTAGCTCGTCGCGATGTTTTGGATAGACTCAATAACCCATCTATAAACAGTTGGTATAGTGAAACCGGGACCGACAGCTTAACGTGCTTTCCGAGGCACTATGGTGGTGTTGTCAAACAAATGTACATAATTTTTTTAATTAAAAACTCATTGGTACACACCGGGATTCGAACCAGGGACCTAAGTGTTTTTAAGTCCAAGGTCTAACCAACTCGGCCACCACGTATATATATATATATATTGCAAGTTAATAATGATGTACCCCGGATTCGAAGGCGTGTTTCCACTCCACTTTCACTCAAGGAACATCTGTTTTTTCCAACAATTGTCAAAACGAGAAAAATAGAATGAGACAGACTATCCTTGAGTGAAAGTGGAGTGGAAAAGAAGACTAAACCCCTATTCCAAGTGGTGTAAGATAGAATACGGGGGTTAGATTAAAATCTAAGTGATCTATTTTTATAAGTTTACCATTGGTGAAATAATTAAAGGAGAGACCAAAAATAACAAATCAATCAATCTTAAAAAGTACCCATAACACCTGGCTATGAAAACTTTTTGTCCTAAAAGAAATTCTGACTGAGAATCTCTAGTCACTCCAGGAAAAATTGCTAAAGTTCACTTGATAGGAAGGAAAAAATGCAGCAAATTTAACTTCCCTTTTATAGATACCTTCAATTAAGTTAAATGGTAAGATTCATTCTCTGTCCACCCCATAGCAATCCACGCATTAGAATCATGTCCTCTCACCGCAATGCTGATCCCGCATAGCTTAATTGTTCCCAGCAGTAAGGGTAAATAAGACAATGGAAATAATTATTAGTGGCTGATACGCCGACATTCTCTGCAGATGCCGTCTTTCTCTGCCCAAACAATAGATGTGCGTGGCCAGGGGATATGAAAATCAAATTGAATAGAAAGGTCGAATACTTTGCATAGCTTGCAGTCTTTCGTATGGGATCAGCTGAGGTAAGGGTTGGGACACCTTTGATATTTTTATTGGTTCTACGAATAAGTGTTTTTACGTGAAGGGTTAGTTTTGTTTTTAAGGGTTTATTTTGTTTTTAATTGCAATTTGTTTTGTTTTTAATCATATTGTATTATGTTTGTTATTCTACTAAGTTGAAATTTATGTTTATTTTAGAATTATATTTGTTTTAAACCTAATATACATGGTGACTTTGAAAGGATGTATTTTGGGCTAATAAATGAGGTTCTACTGATCAATACGAACAACTTTTCCCCCGGAACCATGTGCAAATGAAAAAGTTATTCGTTTTAATCAGCAGAACCTCATATTAGCCCAAAGTACATCCTTTCAAATTCACTCTGTATATTTTTTTAACAAATAAATTTAAAACGGATGGCATGGTTATAAAAATGAGTATTTCACTATGTGCAACAGGTATCTAGCCTATCCATTATAGGTTTTTCTGACTACCTATTCAAAAATTGTTAATGAAATTCAAAATCCATATGTGAAATCATAAAAAGACATAAACGTTTTTTTGCAAAATCAAAATCATAGTCTCTATAACTACGCTAGTCCGATCGACCAGTTTTGCTACTCCTGGAGCCCTCAAGTGACCTAGTCATGTTTCGGTTTTATTCTGTGGATTCACTGGTTTTCAGGAGCCTACTGCATCGATTTCTTGTCGCGGTAGTAGTGTCCTTTCAGATTAAAAAAAAACAACGAAGTGATTAAAATTTACTCGTAGGTATAGGTATTGCAAAATCGTCTTTGTCGCTTACCATTTTCTAACTGTATAATGGGAGCGACTAATGCTGTTAATATACGTGGTGGCCGAGTTGGTTAGACCTATGACTTATAAACACTTAGGTCTCTGGTTCAAACCCCGGTGTGTACCAATGAGTTATTAATCTAAAAAAATATGTACATTTGTTTATCAACACCACTATAGTGCCTCGGAGTCTATCCAAACATCGCGACGAGCTAGCCACTTTTTCGGTGTAGACTCATACCATCGGCTTCGAGGTGGGATTAAAAAAAAAACCCCTCCGGCCTCAGGGGTCTCAGGCACCGTAAGGCATCCGTCTGATATTTATATTTTTATAATGCTGTTTAAAACCATCAGGTGGATAAAATGGCACTTGCTGTGCTACAATAAAAATAATAAACTTCATTAGAACAGCAATATAGCATTGTTTTCCTCTAATAAACCAAAAGTAGTTTTAATTTAATTCCCTGTTTATCTTTGTTTTCGAATAATCAACAATTCAGCTAGCACCGTTATGTGAATTTGATTTATTCAATTCAAAAACGAAGAGGTTTTCACGCAATCCTACTACTTTTCAGGCCAAGGGTGAATACTAATGAAATTATTTCACCATGATTTAGAAATTTTCTTTCATTAAAATTAATTTTGTCTTCTATATTTTCGTATCGTATTTAAGATCGCGTGATGGATTCGCTTTCTATTTATTTCGGTTGATTTGAAAATGATACCGTAAAATACAAGTTTTCTTTCACGTTATTTAATCATTAATATAATTAATTAGAAGCATATTTTGACCACTATTTAAATCATTTAAAGCAAATAAATTATTTTCTATTTAGTTTTAATATTAATAGGTATTGTATTTTACCTTAGGGAGCTTTGACGACATTATTTTAAATGCACCTTTCAAAATATATTTATAAGCCAAAAACTATGTTACTGCAAATTTGCATTATGATCTAAATGCATTAAAAAAATGTAACGCAAAATTAATATTTAATTTTAGAGTAAATATTAATTCAGTAAATATCATAGGTATACAGAATAATTAAATTGAAAGTAAAATCAGAGTTAAAGGAAAAACTATTACAGATCGCACCTATTTAACTTACCCCCGTATTCTAAGACGTGCGCTCCACTCCACTTACACTCAAGGAACGTTTGTCTCTTTCCATCAAATATCAAATCAAAAAAGATAGAATGAGACAGACTATCCTTGAGTGAAAAGGGCAGTTGAAGATACAACTTAGAATACGGGGGTTAGTGCGGATTCGATCAAAGTCGAGTAATTAATTATTTGAAATTAATAAAAATTATTTAGTCGAGTTTGGACGAATTAGACCAGAAATAGTAAATAAACGGCTCTAACTAAAAAAATAGAATTGCGTTAGAATATGAAGTTAAAAAGATAATAAAACATAATTTCGTGTAACTAATGTAATGGGCATCATTAATCGTCACCCTTATCATTATCGCTGTACTCTACCACAAAATGGTGTTTTAAAAGGGGCGTTTTTCGTTAAATATCGTTCTCAGTTATTTTATCGAGTCTCATGTTTCAGCAAGCAAAGGTTAATGTGTGTTAGCACGCGACAACGAGTAATTAAAATTAATAAAATTAGTTTATACGACCGCGGCGCGCCCGCCCGCCCTGGTGTGCTTTTCTGGCCGCCCAAACGTGCCTTCAGTGCTACTATATTTACTTACATGACTATATTTACATATCTTACTACTACTAAACTTTATAAAAGACATCTATAGTTTCTTATTTTAGTTTTTATATAACTACTATTTATTATCTAAATAAGTAAGTACTTATTTTTTCCTTTAGTATTTTATTTTTCGGTATGGTAATATTTATATTATTATATACTATATGTATTATATTGTATGATTTATATAAGCAGTATATGTATTGTATATATATATGTATGTATTTATATGTAAGATTTAAGTAGTTTATATACTATTCGCTAGATGTACTTTAATTTGTTATTTTATTTGATTTTGCACTCTAAGCATCATCTTTTATTCTCTCAAAGGTTAGCTGTTAGAAAATGCATATTTGCCTGTGACCAATATTTTTTTGTAATTTTCTAGCAATTAATTATTTATGTATTACAAACAAATCCTCGTGTTTCTTAAATTAACTTAATTACTCAACCATGTCGTAAGCTCATGGTAATAGAATCACAATAGCTTAATGGTCACAATTCGAATTCTGGTATCCCATAATAAATCGACCTATAAATACTGTAAAAAACAGTGTATTATAGAGCGAGTATACTTCGATTTTAAGGGGATAAGGTCAAGTATGCTCTGCTCTTGGGCTGTTTTTAATTTTTTCACAATAGCTATTTAATTTAAAATCGCCAAAAAAAAAAACGTACTGAATTATAATTATATCGATAAAATATCTTTTTTTTATGAGAGCTCGGTATGTGACCTCACATCTACCTGATGGAAAGCACAATTACGATCTACGTAATAGTTGCACCTATTATGCCGGCTTAAGATCCCTATACACGCCTCGTTTAAAGGACTCGAGATTATAAGAAGGAAACACGCAAGCATGTGGAGCATTCCACATTTTATTAGTGCGACAGATATACGAATCACCATTTTTTTATAGTGCGGGTTGATATATCTGCCACAGTATGTGCATCCATTTTGTTATATCTATGTTATTTTTATATATTGGCGTATTATTAACTACGAGGTTAAGAATAGTTTTTTTTAGGGAAATGATAAAGAAGTTCTCTATTAATAATACACTTCACGTATCTTGACCGCCTTTTTTATTTCATTTCACTTCCAAAACGTTGAGAATTTTCGGAAGAAGAAGTATTGAATATTTAATGGCCATAGAGGTAAGAGGCTGACAAAGAAATGTGAGTTAGATCGTGGCCTAAATAAACTGAATGGTAATTCTGGTCCGGGTCGGCCTTTCGAATCCGCCCCTGAGGGCACGGACATTATTTATTAAATACACTCAAAGTGAGGCCCTGGAAGCAGTTACATAATTGTTCCTTTTGAGTTCAATCTTCTAGTTGCCGAAATTTTATTAAGGAAATAAACCTAAAAAAATAATTTGAGGAAAAGCTTACTTTAATTGAAAAGTCTAATTAGGTATGGTAATAAATAAATGTATATAAATTAATTTATTATTCGATTTTTATATACAGGGTAACTTTGGAAGATTGTACTTTGGGCTACTATTCTTTACTAATCAAATTAACTTTGAAAAAAAAAGCTTTAACATTAAGATAAAATAACTTAAAGTTCAAAAAACACACAAATCACTTTTATACTAAACTCACGATTATACCCCGTCACTAGTCTAAAGCCATTTTATTTGCTTGACACGAAGACAATATGTATTTCGTCCGGCGGAAAGGCAACTTTTAAACTGGGGTTTCGAGAAAATCAATTATTCATTTTCTTTTTTGAAAAAAAACATTTTGTTTTTTCCTTTGGTTTTTTTTTTAATAAATATTTTTTTAAGTTACAGGAGTATGATTATTATGTCTGGTTTTGTTGTTGTCATTTTTCAAATATTCGGAGAGGCAAAATTACCAACAAGCAAAATTTTGGTATTATAAGAGTTAGACAAAGTTATTAACAATCAAATATGGTCTCAATCACCATTTGAAAAAACGACATTATTAACTAACATATTAGATTTTTTGTTAGATAAGTTTATCAACAAAAAATATATAAACATGTCGTTAACATGGATTAGTAACATTGGAATCAACACATTCTTACAAAGTTATCAGTAAAATAACTCGACCAAAACTATATACACTTTTACAATGAATGCCAACAAATTATTTTACTTCTATTATTTTTGTAGTTATACAGAAGTACAATATAAAATCATTATTATGATGTTGGTATATTAATCTTACATTGAAAATCTAATTGTCATGCTGGTAAAGCTGCATCTGAATGGCTCAATTTAAACAAAGGTGGCGAAAGGTTCAGTGAACGCATCTATTGATCTGGTCTTTATATTTTGCCCTGGTGGGCGATTCAGTTTGATTGTTATCAGTTGCGCAGTGACATAACCACTAGGCTGGGGCTGATTTTATCGCAAACAGTTTTTACAAAAAATGAATTCTGCAGAATACCTAGCAATAAAATATGTTTTACAAGGATATTAGATATCTGTTAATGCTACTAGCACCCTAAAATATTTAATCAATGTAAAACCGAATTATTAACCTTTAAAAAAAATACCAGCAATTTACCATTTATTAACATTGTTTAAAGTATTATCGCCTATATTGAAATAAAATTTTAACAAATTTAGAACAACATAAACTGCGAAAAAGTTGTAAGAAATTAAGGTTTTTAGTTAGGCAAGCATAGGTAAATAAAATTATTGAAGTGCAGACTAAACATAGCTAAATGACGAAAAACTTAAGATTTTGCCCGTTTCTCATAAATTAGTACCCCACACTTTTGAAGCAGTTTTCTTGGCGCCATAATCATTTTTTTGACAGAAAACCTACTATGCGCATTTTATTTATTAAGTATCATTGCATGTTTTTTTTAAATTTATTTATGAATAAAAACTACTGAGGTGCAAATAAATTGGGGGAGTGTCAACAATAGGTATATAATAATAATAATAATAATATAGGACTATTTACACATATTGCTCTGGTCACAAACTAAGCTCTAGGCTTTTATTATGTGTACCAGAAACAACGATATAATGAATATTATATTTTTATCAACACCCAGATCATGAAAAACTACAGAAAAACGTACTTTTTTTTTTTGCCATGGGTGGGTATCGAACCCACGACCTCCGGATACAACGCCAAAGGCGTAACCACTAGTCTACGGAGGCTGTCATGAATGAAAATAAAGTTCGCCTATGTACAATTTTATTTTGTAATTTTGTGCAATAAAGTATTTTAAATAAAATTTGTATTAAAATTTACTAATAAAAACAAAAATTTTATATTGGCTCCATAAACGCTATCTTAAAAATTTTTGTTTCCTCTTTTTCCAATACCACTAAGATACTCGGATGTACTTAAGTTATATGCGGATGCACTAAAGTTATATGCACACAACCGAGATCAGACGGCACTACGTGATCTCGATCCTGGATCTATACGGCACGTGTAAAGTGTGATACGTGCAAGTATTCTACGTGAATAGTATGTGTAAAGTTATATACACAATATTTAGATACACATAAATGCAGTTTTTATAGAGGTTAAATATATACAGGTAAATATAACAGATGAAATGTAAGATGCCAACGTATGCTAGTGAGAAGCAAATAAAAATTAAGCTCGCATTTTTTTTAAAACAGTTATTTTAGTCAGACATATAACAATATACACATTATCACGCCTGTATCCCTGTTAAGGGGTAAGCAGAGAGCAATGTACGCCACTTCGCACGGTCTCTACATACTTCCCTAGCTTCCTCCACATCCATGCACCGATTCATACAGGCGGGTTTGTTTTTAAGGCCATCTCGAATTTTATCTGTAAAGACGCGCCTTGGTCGGCTACGTAATCCACTATCATTATGTATTTTAACTTTTTCGTCTTTCGTTCATCATCCATACGCATAACGTGGCCGAACGACCTTAACATATCTCACTCTGAAACAATCTTCTCCTGTCACTATGAATACGACAAGTTACGAAAAGTTACTACGGTTTCTTTTAAAACCTATCTTCACTCTTCAACAATTCTCTTCTCTCCTCAACAATCAAAACTGTTAACATTTTTTTTTTACTGTATGCGAATTTATTTATCTATGTATGTATATATATCTACTTATTTAAGTATGTCTATGTATTATTATTTAGGTAGGTTTATGTATACTTTTAAATGTTATAATACCAGTATATATTGTTATATTACCTAATAATTTACATTATATATGATATGTTACATTAATTAGCACTCTGCCTGTTATTGGTCAATCTCCCAAAGGTTAGCTGGTAAATAATGCCTAAGGTACTCGCCTATGTACAATAGTATTTAGCTTTTGTGTAATAAATATTTTTTCATTCATTCGTTTCCTCTTTCAATCTTCGACATAACACATATATCATCTGTTCCACTTCTTTTACTCAGTACACTATTTTTGTTATTATAATATATTTGTTATTATAATATATTTGTTAGTATATATATACATTTAGGGCTACAGACTAGTTAAAACATTGTAAAATAAAATTGCAAATATGATGTTTGTAATCCGTTGTATGTTTTATGTATTAATAAACAAATAATAACTAAACAGAATACTAGTACGTAGTTAAAAGTTCAACTAAAGCGTTCATGCTGCGGTCTTATAAAGAAGTTTCACAAGATTAGGCAAAGTCTTCAATGTACAAAGTTCTCTCAGTAAATACGACAAATTCGCCTTGCAGCACAGTTTCACGTGCAAACTACACCCGAAGTTAAACCAATGCCGACTGAATGTAGAGACATGTGATGTGTACCTAACTTCTGATGGAATAGCATCATAGGTACTATTAATATTTTGATAGGGTAGACATTCAGTCACTATATTCTATTCATTAACTTGATAGCTGGAAACGGTCATTAATAGGTTATTTATTCGTTATAAGGTTATTTAATAAATTACCTAAAAGTTTTATAGATTTAAGTGAAATAAAGTCTAAAAAACATTTATCCATAGGACTTACTATAAAGTTAATGACTATCTATATTAATGATAAAGATATCTGGAACCGTTCTGATCTGCAATTGAGGTCTCACAACTAGTAAATAGTTTGATTTTTTAAATGTAATATGTACCATGTTAAATCTGATATTGTAATAATTTATTATTACTTAATTAATTATTTCTTTATTATATTATACAACTTTTTATCTTTGGTCCCTTATGATTAATAATTTATATTTACATTATACAGGTACTCTCTTATTATTTAGTAAAGTGTCTGTAATCTGTATTTGCAGTTCTGTAAATTATATAAGTAACCAATTACTTTACTATTAAATAATCTGCTATAGGGTGTTTTACGCATGCTTTTCAGTAGATAGAGATATAGTCATTTTAAGTATGCTACCATATACTATATGCATATCGGTAACTCAATGGCTATGTTCCTCAGTTAGTTGTTTACCTTTAGAGAAAAGGGTATGAGTTTTTCTCCGAGGTGTCGAGATTGTTGGTCATTTAAATATACCTAGAACTAATATAATAACAATAATATATATTATATAAGATTTATATTTAAAGCGTCGATATGGTTAGCGAGGTTTTTCGCCTCAGTGGCACCCTTGTATGGGACATGACATTGTCTTACACTACATAGTTGGTAATGTATAGTGCGTTCGGTTGGGTAGTTTTTTTTCCATATAATGACACATTTTACGATTACACTTAAATAGGTAAATTTCGTGGTTTTTCTCTAAAGCCCCAGGTCGGCATTAAAATAGTGCGTGAGTGACAGAAATAAGTAGTACTGTAATTGTCAGAAATTCCTCTTTGTCCGTCTCCGTATTTTTGCAGCACGTATTAATTTTGGATGAAATCTGAAAATTACAGCCAGTAGTTAAATTGTAAATTGAAAATTTTTATACATTACATAAAGCGTTTTACAGTTTAATTATAATTAACAATAGGTAGTTTATATAGCATAGGTATTAAATGCTGAGAGTTTGAAGATGAAGGTATTTCAGCTTTGTGAGCCTTTACGTTTAAACACACGTGAAATTGTAAGTCTTTCGCTTAAGAAAATACAAAGCAATACATGTGTTTGATGTGTGATACGTTTATACTGAAATTTGCTTAAGTTGTTCAAATGTTTAGAAAGTCATTGAAGTTGAGAAAGCTACTCATGTGATGAAATTAATGAAAAATAACCCTGAATAAATTTTTACCCCCAAATAATATTTAAGTGACCCTATGGAATAACATACACATATATACATATCAACACGGGTGCCTTACGGCGCCTAGACAGCCCCAGGGTACCCAGCGGAGGGGTTTTAATCCCACCTCGTCGTAGCCGCTGGTATGAGTCTACACCGAACAAGTGGCTAGCTCGTCGCGATGTTTTGAATAGACTCAATAACCCATCTATAAACAGTTTCACAAGTTGATATAACGAAACCGATACCGATCGAACCAGGGACCTATATAATATGTATGGAATAACCTAATAAAAATAACCCTAATAAATTTAAATTATTTTATAACACGCAAATAAAATTCCTTTAGCCAAGTAATAGGCCTAAAAAGTTTTTGGCATATAAGTTGATGAGAAATCTGGAGACTGTAGGACACAATATATATATATCTATTGAGTTGAGAAAAAGATTTGTTTCAAAGTTCAGCGTAGGTATCAATTACGCTTAGCAAAATGGCTTACTTAATTCGGGTGTACAAAGGCAGATTAGAGTATTATATAGTATAGAGTAACCCTATATAGGACACGTATTTAAAACGCTTGCAAAATTGTCAAACCTATTAATATACCAATTACTACTACTATATTTATTGAAACCCGCGCTTATCAAACATCCCAAAAATAGTACAAATAATAGGCTTTTACTATATGTACCAGAAACAACATAATGATATTATTATAGTTAATAAACGGCCTGACCATGGTAAACTGTACAAAGATTTAATATATTTAAGTGTCGCCTCTTTACGAGGCGTCACATGTGTCGACGAGAACAGTGTTCGTTTGTTAGGAGGAAAAAATACGTGTTTTATTATTTTCATCATAAATAAAAATAATCATACAATATAAACAATTTGACAAAACTGACAAAAAAACACCCAGTATATTTTAAATTAAAGAATTACATAAGAGATTGATCTTGCTAAGATCTTTTACCTTTTCAGTCATGTGATGTAAGTATATACATAATACAATTGTTATATCAACGTCACTCAAAAACTAAACCTAAATAAAAATCTTTCCTAAGGCATCAACATATAAAGGTTTCAGTGAAAATTATTCACAAACGTCAGTCAGGAGTGGCTTCGCATCTCTCAGAACGAAGTAATATGCAAATTAGTTTTACATATTCACAAAGACAACGGAGTCAGGGAGGCAAATGAAGATGAAACCACGTCGGTACCTATCTGGTGGTTCTCCAGAACTCAGACTTGAGTCGAGGCAGAGACTCTCGGATTTATATCTCAAGAGTAATTCACAACGTGACTAGTTATAATACAACTGTTTCGTTTTATATGTCAAGCTAGAATTTGTCTGTCCCATGTATTGTTTCATCTATATTTTCGCTCATTTCCTGCATGAATATATAATATCATCACCTGAGTGTTTTTAAGTCTAAGGTCTAACCAACTAGGCCACCACGTATATAACAACCTGCATGAAACTAAGAATAATAAGGCCTAAAATCGCTTATAAAACGAAATGTGAAACATGTTAATTGCCGCCATATTGTGTTCTCACTTGAACCAATCAGCGCTCAATGATTGCTTATAAATAATTTTTGTTCTCACTTTTTGTTTTGAGTTTGCATAGAGGGCGGCCATGTTGTGTTCTTACGTTTGGAAACGCAATTTAAAGCCCAAGGGTGCTTTTCTATCTATATCTTCACGGTTTCCTGTAATATAAAACAACAACAAAAAATGGTGCGGGGAAGGTTTCTATAAATTCGTTAGACCGACCGACCTGTTTCTTGAATACATATGCAAAAACCGTCAAGATACCTAGTCATTCGGTTTATGTCGGTTTTAGTCTACGGGTTCACCTGTCTTCAGGAGGCTATTTCATCGATTGAAAATGGTAGTCTTCTTTCAAGGTACTGTTACGAAACAGGCAGTTAATTTGACGATAACGCAGCGTAAGGCTATTTTATAGAACCAACGCGTATACGTTTCATATATATTTATTTAATTAAAGGCACATAGATACCCCCTCCGTAGACTAGTAGTTGTGTCTTTGGCGTTGTATCCGGAGGTCGTGGGTTCGATTTCCACCCATGACAAAAAAATATTAGTACGTTTTTCTGTACAATTTGTCATAAAATATAATATGTATTATATCGTTGTTTCTGGTACACATACACAATATAAAAAAAATATTAGGTACAAGCCTAGAGCTTAGTTTTTTTCGACCAGGACAATATGTGAAAATTGTCCTACATATTATTATACTATTATACATATATAGTTATTAATATTGTACAATTTTAACAACGTAATTAAGTGTAACAATGTAAAAGGTTTTGATAAGTCTGCCAGTCTTTACGTATTTCGTTTTAACTTTAGCAATTACCATGGAAATAGAGTTCTTTATTTAGGCTTATAAATATAATTTTCTTAATATAAATAGATCGTTATTTATAGTAATAGAATGAAAGACGGAAATGATGAACAAAATTTTTCCACCATTGTTCTAGCCACCACTAGCTTACTTAATAAATACTTACTTTATTGCTTACTCAATAAATGATTGGAGCTTAAAAAGTAAGCTATTATGAGTAGGTATATATGGGGTGGTCGAGTATATACGTGTTGGGCGAGTATATATGTGGTGGCCGAGTATAGTACCTAACTTGGTGGCCGATTATATACGTGGTGGTTGTACGCAAAAAACACTACAGGTTTTACAGGTCACGAGTTTAAACGGTGTACCAAAGAGTTTTTAATGTAAAAAGATACAAAACTTTGGATACTTAGATACAGTAACAGTTTTTATCTATTATTGGTAGGAAGTGCCTAAAATACTTCGAACAATAAGAGCAATCCCTTCTAAATTTACAGCGTTATTCGATCGTAACAGTAATTAAATAAAAATAGTTATTTCAGTTTTATTTTTTAATACCTACATAACGTTATTTTTAGTCCTATTGTTAGCCTTATTTTTAAAATTCATGAGTTTATTTTAATTTTCCCAACATATTTTTTTTTTACCTCTGAATATTTTAGGCCGTTGTGAGAAAGTTATATACTTTTAAAGCTTTTGTTAATGCTCTTTTACATATTATAAGTAATTTATATAAAAATCCTATTTGATTTTTTACTTTAAACTACCTAAGTATATAAGAAATTTCTACATCGGCTTCGTTAGATGTCTTTACATGTAATCTTTCGCATATTATCTGAAGATATCTATTAGATTAAGATCAGCATTGGAATTAATCAATGTATTAATTAGCAGCAGACGTCCGTAATACGGTTTCTTAATCTAACATTACCGGTTCTAATTAGCAGATGTTATTATTAAGGATTAGGTTAAGATTAGATACATATTTATGTTTATATAAGTATTTTCAGGGTTTCCCGGAATTTTAGTAACATTACAATTGCTTTCACTGAAATAAATAGCAACACTGTTTCAAAATCAAAAAGTAGTTTTAGATTTTATCTTAGGATTTTTTTTGAGTGCTGGCAACATTATACTTGTAGTTAATTTAATCTGAAAAGGACTTGTACCCAGTTTAAATAAAATTAATTATGTTCTTTTGCTTGGTATATCAGTCTTCAGTCAGAAAACAGAGCCCTGTCCAGAGACAGGGCCCTGGATTCAGGATTAATAGTTGCTCTGAACAGGATCTAATAGTATCTTTATTTTTTATAAAAGTCGACATTTGATCTTGTATCCACCTGGTGTTAAGCAGTATGCAATATCCAGGAATGATAGCAATCAGCCGGTGAATACGGGTGTACCGCTGGTTGACATCACTATGCATGCTAGAGGGGCACAAAGCAAATTAGAAATCTAGATCTCTGATTATGAGAATACATCAAAACCAACGATATAAAAAAATATACTAATAATACAAGGTATTTATAAGTAACTGACTTATTAAAAAACGTTATAACATAAAGTTGCCTCCAAAAAAAATCGCAAAGTTACCTATATGGAGCAGATTATAAAGCTATATTTAAACAAGTTATGTGTATGTATAAAATTTATTACATGGCCCAATGTTTTTGTAAAATTCTAAATATTTTGAAAGTTATAGCAAAAAACTGTATTTTTTATTTCTTACTCGCACACATTGAAACAGACATATTTTATTTCACCTGTTTTATTTGCCTTTATACCCCCTCTTAAATGATTGCTGGTTATAGGAGGAAGGAAACACGCAAGCTGGTTGAGCGTTCCACATTTTGATAGTACGACATATTATGGATCGCCAAAACGTTTGGTACGAGATGGTTGGTACATCCCCAACAGTCGTGCATTTTGCTGCCAGTGCAAGTTGTTCTGTTAACGGAAACCCAGGTAGCATTTTGACGTCCCTATGACGTCAACTTAGTATCATTCTCGACGTAATGACGTCATAGGAACGTCAAAATGCTACCTGGGAAGTCACTAGATGTACTGACATCAATATTATTAGTTGACTGTGTGTTGATGTTCTAAGCATTGAGGTTTAATACGCTTTCAGGGTAGAAACTGTTTTTTTATTGGAGCACGACATGTGACTTTATATCTACCTAGTAGTGAGCAGACCTACAAAGTCCATGAGTAGGGTCAATCAATAATTGTTCTTAAACAATATTGATCGCTCCCACTCCGGCTAAATGATGCGATAAAAAAATGGGGGGCGACAATGACGAATTGCATTACTAGTATATTTTTATGTACTCGCTGCCTTATCGTCATTCCAACTACCCATTTCGTTACCGCACCCTGAAGACTACCACCTCGACAAGAAATCGATGCAGTAGTCTCTTGAAAACCGTAAAATTAAAACCTCTACCGGGTGACCCTAAAACTATATCTGTAAAATCTGCATGCACCTACTGTGGACGGAGGTTAGTTAGTATTTTTAACGTAACTTACTAATGTAATCTTGTAGACATACTGGACTGTTCCAAAATCCAAATATTGTTACCCGTGCTATCGAAGAAAAGAAAGTAATAGAATAAACACAAATTACATATCTCCGTTTTTTTCTTTTTCCCGAGAGATCAGACAGATTAATTATATTTGAATTTCTGGACAGCACTTTAATGTTTTTATATTTATTTTAAAATCCTACTTTTAATATAGGTTTACAAATTAATATTTGTTTTAAATCTATAAAGGCAGTATGAATTTCTGTTCGAAACTTTTCACTTGTTATTAAAATTGTTTTGGAGTTTTTCTCTCTTCCTTTGAAAGTTTATTTTAAGCTCCACGTATTTATGTTATGATGTATTTTTTGTAATTTATTTATAATTACTCGCCTATATATATACTCGTATTATATACTTATATTACAATAAGAACAATAAAGACTTGTTTGGTGGGAACCAAAAGCTCAGGCAGTCATAAGTCAATTCCAATAAACAGACGCTGGGAAGAGCTTACACGGTCTAAGTCAGATACCATCGAATTATCGTTCCTAATCGCCCATTGTGTGCATTGATACCATCAGAGTTCTCTGCAACAATCAATAGAAATTCGCATTGACCGAGAAGAACGGATCTTCTTACTGCCGTGGACTATGAATAGAAGCTAGATAGTTCTTTGAAAATAAAACCAATTTTAGTAGCTACTAAAAATAGTAATTAATATATTCACTACTGTTATCGTTTCTAATTACCCATTGTATACATTAATCCTATTAGAGTTCTCTGTAACAGGCAATAATAAATTGCATTGGCCGAGAAGAACGGATCTTCTTACTGCCATGGACTATGAATATAAACTAGATTTTTTTTTAAATAAAAGATATTTTAACAGTGGATAAAAAGCGTCATATTACCCACTAGAGTTTTTGTTTCTAATCGCCCATTATGTGGATTGATAGCCATCAGAGTTTTCTGCAACAATTAATAGAAATTCGCTTTGACCAAGAAGAAAGGATCTTCTTACTATCGTGAACTACGATAAGAGCTAATTAATTTTCTGAAAATAACAAATTTACAAAGGGGTCCAATTAAACACTATTTGAATATCCGACTAGAATTATCGTGCCCATTGTGGGCATTAATGAAAAATCTATTGACCAAGAAAAACGGATCTTCCTGAATAGATTATGAATAAAAGCTATTTCTGAAAACACATGAGCGGCTAATAAAAGTGGTCATAGTATATTATTATAAAGTAAGTTATAATGTATTTTAATTTTACGAACCATCACTTTTTGAGTATTTATTGTATCATTGCTATTCTTTCGCATGGTAAGTGGCAATGTAAAGTACAAAATAATGTTCTTGGACTTACTTACCATCAAATAAACGTAAAGACACATGTCACGCTCAATAAAAATAAAAACCAGAAAATAATCATGTTTCGGTTTTAGTCTGGGTTCACCGGTTTTTAGGAGACTACTGCATCGATTTTTTGTCGAGGTGGTAGTCTTCTTTTCAGGGTGCGATTATATTATATTAATGGGTAGTTGGATTGACAATAAGGCAGCAAGTATATTAAAATATACTCATAATGCAATTCGTCATTGCCCCCCATTTCGTATAATCGCATCATTTAGCCGGCATAGTGGGAGCGATCAATATGTTTAAGAACAATTATTGATTGACCCCATTCATGGACTTTGTAGGTTTGCTTACCACCAGGTAGATACAAAGTCATGTCGTGGTCCAATAAAAATAAAAAAACCTTTACGTATACAAACTTTGGGAGGGTGGCAGAATTTTCCTTTTTTGAAAAAAATAGGGATCCTTTTTTTAAAAAAAGTTTTGGCAACCCTAATAATCAGCCTTAGGCGAGGACGTAGCCAGTGTCTCGTAAAGAGGGGAGGTGATAAAGAGGCACGCAAGGCTACATACTAAAATATTCATGCTGCAAAAACCTTTATTAGGTAACTTAATGAAAATAAAAACACTAGAAGTAACTTTTGAAGTTTTTCCCGTTTTAGGTTCGCTAACCCATTAATGGGAGATTCTCTAGTTTTACCGATTTTAAAATTAAGTTTTTACCGTCAAAAGTATACCTTAATATTTAATTGATTGACCTTAATTTTTTTATTTATTATTTGATCAAAAAAGAATCACCCCGCTTGTCTCTAACATGTTTCTTATATCTTTAATTTTATGGTTTCGGCAGTCTTTTATTTAAGGTTTAGAAACTTCAATTAATGATACATTTTCTGACAAATCTTTTGCTAAATTCAAAAATGGAAAAGTTACAACATTATAGGTATTAAAGTTGTCTAATAAGAATTCAGCTGCCCTTTTCAAGTTTAAAAAAAAACTAATAAAATATTGAATTAATAAATAGGAAAATCCTATTTATTCATTTAATATTCACGAGTTTTTGTTTACGGACTGTGTGCCTATCCCATGGTAAGCAGACCTACAAAGTCCATGAATGGGGTCGATAAATACATTGATCTTTAACAATTTTGATTGCTCCCACAATACCGATTAAATGGTGTGGTTACAAAATGGGCGGAGATAAAGATGTACGAGTATTTGCATTACGAGTATATTTTGATATTCTCGCTGCTTTATCATAAAATTAGTCACTCGTTTCGTAACCGCATCAAGAAAGGAGACTACCATACCACCTCGATAATAAATCTATGCAGTAGTCCTTGGTAAACCGGTGAACTCACAGACTAAAACCGAAACACGACGGCTTTTGCATCTAGCAGAGTTATAGAGGCCTTCCTCCCATCTAAAATAATCATATTAAAATAATGCAACAAAAAAATAAAAATACCTACTACAGCTTTCCTTTTCAAGGTCTGTCTATTCGGTACTATGTTCTAAAGATATATCCTCAAAGGGATTCTATTCCCTGGAGAAGGCAACTGGTTTGATGGAGAGACCGCATGCTCTATTGTCTCTTTGTATAGGTTACTAATCAATATGACAGATGACAAATAATTGAACCACTAAACACTAAATGGACATATTATGTTTCATTTATACCAATCAATAGATTGGAATCTAATAAGGACAGAGTGTGAACTAGGGAAGACGAAAACGATTGTTTATAGAATTTATTTATTAAGAGCAGCGTCTGATCAAACATTTCCCATACATTCACGACCTTTAGGTCCTAACTGTTACCTCCCCAAAGTCAAAGTCAAAATCATTTATTTCATGTAAATCTTTACAGATATTTATGAATAGTCAAAAAAAAAAAGTTTAACAATGACGTCTTAGAGTGCGTTTGGTTAGCTATTCATTAACAAAAGAACGACAAATATTAATTGAACTTAAACACAATGAACATTCCTAAACATTCATAATTTTTTATGATTTTTGGAGGCGATATAAATATAAGCTATATCTAGGCTCGTACTTTATCCTTTTTTTAAAGTTTGGTAAAGGAAACAAAATATCAAACCCTGAAATTCGAAAAATATCGCGAAAAAATCTCCCCACATTAAAATAATTCCTATAAAATAGCAAGAGCAATTAAAAAAAGGAAAGTAGTCATCGTGTATTTTACCATTTTTTTTCAAATCCATTAAAGTTTAGAAAACAGTTTTGGCCCGAAAGTCGTTTTGCTGCCTAAATTGTAGATATAATCTCATATTGAGGGTCTTTCTCTTGAGGGTCAGGGGAAGGTTAACTTAATGTACCGACGTTACCGACTCACCATCATGCGGGGGGACAGTTAATACTTTGCAGTTGAATCAGCATAAGCATCGAAGGGCCTCATCAGACACTCCTCTTAAATAATCAACAGAAGAAAAATTAAGGAAATGGGAAGGGGATAGAATGATTATTTAAAATAAATATCAGTGCCAATTTAAGATATAAATTTTGAATATTCGTAAATATATGGATCTCCCCGTATTAGAATTGTTTCGAAATTTTAGTGTAGTTGTAAGTTTCATTTTTTTTTGTACCTAGGTACGTAAAATAAAATAATAATAATTAATAAATACCATCACGGGTGCCTATTTGGCTCCCGAGAACCGTTTAAACGGCCTCAGGGTACCCAGCGGAGGGATTAACCTGTCCTCATTTCGCCGATGGTATTCGGAGGCAACACCTAACAAGTGGCGAGCTTGTTGCGGTGTTTATGATGAAATAGCCTCGTTGTATAAAGCGGTTACCAATCCCAGGCCGGCCTTGTTGTCATCTGCTTAACCTTGTTATCAGTTGCGCAGTGACTTAACCACTAAAATAAAATATTAGCTACTACAACTCATTACTGGTACTCTTACTAATGGTTCTCTTAAATGACTATGTGATATTATTGCAAGTTATATTAATGCTTCATTAGATTAAGAGAGACTCCAAGAATGGGTGACCTGGGATGGGTGACCGCTTTATACAACAAGGCTATTTCAACATAAACACCGCAACAAGCTCGCCACTTGTTAGGTGTTGCCTCCGAATACCATCGGCGAAATGAGGACGGGTTAATCCCTCCGTTGGGTACCCTGAGGCCGTTTAAACGGTTCTTGGGAGCCAAACAGGCACCCGTGATGGTATTTATTTATTATGGAGAAAAAATAAAGATTTACCTTCCTCCCACCTAAAAATTGGATTATTGAGTTTATTTAAACACCGTGACCACTTGTTCCGCTTATACTCAGAATTCTATCGTTACGACGGGGTGGGAATAAAACCCCGCCGCTGAGTGCACCTCCAAATTGACGATTACGCTAATCTGTGCACCCTATATTACAATTTTCACTCTCCTAGGTTAGCTAGTAGATAATGCTGGAATTAAGATCGCATTTGTACAAACCTTTTAGTGCAATAAAGAATTTAAAATAAATAAATGTACAGGAAAACAAACGTGATTTCGATTCTAACCTGTTGCAAAAAAAAATGTTTTGCCATAGGTTAGAATCGAATCCACGCCATCCGGTTACTACGCCAAATGTAACCATTAGTCTACGGTGGCACTCATATAGCGATGTAGGACATAAAAAGCATCCAAAAGCTTTTCAACTAACTGCTTACGAGCTATAATCATAATATTATGAATAATTAAGACATTACTACTTAATAATCGGATATGAAATCTTTCCCCATGAGGAGCGGTTGTAAACTAGTCATTAAGGCTCGTTTGTAAAATAGCTTAATTCAACGCGCCTTGTTATTTCTATCCACTATCCATGGAACGCTCGGACCATAGATATAAGATAGGCTAGAAAGATACAGTTGGTACTGCGCTGTGGAATGAACTGCGATTAAATAATCTTAATGTGTTATCAGGCGCTGTATACGAAAAAAAAAAAGTTTTTTTCTGTAGTGATTCCTAATCTGTGTTTATAGTAAGTAGCAAGGATATGAAAGTATATTAGTAATGCAAATACATCTCTGACGCCGCCCATTTTGTAACGTGCTCATGTGATCCAAAAGAAAATTAAAAAAAACTTTGTTATTAGCTTTGGTTGCTCTTACTGTGCTGGAATTAAAACACGTATAAACTCACCTTGGAAGGATACTACCACCTCAAAAATAAATCGATGCAGCAGTCTCTGAGAACCAGTACATTTAAAACAGACTGATACTGAAGCATTACTACGTCATTTCACGGTATTTTCTAATGTATGATCAATATATATATATATATATATATTGATCATATATAATATATATATATATATATATATTATATATATATATATATATATATATATATTAGTATGCATCCGCTGCGCTGGTTACTATCTAATATTGTATCTGGTTTTCTAATATTGTATACAGTTTAACACCGGGTAGATAAAGGTTAAGAACTAAACACGTGCTTAATTACCTGGTATTAAGAAGTATGCAATGTTTTTTTTTGTTGGTTTTAAG
This sequence comes from Monopis laevigella, assembly GCA_947458855.1. Taxonomy (NCBI): domain Eukaryota; kingdom Metazoa; phylum Arthropoda; class Insecta; order Lepidoptera; family Tineidae; genus Monopis; species Monopis laevigella. The sequence goes on from OX381587.1 coordinate 17,162,878, forward strand.
TTGCAGCGAATGCAACAAAATATCTCGTAAAGTGATTTGTAAGTGGAGTCCTGCGACGTAATAAAAAAATCGCTTAAACTTATCGCTTCGATTAATTAGCCTATCTAAACGACGTCATCTATGGCTAAGCTTGTTTCCATTGCTTTATTACTTTCTCACGCTTTATGCATACTTATGTTCACCTAAAAAGCACTGTCATAATAGAAATACTATAGTTATTCGTGTTTAATGGCCGTAGTGAAATTTAATTTTTAAGCTTTACTATATACCTTGTCAATCGAAAAATATCGAAGTACGATTAATATCGAAAAGAAAACATCGATAGTTCAAGTAAGTAAATACACATCTATTATTAATAATTTATAAAATGTATTTAGTAAGCAGAATAAAATCTAACATACCTATATTTTTTTAAATAATCTGTAAGAATTTAGATAAAAGTTGACCAGCTTTTGAAAAAATCCTTTTCGAAGCTGTCGAATATATTATTTATGAAATATCGATGTTCTGATACTATACATACCATCGATATGTCGATGGTGATATTTATCGATGTTTATCCAACATCGATAATCCCTACAGGTCGTTTTATTTTCCTATATTTTCCCAGACTGTTTAATAAGATTATTTGATTAGTTGAAAGTTAACGTAGTAGTATAGTTAACTGGATAGTGAACGTTAAAAAAACCCACACTAGGGCCTCAGAAAGTAGTAGTACGTTCATTAAAATTAAAACAATAGAGAGTATACGTTTACAACTAGAGTTGTAAAATTTAATAACATATTATTTTATTTTACTACAATAAAAAAATAATGACGGTTATTTTCTCTTCGTTTTAATAAATATATATGTTATGATTTTCAATTAAAATTAATTGCGTTGAATTATTGCTGTATAATATAATAATATAGTAACTTAAAAGAAACAGTATAATACTTTCTGATATTTTTTTTTCATTCGTAAAGTGAAATGGCTAAATTGAATTTACTATAACTTAAATATAATAAACATATTAAACTTCCTAACAACCCAGTAATTTTATAAGTGCACAACAATATTTTACTATTAATGCGTTAAATATAATTTGGTAAAGCAGGATAATAAATAAATATCATCACGGGAATAGCCTCATTGTATGAAGCGGTCACCCATCCCAGGCCGGCCTTGTTGTCATCTGCTTAACCTTGTTATCAGTTGCGCAGTGACTTAACCATTAGGCTGGGGCCGCTTTTTTTAAAGCAGGATAGATTTTATTTTATTTAGTAGCACCACTTTTAACTTTGTCCACATGATGGTAAGCAGCCCTATAAAGTCTATGAATGGAGTTGGTTAATATATTGTTGTTTAACTGCTGTAGGATATTAGTTTAAATAAAACCATTAGTCTGTCTTAAAAGACTTTATTTTAATATATTTGTAATTATTTGTCGTTTGTTTGATGTCGTTGTATATTATAGAACTCTGTCAAAGTAACTGTCATTCTATGTCACAGTCTCATCAAATCGTTGTCTAAAGCTATAGTCAATAAAACGGTCAATTAATTTATCACAACAGCATTCATAATAATGAGAATAATAATAATAATAATGAGAATAATAATAATAATGAGAATAACAATAATAATGATAATAATAATATGTAGGACAATTAAATTACTATTATCGTAAAGCAACGAAACGGGCGTCGTAGCCCCCACAAAACAAAATATGCAGTAGACTTCTAAAACCTAATGAGTAAAACCGAAAAATGTCTAGTTCACTTGACGTTTTTGCATCTGTTGAACTGTAACAAACACCTAAAGTTGTTTATTATATCTACATTAACATAGGGACTTCTACATGTCTAGTATATATTCTATTTACAGCAGAGTACCAATATATTGAGTATAATTGCCTTCAGGTACAGACTAGATTCAGCCTAAAGCTCGACCCAAATCTCGATTTCACGAAAAACATCTGAATTTTTACTCGGTTAAGGTTTTTGAAATTGCCTAGTTCAACCTACTAAAAATTTAGACCTTAGAAGGCTTACATTTCTCTAAAAAAAAACAGGTTATTGTACCTACCTAAGGTACAATAAAATCCGCGAATGAGAATTAAGCATAATAAAAACTTTTTAACAAATAAATATAACAGACTTCAAAAACATTAAAAAGTATATAATAATGAATGTATTTATAAGTGTTATTTAGTCCTATTGGATTCTACTTTATGAAAAACCAAGTTATCAATATTAGGTGTGATTTTTGAAGCTATACCTATATCTGTGTGCCATCCATATGACACATTAGGCTGGCACCAGACATTTATTTTAATAATTTATTTATTAAGTGTTATTGTGTGTCAACTTCCAAAAGTAGAATCCAATATGACTAAATAACACTTGTAAATATTAATTATTTTATAGTTTGTAGTGATTTTGAAGTAGTTTATATTTTTTTGTTAAAAAGTTTTGTTTCACGTTTTTTAGTGTGATTGGATGACATGATTTTAAGCAAATATGGTAAATCCTAAGTTTTTGCCACCCTATACATTTATGCTATTAGCCGTCAAAGAGTTCTTTCGATACTTTGACATAATAAAAATATGTGAAAAAACATTGTACACGTCCCTTTGAAATTTGAGGATTTCCCCAGATTCCACCACCAGATCCTTATTTGGTTCCAATGGGACCAGCTCGAAAGTGTACTCATTTGAATAAAAAAGAATTTTGGAAATCGGTCCACAATTGACGGAGAAATCGGTGAACATACTCGTACATAAAAAATATTAGTCGAACATAGAACCTCCTTCGTTTTTGAAGCCGGTTAAAAATGATTTCATTCACCAAGAGAGATATCCTTTTTGTTAACTGTGCTTATGTGTGGGTTCGATTCCCACCCATGGCAAATAGATATTAGTACGTTTTTCTGTACAGTTTGTCATGGTCTGGGTGTTTATAAAATATAATATGTATTATATCATTGTTTCTGGTACACATAGTACAAGCCTAAAGCTTAGTTTGTGACCATAGCAATTTGTGTAAATTGTCCTACATATTATTATTATTGTTATTATTATTATTATTAAGACAATCACCAAATAGAGTCATATTTAAAAAAAGAGTATATGATTACTATTTAAATTCATAGGTAGTTTTTGTTTATCTTTCATTATTCTATTCCTTTCCACTTTGTTACTTCTTCTTTCTCATTTTGTAGTTGGTAGTATTGTGTATATGTAGTTTATGTATGTATATATATAAGATATATTTAAGTAGTGTATAATAGATTGTAAGTATTTTATATAATATTCACTGGTTTATATACTCAGTTACTATATTGCACCTACCTCACTTATTTACTGCTTTTATTGTCCCGAAGGTTTGACTGGTAGAGAATGCCTAGCGGCATTAAGTCCGCCTTTGTATTTTGTATGCAATAAAGATTTAAATAATAATAATAAATACATATTATTATTATACGTAAAATATATTCACCATGCAGTTGTCGGGTCCATTGCGTTGTTGGAAGGAAGGGTAGTGAAATGCAGTGTTCTCGGATTGGAGACGGAAATTAGAGCTAATAGGATTGAAGCTATTAATTCTTATGAGGCAGAAATTTATCGATATGCAAATATCGATACAAGAACAGTATTTAAACAGAAATTTCATAGCACAATTTCCGTCAAAAATAGTGTAGTAAATATTTGTAGTGTACAAATATTTTATATATTTGTAGAGTACAAATATTTTAACCAAAACAAAGAAAAACTTTTAATATCCGCACAACAATAAAAATACTATCCAGATTAATGATGATAGAGGAGTAAAAATTTAATTTGCTTCATAAAGTGTGGAATTACCTTATAATTATTTTTTTATCTCCAATCGTAAAGTGATGGAAACGCGGTTAGTAAGTGGTCGACGAATGGGAACAGGTTGTTTTATATCTTTAATCTTACCGTCCGTCGACTCCGATCTCTGTCCGTAATTATTGCTGTGAATCATTGGTTAATAAACATGGGGCGAAGTATAACGGCGTTAAGGTGGCTTTAAAAATTGTTACACACTGTATATTTTTGACTCTTCACCCATGTGGTCTGGTGGAAAGTCCAATAATGAAAAAAGACCAACAGCTAACGATGGATGAGAGGCTGCTAGTTGTCTCCATTATGCCGGCTTGAGATGCCGATGAACGCCCCTTTTAAAGAACTTCGTATTATATTTACGGCATATTATAGGATACAGTTTAAGGTGTTTAACTAAGACATACAATAGTTGTATAGAATCATAGGGTGGTTTCATTAATTGCTGCCATTATGCCAGATATTATATACCATTATACAAGGTTTCTTATAAAGGTTTTTGTTTTAATAAAGTTCTTCACCAGAATCACAAGTAGCTTTTATTTTAAAAGTTTTATGTTCAAAGTTTGAAGCATTTCATAACTTATTGCAGACAGAAAATAAATAAAAAACACAACAGCACCCCAAATATGCTAGTTACAGCCATAAATATTTTCTACGATAAAATAATACTTGTAACTGGTTACCATGATTGTTTTCACAGGCTATAACTTAAACAGAAATAGCAATAAATCACGCAAAAGAATTCGCACTCACAAGAAAAAGTCGAAATGTCGCGGTGAAAACTTTGCCCATTTTCAGGGGACGAACTTCCTACGTGAGAAATTACATAAATTGAGTTTTCACAAATCAAATCCACCAACTTTTTAAGGACTCTAATAAATTTAGGCAAAAGATGGTGTGTGCACCGATTTAGTTAGTACCTCTATACCTATATACGTGGTGGCCTAGTTGGTTAGACCTTGGACTTAAAAACACTTAGGTCCCTGGTTCGAATCCCGGTGTGTACCAATGGGTTTTTAATTAAAAAAAATATGTACATTTGTTTGACAACACCACTATAGTGCCTCGGAGAGCACGTTAAGCTGTCGGTCCCGGTTTCACTATACCGACTTGTGAAACTGTTTATAGATGGGTTATTGAGTCTATTCAAAACATCGCAACGAGCTAGCCACTTGTTCGGTGTAGACTCATACCATCGGCTACGACGAGGTGGGATTATAACCCCTCCGCTGGGTACCCTGGGGCCGTCTAGGCGGTCTCGGGCGCCGTAAGGCACCCGTGATGATACATATACTCTATGCCTTAATTTAGTTAAAAAAATGTATATTGACTATTTATTTATTTAAATATTTATTGCATAAAGTATAAAGGTGGACCTAATGCCTCTTACATACAATAAAATTAGTAATTAAAATAATATTAATATAAATTTAATGCATTCTCTACCAGTCAATCCTTCGGGACAATCAGAATAATTAATAAGTAAAATAGGTGCAATACAGAAACTATAAATCCTCGTATATCTCCATATGAGAATATTTAATATATTTTATATTTTCAAAGATAAATCTAGTAGTTATTTTTTTGGCATACCAAATACAAATTACCGTAAGTAAAATAAAATAATATGATACCAAGAACCGTAACTTAATAATTAAATTACTACCAAAAAGATGTTAACTTATGACGAACAAGTAAGCTAAAGAACCAGCCCGTTCTTAAGACGCTATATGAAAAAACTTATCGTACAATCTTTAAGTCAAATTTGCATAAATAGTATTGGGTGTAAGTAAGAGACGTATATTGCGACCGCGCCTAAACGGCTCTTAATATAATATAAACGCCAAACATAACATAAATAAATAAATGCCAAGATGAAAACTTGCCTTTAAATACATTTCGCCTTTAAATTAACATTTGATTTCCTTATTTTAGAAAAAAATATATATTGGAAAAAAACGGGTTAGTCTTCAAAACAGGATAATTTCTTTATACTGTTTTTCTATCGGAAAAATATGCCCCAATTACGGTTTTCTGTTTCCAAATATGGTAATAATATATTATATTAGTTTTTATTTGAGCTCGGTATGTGATTAATTGAAAGCAGACCTAAAAGTGCATGCATAGGGTCGAACAATACATTTTTCTTTAACAGCATATGTCGATATCGATGCGACTATGCCGATTGCCGACTAAATGATACGGTTAGGAAATAAGCAGTGACAAATACGTACGAGTATTTACCCACACTTACCATACCCAATAATATTATAATATCAAACTTGAAGCAGTACTTGAAGTTTTTTTTTCAGTTGTCGCCTTAAATCGGGGTTTTATACTTCACTCGGTCATGTAGTACTAAATGTGTAGTATTATTACACAACCACATATTTATCCGCAATGGAACTTCAAAGGTGTACTCCGGGCTGCCTGTAATGAAAGTGCACCCTCCACTCCCGCTAAATTAAAAATATTTCGAAATTGCGGTAGCTGGCTCGCTTGGTCTCATTGTGATCGTGCCTCCTTGCGTACAGCTAGAATTAATCTTAAGACTTCATCATAAATTACAAAGAAATCAAAAGGACATACTCGAACCCCTAAGGTATTGTTTATGTTTTTAAGTTTTTTTTTGGAAATTTTCATTCAGTAGGAATTTGTTCTATGGTAAGAATGATGAGAATGAACTTTTGTGTTTTTGAAATCTCAAAAATCTATTTTTATTTTTTAGTGCATGCTTTAGTTATGTTTTCTTTAACTGTACTATACATAAGAGAAAACAAATATACGGAAAAAGAAAGCTTATATAATATATTGACAGCTTAAGTACTAATAAAATTAGAAATGCACTATTGTTGGAACCAAAAATGATTTCTTATTACAATCGACTTTATTTATGAAGAAGTTTTACCCCCGTATTCTAAGACGTATCCTTAACTCCACTTTACACTCAAGAAACGTCTGTCTCTTTCCACCAAATGTCAACTATAAAAAGCAAGTTGAGACAGACGCTCCTTGAGTGATGAGTAGAGTTAAGGAAACGTCTTAGAATACGGGGGTTAATCGATTGAAAACATGATATTCTATTGTTGCTTAATATTTGATGCTGTCCATTACAAATAGTTGATAACTATAAACGCAAGGCTTTTTAGCTGATGTAACTACAGCCAGTCTAAACGACACTTTTTTTTTTATTGGAGCACGGCATGTAACATTGTATCTACCTGGTGGTGAGCAGACCTACGAAGTTCATGAATGTGGTCGATCAATAATTATCGCTCCCACTATGCCGGCTAAATGATGTGATTTCGAAACGAGTGGCGACAAATTGTATTACCAGTATATTTTAATATACTCGCTGCCTCAATTCAAGCCATTTCGTAGCCGCACCCTGAAAGGAGACTACCACCTCGACAAGAAATCGATGCAGTAATCTCCTGAAAACCGGTGATCCCACAGACTAACACGAAACTTGGCTAGGTCACTTGATGGTTTTAAACATAATATAATGAGGATTACGATTATATGTAGATGGATTTTTATTCGTTCTATTTTAAATTCAAATCATTTATTTTCGACATGTTTTACACAGTCACATAAGTTGAATTTAACGTCACTATTTCGGTTTCTACAACCGAAAAGTATCACATATAAAATAAATTAAAGAAATAAATTATATTATAGTATTTTCAGATGAATTTTCATATCCTTCTTTTTTTTTGAAGAATTTTAATTTTCATTTCATATTTTCATATTCAACAAAATATAAAAGAAACAGATTCTTTTCGTAAACGTTATATTTTAACTTACCAAAACAATTTAGATACATTGCAAATCCTGTATCGGAAAGCAGAACGAGGAATAATATCTGACATACCTATATTAAAACCATGTCCAAGATAAAGTCAAAATATTTTCGTAAAAATAAATTAAATCAATTTCTTTTTTCCTTTCCTTTTATCGTAAGCCCAATTCATTATTAACAAAATCAACAGCTTAATACGCAATAATTGAAAGATAATAGGAAATGACTCCCAATATATTCCCAGAATAAACAGAGCATATGACAATGAAAATATTAATGAACACATTCCGACAGATCCCACGTTATATTAAGGAATACATTCTTTGGCCCATTTTCCTTACATCGAGATGTATTAGCAACGTAAAAGAAGATAGGTTACTATATCGGCCAGCTTATGACTTTAGCATAATAGACAGCGCATCGTATGATAAGTTTTAGAGAATCAGATACTTGTAAACTTATAAGGTTGTAAAATGAGTTTAGGGTTCCAAGATGCCCTTTAATTTAAAGAAAGTCCCTGCTTTCAGCCCTAAGTTATGTCCCTTATTTTAAATTAAAGACTAGAGGACAATGCTCAATACTTTATTTTGGATAAAAATTAACGCATGCATCGTTTATTGCGTATTAAAAAAGTAAGTTTTATTAATAAAAATGACACTATAACACAGCGTTTTATTAAAAACAACATCCTATTATGTAATAAATATTTTTAAATAAAATAAAAAAAAACATCATCTCCCTTATTTACATTTTTAGTCCTTTATTTTCTGGCAAATCCTCTACAACACAAAACGATTTCCACCCATGGCATAAACATATTTGTATGTTTTTCGGTACAGTTTGCCATGGTCTGGGTATTTATAAAGCATAATATTTATTATATCATTGTTTCTGGTACACATAGTACAAACCTAGAGCTGAGTTTGTGACCAGAGAAATGTGTATAAATTGCCCTACATATTATTATTATACTTTATATTATTATACAGGGTGAATTTGAAAGGATGGCTAATATGAGGTTCTGCAGATCAAATCGAATAACTTTTCGAGTATGAATGATTAACTTCATCACATCATAGAATATGTCAGTTATGTTTTTTTTTCATTGCGATGATTTATTTTATATATATACTTAGAATTTAGATAGTAATTTAGATAATTTTAGATAGTTTTAATCTATGTTTTGTAAGTTTCTTTGTGTAAATAAAAGTTATTTATTTATAGTACTGACATATTATATCATGTGTTGAAAATCAAACATTCATTGCTCTATCTATATTATTATAAGCTATGGTGGTCAGATATAATAATCCCAAGGAGAGAGGATAATCATCGGTTGGATGTTTGTCAAGCTATTTAGAGGGCTCTTCATCTCCTTGCTCTATAATATTTAGCTGCTTTTGTCTGTTTCCGACCGAATATCGCAGTTTTAACATAATTGCTTTGCTTTGTGCCCTATTGTGTGGTAAATTGCCCTTTTAAACGAAATATTTGTGTTGATCATTTTATTAATGGGTATGTTTTTTTATATGGATATATTAATATAGCGATAGGCTTGTAATAAGATATATACTTATAATAGGCTATTTGACTACATTAAAAATATACTATAAATTGTGGTCATTCTATCAGACAATGGCGTAAAAAAACATATTTCACTTTATTTTACACTAAATTATGTATATCTTTTGTAGATTACACGAAATAAAATTGAATATTTTTTACAATTTTATTTATAACAAAAATATTTTTGATTGGTTGATGACTGATAACGTCACACGCAAGTAAACAAAACAACACACAGATTATAAATCATGTAGATGAAATAGAATAGAGTATAATATATAGGAGATTATTTAATCTGTGCTTGTTTGTTTACTTGCGTGTGACGTCACACTTGACATAGACCACGAAACAGCGTTTTTACGCCATTGTGGAAATTCAAACTTTAACATTGATTTTTATTAATAATAGGGTAGATATCCCGGAAATATCAATGTAGTGTGCTTATTATGCAGTGGCGTGCACAGGGTTTTAGTATAAGGTAGGCAGAATTTATAGTAACATACCAAAGAAATGAGTTTTTGAAATTAGCAATTTTAAATGTCTACAAAATCACAACTTAGTCTACAATGAAATTTTTATATTTCGCGACATAGTCAATTTGCGAATAGTTAAAACAGCATTAAAGGTACTTATTATTATTAAAAGGTTTTGCACTACACACAAATTATCACCATAAACGTCTAGCACGCGACTACAGAAGAAATATACCTACTATAAATATAGTACAAGACAAGTAACGCGAATAAGAATGCGAAAGTGACAAAAAAAAACAATTCCTTTAAAGTTAATAAATGACAAAAGAAAAATATCACAACTTTGGGTAAATTTTATTAGAATTACGTAACATTGCAAATTAGTAGGATAATATTAATAACTCTCGACTTCAAGTTCCACATAGCATGCGATCTCGCTCTGCACGCGTCATGTGAGCAGGACACATGTATAATTTCATATTTGTACCGCTAAGGACTCCTGCGCCTTAAAAATTGGAAGGAAAACTTAGGCAACCAAAAATAATAAGGAGTGAATAGTACAAAAAAATAGCGATAGATGGCGCTAGTACCATATAAAGATAGTACCACAAAAATAAATATAGATGGCGCTATTTGAAATACAAAGTGTCAATGTCAATATCACGGAATAAATAAAACAAGCAATATCATTGACAAACAACAAAATATAATAGGTTTTAAATATGATTTTACTACCGAATTTCTGGGGTAGGCAGTGCCTTTGTGCCTATATGGACTGCACGCCACTGTTATTATGTAATGAAAAATCATATAAAACAGGTTTTAAAAAGAGGTTAAATACCCTATTGTGGGAATCTAGAAAAGATTTAGTAGGACAATACAATTGGCATTGGCAGGCATTATCTATATCTATACTAATCTAATCCTATAAAAAATCTATACTACGAGTAATCTATACTAATATTTAAAGAGGTAAAGTTTGTGAAAGAATTTTCAAAATCTGTTCAGTAGATCCAGAGATCACCGACTTGTAGGGAGTAATCTCTGGATCTACTGAACAGATTTTGAAAATTCTTTAGTGTTTTATAGCCCGTTTATCGAGGAAGGCAATAGGCTATATAACACCACGCTGCGACCAATAGGAGCGGAGCATCAATGAAAAATGTTGGGAAAACAGGGAAAAATTGTTCCTTTTGAGAGCTTCCGTTGCGTGCGCTGCGTAAACGGTTAAAGTTCAGCGCAGGTCAGCTAGTTATTTATAATTTTATTTAGCTACTTGAAGCGATATAATTAGTTCTCAAGTTGGCAGGAATCAACGTTTTTTTATTCCCGATAGTATCTAAGTTTATCAAGCTGTTTCCCATGTAAGAAGTTCTAAATTCGCTCGTTTTTAACGTAATTTAATTCTACCGTCGTAACTTGAAATTATAAGGCTCAAATTATATTAAACGAGACAATTTTTTTGCTCATCTTTTAAGATTGTGGCTATAAATAATATTGAAATAAACCTTAATATTTGAAATTAAGATTTAAACTACATAAAACTTTCTTAAACGAGCTATGCGTATTTATAACTTGTTATGGGGCGTAAACACCCTTCTTAACTTGGACACTAATGGGAAAAAATAAAATGCAGCTGGTTAATAGCAACCTCAAAATCATTATATCGCTTCAAGTAAGTAATAAAAATATAATATAAGTAATAATCCCAGTGTGTACCAATGAGTTTTTAATTAAAAAAAATATGTACATTTGTTTGACAACACCACTATAGTGCCTCGGAGAGCACGTTAAGCTGTCGGTCCTGGTTTCACTATACCAACTTGTGAAACTGTTTATAGATGGGTTATTGAGTCTATTCAAAACATCGCGACGAGCTAGTTACTTGTTCGGTGTAGACTCATACCATCGGCTACGACGAGGTGGGTTTAAAAACCCCTCTGCTGGGTACCCTGGGGCCGTCTAGGCTGTCTCGGGCGCCGTAAGGCACCCGTGATGATATGTATGTATGTAAGTAATTATCATTAAAACTATATAATGTCTAGCTAGAATATAAATTTTGCCATGATTATTAATATTACCTACCCGAGTATAATATTGTCAGGATTAAAATGTTCTCTCAAGTAAAAAAAAAACTGTAGACTGCCGTCTCGTCTGCGTAACTCTCCAGAGACTTGTGCAATTTCAATTCATAAGGACTGGAATTATTACAAAAATAAATCGATTAAAAATTGATATTAGGTAATAGGTTAGTTCTTGTACTAAAGGCAATGGCAATTCTTACATTTGTCACACAATAAAAAAATATAATGATCTACCAGCCTCAAAACTCCCAAAAATATCTGTAATTTTTATAAGTACCTACCTATATTCAGTTACCTATATCATTCTTTTGTCATATTATTGATATAAAGATGTATTATTATAAAATTATATTTTGCCTGTCTAAATATTGAATTGATTAAAAGAACTGGCATTCGATTCTGACTTTGGGCGAATCCCCTAGGAAGCCGACCATGAAAATACTCGCCCTAAGACATGGATGTTTACGGTCCGATAAACTAAGTCCATTACTTGGCATCAATAATAAATATATCTACCTACTGATATAATTTTTATAGAATCATTTTTAATATATGTTGGCTAGACCCCGGTATGTAACAATGAGTTCATCATTAATAAATTTATGTACATTTGTTTACCGATACCACTATAGCGTCTCGGAGAGCACGTAAGGCAGTGTCATAGCAGTAATAAAAATACAAATGGCACCGTTATGTATAGCACTTAGCCCGCAAGAAATAAGGTTGAACATTATACACCATAGAATAATATTATATTTCTGAAACTGCGGTGTAAAATGCTTTTTTATACCCGAGAACCGTTTAAACGGCCTCAGGTTACCCAGCGGAGAGATTAACCCATCCTCATTTCGCCGATGGTATTCGGAGGCAATACCTAACAAGTGGCGAGCTTGTTGCGGTGTTTATGATGGTATAGCCTTGTTGTATAAAGCGGTCACCCATCCCGGTACGGCCTTGCTGTCATCTGCTTAACCTTGTTATCAGTGACTTAACCACTAGGCTGAGGCCACTTTTTCTATTATTTTTTATTTTTTATTATAAACGTTACGCGTTTCATATAAATCGTATATGGTTAATAATCTAGTATAATAATAAATCTAATTAATTCTGAAATAAAAAAGAAATAGGTACCGCTTAAAATATTGAAAACTTCGACGTAAAATTTATTTCCAAGGCGATATTTGAGATTTTTTTATGGAATATTATAAACATTTTATTTTATTCTCTCGGTAAATATTCTTATGTATCTATTACATTTTATTTAAGCTTGGATTGTTATTCCAAAGGGTAGAACTGGACGTCAAAAGTTAATGCGATTTGAGGTCTGTCGGTCTTAGCTTTGACCATACCAACTTGTGAAACTGTTTATAGATGGGTTATTGAGTTTATTCGAACACCGCGACGAGCTCACCAATTGTTCGGTGTAGATTTAAAATACCTTCAGTAGTACGAGATGGGAATAAAACCCCACCGCTGGGTACCCTGAGGCAGTCTAAGGGGCCGTAAGTCACCTGTGATGGTACATGTATTCCTAAATAATTCTATTACACAGTTTGTTTTTTAATTTTTTACGCAGTCGAGATTTTAGTTTATTTTAATTTACCTCACTATAATTATTGCATAAATATTAACAAATAAAAAAAATCAAATATCAGCTGCGCCCTCTGTATTTAGTTGCGACTCCATTAATCATTAAAAGCCATTTTTTCTATAGTGCCAGTTTTATTTTTAATATGCACTTATATATGTATTATGTACATATCCTTACGTACATAAGGTAGGTATATCATGTTTACTTTAAAAGTTACTTTATTAAAAAACTAAATTAATATCCCCAAACTCATTAACACGAGCCTACTTAAAATCACGAAGGAACTTTGAGTTCTCTATACAATACAACTTTCGCCAGCTCTCGCAAAAGCTGAGCTTTAAGTAAACTTAGTCAATATTGGGTGTAGACGACAAAGAGCTGGTTAAATACCAGCTAACGTTACTTATTAACGTTTTGCTGTACTTTAATAATTTACCTTGTAACAACTAGGTAAATTATTAATTAGGTTTTTTTTATAAATTTGTTTTATTTTATTGGCATCTGTAACTTATCTAGTTCATGAAATAGATTAAGGACTATTAAATCACATAGGTCATGCATTCGCATAGTCACTATAGGGTATTAATTACACAGTCATAAGGAATTAATACGGCCGCCCGTATTCTGCAATGTAGGTATACATACAGTCGCCCGTATTCACACGGTTGCAATACATTGCAGCCGTGTGAATACGGCACCTACATGGCTACCGAATGCATACCTACAGGTATGCATTCGGTAGCCATGTATTCACACGGCTGCAATGTAGGTATACATACAGCCGCCACGTATTCACACGGCTGCGATATAGTTATGCATACGGCCGCCACGTATTAACACGGCTGCAATATAGGTATTCATACAGCCGCCATGTATTCACACGGCTGCAATGTAGGTATGCATACGGCCGCCACGTATTCACACGGCTGCAATGTAGGTATGCATACGGCTGCCATGTATTCACACGGCTGCAATGTAGGTATGCATACGGCTGCCATGTATTCACACGGCTGCAATGTTGGTATACATACAGTCGCCCGTATTCACACGGCTGCAATGTAGGTATGCATTCGGCCGCCATGTATTCACACGGCTGCAATGTAGGTATACATACAGCCGCCACGTATTCACACAGCTGCAATATAGGTATACATACAGCCGCCACGTATTCACACGGCTGCAATGTAGGTATGCATACGGCCGCTACGTATTCACACGGCTGCAATATAAGTATGCATACGACCGCCACGTATTCACACGGCTGCAGTGTAGGTATGCGTACGGCCGCCACGTATTCACTCGGCTGCAATGTAGGTATGCATACGACCGCCACGTATTCAGACGGCTGCAATGTAGGTATGCATACGGCCGCCACGTATTCACACGGCTGCAATGTAGGTATACGTACAGCCGCCACGTATTGACACGGCTGCAATGAAAATATGTATACGGCCGCCAAGTATTCACACGGCTGCAATGTAGGTATACATACAGCCGCCACGTATTCACACGGCTGCGATATAGTTATGCATACGGCCGCCACGTATTAACACGGCTGCAATATAGGTATTCATACAGCCGCCACGTATTCACACGGCTGCAATGTAGGTATGCATACGGCCGCCACGTATTCACACGGCTGCAATGTAGGTATGCATACGGCTGCCATGTATTCACACGGCTGCAATGTTGGTATACATACAGTCGCCCATATTCACACGGCTGCAATGTAGGTATGCATTCGGCCGCCATGTATTCACACGGCTGCAATGTAGGTATACATACAGCCGCCACGTATTCACACAGTTGCAATATAGGTATACATACAGCCGCCACGTATTCACACGGCTGCAATATAGTTATGAATACGGCCGCCACGTATTAACAAGGCTGCAATATAGGTATTCATACAGCCGCCACGTATTCACACGGCTGCAATGTAGGTATGCATACGGCCGCTACGTATTCACACGGCTGCAATATAGGTATGCATACGACCGCCACGTATTCACACGGCTGCAGTGTAGGTATGCGTACGGCCGCCACGTATTCACTCGGCTGCAATGTAGGTATGCATACGACCGCCACGTATTCAGACGGCTGCAATGTAGGTATGCATACGGCCGCCACGTATTCACACAGCTGCAATATAGGTATACATACAGCCGCCACGTATTCACACGGCTGCAATATAGTTATGAATACGGCCGCCACGTATTAACAAGGCTGCAATATAGGTATTCATACAGCCGCCACGTATTCACACGGCTGCAATGTAGGTATGCATACGGCCGCTACGTATTCACACGGCTGCAATATAGGTATGCATACGACCGCCACGTATTCACACGGCTGCAGTGTAGGTATGCGTACGGCCGCCACGTATTCACTCGGCTGCAATGTAGGTATGCATACGACCGCCACGTATTCAGACGGCTGCAATGTAGGTATGCATACGGCCGCCACGTATTCACACGGCTGCAATGTAGGTATACGTACAGCCGCCACGTATTGACACGGCTGCAATGTAGGTATGCATTCGGCCGCCATGTATTCACACGGCTGCAATGTAGGTATACATACAGCCGCCACGTATTCACACGGCTGCAATGTAGGTATACGTACAGCCGCCACGTATTCACACGGCTGCAATGAAAATATGTATACGGCCGCCAAGTATTCACACGGCTGCAATGAAGGTATGCATACGGCCGCCACGTATACAAACAGTTACTTCGAAATCATACCTCTATCACATTTATACGACTACCACCTCATATTCCACCACTTCATATTCATAAATAACAACAAGGTCCCTTTGTTGTTATTTATGAATATGAAGTGGTGGAATATGACGCTTAGATGTTCTTAGAGAACCCAGCGGAGAAGAATATGAATAAGAAGATGTAGGTATTCTTTCTCGTGATAGTCTACGCTGCCCCAAGTCTACACGAAAATGGCAACAGTTTTATTAGTTGCTATAATCACACCGCCACCGCCCATACAGATGCAAAAACCATCAAGTGACATAATCATGTTTCGGCTTTAGTCTGTGGGTTCATCGGTTTTCAGGAGACTACTGCATCGATTTATTTTCGAGGTGGTCTCTTCAGGGTGCGGTTACGTAATGGGTAGTTTAATTGACGATAATGCAGCGAGTATGTTAAAATATACTCGTAATGCAATTCGCCATTGTCGCCCCCCATTTCGTAAATGCATCATTTAGCCGGCATAGTGGGAGCGATCAATATTGTTTAATAACAATTATTAATTGATCTCATTCATTGACTTTGTAGGTCTGCTCACCACCAGGTAGATACAAATTCACATGTCGCGCTCTAATAAAATAATTAAAAAATCAAACTAGGACTTAGCTTGCTAGCTAGGCTTAGCTTAGCGTGCTCTCCGAAGCACTATAGTGTTGTTATAGAGCAAAAGTATATTTTTTTAAAATTAAGAACTCATTAATGTAGTTGAGGAAAGTACATTCAGTGAAACTCTCTCTGAAGACTCTTCAAGTTTTCCTTATAAGATTTATTGTATTGGTTTTTCTCGTATACGTGAAAATAAATAAATGAAATAGTCACAGAAAAATTTTCCCTGCGCACATGATATACCTACTTTTAGTAAATCACTGTAGCCAACATGCGTCTTTGTTAAAAAACCCTTTACTTACTGTGTTAGAATACACCAATAGGAAGTGTTTATTTGTACTGTATTAAAGTAATAATAATATATAGAACAATTTCTACATATTGCTCTGGTCACAAACCAAGCTTTAGGCTTGTACTATGTGTACCAGAAACACGATATAATACATATTTGGCCTTATTCATAAAACTTATTGAAGCTTTGGAGAATATTTTAGATGGAATGTTTTGTGTCTCGTACACATATTCATTTTTGTAGCTAAATAAAAGAGATAAAACCTTCTATAACTAAAGTGTTCTTGAAGGACTCAATAAGTTTTTATGAATAAGGCCAATTATATTTTATAAACACCCCGACCATAACAAACTTTACAGAAAAACATACTTTTTGGCCATGGATGGGAATTGAACCCACGACCTCCAGATACAACGTCAAAGTCGCAACCACTAGTCTACGGAAACGGTCAAAAGAAAGTAATTAAAAGATTGTATAACAAAAGGCTTCAAATATCAGTCCAAACTAGTACTACAAATGAATCTGCAATCGCCAACCCTATACAACAGTGGCTCCAGTTTCCAAATTAGTGGGTAATCAAGCAACCCCGCAAGGGAGTGACGTGAAGATATTTATAAGTGCCTCATTGTTTACACACGTGTTTCATAATGCTTGAAAGAACAACAAAATTAGATGCGCCGTTCACCTATCGTATGGATATTTTTATAAAAGCTTATATCGGCTTACTGGCATACTTGAAGCTTTAATATAAAAGCGGCCCCAGCCTAGTGGTTAAGTCACTGCGCAACTGATAACAAGGTTAAGCAGATGACAACAAGGCCGGCCTGGGATGGGTGACCGCTTTATACAACGAGGCTATGTCATCATAAACACCGCAAAAAGCTCGCCACTTGTTAGGTGTTGCCATCGGAGAAATGAGGACGGGTTATAATCCCTCCACTGGGTACCCTGAAGCCGTTTAAACGGTTCTCGGAAAGCACCCGTGATGGTATTTTTTTTTAATTTAAAAAAGCTAAGTGCGATCGGTATTTACACAATTAGGGTTCGTATAATATTATACTTACATTATTTTTTAATATTTTTATTTTATATTTATAAATTCCTTATCAGGATAATCTTATATTAAATTTTTAAAGATAAAATGCAATGAAAAAAATCCTGGTGGGCGGGACTCGAACCCAGGAACCTGGCTTTCCAGTCAGCCCTCACGAATTGTGTCATTGCATGTTATCTACTTATTATACACACAGACGCCGTCTATTAGTTTTTTTTCTAATAACTCTATGAGTGAAGTTAGAAGTCTTAGTTTCTAATACTAGATGGCAGAGGTGACTCTTTTTTTGTTTTATTTTTTTTCAGTATTTTATATTTATGCATATTTATAAATTCCTTATAAGATATTATGCATATTTATAAATTCCTTATATTTCTTATATTAAATTTATATAAAATCCCAGCAGGATTTTTTTCATTGCATTTTAACTTATTTTATCTTTTAACTATTCCCATACAAATTTTAGTTAACTCAAACGCAAAGTAATAGTTAGAAAACTCATACTAGAGCTACGGAATCCTAAATACAAATGTCAATTAAAAAAAATACACATTTAAAACGAATCTGGCGGTAGATCGTCAAGGCGTTCAAATAATTACATCCTTAAAAGGCGTGTGCTGGTAACCAAAAGGATTTATTCTTGATGGAAGCACGTTTACGAGAGCGGCCCATGTTAACGAGGTTACAATTAACGTGACATGGATTGCGGTCTTGACGCTCACCGTGTCGCAAAATGATTCGTTTTTAGAGATCTGTAAAAACGTAAAATAAAACGATGTGGGCAATTTCATTTGTGCGTTCCGTTCTTTTTTTTTCTTAATAACCTTTAGATTTGTGCACTAATAATTTATGCCTTCAACAATTATTTAGTATTCTGCGATTACATACATATCAACACGGGTGCCTTACGGCGCCCGAGACCGCCTAAATGGCCCCAGGGTACCCAGCGGAGGGGTTTTAATCCCACCTCGTCGTAGCCGATGGTATGAGTCTACAGCGAACAAGTGGCTAGCTCGTCGCGATGTTTTGAATAGACGCAATAACCCATCTATAAACAGTTTCACAAGTTGGTATAGTGAAGCCGGGACCGACAGCTTAACGTGCTCTCCGAGGCACTATAGTGCTGTTGTCAAACAAATACACATAAATTTAAAAAATTAAAAACTCATTGGTACACACCGGCAATCGAATATTAAACATACATTAAACATTTTGAAATAACTCGATTTGACTTAATGATGAAAAATTCTGACGTAAATCATCAAATCCTGTCTATCTGCGATCTGCAGTGCTGTCAAGATTTTTTGGAACCTTAATTGCACAATATTAATCGCGCTTGGCCATTTTTTAAAGCAACGTCAACAGATGTTTTGGACCGATATGCCCATAAATTTATAAATTGGTCCCGTGGGATGTTTTTTACCTACGCGTGTAGTATGCCCGTCAATATTTCATGGCACACGTTTCCTTTATGATGAAAATGATTAATAGGTAATCCTTTAGGTTAATAGTAGATGTTTATTGAAAATTTTAGTGTAAGCAAAGTAAAAATAAATATTTAAAAAAAAATAACATACGTTAAAATTTTTAGGTATATTTTTCCGAAGACTACTGCATCGATTTCTTTTCGAGGTGGTAGTCCCTTTTCATGGTGCGGTTACGCAACGGGCTATTAATTTGACGATAAAACAGCGAGGATATATATACTCGTAATGCAAATACGTCTTTGTCGCCGCCTATTTCGTAACCACATAAATTAGCCGGCATAGTGAAAGAGGAGTCGGAATATTGTTAAACAACAATGTATTGATATACCCTATACATGGAACTTGTAGGTCTGCTTACCATCAGGTAGATACATAATCTCGTGCCGTGCTCCATTAAAATAAAGTAAAACATAAAAAAAGAACTATATAGAGTGAAAAACCTTTACCACTCTATATAGTTAGTTAAATAACTATATAGAGTGATGACCTATTTTCAGAAACCTTAGTTAAATAACTATATAGAGTGATGACCTATTTTCAGAAACCTATAATAAAGAACCTATAAGGCAAGTTTATTTAAGTATGTGATACCGATTAAACTTTTCCTATCCTAATAAAACTTTGGAACATCTGCCGAAACTTCGCATCGAGTTACAAAGTTTTTTCAAGCACAAAATGCGTTCTAGTAAACTAATACATAAATAATATTGGTGAATATATTTTTCCAATACCTAACTTTTAACTTTATATAACAAGCTAACCTGGTATCAACTTCGTATCATCTACCAAGTAGATGGCTTTTCGAATATATTAATAAATAGTGACAGATATAACGGTCACTAAAATTATGGCTGTATAGTCGAAAGATCTTTGCCTTCTTATATGGTGCAAATATATAAAATATAAAAAAAGGTGACAGATGGCAGATCAAAATAAAAATTCGGTAAATGTATCGCCATTTTGCATACAAAATTATTTATATTATTTTTTAGTTTTTCTTTAGGAATTTGTCAATTATTTTTCTTTTTAAACAACCATTGTATTAAGGCGAACAAAAAAATACAATAAATACTCATATCGGCCAAGCAGTTTTTAAGTTTTAGCGAGACTAACGAACGACGATTCATTTTTATATATACAAAGGAAGAATATATAAAAACTTAATATGTTATAATACAAAAAAAGGACAAATATGTCCTATATGAGGAAGAATTTCATACGATGACAGCTCACTTCTTATCTCTGTCATACGCTTACTATTAAACAATTGATCTATTTGCATACAAAAATGTCACATTACATAATTCAGTTTATTAAAAAAGTCGTTGGAGGCTGTATCTTAAATTGATTAGATTAATTCTATAATTCACTTTTTTGGTGGAAAGAAGGTCTCGTATAACTTCGTTAAGCCGATCGACCGGTCTCGTTACCACCGCTCATATAGATGGAAAAACCGTCTAGTGACCCAGTCATGTTACGCTTTTAGCGTGTGGATTTTCATACACTACTGCATAGATTTATTATCGAGGTTTTAATCTCCTTTCAGAGCATGAAGGTAAAAACCGTGCCCGTCCGCGCGCCGTTCAGAGTGTAGGGTTGTATTGACAATAAGGCAGCGAGATTATTAAAATATATCGTAATGCACTTCGTCTTTGTCGCCGCTCATTTCGTAATCGCATCATTTAACCGTGAGCGATCAATGTTGTTTTAGAACAATTATTGATCGAGCCCATTCATGGACTATTTAGCTTTTTACCACCAGGTAGATACAAAGCACATGCCATGCTTCAATAAAAATTTAAAAGTAACTTCAATTTTTGGAAAATATATACATTCTTGTAATTATATTTGTATAAATACTTTCCATTAATAGTTTCACTCGTCAAATGTCAGCTCCTACATACTGAGGCATTAAATCAGTTGCATAGAAAGGCCTTTCAACTAAAGGACATTATGCAGTCCATCCACATTCAGAGATATCAAAGCCGCCGTTCAAATTTAATCAGTAGCCAATAATCATTTAATACTCGGCCTAATTAATACCTTCAATGTATCCATATACAGGGTGAATTTGAAAGGATGTACGAGTACTTTGGGCTAATATGAGATTGATCAAAGCGAACAATTTTTCCCATGGAACCATGTGTCGCAAATGAAAAAAAAAATTTAGCTTTCTCATACAAATTGGTCATTTTAACATTACTAGTTTGTATGGAGATCATTTGCGACACATTGTTCCATAGGAAAAGTTGTTCGATTTGATCAGCAGAACTTCATATTAGCCCAAAGTACATCCTTTCAAAGTCACCTTGTATAAATGGTGGCTAAGTTGGTTAAACTGTAAACTTAAAAACACTTGTTCACACCTTATTTTTAATTAAAAAAAAAACAAAAAAAAAAGAGGCTTCAGCCTAGTGGTCAGTCACTGATAACAAGGTTAAGCAGATGACAAGAAGGCCGGACCTGGGATGAGTGACTGCTTTATACAACGAGGCTATACTATCATAAGCTCGCTACTAGTTAGGTGTTGCCTCCGAATACCATCGGCCAAATAAGGACGGGTTAATCCCACCGCTGGGTACCCTGAGGCCGTTTAAAAGGTTCTCGAGAGCCAAAAGGCACCCGTGTTTTATTTGTTTTTTCTTTACAACATCACTAGTGCCCTGGCGACCAAGTTCGGCTATCGATCCCAGTTCCACTATACCAACTTGCAAAATTCCAAGTTATATAATATAATTGACCGTGATGATAACACAGTTCTACAATCAATAAATAAATTACACTTTATACCATACTATTTCCTACAATTTTCTATAACATTTATGGATATAGATTTACAACTCACAGACAATTTATAAATGTTCTCTCCTCCCTTTTGATGTACCACGATAATTTGAAACCAGTGTTTAACATTTTCGAAATAATTGCCTAAATTGCTAGAAAATTGTACGATATTTAATCTATACCAATATTATAAAGAGAAAAAAAAACATTGTTTATTGGTTTTAGATAGAAGTTTATCCGGACCAAACAACATAAGTACTGAACCGATTAAAAACAATCTTTGATCAATAGAAATGTAGCTTTCTATTGATCAAAGATTTTTTTTAATATCATATGATAGGATTTTTTTATTATTTTCGATCCCATTTTCTTTACAGCTAGTAATAGATATTTTTTATTAAAACTACCGTTATTTTGTATATTTTATTATTATTTATCTTCACACCACTCCTTATACTCTTGGCAACTAAGGCTGAGTTGCACCAAAGTGTCCGTTAAAGTAATTGTTACATTAACAGAGAGTTTATTTTGGTGCAACTCAGCCTAAGCATTAATGTCTCTACCTCATTATACTCCTTTTGCCTCGTCATCCCACAGTCATAACATACTTATCTCATATAAAAACCTTTTAACAAAAACAAAAATAAACAGACTCAAAAACAAAAAAAAAAGTGTTATTTAGTTCTACTAGATTCTACTTTATGAAGTCGGCACCAAGTTATCAATAATTAGGTGTGATTTTTGAAGCTATACCTAAATTTGTATGCCATCCATATGACAGGTTAGGAACAATTTATTTTAATGACAATTATTTAATTAAGCGGTGCCAACAACAAAAAAACATACGCGTCGAATTAAGAAACTCCCCCTTTTTTATAGTCGATTAAAAAATATATTATTGATACGGATACTTTTAGTTCACCGACTTCACAATATGATCAAAATAAATATGTCTTGGTCTACCGCGGTTTCCCAGGTTTACCCTATAATATCTCGAATTTCTATGAATTAATGAATGAATGAATAATTATTTATTCACGGAATAAGGTTTGCATAAGTTGTTTTACAGATTTTTAGGATCTCTTACTCCACCAGTTGTGGTATGTGAATATATTTAGGTAGGTTTGTTATTGTTATTTGCATTGTTATTCATCTACTTATAAAATTTTACACTAGCATTATATTAAAAAAATTACAATAATTTGTTAACATGTTCTATGGAGAATGGCATACATTATGGGGATTCACCTGATGATAATACGACTTACAAAGTCCATGACTGAGATCGATCAGTACATTGTTGTTCAACAACATTGATCGCTGTCACTATGCCGGCCAAATGATGTAGTTGAAATAGGCAGCAAAATAGATGAACTTATTTTAATATATTTAGTTCCTCATTCTTCCTACATGTCAAGCGCCATACTACCAAAACCTTTCATGCCTTGAATAAGTTAATTGTAGAATAGTACGGAATTCATTATGCTCAACTGGCGTTGGTGTAGTTACTCTGACTTTCAGGTACAGCTTTTTTTTATGAGCTGTAAAAAAGAAAATTGTACCTAAAAGTAGCATATTTAGCATAGATCTTAGTATTTATGATACAAACATATATTATTATAGTGTGGTTGTTCTTAATGATGTAATTTTTTTATATACTAACATCGTATGTGAATTGTTTTTTTTTTACAGTAACTTTTTAAATTATAAGTAACAATTACTCCAGTTCATCCCACTATTATTGAGATATTATAATTTATAAGTCTATATCATCTTTCATTTTAAGGGTTCGTTTTTAATACATTTTTGCTTAAACTAACTTCTCTATTTTGAATATTATAATCTACGAGTATTAAATAGGTGTGTTTCGTAATTTTATTTGTATATACTACAAGTATATCTGATCGGTTATGTGAAATTATTGTTTATTTTTTTGTATTGTAGTTTTCCATACAATTTTAGCTTCAGATTTTTCAATTTAGTTTTCCAGCACTCATGATTAGTATATATACCTATACATACATACATATCATCACGGGTGCCTTACGGCGCCCGAGACCGCCTAGACGGCCCCATGGTACCCAGCGGAGGGGTTTTAATCCCACCTCGTCGTAGCCGATAGTATGAGTCTACACCGAACAAGTGGCTAGCTCGTCGCGATGTTTTGAATAGACTCAATAACCCATCTATAAACAGTTTCACAAGTTGGTATAGTGAAACCGGGACCGATAGCTTAACGTGCTCTAGGAGGCACTATAGTGGTGTTGTCAAACAAATGTACATACATTTTTTAATTAAAAACTCATTGGTACACACCGGGATTCGAACCAGGGACCTAAGTGTTTTAAAGTCCAAGGTCTAACCAACTCGGCCACCACGTATATGACTCGGCCAACACGTATATACTCGGCCACCACGTATATGAATACCTATACATAATAAATCTTAATAAAGTTCTCAGATTAACTTACTTTAGAATTAAGTAGAGAGAGGAGAATTTAGTCTGGCAATACAACGAGGCAAAGCACTCCAGTCTTCGAGACTATCGTTTGGAATTCGATGAAAATTTTAATTTAACTAAGTTTTAGTTGGGGTTTATTTTGTTAGGATGTTTTCTTCTTGTGTTTTTCTCTTTATTATTTATGTTTGTATATAGGCATATGTAGTTGCAGTAAATCAATAAAATCTTAAAACAGAGTAGGGAGGATCTATACTAAATACACTATGCTATATATACCTTCATGCTTATATCCCTATTAAGGGGTAGAGATTGCAAACCGGGCCCGGTGCCCTTTTAGACATCCATCGGGCCCGGCCATTCATACCGGGCCCGGTGACCGGGCTCGGTAGGTACGAAAACTGCGGCACGGAAGCCCCAACTTGTAGAAAACTGACATGGCAAGCATATATTAACACTCAATAGTCATAATAGCATAATAACTGGTATTATGACTATTGAGTGTTAATATAGGCTTGCCATATGAATGGCCGGGCCCGATGGATGTCTAAAAGGGCACCGGGCCCGGTTTGCAATCTCTATTAAGGGGTTAACAAGGGATTAGTACGCAACTTCGCTCGATCTCTACATATTTTCCTTGCTTCAACGAGGCGAAAATTTAAAAAAACATCTTGTCCATGTTTAAATGACCAATTTGTATGGGGAAACCAATTTTTTTTTCATTTGCGACACATGGTTCAATGGGAAAAGTTGTTCTATTTGATCAGCAGTACCTCATATTAGCCAGCAGATTAGAGTATATATAATATAATTCTGTTTACATATATGCTTTATTTTATTTTTATTGGTACACGATATGTGACTTTGTATCTACCTGGTGGTGAGCAGACCTACAAAGTCTATGAATGGAATAGATCAACAATTGTTCTTAAACAACTTTGATAGCTCCCACTATTACGGATAAATTATGCGATTACGAAATGGGCGGCTTTAGAAAAGAATTGCATTACGAGCATATTATAATATCCTCGCTGTCTTATCGTCATTTCAACCACCCGTTTCGTAACTGCACCCTTAAAGGAGACTATACCTCGACAAGAAACCGATGCAGTAGTCTCCTGAAAACCGGTGTACCCACAAACTAAAACCGAAACATGACTAGGTCACTTGTCGGTTTTTGCATCTGTATGGGCAGTGGCAACGAGACCGGTCGGTCGGCCTAACGAAGTTATAGAGACATTCCTCTCACCTAATAAGGTAATACGTAATTACATTAAACAAAATGTTTCGAAGTAGATTTTGCGGATGAAATAAAATTATGAATTTCTTTTAAAAATAGATGTGACCTAAATTCAAATACCTATTTTATTTTAAAAGGTGATGCGAAATTCTTTTAAAATTTATCAGACGAAAAAAATGTTAATTAAAAAAGATAATTCCGCATTCTCTGTAGAAAGAAGCACTTACAGAATTCTTTTGTCTCTCTTTTACGGTTGCGATTAGCAAGGAAGATCAAATTATTGGCAGATAAATGCTTTTAAAGTTAATTAGTTTACTTACGATTTTTATTTTATTGAAGCACACCATGTGACCTACCTGATGGTAAGCAGACCTATAAAGCCCATGAGTCGATCAATATATTGTTTTATTATATGTATCATTGATCGCTCTACTATGCCGGCTAAATAATGCGGTTACGAAATGGGCGGCTTAAAAGTGAATTTATTGTCAAATTAGGCGATCTTTTCGGTACCGCAACCTGACAAGATAATACCACCTCGGCAATAAATCGATGCAATAATATCCAGAAAACCGTTGACCGCACTGACTAAAACCGAAACATGACTAGGTCACTTGACGGTTTTTGCATCTGTGTTAAATTAGGATAATAATTATAAAAGCACAAGGATTTTGGGAGTACCGAGGTTAGAACTCGTGACCGTAAAGTCACATACGGTTTAACAAAATTGACTACCAAAAAAAAAGCAATGTATCACTAAAATCAAAGTCAAAGTCAAAAATATTAATTTCATGTAAACCTTTACAGGCATTTATGAAAAGTCCAAAAAATATATATACATAAGGTCCAAGTGTGGACTTGTCAGGTCGCTATTCTTGCCACGGACAAATCTTAAAAATATAATAAAAAATAAACAGATAATGAACTATTAAACTATGGCCTTAAATTAACCGAACCCTTTAATATTCAACCGTCAGAAATGCAGAAATTATACATACAAAATAACGACAGTTATATAAATAATTAAACTAATATAATGAACTAATTATATGATATAAGTAACAAAAGATGCGGGTTTGCATAAGGGACAGAATGATGTTAGAATTTTGTTAAATTACAAAAAGGACAATGTCACTCCGAAGTCACCAGTTTTTGCCGTTCAATTAAACTTTATAATGAAAGCTTTAATTCGTTTAAGCTTCGAAATGGTAGCTTTTCGTCTAAATAAAAAATATTATATTATTTTTTATTATTATAAATCATTTTTTTGCTGATTGTAGTCTGGTTTCGGATTTATTATGTGGGTTTGTGAGGTTTTTAGGGGACAACTGCTGTTTTTGTCAGGGCGATACTCTTCTTTCAGGGTGCGGTTAAAAAACGGGCAGCTAATTAGACGATAAAGCAGCGAATTGAAAATTCGTCTATGTCGCCTCTCATTTCGTAACCGCGTTATTAGCTGGCATAGCAAAAGCGATCATTGTTATTAAATAACAATCTATTTATCGACCCCATTTATGAACTTTGTTGGTATGCTTACCATCAGGTACAAAGTCACATGTACTGAACAGTAAAACTATACAGTAAGTAATACTATACACGTGTATAGTATTACTTACTGTATAGTTTGTACTGTACAGAAAAACTATCTATCTAAATCAAAATTTTTTTTTTTTTTTTTTTTTATTTATTATTGATTTAGGTAGATATTCATTAGGTACGGTATTTTTTTTAATATTTTTTATTTCTTCTTTTCTATGCATTTTGTAAATTATTAGATAAGAATTTAGATACTAAACTTTAATTTTTTCGGATTTTGTTAAAACAGGTCAAGCTTATAACTATATAAATTAAAAAAATACCATCACGGACATCTTTTTGGCTCCCGAGAACCGTTTAAACGGCTTTAGGGTACCCAGCGAAAGTATTAACCCGTCCTCATTTCGCCGATGGTATTCGGAGGCAACATCTAACAAGTGACGAGCTTTTTGCGGTATTTATGATGGTATAGCCTCGTTGTATAAAGCGGTTACCCATCCCAGGTTCGGCCTTGTTGTCATCTGCTTAACCTTGTTATCAGTTGCGCAGTGACTTACCGCTTTTAACTATATACACTTGATAAACACATTCGATTAGGTACCTTGTCCATTATTAAGGATGTCAAATCAACGCAATCTTATTTTTTTAAAGGATTATGTTATTAAATATCAACTTACGCAAGACATCTTGACAGTATGACAAAGTACGCACTTTACTTTCTTAAAAAGATATTTATATGGTCCCGGAGGCAAATTGCCTTTGTATGTCTTTTTATATATTACGTAGAAACCGCTCAAAGACCACGCAACTACATAAATCGCCACTTAAAGACATGATTACATACAATTTACGATATTATGACTCCACTTAATTTATGCGGATTTTTTTCCCTTAATAAATCTCTTTTTTAAAGTAAAAGTTGAATAAAAATCAAAATTATTATTACATATTTATGTCATGTATTATTAAATGTACGGTCCAAGATACCCACACATTTTTTTTGTAATAAATAAATTCGGTTTTGTTGAGTTATTTTGGCTAAAAGTAAAATATTTTATTGAGTATTTCCAAATACTCCAAAATATGTGATGGCTTAAAAACCTTACTGTTTTTGGTACACATATTTAAAAATAAACCTTTTTGTGACAGTGGTGTTGTCACAAAAAGGTTTATGTTACCAGACTTTAATCTGTCGGTCCCAGTTTCACTATACCAACTTATGAAATAAAACTAGAACACCTGCATCAAAGACTGAATGGCTAGTTGATTGAGTACATTTCCGCAAAAGTGGGTCATGGGTTCGAATCCCGATTAAAACTTAATCTCCAGAAATCGCAAAATTATCTTTATAATTAAAAAAAATACTATGAAATAGATTTTCTTAAAGGTAAAATGCAATGAAAAAAAAATTTGACAAGAACTGGTTAGCTCAGTGGTTGAGTAACTTCCCGCGAAATCAAGGATCGTGGGTTTGAGTCCCACCTAGCAGGATTTTTTTCATTGCATTTTATCTTTAAAAAAATCAATATAAAACTAAAAATAATAAAACCCATGAATATTTTCAACGGTCTGAAAATAACTGTCGGATTTCGATCACGTTACGTGCAATATCCTTGTTTATCTAAAAAAAATAAACAAACATCGCTTTCAACGTCAAACAAGTTTTTAAATTAATTTTAAGGTTCCGCACCTTATTATTTATTAAATATAGAACTGTTTACGATTACTCTGTATGTGTATTTTTGAGTTTTACTACTCTGTATATATTTATGACCTTTTTACCTATACCATATGATAATAAATATTATCACGCTGTTTATAATAATAATAATAATAGTATGTAGGATAATTTACACAAATTGCTCTGGTCACAATCTAAGCTCTAGGCTTGTACCAGAAATAATGATATAATAAATATTATATTTTTATAAACACCCAGACCATGACAAACTGTACAGAAAAACGTACTAATATTTATTTGCCATGGGTGGGAATCGAACCCACGACCTCCGGATTTAACAAATAATAATTTATAACACCTATTTTGTACTATAAATAAAGCGATAAAGAATTTTCATTTCATTTCATTTGTTAATAATTATGTTTTTTAGGTTATTTATAAGAGTATGGCATTTGACTCTCAACTCTACCTATTTAGATAGGTATCAAGTTAAAAAAAAATATACATGAGGGTTTCATTTGCGTCCCTACTAATTATTCTATTGATACCTTAAAAAGCCTTCAACCCTACTACGCGGTATCTATTCCGGGAACACTGCATTTCACTCCCCTGCGATGGACCCGGAGCATCCATGGATAACCAAAAACAAATCACCCTCTCTTTCCATTAAATCAATTTTATTCCAATAGGTTTATTATTTTATAAATAAAAAGACATAATCTATGGTTTTAAATATAAATCAATGCATTTTTAATAAGGAATTTATAAAAATGCGTAAATATAATACTGAAAAAAGTAAAAATAAAAAACAGACTCCTGTGCCATCTAGTATTAGAAACTAGGACTTCTAAGTTCACTCGTATAGAGTTAATAGAAGAAAGCTAATAGAGGGCGTCCGTGTATAAGCAATGACATAATTCGTGAGGGGTGACTGGGACCTGGTTGGCTCAGCGGTTGAGCGCCTTGCCGCGATAGCGAGGTTCGTGGGTTCGAGTCCCACCCAGAAGGAATTTTTTCATTGCATTTTTATCTTAAAAAAAATAATATAAAATATAAATCAATATTTTATATTAATTTTTAATCAATACTTTTTTTGTATACTTATGCTATACTTACATTACAACCCTCTCTTAATATTCATTATTTTAGCAGCAAGACCCTATTCTTGATATCTATGCTATTATAAATGCAAAAGCTGAGATAATAATAATAATAATTTATTTATTTAAAATACTTTTTTGTAACCGCACTATTTACCTGCAAAAGATTCCCTGGAAGAATCAGGGCAAATTATACCATGATAAAAATTGGGATAAAAATTGTCAAATCTCCCTATGGTTAAGAGAAGATAAATGAAATATATTTCATAGAGACGAATGTCAGACAGAAGTTTATTTTATTATAAACAGAGTCTGCGTTTGACTTCCATCTTGTCTGATGGGAAAGTACTCTGTAAAACGGAGACTACCACCTCGACAAGAAATCGATGCAGTAGTTCCCGAAAACTGGTAAACCTACAGACTAAAACCAAAAAAATACTAGGTCACTTGGTTTATGATATTAGTAGATAGAGTATAAAAACGTACCAGCACGGGTGCCTTATACCGATGGCAATCTCGCCACTTATTTATTTAAATATTTATGGCATACAAAATACAAAGGCGGACTTAATGCCGCTAGGCATTCTCTACCAGTTAAACCTTCGGGAGAACCAAAGCAGTTAATAAGTGAGGTAGGTGCAATACAGTTACGGAGTATAAACAAAGTTATTACTATATAAAATACTAACGACCTAATATACACTTAATATATACTTAAATATAATATTAATAAAATATGTTTCCATAATAATAATTAATAACTTATGTATTTAAATGCCATTTATGGTAAAACATGTTGAACACCATTGCTTTATAACATCTATTGTACCGTGTTTTTAGCAAAATAATCAATTTCAATTCATTTCACTTAATTATATCTTATAATATATATATATATATATATATATATATATATATATATATATATATATATCATAGATACATAAACAACATGTACATAATACTACCAACTACACATTGATACAAAGTGGAAAGGAATAGGATAATGAAAGATAAATAAAAACTACCTATGAATTTAGATAATATTCATAGACACTTTTTTTTAAAATAGGTATGACTCTATTTCATGCTTGTCTTATTTTGACTGGCAAATCATTCCAAAGTCTTGGAGCGACAACTGCAAACGATTTAGAAATACATTTAGATAAACTCTAAAGTTGGGCTGATAAAACTGGATGCTTACGGGACCCTAATTTCGCTTTGCTTTTTTCCGACTTCCAACGCGTGACTTTCGAGCGCACGCACATCACATATCAGCCCAACTTTGTTTTCAATTTGTATACCACCAACTCTACCGTGCATTATTAATGAAGCTACCCGTATTTGGCAAAGTAGAGATTACTCTGCCATATTCAGAGGTCAGTCCCATTTCATGTTACAGGTATTCTGCTATCTCTTATTAACAATAATAATTGGCGACCTTAATATCTTGTCTAGGACGACCGGTTTTTATTACTATTGTCCATAGAGATGTATGAAACGAAGTGACCTATTCAAGTTTTAGGGCTATTATATTACCCAAATCTAATTGGAATTATCGGGATACACATTTTTCGTAAATTAAGTTCATATATCAAATCCGCCTACACGGTTTTAAACCCAGCGGTGAAGTTTTATTCCCATTGTAGCCGATGGTACCCTGAGTCCCCATTGAACAAATGGCCAGCTCGTTGCGGTGTATGGATAGATTCAATAGCTTGTAAACATACCCGCTGCGTGATGACGTTTTAAAACAAATGTCATAATTTTTACATTAAAAAGTGATTGGTATATACCGGGGTTTGAACCCCTGATCATAAACTTTGTTTTTAATAAGTCTAATGTCTAACCAACTCGGCCACCAGTTATATACATATTAAATCGTTATTATTGATTTCACACATTAAACATGTTTTAAGCAATATTAAAAAAAGTGTTTAATATTAAGGTCAAAGAGTAGGTACGTTTGGTTTAGGCCATTATTCTAACCACATATGCCACCAAATATTGAACATTGTTTTTTTTTTCATTAGCTTGATAATCAATATCGAAATTAAATATACAGTTTAATTGCAACCTGCCTCATTATAAGAAAGGCAACCCAAACTAATGCACAGTACATAACCAACTAGTATAGAGCTAGGTGGTTAGCTGGTTCCATTGTCCTCTCTTATAAAACTGCCACCGAGCCAACCAGCGTCACTGACTATATCTATGTACTTGAGATCCATAATTTTTATCCCAATTGAATTTACCGCATAGTTCCGCGATATATTTTTAGAAGACTACTAGGTATATAGTTTTGCTGTTTAGTAGTCTCCCAATAGGTTTAAGTTACGAAACATACCTTCAGTTTATTTATAAAAAGACAGACAAAATAAAATTCTCTACATCCATTTTGTAGCCGTTGTTTAAGAAACACTATACTTAAATGAAAAACACCTTTGACCAAACAAATACAACCTAATAAAAGTCCAAAATCATTTACTAATAGAAAGAAGCCTTATTCCGTGCTCTCATAAAAAAAAACAAGGTAAGTATAATTGGAGAAGTCTCACAGGAAATTGATCATCATTGTAAAATTCTTCAGATAGGTCTAGACTTGTTTTAATACCTATTAAGTGAGATCGTCTAGATTGATAAAGATGACGAGTTTCTTTAGAACTTTCTCTAAATAAAATGACCCTTTATCTTTACTGAAGTAATTAATCTGATAGGTAAATAGGCCCTGTTACTTGTAATTCAAAAAGTTTACTGCTTCCAACTATACTAAAAACGACAAGTTTTTTGACAGTTATTTTTTTAATTGGACCTTTTTTATATGGCGTTAAGCATTAAACGCGTGACAAAAATTTACGAACCGTCTGAGCAACCACATTTTTTTATTGCACTTTTTGTGTTTAATTTTTTATATCCAGGAGATTTACAGCATAAGTAACATAAAGAATAAAATAATAACAATTATTATCTATCTACAAATCTTCACAAAATAATGACATAATTTTAGGTAAGAAAATAAACAAAAAAACTTTAAGTAAAATAGGATTTAAAAAAATTACACAATTATAACTAGTGATTGCACCCGGATTTTTATATTAACATACAAAAAACAATATTCAGAAAAGCTATACGTCCATATTATTTTTTCTCGAGAAAAAAATGACTATAATTGCAGCCAACTTTCCAATCACCAATAAAATTATAATCCCACGAGAAATTTAAATTGTCTTCAGGAAATTCAAAAGCTAACCAATAACGCTGTAGAACTTTTTTAGTCAAATCAGATATTTTATCTGGTTTTACTCTGAATTAATTTCATGCGATCTTTTATTACCAATTGATTTTTGCATTAATCATAATTTCAAAAATCATATTCCAAATTTTTACGTATAAATTTATATAGTAGGTACAAATTTTAATAGTATAGTAAAAGAATCGTGAAAAACTACATAACTATTATTCAATTGTTTATCTATAGGTACATGTACATAACTTATACCTATATTTAAAAAAAATAGCTACAAATAAACACTTACACTAAAATTACTTGTGCACATTACATTATCTTTTACTCTCCCAAAATTTTGCTGTGGATAATGTTTAAGCAAATTTTAACAATGTTAAGAATTTTAATTAGTAATAAAACGTACCTGTTATTTCTCAAAGAAAAAGAAATATATTTCATCGAGGAATTTTAGTTTAAAAAGATGTCCAAAAAAGAATTTTAATTTTAATAAAAATATATTGGGCACCTGTTGCTTTGTTGACATTACAGGCGACGAACTAAAAGTTTAGAGATACAACTTTTAGAATTTATTAATTTTATATTACTTAAATTTTAATAAAATAATCTCATGCAACTCACCTGATATTTTGCGAACTTATTCCTTGTCCAGCAGCATTTGTATTGTAATGTGTTTTTGCAACTGAATTTTCAGGTTTCACAAAATGTTTTTTATTTACATAAGACCTAGGCACTCGATGATATTCTGCATTATAATCCTGTGTCACTGTCACTTTTCGCGGATCTATCTCTCTTTCTAGTGTTTTTATTGTGTGATATTTTGGTTGGTAGCATTCGAGTTGCGAAGTAAGTCGCGCGCGAGGCGCTGTCGTAGTCCGGTGCGACATAGGTGCTCCGTCGACGGCGGTGCGCGTGCTACTGAAGGGTCCACATCGGGAGCTTTCTGCCACCCCAGGCCCCCGCCGAAGCTTGGAATCTTCCGCGAAAGCCACTCGAGGAGGCCGAGGCTGCATAAGACTGATCTTCTTCTTTTTGGCGGTTGAAGCTACGTAGAAGAAGTAGCCGTTCTTGTCCATTTTCGGTGCACAGTTTTTTACCTGAAAAGATAGGGAAGTTTTCGTTTTAATTTGTTGACTTCTATTTAAGATTTACTTTAAAATTTATTTTAATCTAGAATCAGAAAAGTGTTTTCGTGATGTCAATTATTTATATGTTTGTTATAGAAAGTTAGTGACCAAGAAAATGAAATCAAGGACTTGTTGAAAAAGTACCATATTATATTATTTGTTAATAAATAGGAAAAATATATATATAGTATATGAGAAAAAAATATTACCTACTTTGGTACTTATATATACAATACTTAAAAAGGGTTTTGCGACCGACAAAAATTAAAATGTAAAAGTTTATTAAACATTTTCATTCTTTTAAAAAACTGTAATAATATTGAACATTGTACTACTATATGCTTATTATCCTAATATTTATACCTAAATATATATTATCTATACATAGTATATACGAAAGCGCTTCCTATGTATGTACGCTTATATCTTCTAAACTGCGCAACTCATTTTAATGCTGTTTTTATCATTAGTTACCTAATCTTTTTATATATATAATATATACTATGATATATATATATATAATTAAGTAATAATCTGTGCGAAGCCAGGGCGGGTCTCTAGTAATAATATAAAAATAACCTGATGAGAAAACACTTTCATAGATTTTCTCGAGTTTGTTTTTCCTATGAATAATTTAGCAAACTCGTTTGAACTTTATTGTGTGATGAATTGAGAACTATTTAATAGGTTTTAAATAAATTTTAGTCATTCTAGCAATAGGTACAAAAACTACCTATACTCATAGCCGTGTTATTGGTTCGATCCCGTGCGGACAAAATTATTTTTCTAAAAATTTAATATCATCACGGTGCCTTATAGCGCTCGAGACCATCTAGCTAGACGACCTCAGGGTACCCAGCGGAGAGTTTTAATCCCAACTCCTCGTAGCCAATGGTATGAGTATACACCGAACAATTGGCTAGCTTATCACGATGTTTGGATAGACTCAATAACTCATCTATAAACAGTATCACAACATCCAGACAAGTAAAACCACGACTGACAGCTTAACTTGCTCTCCGAGGCACTTAACCCTAGAAAGCTAACATTCGTCAAAATGACAAGCACCCAATAATTAACTCCCTCTTCTTCTCTTATTATAACGTTAGCTATCTAGGGTTAATAGTTGTATTGTCAAACAAATGTACATACATGTTTAATAAAAAAATAATTGGGATTTGAACCGTTTGAGGTAAACGTAATAATATAACCACCTCGGTCACCACGTATAAACATATAAATATAATTATGTTTACTTATATTTTATTGGGGCATAGCATGATGGTAAGCACACCAAGTGCATGAATGGGGTCAATCAATATACTGTTGTTTAACAGCCTTGGTCGCTCCCACTATGCCGGCTAAATGATGCCGCTACGAAGTGGGTTAAAACAAAGACGAATTTACATTACGATTCTACTATAAATTATCCTAACTGTGATGTCGTCAAATTAACTTCTTGTTTCGTAACCGCATCCTAACCACCTCGATAATCAATCAACTTAGTAACTTCTAAACTGGTAAACCCACAGACTAAAACCAAAGTATAATTAAGTTACTTGACTTTTTTGGGGCAGTAACGAAACCGGTCGGTCGGTTTTTTAAAACTAAATAGTAAATTTAAAAATAAACTGTTCAATAAATTCACTGAAACATTTATTACAAACCACATACACTTTATAAACACCAAATAAAACAATCAAAATATTAAACAAAAATAAAATCAAACACGGAAGTAATTTAAAGCTCAAATCCAGTCAAATATCAACATCTCCAAATGTTGATTTATCGGCAGGCGAACACAAATATTTCTCTCGACGTAAAACAATTTCATTCGAATACTCTGTATGTATGTATCTGTACATGTATAGTCTGTACTATATGTGTATGAAATTCCTACTATGAAAACGTTTTTCCGAATCATTGAAAATTTGAATAAAAAGTGGTAAAGTGCGAGTGGCGTTCGCGAGGTTAGGGTTCTAAAAATATTATTATACAGTATTCACATTTATAACATCAAGTATCTGATACATTAATTATGGAGGTATACCTACGGACTACTAGTTCATTTTAAAATAAAATTCAAGTAATGTTTCGGTTTCAGTCTGTGGATTCACCAGCTTTCCGAAGCCTTATATTAATTATACAATCACGGGTGCATTTTTGGCTCCCGATAACCGTTTATACGGCCACATGGTACCCGGGGGAGGGATTAACCCCTCCTTATTTCACCGATGGTTCTCGGAGGAAGCACCTAACAAATAACAAGCTTGTTGCGGTGTATAGACTCGTTGTATAAAGCAGTCATCCATCCCAGGTCCGTCCTTATTGTCATCTGCCTAATGCTTAGATTTCTTGTCAAAATACTAGTCTCCTTTCACGGTGCGGTTATGAAATGGGCAGTTAATTCGACCATAAAGCAGCGAGGATATAAAAGCAAACTAAGACAAATTTGCTCATTTCGTAACCGCATCATTTAGCCCGCATATTGAGAGCGTTCAATAGGTACATCAATAGGTAAACGACCACGTGGTACCCAGCGGAAGTTAAACAATTATGAATTGATCGAGCCTATTCATGTAGGTCTGCCTATCATCAGGTAGATACAAACTCAGTACTTACTACACTTTCAGTTTATTGTCGGCCAATCAAATTATATTTATAAAGATTTCGGGTTTTATTTTTTTCTTCTAAAAGTACGAAACCCTAAATACTCGAATTTACTATTGATATTACTCGTCTAGCCAAATGTTTTGAATATCATTTTCAAAGTTTCGGAGAAGTCTCGCTACATCCCATTCACTGTATAATATTTTGTAATTATAATTTAGGCAATTTCCATTATTTTAAATTATCTTAATCAAAAGGAGTTAGGGATACTTAGGATACCCAGTAGTAACATTTTGTTGTCAACTTGTCGTAGCCCATAGCATCAGAGTCTACACCTAACAAATACCAGCTCGTCGCGGTTTTTTAATAGACAGTTCGTAAAGTACCCGTAATGCCTACATATTTTCTAACAAAAAAACAATACTATTTATGCAACTAGTCAGCATAAATATTAGTATAAACCCATTTTTAAAATCTTCAAAAACACGGCGTTTTAGTAATGCATAGGTATTTCTGTAGATAGAGAATATTAACAATTATAACAGTAGGATTAAACGCCCTCTGCCGTAATTATTTATTACCCTATTCACGAGTAAGTATGTGCCTATATCTTTGTTCTTAATGCCTTTTAAATATGAACTAAAGATCAGTAGTTAATAAACCTTTTGTTGTGACGAAGGGGCAAAAATAAGTGCACTCAAGAGCTTAAAATACTATATAGAGAACACTGTTATCAACTTCGTATTTGACGAATGATAATAAATATCATATATATATATCTTCACGGGTGCCTTACGGCGCCCGAGACCGTCTAGACGGCCCCAGGGTACCCAGCGGAGGGGTTTTAATCCCACCTCGTCGTAGCCGATGGTATGAGTCTACACCGAACAAGTGGCTAGCTCGTCGCGATGTTTTGAATAGACTCAATAACCCATCTATAAACAGTTTCACAAGTTGGTATAGTGAAACCGGGACCGACAGCTTAACGTGCTCTCCGAGGCACTATAGTGGTGTTGTCAAACAAATGTACATAAATTTTTAAATTAAAAACTCATTGGTACACACCGGGATTCGAACCAGGGACCTTAATAAATATCATATTAATAATTTTATAAACTTCTTACTAACACATTCCCCTTACATACTCTCTATACCATCAACATCTTTATCTAGTGGCTGCCGGTTGTATTCATTCTTGGACTCTCCATTCAACTTGCCACCAGTTGAGTGTAGAGTCACATGTTGTGCACTAATAAGGATCACAAAGCCCCGCCTCATCTGTGTACTCTGAATTGAAGATCAAAACAAATAAATTGTGTAGTAAAGTAATATTATTTTTCTCCTATTTATTTAATCTGGCACATCGTGACTCTTGTAGTCCGACCCTGGCCTATACTTATATTCTTCAAAACAAAATTATACCATAAAGATATACCATGGTCTTTATCACTACTAACTTTTTCTATATATCTATACTAAATCAAATCTACTCACCGTATCAAAACGGTACCTTGTAAGCACACTACTATCTCAACAAGAAATCGATGCTGCAGTCTCCTGAGCCGGTCAACCCGAAACCCCGAAATCGAATTTGCGGTGGTAACGTAGTCGGTCGGTCGGCCTAGCAAATATATAAAGACCTTCCTCCCACCTAAATCAGTTTATTCTCACTAGTTTAACCATTGAGCTAGTGAAACCAATACAAAATCTATCATTACAACTATTTTCTACATATACTTAATAAAACCCCACCAAAGTATAGCCACTAGCGAGGCGGCGAGAGTATCGCGTGGCACTGCGATGTTATCTTGCCCACGCCCGCGGCATCTTTCTGAATGCTAACTGCGCGCACAATGCCAAAGCGCCGGAAAAGCTATATATATATAAGCTATCTATCTCGTCTCATCTGTGTACTCTGGTACATCGCGACTCCCGCAGTTCGACCCTGGCCGATACTTATATTCTTCAAAATACCAAAATTACAAATGTCGTGGAACTAAATCGGGCGGTCGGCCCCAAAGTTATAGAGACCTTCCTTCCACCTAATTCCGCTTATTCCTGCTAGTTTGACAACTATAAATAGTGGGACTATTACAAAGTCTATCGTTAAACGCTCTTTTTATATATTCTTAATAAAACCCCAACAAAGTAAGTACAGCCACTAGCGAAGCGGCGAGAGTAGCGCGTGGCACTGCGATGTTATCTCGCCCACGCCCGCGGCATCTTTCTAAATGCTAACTGCGCGCACAATGCCAAAGCATTGGCAAAGCCTCTATCTTGTCTCATCTGTATACTCTGGTACATCGCGACTCCTGCAATCCGACCCTGGCCGATACTTATATTCTTCAAATACCAAAATTACAAATGCCATGAAGCTAAATCGTTCAGTCGGCCTAGCAAAGTTATAGACCCTTCCTCCCACCTAATTCCTCTTATTCCTACTAGTTTAAAAGCTAGAAATAGTGGGTCTATTGCAAAGTCTATCATTACAAGCTCTTTCTACATATTCTTAATAAAACCCTAGCAAAGTAAGTACAGCCACTAGCGAGGCGGCGAGAGTAGCGCGTGGCACTGCGATGTTATCTCGCCCACGCCCGCGGCATCTTTCTGAATGCTAACTGCGCGCTCAATGCCAAAGCGCCGGCAAAGCCTCTATCTTGTCTCATCTGTATACTCTGGTACATCGGAACTCCTGCAATCCGACCCTGGCCGATACTTATATTCTTCAAATACCAAAATTACAAATGCCATGGAGCTAAATCGTTCAGTCGGCCTAGCAAAGTTATAGAGACCTTCCTCCCACCTAATTCCTCTTATTCCTACTAGTTTAAAAGCTAGAAATAGTGGGTCTATTGCAAAGTCTATCATTACAAGCTCTTTCTACATATTCTTAATAAAACCCTAGCAAAGTAAGTACAGCCACTAGCGAGGCGGCGAGAGTAGCGCGTGGCGCTGCGATGTTATCTCGCCCACGCCCGCGGCATCTTTCTGAATGCTAACTGCGCGCTCAATGCCAAAGCGCCGGCAAAGCCTCTATCTCGTCTCATCTGTGTACTCTGGTACATCGCGACTCCTGCAGTCCGACCCTGGCCTGCGCTTTCATCTAACCCTTTCTGCCCTGAAGATATTTTACTGTGCGATTTAGATTGCGTCATGTTTCTTTATCAATTTAAATTGACGTGCAGACGTTTGATGTGTTTTTCTTTTTGTCGTCTGTAAAAAATGGGTAATTACCCTTGTCTACGATGTTCGAAAATTTTACTTACCTATAACAAACTTTTGTGCAGTAGGCCCCAGACCGTCTAGATGGCCTCAGGATACCCAGCGGCGGGGCTTTAATCACACCTCGTCGTAGCCGTAAGGACAAGTATAGTTCGTTTTGTTTCGAAATATTAAAATGATGGTCATTGCTATAACCACATGATATTTTTTATATTTACCTGATGATAAGCAGACCATTCATGGATTTTGTAGAGCTACTTACCATCGGTGGATACAACGTCACATGCCGTGCTCCAATAAAAAACAACAGGCAGTTGATTTGACGACCACCCATTTCGTAACTGCCTTAATGCTATTTAACTACAATATTCTGGTCGACCCAAGTGGTGGACTTTGTAGCGCCGTGCTTCAAAAAAAAAAATTTACTTTAGTTGTGAGTATATAAGTAGGTACTTATAAGTACGTAGAATGCAGCTGCAGTTCAAGAGCTTTCCGATAATGAGCTGGAGACAATAAACAAATAGTGACGGGTCCCAATTGTACACATACACTTTAATGGGAGCTCGGGGAATCCTTTTAGTTGTAAAGATCTATGTAACCGAATTCTACATAATATAATTAAGTTTAAACTATTCTAGGGTATAAAATAATTGATAAAATACTAATTATAAAGTTTTCAGGAACACTGTATGGACGATTTTGACCGCCTCCGTAGACTAGTGGTTGCGACTATGGCGTTGTATCCGGAGGTCGTGGATTTGATTCCCACCCATGGCAAAAAAATATTAGTACGTTTTTCTGTATAGTTTGTCATGGTCTGGGTGTTTATAAAAATACAATATGTATTATATTATTGTTTCTGATATACATAGTCAAGCCCAGAGTTTGTGACCAGAGCAATATGTGTAAATTGTCCTACATATTATTATTATTATAATTATATTAAATTAAATTGCAACATAAAATATTTCTCTAAATAAAAACTGTTTATTTAGGAGATCTTAAGTGAGGGGAAGGTCTCTATAACTTCGTTAGGCCGACCGACCTTGTTACCACTGCCCATACAGATGCAAAAACCGTCAAGTGACCTTCATGTTTCAGTTTTGTCTGTGGGTTCACCAGTCAGGAGACTACTGCATCGATTTCTTGTCAAGGTGGTAGTCTCCTTTCAGGGTGCGTTACGAAATGGGTAGTTGAATTGACGATAAGGCAGCGAGTATATTAAAATATACTCGTATAGCATTCGTCATTGTCGCCCCCATTTCGTAATCGTATCATTTAGCCGGCATACTGAGACCGAAAGCTCGATCAATATTGTTTTAGAACCATTATTAATTGACCCTATTCATAGGCTTACCATCAGGTAGATACAAAGTCACATGTCGTGCTCCGATAAAAAAAATATCCCTACATAAGTAAATAAAATAAACTGCATAATATCTCACACTTCACCAAGGTTACACAATAACCAATTTAAAGTAAATGAGTTTAGTAAAATTGCAAAAACAGTACGTAGTGAATGTCAGCGATGATTTTGATAGCACCAGTGAGATAAATATCACCGATGACTTACTAGAATATTCAACAGAAGTCAAATAAGGCTACTGGTGGGAGTGTTCTCAGGACACTACCAACAAACACCTCTATACTATTGGAGTAAGAGATGATCCCACATGCACATTCTGTGGTAAGGAGCCCGAATCCATGCGACATCTACTGTGCGACTGTGACGCTAGGGCCATCCAAAGAATCAAATACCTAGGACAGGCTTATCCGGATCCAGAAAGCTACAGGCTAACCGACCTTAGTGATGTCCTTAAATACGTCAACAACATATTTGGGGACGGTACTGAGGTTTGTGGTTAATAGGAATGGGGAACACACAAAAGATCTCAAAGGGTCTAAGTGTTTTTAACTGATGTCAACCCCAAAACCAATAAGATAAGATAAAAACTAGAATATCACGATTTATCAAAAGTCGTATTTTTG
This sequence comes from Monopis laevigella, assembly GCA_947458855.1. Classification (NCBI taxonomy): domain Eukaryota; kingdom Metazoa; phylum Arthropoda; class Insecta; order Lepidoptera; family Tineidae; genus Monopis; species Monopis laevigella. Next base: position 17,205,440 of record OX381587.1, read on the forward strand.
AAAGTCATATGCGCGGTACCAACTTACAAATATTTTCTCATTCAGAAGAGCTACATGAAAAAAAAATGAAATGAAAAAATGAAAAATGATTTATTAAATATTTTACATCTTTAAAGGGGTTGGGACTCTCTTGTTAAGTGTAAAACACCTGTATTAAGAGAGTCCCGCTCTTCGTACTAATTATTACATTGTAATATTTAATCACCTATTACTCAAAGATATATAAATAAATACTTACTATAATATAGGTATATACATATACAGACTTATATACACATACATAAATATATTCATTTAGATACATAGACATATACATACATAAACGTATTATATTAAATTATACATACTTAAATAACACAATAACAAAATTATAAACATTTGTTTAGCAGATCAGATCCACTGAGCACTTAGACGTTCAATAAAGTTTAAATGAATAGGGTCTATGAAAGTAATTTTTCAGTTTGATGGTAATCTAATGTCTTTAGCCATGTTGTTATTTTATTTTTACATTCATGTTGAGTCATAGTGTAAATATGTAAAATTTCGAGCGCCTTGCCGCTATAGCGAGGTTCGTGGGTTCGAGTCCCGCCACCAGGAATTTTTTCATTGCATTTTTATCTTTAAAAATTAATATAAGATTCACTGTATTATATAGTTTAGCTGATTGCGCATAATATTGTTTTGAGGCAAAACCAGTTCTAACTATGCATCTCTTTATAATTGTATGTGGTTTTCTTTTATTTAAATTGTTTGTATATACTGATATTGTTTTATGAGTCTTAAGTATGCTTTGTAATATATATAATTTTCGAACTGTCAATACGTTTGCATCCATATATAATATGGATGTATTATATATTTTTTTCTTTCTGAACATAACCTTTAAGATAGTTCTTTGTGCTCGTTCACTTTTAATAAACCTAGTTTTAAATATACCACCCCATATAGTAATACAATAAATGAGTTTCGTTAGACGAAGAAAATATTATTGTCATTCTTATTTCTCATATTAATTGCCATGTCTATACTAACACATAAAAACTCAATGGTGGAACGGAACATAACATACATTATCTGTGATGATTACTTATTATCTGTCATCAATGACCTTATTTACGAGTGGTAGGAGAAGGGTAAGAGGCACTCGTATTGATATCATAGGTATGATATTTTAGTCAAATCTGATTTAAAAATACGAACTTTAGAAATCGATGACTTTTTTTATATTTCAGTGAGATTTAGTCATCCGCTGATATTCAAAAATCGCACCCTTAGTCATCAATGATAATTAATGTACCTAATGGTCATACATCAGTGATAATATATTTACTTACTCGTCATTTGAGTCATCGCTGTTTTTGCCTGTTATTTTGTAAGAATAGTTTTTGTCACTTAGCAAATTATTTTAGTTATCTTTTGTTATCCTCACTAATTGTGCATGTTGTCGCTCCTAAATATGGACCGTGTATATCCGCGGATATATTAATACTTTCTTAAAAGTGGGCGCGACCACTAGTTGTCCTTAAAACAATAAATCGGTAATGATATTTTATTTACCTACTGGTCATCATAGTCATCGGTGAGCTAAAAAAATAGGCCCGTGATTATTCTGGATGTTACACTCTATATAAGTAAGTACAGAAATTAATCAAAATATACAATACCTCCATAGATAGGTAGCCTAATTTTCACCAAAGCCCCCTCTGTTCCTTTGTCACACAAGAACAGTGTGTACAGTGCAAGAACGCTCTAAGTTCAACGTGTAAATATTTGATGCACATAACGAGGGCTGGGATAAATAAAATACAGATCAGTGTAGAAAAGCGGAGTCGACACGCTCATGGTTCTGTTATGATAAATAAATCAGTGATTAACTTCATAAATTTAACCTTATTATATTAATAATTACCGACAAGGACGAAATCTGGCCTGCGGACAAATCTTGATTATTTTTTCGTTACATATCCCTAGTTATTTCAATAAAAATAGAAATAAGAAAGGTTAGTATAGAGTCTACTGCATCGATTTATTGTTGACAGGGTAGTCTTCTTTAGCGGTACGGTTACGAAACGGGCGATTGATTTGACGATAAAGCTTTGGTCATGACCAAAGCAATATGTGCAAATTGTCCTATATATTATTATTATGTAAAATCGCTCATAAATTACGAAAAAGCCCACAGCCTGTAGAGCAATGTAGTCGGTCAACTGTCGATATTTGTAGGTATGCGCCTACACACTCACGGTGCCATATCAGTGTTCAAATGGAAAATAAAACTAACTAAGCTCTTGGGTTGTACTATGTCTATCAGAACCAACGATACAATAAACATTATATTTTATAAACACCCAGACCATGACAAACTGTACAGAAAAACATACTAATATGGTTTTGCTATAGGTGACAATCCAACCCACGAACTCCGGATACAACGCCAAAGGCGCAACTACTAGTCTACGAAGCAATCATCATGACAGGCACTGCGCATATCTAATGGTTTTGGTATTCTGTGGTTTAGATAAACAGCACAACCTGTTGACAAACAGAAGGCACGGTGTTGTCTATAGTACAGCGGAATTTTGAGAGGAAATATCACGGAAATTGAAACAGGTGTATGTAAATAGAAACTTACGCTTATACAAGCTTCCTTGATTATATGCCTGACAAGGACACTGTTTCTGTTGTTTCGAAGCATTAATTTTTTTATTATACAAAGTAGGCCGAATGGTATTTAGACTTTAGTTATTCGGCAGATGGAACACTTGGCATATTGTTGAATAAAGACGCAAATATAAATATTATTATTTAATTAGGTATACCATTTATTATTGTGGAATCAATTCAAAAATAATGGCAATAGCTGAAAAGAGTAAAAAACGCTCTAAAAAACTATAATAAAACAAAGTAAATTAATAACTATAATACAATAACATCTTTGATGAACTTTAGGAGCACATTATAGACCGGGACTTAACGTACAACTAAAACTTGGGTGAACAATGACACACATTTCATATATGCCATACATACTTACATACAGTCACGTGTGCAAACTACAAACTCACATACACCACAAAAACCCACACTGACAAACACATACACGACATCACATATATTCACAAACACACAAAAAAAAAAAAAAAACTTTAGTTTGTGAATTTATGAGGTTGTAGGGGGTCATCTCAGGATCCACCGAACCGATTTTGAAAATTCTTTTAGTGTTGGATAGCCCATTTATCGAAAGGCTATAGGCTATATAACATCAATATAAAATAAGCGAGCATCAAAAAAATGTTGGGAAAACAGGGAAAATTGGGGCCTTTTGAGAGCTTCCGTTGCGTGCGCTGTGTAAACGGTTAAAGTTACACAGACCAAGTTGCGCTGGTCAGCTAGTTTATAATTATAAAATATAACGTCTTAGACTATATTATGACTTACAAAGTCTACGGATGGTTTTATTTGTTATTTTACTTAAATTTATAAGTTTTTTATTTAAATTTATATTCCTCCATATCCTTGTAAAAAAATGTGTTTAGTCTCCCTTACATTTTCATATTAACTAGTAAGTCTAGGTTTATATGTTTGAAAGAAGTCTAAACTTTTCAAGGTATTAATCACACATTTTTTCACTTTTAAACTTAAACAAAGTGAAAAAGTTCAATCAAGATAGAAATCTTTTCTCGACAAGTGATAAACAATTTTACACATTTCGCTTAGTCAGCAAACCTAGAAAAGTACTAGGTGTTAGATAGAATAAGCTAAAACTACCTATTTTTTTTTTTTTTTTTTTTGTCACACTAGCACATAGTCTTCAGGATAATTTTTTTTTAAAAAAAATGTATTCTATGGTAGGTATGTGTCTCATTATTAATAATTAACAATAAATAAATCAATAAAATTAACAACAATATTATCTAAGTTACTTATATCAAAGGTAATACTGGAAGATAATGCCTAACGCATTAAGCTCGCCTATGTACAAACAAATATTTTGTCATTCATTCCAATTTAAGTTATTCAATTATAATCATATTTAAACAAATTTAGCGACAAATAATAATATAAATGAATAATACAGATAAATATACATATATATTTATATTATCGGATTCTAAAGTACGTACATCAATTATTCTAAATCGGTTTGGATGTATGAGAAGAGTTATGACTGTGAACAATGCAAAACAAGAAATAGTCTCGTACTTCACTGAGGACCACCGTCCCGCCTATCTAACGCGCTTACAGTGATTCGGCTTTAGATTCGAACAATTGAAGGAATATGAAAGAAAAAAATCTTTATTTGAACGCATAATATACATAAATAAAATGAATATAAAAAAAAGCTGTGTAGCGAAAAAAACCTTATTAGTATTCTTACGTACTTAATATAAAATTAATTAATTAAATTCAAAATAAATAAGAGAGAGCTTGCTGGGACATCAGTTCAGCACATGCTGCAGCGAGTATGCAGTAACGCTGGTTTTCACCAGCTAGAGAGCCTCGAAGACATGCGGCTTTCAGACTTCTTTTACTCAACGCAATACACACAACAGGTATTGGGTGATAGAAAGTATTTTTGGAGGTTGGGTGATTAGGTTTAGGTATCATCCTAAACCTAATTGGGCCAAAGAAATGATTAAAAAACCCCGCTGCTATATCATTAAATCAACTGACTATTTCGAAACCACCCCCAAAAGAAGACTACCAATTCGACAAGTAATTGATGCAGTAGTCTCCAGAAAACCGAAATATGACTGGTGGGAACAAGACAGGCCTAGCGAAGTTATAGAGACCTTCCCTTCTAAAAAGGAGCATGATAGTCTAATAGAATTCTAACATGTAAGAGTGCCATGTCTATATATCCAATACCAACTTGAGTAGCAGTCGCATTCCGTGTGTAGTCTGCGATCCACAGTTGGCAAAGTTGCCGGGAAACCATCCCCAACTTAATACTTCTCAGAAAATGGAACAAAAACTTTTAGCCCCTAATTGATTGACGACTACGCGATTAGTTGCCGATCGCTATAGAAATATATTTTCCCTTTTTCTCTGCAACTTTTGGAATTAATACCTATTTGTTATAATACTTATTAATTCCTTATGTAAGAGTTAAGTAAGGTTGAAGTATTTCGTGTAATATTTTACTTAGGTTTGTTTACAACATAGTTGATTGATTGTGTGATTTTTTTAATGCCGAAATTTTATTAATTTTAAGAGTCGATAAATGTATATTTGTAGTCTCCCATGGCATCCACGAACCCATCGTATCAAAAGAAAAGGACAAATATAGTGATTTAAAAAGCTAAGTATTTTTACTGCACATTGAACCTATTAGTATATAACTTACTGCACTTGATTGGCATTGCTTGCTCAGCCGTTTACTGCATAGAGTACTAGTATATAACTTACTGCTCTTTATTCCCACTGATTGCTCATTCGCTTGCTTCATATAGTACTAGTAATATAACTTACTGCACTTTATTCGCACTGATTGCTCATTCGCTTACTTCATATAGTACCAGTATATAACTTACTGCACTTTATTTGCACTGATTGCTCATCCGCTTACTTCATATAGTACCAGTATATAACTTTCTGTGCTTTGTTCGCACTGATTGTTCATCCGCTTACTTCATATAGTACCAGTATATAACTTTCTATGCTTCATTCGCATTGGTTGCTCATCCGCTTACATCATATAGTACCAGTATATAACTTTCTGTGCTTTATTCGCACTGATTGCTCATCCGCTTACTTCATATAGTACCAGTATATAACTTACTGTACTTTAATCGCACTGGTTTCTCATCCGCTTACTTCATATAGTACCAGTAGGTATATAATTTATTGTGCTTTATTCGCAACGATAGCTCATTCGCTTACTTCATATAGTACCAGTATATAACTTACTGTGCTTATTCATAGAGTACTAGCTTACTGCATAGAGTACTAGCACTAGTACTGAACTTTATTCGCCCCGCTTGCTGAGCACGTGATTATTTTAATTGTATTTTATATAAAAAAACTCTTCCTACTATTAAATTAGGACCAGCAATAATAACAAAGCTATATTTACCTTGTTTATAATAAAATGATCGCCTTAAAGTAAGTACTTTGTAAAGGCTTTCTTAAGTCCGGATTAGTCGACCACTTCTCAGACAGCAAAACTCCCGCTCTCCTTTATAATATTTGAGCCGAAGTATATACGTACTTGTGGTGCTTCTGGGACCGCAGAAAAGCTTAAACTTGAGTTACATCATAATGTAATAATTCTATTTTGCTCAATTAGTGGTAAGTATGAATGTTTTGTGTACAAAATCCCCGTATGCACCATGAGTTTTAATAAAAAAATATGTAGGTAGTTTTGTATGACAAGACATTTTATTTTAAGCTGTTCGGTTCCAGTTTTACCAAACCAACTTGTGAAAGTATTTGTAGATAGGTTATTGGGCCAATCCAAAAACCCAAATAAGGTTGCCACTTATTCGGTGTAAATTTAAAATATTATCGGCTACAGCTACGTGCAATTTCCCCACTGCTGGGATATTTCAAAAATATGTCCGTTTAAATATTTAATATGTATAAATATATTTATTTGAATCAGGCGTTATTTTGCGGAGGTTCATTATTTAAACGATAGTAAAATTCCCAGCTAGGATTTTTTACCTGATAATAAGCAGACCTATATAGTCTTTGAACGGGATCGATCAATACATTGTTGTTTAACACTCCCACTATGCCGACTAAGTCTGAGTTGCACCAAAATGTTTTTACAATTACTTTAACAAAAACTTTAGCGTAAATGATTCGGTTACAAAACTGGCGACGACAAATATACTCAATTATCCATCGTCAAACTAAATTTCCGTTGCATAACCACGCCTTAAAAGGAGACTACCAACCTCACGAGAAATCGATGCAGTAGTCTCCTAAAACCTGACTAAAATCTAAACATGAATTGGTCACGGTATTCGCATCTGTGTGTAATAATCTACTTTCAGTCCAATGATTAATCATTACATAGAAAATCCAGAAATATTATTTATCATGTATTACTATTATACTTATATTAGTCTCCCTGATCCTAATCTAAGTATATTATAAATACAAGAGCGCAGAAAATAATATTATAAAGATACAATAAGAGTGTAGGTCGTTAAACGATGACAGTGCAGGGTAGCAGGCGACGACGTCCAGACTCCTCATAAATCATTGCGAATAAGAACCCACCAAGTTATATTCCCCCAGATCAATATCTCACTGTAGAGATTTTAATATTTTTGTTATACATGGTTACTTTGGAAGGTTGTATTATAAATAACTTATTCCCATGCAGCCGTTTTGAAAATGAAAAAAAAAAAAATGCCCTCTCAATAAAATTTGGTTATTTTTTTAGGCTTCTCTAGCTCATCATACATACAAACTAGTAAATTTAGTTTATATAATGAATGAATGATTCTATATAGTTGTTTTACAGATTTTTAGGATCTGTTACTCCACCATTTGTGGTATATAAATTTATTTAAGTATGTATATAAATGAGATCACTGGAGAGATAATAATAATAATAATAATATAAGAACTAATATTTAAGGCGTGGATACGGTTGGTGAGGTCGGTCGCCTCGGTGGCACCCTTGTATGGCAGATGATAATCGTAAGGTCAATGGAATCAGCTAACCACCTAGTCTTACACTAGTTGGTTATGTAGCGTGCGTTCGGTTGGTTGGTTTTTTAATACTTTTATTTATGACACATTTTATTAATTAATCTATAATGGTTATATATATATATATATATATATATATATAGCAGCCTAACCAAACGCACTCTAGACCTTATTGTTACAACTTTTTTTTTTTTTTTTTGACTATTCATAAATATCTGTAAAGATTTACATGAAATAAACAATATTTGATTTGATTTGATTTGATTTGGAGATTCCCGGTCCGGATATTTCTTTAAACAAAGGATATCACTGGCAGTACAAAGAGGTAATGCTGCCAGTGTTATGGGAACCTTCGGGCCGGGACAGAGTCGGGACATAGTGGATATTTAATATTTTTTTTATTATGTAGTAATTAATGGGTTAATTTTTAATGCCTTATGGATATTCTTTGAGAGTCTGAAAGTTTATGCATAGGATTAATATAGTATGTATATTATTAATTACAGATGACTTAGTAAAACTATTTTTTTCCCCTATTTTTTTATACATAATTTTAGACCCAATAACCCATCTATAAACAGTTTCACAAGTTGGTATAGTGAAACCGGGACCGATAGCTTAACGTGCTCTCCGAGGCACTATAGTGGTGTTGTCAAACAAATGTACATATTTTTTTTAATTAAAAACTCATTGGTACACACCGGGATTCGAACCAGGGACCTAAGTGTTTTTAAGTCCAAGGTCTAACCAACTCGGCCACCACGTAGGTATATAATAAATAAATTGTAAATTTTAAACATATTTAAAAAATAAAGTTGTTTTTTATTAATATTATTGTTTATAAGTAGAAATAAATTTAAACAACATCATGGAAGTCTAGTCATCTAGCTATCTATTTTTTAAGATACCTTATATATTTTATATATACTACATACCTACTAGTACATAGATACAAGTATAAAATTTATTTACAAGATAAATTGGACGTAATAAGTAGCCAGGCGAAGACGCTGCAAATCTTTTTTTAGATAAGCCTTTAAAGCAAGAGCTCTTGATCACCTGATACTTAGACGTCTTCACACGTGACATCACCCTAGGGGTGATATCACATCACCGACCACCCCACCTGCAACCATGCAATAAAACACAACACCCACAGCTCCAAAAGCATTAATTCGATCATTGCTTCTTCCATTACAACATAAAACTGTCACCGCTATAAAACAGTACTTATCAACGACATGGATTTTTCATATCGGAATTTTGAAGTTCGTGCTTCGTAATAAGAGAAATCACTTAAAAAGTGCAATCCGCCAAGTAAGAATGGAAGCGGGGACAAAGACGCAAGGGGCCTTTCCTTCGAAGGGTGGAACAACAGGGAAGGTTACGGAGAGGCCAGGGAATCTGGATGCAAGCCGTCAGGGGGCGATCGTTTGATTTCAGGTTGTCGAGTTGGGAAACGACATAAGATTAATTCTTATTTCCCCCTTTTAAGTAGACATGTTTGCCTTCAGTCTGCGATTGAAAAATGAGTATTATATTTAAACTTTTGTACCTACAGTTAACTTAGATATAGACATCACCTAAGTTAAAAGCACTTATGGCAATTTACGTCACTTGAGCGTCTACAGACGGCTTTAAATTGCAATTAGTGACACATTACGTTGTAGCCGCATGACACATTTAGTAGTTTAAAGGTAAGATTCCGTTTATATCATTTACGAAAGTTCACGTATTTAATCTACATAAATGCCTTAAACCTGATACATATTATGGCCCCAGCCTAGTGGTTAAGTCACTGCGCAACTGATAACAAGGTTAAGCAGATGACAACAAAGCCGGACCTGGGATGAGTGACCGCTTTATACAATGAGGCTATACCATCATAAACACTGCATCAAGCTCGCCACTTGTTAGGTGATGCCTCCGATTACCATCAAATACCATCGGCGAAATGAGGACGGGTTAATCCCTCTACTGGATACCCTGAGGCCATTTAAACGGTTTTCGAGAGCCAAAAAAGGAATATATATATATTTTTTTTAATTGGTTTAACTTTAAGAAAAAATCAGAAGCCTTAAAAGTCAGTTTATTAATTTCGCTATTTTAATTTTCTAACAGAGTATGTCTTTATTAAATTAAAGTGTACGGGGATTTATGTTAAAGAATAACCTATGAAAAGGTATGGTATGGTGAATATATGTTTTTATTTATTTTATTATATTATATAAGAAATTGGATTGCAAATGGAATTCCATAAAAACTAATAAGCTCTTTTCTATCTCAATAATTAGAATGAAAAATTCTATAAGCTTCACTTTTTTTTTCTTTATCCTGTAATTTTTTGTCCTTCAATTTGCTAAAAGGTTATGTCTTTCTGAAGGTAAAGTGTATGGGGGACTCATAGAATGTTTGAGAAGAGGCTGAGAGAGGGGCTTGTCGGTGCAAATTGATTGGTAACGGTACGAGGTTCAGTTAATGCAAGTCGAGGCAGTTCATTCTATTTTCAAACTTGCTAAAACCGTTGAAACAGAAATATGTTGCTTACATATACAATTTTATTTATTTAATTCTTATATTGGCAAGTAAACAAATACCGTCAAGTGAACTAGTCGTGTTACGGTTTTAGTCTATGAGTTCACCGGTTTTCAGGATAGGAGGTCTACTGCATCGATTTATTGTCGAGGTGGTAGTCTCCTTTCAGGGCGCGGTTACGAAATGGGTAGTTGAATTGACGATAAGGCAGCGAGTATATTAAAATATACTCGTTATACAATTCGTTATTGTCGCCCCTATTTCGTAATCGCATCATTTAGCCGGCATAGTGGGAGCGAACTGCGTTGGTCTCTTTTATTGTTTCACTTTTATCATTTTGCCATCCCACTTACTCAATTGTGTAATATAGATATATAGCTATACGGCGCCGCTAGTTTGGAATATTATTTTCTACTATTTTGTAAGCGTATAATATAGATACATATCTATACTTAAAATATCATTGATTAAAACTATATAAAATAATAATAACATACCTATAATGTTGTCCCGCATTTATTTAGAGGGACTTTCAGCAATCTTAAAAATTTAATCTATAATTTTCAATAAAAAAAAATGTATGAAAATTATTATAATTTGAAGTAGTGTAACAATGTTCCCAGTGCACCTTACGTGCATACACGCAACAAATACATTAGCTTAAGTGACACAAATTGAAATTTGCTGAGCAAAAACAAGCTTCAGACTTTCATGACCGACACTTTCCAACCCCTGTATACTACACCTAATAATATTGTAGGCTGTAGTAATTTTCATTTAAATCGCTTTAAGCCCGGTATTTGAAACTCACTGTCTTATCCCTTATGTCAAAGAATGAATTAAGGTGCAGTTGTTCTTTATTATTTGTTTTTCTTTTTGACATTTCACAGATATTGCAATAAAACACCAAAATAATAACTTTGTAAAATATCTATTGTTCGAAATTAAAATGAAGTATTACTCTAAGAGTTGGTGGTACGGGTACGGGTAACTTCAATAAGCGTGTACTATGTACTACTAGGGACTACAAATCTAAAACTTATTATTATAAACACCCGGACCGTGCTTACCAGCTGTACAGAAAAACGTACTAATTATATTTGCCATGAGTGGGAATCAAACTCACGACCTCCAAATAAAACGCGTAACTGCTAGACCACGGATATTCAATTCATTCAATCATATTGATCGCCTTGTGGTCAAGTTATAGTACTTATAGGTAGCATTCCATCACGGGTGCTTCATGGCGCCTGAGACCGCCTAGACGCCCTCAGGGTACCAAGCGATAAGGTAATATTTCCGCTTCGCTTTAGCAAGCTACAGCGGGTGTATTCCGAATCTACAGCGAACAAATAAACAAATTTATAAACAGTTTCACAAGCTGGTGCAGTGAAAGCGAGACCAACAACTTATTGTTGGCAAATTACACAATATAAAAATAATTGATGGAGTCCACCGCTGGGACTGCAATAGGCTAATATTAATGATGATATTCTATCTACTGTAATTCTTGTTTTTTTTTAGTTTTTTTTATATACAGATGCTGTGTTTGACCTCAATATTGCCTGATGCAAAGCAACTATGAGGTTGAAGTTATAGAACGTTTACTCTGTAAAAGGAAACTACCTCTTTTTTCTTTTTCTTCTTTTACCTAAATGGCCTTCTACGTTTTATATAAGCCTAATTTTTCCAATGACCAGTTGTGGGTAGATTAAAATTGTTTAATACTGTACGGTGAAAGTGGAACAATAGGATGGAAAGGAATAGGAAAAGGACTAGGTTAGAATTAGGAATGGCCACATGACCGTATGCAAACATACGGTATAGTGATGCCAGTGTCAAGTGAAGGAGGAAGTAATAATCAACTGTAAAATGGGTACCGCCATTTTACTGAAGATAAAGGGATTCGTTGAGATAGAACAAACACCAAGATCACTGCGTAAATACTACACTTCTCATACTTAATATTACTATACGAATGCTTATTCTACAAAATTAGTACACTTTTGCACAATAATATTCAATAAAATTAAATTTGATAACTGTAATAGACACACGTGTCTACAGTCTTCGGGCTACCCTCAAATAATCGAAACTACCTCGACAAGAAATCGAAGCAGTAATCCCTCGAATATACTTATTTGTAAATAACCTAAAAAATATCCAAGTAAAGGTTCGTTTTTGTATTCTCGGTTTTCCCATAGCCTTAAATCGAGTTTCAGAAACTCATCTTCTTATCCCTCATGTCAAAGAATGAATTAAAGTTAATAATTTGAAACAATCCCCGAATTACTTGGATGGATATTAAACCGGCTGTCAACTTCACAAATCAACGTCATCTACATGTGTCTCAACTTATAATTAGCAGAAAGTAATCAACAAGATAAACGTTGATTAATCTAACAGTGTCGCGAATTACAGATTAAAATTAAATACTTATTAATGAAGCGCCCGGGGCTGAATGTCAGGTTCGGTGAAATTGTAGTTTTGACATTAAATATTTTAATTAAATTTCAATGTTTAATTCATAGTTAATTTGTTATAAATTAATTATTACTAATTAATTTGTTAAATTAATTAAAATTCAAACAAGCATTATATTTATTTTATTTTATTTGACTTCTTCGGTAAAAAATAATATCATGGGTGGCTTACGGCGCCCGAGACCGCCTAGATGACCTTAAGGTACCCAGATGACGGTTTTAATGCGGTTACTAAAGGTCTATTGCATTACTAGTCTAATTGAATATCCCCGCTGCGTTAGCATTAACTCAAGCACCCGTTTTGTAACCGCACCTTGAAAGGAGAAGAACACTACGGCAAGATATTGATGCAGTAGTCACCTGAAAACCAGTGAACTCACAGACTTAAACAGAAATAAGACTAGGTCACTTGGCGGTTTCTGCATAAGTATGGACAGTGGTAATAAACAAGTCGGTCGGCCTAGCGAAGTTATAGAGACCTATCTTAAATAATAAGTAAAACAACCTAAGTATTCGCGGATAGAAAAATCACCCCTATAATAGAATTAGTAGAATACAACTTCTTCAAGTAAGTTCAGTTACATTGACAAGGGTAAGTATCTATTTTATTAAGCATTTTTCCATTCCATTCCATTCCGATAAATGTTCTGTATTTATGCAGAGCAAAGTTTGTTTAAGTTTTCTGACACCGCGACATAGGGGTCGCCTCGTTTAGGGACGATGGGCCCTGCCTGGTGCGAGGGGCGATTTGCTGGCAGTTCAGGCACGTTAACTTGATAATTCGACGAGGCATCCTCCCCTGTACGACGATGAATTATTAATCCCGCTCTAAAAGATTAATACACGATCGGATTATGTTTATATTTATTATACAATAGATATCTACTATGTGTGTATTAGATATATAATAAGGATAATTATATGATATTTAGAACATGTCTCAATCTGCTAAAAGTTATAATAAGCAGACTAAAAGCATGAATGGACTATAAAACTTTAAGTATAGGCTGTAATAACTTATAAAAAGACCGAAAAACTTATGATAGGGCTGTAAAACTTTAACAATAGGTTCTAAAACCATATAAAAAGACTGAAAAATGTATGATAAGCCTATAAAACTGAAAGTATAGTCTGTAAGAACTTATAAAAATACCGAAAAAGCTTATGATCTGTAAAAAAGACATTTAATTAGACTAAACAAACATACGATTAAACTTATTATTAACACGGTAAAAAACCGACAAGTGACCCTTTTTTACCTGGCCTAAAAATCGTAGTCTATCTATAACTATTCCAAGTAATTCCAAATTTCTCTTTATTTATTTGCTACATATAGGCACCCGAATCTCATTAATACATTTTTCCTTTTTGCTTTTTTTTCGGAACCTAAAAACATAAGATAAGTACCTATTCAAAGTTATTACTACTCGTTACTACTATTATATTATCTATACTCTATTTCACGAGAACTGATAATAAAGTCAGTAGTTTTTACATACTCGTAACAGATGCAATACTAAACGCTACCGATACCGGTAGCACGAAACGTAGCTTTATTAATTAAAAATTAATTTTAACAAAATTTACTATAGATAATTTTATTAGCAACATTAAAATTATATTTACATTACTTTCTGTAACGTAGTTCGTTTAGACGTTATGACGTCACTATTAGTTCTCATGAAATAGACTTTCACCCATATTTTAAGTCGTGTTTTCCACTCCATTTGCACTCAAGGAACGTCTATGTCTTTTCACCAAATATCAAATCAAGAAAGATAGAATGAGTCAGACTATCCTTGAGTGAAAGTGAAGTGGAAAACATGACTTAGAATACAGGGGTTAAACCCAAAAAAAGTGCTATCGAAAAATCGTATGAAAAAGTTGTCTAGAAATTGAAATCTAAAACGAACAACATAGCTAAATCTAATAAGTATCTACATTCCATCATCAGACCTCAGCCGGAGGGTTTCAAATTTTATTACCAACTCGTTACTCGCCAAATAGATACTATATCTTCTAAGCACCCTACCCGAGTGCGGATTTAGTACATGCTGCGAATTGTGGAATTGTGGTCAGTGTAATATGTAATAGGAAACGGGATATGAGTAATATTTGTGATATTATATTACGTTATGATTTATATTAATTTATATTACCTTATTTTCTTTATATTAAAATTTAAATTATTTAGATAAAATTACAATGAAAATTTTCACAAAAAGTGCTCATGAAATGCTCTTCACCTATTTCATTTATACACATACGTCCTATTTTAAGTTATGAACTTAACTTAAGATGGAAGAAGAAAGTGTTATTTGTAATTTATTTTCTCTACACGACTAATAAATAAATATGCGATGAGACGGGTAGGGTTCTATCCATCTCGTCGATCGATAGTATACCATCTCTATACCAAACAAGTGGCGAGAAATGGTCACGATATTTATATAGACTAAATTAAAATTGCACATATTATTGAATGTTAATATTTCATCTAATTGAACCTTATTAATATGAAATATTATAAAAAATTCCTTCTCCATACAAACAGTAAGGTTTAAATAACCAATTTGTATGGGGAAGCCAAAATTTTTTTCATTTGCGACACATAGTTCCATGGGATAAATTGTTCGATTTCATCAGCAGAATCTCATATTAGCCCAAAGTACATCTTTTCAAAGTCACCTGTATATTTATTTTATTTGTGAAGAAAATACCTGTTGTACATGAGACAAATTAAAAGGAACCCAAAACTTCATTACAGAAAAAAAACATTGAACGTTAATTAAACATTTATAAAGTTCATTTGCGGTATGATGAACATACAAAAATGTTGCATCCCACATTACACGGGTAGGGACTGACATGATATTAGAGCAGAGGATGAGCAAAGGGTTCAGGAAAATCAATGAAATTTTAATTGGGTTTTAAATGGCTCACAGGCTATGTGAAAATCCGTCACAGCCGTACCAGGGGCATGGTGATTAATATATCAATTATAATTGGCCGCGTCGACGTGTCGCGTTGTTTTGTTTTCACGCAAGCCTCGGTTTTCGGCTCGATTGACGGAAATAAAAGGCTCTTAATGTAAACGAAACGAACCGAAATGAAAACATTCGTTTGTTCGATGATATATTAGCATGGATTCAATATTATATGAAATTCCATATGCATTGTTCCATCGCTCATTGTTTGTCGATGTTTATATTTGACGTCTGGAAATATTTTCAGGGTTTTTTCTTTTTTGTTGTTTTTAGAATTTTGAATAGGTATTTTTGAGCATAATAATTTCTTTAGAATGAATATTAGGGATAATAATAATATGTAGGACAATTTACACATATTGCTCTGTAGCTCTACCATGGGTTTGCGCGTTGTAGCAACGTAACGTATACGTATACGAGAGCAATAACTAATAGGGCCGCTATATTTTTGGTAATAGTATTGTATACGTTACGTTGCTACAATGCGTACACCATGGTAGAGCCTCAGGTCACAAACTAAGCTCTAGGCTTCTACTATATTTATCAAATATAAAGATCGAACGAGTCGGCAGTGAATTTGTGCGCGAGTATCAGAGATAATTAGTGCGGAGACAATGTAGTATTATTCTTTCTCTTACGCGTCTGTACAAAAGCATATCTATAGTATAGGGTCTATCTATATAGTTTAGAAATAGTTTTTTTGATTTTGTTTTTAGGTATTAATTATAATTAAATATAAAAGGAAAAAAAAAGCGGCCCCAGCCTAGTGGTTAAGTCACTGCGCAACTGATAACAAGGTTAAGCAGATGACAACAAGGCCGGCCCGGGGATGGGTGACCGCTTTATACAACGAGGCTATTTCATCATAAACACCGCAACAAGCTCGCCACTTGTTAGGTGTTGCCTCCGAATACCATCGGTGAAATGAGGACGGGTTAATCCCTCCGCTGGGTACCCTGAGGCCGTTTAAACGGTTCTCGGGAGCCAAATAGGCCCGTGATGGTATATATTAATTATAAATCTAAAACAAAATTTGTAATAGGATTTAAACGTATTAATAAAAGCAAGGCACGTGTCGTTTGGTCCAGAATATACCAAATAATAGACGATGATAAAATGTCGAACACAAATAATAGACGATGATAAAATGACGAACAAGATATATTATAATTAACACGTGAATGGGACCTAATTTTAGTCGATATATAATAATAAATTAGCTATTATTTCTGGATACTGCATATTACTTAACACTAGGTCACGTAGCGAGCTTTTTTGAGAAAATAAAAATATATAGAGGAGGCATAAAGTTATATGCTTACCCAGGAGGGACTTGCATGAAAAAAAGGAACAGTTTACAACATTTCTAAGCCAATATTCTAATAGAGCAATATAATTTTTTCAAATATTTATATTAAATATAACATGAATTGTTGTTAGGAACACGTGTCAATATTAAATATAGAGAAAAATATTTATGTGGAAATTCTCACAAAAAGCTAATAAGCTCTCGATTGATTTTATTATCTTTCCTACACTAACACCTCTCTGATTAGTTAAATTGATTTTATAGTTTGTACCTATTTAGTTTCTATATTGTATTTTCATAAAACTAAGTCATTATTTTGTAAAAATTTGTAGATAGCTTATATAAATAAAAATAAACGTCACACAACCAATTAAGCAAGCTTAATAAAATAATCAACGGTCATACTTTGTTAGCTTATAATATGCGTGATGAATACGTAGTGTTCCTGTTTTTTCGCTTCCCTGACTACCCTCATAATCGGGCGCACCTGTCACACGGAGCGCGTGTTACGTTCCATCACTGTCAAACGCGACCTCTGAATTCAGAGTGGAACAAAAAAGTATTAGATCAATAAGTGATACAAAATATCATATGATTCTCACTAAACATTTTTTTTGTAATAATTGATTTTGGTGGCTTAAGACTTAAAAACACCATATTCATAGGTTCACAAACCCTAGTGTGTACCAGTAAGTTTTAATTTAAATTGTGTTTTTATAAAATTTCTGTACTTACAGTAAACCAAAATAATAAAACTTATTCTATAATTATAGATTGATTCATGCCACTTGTTCGGTGTAGACTCATACGACAAGGTTAGATTAGAAACCCCTCAGCTGGGTACTCTGAACTTTGAGGCCGTCTAAGCGACCTTGTGCGTCGTAAAGCACCCGTGATGATATATTTTTTTTGTTAAGTATTTAGTATCTTTGAATTTTAATATTATTACTAAATTTTATATATAAATAAAAAAAGATCAGTAATAATCTAAAAATACCTATGATAAAAAAAAAATAAAGCAAAAAGAATACCTAAATACACACTAAAAATAAACACTACCAGTATTATCACTTAAATTATACATTATTGCTTTCATTAATATTACACGTATTCTTACCTATTATTATGATACCATTATCTACTATGATTATTATAAACATTATAGACTATATATGATATTACATTAAACACTTATTACTTTATATGTTTTTCTGTACAATTTGTCATGGCCTGGGTGTTTATAAAATATAATAAGTATTATATCGTTGTTTCTGGTACATATAGTACAAGCCTAGAGCTTAGTTTGTTACCAGAGCAATATGTGTAAGTTGTCCTACATATTATTATTATATTATTATTACGTACTTTCTTTCTCTTTATCTTTCTCTTTAAATGAGCTTTCTATATCAATGTTTTATTATTAACTCTATATTTTGAGGTACGCATACTCTACTATGATTCCATCGCCCCTGCATTCGCGAGACAATGCGAATCTCACATCGTTTTTTGAAAATGAATTTTGAAAGGATTATCCGTTAATTGGCGGCTCGTGGGAGATTGATATCGACACGGACAGACTGTACAGTTAGGGATACATTCAAATGTATTTCGGGGAAAATGTTATGAAAAGCTTTTTTGAAGTATCACTGTAATATTTTTTTTTGATAAGATTTTTTGTTGTTGTTTTATATTAGATGTACGTTTTGTAAGACCTCGGATAGCACGTTAAGCTGTCGGTCTCAGTTTGGGTTATTTTAAATCATTTAATAATAAAAATAGTACAAAATAATTATAACATATTTAAAAAATCTTTTAAATCCTTATCACCGAAACTTTCTTGATTAAAAGTACCGAGAACTCTAGCTGCATTTCCACGTTGCACTGCTATAGACATTTTGGGTTATTGAGTCTATCCAAACATCGCGACGAACTATCCACTGGTTTGGTGTAGACCCATACCGTTGGCTACGATGAGGTGGGATTAAAAAAAAACCCTCCGCTGGGTACACTGAGGCCGTCTAGGCGGTCTCGGGCGCCGTAAGGCACCCGTGATGATATTTATTTATTTATGTGCGTTTTTTTATAAAAGTATAAATATATCGAAATAGCGTAGAAATCATACTCAATGCACGAAAACTGGCAAAATACATAGTCTTGCAAGAGAAGACCTAGACTGGTACTCCATAGGATATTGTATATAATAGTTGAAAGATAATTAAAAGTTAAAGGTTATCAATCCAGCCAGGTTATTTTATAAGAGCTCGGCTTGTGACCTCATATCTACCTGATGGAAAGAAGTTTTAATATCCAACAATAAGTGCAACCAACAATTTAGAAGAACTAGGTACCTATTTCCGAGCGCTGTCACTCTAGACTCTAGAGCATTAGTAAGCTCTTTGTTCCAGATATTTGTAGGTTATAAGGTTCTGCAGACCTCAAAAGCTTGCACCAAGTATTTAGCCAAACCATATCAAAGATGCTAACAGAATTCTACCCCGAGGCTGCATTTAAGCTTAATAAATCAGATTCCTTAGTCGGAGAGATAAATACCTAGTTAAGGACAGGCAGTGGAAGTCAGAGTGTATTTCCAATCCCAGGATATTGTTGTTAAAATTTTAAAAGATAGATTTTAGTTCTTTTTTATTATGGCGCTTTCACCACGTCGTAGACTATGTATTCTGAGTCTATATATGAAGAAGGGGCTTGCTCGTCGCGATGTTTAAGACTTATATTAACTGTTAGTTATAACAGTTTCAGAAGTTCACAGTATAGTGTAATTTTGAGGCACTGAAGTGGTGTTTTTAAAAGATGTACTTATTTTTTTTACATTAAAAACTCATTTGCACATCCAAAGGTTTATTTATTATTATAGTATAAATAGTAAGTTTTAAATTACTCAGTTACAACAAATTTTGCATGGCCATAAACAAATTGTCATAGTTTTAGATAACATACCTATTACACATAAACAATCCAAATTGAACCTTAACACATAAGAACTAAGTGCTGTAGTGTATTTCCGGTAATAGTACAGTCGACAAAAGTAATAACAGAGAAAATCTGTGCGTTCTTATTACTGACTCAGACGCACCTGATCCCCAATTACACACATAAAGTATACAAGCCGACTGTACACATGTGTACTATGGTAATGAAGGAGGGATTCTCTGACGATGTCTGTCTAATCCGTCTTTTGAAAATATGAGAAAAATATTTGGTATTTTTTTATTGCAAATTTTATCTAAAAATATTCCAAAATCAGCATGCATATGATTGAGACGAGTTTTAATTGTGGAAGCGGATAGGAATTTATTATACAGTAATTAAAAGTGTCTCGGCCTAGGAATTGTCTGACTTGGTGATTTTTTTTTATATGTACAAAATAAGTTTTAGGCTTGTACTATGTGTATTTACCGGAAACAATGATATAATACATATTATATTTTATTTACATTCAGACCATGACAAACTTTACAGAAAAACGTATTATTTAATATTTTTTCCCCAATGGTGAGAATCGAACCCACGACCACCGGATAGAATGCCAAAGACGCAACCACTAGTATACGAAGGCGGTCAATATATTAATATATAGGAGATTTTATACACATTGCCCTGGTCACAAACTAAGCTCTAGGTTTATACCTGCCAAACAATACTAAGATTTTTTTATTATATTTTTACACTCAGACCAAGACAGACTGTACAGAAAAGTGGTTTAATGTGGTTCTGCCAAGAGTAGGAAACGAATCCACGACCTCGGGATACAATGCTAACGACCTTATCACTAGACCACGAAGGTCCATTATATTTTCTAGCTCCAGTTTTTTTTTATTGGTTACCGTACATAACGTATAAATATAATAAAATGAAATTGAAAATTATTTGAAGATTTTTTATATTATATAAAATTTGAAAATAAAACTCCTGATAACAATAAAATATTAGTATCATAACATAATAAACACAATAATAGTATGTCATCTCACAAGGGTTTAAACCTTTAAGGTCGCTTCTGGCGCACGAACAAATAAATTGAACGTGAAATCAAATAAAAAACATTTACACTCATCTCCGCGGGCGAGATGTATAAATGTGCTAAAGCGCCGGGAGAGCAGTACATTTACCATAGACAATTAATTTGGATAGAAGGGGAGAAAAAGTACAGACCCACCAACACCGTGTTTCAAATTGCGCAACATCTTTGGAGCAGAAACAGATAAATAAATTGTTTGAAAATCTCTACCACCGAATATTTCTTGATTAAAAGTACCGAGAACACTGACTGCATCGTTACACTACTATAGAATTTATTGTTTTAAATATTTTTTAGACCGACTATCTCCAGAAACTTTCAATGACCAATTTTATTCCCAGTTTCTCAATGAAATGGCGATGTTATTTTAAGTAGGGATGTTTTTTTATATTATTGGAGCACGACATATTTGCCTTTGTTTGTATCTACCTGATGATAAGCAGACCTACAAAGTCTATGAATAGGGGCATTCAAAACATTGTCGTTTAACAATATTGATGGCACCCACTAAATGTGTTGGCTAAATGATTCGGTTATGAAATGGACGACCACAAAAACGAATATGCATTATAAGTATATTTTAATATCCTCGCTGCTTTATCATTAAATCCACCACCCGTTCCGTAACCGCATCCTGAAAGGAAACCACCTCAGTAAGAAATTGAACTGTAATCTCCTGAAAACTCAGCACCTCAGCTAAAATAGGACACGTAGGATTTCAACTTAAGGCGATACTCTGCGCGTATCTAACTACTGATTTAGGGCTATGGCCTCCTTGGAATTCCATCTGTTCCGAGAATTCATCAGTGACAAGTGTTGGGGTGAAAATCCTATCAAGCCAGGATATTATGACAAGTAGAGCATGCTTCCTTGTTGTCTTTGATTTATGGATTATTTTTCTACTATTTTATAGACAACCTACAAGTTTATAGGTAAGTATATCAAGGCATTGGTTGTTAACAGCATATAAAACTATTAGGCACCCATTTTTTTTTTAAATAAAATATCCTGTTGTAGTTATTCCCATAATAAAATAACATTTCTACCACATCCGTGGTCTTGTGGTTGCCATGGGTTCGATCGCACTTATAGTAAAACAATATTAGTACGTTTTCCCGTACAGGGGGCTAAACACCAACTCATCAAAAAATAACGTCATTTCATACAAATGATATTTCCAGATTGTTATTTTATAATTAATTAAGTACTCAAACTATGTATCTCTTTTCGTAGTGCCAAAAACATCGTTCTCGATCTCAACTCGAACGAGTTCTCACGGTATCGGAGGCGGTGGTTACCCTGCAGTTTGCAATGGTCAGAGTTTATAAATAATAATGAGTGTATGTATATAAAATATAATAATGTATTAGTATCATTGTTTCTGGTACACATAGTACAAGTCTAGCTTAGTTTATTTATTACTTTTAAAATCTGTGTAAAAAATGACGTTTATATTGATTGTTATTTTATTATTAATATGATTATTGTTATTACTTTGAACTTATTTTAAAATACACTCTACATTAAGTCAAAAGCACGGACAATAAATTTTATTAAAAAAATATAGTCCAAACGCAATATTTTTAACATATTTATCTCGGTAAATCTGACTTGTGGAATGACAGTACATTTATCAATATCGTAAATTTGTCTATAACATCCATATCCGGACGTAGAACACCGGAAGTAAAGTGTGCGTGCCGACGCGACGCCCAGGAGAGGGGAGCAAAAATTAATAAGAGGAAACGCTATTTTAACGACTTCGAGACAAATTGAGGCGGAACGATCATTTGTTATGTTGCAAGTTAGTTGTGAACACAGACTTGAGTAGATAGATACTATAGATAGGCAGAGTGCATCGCCTTAAGTAGTAATCGCGCGTGTCATACTATATATACAAATACTTATTGCTTAAACTCTGTATGTAAATACATAAGATGGTAGTGGTACAATTTTATTACGATCATCAGAATTTACCTTTTTACAGGTGTGCAAATTTCATGTTTAGGTTAGTATGTATGAACCCTACTGGTGTGTAACCACTATTTGATTGTTATTTTTTTACTCGAAACGCCACCAAATTCTTTTAGAGAATTTCTTCTTGAAGTAGAAGTTTATATGCATTATATTTTTGTACTATATTACAGATAATTTATATTATAATAATAACAATGTATTGTTGCTAAAGTTCCATTACTAGATGAAATCGACCGCCGCGCCGCTCGTCATGCAAAATTCGCGTTGTATTAACGCAAATTTAACGCACGTTTGTCACCCCCTTAATATTTTGACTGAAAAAGATTCAGTTTAGGCGTGCGATAATTATAAAAATATAATTATCGAAACGTGCGAGCAAGTATGCGTACTTGTGGCTCGACAACCTTACTCGCCCGTCTGTCGTCTCGGTGGTTTTTAAGTACTTAAAAATCTTAATAGATAGACGTAGACTGATATAATGCCAATTTTTCTGTAGATTATTAATTGTTTAATTTCGTAATAACCCCTCTAAATTAATTAAAAAACCCTGATTTATAATACATAGTACGTTCAATACAAAGCTTCATGTCCACTTCGCTTTCTAGCCTCAAACATTTTCTGTAGTAGTGAACGTAGAGCGAAATCTGCTCTATGGAGACGAAGACTGCTCTATGGAGACAAAGACTGCTCTATATAGAGTCCCGGTCTCTCTGGCCCCTGCAATTTATTCTCCGACTAGTGCTGACTGACACCAAATTGGCATTCATTAGTTACTGACAACAAATTAATCAGGGAGGGAGCTGTTTTGATTTTAACTATACATTGGGTGCGTTGCATCTGTTGGGGTTTTAAAGTAGGGGCAAATATAAATTTGTTAATATATACTATGCAAAAAGAAATCAGGTGGAAAGGTCATAACTTCGTTAGGCCGACCACCGCCCATACAGATGCAAAAGCCGTCAAGTGGCATAGTCATGATTCGGTTTTAGTCTGTGGGTTCACCGGTTTCAGGAGACTACTGCATCGATTTCTTGTCGAGGTGGTAGTCTCCTTTCAGGGTGCGGTTACGAAATGGGTAGTTGAATTGACGATAAGGCAGCGAGTATATTAAAACATACTCGTAATGCAATTCGTCATGTCGCCCCCCATTTCGTAACGCATCATTTAGCCGGCATAGTGGGAGCGATCAATATTGTTTAATAACAATTATTGATTGACCCCATTCATGGACTTAAGGTCTGTTCACCACCAGGTACATACAAAGTCACATATCGTGCTCCAATAAAAAAAAAAAAAAGATGTACCTACAGAATGCAAAAAATAAAAAATATATTCAATGATGTATAATGCTTCTTGATCATAAAAAAATAACAAAAATCTTTACTAATTCCTAAGACAAATAAAGATGTTTTTAATGTTACTAGGGATTTTTTTAAATGCTGCATGACATGAGATCTTACCTGCCTTACATTGCGTTACCTTATGGTACTAAAAATATAAAGCCCAACAATGTTCTTAAACAAGAATAGTAATGATGTTAAAATTGGTTAAGTCCACTATATCTGCTTAAAAAAATATAACCTTAATAAGGTGTGTTCAGTTTGTTCAAGAGTTTGATTAATTTTTCAGAATTTAATAAAGCGTTTCTTTTTTCCGAAATAGGCATCGAGACATATTTTAGATTTTTTCTATAAATTCTGGAAAGCTTCGGAATTGGCAATAGAAAAATAATATGCTAAATCGAATTTAGAATCGAAACTAAATTTTAAAAGAAAGGGGAAATGTGAAAAATTTTACAGCCGCAAAATAATTTACGCAGCTGAACTCGTCATCTGAAAACCCCCAGTGTGTCTGCAATTATATCAGGCAGTGCATTTGGTAATCCCTCATTTATAACGAATGTACCAGAGTGATGTGACTAGGGTGTGTCACTAAAATAGGTTTGGGAAAACTTGAGCTAACTCACTCTTTATGATTCATCCCCACAAGTCTAATTATTTGTAAAGAAAAACGAAACCCTGGGATTACTATGCCTTTATATTCGCCTCTCTGTCTGTCCAAATCAATAAGATATTTCGATAACCAATTTAGGTAAAAAGATGTAATTTGGAGAAAAATAATTCAAAAATATATTAAAAATAATGCCCCGAGGGTTTTGAGTATTATGATTTTAGAAAGATTTTTTTTCAGTATCCATTTAATATAGAAAGTTAATACTAAGAGAGGTACTTGCAGTATATCTCCATTTTTTTTCTGCTAACGCACATATTAATAAAACATTCACCTACAATTAAATCATAAGGGTATTAACATATAAGTACCCTTGCTTTATTCTGAAAATGTCACTTTTCGTTAATGATTTTACAAGGTTCATTCACTATTGAGCTAAAAATGTGATATTAATCTTAAAACCAAAAACATTTATTTGACTCATGTCTAGTGTCACGATAATAAGAGTCATTCTTATTAGTAAAACCTCCACCTTCTCAATAAAAACTTCATTGTCAGAAGTGGCGTTCCATTATAAAGATTTCACAAGCAGCTCATTCACTATTGAGCTAAAAAGTGATATTAATCTTAAAACCAAAAACATTTATTTGACTCATGTCTAGTGTCACGATAATAAGAGTCCTACTTATTAGTAAAACCTCCACCTTCTTAATAAAAACTTCATTGTCAGAAGTGGCGTTCCATTATAAAGATTTCACAAGCAGCTCATTTACTATTGAGCTAAAAAGTGATATTAATCTTAAAACCAAAAACATTTATTTGACTCATGTCTAGTGTCACGATAATAAGAGTCATTCTTATTAGTAAAACCTCCACCTTCTCAATAAAAACTTCATTATCAGAAGTGGCGTTCCATTATAAAGATTTCACAAGCTGCTCATTCACTATTGAGCTAAAAAGTGATATTAATCTTAAAACCAAAAACATTTATTTGACTCATGTCTAGTGTCACGATAATAAGAGTCCTTATTATTAGTAAAACCTCCACCTCCTCAATAAAAACTTCATTGTCAGAAGTGGCGTTCCATTATAAAGATTTCACGAGCAGCTCATTCACTATTGAGCTAAAAAGTGATATTAATCTTAAAACCAAAAACATTTATTTGACTCATGTCTAGTGTCACGATAATAAGAGTCCTACTTATTAGTAAAACCTCCACCTTCTTAATAAAAACTTCATTGTCAGAAGTGGCGTTCCATTATAAAGATTACACAAGCAGCTCATTTACTATTGAGCTAAAAAGTGATATTAATCTTAAAACCTAAAACATTTATTTGACTCATGTCTAGTGTCACGATAATAAGAGTCCTTCTTATTAGTAAAACCTCCACCTTCTCAATAAAAACTTCATTGTCAGAAGTGGCGTTCCATTATAAAGATTTCACAAGCAGCTCATTCACTATTGAGCTAAAAAGTGATATTAATCTTAAAACCAAAAACATTTATTTGACTCATGTCTAGTGTCACGATAATAAGAGTCCTTCTTATTAGTAAAACCTCCATCTTCTCAATAAAAACTTCATTATCAGAACTGGCGTTCCATTATAAAGATTTCACAAGCTGCTCATTCACTATTGAGCTAAAAAGTGATATTAATCTTAAAACCAAAAACATTTATTTGACTCATGTCTAGTGTCACGATAATAATAGTCCTTCTTATTAGTGAAACCTCCACCTTCTCAATAAAAACTTTATTACCAGAAGTGGCGTTCCATTATTTAAAAAATCACAAGCAGCTCATTCACTATTGAGCTAAAAAAGTTATTTTAATATTAAAACTAAAAGGGATATTTATCACTAGTGTCACGATAATGAGAGTCGGCGCAGTGAGTGCGGTGGCGCACTTATTAGTAAAACCTCCACATTCACAACAAAAACTCCCTTTGATAGCATAGGGATCATTGGCTTATTATTCTTAGAAGTGCGGTTCCATTATTAATGA
Source organism: Monopis laevigella (assembly GCA_947458855.1). NCBI lineage: Eukaryota > Metazoa > Arthropoda > Insecta > Lepidoptera > Tineidae > Monopis > Monopis laevigella. The sequence continues at coordinate 17,232,388 of OX381587.1, forward strand.
TTTCACAAGTAGCTCATTCACTTCATTCATTGAGCTAAAAGAATTAATTTAATCCAAGAACCAATGTGATATATTTGTCTCATCACTAGTGTCACGATAATAAGAGTCGGCGTAGTAAATTGAGCAAACCGCACTATACAACATAAACTCTCAAAGATTCCACAAGTTGCTGATCCACTATTGAGCTATAGAGTGATTTTAATCTTAAAACAAAAAGTGATATTTGTCTCATCACTAGTGTCACGATAATGAGAGTCGGCGCAGTGAGTTGCGCCACCGCACTTATTAGTAAAACCTCCACCTTCACAACAAAAACTCCCTTTGACAGCATACGGATCACTCGCTTTGATCTCAGAAGTGTTATGTTTCGTTACAGACACATTTACAGTCACATGGGGATCGATTTCAATCCGAGTCTCGATGCTTTGCGACTGATTATTTCTCCCTTTGTTTGGTGCATTTAGTTTTATTGTGGTGTCTTTTATTTAATGACAGCAAACGTCACTAAGCTAAAGTGAAAATAGGTTTAATTCAGTACTTCTATGCAACAAAAAAATACCAGTGACTTTAGCAGTACTTATAATAAAATATAGATATTATTTTTACCAATTATTTTTATTATTCTTAAACACGTAAGAGTTTTAGGTATATGTACCATCACGGCTGCTTTAGATGCGCGAGACCGCCTTAGCGGCTTAAGCTTACCCTGCTTGGCTTGGAGGGATTCCTATCTTTTTTATCCGTTTATACAAAACAAAAATCGCCAAGTTACCTAGTCATGTTACGGTTTTAGTCGGTGTCTTTACCGGTTTTCATGAGACTACTGCATCCATATCTTGTTGGTAGTCTCTTTTCAGTTTCGTAACCGCACCGGAAAAGCCAGCTAATAGCTGGATAGATTTAATAATCTTTTCGAGACGGTGTATTGGTATTGTAAAACCCAATGTTCATACATTTTTAAATTATTGACTCATTGGTACACACCAGAGCGTCACCCAAACCTAGATTTTTAAATCTTAGGTATGTTTAAACTACTACTTACTCCAAGTAACCTGGTGGGAAGTGGTGGGTATTACAGGACACTTTCCATTAAACAGGCACCTTAAAATTTTAGGTATCACCAATAGCAAAAGCCCTCTATAGGTATAAAGGTTACTTGGAAACTGATGAAACATTCACCCATTATTGCCCTGGGGTGGCTTCACTACGAGCGAAAATCCTCGGAACATCGAGGTCGCTTCTTGAGGCCTGTGGAAGACCCGGACTTTTTGTCGCCTTCTGGAAGGAGCTGGGCTGGCTAGAATATTCAGCCGACTCACGCAAAAAGGCCTAACCTCTTTGCTGATAGTGAAAAAGGAGCCCGCCATATACTCGTATATGTACATGAACAACATGTACTACTATTTTTTTTTTTGGAGCACATTATGGTACTTTGTATCTACCTTACGTCCATGAACGGGGTCGATCAATAATTATTCTTAAACGAAATTGATCGCTCCCACTATGCAGGGTAAATGATGCGATTACGAAATGGGTGGTGACAAATTGCATTACTAGTATATTTTAATATACTCGCTGCCTTATCGTCAATTTAACCCATTTAGCAACCGCACTCTGAATGGAGACTACTACTTCGACAAGAAATCGATGCAGTAATCTCCTGAAAACCGGTGAACCCACAGACTAAAACCAATTATCCCATATTTAACTATTCCCGGTTTTGAAGTAAGTTATCAGTCGACTTTCAAAATAAAACTGGTACATTCGACGCCATTTTTAACTTTAATCGTTACATTAACAGAGAGCTTATTTTGGTGAAACTCAGCCTTAAGGATTCCGTTTCTCTTTAAAATATACCGGACCTTAAAAATTGTTCATAAAATTTAATACACATGTATCATTATTACTCGGCAAAGTGTTTAGATTAGAATAGAATGATTATTTTGTGAATAATAAAATCCTTTCATAGTCAATGAGGACACGCGTTACAATGTTTACTTTAGATGTTTTATTAAAAAGATAAACAGAAATCAGATTGATTCACTCAATATAATATGTCCGCTTATCTTTTGGGTTAATATTTTCATTGCAAGTTGTGATAAATTGATGGATGCTTGATAAAATGTAACCATAGACTTATTCTATAGATCGAGAAGATTTTTCTTAAATAGCTTATATTTACCGCCTCCGTAGACTAGTGGTTGCACTTTGGCGTTATATCCTGAGGTTTTTCGGTAAGGTTTTTTGCCGTGGGTTCGAGTCCCACCCATGGCAAAAAAATATTAGATCGTTTTTCTGTACAGTTTATCATGGTTTGCGTGTTTATAAAATATAATATGTATTATATCATTGTTTCTGGTATACATAGTACAAGCCTAGAGCTTAGTTTTGGCCAGAGCAATAATTGTGTAAATTGTCCTACTTCTTTAAAAGGCTCAGTATAATAACAGAAGAGTAACGTATCTCCAGAATTCTGGGCATTATACCGCGCCACACCTGTGAGGAATAGTTATTTAGATAAATATTATGTTATATTTTATGTTTTAAATATTAAAGACGTATAAAGAGGAAATTATATAAGTTAGTTAACAAGAGTCAAATTATAATACAAACCTAGTTGAATGACTAGTTAATAAGTCGAAATTCCATTTTTTCACGATTTAATTTTCATCTATACAACATTTACATTTAGGCTTGCATCTCTATAAAAGTACATTTATCTAGCCAAATACATATTTCCTGCGAATGTTATAATAAAAAACTGACCGTCAATAATTATTTTAGGGTAATTTTTTTTTTAAGGATTCGAAGAATAAGAGTAATCAATGCCAGAGTATTAAAGTTTATTTGGTTACTACTTATGAACTTACCCCTGTCGACACAGATATGTAATAGGCCATGTCTAAAGTTTTATTACTCTACATGCAACATATGGTAAGTGAATTACTGCCACAGGCTGACATAGATATCATACTGAATGACGTTCGTGTGAATTATAAGCTTCTTTTAAATTTTAGTTATATTATTATAAAATAATTAAGGTGGTTTAATAATTTCGATTTGTAAAAGATTTGAACTTAGATAGCACATTAATTAATAGATAACAAAACTCCGTATTTTTGTAAATTAAATATTTAAATCCATATTTGTATATTATAACGTATTTCATTAATTAAATTTAAATTATAATCCATAATTAAATATGTAAATGTACTTCCTTGCTTATAAATATGGTTTAGCAAATTAGTATCACTGTCATTCTCATTGTCACTTTAATATTTATAAAAAGAATAAAAGTGACCTCTTTTTCTACGATAAATATTTTTAAATATCACTTTAATTATTTTATGTGTAAGGCAGAAAATATAACTTATATAATAATAATAATAACAATAATAATAATATGGACAAATTACACATATTGCTCTGGTCACAAACTAAGCTCTAGGCTTGTACTATGTGTACCAGAAACAACGATATAATACATATTATAAACACCCAGACCATGACAAACTGTACAGAAAAACGTACTAATATTTTTTTGCCAAGGGTGGGAATCGAACCCACGACCCCCGGATACAACGCCAAAGGCGCAACCACTTGTCTACGGAGGCTGTCAAATATATATATTTTAAAGAATAATTGTTGTTCTCGAAAATCTTTTTGCCCGATAGAAACCATAACTAATTACTATTTTTACTGAAGTACGAATAGTTTATATAGGTAATTAATAATTATCAAAAAAGGATACGTTATTGGATAATAATACATTACAAACTTTATAAGTCTATAATTATACAGAATCATTCAAGGAAAATGTTATTAGAGTAGGCAGTTTTAAAATAATAATTGAATATCTTCCAATGACGTCACAAACTGTTAGTCTGCAGAAAGCTTTAAACGGCGCAAATATTCTTCTCTATCTGAAAATTATGTATTTGTGCCGTTTGGGGTTCAAATAGCCGCCGGGAGCTTGTGAAATTCTCAATAAAATTTTCATGCGCTGGTGCAGATACCTAAAACCCCTGAAAGTACGATTGTTAATATGACATATTATGATGTGACAATATGCTTGGATTTAGAGTCACACTCAAACGGCCAGACAGGCATACTTACAGAGAGAAGAGTCATTGCATTCTATATGTAGTAGAGATTAAAAAAGTCTAATCGTATTTGAGCTGGTGAATTTTATATATTTAATGGAATCAGGAGTTATTTTGCGAAGGTTAATTAAATAAATAATTTTAAAATTATAATATTACATCCATACATATCATCACGGGTGCACCCAGGGTACCCAGCGAAGGGGTTATAATCCCACCTCGTCGTAGCCTCGATGGTATGAGTCTACACCGAACAAGTGGCTAGCTCTAGCGATGTTTTGAATAGACTCAATAACCCATCTATAAACAGTTTCACAAGTTGGTATAGTGAAACCGGGACCGACAGCTTAACGTGCTCTCCGAGGCACTATAGTGGTGTTGTCAAACAAATGTACAATGTACATAATATTACTTTACAATTGTTCCAATTTTGTTTTGCAGTTCGAATGACAGCTGGTACATTTGACAGCATTTTAATTTTAACCGTTACATTACATTACCAGAAACTTAGGTCAACTCAGACTAATTGTGTACAAAAAGAAAATAGTGAATTTTGCTTGGCACAACCAGAATTTAAAGATGGACGTTAATAATAAGTTTAAATATATATATAAGTATGAATAGATTGGACATACTTATAAATTTTTAGTAAAAAAATGGAATTGTATAAATGAATCGATTGTGGAACGGCTACGACTGGCTCCTAGCGCGGGGGTCAGGTGGGCGATTCTCGCGCTTTCGACATTCATCTCAATTCGATATTTTTGAACGAATAATGACATAATATGTAATTTTTCGTTCAATGTTTATATATTTATTATTTATTAATAAATATATAAACATTGAACGAAAAATTCGTCAAAAATATCGAATCGAGATGAATGTCGAAAGCGCGAGAATCGCCCAGGGCTTAAGCACTCTTATATTTTTATTTTATTGTTTGTAATTTATGTACATGTGTGATTTTTGTTTTAATAAACTAATTTTTATTATTATTAGATTTTATATTGTTAATTTATATTAAAATATAAATCATAATACCTATTTGACCCAGTTTTTATTCGTACCTAAGTCTTTTTCAAGGGGATTATTTCGCGGTGACAAGTTGAAACGGATTACCCACTTAGTTCTGTTAACATTTTAACATTAAAATACAAAATATTTTACCTCGTTTTACTTTATTTTAGTTGTTCGCTTTTTGTTTACCCTCCGGATATTTTTTATTAATTTAGAATGTTTTTAGTTTTGTAGGTATTTTAGTTTATAAATTTGGTAAATCAATATACGTGGTGGCCTAGTTGGTTAGACCTTGGACTTAAAAACACTTAAGTCCCTGGTTTGAATCCCGATGTGTACCAATTAGTTTTTAATTTAAAAATGTATGTACATTTGTTTGACAACACTACTATAGTGCCTCGGAGAGCACGTTAAGCTGTCGGTCCCGGTTTCACTATACCAACTTGTGAAACTGTTTATAGATGGGTTATTGAGTCTATTCAAAACATCGGGATGAACTAGCCACTTGTTCGGTGTATACTCATACCATCGGCTACGACGAGGTGGGATTAAAACCCCTCCGCTGGGTACCCTGGGGCCGTCTAGGCGGTCTCGGGCGCCGTAAGGCACCCGTGATGATACAAATTTGGTAAAGAAAATCATTTTGATAATCTAAGTATAAGTATATAAAGTTAAATAACTTTTTATACTTAAGTATTTACCTAAATGTTATTTTTTATTGGAGCACGGCATATGCCTTTGTACTTGATAGTTATAGACTGTCATCTGGTGAAAGAAAAAAAAAATTTTTTTACAGTTTGCCAATTACATACCTACATAAAACTTTTTAAAATACATAAAACGACTTCTATAGACCTAAATGTAATACAAAAACGAATTCCTTATTCAGTTTTAAAATATGATAAAGTAAGAACTGTATTTGCGAAAAAACAATTCTTTACACAATCAAAAAAAAAATTATAATAAAATAAATAGAAACATAAATATACACCATGAACTATAATGACTGTAAGAAAGCAGTAATAGCATGGCTAAAAAAATAAATTATGAACAAACCGAAAATTGAAGCAACGACAACTGATTTATAGAACAAACATCCTTTTATCTACTACATATCAAATATAATAGGCGCATACCTTAATACAAGTATAGGAAACACACTGCCACACACATTCATATCAACATATACATACACACACATCAACACACATTATTACATATAAAAACACATCTTCTGTCATTCAACTTTATACCTAAAATATATATATATATATATTTATATATATTATTAACCAAACTTTCCATATTATATATATGTACCTTCTTACTTATGTTATAAAATTTGTTATCTACAATTATACGGAAGAGCGGGACACTCCTAATACAGAGGCTCTACCATGGGTTTGCGCATTGTAGCAACGTAACGTATTCATTTACGTATACGTGAGCAACAACCAATAGGATCGCTTTATTAAATCCTGTTACCAAAAATAAAGCGATCCTATTGGTTGTTGCTCACGTATACGTAAATGCATACGTTACGTTTCTACAATGCGCAAACCCATGGTAGAGCCTCAGGTGCACACACTTAAACGGAGTGTACCAACCCTTGTAACTTTTATAATGAGAAATAATAAATATTTTTGTATTTGTATTTATATTATAGGGGACATATTTACTGCCATAAACAACAGACAAATGTATTAAATAATATTCTATACGCATTAATGTATGGTTAAACATTACAATTAGTTTGTAAAAAAAACAATTAGCTTTTGAAAACAACTTTTTACAGTCTGCCTCTTATTTAAATAAAAGACCACTGTTCGATATACTACAAATGTATTGACAGACAATTTTTCAGAGTACAAACTTTTACCTACATAATAATAACTAGAAACAATTTTTAACAGTCTGCCAATGATAGTTAAGGGTAACGCAAGCATAAGGTTGGAGAAATTTCACATGGCAGACGAGTTTAGCATATATATCTATTTTTGACATCAATAAATTAGTTACGTTTTTCTGCCAGCAGCTTTAAGTAAACATACACAATATATGAATTTGATAAATCTATTGTTGGTTAACAATTTAGCCAGCTAAACAAGTGGCGAATTTGCATTACGAGTCTATTTTAGTATACCTTGCTGATTTATCGCCAAATTAAACTGCACGTTTCGTAAACGCATCATGAAAGCAGACTGCCAACTCGACAAAAAATCGAAGAAATAGGCTCGTGAAACTTGTATTCGCTCTTATATACACCCACATACAATACGTATATACATAATGTATTCACAGACATATTGATATATATACACCTTTATATAGCCGAATTGTATTTTTTTAATAATGTCATACGACTCATGACATTATTAGCGTACTCAAATCAAATGTATTTTATATACTTTTAAACTACATAAAACATATTAAAATCAGGATCAAAATAATGTCACTTTAATTCTATACCTCATGATTTATAATAGAAAAAAAATACAAATAGAAAGAAGTTAATGCATCATGCGAATAATCTTTAAATCGAGGGGTGAATAATTTATCATGGACGAATACCTTACTCTGATATCGCGAGCTATTTTTATTACATCACACGTTCACGTGAAGAATGAATTTCAAATAGCAGCGGAAGTCTTGTAAAGGGGAGTAAATCCGCCCTTTAAATATTGCAAAAATATAAAATACTAGCTAGGTAGGTTGTAGAAATATGTTCACTCAGTTTTTTTCATTTTTATTATTTTATTGGAGCACGGCATGTGACTTTATATCTACCTGGTGGTAAGCAAACCTACAAAGTCCATGAATGGTGTCAAATGGGCGGCGATAAAGACGATAATTGCATTACGGGTATATTTTAATATATTCGCTGCCTTATCGTCAATTCAACCACCTATTTTGTAACCGCATTCTGAAAAGAGACTACCACCTCGACAATAAATTGACGCAGTAATCTCCTGAAAAATAAATGCTTTGGGGTTTTTTTTTTAATATGGGTTACAGTTGTGTGTTACATAATTGTGTAAATTTATTTTTTATATAAAATTAAAATATATTTTTCTGATATAAATAGTGACACAACTCAACTCTCAAAACTTATGTCCAATAATTGGACAGACATTTATTTTTGAATCAAAATAAACAAAAAGAAAATGATAAGATAATAAAATTCCGGTTTTTTTGTATAATTATGGGAAATGTTATATTATTATATGGTCTATTTTAATATATCTATCTGGTTTAGTTTAATATTAAAACTAGTTGAATTAAAATTTAAAAAAAATGCTTACCGTCAAATATGTTCAAGGTGAATTTTTCAAAGAAGTGTTCCTTTCCTAGTTCGTCGTTTGAAGTCACTTATCACCATTTGATCCTTATAAGCGACACTATCATGGTGCAATAATACAGGATGAGATTTTTCCAAAGTCAACCGGTTCGATTCCCGACAAGAAGAATATTTTTTATAAAAATCTAATGATGCATTTTTATTTTTTATCAAAAAATCTTTCCTTAGTTTAGGATTGACCTTAAAAAAAATATTAATTCATTATATATCCTGTATACAACGTCACATGCCGTTTTCTAATAAGGTAAAAAATATTTAATACACGTAGGTATATATGCATTATTTCCATGTCTTTACATTTTAAAAGTTTCCAGTTACAGTAAGTACAAAGTTTATTAATCTTAAAAATATATTTATTTTATAAAAAGAATCATAGTACAATGACCTACTTACATAATACTCAATGTTTTAATCAATCATCATCATCATGCCAGCCTTTCGCGCGTCCACTGCTGGACATAGGCCTCCCCCAAGGATCGCCACAACGACCGGTTTTGCGCTGCCTGTATCCATCGGCTTCCCGCGACCTTTTTCAGGTCGTCAATATAAAAATTTTTAATCAATATAAAAAAGATATTAAACGAACTTATTGGCAAAGTCTAGAGGAGTCTTAGAGGCTATAAATCGTTCCAGGTGACCACTTTGATGGCAATTTTACTGCGACACTAAAATACTCTTCTATACCATAAAATTTTACTCAAATATAATTACTGGTACTACCGGAAGTTTGACTTAGGTACCGGAAGTTTACGAGTATAAGCTTTTTGTATTAATATAAAAGCTTAGAAATTCTACAGTACAGGGATACGTATTGGCCTTCCAGAAGGACAAAAAGGATTTTCCCATAAAACACTTGAGTTTTTTATATTAAATAAAGTTTTTAAGATAAAATTTATTGAAAATGTGACGTAAAAAGACGATTTTTTGTCTAAAATGTAGCAGAATTTAATTTAAAATTACTCTACTTTTTTTTTCAAAGAAAAATTAAAGTAGATCTTAATAATAAATAAAGAAAGTTATTTATCTACCGTCATAGGCACAAAATAAAACTGTGATATTGAAAACCAACTACCTTTTAAATTAAAACCAAGAAAATGGAATTTATTAGTCTAAAATTTCGAAACATTAAGGTTTTATTTTCCCATTTTTGTTTAAAGGTTCTTGTAGTGTCCGCATGTTCACAGAAATGTCTGCATAAATATGGAGAACTACCGGTCCCATTTACATAAAATTTAGAAAAGTTACATATCTTGTTGAGCGAAGTATAGTAAAAAATAAAAAAGTAAGAAAAATAAGTCGTTGCAAGAAAGCTATATCTAATTGCGCTATTATTAATTAATTAAATGTTTAATTCATTTAATTTTGTAGTAATTAATCTCTTCAAATCAATCCCAAAAAAATTTTTTTTTTATAATAAACATAAAATCGCTCATTTTTCCGCGGACCAGCGGTAAAGCCTGACGACATCGCTAATGCATCGCCCTTAATCAAATCCCTACAACGTTTCCGCTAGGTTTATTCACAAAAGGGATTTAATGAGGTAATAAAGGCTACGTGGCACACCGCACCTCATTCAATGTTCAGTCGTTTCTGATTCCGATTGTGCGACCGCATCACAGAGTAGGCATTAGTACAGAGGGTCATTTCGAATGAACCCTTTTCTTTATTTTATTTTTACCAAATAAAAATTATAAATAAATAAAATCTATAGAACGTACACGATCTAGAAACGTAATGAAAGTTTTTTTTATGGTAAGAAAATTGACTTTCTTTCAGTCACATATCTTGTATAAACAAAGATTTTTAAGTATTCGAGTAGAATATGATTGGAAATATAAACGCAACTTCAAGTCTCACGCTAAAAAAAACACGCTTAGATCGTTAGATAATCGCTGATTACACTATTGGCTTTATTAGATAAACTAGTTATCTTTAATAACGCTAAACGAAGCCTCGGTCGCGGTTAATAAATGTCCCGTCAAAATAAAAAAATAAGCGAAGTTTATAAGAGAAATAAGTGGCCTAATTAACCGATATTGGATAATAAACTATATATATTAATTTGTTTTAGATAAGATTAAAATATTAATTTAATTTATATTATTCGGACTCTCAAAACTGCGGTTATTCGTGAAAAATAAGTACTTAAAATTTTACGTCGGTTAGTTACCGGCCTTAAACTACGTTAAAATAATCTAATTTAAATTAATTTGCGAAATAATTATGACGTCAACTCTGATGTAGATGAAAATCTTGTAAAATCACGTCATAACGATTACCTTGCGAATTAACTTTGTTAAATGTAAACTAGGTGCAGCTAGGTAATCTAAACCCTGAAATCGAGCTTCTGTACACATATTTTATTCTGTGGCTTGACTAGGAAAGAAAATTGACGCGGGTTAATGAGTCGTATTGCTTTAGCTTATCCTTCAGCTGCGAAGTGAATTTACATTTTCATTGCTACCTAATTTACTGACGTTTTGTCTACGGATTTAATGTAGATTTTCTTTATAGACGGTGGAAGTTATCATATTTTTTATTCACATTAAATTTTTTAAAACTTCTACACAGTAGGTGCCTTACGGCGCCCAAGACCGCATAGATGGCCTAAACTTTCTGTATATATTAATTATACTCTATGGCCTCAACGTACACAGTAATGAGGTTTTATTCCTACCTCGTCGTAGCCGATGGTATTCTGAGTCTACACCGAACAAGTAGTCAGCTCGTCACGATGTTAGAATAGACTCAATAACCCATCTAATACAGTTTCACAAGTCGGTATATTGAATAGTATAGTGTTGGTAACGTGTTCTCCAAGGCACTATAGTGTAGTCAAACATTTTTTTTAAACAAAAGCTCATTGATATACATCGGGGTTTTAAATTCAGTTAAAATTAAAATTAAACGTTAAAAATGTAGGTACTGACACAACATAAGTTTAAACCCGGTTATCAACATCGTTGTTTTGGTACTCCGGCTTTGTATTCTAACTGAGCTCTAAATCTCTAAAAGTCCCATACTTTAATCAAATCCATCATAATATAATTACACACATTTTGATTTGTCTATGGTTAGAGGAAAAGCTGACATATTAAGTAGTTTGGACATTTTAGTAGGTGGGAGGAAGGCCTCTATAACTTCGAGGCTGACCGACCGGACTCTTTACCACCGCTCATACAGATGCAAAACCGTCAAGTCGCCAAGTCATATTTAGGTATTAGTCTGTGGGTTCACCGATTTTCCAGAGACTCCTGCATCGATTTCTTGTGGAGTCTCCTTTTATGAAAGGGCTAAAACAAGTGATTGAGGAGCCAGGATATTAAAATGCATCTGTATCGTTGTCCATTATGTAACCGCAACATTTAGCCGGCATACTGGGAGCGACTAATATTTATTAAACAACCATGTATTGATCGACCGCATTCGTGGACTTTGTAGATCTGCTTCCCATCAGGTAAATACAAAGTATCCTCGAATTTCGCTTTGATCTTAATAATTTAACCATATCGAAGATATTTCAAAACAGTGTCAAAAAAACTGGGAGTCTTAAATAATGTGCAGTAGATTTTCTCTTCCCAACTCCGATTAAAGCTCAAAGCTCAGATTCGACCTAGTGTGGAATACTGTTCCGCTAAACCTGTTGAATATTCTAGATGCTGTGCATAAGTAATTCGAATAATCGATGATGATCAGCTCTCTAAAATCCTATAACTGCTTAATTTTCTAAAGAGTTGGAGACAGTGCTCTAAAGACAATAGCGGATAAAGTGTTTTTTTTATTTATGCTTCGGGCCATTTGTCAAAGATTTTCAGAGGTTTTTTGCTAAAACCATTACTGATAATGTCCAAATTGTAACGTTTACAAGCATATTTGCTATTCTTGGAACATTCTTGGAACATTCTTGGACTTTACATTCCATAAGAAAACATATAATTCCCATCTGCAGTCTAAAGTTCATTCTTTAAATCATCTCGTGGCTTTGATCTATTGTAGTTTATCTAATTTTCTTTTATGCCCCTCGCCTCTTTAACATAACACCTTTAACGACAAAGGAACAAAATATGAAGTACTCATACTTAATCTTGTAAGGGCATAGGAAATGGTTGAATCATCTAATGGTACAAATTAGGAAGGGAGACTGGCGACAAGCGTCTGCCCAACTGCCTCGGAGCGGGCAAGGCGCCAACCGAGAAAGGCAAGCATAACAATGAAATTATAATTATCTTGTAATCTCCTGTGATATTATTATAATATTTAATTTATTATACGCCGCGTGTACCTTAAAAATAATGCCCATTTAATCCCCCCTAGCACGGCAGCAAGCTAACTGTAATAAAATACTTTTAACAATAACAATTGTATTGCTTTCAATACAAGATTTTGAAATTTTGATGTACAAGTTTAGCCATATTCTCTTGGGCGCCATACTATGGGGGCAGTTGTCTCTTTGACCCTGAAAACCGTTTGATCTTTAGACAAAGTTTGAAGTTTAAATATTCGTAGTTATAGACAATATAAAGCGTTCAAAATTCGTCCACTTAGGGCCGATTCGAGTAAAAGTGGGTATAACTTATACCGAGTATAATGTCAAATCACATACAAGTTATTATTCTGAGTATTAATAATTTAATCTACGAATAAATATTTGTATGGGATTTGACATTACAATCCCCAGTATAAGTTATGCCTTCTTTTGGTCAAATCGGCTCTTAGTCTTGTAAATAACTCAAAAACTAACAAACCATCCCATATTACATACAATTAATTCAAAATTTATATATCAACGATTTCCGAGAGAAATAATTATTAAATCATTACTTAAATAATTATTTTTCGGAAATCAAATTTGCCTTACTTTGTGACAGAGTAAAATTTAATACTTACAAATTATCTACCTCAATCGGTTTTCGAGGTATCGGTCTGGACAAAAGCAGTCAGACAGTCAGACTGGGTGATCCGTTATTTCTTTCTATAAAACCCCTAAAAAGGACGATGTCATCAAAAGATCAATTTCAACTGAGATTTCAATCATATACGTGGTGTCCGAGTTGGTTATACCTTGGACTTAAAAACACTTAGGTCCCTGGTTCGAATCCCGGTGTGTACCAATGGGTTTTTGATTAAAAAATGTATGTACATTTGTTTGATAACACCACTTTAGTGCCTTGGAGAGCACGTTATGCTGTCGGTCCCGGTTTCACTGTACCAACTTGCGAAAATGTTTATAGATGGTTTTCGAGTCTATTCAAAACATTTTTTATTTTTAATATTATTTACAAAGCTTTGTACAAAGGCGAGCTTAATGACTTAGGCATTATCTACCAGCTAACCTTTAGGAGAGTGAAAATTGTAATATAGGGTGCACAGATTAGTGTAAAGAGAAATCAAAATACATAAACTGTATAGATACAACTACATAAAATACATAAATAATATAGCAAAAATAAATACATAAATATTTTAAACCTAACCAAAATTATGATAGTGAGAAATGAGGAATTTCTTGAAAATGGGGAGAGACGGAGACTGTCTGATGTTTAAGGGGAGCAAGTTCCAAAGGCGAGCAACTGACACCGTAAATGAGTCAGAATATTTGGTAGATACCGAGCTAGCCACTTGTTCGGTGTAGACTCATACCATCGGCTACGACGAGGTAGGATTAAAAACCCCTCCGCTGGGTAATTAAAAAAATAAAATTTTGACGCAAGCGTTCTAAATTAATTTAAAATTAGAATAAAAAATAAATCATTTCTCCTTTCTAATGAAAATTTTATCTCTTGCAGCTTTTAATTCATGATTATCTAATAATGACCAATTTTTTTTGGAACGAAATATAAAAGCTAAAACAAATTTTTACTTTCATAAAAAACCTAAATCGCTTAAAAATTGCCTAAGAAATGCGTCATCATACTTTAAAAATAAAACAAATATATGGGTGGAAAGGTATAGTATACAATTCCATTGCACATGCGATTGCGATACGGTTACGAAATGGGTTTTCGTAACCGCACCCTCGACAAGAAATCGATGTAGTAATCTCCTGAAAACCGGTGAACCCACAGACTAAAATCGAAACATGACTAGGTCACTTGACGGTTTTTGCATCTGTATGGACGGTGGTAACGAGACCGATCGGTCGGCCTAACGAAGATGTAGAGACCTTCCTCCCACCTTATGTCTATCTAATCAATCTGATCAATCTATCCAAACACTGTGGCGAGCTGAACACTTGTTCGGTGTAGACTTAGAATACCATGGGTATAAAACACTACCGCAGGATCTGGGGGTACCCCGAGGCTGTCCAGGCAGTCTTGAGCGCCATTTTGCACTCGTTTTGCTATATATACTCGTATATTTTTGAGAAGAATTTGGTTTTTCTTGAATGCAAGTATTGACAATTGGGGATTTTTAAAATTGGCCCCAACATTTTCCTCTCATTTAATACGGAGTATGCAAAGTTAAACTTAGGGCCGATTCGACCAAAAGATGGCCATAACTTATACTGGGAATAGTAATGTCAAATTCCATACAAATATTTATTCGTAGATTAAATTATTAATACTCAGAATAATTATTTATATGTGATTTGACATTACTAATCTCAGTATAAGTTATGCCCATCTTTTGGTCGAATCGGCCCTTAGTGTTTTGTTTATTGACAACTTGATAAGTTATCTCCATAAACTATAGAAAGTATCTCATTATTTATTTACAGTGGTGCTTTATCATAATACCCTCAATGCCGCAACGTAGCTAGATCCAGCGGGATTATGCTAATTTCAGCGTAATCGACGCTCGTCAGCGAACTCAGCTATGAGGGGTCTTACATAGTTATATTATTACAAACTTGATTATTTACTCTGGTAAAATTTATGTTTTGTTATTTTATTAGTATATATATATATGTGTGGTGGCCGAGTTGGTTTAGGTTTTAACAATTAGTGAGTATTAATGAATATATAATTTAAATAATTATTTCTTTCGGAAATCAAACTATAATAGATAGTAAAATCTAATACTCTTACAAATTGTATACCTCAACCGGTTTAAATATATTTCTTTTTAATATGCAGTTCATTACCTATATATAGTTCATTTCACACAAATTGTCCTTGTCACAAACTAAGCTCTAGGCTTGTACTATGCGTACCAGAAACAACGATACTAATACATATTATATTTAGAGAAACACCCAGATCACAAAAAACTACAGAAAAACGTAATATGTATATTTTGCCATGGGTGAATCGAACCCATTACCTCCGGATACACGACACGACAAAGGCGCAACCACCAGTCTACTCGGCATTTATTAGAGAACATCACAATAGTGCCACAAAAGCACCCTAAGCTGTGGATCCCAATTTCACTATACCAATTTGTAAAACTGTTTATAAATATCGCAACGAGTTTATCACTTGTTCGGTATAGACTCAGATTACAATTAGCACGATGAGGTAGAGTAAAACCTCTAGGAGCCTAGGGCTCTCCTGAGTATGTATACGCAGTAACAGTGGCCTTATCCTTAAAAATATTATTAATAACTATGGAATTAAACTATTTTCAAGGTGTTAGTTTCCTTTTGGGTGCGGTTACGAAGAGGGCGGTTGAATAGTTGATAAAACAGCGAGGATATTAAAGCAGACTCATAATGAAAATTAGTCTGGGTATCCGACTATTTCGTAACCGCGTCACATCCTGAGGTTGTGTTACTCGCCAATTATAGAGATTTCTATTGTGTTTTTTTAAACAAATTTTATCTCTTTATAATATTACTAGCTGACCGCAACTTCGTTTACCAACCCACGCAACGAAAGCTCTTTTCCCAACATTTTTCATTTATGCCCAGCCCTAATTGTTCGTAGCGTGATGTTATATAGCCTATAGCCTTGCTCGATAAATATGCTATCCAACACTAAATTTTTGTTTTTATCGGTTCAATAGATCCAGAGATTACCCCCCTACAACCTCACAAACTTTATAATACGAGTAGTAGTATAGATTAGTACAGATATTCGTAGATAGTATAGAAAAAAAACTGCCCATGTTTATTTTTCATATAAATAGATAAAACTTTATGCAAAAATACTTACAGTATGAAGTGCCTGAAGCTCTGAAGCACTCAGCTGGTATGATGCATCTGATCCAATTAGCCTGGGAGTTGACCTGGAAAACAAACAACTTTATTAAACAACATATATATATATATATATATATATATATATATATATAATTTATAAATACATAGTGGCTTTAAAAGGTTGTAATTTGGGCTAATATCAGGCTCTACTGATCAGAGCAATAAACTTTTACTGAAAAAAGAGTTTAGATTCTCTACATAAAAATTGGTTATCATTTAATACTTTTTTTTTTTTTGAAGTACGGTAGGTGGCTTTGTATCTACCTAGTGGTGAGGAGCGGCCTTATTATATTTCTTATAACGGAAATGTGGGTTATTCCCAGTTGTCACTACCGGCTCCATTCCTACTAACGACAACTGGGAAAAAAATCCCAGTTTTTGCTGCAGAGTTTAACTTAAAAAAATCTAAATATCAAACTAGAATTTATTTTAATAAATTTTAGTGGTGACGACAACTGGGAACGTTTTAGTGCCACCCGTAACTATTGGCAACAACTGGGTTTTTTTTTCCAGTTGTCGTTAGTAGGAACGGAGCGGGTAGTGACAACTGGGAATAACCCCAGAAATGTTAGCTGATTTCAAAATAACGAAATCCTTTAAACTTGGCATCACATAATCGGCTACAAAAGTCGTGCACTCTATTCCCTTATATCATATAGGAACCAGGGATACTAAAGGTTCAGTTTAAGGTTCAAATTCTTATCTATTATTTAATTATTGTCCAATGTAAATAGCTACCTTATTGTGTGCCAAAATAAATGTTTATTTCTTGTAATTCAATTTATAACCGTGTGAAAATAATGTAATCTATACTAATATTATAAAGCTGAAGAGTTTATTTGTTTGGTTGAACGCGCTAATCTCAGGAACTACTGGTTCGAATTGAAAAATGATTTTAGTGTTGGATAGCCCATTTATCGAGGAAGGCTACATAACATTACGCTACGACCAATAGGGGCAGAGCATCAATGAACAATGTTGCATTAACTGGGAAAATTTATTCCTTTTGAGAGCTTCCGTTGCGTGGGTTGCGTAAACGGTTAAAGTTACGCAGACGTAGTTACGATGGTCAGCTAGTCGCCAACCAATTCGTAACCGCGTCATTTAGCCGGCATAGTGGGAGCGATAAATGCTGTTAAACAACAATGTACGTAATGTAATATGAAGCTCGGCAATCACTCAATTAATTCCTTCACTTTGTAGGTCACATCCCGTGCTTCAATAAACTAAAAAAAAAACTAAATACATGACCGCCTCCGTAGGCTATTGGTTGCGCCTTTGGCGTTATGTCCGGAGGTCGTGGGTTCGAGTCCCACGCATGGCAAAAAAAAGATTAGTATGTATTATATCGTTATTTCTGGTACACATAGTACAAGCCTAAAGCTTAGTTTGTTACCACAGCAATATGTGTAAAATTGTCCTACATATTATTATATTTTTAGAAAAATATAGGTCTACATTTTATATTTTATTGTACGAAATAGTTCAACAAAATATTAAATATATAAAGTTACCTAATACACCCAGACGCTACTGAAAAACTTCGCTTACGTTTCTCGCTCAACGTGCTGATTCCATCAAGTCGTAACCCTTGGGGATTAGGAATACGAAATGATTTTCTCACTCGGATCGTATATTCTTCATAAAAAGGAAAGCATTTTCTCATATTTAATGTTTCGAATCGTTTCTTTTTTTTTTAGTGAAGCATGGGTTATGATTTCTTATCTACATTATGGTAAAAAGACCGACAAAAATTATGAACAAAACAAGTTGTGTTATTGTGAATATATATATATATATATATGATGGGATCGCTCAATACACTATTATTGATTAACAGCATTGATCGCTCCCACTATGTCAGCTAAATCGGTTATGAATTATGCGTTGACAAAGAGGAATTAGCATTACGAGTCTATATATTCTCTTTTCTTTATCGTCAAATTAACCGCCCGTTTCGTATTCGCACCTATAAAAGAGAATACATCGACAATAAATCGATGCAATTGTCTCCTGGAAACCGGTGAACCCACAGATGTTTGGGTAAAACCCAAACATCTGTGGGTCACTTGACATCTATATGGGTTTGAATAAAACTCCAATGAATGAAATACGAATACGAATGAAAAACCTATACAATGAATGAAATACGTTTATATCCTCCCTGCTTTTTTTTTTTTATGTAGGACAATTTACACATATTGCTCTGGTCACAAACTAAGCTATAGGCTTGTACTATGTGTACCAGAAGCAATGATATAATACATATTATATTTTATAAACACCCAGACCATGATAAATTGTACGGAAAAAACGTACTAATATTTTTTGCCATGGGTGGGAATCGAACCCACGACCTCCGGATACAACGCTAAAGGCCCAACCACTAGTCTACGGAGGCTTTATCGACTAGTTTACGGTTTATGCGTCAGTAGCCGTTGTGTGAGTTTTGTAACTATTATATACGTTTGGCCTTATTCATAAAAAAACTTATTAAGGTCTTAAAGAACACTTTAGTTATAGAAGGTTTTGTCTCCTTTACGCATATTCATTTTTATTGCCAATAAAAGGAGTCAAAACCCTTCTATAACTAAAGAGTTCTTCAAAGAATCAATAAGTATTTATGAATACTGGTGTTTGCCTTTAAGTTGACTAAAATTTGTATGGGAAAAAATGTTAACGCGAAATTAAACGTATAAAAACTCACACTAGGGCTACTTTAGGGCAGTGGAAACAAAATCGGTCAGCCTAGAGAAGTTATAGAGACCACTCCGCTATACCTAAAATTCATAGTAGTTTACTTATTTAGTTTATTATTAGTTCCCAATACCAAATAGCTAATTTCGTATGAATTCAAAAAATCTTAAAAAATGGTTAGACCGTAGATTTAGGTTTTAACAATTATTTTAATTACATACATACACATCTTCACGGGTGCCTTACGGGGCCCGGAACCGCCTAGACGGCCACAGGCGGAGGAGTTTTAATCCCACCTCGTCGTAGCCGATGGTATGAGTCTACACCGAACAAATGGCTAGCTCGTCGTGATGTTTTGAATAGACTCAATAACCCATCTATAAACAGTTTCACAAGTTGGTATAGTGAAACCGGGACCGACAGCTTTACGTGCTCACCGAGGCACTATAGTGGTGTTGTCAAACAAATGTGCATTTTTTTTTTAATTAAAAACTCATTGGTACACACCGGGATTCGAACCAGGGACCTAAGTGTTAAGTCCAAGGTCTAATTCGGCCACCACGTATATAAAGTTATTATTAACATTATTATTAAATTAATAAATTAATAACACTGGTAGAGTTATGGATTACAAACGTTCCTCCTAACTAACGTTCAGGACGTTAGTTAGGTGGAAACTGAATTTATGATTTCCTGTAATAACCGAGTTCTGCGGTCTCCACGGACGCGGCCCGAAGTCATGCAGGTAAGACAAATATGTTCATTTCCGGTGCTCGGTCGAGGCTCTTGGGCGAAGGCATTGGACAAATTGCAACCTATTATACCTTGCTCGCTTTTTGACTTTATTCCCGCTAAAACAATATAGTAAGGACTTGTGAAAGTCGCACGAAGTTTCATTTTCTAAGTGACTTTTATTGCCAATTTTCAATCGCTATTCAACAGATAAATGAACAACCTTTTAGTGGTTGTTTTTTGATTTCCAGTCATGGCCGATTAAAGTTTACCAACATATTCAATATTTTTATATATATATTAAAACTTGTACGTCGAATGAATATATTTTAAAATATATAATAATAATAACGTCTTGGCGCACGTCACGTAGGACGCAGCTAGATGGACTGATGACCTGCGGAGGGTGGCTGGCAGAGACTGGATGCGAAGAGCGGAGGATAGGGATCAGTGGCGTGTCTTGGAAGAGGCCTATGTCCAGCAGTGGACTGCGATAGGCTGATGATGATGAATAATAATAATATGTAGGACAATTTACACATATTGCCCTGGCCACAAACTATGCTCTAGGTTTGTACTATATGTAACACAAACAACGATATAATACATATTATATTTTATAAACACTCAGACTATGACAAACTGTACAGAAAAATGTACGTTTGTTTGTTGAAATGTATGTTTTGCCATTTAAGGGAATCGAACCCACGACCTTCGAAGACAACTCCAAAGGCGCAACCACTAGTAGGCGGTTAAATCACGGAACTTATACGTGGAAAAGCCCCTTTAAAATTAAGCACCCGACTTCGTACACAATCTAAAGGCTAGCTGGTAAAAAAATCATAAGGCATTAAGTTTGCCTTTGCACATAACTTTTGTTTACTGTACAATAAAGTGTTTAAATAAATAATTTGGTAAATTGAAACTAGGAATGACAGCTTAACGTGCTCTCTAAGACACTATAGTGTATTCAAACAAATGTACTTATTTTCAATACAAAAACTCATTGGTATACTTTTTTTTTGTCATAGCCGCCGCATAGTATTGCCTATTGCCTTTGGCGTTGTATCCGGAGGTCGTGGGTTTAATTCCGATCCATGGCAAAAAAAAATAAGTAGTACGTTTTTCTGTACAGTTTGTTACGGTATGGGTCTTTATAAAATGTAATATGGATTATATCATTGTTTCTGGTACACATAGCATAGTACAAGCCTAGAGCTTATATATATAGAGCTTGTTAGTGACCAGAGCAATATGTGTAAATTGTGACTACGTATTATATTATTATAGTGGGAGCAATTAATGCTGTTAATTTTTTTTTTACTTATGCGATTGAATACTTCCCTTTTATTTACATTAAATATTTAAGAGGTGGATATAATCGGTGAAGTTGGTCGCCTTGGTGGCTCTCTTGTATGGCAGAAAATGATTAACAGGTTAATGGAATCAGCTAACCACCTAGTCTTACACTAGTTGGTTATGTAGTGTCTGTTCGGTTTGGTAGTAATTTTCATATTACGATTTCCATTCCATCGTGTTTAAGTTATAAATCTAATATCGAGGTATAATAAATATTTGTCGTTCTTCTGTTAATGAATAGCTGCCTAACCAAATGCACTCTAAGACTTCATTGTTAAACTTTTTTTTTTGACTATTCATAAATATCTGTAAATATTTACATGAAATAAATGATTTTGACTTTGACAATAAACAGCATTTATAGGTTTGCTTCCCACCTTAAAGATACAGTCAAATGCTGTGATGTAACAAAAAAAATGCTAGACAAGGAAGAAAAATATACGTAGGTAATATACAAGAGTGGTGCTGCTAGGTGTTATTTATGAATCGTTATGAGTAAAGAATGTAGCACTACAATAGTTATATATGTGCTTACTTCACATACACTAGGATGGGAAATATTTTCTGGAAATAAATGGATAGCCTAAAGCATAAATGTTGATAAAGCCATTTATTTAAAAGTTTATTTTATATTTTATAATATACACGTAGAGGCCGGGTTGGTTAGACCTTACATTTAAAAACACTTAGGTCCCTGGTTCAAACCCCGGTGTGTGCCAATAAGTTTTTAATCTAAAAACATATGTACATTTGTGTCAAAACACCACTATATAGAGCCTCGGAGAGCACGTTAAGCTGTCGGTCCCAGTTTCACTATAACGAATTGTAAAACTATTTATAGATTAGTTATCGAGTCTATCCATCCATGACGAGCTAGGCACTTGTTCGGTGTAGACTAGAGCATCGGCTACGACAAGGTGGGATTATAGACCTCTCCGCTGGGTACCCTGAGGCCTTCCGCCTAGTTTTAAATATAATTGTTGTTATTTACAATAACAACAATTATATTTTGAAGGATTTCAGGAAAAATTTTTGCGAACAATTTTGCCTGAAATCCTTCATTTAGTTGTGTTCTTCGTGTTTTGTGTTTACTACAAACAAAACCTTGTAAACCCACTACAAAAATCTATGAATTGATTAAAATAAACTTCATGTTTATACTCTAATCCAGTTAGTAATAGTTTTCTTATAGAACTCATTTAAAGTTGCAAAGTAGTAAAGTAGGTAGTAGTAGAAGTTTTATATCAACAACCTCGGTGCAAAAGCCATGTGAATACGAAGCGATGTTTACACAAAATTTGGGTAAGAAAATGTACTTTAACTGAAAAGTATAACCATAGAGATGGGACTTGAAAAACTCATATAAATGTAAAGAATTTAATACAAATAAAATGATATGAAAGAAAGCATGACTTTTTTACAGCTTTGTTGAAATATACATTACATACTTGTACATACTAAAAAGTCTGATATGTTTCATGCTGATGGAAGTTTTTTATTTCTTAGGGCATATTGCATCTACCTGATAGTAAGCAAATTTACAGAGTCCATGAATAAGGTTGACCAATAGATTGTTGTTTTAACAGCTTTTACCGTTCCTACTATGCCGGCTAAATGACGCGATAACGAATTAGGTAACATTTCGTTATTAAGAATATACAGACTATAAAAATCTTAAATTTTTATATTTTTTCAGCCTGAAAATCGAGCAAATTATATTTAACTTTTTTAAAAAACTTTTATAAAACGATTTCCGTTTTACATTAGTTTAGAATTGATCTTGCTTCTATTATAAAACTTCATGGAAGTCATTTCGCAGTTTCAGTTGCTAGTTACGGCAAGATCCGAGCCTTGCTAAGACGCAGACTTGCCTGGGGCCAGGGGCGGCTACGGGCACCTTATTTATATTCTATTAAGGTAGTCTGGCCGTGTGAGGTACAATTTGCTTTCATATATTATGTGTAGCTAGCTAGCTAGCTAATGTTTGTTTTAGTAGTTTTGGCAATAACAATAACAAATTAAACTTGTTTTTATTGGTGTAATATTGACCTATGCCTTTTTAGATCTGAAGGGGCAGGTTGTGGCTATATAAAGATATAATTGTTAAATGATCTTTTATTGTAAAATATTGTTGTAATCCAGTCTATTGTTTGTCTATTGATTTTGGTAATAAGAAAATAAATAACTATTTTATTATTATTATATTATATTATGTAGACTGTAGTAGACTCTATGCTATGCTCTGATAATAATGCTATATATTAAGAATATTAGAGAAACATTTGTTTATTTGTATATATATATTTAGTTTACCGATTTCTTGTCGATGTAGTCTCCTTCCAGGGTGCAGTTACGAAAGAGGCGGTTGATTTGATGATAAGGCTGCAGCATATTAAAGTAGACTACAAATTCATCCTAGACCCACTCGATTTAATCATTAAAACAACATTGCTCTGTTCGTTCACATTTATGGTATTTGTAGGACGGCTTACTATCATGTAGATACAAAGTCATGCCGTGCTCTAATAAAAAAAAATAGATGGGTAGGTTAATACAACTTCGCTGGCCCGATCTGGCGGTTTCGTTACTACCGCCCTTATAGAGCAAAAACCGTCAAGTGACCTAAACATGTCTCAGTTTTAGTCGGTTGGTCGTCAGGTATTCTAGAAGCTTGCTGCATTGATTTCTTGCCAAGGTGGTAGTCTCCTTTCAGCGGGTTGATTACGCGTATAGGCCTACTGGGTGCAGTCACGACATACTAACCAAAAGACACTCAAACATGATTCGAAGACGTATTAAATAGTTTCATATCTATGGTCATATTTTTTTTTACAAATTGTACTATTTAATTTATGTTTTCCAGCAACATTATTTAAATTACACTTTAAAATTTTACACAATACACAAATTAAAATTTGCCTCAAATCACATTTGATTTTTAACATTCATAATTTATTCGTTCATTTTCTTTATAATTACATCCTAAAGACGGAAAAACTAACTTCTGAATTATTTGAATAAGACTAAGTTTTTCCGTGGGTCTGTATGGGCATACAGATACAAAAACGGTCAAGTGACCTAGTCATGTTTCAGTTTTAGTCTGTGAGTTCGCTGATTCCGGGGACTACTGCATCGATTTCTTTTCGAGGGGGTAGTCTGTCATGGTACGGTTGCGAAACGGGCGATTGATTTGACGATAAAAAAGAAGGATATTAAAATAGACTAGTAATCCAAATACGCCGTCGCCGCCCATTTCGTAACCGGATCATTTAGCCGTCATACTGGGAGCGATTAATATTGTTTAATAACAATGTATTAAATGATCGCATTCATGAAGTTTGTAACAAAAAAAGGACAGTCGAAAAAGTCGGCCACCCGTATTACTCAATTCAACAAACATTTTAAAGGTAAAATAAAATGAATTTATAATATCTGCGTATCCCGATCCCCTCGGGGTCGCTCGTGCCTTTCTCGCAGTCATGGCAATTGAAGAAATTAGCGATGCCCTCCCGGTTGGCAACTTGCTTACACGCCATTTAGCATTCTAGTTTGTACCTCCTTTTGCGGTTAAATGTCTGCAAATAATGCGCTACGGATTCATACTTAGTAACTGCTTGAGGTGCTTACTGTGAGGCAAGGTTTTTTAAAAAAAAACGTGCAAGTGCGAAAACTTGCTAATCTAGGTTTTTTTTTCTCAGAAACCTTTCGAGTCTATATATTTATATGTATGTCTGTCATTTTGCGTTTATATTATATTATCGCCACTTATAACGATTAACGTGTTTCTTTTTATATATATATATATATATTTTTATTTAATTTTCAAAAAAGGAACTCTTTATAATAATAATAATTTGAGGACAATTTATACATATTAGTCTGGTCACAAACTAAGCTCTAGGCTTGTACTATGTGTACCAGAAGTAACGATATAATACAATAATATTTTATAAATACCTAGACCATGACAAACTGTACAGAAAACACTTACTAATATATTTTTGCCATGGGTGGGAATCGAACCTACGACCTCCGGATACAATACCAAAGGCGCAACCACTAGTCTACGGAGGCTGTCATAATTGATTGGTGTAACTTAGTTGTCGGTCCCTATCAAATATCGTGATTACTGGAAATTTTAAATAGTTATAGATTTATTGGTCCCCGTAAATTTAAAAGGATATAAGTTTTTTTTTCTAAGTTTAGTTTTTGAGTAAGGGGTCTAAGTATAAAAATAAAAAGCAACTTTGAATTTGAATAAAGCCGTGTAAATTAAGACATTAAAACATCTAACACCGATTTTATTAGGCGAAAAAGCCTTCACCTATCAAAAAGCCTTAACCTATCAAAAAGCCTTAACCTATCAAAAAGCCTTAACCTATCAAAAAGCCTTCACCTATCAAAATCGGTTTTAGATTTTTACATTAATAATATAGACTTAATCATGATAAATACCTGAATTAAAACCCTGAAATAAAGTATAATAGTATTTATTTAATCATTAACAATAAAAACCAATACAATATTAATCATACAATACAATTTTAAATCCCTACAAATCCTAGACTATTTCAAGATTAAAATAAATTAATAAAAATACACGTAGTTCCACAGGTTAAAAGTCACATTTTACTTAATTGAAAAAAGTCTGTAAGACCCGCTGAGACCAGACTAAAGAACCAGTAAAGGTAAAAAGACTTAGTATAATATAGACAGTCAAAATACTACAATTCCGTCAGTGATGACAGCAGCTGTCAGTCACTGGTAAAAAGACTATTTATTAGGTATTACATACATATCATCACGGGTGCCTTACAGCGCCCGAGACCGCCTAGACGGCCTCAGGGTACCCAGCAGATAGGTTGTTTATCGCACCTCGTCGTAGCCGATGTTATGAGTCTACTCCGAACAAGTGGCTAGCTCGTCGCGATGTTTTGAATAGACTCATTAACCCATCTATAAACAGTTTCATAAGTTGGTATAGTGAAACCGGGACCGACAGCTTAACGTACTCTCCGAGGCACTACAGTGGTGTTGTCAAACAAATGTACATAAATTTTAAAATTAAAAACTCATTGATACACACCGGGATTCGAACCAAGGACCTAAGTGCTTTAATTAATAATAATAAATAGACTTTAATAAACGACAGTCTATAACTATTGTGACCGCCTCCATAGACTAGTGGTTGCCTTGTATCTAGAGGCCATGGGTTCGATTCCCACCCATGGCAAAAAAATATTAGTACGCTTTCCTGTATAGTTTGTCATGGTCTGAGTGTTTATAAAATATGATATGTACTAAGTACCTATATCTTTGTTTCTGGTACACATAGCACAAGCCTAGAGCTTAATTAGCGACCAGAGCAATATGTGTAAATTGTCATACATATTATTATTACTATTTTAATCGAATTTTATTATAATATTTAATGTTTTGATTGACATTTTATATAATTTAATGATAGGATAGTTCATTTTATTGACATTTTAACAACTCCTTTTATAGCTAAAATAGTTATAATTTATTATTATTT
Source organism: Monopis laevigella (assembly GCA_947458855.1). Classification (NCBI taxonomy): domain Eukaryota; kingdom Metazoa; phylum Arthropoda; class Insecta; order Lepidoptera; family Tineidae; genus Monopis; species Monopis laevigella. Next base: position 17,259,333 of record OX381587.1, read on the forward strand.
TTATTTATATTACGTAACTACATTATTGTAAATTTACAGTAATTTATTTGTTTGTCAACAGCAATTTAGTGCCTCGGAGAGCACGGTAAGCTGTCGGTCCCGGTTTCACTATACCAACTTGTGAAACTGTATATAGATGGGTTATTGAGTCTATTCAAAATATTGCGACGAGCTAGCCACTTGTTTGGTGTAGACTCATAGCATCGGCTACGACGAGGTGGGATTAAAACCCCTCCGTTGGGTACTAAAATCTGCTGGGTCCTAAATATATTAAAATCTTTTAATACGAGTATGTTACAATCAATTTTATAACGAATGTGTTATTAAAAGCTCCCAGCAATAACACAGGGAGATTTTAATTTAAAAATTATACTTATTTTTTTTACTTGAGCACAACATTGTCTTTGTATCTACCTGATGGTAAGCAACCCCACAAAGTTTATGAATGGGGTCGGTCGACATTATTCTTTAACAGTGTTGATCGTTGCCACTTTGCCAGCTAAATATGGTTACGAAATTGGCAGCGTCAAAGACGATTGTTTATAAAAAAAGACTACCACCTCAACAAGTAGTTGATGAAGTAGTCACCTAAAAACCGGTGAACCCACAGAATAAAACCGAAACACGACTAGGTCATTTACTGGTTTTGCATCTGTATGGACGATGGTAACAAAACCGATCGGTCAACCTTAAGAAGTAATAGAGACCTCTCCTGACTTCGTTTACCTTAAACTTAAAACATAACCCAACAATTAAAATACATATCTATTAGATTTGAAGTCTCTGCATAAAGGTATCATTACACAGACGAGCCGGCGGACGTGCCGACAGATGGCAACCTCTTAGCACATGATTGTCGTACTGTTGACGTGTGACAACGGCCAAATCGTGATCTCCGCCCCTTTGTTTGTCGCCAGTTAGAAACAATGTGAACGATGACCTTTGTGTATTAACACCATGATTTTAAGCTAAATTTCATAACAATAGGAAGACAGTGTGTACACGTTCTTATATTTTTTTTTAGTTTTGTTTGTGTAGTGTACCACTTTCGTTTAGTTAGGGATTTGTCATATTTAAATGCTAGTCTGTTACTAAGAGCAAAAGGTTAATTGCCTTTTTTTTTACAGGATTTAAAGTTTGAATTAATATGCATTTAAATTTTCAAATATTTATTTTGGCGGGAAAAGACGAGGCGGCATTTTATCTGCTTTGATGTTACGAGTAGGAAGAGGTGAAGACTATATAGGTTTTTTTTCTAAAGACTTTTAACTCTATGTTAGGGGCGTCAAACATAGAACATATTAGTGGTAACGTTTTTTTGACATGTCGAAAATAATCTAATTTGTTTTGATCTTCATAAACATACATACATACATATCTTCACGGGTGCCTTACGGGGCCCGAGACCACCTGGACGGCCTCAGGGTACCTAGCGGAGGGGTTTTAATCCTACCTCGTCGTAGCCGATGGTATGAGTCTACACCGAACAAGTGGTTAGCTCGTCGTGATGCTTTGAATAGACTCAATAACCTATATAACATCTATAAATCTATAAACAGTTTCACAAGTTGGTATAGTGTAACCAGGACCGACAGGTTAACGATCTTCATAAAATATTGAAAAAAAAAGTTACTTTAAAACTAATGTACCTATAAAGGAGACAGGAAATATGTGTTACTGTTAAAACATGTGTCTAACCAGTAGAAGCGCACTAAGCCCATTAATAAGTTCATTATAATAATTATTATTAAATTAATTACGACATAATTCATAACAAAATAAAATAAGCAACTTTCAGTGTTTTGTCTCTTTTTTTTCCACAAAAGTATCTACTAAGAGTGAAAGTGACAGAATAATTATAATATTTTTCTGTGTACCTAATAGTTTTGGTATTATGATGTCACCCTACTATGGCATATGTCGTGTTGTACTGTAACGGGTTTCTGATCACGCTATACCTTTTTAATGTTTTCTTTGAATAATCGTGCGCGTTTAATATTTATTACGTCTTGAATACCTTTTAGTATGAAACTAGTTCAAATGTCAAGTAGAGTGGGAAATTCAATATATACATTTTTAACTTAATTTTGTATTGTTCGAAATGTTCGAATATACTTTGTTTTTTTTTTATTGAAGCACGACATGTAACTTAATTGTTCTTAAACAATATTGATCGCTCCCACTATGCCGGCTAAATGATGCGATTACGAAATGGGGGGCAATGACAAATTGTTATTATTGGTGTACTAATAAAATGTTCTGTCTCACTCTGCACTCATTCACTTTTTTATATGGAGATTTTTTAACCAAAATTTTTAACTTTTCCATACGTGGACTTTTTGGGTTTCATAAAAAAATATCATTTATTTTCGGAACGCATAGAGTGCAAACATTGATTTTTATTTAGAGAGAAGATGAGTATGTATATTTTTAAAAATATCAATTTATTTAGAAAAGTGAGTAAATATATCTGTAAATAAACATATTATTATAGAAAAAAAGCGGCCCCAGCCTAGTGGTTAAGTCACTGCGCAACTGATAACAAGGTTAAGCAGATGACAACAAGACCGGCCTGGGATGGGTGACCGCTTTATACAACGAGGCTATTTCATCATAAACACCGCAACAAGCTCGCCACTTGTTAAGTGTTGCCTCCGAATACCATCGGCGAAATGAGGATGGGTTAATCCCTCCGCTGGGACCCTGAGGCCGTTTAAACGGTTCTCGGAAGCCAAATTGGCACCCGTGATGGTATTTATTTATTTTATTTTTTATTATAGAAAAATATCATAACTGATCGATTGATAATTGATCAGTTATGAACCACTTAGTTGATGATTATTACAAATATCGCTATTAAAAAATTGGGGTGAAAATTAAGGGTTATATGTATTTTTTCATGCCAAATCATAAAAAAAAAAATTGGGTAGGCCACTCTTACCACTTAGGGGTATAAAAAATAGTTTAACCCAGACATACCGAGTATACACAAAATAAATTATAAAAATCGGTGAAACCGTTTCGGAAGAGTTTAATTACAATTACTGTGATACGAGATTTTTTTTATTAGATAATTTATCTTATTATATTTAGTAATATATATTATTTACTAATTTGTATTGCTTAGAGTGGAAATTATATACGTGGTGGCCGAGTTGATAAAACCTTGGACTTAAAAACACTTAGGTCCCTGGTTCGAATCCCGGTGTGTACCAATGAGTTTTTAATTAAAAAAATTATGTACATTTGTTTGACAACACCACTATAGTGCCTCGGAGAGCACGTTAAGCTGTCGGTCCCGGTTTCACTATACCAACTTGTGAAACTGTTTATAGATGGGTTATTGAGTCTATCCAAAACATCGCGACGAGCTAGCCACTTGTTCGGTGTAGACTCATACCATCGGCTACGACGAGGTGGGATTAAAACCACTCCGCTGGGTACCCTGAGGCCGTCTAGGCGGTCTCGGGCGCCGTAAGGCACCCGTGAAGATATATATATATATATATAGAGTGGAAATTGACTACCTATGGACCACTAGACAACGTATATTTTTTTTACAAGAGCGCGGCATGTAATATCGCCATCTACCTAATGGAAAGGAGTTATAAAGGTCCAAAATAAAAAATAAAATAAAATAAATAAAAATGATTTATTACCTTTAAACCTATACAACTTTTAGGTATCCATTATCCTGACTTTTAAGGGACTCCAAGTTATAGGATGTCATAGGAAGCCAGATCAGCATCAAAAGAGCGATTAATTTGATAATGAAGCAGCGAAGACTTTCTGATTTCAGATACTACAGTCCAAGAATAGGGCGATCAGTAAATTGTTGTTCTCACTATGTCGGCTAAATAATATGGTTACGCAACGGGCGTGAACAAAGACGAATTTGTATTACAAATATTCTTTAATATCGATCGCTTATCGTCAAATTAACTATCGTTTCGTAAGTCTCCTGTAGTATAAGCTGTATACAACGTTAAGCTGAACTTTAACTAAAATAACGTAGTTTTCTGTCAATTTTAAATGTCACTAGGTTTGCATTACGTCAGAATTGTATAATATCGATTAAAGTTTAACTTAGTGTTATGCGCGTAATTACCCCGCTGGATAAGAAACCGATGCAGCAGTCTCCTGAAAACCGACAACAAAGAGACTAATACCGAAACATGACTAGGTTACTTAGCGGTTATTGCGTATGTTATAGAGACCCTCCTTCCACCTAAAAATAACCGCAAAAACCAATAACTTGTCCCCCGTAGATAAATGTCACATACAATAACAATATACCATTTACAATAACCACACACTTCTAATTGTTACCAAATATGTGAAATTTCCCCCAAACCATAATAGGTGTCAATACATCCCTAAGTAACCAATATAGATTTTTTCACATCTGTCACAAACGTAGAGTTTATTCAACACTTTTTCTGTAGATAGTTCTTTAAATCTTCGTAGCATAAAATGCATGATAGATATTGTCTTACAATTATTTCTTTCGGAATCGAATGTTTAAGTTGATCTAAGCTTTCAGATAACCAAATCTCTAGCGTGAGTTGTAATAAAGTGTCTGTTAACGTAATGTAACGATTAAAATTTAAAATGGCGTCGAATGTAGCAGCTGTCCTTCGAACTGAAAAATAAAATTGGTACATTCGACGCCATTTTTAATTTTAATCATTACATTAATAGACAGTTCATTTTGGTGCAACATAGACTTAGAAGCATTAAAATAATGTGACCCATTGACTATAACTTTGTGATAAATTGGAAAATAGCAATGTTAAATAATAAATAAACCTATGCAATATAATTGGTAGTTAATTTTTCTACTATATTATGTCTTAAATCTCGGTAATTTATTTTAAAAACTATTTAACCTAAATAAAAATACTTATGATATGTTGCCTGGTCAATATTAAAATAAAATTATTATTAAAACATAATCTCTAAAATAGAATTGTCAAAATACTCAAATCATTTAGTTTCTTTAAAATAATCATAAATGGCGACATATTACTCGTACCTTAACAAGGAAAATAGTGGTCTTGTGCTATAAGCATATTCTTATATTCACACAATATTTTTTACCATTAATTCTAATTTATCAGTATATTTCATAAACCGAATTTAAAAAAAAATAGCTCTATCTATCTATTTTTATAAGACCAAGAAAGGAATGTATTCTAATAATAGGACCAAAGGGAGCCAAATATGGTGTGACCTTGTGCTTATTTGTTTTTATTGGATGCCGGTTTTGGGATCGCTTACATTCCAAAATTCACAAGGATGGGATGGAATGATTTCCGGGCTAAATGTTTTTGCTGAACGTAATCTTATAGATTGTCAATTGAGGAATAAATATATTGCTGTGTTAGTGTTTTTTTTATTTTTTTTATTGGAGCACGGCATGAGACTTTGAATCTACCTGGTGGTGAGCAGACCTACAAAGTCCATGAATAGGGTCGATCATTAATTGTAACTAATAAAATATATCATAACGGGTGCCTTACGGCGCCTAAGACCGCCTAGACGACCTCAAGTTACCCTGCAGATATAGTAGTTATAGAGACCTTCCACCAAATTTTTTTTTTCATTTCGTGATAATTATTACATACATAAATGCAAAAACCGTAAGGTGACCTAGTCATGTTTCGGTTTTAGCCTGTGGGTTCACCGGTTTTCGGGAGATTACTGCATCGATGTCTTGTTTAGGTGGTAGTATACTTTCAGGGTGGGGTTACGAAATGGGTTGAATTGAAAATAAGGCAGCGATTATATTAAAATATTCTCCTAATGCAATTTGTCGCATTTCGTAATCGCATTATTTAGCCGGCATAGTGGAAGCGATAAATTTTGTTTAAGAACAATTATTGATCGACCCTATTCGTGTATTTTGTAGCTCACCTACACACGTGCACAAAAAAATAAATAAAAAGCTTAAATAATATTATCCCAGATAACTCGAAGTATAATTTGAAAGCTGTAACTCTCCTTCAAACTCTACTAGTCTGTCTGTACAGTTGAACAAACCTCACAGAGTTGAACAAACTTAATAGAGGTACATCCAAGATATTATATTATACTTAGTCCATATCATTTTAAGCTACGACGTGTAATAAGCCATTCCATCTATTTTCTGCTACCTATCACAGAAAACTTACAGACGTCGCGTCGTGAAAATAAAGAATAAAATGTGTCTGAGGATTTTATTTTATTAAATTTCATGAAAAAAGTCAACGTAAAATAAAAGGCAGACATCTTTAAGTGCTGTCCGCTACTAATGTAATAAATGATATAAATAAACTCTTATAAGAATATTTCAGAAAATGCATACTATGTAGTAGGTATATCTCTACAGAAGGGTAAATTTAAAAGGTTTTCAAATTACTTAAGGCTAATATGAGGTTCTACAGATAAACAACTTTTTTTTATGGAACATGTGTCGCAAATGAAAAAAATGTTTGGCTTTCCCATACAAATTGGTCAATTTAACATTACTAATTTGTATGGATAAGGCTTTTTTTTTCATGGTTCCATGGGATAAGCGTTCGATTTGCTCAGTAGAACCTTATATTAGCCCAAAGTACAACCTTTTAAAGTCACCCTGTATAATAAAATCGTAGACTTCGTTCAAAAAAAGTTAAAAGAAAAGACGCGATAAATAAGTAATAGATGCAATAGGCTCTTGAAACCTGATGATTGCACAGACTAAAACCAAAACATAACTAGGTCACTTCAAGGTTTTTGCATGTGGACGATGGTAACGAAATCAATCGTCGGTCTGCTAAGTTATAGAGACTACCCTCCCTAACTATATAATACTCATAGTGGGAATCGAACCCACGAACTCTGGATACAACGTCAATAACATAACTAAATGGACCATAAATTCATAATACTTTCAATAAACCAAGGCACTTATTATTTATAGCACAAATAAATCATATCCTAGAGTCTATTGTACAGAATAGCTTAAAGTCATTTGTCTACGGAACCACAAAAGCGGTAGCTGTAAACAATCTCGCCACGCTCATATATCGTAATGCATCTTGCAGATCACTTCAAAGGACTCCAACCGAACCATCGATCATATGCAGTTTATCGACTGATTCCGAATCGCATCTACTGCTGCTAAGATCTTGTTTCCATTGTCTTTGGTAAAATAATCGTGAGAGTAGTTTGTTTTATATTATTTTTTTTAAAATCACAAGTTATAAATAAAAAGTTATTGCAAATATTTATTTATTTAATTAAACTATAAATTGTACGTAACAGAACTTGATTATTTTAAATAATACAATTATATTGACTATAATGGCTCCAAGCATCTCAGTACGAACCGGCTGGTTTCAGCATTAGATGATGCAAATACATCAAATTCCTCATATTTTTACCCTATTCTGTTGAAAAAGCTAATCGCGCGAGGCACAGGAGCACGCTGATTATTATATATTAAAACTTCATTCGCGAAACGTTCTTCAATATTCTTAAACCAACATAAAAATATACAATAATAAATTAACAAAAAAATACGGTAGAAAAACTTCTATCATGGTCGTATCGAGGAAACCGAACAAATTTTGATTGTAGTCACCTAAATATCAAAAATCATCAAAAAATACTCACACACTAACACGTTACTACTCACAAGGTCCCACATTCACACAAATAGTAAATGATTATTTTATAGTACCTACTTATTTAATATTGTATTATTATTATAATAGTTATTGGTCAGATGATCAATAACCACATAATAATAATAATAAAGTTTATTTGTCTTTTAACAAAAGCCATAGGTACATATAAAAAAACTTAATACATAGGAACTTCGTTACATTAGGAACTAAAGTTATTAATTACCTAAGTTTACAAATTAAATGGCAATTGCACTACCCTCCGAACTAGTTATAAACTGTACTACGGATATTTTGTATCGCTTAAATTCTTTTCAAAATATTATATTAAAAATATTAAATTTATCCAGTTGAATTAGGGTTTTAATTATAAGTTTTAATTATATGTCTAATGGTTGCTAAAAATGTATGTACTGAAAATGAATGATTGGGTGCCTGCGATACAGAATGTTTCCCAGTACAGGACCCGCTGATTATTGTAATACTGTTATTATTTTCCTGAAATAAATATATTTGCATTGTATTTTGTATAGTTTAAAGTTATTTATTATTAGTTAATTATTTATAAAAATCAAACATAATATCTTATTTTAATTGGATAACAAACACAACACCCAGGTACTAAAGAACTTCTCAATCGAACAATGTCGTAAAATCCCGTAGAACAATGGAAACAGGTCCTCCTATCGCCTACGTCTTATGTCGTAGCCTCACAATGGACAATATTAAGTCAGGGTAATAAATTATTGCAGAACATTTCAGCGCTACATTCAGATATATGGACCGAGAAGTAAGTTAGCGCCTGAGCTGTCCAATGTTCAATTCTGGTTAGAAACGGAATTGAATAAACGGGTTGGTCTATCAATGCATTGACTTCAATTGTTAAGGAATCATTAATTATACTAAGTAATAGTGAATAGTCTATTGATGACTGGTTCAATAGCTATTTATGTGAAAGGTGTATTTTATTGTATGGTTAGGTAAAGAGGAGCTAGGAGAGTGTATAGAGATTTTGTAACCTCATCAATGAGACGGTATAGTGGGAGCGATCAATATTGTTAAACAACAATGTATTAATCGATCTCATTCATGGACTTTATAGGTCCATGAGGTAGACACAAAGTTACATTCCGTGCTCCAATAAAAAAAACTTTCTTAAAATATTACACTTTTTTTAAAGTGCAGCGGGTTATTCAGGATACAGGGTTATTACGAAAAAAAACTACAAATATTTATATATTTATACGTGGTGGCCGAATTATGAATTAGGTGGCCCTTAGACTTAAAACGCTACAGATTTTAGGACCCCGGTTCAAACCCCGGTGTGTACCTACCAATGAGTTTTTAATTAAAAAAATACATTTGTTTGACACACAGAGTTATCTTTGGTTTGACAATGCGTCTCAGAGAGCGCGTTAAGCGGTCCATCCCAGTTTCACTATACCAACTTGTTATTCATATATGAATTATTGAATCTATCCAAACATCGCGACGGGCTAGCCACTTGGAATAAAACCCCTCGCTTGGTACCGAGGTCGTCTAGGCGGTCTCGGGCGCCCGTAAAGCTCCCGTAATGGTACATTCAAACTTTTATATATTATTTAAATTGAGCTCTAACATTTTTATTTTATTTTTCTATCAACAGCGGCGACGAGGCCCCTCCGCTGTACGCGCAAGTACACTGAGGCAATAAGGCACCCGTGATGATAAATAAATAAATACAATTATAATATAACTATAGTCTTGAAACCAGCGGCCAAGGTTAAGCAGACGAAAACTAGGCCGGACCTAGGATGGATGACCGCTTTATACAACGAGGCTATACCATCATATTAAACACCGCAACAAGTTTATATACCTGGTGGCCGAGTTGGTTAGACCTTGGACTTAAAAACACGACGAGCTAGCCACTTGTTCGGTGTAGGCTCATACCATCGGCTACGACGAGGTGGGATTAAAAACCCTCCGCTGGGTACCCTGGGGCCGTCTATGCGGTATCGGGCGCCGTAAGGCACCCGTGATGATATGTATATGTATGTAACAAGTTCGTCACTTGTTAAGCGTTGCCTCCGAATACCATCGGCTAAATGAGGACGGGTTAATCCCTCCACTGCTACTGGGTGATGCCGTTTAAACGGTTCTTGAAAGCCAAAAAGGCACCCGTGATGATATAGTATAAACCCTCTCAATCCAATTATTCATAATTTCATGAGATGACATGCATGAGGCTTTGCCATGTAATCTATTAATTGTGAATAATACGCACTCTTCCCTCCATTAGTAGATTCATGTATGACTAACGGCCATTTAGTAAAATTAAGATTAATTTTATGTTTATTAATAGTATGGACAATGCAGTATAGTTAAATTAATTTTAATGTTGGTACAACACTAAGCAAGTTAATTTATTGATATGATTAAAAAAAAGTATTACAAATTTAAAAGTTTACTCCAGGGGTCGAAACTGTACAGGAAATTAGATGGAGTCAGTTTTGTGTACATTGGTCAGAAAAAGTCATTTTTTTGCGAAAATGGTCAGTTCTGCCAGCGTTTTTAGTAAAAGAGGTAGATAATGCAGGAAGACTTGAAAAATGGTGTAGGTACTGTTGAAAGATTACTTAAGAACACGCCAGTGGCGATCGCGATCCCCATACAAAATGAGTTTTCGGACTTCCAGTGTTTCTTCACTACTTACTGTTTGCCGTAGAATTCAATAATATTTTTGACAATCACTATTATTTTTATACATATATTTTTTTTATTAATAATACAAAAGTATATAGCACAACTAGCGCAAAGATGCATACGTACATTTACCAACCTAAAAATAATAATAGAAGTACGAGTATGTTTGTATCAACACGACTGGCGAAACCTTAAAAGACAGCACTAGCAGTTCTTGTAGTGAGTATGTACTATATATGGACAGTTATTATTAGGACTAATGTTAAACAAAAATTACCCTAAATACGTTTCTAAAATTACTTTTCTTCTTGAAGAAAATATAACATTATGACACTTCCGATTTGAAAGCAAGTCAATATTATGTCAGAACATACGATTGTCATTAGAAAAACAGTTTCTAGAAAATCTCTATTTAATTATATTAGATTATTGTATAGTGTCATTTTATTATAAAAATAAATATCATCACGGCTGCCTTTCGGCGACCGCCTAGACGGCCTCAGGGGACCCAGCCGAGGGGTTTTTATCCCCACCTCGTCGTAACCTATGGTATGAGTCTACACCAAACAAATGGCTAGCTCGTCGCGATGTTTGGATAAACTGAATAACACATCTATAAACAGTTTTACGACCCCTGGAGTAAACTTTTAAAATTGTAATACTTTTTTTTTAATTATATGAATAATATAATAAAAAAAAAGTATTACAATTTTAAAAGTTTACTCGAGGGATCGAAACTGTACAGGCAATATTTTTTTTTTTAATTGCCTTCTCCATACAAACTAGTAATGTTAAAATGACCAAATTGTATGGGGAAGCCATTTTTTTTTTCATTTGCGACACATCAACTTTTCCCATGGTTCCATGGGAAAAGTTGTTCGATTTGATCAGCAGAACCTCATATTAGCCCAAAGTACATCCTTTCAAATTCACCATGTATATCATTGAAGAATTACCAGTTAAAACCTTAAAAACACAGACATTCAGACAGAGAACCTTACATCCAGACAGCGGGCCATTAATGAATTCATTTATTTTAACCTAACCTTTTCCTATTTGATTTGCTCTACCTGTCGATGTCTTAGCTAAATTAATTTCTGTAACCTATCCCAGTATATATAGGATTTTAGGCATTTTCCTGTAATAAAGATAACACTTTTGTAAAGTTTTTAATTTCGTGCCTTTGTCAAGATTTATAGAGGATTTTTGCCACGACTTTATTGATATATTTTATTATTATTATTGGAGCACGGCATATGACTTTGTTTGTATCCACCTGGTGGTGAGCCTGTGAATGGGGTCGAGCAATAAACAACAATTATCGCTCCTGCTATGCCGGCTAAATGCATTTATATGCCGCCCATTTCGTAACCGTATATACGGTTACGAAATGGGCGGCGACAAAGACATTTATTTGCATTATTTGTAATATTATAGCTGCCTTATCGTCAATTCACCCACCCATTTCGTAACCGCACCCTGAATGGAGACCACCTCGACAATAAATCGATGCAGTAGTCTCCTAAAAGCCGGTGAATAATAATAAAAATGTTTATATATATATTTTTATTTATGATTTCTTCGTTTTAATTATTGCTATTTGTATAAATAAAGTATATTTAAATTTTATTTTATACTCGTAAATATATTTTATATAATTTTATCACTGAGGACGCCAATAGGTGAAATATATCCTAATAAAATAAGTTTTTTTAAACCGGTATTCATAAATGAAGAACACTTTATTTATAGTCTATTCTTAGCAAAACAAATGAATAGTATACCTAAGTAAAAGTGACAAAACCTATTGTTACTAAATGCGTAAATGTGTAAAGTGTTTTTCAAGGATTCAATAAGTTTTTTATGAATAAAACCATTAAGAAGGATTTTTTTTACATAGCTTATGTAAGCAGGTATAAGCATCTTATTCCAACCGCAGTCTATCTAAAATAGAATCCAAGTTAGTTGTAATAACAGTCTAAACATAATAATAACACCTGAATAACTAACTCTATCTTTTACCAGATTAGCAGACTCCTGAACGAGACCGTTCGGTCTAATCAGACAGCAAATAGCTTGAGCTAACAAAGGTTATTGTACAGCTTTAATACAACAAATAGTGCTATCCGTAGAATTATAGTGCTACAAGAATACCTTGCTAGTCTAGCATTACAATAGTTTATCTAACTATTCTAAAACTATTAGAAATATTTACTGTAGGTAGTTTTTTTATCATGAATAAAAATATACACAGGCCAAAATCAGTTAGCTTAGTTTGGTTGTTGGCTCTTAACCTAAAATTATGTGCATTGATTATGTACTATTTTTTTATTGTTTTTATTTATTTATTACCTTTCACAATAATTAAATAAATGAATATTCTGAAAACTAGAACTTTTATTAAAAAAGTGAACCTTTATACAAACAATAGCAACTCAAACCAGATACTTGTTTTTTTTTAAACAAGCACATTAGCATAGTATAATAATATACATATTTAGGCCCCAATATAGATGTTTCAGCCGATAAAAAAAAGCTTTTATTATCATTCTACTATAATAAAATACACTATTACTATACCGCCATCTATCTGCAAGAGCTTGCACTGCTAACAACTAGCGACATCTATAGAAGTTCAAAAGAACCATATAAATTTTGTAAAGACGCCGTTACAGAAAAAATACAGCTGAAACACGGCAGATGGCGCTTATTTGTTACTGTTTTTTGATGTTGTCGTACGTACTTCGGCGGCAAATTATAAAGAATCAATGTTAAAAAAATATATATAATAAGAAGTATTTAATTATATAATAATATTTGCTCGTTTTAAGAATAAAGCAAAAGGTCTTAAAAAATATAAATGTAGTACTATTTTTAAATTTATTCCAAGTAGGACCTTTATCTACGAGTATCTAGTTATACATATAGTTTAAAAGACTATTTTTCATTGTAAGGGTAATATTTGACTTTTAAAAATAAAATAATTTAAATTTATTTTAAGTTTCAAGTAAATCGTACTAGAATCGTAGAAGTATGTATGAGAATAGTACATAAAATATGTATAATCGTGTGAGAAGCATTATGTTTAAGACACTACTTGTGGCACTTATTTTAATAACTAGTGGTTGCGTTACATGAGGTCGTTGGTTCGATTCCCACCCATGGTAAAAAAATATTAGTACCTACTTTTGATACTTACTTATAAATATAGACCTAAGTTTCTGCTTACAGTGTAAAACCCTGCGTGAAGCTTAAATAAATATTAAGTGTCAATATTAGTTTTACTACTGAATAGGTTCTTAGGTAGGTCTTATATTAGGTAATAAATTAGAGAACTAATTCACAAACGTCGATACTTAAATATAACATTATTGTCTCGTTTTGGCAGCCCGTCTATGCTTTAAAGTCTTACCATTTTTTTATTGCCGTTTGTATCCATCTGAATTGTTATTTTAAGTAGGTATATGCTAAAAAGTATAACCAATAACATTTTTTAAATTTATGTGAAAGACTCCCTTTTTTTAAATTACAGTGACTCTATCTCTCTCGATCTAGAGTTCTCTAGGGCAAAAACTATATGTAAATTAAATATGTTGTTATGTAAAAATATACATGGTGGCCTAGTTGGTTAGACCTTGGACTTAAAAACACTTAGGTCCCTGGTTCGAATCCCGGTGTGTACCAATGAGTTTTAATTTTTTTTTTAAATGACATTTGCTTGACAACACCACTATAGTGTCTCGGAGAGCACGTTAAGCTGTCGGTCCCGGTTTCACTATACCAACTTGTGAAACTGTTTATAGATGGGTTATTGAGTCTATTCAAAACATCGCGACGAGCTAGCCACTTGTTCGGTTTAGACTCATACCATCGGCTACGACGAGGTGGGATTAAAACCCCTCCGCTGGGTACCCTGGGGCCGTCTAGGCGGTCTCGGGCGCCGTAAGGCACCCGTGATGACACACAAATATGTTTAACAATTTTCAGTCTTAGTAAATTAATTTCATCACCACCAAAATTGATATTATAACTAACTGGCAGAAAATCAGCTATAGTAAATTAAGAGCAATTTTTTGCCATGGATTTTGGTCCATAACTGACGGTAAGCAAAGTCCATGAATGTTGTTGTTTAACAGCGTTGATTCCACTATGCGGTTACGAAATGCGCGGCGACAAACATGAATTTGCATTACGAGTCCAATATCGTTGCTGCTTTATAGCCGCACGCTGAAAGGAGATTACCACCTGGTTAATAAATCTATGCAATAGTCGCATGAAAACCGGTAAACCCACAGACTAAAACCAAAATATGACTAGGGAACTTGTCGGTTTGATAAAATTATCTAAAAGGAAAATATTATTTTCAATCATGTTTCTTGTAAGCAAATTTTGACCATAAATTAATTAACCATACATTAAGCTGTAAGTCCTATTTCCTTTATATGAACTTGTGTAACTGATTAGGTCTCTCTACAATCACCTCAAAGAGCTTGTCACTTGTTACCATTGGTTACGATGAATTTGAAATAAATCCCCACCGCTAAGGCCGTCTAGGCGGTTTGGACGTCGTCGTAAGGCGACCCGTTCTTATTTATAACCCATACCTACCTACTATTTTTTTCAGACTTAGATGCATATTTTTATATAATCAAGAAATAAGTTTATAGACCAAAATATGTAGTAAAATATTAAAATATTTCCCATACATATAATATGATTTATACACACTAACATACATATTACACGTATACCTCGTATTTTTATTATGTTTAAAACCTTCTATTTTTATTGTTCCTATAGTTTTTTTTTGTGTACTTACCTATATTTGCGAGCCTATAACGGCCAAATTATGCTCTAAATATTATAATCAGAATTGCTAATAAATTAATTTCCTTTTTTCTTTTTTCCCACCTAAGAAACCGTGTACTATGCTAAAATAATTTGTGTAAAACTTTTCTCTAAATTAAACAATTTTATTTATTTATTAAAAATCTATGTAGTTCTAATATTTGTAGAAAGTACCATAGTAAACCGCATTATACGTTGCACTACTACTACAGATCTTTTATTGTTGTATGTAAATAATTGTTGGATCTATTAGGATTTTAACCATTTTTTTTTTAATAATAACAAAAATGTCGTCAAAAAATAGTTGGTAGTACTTCAGTTCTTACAGTACTGTAATGTGTATCCTATTGACTTAAGACTTTAGCAGTTTAAACTGGAAACAAGAAGCCATAAATGTCGACATAAAATGTTTTAAAACGTCACTACGCATTTTATGTTTCTACTATTTTTAACTTTTACTTTACTTGACTAATAAATAGAAAAGTGCGTTCTTACACGTTCTGGGACAATCATTTACATACGATAGTACATTTATTTGCGGTTTTATATTTTTACTTACCTAAACCAACATATTTAAGGGATCTCAAGAACTATGTTTCAAAATATATTTTTACACACATCAAAAAAGTCTAAGCCACATTTACTAATTTGAATTTTTATTATTTAAGTCAATTTTTTATTTTTTTTATTGTTTTTTTATTAAAATAAATAAATCAATTATATTTAATAGTATACTTACATAAACATTCACTTAAAACAAAAACTACTATAAAACATAAAACTATATAACGTTATTTTTTATTTCATAGACTCATACCATCGGCTAAAACGAGGTGGGAATAAATACCCCTCCGCTGGGTACCCTAGGGCCGTCTAGGCGGTCTCGGGTGCCGTAAAGCACCCGTGATGATATGTATGTAGGCGTTATTTTGCGGAATTCCATTTTTTTATATAATAACGTTGATGTACTTTATTATATAAAATAAAACTAATTAAAAATAAAAGACCTAACAAATAAAACTGACTACCTAATATATTAGTAATAATAAAAAAAAAACATGTTACACAAATTAATAATATTATATGTAGTATGTACTGTATCATACGTAGTACAATCTAAGATACTGAAGCACCTAAACTTTTTTTTAAGTAGAGGCAAAGCTCACATAAATATTGTAACCATAACAATATAAACCCACTTAAAATAAGGTCAAGTAAAACTGGCACGTCATACAAATAACTTATGATGACGTGTCACCACAATCCTTATAATTGGACGCCTCAATATACTTAATATAATTTTATGTCTTATTTAATGTTAACCATTCATGTCCGGCTGCAGAAATGGCGGGAATATTTGCACGTTATTTCTGTTACGCCAATGGCGGAAACACGTGGCAAAGATCAAAGGTACGCCCGGACGTGCGTTACAGTTATCGCGACAATGGATTTTGACTGTAACCTAGGTTAAGTTAGTTTAATTATAGGTTTAAAAATGTTACTAATAAATAAAATATTGATGTGAACTAATTTATAAAATACTGGCTGAAATTATTTCTAGTGAATATTTTGGTAGTTAAATAAAAAAGAACTAACTTATTGTAAGTGTGTAAGGATCTGTGCAATTTAGCAGTGCCGAAATTTTAAAATTAAAGCATGAATTGAAAGCAACCATACTGATGGAATTTAAATCTGTAAGAGATGAAGTCTCTAGTATAAAAGAATCCCTATCATTTATGAATAGCACTTTTGAAGATCTAAATAAAAGGATGGACAAAGTGGAGAACGATATAAAACCGGTTTTGTCTTATATACCTGTTATTGGAGAGATAAGGGAGAAACTAAGCGATAATGATATTGCAAACAATAATCGTGATCAATGGGCTAGGCGTTCTAACATTGAGATTTATGGTATACCAGAGAAGGGATGAAAACCTTATCAATATTATGGAGCGAATTGCGAATCGAATTCAGGTACCCCTTGATGCGTCACGTGATATGGACTTTGTCACCAGAGTAGCCCCTAGAAGCCATGACAACAAGAGAATTAAGCCTATTATCATACGTTTTCTGGCGCGATATAAAAAGGACGATTTTTTGAATCATGCAAGAAAATCAAAACTAATAGGTTCGGACATCGGCTTTGATAACTGCAGTAACGCTCTTCACTTTACCGATCACCTCACCAGCATTAATAAAGCCCTGTTACAACGCGTTAAAGTCATCGCTAAAGAGAAGAACTATTTATATGTATGGGTTAAACATTGTTCAATAATGGTCCGTCGATCGGATACTAGTCCTGTAATTAATATTTCAGGTGTTAATGATTTAAACAAACTGAAATAAGATATTTTTTATTTAATTATTTTAAAGTGTATTGTTTTTTAAATTCTATTGTTCTTGTTACCGTATTGATGAATGGCCGTTTGAATTTTTACTGTGTTGTTTTTCAGAAGCATTCTGGTTGCGTGATACCTGGACATCTTTTAAAAATAATGATCTTTAATATACCTAACCGTACATTCGTGTGTCTTGTATTGTGGTGTAGTTCGGAACTGCAGGCCTGTGTGATCGTTGTAAGTATGGTATCTTTATTTGCGGATTTAATGGTATTACATAATGTGATACCGCTCTATGACATAATCGTCGCATATAAATAGCGTAGTGTTTTTAAATTCTGTTATTTTATCCGAGGCTACTATATTTAAATATTTGTCAAGTCTTGACATTAATAAGGGATCGGGCCCTGTTAGGATTCCACCGATTTTTTATAGGAAGTGCTGCGAATGTCTTTCGGAACCAATTTGTGCATTGTTTAATTTATCTATGGGGACTGGAAGGATGCCTCTTATTTGGAAACAATCCTATGTTGTACCCATTTTTAAGTCTGGTTTCAGGCATAATTTTCAAAACTATAAACCTATATCTAAGTTGTGTACCATAGCAAAACTTTTTGAAAAAATTGTCTATGATAGCATATTTCCAGTTTTGAGAACACATTTGATTGACCAGCAACATGGATTTATTGTTAGTAGATCTACTGAGTCCAATTTATGTGAATTTGTCCATAGAGTTGCTGTTACAATGAATAAGGGTTCTCAAATGGACGCTATATATACTGACTATTCTAAGGCCTTTGATAAGATTTCTCATTCCCTTCTTATTGATAAGTTGAATCGAGTTGGTATCCATGGTGACTTGTTAAGGTGACTAGATTCCTATCTTAGGGAGCGGAGTCAGGCCGTCACTATAAAGGGACATTGTTCTTCATTTGTTACCGTTTCCTCTGGTGTTCCCCAGGGTTCTCATCTCGGGCCGCTTCTTTTTAACATATTTATAAATGACATTTTGTCCATATTTGACCACTCCAATGTATTGCTTTATGCCGATGACATGAAAATATTTAGACGTATAAAATCAATTAATGACTGTAAATTATTACAAAAAGATCTTGATAGACTTTCAAGATATTGTGATCGAAATCATTTATGTCGCAATATAAAGAAGTGTAACGTAATAAGTTTTACAAGAAAGTCATTTGTTTAGTACATATGTACTAAACAAGCAATTCTCTGCCCACCGTACCACACTACATATACAAACAATAGACCGTGAGCAGCTATACTCGTGCAAGATTCCTAGGCTAGGCAATAGCTGAGTGCCACTCTACTATGACTAGGTAAGTCTGCGTATTCTTTTCCTTACCTTTTGTGTCAAATTCAAAACGATACCTCTGAAATATTAATGAAACTGTACATTTCTTAGCAGTTTTTAGAATTGCATTTTAAGGCGAGGCTCTTTAAAAGTAGTATTACTAATTATTAATTTTGTAATTAGCTTTGTTTGACCTGGCTTTGTCGGTCATATTACCTATTCGTCCATAATACCCGACACCCAACTTTTGTCTTACACATACATACATATCATCTCTGGTGCCTTACGGCGCCCGAGACCGCCTAGACGGCCCCAAGGTACCCAGCGGAGGGGTTTTAATCCCACCTCGTCGTAGCCGATGGTATGAGTCTACACCGAACAAGTAGCTAGCTCGTCGCGTTGTTTTGAATAGATCAATAACCTATCTATAAACAGTTTCACATGTTGGTATAGTGAAACCGACAGCTTAACGTGCTCTCCGAGGCACTATAGTGGTGTTGTCAAACAAATGTACATTTTTTTTTTATTTAAAAACTCATTGGTTCATACCGGGATTCGAACCAGGGACGTTGGTGTTTTTAAGTCCAAGGTCTAAACAAATCGGCCACGTAACTTTTGACTTCTTAGAAGAAAAACTTAAAAAAGGTAACTGTACCAAAGTCTTTCATTAAACTGTAGTGATCCACCAATAGGATATAGCTTTATTTATATCGACAGTCCAAATAAATTTGTTTTATTAGTAGATCTAATACAGTTTAATTAAAACTCTTCATTTAGTGTATTATTATTAAAAACCATAATAGAAATACTAATGTTTTTTTAATGTTTATCGAAGAGCTAGATTTTGTTTTAAAAAGCTTAACATGTTGGGATATAAAAATATTATATATCTGTGAATTATAGAACGTTTAAATAAACATAATGTTTTCTTATGTTAAAAATATGTTTATTTGAAAATAAAAATATTACAAATAAAAAAAACATATTTTTAGTATTGATTCTTTTTTATTATTTTATATTCATCATCAGGATATACTTAGATCAGCTTACATTAATCAGGTATAAATATCCCCAAAACTTAACAGAACATTTTTTTTTTATTGCAAATTTATTTTTTTAATTAAAATTAAGGTTATGTGCACTGTGCACTAGAGTTGTGGCATTTATATTACTGGACACTAAGGCTGCTTTTCTACCAGAGATGTGCTATGCAGCTACGATGCGAGAGCTAAGCTACGAAACTATATGATCGTTTCCACTGCTGCTTAGCTATTAGAAAATTGCGGAGCGAGTAAGATGTGCCTCGAAGATGGGCCGCCGCAAGGTAGCTGTGCGAGCAATGTGCGCAGCTCGAGCTATGCGATGTATTGACAGTAGGGAAGGCACGGGGGGCACGATCCTTAGCACGCATCTATAGCACACATCTGTTAATTTTAAAAACATAGTAGAACAATTTTCCACCAGTGCTATGCCATATGGGCCAATGAATATGATTGGTGGATATCAAACGCATCCATAGCAACGCAGCATAGCACATCTCTGGTAGAAAAGCTTGAAACCCTTAACGCGTGCTGGTCTCCGGGTGTATATCAACCGCCAACTTAAAAAACATACAAATTATAAAACCGCATACCACAAGGGGATTGCAAAGAACATTATTTTCGTTTCATGTCTGGAAACTCAAAAAAAAAGCAAAACAGTAACTTTCTTAAAGTATAACAAAATACCTTTTAAAGATCTTTAAGTTCAACGACCGTAAGTCTTGGTACGCGGTCGCAATGATCAAGTAGGTATTGTCGTACGGAACAGAGAAGCTAGTTCACTGCGCCAACGTCAATGGATAATGCTCCAGAATGGGAAGCCCCCACAAATGGGGGTTTCACTAAACCCAGCTCCGTGAAGTCTAATGACTTCATTCATAACTAAGCTTACATTTTTTCTGGAGTAAAATGAATGCTCTTTGTACACATTTAGCTCTATAATTTAGTTTGTATGTAGAATAAGTTTGCAGGTAACTTGGTATGAAAATCTTTTAGAAATCTGATAGGTACTATTTTAATATTCGGTCCCGAAATAGGCTGGTGACTCGGTGCCCTCTCTATAATATTAATACTAATGAATAAAATGTTCTGTCTACTCTGCACTAATTCCATTTATAAATGGAGATTTTTTTAAAACTTTTTTTACTTTTCCAAACTTGGGCTCAAGGGTTTCAGATTTCGGAACGCTTGATGTACAAACATTGATTTTTTTTTTTAGAAAAGATAGTAAGTAGGTATATTTTTTTTATACAATTTATATAGAAAAAAAAACAAGGTTAGTAAAATTGTTCGGTAAATAATATAATAAATAAACTGATCGATAAGATCGTTTAATAATATAATTGATCAGTTATCGACCACTGAGCTTTAAAGATTGTTACAGTACTATATCGCTATTAAAAATAGGGGTTGGTGGTAGAAGGGTGAGAATTAGGGGTTAAAATACATATGTATTTTTAATGACAAATCTTTTTTTTTTTTTAAATACGTCCAAAAATAAAAAAATAAAAATTTGGGTGAGCCATCCGTATTAATAAGGCTATAAAATGAAACTTGCGACCTACCGAATATACACAAAAAAAAAACATAAAAATCGGTCACGCCGTTTCGAAAGAGTTTGGTTACAAATACTATGACACAAGAATTTTATATATTAAATTATAAATGCCACTCTATAACTTTGTCTGTTACCTTTTCACGCTTAAACCACTAATCCGTTTTTATTTATCAAAGTTTGTACATAGGGTATAACACTTTTCGATATACAAGACTATAGGGGGGTGCAGATATACAGGATGTTCGTATTTTAAGAGTCTAGGAAAAAAAAATACACCGGATAGAAAAAAGTGTTCTATACATATTTAAAGACAGAACACAGACAGACAGAGTAACTTTCGCATTTATAATCTATAATAATATTAAAAGCTGAAGTTTTTTTTTGGTTGAATTCGCTAATCTCTGAAGCTAATCGAGGAAGGCTATAGGCTACATAAATATCACACTACGACTAATAGAAGCGGAGTAACAATGAAAAATGTTGCAAAAACGGGGGCAAATGATACCTTTTGGGCGCGTACGCTACTACTTTAACCGTTAAGTTAAAGTTACGCAGACAAAGTTGCGCGGATCAACTAGTATTAATATAAATAGTATGGATAGATTTGATTTGTAAGGAAATCATACAAATAAATTGCATGGCACCAAAGATAACAATTGAAAAACATTATCTGAACTAATATAGATACTGTTATGTATAACAATAGGTAATGAATGATTCTAAGTACAAAATCTTAAAGATAACAAATTGGTGGCAGATCACTTAGTACGATAACCATTCAAGTGGTGTAACTATTGCAGGAAATATGCTTTTCTTTGCGCAATTTATTATTTGTTCATTTATTACAATAAATTATTCAAAAAGTGAAGAATTAGTTATACAAACCCTTCAAGGTCCAGTTAGAGGATACAAAAATGTTAACTCAAGTCTTTACGAATTTTACGGTATACCTTATGCGACTGTTCCAAAAGGCGTAAATAAATTCAAGGTAAAAAACTCTTTTTCTTGTTTTTTGGTCTGTGTCTACTGGCTGGGTTGGTTAGTAGACATTAGACTTAACCACTACAAGTTTTAGATTACAAGTTTAATACCCCGGTGAGAACAAATAATTGCCTCTATATATTGCCTATTAACACCGCGATAACAACTCAATTGCGATCGACTACGATGAGATGGGTATAACATCCAACTACGCAAATTGATGCCCTGTCTGTCCCAAGGCTGTCTACGCCTACGCGCCGTATCGGGTGATGATGGTACACATTTTCTATTGCTCGTTCCTAAATAAATAAATTTAAGGTGGTAGGAAGGTCTCTATAACTTTATTAGGCGACCGACCGGTCTCGTTACGTCAAGTGACCTAGTCATGTTTCGGTTTTAGTCTGTGGGTTAACCGGTTTTCAGGAGATTAGTGCATAAATTTATTGTGCAGGTGTAGTCCTTTAGGGTGAGGTTACGGAATGGGTGGTTGAATTCAGTATAAGGCAGCGAGTATATTAAAATATACTCGTAATGCGTTAATGCATAGTGGGAGCGATCAATGTTGTTTAAAAACAATTATTGATTGACCCCATATACATTTAATAAAATTGTAAATTAAAAAAAATTGTACATTGATTTGATAAAATATGGCGGGATGGGTTAGTAGGCTATAGAACATAAATTTATATTTTTTAGAATTCGTGTCTAACATTCTGTCTGTTTGTGTGTTTGTCGCGGCATCGCTTAAAAACTACAAGACCGATTTATATGCAGTTTTTTTTGTTGAATATCTCTGAGGCTAATATAGGGTAGGTATGTTATATTTCAATATACATACAGAGTGTTCAGATATTTGATATGTGTTTTAAAAATCTCTTAGTAAAAGTTGAAAAAAAGGTGAAATGCACCAGAAAGAGAGAAGTGTTCTATGAAGCAAAGTTGGGTATATTATAATGACATAGAACTGCATTAAAAATTTTTTTGATGTTATATTTACTGTTTGAGAAAAAATATTTTTTCGTATAAAGATTTTATGACATCTTTTTATAAACTACAGTAATTGATAAGTAAGTCTTACTAAACCCCAAAAAGTGTAGTTATAAATTGGGGTTTTATACATCATGAAGCGCGGGCACTTTACCTTACGTTATAATTAATATGTATCTATTAATAGCTCGAGCCGGCATAGTGGAGACAACTAACAGTCTTATTATTTAATTTCGACTGTATTGTTGTTTTAATTCTTGGACTTTGCATGCCGTTTTCCACCAGGCAAAAATATATATTAGTTTCGTTTTTGTTTTACAATACAGACGCTTACGAAGTTTCGAGCATCAGCTAGTATTAAATATACTAAATACATTTCAACGTATTTTATATGATAAGTAAACTGTATCATATCGTTGCAGGCTCCATTACCTCCGAACCAACATGACGAAGTTTTTGAAGCAACAAATGCGGCAATTTTATGTCCACAAAACTTAGAAGAACTTCCACAAATTTATGAAGAAGACTGTTTAGTAATCAACATTTTTGTTCCTGATAAAAATCTTACTAAATACCCAGTAGTTGCCTATATTCATGGAGGTGCATTCGAAGCAGGTTTTTCTACATTATGGCTTCCCTTAAGTTTAGCTCAAACCGACGTCATTGGAGTAACCTTTAATTATCGCTTGGGAGCCCATGGGTTCTTATGCTTGCAAACCGAAGCAGCTCCTGGGAACGCTGCTCTAAAAGACCAGCTAGCAGCATTACGGTGGATTAAAGAAAATATTAATCTATTTGGTGGTGACCCAGATGACGTAACACTTGCAGGTTATAGTGCCGGATCTGCTAGCGCTGAAATTTTAATGCTATCTCCTACAAGCGAAAATTTGTTCAATAAAGTTATTTTAGAAAGCGGTAATGGAGTGGCTTCATTCGCTCTACGAGAAGAACCAGTCGCTTTTGCTAAAGAAGTCGCTAAACGCTTAGGAGCGGCAGATGACATAACAGAAGATATAGAAAGGCTTGAACAATTTTATACAAACTTAACATTTAACGAAATGTTTTCAATAACTTTTCATGACCATGTATCTGCAGGTTTCATTCCATGTATTGAAAAGAAAATTGCAAATGTAGAAACTATAATAGAAAGTAATCCGCTAGAAATTTTACGTAAAGGTACGTTTAACAAGTTGCCTATTCTAAATGGATACACAAATGCTGAAGGGGCACTTTTTCTCTATAATATAGATGCATGGTTAGAGGGGATGGCAAGCAATTTTAGAGACTATTTACCACCAAATTATTCTTTGAAATCCAATGAAACGGAAGAAGAAGTTGTGAAAAAAATAAAAGCTCGTTATTTTTCTGAAGGATTCCAATCTGAAAGGATCAGACAAAACTTTGTCGATTATTTTACGGATAGTGTATTTATGTTTTGGACGATATTGTCTGCGCGCTTGCATGCCGAATATTCTCAAAATGTATATCTTTATGAGTTTACTTTTGCTGGCAGTTTAGACTTGTATAATGTTTCTGATTTAGGTGCTGGACATATAGCACAAACAGCTTATGTTCTCAACAGATTATCCGAAGGTGATCTTGATGAAAATAATCAATTAATAAGAAATCGAGTAGTAGAGATGTGGTCAAACTTTATTAAATATGGGTAATCTGCTTTAAATAATTATTGTGCTGTGGGTAGTGCTATATTGTGCTGTTGGTGTAATATTTGCTATTTTATTATTATGTATGTATATTATTAATATAGTTTATGATATGTATGTATATGTAGTCAGCATTAGTGTGTATGTATAATATTTGTATACTCTATTTCTTAAATGTATTTTACTGCACCTATTTTACCTACTTACTGCTTAATTTGTCCCAAAGGTTTGACTGGTAAAGAATGCCTAGCGGCATTAAGTCCGCCTTTGTACTAAAGTTTTTAAATAAAAAAAATAAAAATAAGTATAAAATTTTAATCCATACAAACAAATTAACATAGATAGAAATTATAAATCTTTATATTTCAGAAATCCAATACCAACAAATACTACTCTATTACCAACACCCTGGACAGCCGTGAATCCTGAAAACATGAATTACTTACAAATTGACTTGGAAATGAGCGAAAAAACTTGGGCCCGAAAGGAATATATGGAATTTTGGGAAACCATTTGGACAATCAAATGGGAAGAAACAGACGACGCTAGTCATGTTTTCCCTGTTTTGTCTGTCGTTTGTGGTGGATTGTTAATATCTTTATTTAATATTTAACTTTAAAAATAAGTACCTACATTATTTTGTATGTGTTAACATTATGGACATTAAATGAAATGTGTATCATAGGTACCTTTTTTTACTGGAGCACACCTCGACCAGAAATCTGTGCAATAGTCTTCTGAAAACAGGTGAACCAAGGTCTAAAACCGAAACACTTGAACTTCATTCTTGCATTGGTGGTGGAAACGAAACCGGTCGGCCAGTCTAACAAAGTTATAGAGACTTCCTTCCCATCTAAAATCTAAATTATACCTTTATTTTCCACTACGCGTAACTATAAATTGTATATTAATAAACTGGGATACCTTTCCATAATAAATTGAAAAGAAACTCTACAAAGGATATTGGGAATCTAATATGCCGCGCATGTTTATTTCAGGGACTTTACCCGCAACAAAAACAAATAACTAATCAGCCCTTTAAGCCCACAGACTTAAGGTTCAATTTGAACTGTTCTTATTTCGTGATCGGTTGGCGTTTGTACCTTTAGGCGCACGTGGAATTTTGTTTGTTATTGCTGTCAACAAAATGCTGCTTTATTTTTTAGTCTCGCATCGTGCAACCAAAAATAAATCATGTCTTGTAGGTTCATGTCGATGGGATGGCTGAAGCTTTAAAATGTTATTTTGAAATAATATATTTGTGTTTTTAAGAGTTTATGGTGAATAATGATGATAGATGATTTTTTATTATTAATGACAAAAATATATAATCTATCTATAAGTTAATATCTAATATATATATAAGTTAATTTTAGTTTTAAAAGTAGTATAAGTACGTTGGAAAAACTATCTGAGGTTTCTTTTGTAATAGGTATTTTAGAGAAATCAGTAACAGAAATAAATGTAATAAAAATATGGCCAAAGTTTGGTGATGTAAATTTTACTACTATATATTGTAATGTGCTATAGATTTTTGTAATGATAAATAAATAAATAAAAATCTATTATACAGCCGAAGAAAGGTACCTACTACTGAACTTATAATGCTAGTCACAATTAATTTGCAACTGTTATATATTGCATTTTATAATAAAATAAGTAATTAAAAAAAGTTATAATATACAGTTATTATAAAACAGTTAATTAAAAAATCTGTACATTAATTTTATTTTAATAGTAAATGATCGGGATTTTAACAATAATCTAACGTTTTTAAATTTCGTGTCTGTCGTTATTTTTTTTTACCTCATAAGTAACTTAAAACTACTCTGGACCGAATTATATGCAGTTTTTTATTTATTTAGTTCCGGTCAAAGTATACGATATATATATATTATGTTTTTCAATATATCCACAGGAGGTTCAGATATACACCTATTTACAGATATATACCTAGTTTACTTCATATTCAAAATAAACACATCAAAAAAGTTACATCTATATATTCATTCATCAATGTTAGATGTAATTTTTTTGTGCATTCCTTCGAATGAACAAATCTTAACTGCACAAAAGCTTAATACAATTGCACGTAGGCGAGATTAATGCCTTAGGCTTTATCTATCAGCTAACCTTTTTATAATTTATAATCAAAATATTTTAAAAAACTAATACCAAGCAATACCTAACCATTGATTACATTTTTTGTTGTAAAAGCAGTTATAGGGTATCAGTTAATCAGTAATGTCTGACCAGTGACAGCACTCGAGCCTGTGTAATCTACCCTCAATGATATCTGATACCCCTTGTTTCTACAAAGGATATAGAGTTCTGCGCTTGTGATGACTCGTGAGTGAGCTTCGTGGTAAGTCCCTGGAGTTAATAGAGTTTAAGCAAATTTGGATTGTCACCGGAATTAAAGTGCAGGAATAGTGATTGCATTTTTTTACCAACATATTGGTTTAGTTAAACCAAATTAATAAACTATGGCTTATTTCGGAAAGTTATATAATTTTTACTAAAAGATAGGTTTTATTTTTATTTTATTGGAGCACGGCATGCGACTTTGTATCTACCTGATAGTATGTATACCTATAATATTAATGTTTTAACAGCATTGATCGCTCATATTATGCCGACTAATTGATGGGGTTACGAAACAGGCGGCGACATACGAATTTGCAATACTTTAATAGCCTCGCTGCTTTATCGTTACATTAACTGCCCGCTTCTTAACCGCATCCTGAGACTTCTCCTTTCTAAAAAATATATGCAATAGTCTCCTGAAAACCGATGACCCCACAGACTAAAACCTAAACATGACTAGGTCACTTGACGGTTTTTGCAGCAAATTACCACGTAGGCAAGTTGTTCTCGCGCCAGAGCCTACTCACGCTGTCAATGTTCTTGGAACATTTACAGCTTTTTGTATTTATTATCATTAATATTTTTATATCATTTTATTTAAAGTCTATAATTATGATTTATTTAAAAAATAATAACCAGTTTTTTTTTCATGAAAAAAATACTCATGGTCTTCTTCATTCTCTAGATTTCAAACAGTAAAACGCATCGCATTTCATATTGTTCAATATTGAATTTTTAAAGTTTTTCTTTTGACTATTTATTATTAAAATTCTTACCTGTAGGGGTAGTGAATATTTTCTTTGGGAGGAGGCATAGGGGTGGGTATGCGACGCCCGCTCGCCCCATGCACCCGTCCTTCTCTAGCACCACTCATTGTCTTTCACGATTGTACTGGTGTTGAAACTGCAAAGAATAAACCCTTTTATTTCTTCCTGAAACACTTTCTAAAATGAGCTGAAGTAGTAAGGTTTAAAAATTGTATTTAGTAAATAGCAAACGTGTTTTTAGTTATCTATTTTTTTCCTGGTACGAACCCTGGTGTGTACCAATGAGTTTTTAATCTAAAAAAATGTGTACATTTGTCTAACAACACCACTATAGTGCTCGGAGAGCACGTTAAGGTGTCGGTGCCAGTTTCACTATACCAACTTATGAAACTGTATGGATGGGTTATTGAGTCCATCCAAACATCGCGACGAGCTAGCCACTTCTTCAGTGTAGACTCATACCATCAGCTACGAAGAGGTGGGATTAAAACCCCTCACTGGGTACCCTGAGGCCGGTCTGGGGCGCCCGTGATGACATTATTTTTTTCGCCTTATATAAAAAAGCGGCCCAGCCTAGTGATTAAGTCACTTCGCAACTGAACAAAGTTAAACAGATGACAACAAGGTCAGAGCTGAGATGTGGACCACTCTATACAACGAGGCTATACCATCATAAACACCGTAGTAAGCTCGTCGCTTATTAGATATTGCCTCCAAATACCATCGGCGAAATGAGAACTTTATATGCCGTTTTCCACCAGTCAGAAGGAATCTCATGCCGATCTCTAGTTAAAAAAATATATATGAAGGACTATCAATTGTATTTATTCTCCATATTATTATAGAGTTAATAATTAAATATTTTTTGTAGAATTTTTCCTCCCACCTGACGTAGCGGATTAAGTCGAAGTTCAAAAGTTGTATTTGGAAAACCAAAAAAGTATAGTAAACCAAACATGACCACATTACTTGACGGATTTTGCACCTGTATAGGGTAATAAGTCCCGTAGGTCGGTCTAACGAAATCATAGGGGCCTTCCTACCACGTAAATATATTCTATACATATTAATCTACACGTAAACATCGTTGAGTTTTGTTATATGGAAATAACAAATTATTACAATACGAAAAAAACAACTCTCAAGACCCGTCACATAACAATTTGTAATCACAGACTTCAGCTGAAGCCTATATAGGGTGTCAGCTTACAAAGAGCTGGAGAGATTGGATCGTAAGAGGAAATACTGGAATTCTTTACTCAGTTAAGTAGAGTTTTATTTAATTTACAGCTAGCTGATATTAAAACCAAATTGGTCAACAAGTTTTAAACGACACCCGGGCTCGCTCGTTTTTAAGCCAGAATATTAACCTGGCGATTCATCGAGGCTATGCCGCTTCAGTTCTCGGTACGTTAGAAATATTTTATGGAATTAACGGACTATCGACCATAATTAATTTCTATTTACTTATCTAGGTGTAATTTGGTCTATTTTGTTGTGTATTTGAATAAATGTTATTTAAAACTAAACTTAACTAACTAATAACGTTGGTATTTAAACTTTGGGTGGTTTTTATTACACAATGATGATACCAGGGACCTATTTCATAGACGTGACAATTGTATTTTAGCATGACAATTTATAATACATTGCTTGGTTTAGATAGTTCTTAGTAAATAATTCCAACTAAACTGAGCAATATATTATGAATTGTCATTGTAAAATACAATTTTCATGTTTATGAAATAGGCCCCAGGTGTTCAGGGTACAGATACGAAACATGCAGGTGATTTGAGTATAAAGAAGCAAGGAATCTAAAGCAGACTAGAAATAAAAATGCGTCTTGGTCGCTACGCATTTCGTCACCCCATCAATTATCCGGCACAGTGGGGGGTGGGGGTTTTTAAACAACAAAGTATTGATCGACTCTATTCATGGACTAGGTAGTCCTGCTTCCAATCAGATAAGTAAGTCTTGTAGAAAGTCACATGCCCTGCTCCAATAAAAAACCATCTATTAGAATAACCTAATTAGTACAAACTAACTAGTAATCGGCTACGACGAGGTGGGATTAAAACCCCTCCGCTGGATACCCTGGGGTCGTCTAGGCGGTCTCGGGCGCCGTAATGATATATATATATATAATTTCGTTGTTTTTTTTACTATTTGACTTATACACAACTTATGTTCGACCAGAAAATCATCTATTAGAATAACCTAATTAAATCTACCACCAGAACTAGTATGCTTGTTAGAAATCCCATCATTATGCGACACGAGCACGGCACTCGAGTTCCCGTGCCGCCCGCCCTATGACTACGAGGCGAACAGAAGCACACTCGTAGCCGCCCAACTGGAATATACGACTGAGAATAATTGTAAACCAGACCTTTTAAATTGCTTGTATTTAAAAAAAATATTGGGGCAATTTTTACGAAATTTCAAATAACTTTGTTCACCTACTAAAGTTTATATTTTTTCGTTTCGGTAATTTCGGTCTTTTAATTAATGCATATTGTAGGTGTTTACGTAAAGCGGCTCAGTTTACGTAACGAAGCCTACATAAAGGTTTTTTAACAGCCTCCGTAGACTAGTGGTCGCGCCTTTGGTGTTGTATCCAGAGGTCATGGGTTCGATTGCTAAAAAAATACAAGTACGATTTTCCGTACAATTCCTCATGGTCTAGGTGTTTATAAAATATAATATGTATTGTATCATTGTTTTTGGTATGTACACATAGGTCAATCCTAAAGCTTAGTTTGTGACCAGAGAAATACGAGTAAATTGTCCTACATATATTAAACGCATATATAAATCCCACGTGACATTCCTAGTGTGGGAATCAGGGACTTTAAACATCTGTATTTTTCTGAAAATAAATAAATGAATTGAAAATTAAGTCTTAAACAGCTCCCAATGAGTACTTATTACCATAGAATCATTGAAGAAATAATTTTAAAAAAAGTCAAAAATTACGAATATTATAAAATTTAAATAAATTGTTAATTAAATATTGAAAACAAAATACTATATATATTTATATATCATCACGGGTGCCTTACGGCGCCCGAGACCGCCTAGACGGCCCCAGGGTACCCAACGGAGGGGTTTTAAACCCACCTCGTCGTAGCCGATGGTATGAGTCTACACCGAACAAGTGGCTAACTCGTCGCGATGTTTTGAATAGACTCAATAACCCATCTATAAACAGTTTCACAAGTTGGTATAGTGAAACCGGGACCGACAGCTTAACGTGCTCTCCGAGGCACTATTATAGTGGTGTTGTCAAACAAATGTACGTATTTTTTTAAATTAAAAACTCATTGGTACACACCTGGATTTGAACCAGGGACCTAAGTGTTTTTAAGTCCAAGGTCTAACCAACTCGGCCACCACGTATATACAAAATACTAATTATTTCTTAATAAAGATTTGTGTGATAGAAATGTTAAACTCATAATATATTCCTTATTTAAGAGAGTTTCATATTTAGGTTAAACACTTGTTTTTTTCTTTATTTCTCGCGAGAAATCGAGAAGCACTAGAATAGTAGCCAGTCCAACGTCTTGATCTGCAATGATATTATCAGTTACGTCATGAAGAGCCGTTGTCGTACTGCGACCCTTCCGAAACCCTGACTGTCTGGCAGGCAGAAGGTTGTTAGTCTCTATGAAACTTGTAAGTTGCTCGCATACAACCCTCTCTACCACCTTTGACATGCACGGGAGTAAGCTTATTGGACGTAGATCTTTAAAGTCTAGTGGGTTCGGAATTTTAGGCAAGGGCCTCACAAGAGCTGTCTTCCAAGCACATGGAAATGTGGACGAGGTTATTGATAAATTGACAATAAAAGTGATGATGTCTAGGCATTGTGGTAATGTCATCACAAGCATATCGCGTGTTATTTTGTCATGTCCTTGAGCATTGGTTTTAATACGTGTTATAATTTTGGAAACTTTGAGCTCGCTCGTAGGTGTGAGTTTAAAAGTGGGATCATGGTGTCTATGTGACTTGAAGTATGATAACCGCGATATACTCGGGTTGGAACTACCAGGAACATCAAGAAATTTTTGATTTATTTTTGTTGGATCGCTGAGATGTGAGGGCAGATCTACATAATGTTTATTAGAGGGAAGTACACGTTGTTTTAAATTATTCCATAGGGTTTTTGAGTTGTGGGCATGCTGATTAATCGATGTATCGAAATAAGCGCGTTTTTCATTGACAATGGCGGTTTCTACAAGTTTTTTATAGTTATTATAATTTTGTTTATTTGAGTCCGATTGCGAGCATCGATATTTTTTATATGCTTTATCACGCAGTTTCATCATCAGTCTCACATTATCCGTTATCCACGGTGTCGGGCGGTCTCTTATACAGACTGTCCTATGAGGCGCATGTAGATCGAAAAGGCATGTGACGTAATTATTAAAAGTTAAGACCATTTCATTAACACTGTCAAGCGATTTAATATACTCCCAATTCACATATTGTAAATCATTTTGGAAGTTGTAGTGGAGCATATCCTGCATTGGTCTGTACGTGATCATCATTGGGTTGGGTTTTAATTTTTTAATATTGAATTCGACAGTTATATATGCGTGATTCCCCAGACTGGGTATATGATCAACGGTTATATTTCGAACCCTAGCTTCGGCATCGATACAAACAACATCTATTAGAGTCTCGCTCGTGCTGGTAAAATGTGTTGGGAGAGTTACACATTGAACAAGGTCGCTATGTCTAAGAAACGTGTTCAACTCATGAGTTTTATTATCATGTTGATTTAATAAATTAATGTTAAAGTCCCCCATCAGTATCAAATGGTCATAATGAGAGAAAACACCGACAGACTCCGAAATCGCATCAAAAAATACACTTACGTCCATCCACGGCGGTCGATAAGCGGTTCCTATTATGAGCTTAAGACCGTTGACGCTCAGACTGATCCACATCTGCTCCACAGAACTCATAGGATGGGCTCGTGTTCGTGCACTAACTCCGGTCTTAACATAAAATCCGACACCTCCGCCACGAGAGCGCGGGCCCGGTGGCCGCGGCACGTGCCGCAGGCGGTATCCCGGCACCACGGGAGCGCGGCCTTCCTCGCCCGGCCTCAGCCAGGTCTCGTTGATGGCTACTATATCGGAGTCGTGACGCTCGATAGTCGCAATTAGTTCGTCGTGCCGAGTTCCCAAAGATCCTGCGTTATGTAAACTAACTTTTATAAATTTATTCTTTTTTTCTTTTATAATATATTTTCTTTATAATAATATGTGCTTTTATATGATATATAAAACAATACAGTATTGAATTAAAGTAATATACAACCAAACTTAAACATCTCAAGGCATACTCCACATAAAATCCAACAGTTAATGACTTATAATAAACGGGTAAGTAACACACACAGTTAATAGTCATTTGTTGTAAGTAGTAATACTGTGACTGGTGAGGTTTGATTCTACGAGTCGCCACACAAAACTCCGCCGTACTTTGCATAATGTTCAAATAAAGCAACAATTTATCAATTTTCAAAAAACATCCAAATGCCTGAATATTAAATAACGACAGTATGCTAGAAACTATAATAATGTAACAAAAATACACACTCAAACTCAGTTTGGCCCAAAAATCCGTTTAATATCAATATCCCTACGGATCAACTCAGCCGGTTTGCCCTGTTCTTTGCGGGCAAATATTTTTCCGTTTCTGGTCCATATGAATTTCCATCCTAGTTGACGACCTGATTCTCGTGTCTTACCGAATAGTTGCCGATTAGTACGTGTCAGGCGCTCATTTATGTAGAACCTCTTGGAATCACCTGTGAACCCCAGCCCGTCGGTAGTGACGTCGCGGCGTACTCGCGCGCTTTTTATGATGGTATCTTTGAGGGCGCGGCGCGCGAATCGTACAGCTATGCGGCGCGGGGTGCGCCCAGTGGTCTCCCCATCGGGTCGGTCTCGACGCACGGCGCCCACACGGTCCGCGGTTACGATATCCCGATCGTCGACCTCTACCCCTAGTTTCCTAGCGGCAAGCACGACGATGTGGACAAGGTTCTCTCCGTTGCTCTCCGGTAGCCCCGAGAACTCTACGTCGTTCATCAGCAGTTCTTGATCGCGGTCATTTATTTGACTTTTTAGCTCGTCTATATTAGTTTGAAGTTGTTCACAATTTTCCGGCGAGCTTTCTTCTTGATGCTTCTCTAGTTTACCGACTCTTTCTTCGAGATTGTTAATTTGTGTGCAACATCGTTTCATTGACTCACTAAGAGCGGAGATCTCACTACGGTACTCTCGTATTTCTGTCCTAGTAGCCCTCATCTCACTGCGAAGGAGACGAATCTCGGACGCAAGGTCCAGGGAACTTCCAGTAGTAGAATCGTCTTCGACAGGCGGGTTCGGTGTCATAACAAGATCAGCATTCAGACTCTTTACAGGAGTAGAATTGTTGTCTCCTTTGGGGATGTGCCTTTTACAGTCAGGACACATCCATGTTGCAGGAACTGTTGCTGTGTTAGGGATAGCCACGCATTCCCGGTGATAAACCTTAGTGCACTTTGTGCATCTTGCCCTTTCTGTAGCCGATGCAGACTTACAACATGCCTCGCAATTTCGCATCATCAGGCAAAAAAATAAAAATAATTTTAGAAATCAATAAAAATCCAAAAGATGTCGCTTTAACATTTATACTAATTTGCTGACAGCGCCATCTAATGTCGAGTAGCAAAACTATATCAAAGACGTTAAAGTCCCGTTAGTTATTTAAAACTTGTTCGTTTTTAGAATTGTTTCTTAAACCCTATATTACAAAAGTTACTTCCCACTAAGTCATTAATCACTGTTTATTTATCACAAATTTATAATAATATTACAATATTTCACAGGTTTGACTGTTATTTTAGATCGTTAATCACGCACTATTAAATTATGGTATTATACTTAATTAAAAGGAATTTAGTTATTTGGCACTCGTCCCACCTTAAGTACTATCACAGGTGCCTTACGGCCCGAGACCGTAAGCCCTGGGTATCATGAAACCGTCTAGGCGGTCTCGGGTGACATAGGGCTCCCGTAATGGTATATGGTACATAAATTATCAGTAAACAAATTCAAAAGCTAAATTAGCCGAGTCCATAATATCTCATCAACGTAGTCCAGATGGAGGCATTCAGGAATCTAGGCTATCAAGATGAACATCTAAGATTATCTGATGGCCTGTGTTTATTCTAGCATTCTACCCAACATGTGACTTTTGTAGACACTTAGTGCTTCTACACTCGAATAGAGCCGAGATAGGCTCTCGTAAATGAACCCTACGGCAGAGTATTATGGTTCAATTTTAAGAAAACAATTAATAAACATTAAAAATTAAAGTTAAATAAAATATATTTAGGATACTGTAGTAAATTAATTTATTTTTATTACGTCTCAACGCTTTTATTTTAACATGTTACCTATCTTAAATACAAATTAGGTGTTAATATAATAATAAAATTATAAAGATTTTTTTAACACATTTGCCTGGTCACAAACTAAGCTCTTAGCTTATACGTACAGTGTGTTCCAGACACAACGGTACTAATAATATTTTATAAATAACGACACCATGTACATGTATAGTAAAAAATGTGCTCAAAACGTACTAATATTGTTTTTACATGAGTGGGAATCGAGCCCACGACCTTCCGATGCAACGCCAAAGTGGCATTAGCTAGACCACGGAGTCAATAAATTATGATATTTTTGACTAGATTTATAAGTCACCCTCTCGAAAACATCCCAATATAAACAGAAATAAATTGTGGTTACACAATTTTTTTATCGATTCCCAATTAATTCACTAATATTTTAATCAAATTAAAAATATTTTATTTACCGTAAATTATATAATTTATGGTAAATAAATTCAAATTTAAAATCCTTTTAATAAAACAATAATACCCTAGGTAATTAGGTATTATTAAACCAATTTTAAACATTTAACAATAACAGACTAGACTGCGATTGGCAAATGTTGTTTGTTGAATTTTCATCACAACAACGCTCCAATGGACTCCAAAATATTTATGCCCCGGCTGTTGAGTTAACTAGCAATTAGTAAGCCGGCATTATTCACAAACATGCATGTGCATAATCCGATGTGATTTTCCTAATTGTTCATTATTTAAAGCACTCTTAGTGTTAAAAAAAAAAAAAATTGAATTTAGGATGCAGCATTTTTTTTTACTTGTTTGCTAAAGTTAAAACTTACAGTCTTATGTGGCCTTATTCATAAAGACTTATTGAGTCCTTAAAGAATACTTTAGTTAAAATTGGTTTTGTTTCTTTTACGCATATTTATTTTTGAATGATTCCTTGTATGGCCCATTTTTACGGCCCACTTTTTGTTTATCCTTTTACGGACAAAAACTTGTTCCTTATATGACCCATTTTAATATTATTTAATTTATATTTCTCGTAAGATCCAAAAGCTAATTTTCTTCCAGTCTCCACATGGAAAACATACCAAATTTAAACCGACAGATACACAGGTATTATTTACTAATGTATGTTTTCCGGAAGTGTAGATAAACAATTAAAAAACACTTATATATAATTATATATAAGAATCTGTTTAATAATAATAATGTTTAATCACAATCAGTTCAAACATGAAATTCAACATTTTTAAAAAGAGACAAAACTATAACTAAAGTGTTCTGCAAGGCCTCAATAAGTTTTTATGAATTCCTTAGTTAGTTAACTTTTTGGAGTAAGATTTTGAGACTACATAGATTTATTATCTGGTAGGTAGTCTAATGTAAGGGTGCAGTTACGAAATGTTAGTTAATAGGGCGCATAAAGCAAATCGGAAATCTGTATTTCCGATTATTAGAATACCTTAAATCCAACAATTATATTTTTAAAAAACATAGTAATAATACAAGTAGGCAGCTACTTGCCTTTTGAAAAACGTAATAGCATAAAGTTGCCTTGATAGATTAAAATCGCAAAATTACCTCCATTTTTATCGATATTATTCTTCAATAAAGAGCAGATTATAAAGCCATGTTTTTTATAAGTAACGTATATGTATAGGATCTAGTGCATATCATAGCCTGGCGTTTTTTGTGAATGTCAAAATATGTTGTAAGTTATAGCATAAAAACTGTTTTTTTTCCAAAAATTCCGCGCGACATTTTTTTTTGTTTCTCACTCACACGTTTTATAGGAGGCATCTTTTATTTGCCTTTATACGCCTTCTTAATATGATAATAAACAGCGAGAATATAACTGTGTGAATTGGAAATTGGTGAAAATTTGACTAGCCAACTTATATTAGGTCACCTATTCAAAAATATTTTAATGTTTTTTCTTTCTAAATTATCCGTTTACAATAATGCATTAATTATCTATTCCACTTTGTATTATTAGTCCACTTTAATATAGCCGTTAAAATAATTGTATATATAAGACAACTTAAACTAATCCAAAACAAATAAATGTACGCTAGATTTTCAATCAGAGCGAAAATGCGAATTGAATTCGTCTGATGTTTATTTTTAATGCAAACATTAATAGTGAATGGTTCGCTATATTGACGAGTCTCTGTAAATACAGGGGAAATTATTTGCTGGGGTCATAAGCAGTGTACAAAGTGAGTTGTGTTATAAATGAATGAATCGCTCGGATGTTTATGCACGTGTAGGTATTTTCTTGACGCAAGGCTTGCTGTGAGATGACTTTAATGCACGCCTATCTACGAGAGAAGATTTTATTCCTATAAATAAATCAGCTGCCATATTCTGTTACTTATAACGGAAAAGTTAGGTTGTCAAAATAACGAAATCCTATAAATATAGAAAATGATTTATTCAATAAAATACAATATATATATATATATATATACCTACATGGTAACTTTGAAAGGATGTACTTTGGGCTAATATGAGGTTCTACTGATTAATACGAACAACTTTTCCCATGGAACTATGTGCCGCAAATGAAAAAAAAAATTGCCTTCTCCATACAAACTGGTAATGTTAAAATGACAAATTTTATAGGGAAGCCAATTTTTTTTTCATTGGCGAAACATGGTTCCATGGGAAAAGTTGTTCGATTTGATCAGCAGAACCTCATATTAGCCCAAAGTACATCCTTTCAAATTCACCCTGTATAACAATCTTAAACTAACATTAGAACATATTTATATAATAGGACGGATTAAACATTTATTAAAATGGTTACACCCTCAGCTTGTGCATGGAGACTTTGCAGTATGACGCGCTGGTTTTCAAGGCGCACCATAATATTTTTACAAATAAATATGACATTAAACAATCAGCAACAAAGAACACTAAAAAAGTCATGCACTCTATTCCCTTGTATTATAGGTGCATTTAGCTTGAAAGTTTTTAGCATTCCGTGTCGTGACCATTGTACATTTTTTAAGTGTAGGAAAGGTACTTCGTTTGGCTCATCGAGCGGTTTCGTTACAGTTGCAAAAATCATCAAGTGACCTAGTTCAAGTAATCTGTGAGTTCATTGATTTTCAGGAGACTACTGCATCGATTTATTGTCGAGGTAGTGTAACAGGCCCCCCAATGAGCCATTGGGGGGCCTGTTACAAATCGGGCAGTTAGTTTGACGATAAAGCAGCACAAGGCTAAAAACTTGTAATTCAAGTTTTTCTTCGTCGCCGCTCATTTCGTAATCGCATCATTAAGCTGGCATAGTGAGAACGATGTATGCTCGTAAACAATAATGTATTGATCGACACCTTTAATGGATTTTGTAGATCTATTTACCATCAGGTTTATACAAAATCACATGCCGTGCTCCAATAAATATCATTTAACCATAATGCCTATGGTTAAATGATTTAGTGGGAGGCACAATAAGATTCTGATCCAATTCATTCATGGATTTTATAGGTCTGTTTACCTTCAGGTATATACAAAATCTACAGTTCTGTAACCTTCTCTATTACAGAGTAAGGCTAATAAATTGGCCATTAAAATATTACATTTCTTATTTGAATATTTATGACATTTGTGAAAGAAAAAAAAAGAGGGACACACGATGGAAGTGTGTTAATTTGTGTGTGTATTAATTTAATATAAATCGAGTGAAAGCGCGATTAATCCTCACCGTTTGGGTTTATATAGCTTTGCAGGAATAAAATAAAATCTGCGGGGAATTAAAAAAAATACATATATATTTATATATATATACCCACCTTTTGGTAAGTGGTATGAAAGTAAGAATGAAAACAAAAAAGAGAGATCTATAATAAATGTAAATAAAAAAAAAATATTAAAAATTTAATAAAAATATGCTTCAAATAAAAATAAAAGATAATAATAGTACCTACTAGAGAATGCAATGAAAAGACTTTCAATGTATCCGTTGAATTGTAGTTATATGATAACAATACCAAATGACAGAAGCGACTTGTAGGTAGATAAGCTGTAACAAAAGCCATACAAATTTTATCTCATATCGAGTTTGAAAAGCTTTCATCACATAGGGGTGTTATCGTCATGGAATGTGTTATGTGAACTATGAAAAAGGGACACATGAATGAAGCAGAAATATTTTAGTTCACATTTTTTTTTTTCAGTTTTCATTTTTTTTTTTTTTGAGATTCAATACCGGATTCAGAGTATTTAGATTTAACAAGTCAATTTTGAGCTCATGTACATTATAGTTCATTTTTGCGTCTTAGAAAAATTACGAACTTATTATTTAGTATTTTTTTCTACAGGTTTTTAGAAGGTTTTCGATGCACTGCAGAAACGTGCACGGCGAATTATTGAAGATCAACAGCTCACCAATACCTTAGAGCCATTGCAACTTCGCAGAGACGTGGCTTCGTTAAACGTATTTTACTGCCCATATAATAATAATAATAATAATAATAATATATAGGACAAATTACACATACGTGATGGCCGAGTTGGTTAGACTTTGGACTTAAAAACACTTAGGTCCCTGGTTTGAATCCCGGTGTGTACCAATGAGTTTTTAATTTAGAAATGTATGTACATTTGTTTGACAATACCTCTATAGTGCCTCGGAGAGCACGTTAAGCTGTCGGTCCCGGTTTCACTATAACTTTTGAAACTGTTTATAGATGGGTTATTGAGTCTATTCAAAACATTGCGACGAGCTAGATATAATACATATTATATATGTGCACTATAAAAAAGCGGCCCCAGCCTAGTGGTTAAGTCACTGCGCAACTGATAACAAGGTTAAGCCGATGACAACAAGGCCGGCCTGGGATGGGTTACCGCTTTATACAATGAGGCTATTTCATCATAAACACCGCAACAAGCTCGCCACTTGTTAGGCGTTGCCTCCGAATACCATCGGCGAAATGAGGACGGGTTAAACCCTCCGCTGGGTATCCTGAGGCCGTTTAAACGGTTCTTCAGAGCCAAATAGGCACCCGTGATGGTATTTATTATTATTATTACTATATATAATATATGTTTAATGGTCTCATATTATTGAAGACAAAATAAACGATACATATTATATTTTATAAACACCCAGACCATGACAAAGTGTACAAAAAAACATACTATTTTTTTTTGCCATGGGTGGGAATCGAACCCACCACCCCGGAATATAATGGACAGTCTTCTAAAGAGCTTATTAATCATATCCCTCTTTGCCTTTTAGACGGAGAACAGTGGCAGAAACCTACTATCTCGTACGAAATGTTTTGGAAATTCTTACATCGGTCGCACTATAAAGAAATAGAATGATCTACCAGATTAGATTATTGTATCGATTTCGTGTCGAGGTGGTAGACTCGAGCTTAGGGTGTGGTTATCCAGCGGTCGTCACACTTTTCCGGCCAAGGGCCACATAGGGCAATGTGGGTGTCACTGTCGGGCCGCACACTAAGGGTGTTGTCTACTTATATACCACCCATTATGTTAATTTTGTAGCACGGCATATTACTTTGTATCCACCGGATGGTAAGCAGATCTACAAAATCTATGAATGGGGTCGATCAATACATGGTTGTTTAACAGCATTGATCGCTCCCACTATGATTAATATATTTGCCGGTTAATAAAGCGGTTATGAAACAGGCAATGACATACAAATTTGCATTCCGAGTCTATTTAATAGCCTCGCTGCTTTTTCGTAAAATTAACTGCCCGCTACGTAACAGCATATCAATGCAATAGCCTCCAAAAAACCTATAGACTAAAACCGAAATATATGACTAGATCACTTGTCGGTTTGTGGTAATGAAATCAGTCGGTCGGTAATACCGAAGTCATAGAGACCTTTTCCTCCCACCTAAAAAAAAAATTAGTCGGCTGGAGCCATATCAGGTGAATATATTCTCAAACGCCACGTAACGCTGTGAACATCGTCTTCACTTTTTTTTGACTTTCACAATGCATATTTTGATTTCGGCACAGTCAGACGTCCTTGTTCCGAGTTGACTGGTTTACATGTAAAACCTATGTATTTTCACCAGTTATGTGTTTTATGAATGTGGGCTTGGAATGAATTTGTTCAATTAAACCTTTATAGTCCTTTTACGATTATTTTTTTGCAGAAAATTCAGGTATTTTGGTACTCGTTTCATGCCCAAAAGTGTTTAAAATGGGACGAATTGAATCGTGAGACTCGTCGGTTTGTGGTAATGAAATCAGTCGGTCGGTAATACCGAAGTCATAGAGACCTTTTCCTCCCACCTAAAAAAAAAATTTGTCGGCTGGAGCCATATCAGGTGAATATCTCAAACGCCACGTAACGCTGTGAACATCGTCTTCACTTTTTTTTGACTTTCACAATGCATATTTTGGTTTCGGCACAGTCAGACGTCCTTGTTCCGAGTTGACTGGTTTACATGTAAAACCTATGTATTTTCACCAGTTATGTGTTTTATGAATGTGGGCTTGGAATGAATTTGTTCAATTAAACCTTTATAGTCCTTTTACGATTATTTTTTGCAGAAAATTCAGGTATTTTGGTACTCGTTTCATGCCCAAAAGTGATTAAAATGGGACGAATTGAATCCTGAGACTCAGAAATTTTAAAGGCTATCATCTCTTTCAGAGTTAAACAACCATTCAGTCACCATTTCTTTAACTTTAGTTACATAAATTCTTT
This sequence comes from Monopis laevigella, assembly GCA_947458855.1. Taxonomy (NCBI): domain Eukaryota; kingdom Metazoa; phylum Arthropoda; class Insecta; order Lepidoptera; family Tineidae; genus Monopis; species Monopis laevigella. Next base: position 17,301,662 of record OX381587.1, read on the forward strand.
TATTTTAACGATGTCAAGTTCAGATTAAGCCTTTGATGGACGACTATATCGTCGACCACCAAAGGCTTGCTTCAATACTGAAGCAAACCTTCCACCACATCGCGACCAGTTTTCAATAAATTCGATTGACTATAATACTTACGAGTATGTAACAATTTCAGCGCTTCAGCACAAGAACTTCTATTTGTAATGCACATGGCAATTGAAAAAGATTGTTCAAAATTTTTATCCATTGTAAAAATCGCAATGTGCCTACAAAAAAGTATTTGTCGTGCCGACAAAAATAATTTAGACATGACAGCTTTTTAAATTATACAATTCCAGTACCTTCTTCACGAATATATACCTTTAGAAGTTTCTTTGCACGTTTTTCAATATAAATCGCATCGGTGCCTATTTAGTTAACTTTGTACGCAAAATCTGTTTTAGTAGGTGGTTAACTATTGAAATTATTTACTTTGTCGCGGGCCGCACAAATATCGACAACGGGCCGCATGCGGCCCGCGGGCCGCAGTTTGACGACCACGGGTATACAGTTAGCAGCAAGGATATTAAAGTAGACTGGTTATGCAAATTCGTCTTTATGTCGCCGCCCATTTCGTAACCGCATCGATAAACCGATATAACAGGAGCGATCAATACTGCTAAACAACAATGTATTGATTAACCTTAATTATTTTTCATAGGTCATCCAATAAGATACATAAATAAAAATAAATACCTACACAATATAATAATAACTAATATTATTATGATATAAATATATAATAATAAGTTAGCTTGCTATATTTTGCATTATTAGGGCGTCTTCAGTCAACTATATTCACAAAATAAAGCAAAGTAGGTACATTACATGATATATATATTTTATTTATATTTAATAAAAGTTCTTTTTTTAACTATATGGCCTTCTACGCTTTACGCATAATTTTGCCAATGACATGTGGGTAGATTTATAAAGTAATGAATATGGTAAAAGTATGATAATATGATGGAAAGGACTAGGTTAGAATTAGGAATGACATGACCGTATGAAAACATACGGTATAGTGACGCCAGTATCAAGTGAAGGAGGAAATAATCGACAGAAAAATGGGTACCGCCATTTTACTGAAGATAAAGGGATTCGTTGATATAGCACAAACACTGAGATCACTGCGTAAATACTACACTTCTCACACTTTTAAGATCACATTAGAATGATTATTCTACAAAATTGGTACCCTTTTGCACAATAATATCCTATAAACTTAACTATGAAAAATATACTAGAAACACACGACTACAGTGTTTGGGCTACTCTCAAGGAATCAAAAAAAAAGTTAAAGAAAATGTTTCATGCATAACTTTTTTTTGTAACTAAGTGCAAAATGGTACCAAGTGATTGAATGTAGTTGGATGAGTGAGTGTGTATATTATATTGTACTTTATTTATGTATGTTTATAAAAAGTTTATTCATCTTTATGTCGTTACAGTTATAGTTAGTTAAAACTAAGTAAAGTTTAAAATATTAGGTGCATTTCAACTAAAATTTAACATTCCACCCCCGAAAATGTATAGTTAAACATTATTATTATGTTAGTTTGTGTATACGTTAGTTGCGGCATCCACAAAGTAAATCGGTTCATTGACTTCTTTGTTATTCTTTTAGAAACACCTTGATAGAGTCAGATTGTAATCACGTAAACAGAGAGGGCGCTGGCTTCACTCGTTTATTTAAAACAGCGGTTACAATTCTATACTTACTCTGTCTAGTCGTTATTATGCAACGTAAGGTGAGTAACTATTTTTTCTATATCGATGATAAATTTGAATTTAAAAACAAAAATACATTACTGGGGTGTAAACCACCCCAGTAATGTATAAAAATACACCTACTACGGTAAACCGCGATCCAAAGACACCCTAAACTAGTAGGTACGTAATAAATATCGAAACTAAAGTAAATCTTTAAAAAATTATAATAGGTAAAAAAATATCCTTTATAAAATCAAAAAAGTAACACAACTAAATCATTTTTATGTTGCCAAAAACTTCCATCTTAATCTCCAATTCAGGATGTTATGCAACTTAAATTAAATATTTAGTTTAGTATTCCCAAAATATACCACTCATAATTATCGTTTTAAATAATAACTTTTTATAGTCTTATGCAATTTTATTCCTTATGTTATAGTATAGGTAAAACATAATTATTTAATAAATAAACTACATATGTACGTTTTAAAACATAGGATGGCGGATATAGGCATAGCCGAAAAAAATATCTTTTAATGCTTGTATATAGACCGTTTTAAATGGCAGACCCGACAGTTGGTTGGCGAACGGACAATTTGGACAAAATTCCGTTGTAATCCTGCTCATATAAAATTCTATTCAGCAGACTTTGTAGTTTTTGTTTGAATATTTAGTCCTTTATGAAAAGAGAAATATATTTTATAAAAGCCATAAAAATTTAACGCAAAAAATGTTATTAAGATTATAATAATACCTAGTGGCTGATCCGCGCAATTCCGTCTGCGTAACTTTAACCGTATACGCAGCGTACGCTTTGAAAAGGAATATTTTTTCCCCGATTTTGCAACATTTTTCATTGTTACTCAACTCCTATTGGCCGCAGCATGATTTTATGTAGCCTATAGCCTTCTTCTATAAATGGGCTATCCAATATTTTTTCAATTCGAACCAGTAGTTCCTGAGATTAGCGCGTTCAACCAAACAAACAAACTCTTCAACTTTATAATATTAGTATAGATAAAGAGCAAATGCAATAACAAAAATAAATTAAACCAATTTATAAAATACAAATATAAATAAATCACTGTGTTGTATTTGAATTATCAGGGCTGGGCAGTATTTGAATTACTTGTACCTGTTTGAAATACCTATTTAAAACATAAATACGTATTTTGTAATTATATTTTAAATACCCTTGCAAAATGTATTTTGTAATTTAAATTTATTCATTGAAACTTAAAAAACATAAAATATAAATAAGTAATTAAAAATATAAACTAACTTAAAAATAAATTATCCTATAAATCCTAATATACAAAAAATACCTAAAAATATATAAAGTCAATAATACCTAAAATTTTTGGTTTTTAAATGCCTAAAGACGATAAACGGATTCCAAACCAGTGCCATGTGGCAAAGTTCCTATGATGCTGGCGGCGTTTCGCCTTTGGATGGTAAGGCTTACCTGCTGAGAGAAAAACGCCGCAGCCCGTGGATTACTCGAGGCGAGGACCAATCTTGAATTAATTTCCTTTACAAATTTTTTAGCATCCGACGACCATGGACCTAACGTTTCCACTGCAAACGCCGCAAATATGTAGTCTTCTGTTAAAGAGGAATATTTGCGGCGTTTGAGCGTCTGCGCCTGCTCAGCAGCTGCACCGGCTCGCTGGACGGTCTCTCTTAAATGGGACGCAGCCAACGTGTCTACGCAGGTTGCATCCCATACGAGAGCTCGTCCAAGAGACCACGGCACTAAAGTAGCGCCGTCTGGTCTTTTACCGTCGTTGCGCAGCATGCCTGGTGGCTCCAACATAGCAGGTACAGACACAGTAGTTAGCGCTCTTTTAATAAGATCATTTAAACTACTATGCCTGTAAATCCTGCCAGCGCTTTTCATGCACGACAGTCCATGGTGGCCGGATGTGTCCACGCCTCGTCCACATGAACACTGGTGGGGCTCGCAAATCTTAGCACCCAGTCTTAAACTAACTGCAATGCTAAGAGTATTATTATCTAATAATGTACCTATATGACTTGATGGTAGAGCGTGTAACCAATATCCCGATTCTTTTTCTGAAACTGCTAGAAGACGTGCACGATCCGAATCAAAGGTCGATTCCTCCAATATTTTTTTATGAATTAATTTGATCCCGGGTATGTCCCACGATTTTTGTAAACCGGTTTCTGTAGGAAAAATTTCCTGAGGATAAGCGTAACTCCACGCCTCTCTGGCCTCATCCAAGTAACACACTCTTACTTCGTTTAAATTTATATTTAAAATATTACCGATGTGAGAGCGTGCACTGTGGGCAGAGGACAGGAAGGCGGGAAGCGCTATACTAGAACTCAACCGAATTCCCAACCCACCATAACTTATAGGTAGGGTAGCTTGGGTAAAACTTCTTTCATCAAATTTTATGTTCAGAATTTCAGATAGTGTCATATTTATGTTTTTATCGATTTTTGATGTGAGAGAAGGGTATTTCCATATGGGGCAGCAACGGAGAAAGTATGTGAATTTTGGTGTAAAAAGGCAGTGGCGTAAAATATACAACGCCATGTGAGATTTTATTTCAAATAAGTGTTTCGTCATTTGTTTAAAAATTCCTAATTTTTCATTTACAAAATTAGGTAAAGATTCATCAAATATTGGTGCGCCAAGTAGCGTGAGAGAATGTTTATCTACTATTGAAATATTAGGAAGAATGTTGTTAAGTTTATTTATTATATGTATTCTCTGACTTAGCAATATATGATCCGGTATATACATTTCACATTTATTAAAATTTAAAGATAGGCCTAAAGCAGAGAATTTTGATATAATTTCTTGAAGATCTTTATGTACTATATCTATATTTCCACCTAAAGTGCCATCATCCAAATACCAAAGGTTGAATTTAGAATTTAATTTGGTGATTATAGGTTGTATAATCAAACTAAAAATTGCCGGCCCTAGGGGGTCTCCCTGCTGACAACCAACAGAAGAATTTATTTCAATATTTCGATACATTAATTTTGAAGAAGTTGCGTAACATTGCCAAAGATAACTATATATTTCTGGAATATTATTTTTAATTTCACCTAATAAAACCCCTCTGTCAACGGAATTAAAGGCATTTTTTATGTCAATTTTTATGAAAACATCATATTCGCTTGATTTTAAAAACGACCTAGCTGCATGAACGGCGGCTTCACAACCTCCTTTTATGCCATAACCAAATTGATAAGGTAAAAATATATTTGTAAATCTAGTTTGAAAAGCCCTACAACATAATTTTGATGATAAACGTCTGAATGTACTGCCAACAGCTATAGGTCGGATACCTCCATCTTTTTTAATTAACGCAATTAAATTTGCTCCATATAATATTGGAATAATATCTTTGTGCACTTTTCCTGCTAACATTAGGTTTAATAATAATGTGAGATTAGTAAGTACTTAGTTGTTTACCTGCATCTACTGTTAGTGGACTTATGAGGTCTTTAAGATGTTGCGGCGTGATTCCGTCAAGACCTCCTGATGATCCATTTGGAAATGATGATAATGAATTAAAAACGTCAGTTTCTAAAATGCATAAGTTCTGTTGTATATCTGATGGTGGTGTGGGTAATTGAAAAAAAGAATAAGGAGTGGGATGTTTTTCGCGTAACAATTCAATGGTACTGTTTGAATCTATTGCAAACTTGTCGTCAGAAAAAAGAATTTTGGCTGCACCGCTTACATCGCCATCTGAAATTTTGGTTTCAACTAATTTAGATTTTGAATAATTTGTTTGATTTAAATTGCTTATAATATCTGGAATTAATAGATCTGCAGTATTTAATTTTATTTGAGCTGTGAGTGAGATGTTACTATTAATATTTTTTACATGTAGAACCGAATATGAAAATGTCAAAAGATTTTTCCAAGACTCTATCGTATTATCTTTGACTACTTTAGCAATGCAGTTAGACAGACAATTAGCGACAGCTATGCGAGCCCCTCTAGGAATCCGTTTAATGATTTTAATATTACTTTTTAATTTTGATAATAATTCATGAAGTGGAATATTATTGATGTCCGTATTTTGTGAAGTGGAAGACGGCTGACTAGCAGTTGGAATTAATATAGAAGTTGGTTGTAAAGGATGTCGACGACTCATATGGATGGCCATGCCCCTTCGACCTTTGTATCGTTTTCCATCAGTACATAATGAACATTCTTGAAATATATCTGCATTTACCGGTATGAGTTGATTTGTAGTGTGATCCATCTTGCGTCAAAGTAGGTAGGTATTTAATTTCTAGGCATCCAAGATTTAATATTTTAGTATTGAAGTATCCGAAGCATACGAGATAGGTACCATGTATATTTATGATTTCGTATATATTGGTAATATGTTCATATTCATTAAAGTACTTATTACCTTTGAATATCTGAAATTTTTGATAATAAACCAAAAGAGGAGGTAATTGATATATTAATAAATACTGTAACTGGAATTTTGAGTATAAATAACAAATATTGTAAATAAATAATACAAAAATTAATCTGTCACTAATGAGTGACATGACACTTTTTTTTTTTTTTTTTTGTAATTTATATTTTAAATATCTGTGTTGATAAATACATCCCGATAAAAAATACGTTTTAGAGCAAAAATAAAACCAGCTGGGTTAAACTAAAATAAAGCAATGGGCACAGAAAACAGAAGCTGCGCCAGTACAAAAGAAGATGAAGGTTTTAATAATAATATATAAATTAATAATATTTTACCTGTGCCCACTCATGAGCGTATACATAATAATAATAATAATAATAACATTTATTTATTTTAGCAAAACAATGTACATAAGGGTTAGCTCATCAAACGTCACACTAAGTAAAAACTTGTGTCGTGACGAGTGATTTACATTACAAGTTGTTTACAATAGTTTGCGTTACTTACCTACTAAAAATGGTTAAAATTATTACGCATCTATGCACATGCAAGCACGGAGACATGCACACCACACACACTAGTTGCATGAAGCCACGCATGTACATGCACGGGCGCAATCATAACATTTAGTAAAATGACACAATTATGAGTAATAAAATTATATAAAAGTTATTACAATAAAGTAATGATATATGATAGAAATATACCTACTTATAACATAAAGATTTAAAGAGAAAAAAATTAAAAGATAATAAAAAAATAATAAAAAAAAAACATAAAAAATAACAATAGAATTTAATACAAAGGTGACATACATAGCTGTGTTGTGTCGAGTCCGTGAATTAATTAATGGGAACAGACATATAGTGTAGTTCAGTATTGAAAATAGTGTGTGTTTTGTGTTAGTGTGTCTTGTTCATAATTGCGAATTGCGTTTTCCATACAAGATGAGCTTTCGCACTTCCAGTAACACGTTCGATTACCGTTTGTCGCAGAATCAGAGCAATAATACACATATATATATATATATATATATATATATATATATATACACATACATATCCACTATTACTCTAAAAAAGTATACCTGTGAATTATACTTATTTATATATAATGCTTCTGTGGGTTACTGTATTTATTAATATTTTTGTGTGTTAGGTTTATCTTTCTATTCTATTAATCTTATATGGTATATTTGTGTTGTGTGCGTGTGTGAGCGATATTTATTTTTTGTTGTGTGGTGTTAGTGTGCTGTGTGTGGGTTGTTGTTGGATATTGGGTGAGGTGTATGCAAGTTCAGGGTGTTTTTGGGTATGCTGTTTAGTATATATCAGTGGATGTTGAAATTTTATTTATCAATGTGTAAGAGCATCTCGGTACTATTATAGTCTAGATTCAGTAGCCACTTTGTAAGATATGTTTTAAGTTGGTAAGATGTCATTTTTGTAATGTTGTCTGCCTTGGTTTGATAGTTAATCTTGTTATATAAATATGGGCCTAGAAATTTTCGATGTTTTTGTGCGAAGTTAGTTTTAGTTCGTGGCTGGGGGAAATAATTGCATTTTTGTCTTGTTTTTTCGACATGTGTGGGATGAGTTTTCATATGTTGCAACAAGTTTGACTTTAGTAGAAAGAGTTGTCGCACCGAGAGGGAGTCCGTTTCTGACATTAGAGCATGTGTGGGGTATCTAAATGGTTTGCCGAAGGCAACTTTTAGTACGGCTCTTTGGGATCGTTCAACCTGCATAAGATGTATAGCATGGGCTCCACCCCAGGCACTAATGCTATACCTTATTAGTGATTCTGTGAGTGAGCCATACACCTGTTTAATTAGGATTTTGTTCGTAACATGCCTAAGTTTGCGAAACAAGTGTATGGTTTTTCTTATTTTAGATGCTAGTATTGAGGTATGTATGTCCCATTTAAGTCTATGGTCTACCATGACTCCTAAGTATTTGGTAAAATTCATACGATTTAAAGTTTGGCAGCCATCAGTACATATATCTTCTCTGCAATTATGAGCAACAAGTCTTAAGGAAGAGTTTGGGGCAGTTTTTTCGGAGATCGAAAAGCAGATATAATTTGTCTTGGTTAAGTTAATTGTCAGTATGTTAGAGTTGAGCCAAGCAACCACACGGCGGACACCATTCTCAGCAGCCTTTCTACACTCCTCCCAATCCTTACCATGAAATAAAAGAACAGTGTCATCAGCAAACGTTAGTGTTTGTCCATTATGAAGTTCCAAATTGCATAGTTCGTTGATGTAGACTAGGAAGAGAGTTGGACCTAGAACAGAGCCTTGCGGTATTCCGTGTGTAACGCTCATGTAGTTGCTTAGTGTTTTATCAAGTTTTGTCGTTTGTGTTCTGTCTGTCAGATAGCTTGTCAATAAGTTGAGTGGAAGGCCTCGGACACCAATTCCCTCCAATTTCTTGATAAGAATCGGTATAGAAACTGTGTCAAAGGCCTTCGCTAGGTCCAGGAATACTCCCAAACACCGTTTATTATTGTCAAGTTTGTCAGTCACATAGTCAACGAGGTTATTTATTGCATCTTCAGTAGACATTTTAGTTCTGAACCCGAATTGGTTAGCAGATAGAAGCTTGTTGCTTTCCAGGTAGCCAATAAGCCTTTTATTGATAATTTTTTCAAAGATTTTTGAGATGGAAGGTAGAAGGGAAATAGGCCTGTAGTTGGAGGTCACATTTTTATTGCCACCTTTGTATATTGGACAGACAACAGCTTTTTTAAAACTATCCGGATAAATGCCTTTAGAAATGGATAGATTAAAGATATACCTGAGCGGTGGAGTAATAAAATGTGAAGCATTCTTTAAAATAGAGTTAGTAATGTGGTCATATCCAGGTGCAGAATTTAGCTTTAGAGAATTAATAATTTGTTTGATTTCCTCATCATCGGTAGGAATAAGTAATAGTGAATGAACAGGTAGATGTCTGTTAGCATGTTCCTTAATAATCTCTTGTTCACTCATCATAGAAGTACTGACAATATTAGTTGCTAGTTGTGCACCAACTTGTATGAAATGTTTATTGACAGTATTTGCGGATTCAAGCTCAGATGATGCAATTTCTTTGAGCTCTTTAGGACAGGTGACTTTGCCTGGAATTTCACAGATTTCCTTAATTGTTTTCCAGGTCTCTTTTACATTGCCGGTACAATTGTGGAGTTTTGCTCTATAGTAAAGGTCTCTTTGGGTTTTAATGATTTTGTTAATATAATTACGATATTTGCGATATTGCGTTTGAATGGGATGGTGGGTTGGTTTTTCTTTTGTTTCTAGATGCATAGCATCTCGCTTACGTTGGCATCTAACAATTCCTGGTGTCATCCAAGGTTTAATTGGTCTGAATTTGCGAATTATGACTTTGGTGTGAGTGTTTTTTAAGATTACTTCTGTGATACATTTAATAAATTTGTTTGTGGCTGTGTTAGGGTCATTGTCATTATAGATGTCTGAGTAGTCAAGGTCACCTATTTCATGTAGAATATTGTCATTATTAGTAGTAGTTTTAGTGTTTCGTATTGTCTTTTTCTCTTTATTATATTTCTTTATACATAGTAGTGAGGTAAGATGATCTGTAATAGAGCTGTCTATTACTATAGATAAAGTAAGTTTGGTAAAATTAAGCATGAAGTGGTCAATGCATTTTGATCGTCTTGTTGGAGTGGTGTATGCGGGGTTGAAACCATGGTATGATAATAAGTCCATATACGTTGAGTAGTTTTTGTCCGTGGTTGTGTCACTTATGTCAATGTTGATGTCGCCAGTCAGGATTATTTTATCGTGCTTTGTAAATGAGGTTAGTAAAAGACTTAGGCTATCTACAAATTTCTGTGCATCGTGGAAGCTAGGAGACCTATAGACTCCTATAATGTTGATGCCAGATACCTTTATTACATATGAGCTGCAGTCATCGAGCGAGGGTTCTTGAACAACATGGTCTAAGGTGTTTTTAATGTATATGGTGACACCGTCATTTTGATTATGGTTATTGCTGGTATGGTAGCCTATGTAGTCCTCTATATCTGGGATTAAGTTATTATATTTTATTAACCAGCATTCTGTAAGCACTATTATATCAGGTTTAAATGACAATCTGTGTAAAAAAATTAGGAAGTCATTGAGGTTTGCTTGTATTCCTCTAATATTTTGGTGTATAATAGTTACATATTCAGAGGGGTTGTTTTCCATCAGTTTTGCACAACTTTCGGGCAGTGATACAAAAAATTTTGGTATTTTAGTGATTAGGTCAATTTCATCTATATATTCCCTATCCATGCTTGTTTAACTGTATGTTTGATCCTCTAATATATTCCAGAAAAGATATGTGTATATTTCGAACAATAATAAAGATAAAAATAACAACAATAATAAGACTTGAATAATAAATATAAATAGAGCAATATTAGGGATCATCATTAGACCAAAAATATAAAAAGGTAAATAAGTTTACCTTGCTTAGGATCTTCATCATTTTCCTTTTCCACAGAACATTATAATACAAAAATAGATGCATGGATATAATATTGATAGGATCGGTATACGTAGGACTGTATATATGGTATAAATTACTTGAAATTAATGTATAGAAACATGAGGTAGTGGTAGTATTTTTTGGTAATAGTTCTTGTTTTTCTATGTTTATAGTATTATAGGTCCTAGTTGTTGTAGTATTTAGTTTTTTATAAGTCGGTGGTAATATAGTACAGTCGTGTTTGTTAACATTTGTATAGCTTGTTATTAGTTTTTTCTCGTGTTTTTTGGTAAGTTTTGGTATTTGTCGATGAGCCGATGTTGTTAGTATGGATAGACAAGTACTTGCTGAAATTACATAGTAATACAGCTTACAGGAAAAGTGTAATTTATTATAAGAGTTTCTCGTTGCTGTTATCATTGTCTGCGTATAAATTGTTATAGAATATTTATAGTAAAAGTTTCTTGTGTGCATTAGTTTGAAGCAGCAGGATGTCACCATTGCTAGATACACACGTTGGTGTAGTATTTTTATTAAATAAAAAATAAGTGGTTCAATGATCGTATAAGAAAATATTTTAGTTTCAATGCATCTAAAAACACATGTACAGCACTTATGCATTGCAAATTTGACACCTTTGGTATTATACCAGAACATTATGTAATATAAGTTAAATTCAGCAAAAAATAAAGAATATGCTAGTAAAGAAAATAAGAAAAAGGGCAACAATAGTCATGCATTTTCTTTAACCTTGAGGGACTCCAACTGGGCTTCGTCTTTGATTACGATGTATGGGAGACCATCTTGTTTTCTCATCATGAACACATAACACTACCTTTAACAGTTGTTTCACAGTAAGAGTATTAACACTTGATATTTACTGTGAAACACATCTAACACACTTTATTTGTTTCAGATGAAGATTTTAATAGTTTGTCATATCACGAAATCGCCTAAAAGTGTAATCTTTTCTCGTCGAGTTCTACACTTTGGAATAACATTAAAAGCTTAAAAAATAATAATAGATAGATAAGAATATACAAAAGAATATTTACCGAATGAATAAAAAAAATGTTCTATAAAAAGATATCAAATATCGCTTTGGGAAATAATAAATAATTTTCCAATTTAATAAATAGTTCTCAAAATGGTGTGCGGTACCTATATGTTTTTATTTCAGAATTGTTAGCGTTATTATTAACGTATATATGAAGAGGCTAATAACAATGGCGGATCCATTGGGGGCAGGCGGGAAACCAAAACCGCAACTACGTAAGCGTGTATATTTTATATCAAAATAAAACTATTTACATTGTTATTTGATACTAAGGTCAAGTAAACATGTTAATTGTGGTTACAATGTATAAAACTCAAATTTACCTATAGGTATAATTTTTGGTTTTAGTTGATAAATAGTTAAATAGGAAATTTTATAATTGCCAAAAATATGACATAAAATATCACCGTTATATATTTTTTTTAAATATATTTCTATGAGTAAAGGCATCAATAAACTTGCATTAAAATGGCAAAAGTGCATCGACAATAATAACTAATATTTCCATTGATTTAATATATTTTCATTAAATATGTATGTTTGATGTAACCTAATGCGTTGTCAGGCACCCGTGATGGTATTTTATGGCCTATAATATTAACTACAGTTTCGCAAAACACTTACCGTTGCTCCTTTTTTCTAAATAATAAACATTAATTTACAAAAAAAAGTGGGTAAAAAAAATACTTTGGTAGTATTCAGCCGAAGCCATAAAGCTTATTAAAAAAAAAAGTCGCAGCGCAACGTGGAAATATATAAATATTTGTTTTTACAAATATTTGAAAATAAAACTAAGTAACTATTAATAAAACTTTGTTTTCGTCAATAGGTACATTCTTTAAAAATAAAAATAAATTCAAATTAAACTCATTGTTTAATTTCCATTCCGTATCTAATTTGCTAGCATATGTGTATTAGGAAGCTACGAGTCAATAAACATGCGAGTTGGTTACGGAGGCGCATTCGTTCTGTTTACTACATAACCTTTGTTTTGGTGCACTGATGTACAGTAATGTACAGTATATTTTACTGACCGAGCGAAATAGGTATTACGCTCAGTGGAAAGCTTCAAAAGCATTTGGTAGACCACACAGACATACTAGTAAATAGTGTTTAAAACAAATTTATTTGAAAGCAGTAAGTACACTTTGTGGTTTACTATTTTTAATTAAATATCTCGAAGTTGGAAAATAGGCCGATATTGGAGAAATTATAAAAGTAATTAATGTATATTGAATGTATTTTACTGAAAGGAAACATTCCTTCAAAAATATTATTATTTAAAGGTAAAAATATTTCATTTCATTTATTTTCAAATAACAATAATAATATGAAAGATATTACACACATTTGCCCTCGTCCCAAGTTAAGCTCTAGGCTTGTACTATGTGTACCAGAAACAACGATATAATACATATTATATTTTATAAAATAAATAAATTTGTTTTCAAAAATACGCTTGCACACCTGGGAATCGTACCATCTGAAATCTTAAATTATAGATCCAATACTTCGATCTTCTTTTAATATTTGTTGGTAGTAAAATACATTTTATTTCGCTGAATTTAATCTTGTTATGACCTATCACGTATCGAAAAGAGTGTGGATAAAATAAGTTGTGGGATGTTTAAATGTAATTAATATGAATTTTATGTTTCTTATCATGATTATTAAATTCCAGTCGTATATATTTTTTTTGTTCTGTTATAAAGAAAAAACAATGCCTGGTGTATAAATATCTATATAATTCATAATAATACACTTATAAATATATTCTAAACTTAGAAATAAGGATATTAGGTATACATACTTTTTTATAATAAGTTGTTTTTTTGGTCAAGAAAATCCAATTATTGTCTTTAGTTTTATTAGTAAAAAACGCCTCGCTATTAATTTAGGGAACGCATCAGGTTTTAACTTTGTCGGTATAATTGCCTTTCAAAAAATTAATGATATTTGTTAATTTTCCATTTTTATCTTTTATATTTAGTAATAAGTTAGAATGTACTCCACTTCAAATTATCAAGTATATTTTCTAGACCACTTACAAAAATATACGTAAAACGTTTACATACATATCATCACGGGTGCCTTGCGGCGCCCGAGACGCCTACACGGCCCCAGGGTACCCAGCGGAGGGGGTTTAATCCCACCTCGTCGTAGCCGATGGTATGAGTCTACACCGAACAAGTGGCTAGCTCGTCGCGGTGTTTTGAATAGACTCAATAACCCATCTAAAAACAGTTTCACAAGTTGGTATAGTGAAACCGGGACCGACAGCTTAACATGCTCTCCGAGGCACTATAGTGGTGTTGTCAAACAAATGTACATAATTTTTTTAATTAAAAACTCATTGGTACACACCGGGATTCGAACCAGGGACCTAAGCGTTTTTAAGTCCAAGGTCTAACCAACTCGGTCACCACGTATATTTAAAACGTTTAAATATAGCATAATAAAATTCTACCTTAAAACTTCCAACACTGAATTTTATAGTTTGAACTATGGTCTGAGTGTGGCGAATCTTTCCACCCGAACAAATTATTTTTATGACCGTTCTGTGGCGACAGGTTATTCTTGAACCGCAAGAAGGAGCACTAAAATTTCATTTGAAACATCTTCATGAGCGAGATATTAAGAAATGTTGAAAATTGCGTCGACCGTTTTATATTTTTGTTTTAAGCTGCAAAGATAATAGCAATCATGAAAAAGCAAAAAATATTTAATGTTTTTAAATTGTAACTTAATATTATAAGGAGCTGTTGATTCCTTTTTTGTAAATGAATCAATAAATAAATCATAATCATCATACATAACCATATCACAGCAATAAAATATGTTTATATTATTTATTTATTTTTAAATTTATTTTATTTTTTCTAATTATTAATTAGAGACATTTACGCGAATGTATTTATATACCTATTATGTATACATTAACATTTGTTTGATAACACCTTTACCTCGCGGAGCACATGAATCTTTCGGTCCCAGTTTCATTCATCTCTATACCAGTTATTCAAATCTACACCAGTTCCATTCATTTCTACAAGGCATTCGGAGTCTACGCCAAAAAATTGGTCAGATCAATAATCCATCTATAAACAGTTTCACAAGTTGGTTGTAATGTTATAAATTTGGTTTACTCTGTTGTGAAGTTATAAAACAGTATGTACAGTCGCCAACAGATCAGGGCACAAACTGTGACACTATATTTAGTGGAGTCAGTCTCGAATGTGATGCCTGATCTGCGGACCACTATAAATATGTGTGTTGTATATAGCGTTTTGCCTCGGATACTTAGCCAGCAAAAGCCTGAACCATTGTGGACAAGGGTCCGTGCTTGAGAGTAAGGTATTGTGGATTCACAAAAACAATAAAATGAGAATAACAAAGAATATATTCAATATTTCAGCATAGAAACTTACTAACTAAGTAGGTATTTATAGGTAAAAAAGGTGAACATTAAAAGTTGGCCAATTTAGCTAGCGGGAGAATGGTAAAATGAGGGAAGTACGTACTTTAAATGGCCGATCTGGGCATCCACCGTTGGGTACCTTTATATTATCCTGGTAGAACGAGCTTCACACGTGATTGCAACAACAGTCCTCGTAGTTACTCCTTTAATGGAATGCCCTGATAATTTAAGGCCATAGGGAAGCACTTCCAAGCGACCCAGAACATTGGTTCTCCAATTTGATTAAATGGTAAAAATCCTGTGTCGCACTTGATTTACTTTTAATATAAAAACATTTACCGAAAACAATTATCTACTGAATAAATAGATAAACTTTAACAATTAATACCATTAAAATCAAAATATAAAAAGATAATAAGCAAGAAATATAAATCGACCCCTTTGGTCCATATCAATCTCCTCTATGAAAAATTTCTCGTCATCTTCAACCTACCTACGACAATATGTTTTTTTAAATAAAAATAAAAAAATGAATGTTTATCTATAATAAAATGTGAATATTTTTAGCGAAATAATTTAGATGTTTTCGTGTTAATTAATTTTATTTAATAACGACATAACAAGTAAAATTATACTCCGCCTGAAAAAATATACAATACTAAACGCTTAAACAATTTTATTAATTATCTAATTGAGGCGTTCAGCATATAATTTGTTGCCAAATTAGGATAAAAAATGTCGGAACGCTACATGGTATAGAGAAACTGGAACTGACAATTTAGCCACGAGGCACTAATGAGCATCAGGATTGGTGTTGCCAGACGTCCCGTATTTTACGGGACACGTCCCGTATATTGGGGCGTTATTTTAAATGTCAATGCGTATTTCAGTAACCTTTTCTAACAAAAGTTATTAGTTTTCATTAACAAAAGTTCAAATTAGGATTAAATTACGATTTTTTTTTTTTCTATAATGTCCCCATAGATATATCTATACTATTTACGTCAATGAATGTCCCGGATAAAAATAAGAAATTCCGTATTTTTAAAAAAAATCTGGTAACACTAATCAGGATTAGGGGATCACAATTTTTATAATAATTCTAATGCACGCATTTAGCAAAAGTCGAGTATAAGTTTGTAAAAAAATCCTCAACCTTTTTTATTTTAAGTTTGTAAAAAATAAAATAAAAAAGGTACGAAAAAACCAAAAAACATCAAGAAGCTAAAACTAGCAATTGATTCGATCATCCCCTAGCAGCATCGGAAAAGAGCCATTAGTTGGAGTAGGCCTGCCTTGTCGACTGTTCGTCACAATGGACCATTCAAACACATCACAATGCATGCACGCGACCGTATTCGACCGTCAATCAGGGGTCGCTAGACTACTCATGCAAAAAAAAAAATTCAAAAACGTTAGATATGTACCTAGCTAGGTTTTTGAATGTAATAACTGATTGGCCTGTGGTCTCATAAATAGCAATCGTGGGCAGGATACTAAAGCGAACGAATGAATGTTTAGATTTTAGGTAATAAATGCCAGCCATTTAAAAGCATTGTAAAACCAGTTAAAAACGTAAACAAACGGTAGTTTCGTTGAAGTAAAAACTGTCAACGCAAAACCTTTTAATAATACAAATTATTTTAATTTCATTCTAAGCTAAGGGGGACGGCGCGTACGCAGTCCCCACTACCAAAAATAGCGCACCCGAGGTATCCACATTAGGGATACTCGCAAGGGTCAACCGTACCGCAGTGCAATGGATAGGTCTCGCCCTGGGGGAACCGCCTTGTTGATCACGGTATCCCCTATGCCAGGTAAGTATGCTTTGTAGAGCTATCTCGGACCGATATAGTTTTCAATTTCAATCAAACTGTTGTGCCTTTTAAATTGATATTAGCGACATCTATTAGTCATATGGCGGTACTATACTGAAAGTTGCGAGAAAAAAGTGTAGGCTCACTTGAAATTTTTGAAGTTGTGTTTATGTCATTTTATCTTATTTTATAATTATTTAACTTTATTAGGCTAATAAAAAACATAATACCTAATATAATAAACAAATCGTAGGGAATATAATATATGCATGAAATTAAACGATATAATATACCTAGTATAATAAAAATACAGCGAAAATAAAAACTTTAACAGTTGACGGATTATATTTTTTTGAAAACTAAATAACATATTTTATATTTATTAAAATTTCAAAGCAAATATAATAAAATTGTGAAAAATATATTTGCTACAATGAATTATTGAAGAATATATATTGGTATTGGGTGAAAATTAAAGCTTATCGCAAGCGCATTGTCACACCTACATAATAAATAAATACCATCACGGGTGCCTATTTGGCTCCCGAGAACCGTTTAAACGGTCTCAGGGTACCCAGCGGAGGGATTAACCCGTCCTCATTTCGCCGATGGTATGGTATTCGTAAGAGCTCGCTTAACAAGTGGCGAACTTGTTGCAGGTGTTTATGATTAAATAGCCTCGTTGTATAAAGCGGTCACCCATCCCAGGCCGGCCTTGTTTTGATCTGCTTAACGTTGTTATCAATTGCGCAGTGATTTGACCACTAGGCTGGGGCTTTTTATCACACCTACATATTATACTCAAAGAGAGGCTTACACTCACACCACACCTAACATTATATTTTGCTTTCTTATTTTGACTATTATTATTATTTTTTATATTATATATTTATATTATTTAACCCTAGTTAAATTTGTATTACATACTTTAATTCTGCATGTATTAATATGTAATTTATATAACTTAGTGTAAACTTACATAATATATTGTAACAATAAAGGAATAAGCCCATTGATGACTGAGATCCCTGTTTCTACCTAATTCAGGCACAGCCGCTTAATCCAAAAATTATAAAATGTTTTTCTGAATTAAAAAGTTATTATTATTATTAAATCAAATCAAATCATTTATCAAATCCAATCAAATCATTTATTTAATGTAAATCTTTACAGATATTTATGAATAGTCAAAAAAAAATTAACAATGAGGTCTTAGAGTGCGTTTGGTTAGGCAGCTATTCATTATTAAAAGAACGACAAATATTTATTATACCTCGATATCAGATTTAGAACTTAAATTTAGAAATCTTAATATGAAAATTACTACCAAACCGAACACACACTACATAACCAACTACTGTAAGACTAGGTGGTTAGCTGATTCCATTGACCTGTCAATCATTATCTGCCATACAAGGGAGCCACCAAGGCGACCAACTTCACCGACCATATCCACGCCTTAAATATTTATTCTAAATAAAAGGTTAGTAACCAATCACATATATATATATATAAGTAAAGGTATAAGGATCGGTATTTTTAAGGGCGGGTATAATAACTGTAAAGTCGATCCCCTCAGTGACACCCCGGAGAAAAAGAAACCAGCAAGTAAAAAACTCTAGTGCTTCACACAAACTAAAAGAGGAGCACAGCCATTGATTTGCTTATGATACATAGCATATATATATATATATATATATATATATATATATATATATATATATATATATATATATAGTAGCATACTCAAAATGCACCCCACCGATCAGCATGCGCAAAACACCCTATGGCAGATTATTTGTTACTGTACCAATGTACAGAACTACACAGTACTGTAGTATAAATTAAGTATAAATAAGCAGATAATCATCAGTGATTACCTTATCCAAAGACAAAATTTACATAATGTAATAAAAATAAATTATGTAATATAAAATTATTACAATATCGGACACTACTAAGCTAATGTTTATTCTACAAATATAATTCTAATAAATAAGTAATTTATTCACTAGTTGCGAAACCTCAATTGCATATCAGGACGGTTCCAGACGTCTTTATCGTTAAAATAGTCTTTTACGCTATAGTAAGCCTTATTGATTAAAATGTGTTTTATACAGTTCTTAAACTTTATGTCACTCAGTTCTATAATGCTTTTAGGTAATTTATTAAATAACCTTATACTGTTAATGACGAAACATTTATTCGTTTTTTGCAGTCTAAACTTTGGTATATCGATTTTATCTATGTTTCTTAAGTTTAAATTATGTCTATCGCTATTTTTACTAAACATATTTAAGTTTTTCCTTACGTACAATAAATTCTCATAAATATATTGAGATGGTAGTGTCAATACATCAATCATAGGAAAGATTTCTCGAAGAGAGTCACGAGCTTTTATGTTATATATTGCCCGAATGGCCCTCTTCTGTAGAATAAATATTGTATCAATATCTGCCGCAGATCCCCACATTATAAGACCATATGTCATTATACTGTGAAAATAGGCGAAGTACACTAGTCTGGCTGTTGCAACATTAGTTAATTGTCTAATTTTTCTGACTGCATATGCAGCAGAGCTCAATCTGTTGGATAAAGTATTGATGTGAGCTTTCCACTGTAGTTTGGAATCAACTGTGATCCCTAAAAACACAGTGGAGTCGACAAATTCCAGATCAGTGCCACCTATCTTCACTGTGGCATTGATATTTGATACATTAGGCAACGTAAATTTCAGGCACTTAGTCTTCTTTGCATTTAAAACTAAATTATTTGCCGTGAACCATTTTGAAACCATTTCCAGAGTGTCATTTGCTGCCGATAATATATTATCTTTCCTACTAACTTTAAACAGTAGGGATGTATCATCAGCAAATAGCACTATCTGCGCCGTCCTGTACCATATGTGGAAGATCATTGATGTATACTAGGAACAGGAACGGGCCTAAAATTGAGCCCTGGGGGACACCCATCTTTGCAATGGTTCCGTCGGATACACAACCATCAATATTAACACCTTGAGTTCTATTAGAAAGGTAGGACTTTATTAGATTTAAAGCTAAATCGCGAATGCCATAAAATTCCAGCTTGTCTAACAAAGTTTGATGGTCAACACAATCAAACGCTTTAGACAGATCACAGAAAACGCCAACGAGATCCTGGGAGTTTTCCCAGGCGTCAATTATTTCAGTAATCAGTCTTGTGCCGGCATTTGTTGTGTTTCTACCTTTTGTGAACCCGTATTGTTAATCATGTAACAATTTATGAGTATTAAAATGACTTAACAGCTGACCAAGAATTATTTTTTCAAATATTTTACTTAAGGCTGGCAGGTCAGAAACAGGACGATAATTATTTGGATCTGTCTTACAGCCGGACTTGAATATGGGAACTATTTTACTATTCTTCATAAGGTCGGGAAAAATTCCTTCATTAACACACCCATTAAAAGTATCAGCGAGTACCGGTCCTATAGTATGAATGATTGCTTCGATAGCTTTGACAGATAGCCCCCATAAATCTTCAGTTTTCTTTTTATTTAACATTTTAAAGTGTTTTAGTATATCCTCATTAGTGACATATTTAAAATTAAAATTAGATATAATTGGTATTTTAATATATCGTTTTAAAAAATCATTAGCAGTACTAGCTGATGATTTAATACAGTTCGTAATTTGTAATGGGATATTAGTAAAAAATTCCTCGAATAACTCAGCAACTTGTTTTTTATCTGATAACATAACTCCGTATTGTCTAATTGAAATTGTATTTTGCCTGATTATATTTTTACCGGTTTCAGTATTTATCATTTTCCATACACACTTAGATTTATTATCTGATTGTTTGATTTTGGATCCAATGTAAATAGATTTATTATATTATACAACCTCATCATAGAAAATATACAACTAGGTACTTGTTGCCAGTGCAGTGCATGATATAAAGAGGCTGATATGATAGTAAATCAGAATATTATTATCACTAATGGTATTTTTTTATAAATTACACACAGTTGCACAAATTATTGTTCCAGATTAAAAGAGTGCCAGCTGCGTAACGGTCACTTATTTGGATAACATTATCTTTTCGAAATAATTCTCCATTTTGTACCCTTATAAACTGAAAGGTATCTTACCGTATGGCTTGTTGTGGGGCTTCAGCGACGAGATCCCTGGGTACCCAAGGGGTGCAATATTTTCGTTCTTCTTTGAAACCACTAACAAATACCACTCAAATACGACGT
Organism: Monopis laevigella; assembly: GCA_947458855.1. Lineage (NCBI taxonomy): Eukaryota > Metazoa > Arthropoda > Insecta > Lepidoptera > Tineidae > Monopis > Monopis laevigella. The sequence continues at coordinate 17,322,855 of OX381587.1, forward strand.
TGGAAATATATCGAAACTCAACGCTACAACTATTTGTAGGCGCCTAATACATGGGGAACGAAATTCTACACATTTCAATGGTATATAAGAAGGCCGCACAAATCAAATTACAGGGCAAAACATTACTTCTTCAACAAATTATTAGAATTAACAATAAATTAAATCAAGACAAAATAATTCAATTCAATTTCTTGTTTGTATGGCCTCTCGCTTTTCGTAAATTTTGCCAGTGTCTAGTTGATTGAGAGTAGGTTCAAAATGTTTTTATTACAAAAGTGAAAGTGGGATAATAGGATGGAATGGAATAAGGAAAGGACTAGGTTTGAATTAGGAATGGCCACATGACCATATGCAAACATACGGTATAGTGATGCCAGTGTCTAGTGAAGGAGGAAAGAATCTACAGTAAAATGGGTACCGCCATTTTACTGAAGAAATGGATTCATTGAAATAGCACAAAAACTGAGATCACTGCGTAAATACTACACTTCTCACACTTAAGATTACTTATGAATGCTTATTCTACAAAATTGGTACACTTTTGCACAATAATATCCTATAAACTTAACTATGAAAAATATACTAGAAACACACGACTACAGTCTTCGGGCTATCCTCAAGGAATCGACAAAATAATTACATTTTTACAGTTTTTCCTAACTGACTGTCATGCCAAAAGGTCATGACCACAAATTAGCGTCCATAGACTATTTATCAAAATCGAACACGTTATATTTATTAACACTTCTTACTCCTTTTGCGTTCCCAACTTGGCTATACACGTATTTTTAGATAGACAGCCTCAAACTAGGTACCCATAGAGGGGCTAACCACTTCTATGGCATTCGCTTACATTGGAATTTCAGCAAATCCTTCAGCTATTGGGTTGTTGTCACTTCGTTCTCTAAAACACGTCTTTGGAGCATATCCCATGCGTGCTCGATGAGGTTTAGGTCTGCCGATTATGCAGGCCAAGGCAATACCCATATGTTTTCCATTGCCAAGTACTCATTGGTCTGCAAAGCTGTATGTGGACGCACATTGTCATGTATTAACGTGAACTCGGAGCCAAGGGTTTGTGCAAATAGACATAAAGCCTAAGAATATCCTTAAAGTAATTTTCAGAGTATATATTTCCATTTACAAATACAAGCTCAGTTCTTTTGTTTTTCATAACACCCGCCCACACTATAACTATTGAGCCGCTGTTTGGAGTCGGTGAATGCCTTGCAGTGTCTCAACCTACCAGTAGATTCTAGGTCATTTATACTGCTTAACATTGTGCTCGGGAAGTTGTCCCCCGAACTTAAGCTGGCATTTATAGCATTGACTACCTACCATTGTTCTCTGATTTGTTGAACTTTTTGGAGAAAGAGTGCCGAATAGTGGATAACTCTGTCGGTGCAGGGTGGCCAAGATTTGTTGACCATCAGATGGTCCGGCCCCCTGTTCAACCACCTGGTCAAACTGGCCAGGGTCCCATGAATCGGTTTGCTGTGGCTGCTGTTGAAGCACAAAATTGTTTGTATTGTAGGGACCCTGGACATTTGGTTCCGCATTGCCCACAATTTTGTAACTTGCGGGTCCAGGCCCGACGTGCCATGGCCCGACAGAGGCTATGTGTGCTTGGGCAAGCACCACCAAAAGGATCGCCGTGAATCGCGGCCATGTTCGCAGTGCAGCGGCCGCCAACATCTTGTTTTGTGTGCCAATTTAAATATGGGAGGCCGCCAACCTGTTCACTATGAACCCCAGGGTGCTAGGGAGGTACGATCGCCGAGGTTTTATGATTCCTCACATACTGAGGACCGGCGCCCCTCGCCCCCCCCATGTTCGGTGTTCATCCCCCCATATTCGGAGTTCACCCCCCAATATTCGGAGTTCACCCCCCATGAATGGTGGCCGCACCCCCCTCATGGGCAATGCTGCGCCCCCTCGCTTTGTTCCCATGGGTCGTAACCGATGTGCAGCGCAGCTACCTGCTGTAAGGTCTCGTTACCAAAGAAGACTTTCAGGACGACATCCTCATGAGCCAATGCCATGGGACCGATGACATGAGATTCATAATTACCAGTAGTGGAGTATTGTTATATGGGAACCCTGCATTTTGCAATTAAAGGCTCAAACTTGGCACAGTTATTGCTTGGGTAGTATTGAGTAGATTTCGGCCGGTAGCCATCCGTAGCCACCGCGCGGGTGGCAGAAAATGCAAAATCAACGTACAATGAATATCGATGTACATGACCACAATTATTTTTAAAAGCATCCGGGATTTAATGCAATATATTATGTAGGTTATAATAAGTATGTAGAATATAGTATTTCTCGGTTGTAAAACATGATTACCTAATTGAATTTGTTTTTGTGTGAAGTTATTTAACTGTCCTGCCTAGAATTTCGAATCTTTAACCAATCATCATGGATGATCATTGAGGGTGGGTACGGTCTACCCGGACCCCTCTCCTTATATAAGCTATAATCAATAGCAGTTGGTTCTTCATCGATCTTTTTTTTTTGTGGTGTTTAAAGCACGCCATCCTACTCTACTAATAACGTTGCCTTCAATTCTTCTACGCTTGAATGGACTGAATTTCTGGCCCATACCTTTCGTTTGAGTTCATATCATAAATGCTCGATGGGATTAATACCTGAACTGATTGTAGGCCAGTCTATAGTACGTATACGGGGGGGGAGTTTGACTCCGTAAATATACATAAATAATAATTTAAATTAGATAGGTTATTAAAACTATTTTTGCCAACAAATTAGTCTCGCTATTTATCGGGTAATGTGGCCAGCCTTGGATTATCCTCAACAGGAATTCCTTAATTAAGTATTATAGAGTTAAATAAATAATATAATGATCAATAAATAAAACTTGAATGAAATTACTATTTATAAATACCTACAAAATTAATTTTCATCATAGTACCGCCAAATAACCGATAGATGTCGCTAATGTCAATTTAGAAGGCTCAGCAGTTTGATTGAAATTGAAAACTATATGGTTCCGAGATAGCCCAACAAAGCATACTTACCTGGCATAGGGGATACCGTGATCAACAAGGTGGTTCCCCCAGGGCGAGACCTATCCATTGCACTGCGGTACGGTTGACCCCTGCGAGTATCCCTAATGTGGATACCTCGGGTGCGCTATTTTTGGTAGTGGGGACTGCGTACGCGCTGTTCCCCCTTAATATTGTTATTTGATATTTCATTTTTAAAAAAATTTCATCACGATTTACGTTACACAACAGTCTTACGTATGTGTGTAACTAACATCATCGGATAAAACTGGAATAAACACGCTCATATGTACGTATTGTACATATTTTGCTATCATTTTAGGTTTAACATAACATATATTTTCATATATAATACATATACATTCATACATATTAATCGAATTATATTTATTATAAACACCGCGATAAGGTTTCCACTTATTCGCTGTCTGTAGATACAAGTCACCTATTATAAAACCATAGACGTAATGAGGTAACGGGTTACTCCCTCCGCTGGGTACCCTGAGGCCGTTTTCTCGGGAGCCAAATAGGCACCCGTGATGTTTTTTTTTATACAAAGCTCACTAGAGGCGTCGACGCAGAAGCCAGTCAGTAGCTCTAGTCTGAGTTTTTTAACATTTACTTTCGCGTTAACTTTACTACTGCGTTAACATTTTGACCAATCACACGCTCGCATTTTTAGTTCTTAAAATTTCCGCTTGGAGCGCTGAACTATTTCCCATACAAATTTTAGTTAACTCAAACGCAAAGTAATAGTTAGAAAACTCACACTTGGGGCACAGTCCGCACAGTTGTGTGTTGAGTGCGACTTGTATACTTTAATATAATTTATATGTTGTTAGGTATTTTTAATATGATAGTTGTTTAATTTTGTTATTTATTAAAGCTTAGTTAAACTTAACATAACTACATATCTAACTATTTTAAACTCTTCAGATGAAAGGCTTAAAACTAGACAAACCCCTGTATTTGTATAAAAAAAGAACCCCAAAACATGCACAAAGAACTTGTAATTACTTTCCTAATAGTTGCTGTTATTGTTTCTTTTTTAATGCAACAAATTATCAATAGGAACGCGTATTGTAAACTAAGCCCTCTTTGTTGTATAATTTCGTTTCTAAGTTGCGCAGGACTCTATCTCTGTCTCTCATTTTATTTATAATTAGCTCTTCAGATACTTTCGTTTTGGTATTTCAATACCAAAATTAATTGAAATAATAAGTAAGAAAAAACGAATTCAGCTATGTATTAAAAATAATTCCTATCATTTCGAACAAATTATTATAAACATATTTTCTTAAAAATGAGCACTTTCCTTTAGTTTACCGTTAGATATTACTTACCAGAATTTAATCTTTAGAAGCGACACTATCAGCTGGTTCAATAATACAAGTGAGTTTTTTTTACAAAATAAACCGGTTCGATTCCCGGCTAGGAGGATAAATTTTAAATAAATCTAATGATGCAGTTTTAGTTTTTATCAAAATCGGAGGAGAGACTCCTTTGAGCATTCCTTTTATTTTAGAGACCGCCTAGTCGGCCTCAGGGTACCTATCGAAGGGGTTTTTAATCCCACCTCGTCGTAGCCGATGGTATGAGTCTACATCGAACAAGTGGCTAGCTCGTCGCAATGTTTGGATAGACTCAATAACCCATCTATAAACAGTTTCACAAGTTGGTATAGTGAAACCGGGACCGACAGCTTAACGTGCTCTCCGAGGCACTATAGTGGTGTTGTCAAACAAATGTACATATTTTTTTAAATTAAAAACTCATTGGTACACACCGGGATTCGAACCAGGGACCTAAGTGTTTTTAAGTCCAAGGTCTAACCAACTAGGCCACCACGTGTAATTTATTTGATAACAAAAAATAAATACAAAATACACAAGAAGTTATTGTAAAACTGGGATTAACAGCTTAACGTGCTCTCCGAGGCACTATAGTGGTCTTGTTAAACAAATGTACGTACATTTTTCGATTAAAAATTCAGCGATCAAAAGTTTCAGACTAACTAGGCCACCCGTATATTGATTGTAGACACTACTGATGGATGTTGTAGATAGACTCTGCTTACTATCAGGTGGACACAAATTCACAAACCATGCCCCATTAAAAAAAAGAAAATATGAGATTCACCCAATTAAAGAAGGCAAGCTTTAGATTGGTTAAGAATTCAATTCTTGAGTCATCGTTGTATTTGTGAAATGCCGCAACCACGAACTTTGCGTGACCCATACAATAAAAGCAATTAGCTTGTTTCATAATAAAAACCAAACGTGTAATTTTCTCGAAACTTTTTGACGTTTGAAAATAAAATACTTATCCTGAAATTGTTTTTTTTCGCTTCAACTTATTTTCGTTGATAGACATTTATTATTTTCTACGCACATACATATCATAACGGGTGCCTTACGGCGCCCGAGACCGGTTAGACGGCCCCAGGGTACCCAGCGGAGGGGTTTTAATCCCACCTCGTCGTAGCCGATGGTATGAGTCTACACCGAACAAGTGGCTAGCTCGTCGCGATGTTTTTGAATAGACTCAATAACCCATCTATAAACAGTTTCACTCGTTGGTATAGTGAAACCAAGATCGACAGCTTAACGTGCTCTCCGAGGCACTATAGTGGTGTTGTTAAACAAATGTACATATTTTTTTTAATTAAAAACTCATTGGTACACACCGGGATTCGAACCAGGGACCTAAGTTATTATTTTCTAAAAGATATAATTTGTGGCCAGTAGGTCGAGATACCTAAATTATCCTAAAAGTTTTTAAAAGTACTTTAAGGGCCCTGCATTCGCAATCGCGAAGTAGTTCTCCATACAAAATGAGCTTTCACACTTCCGGTATTACTCGACTACTGTTTTTCGCAGAATTAAAATATTTTTTTGTCAATCATTGTATAATTAATCTGAATTTAATTAATGTGGATTTTTTTTAATCAGAATTTTTATTTTTTTATTTTATTATACAAAAATATTTATTAACCACAACAAAAAGATGTTTGTGTACAATTACCAACACAAAAATTATAATTGAACGTCGATTAAAAGCCAAGTTGTAATATTGGAAATACGTTTGTATGCATGGGTGTCACAAGACGGCTGCAGTTTCTTGATTTATTATTTTCTATAATATATATATTTAAAATATTATTATAAATAAATAAATAAATATAAATAAAGTTGTATATTTCAGAAAAAAGTTACACAAATAATTTTAGAGCACAGTTCCCACTTTAGGTATTGTCAATAAAGAATATATTTATATATTATATATCCAGAGGCTCTACCATGGGTTTGCACATTGCACATTGTAGAAACGTAACGTATTCATTTACGTATACATGAGCAACAACCAATAAGGCCGCTTTATTTTTGGTAACAGGATTGAATAATGCGATCCTATTGGTTGTTGCTCACGTATACGTAAATGAATACGTTACGTTTCTACAATGCGCAAACCCATGGTAGAGCCTCGGGAGTGAATACGTGAGTTGAAGATAATAATATGTTAGTGTAAATTAATAATATTTATAGATGCCAGAGAAAATAGTTCGAGATAATTATTTTTTTCTGAAGGTTTAACTATTATAGAGAGCTTTTCCGATTTGTGCAAATAAAAGTATCTATACGTATATTTTTGGTTTCAGTACTTAAATCTCCGTCAAATTTCCAGATTATTATAAGATTGTTTATACCTACATTATATTATTATATAGATTATCTAGTTGGTCCAATAAGGTTTTTTAAGTTACCTGGAATAATAAAAACTGAACTTACCAACTAGAGTTACCTTTTACCTAATTACACTTACTATTACCATCAGTTTCAATAAAAATAACGCCGACATAGTGGAAGTACGCCGCACAGTCGCAAGAGACTCTACATACAGCTTAACAACAAATGGGTGCAGCGTCACATGCCGTGTATTAATAAAATAATTATATACAGCAGTTATGCGATTTTCTTTTATTTTTGTTAATTAACTTTTAACAAATTCTAGAGCGAGTACTTACAATCTCTTTACAAACTGGTCATATTTCGTTTATTATCTGTGGATTCACTGATTTTCCGGGGACTACAGCATCGATTGTCGAGGTGGTAGAGTACCTTCATGGTGCGGTTACGAAACGGGTGATTACTATGCCGATAAAGCAGTGAGGATATTAAAATAGACTCGTAGAGCAAATACGTCTTTGTCGCCACCCATTTCGTAACCGCATCATTTAGCCGGCATAGAGCGAACAATGTTGTTAAACAACAGATCGACGTAGAACAACTTCACATGCCGTGCTCCAATAAAATAAAATAGACTTTTGGACGTATTTTACGTATTTTTTTATTTATGAAACAAAAATTACTATCATCTATTCATGGCCCTTTAACAAGTTTTGCGAGGGCCGAAAAGAATTTCATATGAAGCAGCTTAGAAGGTAATATTAGCACACCAGTTTGTTTTAACAGGGGTGTACGGCGCAGAATAATGGACCCTTGCGTCAGGGTTAGGGGGAGAAAGCTGCCTACTCCATAGAAGTACTTAAGTACAAATCGGAACAATACAGCGTGCTGTTGACATGTCTGTCTATTACTGATTTTTCGCTATATTTTATTTGAAATTGTTTTTTAAATATTGAAAAATATTATCTAAATATAGTTTTGAAGTTACGTTAAGAGGGGATACAAAGGTAAATAAAACAAGTGAAATAGAGATTTTAGTTACAATGCGTGCGAGTTGAAACAACGTATATATTGCGAGTATTTTTTTTTTTTTGTAATTTTTGTAATAATGACATAGATATAAATATCTACTATTTACGTCAATGAATAAGGACATACTATTTGTGATAACTTATTGATGGTTTTTGGTTGTTTATTTTTTATAAATAATTGTTAGCCGTAAGTTGTCTCAACACTGTAAAATAAATAAATAACTCGCGCGGAATTCTTAGGAAAATAAAAACGCTGAGACATATACTAGTACCTATATACCCGTACATCTCTATATATAAAAAGAAATGCCGTTCGTTAGTCGCGCTAAAACTTCAAAACGGCTTGGCCGATTTGAATATTTATATTTTTATTTATTATTAATACAGGTGTGATTTAAAAAGATTTTTATTAGGAAAATCCTAAAAAAATAATATTAAGCAATTTTGCATGTAAAATCTTTGCGATTGTTTGTTTTGATCTGTCATCTGCCACTATTTTCTTTTTCTATTCATCCATCATTGTGGAAAGGCAAGGTTCATTCGACCATACAACCGTAATTTTAGAATTTTAGTGACTGTATATGACTATATCTATAATTTCTAATTGTAATCATTATAAAATGGACTTCCGCAAAATAACGCCTGATTCAATTAAATACTGTTATATTTGTAATATCTCACTATATATTAGGGACTACATATTCTAGTGCGACTGGAATTTGCGATGACCTAAGGTCAGTATATTTTGCGGAAAGCTTTCAAAGTCAAAGTCAAAAATATTTATTTCATGTAAACCTTTACAGGCATGAAGGTAAAAACCGTGCCCGTCCGCGCGCCGGTGCGCGATTTTTTAGCTTCATGTTCACAGGTATTAAGTCAAAAAAACAACTATATTTAGTATAAGGTCTAAGTGTGCGCTTGGTTAGGCTCATGCATACATAAAAATAAATAGAAACCGAGCAAACACCACATAACCAACAAGTGTAAGACTAGGTGGTTAGCTGGTTCCATTGACCTGTCCATCGTTATCTGCCTTCCAAAGGTCCCACCGAGGCGACCAACCTAACAGACTATACTACTCTTTCTTTGTAGGTGATACGAAGTTCATCGGGTCAGCATGTAACTTATAATAACTTTAAATTGCTCTATATTGATTTAAATAATTGGAAATATTGATAAAAATGGAGGTAACTACTATTTTTTTTCTAACAAGGAAACTGAATGCTATTAGGAATTTTTTTCACAATACTTCTAAAGATCTTGTATTATTAATATTTTTTTAAATATATTTCTTGGTTTTGAGGTATTCTCATAATCGGAGATCTAAATTGCTGATTTGCTTTATGAAGTTTTTTGTTTATAATATACTTGAATTCTTAACTAATATTTTTTCTTAGATAGCTTTCATATACGAGTAAATATTGCAATTATTTATTTATTATTATAGCTTATCTATATCATATTTACATATTAACTTATAATTTTAAATTTTAATGGTTTGTATACATATGGTATTTACAGAGAAGCACTAAAATTATAAAAATACGAGTATATAATATTTTTGTTGTACCTATAGATACAATAGTGTTAGTATGCTAAGAAAGCTAAGTAAAATAATTTTAGTGTTGTTTATGTAGGGTGTTCAATATTATAATATTATAAAGGTTTGGACCCGATTTAGGTAAAGGCCTCCTCTGACTGACTTTACTATTTTTCATCTCATCAATTCATATAAGCTATTTTCTGATAGGTATTTAAATAACTGACTAATTGATTAATTTTCTCAGTAGAGGGTGGTGGTCTACGTCTTTCACGGGGACCAACCGTACTGAAAGACGGGGAAGGTTCAGTCAATTTATAAATTGATACATGTTTCTTTATTTTTCCAGTATATATCTTCTTGTTTAGATTTCCATTAACATTTTTTTTTTATTTTGTACTAATTTTATTATGTTCAATTTCTATCTTGCTTTTATAGATTTTTTTTCTTCTCTTATATTTCATTTTAAACTCTTGATATTTATTAATATTCTTTGCAATCAATTTTGTATGATGATATCGTAAGTATATTTTTCTTGTTATTACTATATATGTATTTTTTTTTCTAGTATTTTTATTTTCTTTATTATTTATGTCTATACTCTTCATACTTTTTGTTTTTTATTTTTCTTTGACAATTTTATATACTTTTCTTCTTTAGATGATGTCGTAGGTATAATTTTATTTTTCAATTCTTTTTTTGCGTTTTCCTGGTAGCACTACCATTTTATCAAAATTACATTGTTACCTTTATATTTTTCACTTTCAATGCTCTTTCTTAACTCTTTTCTTATCTGTAATATCTTTATGGGAAAATCTTCTTTAATATAAAAACCGGTATCATTTAGACTTTAGCGATTTTTTAATATAGTATATTCTTTTAACAGTGTTGTAAATGTTACTATTATAGGTCTAGGTTTGTCTCTTATTCCAATACGTTTTACTACTTCTATATCAAATTCGTTTAGTTTGATGTTCATTTTCTTATTTTAAGTTGCAAAATTATATTTACTAAATCTTGATAGTTATTGTCGGTTTCATCAATACCAAAAAATACCAAATTCTTTATACGTAATTGTTTTTCGATTAAATCGATACGTTGTTCTTGTTTTTCTACTTTTAATTGTAATTTATTGAATTCTCCTTCTAAAAATGAGAACTCTTCATTTATTGTTTAAGTTTTTTGTTATGTTTTCTTCCATGTCTTTAAAATTATGCATTTGTACATCAAGATCTCTTTTTATTTGTTCAAACATGTTCATAAGTTCTTTATTTATTAGTTCCATTTTGATTTATATAATTCTTTTTTATGAAATATAGATGGCGCTATTTACTTAGATAAATGCTTTAGTAATATGTAGTGGTATTGATTTCTAACTATAGATGGCGCTTCCAACCAAGCATTTAAATACATAAATAAAATATTTAATTTTGATAGCGGTAATATTAATGCAATTTAGTTTGATAATTAAGGTTTACATCGGTAAGTATTTGGGCACTTAAATTCCAATATATATATATATATATATTAAAAAGCTGTTTGAAATAATTTTATGCACTTTCACTATAATCGCTTTGATTTATCTTTTACGGGTTATACTTGTTGTTGTTTACTTGATAATAAATAGATTTAAAGTTTAGACACTTTGTAAACTATTTTTCACTAATATTTATATTTATGTATTTTTATAAATTCCTTTATAGGATAATCTTATATTAAATTTTTAAAGATAAAAATGCAATGAAAAAATTCCTGGTGGCGGGACTCGAACCCACGAACCTCGCTATCGCGGCAAGGCGCTCAACCGCTGAGCCAACCAGGTTCCAGTCAGCCCTCACGAATTTTTTCATTGCTTATTATCTACTTATACACAGACGCCCTCTATAAGCTTTATTGTGATTTACTAATATAATAAGAATTTATAATGCAGAGTTAAGAAATAAACTTTTGTTTGGTACGACACCTCTATATATATATTTCTTTAATAACATTTTACCTAAATAATATCATTGCCTAAGTTGTAATGTGAATAACCACTATAAGAAAAGGGTTCTTTGTATATTCTTCTAATAATAAAACTTGTATTAAATTTATCACTTATTGCTGAACTTTGCCTAAAATTATCTTTTCAAAATTAATCATAACTAATAAATGTTACATTAATAATATGATCAATGAATTCATTGTTTAGCAATTAAAAATTGTCCCAATTTCCGGCTTAAAGGAATGATTCAATACATGAAATAATTTGTTCATTCACAAACTTTATTTACTTTTACGTATTTATTTATAGAATATATTTTTAAACCACCTACAATTTTTTTGTCTACAATATAATGTCCTCTAGTCAATAGCACACTAGCTAGCTTCTTCAATAGACCTTATGGTCCTTCAACTCTACAATAGAACAATTGAATGGGTGCCTTGAAAGAAGTGCCTTGTTGTTTATAGGAGAAATAAAAGTAGTACATATACAACTTTTTTCAATGTTGAATTTTAAATAGTAAGGTGTTGTTAATACTTTTTATTGGAACACGACATATGACTTTGTATCTACCCAATGGAAATCAGAGCTATAAATAGGGTCTACCTATGAATTGTTGTTTAACAGTGGGAGTGATCACTTACTACGGCGGCCTCCGGAATTAAAAACCCCTCCGTTGAGTAACCTGAAGCCGATTAAACGGTTCTCGGGAGCCAAAAAACCGCACCCGTGATGGTATATATATATATATATATCATCACGAGTGCCTTATGGCGCCCGAGACTGCTTTGACGACCTTAGGGTACCCAGGGGAGGGGTTTTATTCCACCTCGTCGTAGCCGAGTCTACACCGAATAAGTGGTTAGCTCAAAGCAATGTTTGGATAGACTCAGTAACCTACGAGTATCTAAAACAAACAACAAAAACTCATTGGTACACACCGGGGTTCGAACCAGGGACCTAAGTGTTTTTAAGTCTAAGGTTTTCAGTTTCATTTATTGATATAGTAAACCATTGTTGTTACCATTTCGTAACGGCATTATTTATATACTCTGAGACCGTTTAAACGGTTCCCGGGAGTCAAAAAAGCCCGTGACCCGTGATATACGTGGGGGCTGAGTTGGTTAGACCAACTCAGCCGTGTAGCTCATACCATCGGTTACGACGAGGTGGAATAAAATCACTCCGCTGGGTACCCTGAGACTGTCTACCCGTGATTATTTATTTGTTATTTACAAAATGGGCGGCGACGAAGACATTGAATTACAAGCCTACATAATATCCTCGCTCCTTTATCGTCATCCCAACTGCCCGTTTCGTAACCGCGCGCTAAAAAGAGACTACTTACCACCTCGACAAGAAATTGATGCAGTAGGCTCCTGAAAAACGGTCAACCATCCATCACGGGTGCCTTTTTGGCTCCTGAGAACCGTTTAAACGGTCTCAGGGTACTTAGCAGAGGGAATAACCCACCTCATTTCGCCGATTGTATTCGGAGGCAATACCTAACAAGTGGCGAGTTTGTTGCGGTGTTTATGATGGTATAGCCTCGTGGTATAAAGCGGTCACCCATCCCAGGTCCGGCCTTGTGCTTAACCTTGTTATCAGTTGCGCAGTGACTTAACTACTAGGCTGTGGCAACTTTTTAAAACCGTTGCACGCACATACTAAAACCTAAACATACAATTTACTTCTACATCCTCACTGGTTTATCGACAAATCATACGCCCGGAATTTTAAATTTGATTCATAATAATACACAGACTGATATTATTTATGTCTCGTTAATTCTAAGGAACTTTTATCTTACATGTGTGAAAAATTTCGTACAAATTAGTTCAGCCGTTATGAAGTTATTAAGTGACTAACATTCAAACTTTCATTGCGACTTTATAATATTACCTATTAATATAATTTTAATATAAGTATAGATAAAATTATATCTTTTCACTTCTATATAAACAACTGAAAATCATAATATGTATGGTTAGACCTTGGAAAACACTTAGGTCCCTGGTTCGAATCCCGGCGTGTACCAATGAGTTTTTAATTTAAAAAAAAAATGTACATTTGTTTGACAACACCACTATTATAGTGGTGTTGTCAAACAAATGTACATTTTATATAATAGTGAGAGCACGTTAAGCTGTCGGTCCCGGTTTCACTAAACCAACTAGTGAAACTGTTTATAAATGGGTTATTGAGTCTATTTAAAACATCGCGACGAGCTAGCCACTTGTTCGGTGTAGACTCATACCATCGGCTACGACGAGGTGGTATTAAAACCCCTCCGCTGGGTACCCTGGGGCCGTCTAGGCGGTCTCGGGCACGTAAGGCACCCGTGATGATATGTATATATTTTAAAATAGGGGTGATTAATCGGGCCACTGCACCCCGGGGCAATGTATATATAAAAGATTTATTCATACCCAGAAAAAAGCATCCTATATACTTGTATCTACATATAAACAGTTCCACATGATTTTATGTACAACTACAACCGACAGCTTAATGTGCTCACCAAACCACTATAGTAAAGTTGCCGAACAAATGCGTTATTTTAAAGTGCAGAATTAATTAACAAACATGTTAATAAAAAAAAATACTTACCAAAAGTTTAGCTTCAATCCTCAACCAATCGTCAAAACAAAACGCTACATTATTTTATTTAGAAAAATCACGAAAAGTTCGTAAACACGCGGGTCGAGGGATAATTTAGGGATACGCGCGAACCCGACGATATCCGCACCGAATCTGACGGGAAGAACGGACATGCTGTATGTATGTATGTATGTATGTATGGTGTATGTATGTGTATGATGTTTGGGGGATGCTGGTAAACAAACGTAACATGTGGAACTGATGCAGGATTTATTAAATTACTATTCAGTTGGCTTATTAGAATTGTATTTTAATGAAATGGAGTTATAATTTCTATGTATGCATTTGGATGCTTTTCGTTCAAATGGTATGTATGTGTTATTAATATAGGTATAGGTTTGGGGGCTGGTGTAAAATAATGTAGACCCTATTCAATCTTGAATAAGTTCCATTCAGTTGATGAAATTGATTAAAATTATTTTTGATGAAATTACTATTCAGTTGGCATATTATATTAGAAATGTATTTTTTTTTATTGTTTTTTTTTTATGAGAGCTCGGCATGTGATTGTTATATGCCGGCTTAAGATACCTACCTATACACGCTTCGTTTAAAGGACTCAACATTATAAGAAGAAGGAAACACGCAAGCAGGTAGAACATTCCACATTTTAATAATGTGACAGATATACTAATCGCCAATTATTTTTGTGCGGGTTAGATTTTAATGGTATTCTAACTGCTAAGTATATATTTAAAATATTTTCGTTTAATGTATGTCTGTAATTGATATATGTATACATTTGGGGAAAGAATGTGGGACTGATTCAGGATTTATTTCATTATTTCAGTTGGCTTATTGGAAATTTCTTACATAATGGTATTTTTAGGTAGAAAATACCCATGGACTACATTTTAGTATTTTTTATTTTATGATGTTTAGCGGACGCCATCACCCCTATGCCGGTCAAGCTCGCACCACTATCTTGGCCGTCTAAAATAAAACAGAGTAAATATTTTTTAAGATTTTTTTATAATTAATCTATGTGAGTTATACATGGTGAATTTGAATGGGTGTACTTTGGGCTAATATGATGTTCTACTGATCAAAACGAACAACTTTTCCCATGGAACCATGTGTCGCAAATGAAAAAAAAAATTGCATTCTCCATACAAACTAGTATAGTTAAAAAGACCAATTTGTATGGGGAAGCCATATTTTTTTTTCATTTGCGACACATGGTTCCATGGGAAAAGTTGTTCGTATTGACCAGTAGAACATTATATTAGCCCAAAGTACACCCATTCAAATTCACCCTGTATATAAATATATAGGTAACTACCTATATATTTTTACATTAGACTTCTTTTTGTTTTTTTTTAATGGTAGACACAAAAGCCTTTTTAATTTAATTTGGTAGCTATAAAGAGCTTTATCCTATAAAACATATTTAATTTAAAATAATAATTTTAAAGCCTTTTATATTAATATATTTTAATATAATATATTTAAAGTGGTATTTTATACCCAGTAGCGTCTTTTCGTGTTCAAAATAAGGGTGCGATTTCTGCCGTGTTAAAATCGGGTTGTTCCTGAAAACCGACGAAGTCGTTTCTGCTGACTTAGATCTCCTCTATTTATTTCACTTAACAAATTTTATACAAAAAATAAAATCTATATAATATACAAGCCAAAATATAATAGTAGGTACGATTTTCTGGTCTGTACCCCTAGTGTGAGTTTTCTAACTATTACTTTGCGTTTGAGTTAACTAAAATTTGTATGGGAAATGGTTTAGCGCTCCAAGCGGAAATTTTGAGAACTAGAAATGCGGTCGTGTGATTGGTCAAAATGCTAACGCGGTAGTATAGTTAACGCGAAAGTAAACGTTAAAAAAACTCACACTAGAGCTACTGAGTGTTTATATAAAATATACTATGTAGTATATCGCTGTTACTGGTACACATAGTACAAGCAAGCACGTTTAAAAAAATAACAAAGCAAAGAATCAATTGAATATATTGAATTACCATTTATTTTATTTTATAGAGGCATGTGACTTTGTATCTACCTGGTGGTAAGAAGATCTACAAAGTCCATGAATCGGGTCGATCAACACCAATGTGTTACTTACTATTATTTATTAATTGTAAACTTTTATAATATTTTTATAATTGTTAGCCGTAAGTTGTCTCAACACTGTATAACAAAATAAATGGTGCGGTTACGAAATGGGCAGCCACAAAGTCATATTTGCATTACGAGCCCTCCTAACTGGCTTTATTTTCAAATGACTCAACTGACCGTTTATTTCGGTAGCAAGCTGTGATAAAATATTTGTCACAACGAAAATTCAATTGTTTTCAATATAAAATTTGAAACAAATGACATTCCAAGCAAGTTTATTACACTTGGGCGCCGCCTGTGCTAGCTAATACGAACGGTCAACCTAGCGAAGTTATAGAGGATCATTTTTTTTTCAATATAATTTATTTTTTCAATTAAAATTACAATAAATTTAGCTAAAAGCTAATAATATTTAGGTAAAAATTTAGATACCTAACAAGGCGCCCAAATTTTCTAGAAAATTTCAAAATTTTGTAATTAAAAGAATTTCATTTTCGTTACATACCAAAAGTATTTTATCATATTTTTTTTTGCAGTGCTGAAATATAAAAATGCCTAAGCCATCTGTTAGCAACACATGGAACTATTTTATGAAATCGCCACCAAAACGTCAGAATGTAAACCAAGCTGCCTTAGTATTTAGTCTGTTTATTTCTCACAAGATGGCGCTTGAATGCATAGCTTCGAGCTTTTGTAAAAATAACAATAATCGAATGTAGAGTAAGGTAGTACAAGGAAGTCTATTATCGTCTCCGTGGTCTAGTTGGTTAAGTCATTTGCGTTGTACCCAAAGGTCGTGGGTTCGATTAACCTTTTTTAGTACATGGTTTTGTTTTTTTGTAAAATACAAGCAGTGCTTCGCGGTTTCACCCGCGCCGTTTATTATACGACTATTATAAAAATTCTTTATATCAGTAACAAAAAATCACATTTGTAACATGGGTTGGAGTCAGCTTTTAGGTAGGACACTACCTGTTTCAGCTATATCATATTTACTATTACTTACTTACTTATTACTTTCAGGCTTTTTTGTCTCTGATCGGCTCATTTTATTTACTGGAGCACGTCATGTGACTTTATATCTACCTGATGGTAAGCAGACCTAAAAAAAATATGAATAGGGTCGAAATATAATTAGCTTAACAGTATTGATCGCTTTCACTCCGGCTAAATGATGCAGTTACGAAATGGGCGGCGATAAAGACGAATTTTATTACGATTTTACTTTAATTGCCTTGCTGTAATCCTAACATATGGATGTTACTTGTGGTAAACTGAAATAAACCTCTCTTGGTTGATCCTATGTATAGTTACTAGCTATATAGTAAAAACTGTTTTCAAAAACTTGTGGTAAAGCTACTACCATAGAGTCTCTACCATGTGATTTTGCTTTCGTATTAACATTGCGTTATTTATTACGTTAGGTTCTTACAATTGGAAAAGCACACATTTTTTTTCAAACAGTTCCTACTATAGTCGCTAGTAACTGTAGATAGGATCATTGATCCTATGTATAGTTACTAGGTACTATAGTAAAAAGTGTTTGCAATAACTTATGGTAAAGCTACTGAGTCTCTACTATGTGTTTTTGCTTTCGTATTAACGTTGCGTTATTTATTACGTTAGGTTCTAACAATTGAAATACAAATAAACCTCTCTAATTAATTGTTTCCTATCTATAGTTACTAGCGACTGTAGTTAAAACTGTTTGCAAACGTTTACGGTTTATGGTCGAGGACAATAAAGTGTGAAATGTCCTTTTTCTTAACAATAATATGAATAATATTATGTGTGCTGTGTACAGCAAGGTCTGTTACATCCGGTTGACATAGGTCAAGTATTTTTACGGGTTGATTTTTATAATAACCAAGGTTAAAGTAATAAAATAAAAGGATATTATTAATATCATAAATTTTATATTTACTAAATGCGCATGAGTTTTTGCTAACGATAAATAGACGCTAATTAATTATATGGGTACCAGGTGGTAAGTGGCGTTGAAAAGTCCAGGATTTTTTCCACCAAGAGTAGAAAGCCAATTAGTTGGCTACACTACATACATTAGCAGACTTTTATGTAAGTTTGCTAATTTTATTTATTGTTATTGGTTGAGATTCTTACAGTTTTTATCTATATTTATTTTGACGTAGCCCTAGTGTAAGTTTTTAACGTTTACTTTTCGGTTAACTAAACATACTGCCGCATTAACTTTTTCACCATTCAGGTTCACTTATTATTACAGTTCACCAATATAAAGCGATCCTATTATAGAGTTAAAGATTGGCGATGTAGTAACATTAAAAAAAACAATCTACGGCCGCAGTTACCTCAGTTTTTGACAAATTAGTAACAGGTTAATTTGTCAAAAAAAATAATTAATAATTGAAAACGGCCATTAAAAGACTCATAATTTAAGGTAGAAGGAAAGATATTTTAGATTATTAGTAGTTAGAGTATAAAAAAAAAAGTACGTAACCTAGATTGATAGCAATGAACACTTTGAATCTTAAAACAAAAATAGTACGTAAAAAAACTATTTTGGGTTATTAGAAGTTTGTTCCACACCAGGTCAAGGTCGTATAGCCGAACATATAACTACACACTACTTTATTATATATATCTACGTGCTAAGGTCCAATTTATACCAAAAGCACCTTGGTCAATAAGTCACTGTACCAGTTATGAAAAAATTAAACTGTTATTTTATACACACTGAACGGTCCAAGGTTAAAATGCCACTTCAAAATTTATGTGTTTGCACATCATCGGGTTTCCCCTAAAGCCTTCACCAGTTTTATTTTTTATGGTTCGTATTCTGCGTTGATCAAAGATATTTAACTAGCAGTGCCAGTAACTTCACGTGCGTGTTACTTATTATAAACAAAAAATCCGCGCCACTGCCGTCATCAGTCTTGGCGCTTTTAGGTTTAAAAAAAATCAAAGATTTTGTATTTCTGTATTTATTATTACTTTGAGATTTATTAAATAAACGCTAAATATTACTCCTATAAAGCTTCTTATCCAATAACTTTTAATCCAATGAGAGGGTGAACGCTAAATATTAAGTACTAGCGTTTTAAGTATTTAGCGTTTATTTAATCAATACGCCACGTATCGACTAGTGACAAACGAACAAACTATTAAATAAATGTTTTAAGTATTTTTTTCTTTTCAAACATACATTTTTACTTCTTTCTCGTGTGTTTCAGTACTTTTTTTCAAAGATCTTTAATGTACAGACACGGAAAGTCTACGTCTTTATTATATGTATAGATTAAACTAGCTCGCTATCTTTCTTGATAGTACCTACTATGACGCTGAAATCAGTAACGAATTTTGGCGTGGATACAGGATACATACCTGCTGTAGCCTATGCTGAGCTGATTACCTGTTTGTTGTCACGTAAAAAGGTGTATTTATGTTGCTCACTATATATTTTTTTATTAACTATGCTATTTTTAAAGTTATATTTTGTTTGTACTGTTTTAGCATTGTTGTGAGGTGATAAATAAATGTTTTCTTTCTTTCTTTCAACTTTCGACAGGAGGCATTTACTGAAGCAGTTATAGTTATATAGTGCTTTTAGGGCAAAGCTCATGTTATTATAGTAGATTTTGCACCAAGAGATTAAAGCAGTGTCTTACGTCACGGGCGGCATATTGAACCCTGAGCATCACGAGGGACTCAAGAGTTAGGGAGAGTCCTGGGTGAAGCGGGTTTAAGCTGCCCAAGACGAAGACAGGCTTTATCCAGAGGACTCTACTCTACTTTTCACTCCTTCTGCGAGACTATAAAAAGTTAATGGTTATAGACTCTAGAGTTATGGAGAGTCCTGAATGAAGCGGGGGCAAGCTGCTTAAGAAGAAGATAGATTTTATCCCAGAGAACTCTCTACTCTACTTTTCACACTTTCTGCGAGACTATAAAAAGCCATAAAATTCACTGAAAATCACAACAACAAACACACATTCTATGAAATCGCGCCTTATTTTTGGAGCATGTCATTTGAACTTGTCCCACCTGATGGTAAGCAGATCTACAAAGTCATGAATGGGATCAATCAATAAATTGTTGTTAAACAATATTTATCGCTCCCACTATGCCGGCTTAATGATGTGGTTTCGAAATAGGCAGCGACAAAGACGAATTTGCATTACGAGTCTATTTTAATATCCACGCTGCTTTATTGTCAAATTAATCGCTAGTTTCGTAATCACACCCTGAAAGCAGACTAACACCTCGACAATAAATCGATGCAGTAGATTCCTATAGAACTGTTAAACCTACAGTCTAAAACCGAAACATTACTATGTCATTTGACGGTTTTTGGTATAGTATGGGCGGTAGTCTAGTCAGTTGGCATAACTTCGTTATGCCAACTGACCAGACCTCCTCCCATCTAAAAATCAACTGACCTCCTCCCATCTAAAAATCTGTTGTCACTTTTATACAATATACTCTATAACCCTAATACAGGGAGTATTAGATTATTTGGAGTATCTTCTCTTAAGACTCGTTTTTCGTTCTTTTTCTTGGTGATTCGCACGACCACCCGTTTCATTCTTTTGTCACGACGACCTTCGAATTCTTAAAGATCCCATCACATGCCACTATCACATTCAGATAATACAGACTAAAGCCGAAACAGGACTAGGCCACTTGACGGTTCTTGCATCGGCATAGGCAGATTATATTTAAAATTGCATTCTAAAACATTCTTCAAAATCTCATAAATATTGGTTGGGTCCATCGTGAAAGTTGGTCATGATACTCTACAATGTTATGTAATTCTACCACACATACACTTACTCTATATAAGTTTGTTTATATTATTTACCAGCGGGACTAAATACTATAAACAACTACCTACATTGTTGGCATTAAGGGTCGACCTAAGCGAGTGAACTATTCACAATAGTGCAACGCCCTCTGATGGTACAGGTGCAGCATTAACTGTAAAATAACCAACTTCTACGTGGTTAGAATTAACACAAAATAAAAAAATACGCCAGCGAGCATAGTATTAAAATTGACTCGTTATGCAAATTCGTTTTTATTGCCTCACAATTCGTAACCGCATCGATTAGACAGCATAGTGGGAGCGATCAATATTGTTAAACAACAATTTATTGATCGACCACATTTATGGACTTCGTAGGTCTGCTTAACACCGGGTAGATACAGCGTACTGCTCACAAATTAAGCTCTAGACTTGATGTGTACCAGAAAAAAACTATATAAATACATATTATATTTCATAAACACCCAGACCATGACAAACTGTACAGAAAAACGTATTAATATTTTTTGCTTTTCGTAGGAATCGAACCCACGCCCTCCGGTTACAACGCCAAAAGTGCAGCCGCTAGTTTACGGAGGCGATATTTACAATGTTTACTTAAAATTTATTAAAGGCAAGAAATTAAATTGTAAATCCTTTTTTTTTATAACACATTGTGTGCTAATTTAATGTCTTGGAATGGATTTAAGTATTTTGTTTTATTTTTTGATTAAACAAAATAGAATATTTACAATTGCACAACGTCCTTCGATGATACAGGTGCAATAAAAAACTAATTTGTTCTATATCGATAGTAGAATTGAAACCAGCTGACCTTTGGCTAATAAATAAGAATATTATATACTTCTTATTCACAGGTTATAGCCTAATTTTGTTAAAAAATAATAAACAGTTAATTAAATTGTACAAAGTGCAATGGAACCATATACCATTATTAGTTTACTTTTCATAGGCTTGTATATAATAGGTAAATTTGTATAAGTAGGTAAATTTTTCAATATATTTCTTTCTGCTTACAGCTTTAACACTAAGGCAATTTTGCTGAACGCTTAACACTAAGGTAATTCTGCTGAAAATTGGTAGATCATCAAATAATACATACAGCTTTTGTTAACCAAGCTTAGCTCGTCCTAATATTTGTTTAAAACACAATTACCAATCAAATTTTAAAATACCTGTCTAATAATTTTCCGTGATAATGTACTTATTTAAAAATGTACGCCTGTTGACCTTCCCACGCGTGTCTATTTATTTGCATAGAGAATTTTATAGTTATAGTCATCGTCAATCCAGAAATATAAAACCACCCCTAAACTTTTTTACAAATTTCCTCACCCTTTAATTAAAATTCCTATTGAAATAAAAAAAAATGGTGAAATACCTTTAATTTACAAATAAGTATGTCAACAAAATTTCATGTCTGTAGCACCTACCGTTACCAAAACATTATTTAATTTTGTTGGATTTAATAATCCTGGCATATTTTTATTTATAATTAAAAATATATTTTTGATTACTTTTGAATTGTTTCAAAGTGACGTTTTTCGGTTATTCTATTACTTGTTTTCCTTCCTTGTAATACATGTTTATATTATATTAATTTAATGTGTTATTATTATTGTGTCCTGAATACCTATTGCTCAAGCTACTTACAAGAAATTTTATCAAAGTTCAATTAAACCCTATTTTTACATTACCAGATTTTAAATTATAAAAAAACCGCTTAGTGAGACAAAAGAAAGCTACTGTCCAAATTTCATATTCCTAACATTTTCAGTTTCAGCTGAACAATGATAAGTAACTCAGCACATATCATTGTTTTGTATTATTTATATGATAACAATACTAATCATTTCCTCTATGCTGCCTAAAGGTAAAAAATATCCAAAACTAAGCCATCGAAAATGTGGTCTAAGACTAATTTCGATATTATCAATAGAAGACTAGTGAATAGAATAATGAAAGCGTCACTAAATATGGCAATCCGAATAAAAATTTGAGTTTATTATTATTTTGACAAAGATTCTTTGTAAGTTCAATATTTAGTCGTGAGTTTTTGTACTCTCACTTCTTAAAAAATACAGATTTGTATTGAATTTAACGAGTAATGCAGTCAAGGAGTAATGCATAGTTTGAACTATAATTCGATGTCGCGGTTTGACAGCTCTGGGGTTAACCAATACCCTATTCTCGTATACAATTCCTAACTGCACATTAAGTAATGGAAGTATGAATAAACCTGGTGACTTTGAAACATATTGTAGGTAAATTGGGCTAATATAAGGCTCTACTGATCAACCTCACCTCTTTTTCCTCTGTGGCCGCATATGATAATTATTCCCGGCTCGTAGTCTACTTTGAATGTCTGGCCTTAGCGGTGGAAACTTTAGGCCCTGATCACCTGATGCTTTGGCATTTTCTAATTATTGGAAAAAAATATTAATAGAGAAATCAGATGACAATCGTGCTAGAGCCTACTTCTTCCAACGTATAGGGCTTGAAATTAAAACAGGCAATGCGGCTGCAGTTCTCGGCACCTGCGCAGCTTCTAGAGGAACTCAATGATATATTATTTTATTTTATTATTACTTAGTATTTTTAATATAAAGTCCACTATTAATTTATATTATTTATTTTCACGCCAGGTACCTTACAGGGTAGGCAGAGATGAACCATCAATATTGTCACTATCTCTACATTTTGCTTTTGCCACGTCAGATATATATAAAACTGCTGTAAAAAAAAACATTTAAACAGGAAAAAAGCTCACTTAATATTAAAAAATTAAAAAATTAAAAAGTTTATTCGAAGTTTCAGAAAAACATGACAAAAATTTCGTGTTAAAATATACATAGTTATATAAGTATTAGTTTTGTTGATATAGAACCCTAGTCACCACACTAGGATTCTATGGTGACTAGTCTCTTTCTAGTTTCAAGTAAACGGCCTACGAATTAACAATTTAATATTTAGGTATATATTACAGTTTCGATATTAGAACAACTTAATATGAAATAAGATAATAAATAAATAGCACAATTCAACCGAAAATGAACACAAAATAAACAACAACAAAAAGTATTCGTAAATACCCACAGTCTGTAGAAAATACAAAGTAAAGTGTTAGTATATAAACAGTTTAATAAAAAAGTGAACCAACAGATTAAAAATTAAATATTTCGTATATAAATAATAATAATCATCACGAGTGCCTTTTGGATCCCGAGAACCGTTTAAACGGCCTCAGGGTACCCACCAGAGGGATTTTTTTAATAAAGGATAAATAAGTTTAACTAAAATAAATTAAAATATTCCTCTAGTTTGTCATGTGGCATGGTGCCCAAGATGCTGACGGCATTTCCTTTTTGTATTGCTAAAGAAATTCTTTGTTTGAAATACACGCCAGCCCTTGGGTCACCAGTAGCGTCGATTAGGAGTGAAGCCAAGGTTTTGTAAAAAGCGTCAGAACTCCATGGACCAAGTGTCTCCACCGCGAAAGCCATAAAATCATAAATATATTTCGGATTAATGTATTTTTTATGTTTATTGGCTTCCGCGGTAGATGCAGCAGATCCCGCTCGACATGCTGTTCCCGATAAGTGTGACAAAGCCATGGTGTCTACGCATGTTGCATCCCACACCATAGCTTTCCCAGACCACCAAGGAATTAATGTCATCCCATTAGGTCTCTTACCATCAGTTCTCGAGAGGCCTTTTTAACATGAGGTTCACATAATTTTGCGTCTACCCGTAAACAAATGGCAACCCTAAAGGAGCTATTATTTAATAATGTGCCTATGTTGGGGGAAGATAAAGCCTCCACCCAGGCTCTGGATTCTTTCTCCGCTGAAGCAAGAAGACGAGCTTTATCTTTCATTGAGGAAATACGTAATAAATTATTCCTATTTTTTTTTATTATGGGTTCGTCCCACTGTTTCTGGATATTTAATTTTATTGGCAAGTCGGAGGTCATAGAAACAACTTTTCATGCTTCTATAGCTTCACTGCTCCACGAAATATCAAAATCACTTTTTAGTGATGGATGTAGGATTTTACCAATGAGATCTCGTGCAGCAAATGAGGAAGCAATATAAGCTGGAGTAGCTATATCAGATTTTTTTCTTATTCCAAGTCCCCCATATTTAATAGGAAGGGTGACTTGGTCCCAAGAATTTTGTTCAAAATTAATATTAAATATTTGTTGAATTTACTTTTTAAATGTTTGTCTAATTCATTTAATAATTTTGTAAATTTCCACATAGGTGTACTTCTAATGTAATAAGTAAATTTTGGGATAATAATGCAAAACCGAATAATGTAAAGTGCTATGTGATTTTGAATTTTAAAAAGTTTGTTAGAATTATCAATAAATACATTTTGTTTCTTTTTGATGACTGCTGGTATAGCATTATCAAAAATTGGTGAACCAAGAAGAAAAATATTTTCTTTATTCATAATTTTCAGATTAAGTAACAATTCTTCAAATTTTGAAAAAATATCTAAATCAGAATCTTGACAATTAAAGAATATTTCACATTTAGCTGAATTTAAATTAAGGCCAATGTTATTTAATTTATCAATGATGTTTTCTATGTCATGCAGAGGAAGATGAATAACACTACCAAACGTAATTATAATTTTCTGGAAAAGTTTTTGAAATATTAGTGGGCATTAAATTACTATCGAAAGTGTTAAATGCGTTTGTGACGTCAATTTTAATAAAAACCTCTGATTTGCCACGCATGAGGTAGGTACGTGCGGCATGAACTGCTGCTTCGCATCCATTTTCTGTACCTTCTCCTAACTGTGTTGGTGACAGAAAATTGTTGAATTTATTTCCTAATTTCAAACAAATAATTTTTGAAGCTAACCTCCGAAATGTGCATCCGATGGCAATGGGACGAATTCCTCCTTTTTTTTTTATTTGTTGCAAATAATGATGCTCCATATAATAGCGGTAATATTTAATTATTTACTTTTCCTGATAAAATAAAATTCATAATTTTTGATATACTTTCAATTAGACCGATAGCATTTTCTGCTGAGCATAAGTCTTTAAGGTGATGTGGACTAACACCATCTATTCCAGCGCTACAACCAGCTGGAAAAGAAAAAATGCCTTCTGGACTTCAATAGTATTAGTTGTGATAGATACGGTATTTATTGATGGAGGGTCTGGAAGTATAGTGTTTGGAATAATGGATGGATGTTTATTGCGTAATTCCTCTAGAGTTCTATTATTATTTTCTGCTCTTGTGTCCTCAGTAAAAAGTAGCCTGCACGCTCCTTTTACATCTCCTTCGAAAAATTTTGTTTCTATATGTTTTATTTGGTCATAAGTACGTTTATTTGTATTTTTATTAAGGGAAGAATTAATATTAAAATTTTGAAAATTTATACAAATATCTTTTACTGCATGAGTCAAATTTCTTTGTTCTGTAAATTGGACATGTAAAATAGAGTATGAAAATGTAAATAAATCCAACCAACTTTGTATTGTATTTGAGTCAACACATTTATCTATAAAGGTTTTTAATTTCTGACCCACTGTAATACGTGCTCCACGTGGGAGTCGTTTTAAAATTAGAATAGATTGTCTATAATTCGAAAGAGTTTTCCAAAAAGTAGTTATTTCATGTTGGGAATCCGTTTGTATTGATATTGGATTATTTGCTTGAGAAATAGAAATATTTACTGGTGTATTTGTAATAAGAGCTGCAGTATTTTTATGTACTTTGGATTTATGTATTCTAAGACCGCGTTGACCTCTAAATAAACGATTACTCGAACACAAGCAGCAACATATTAGATCATCCTGTTGTGACATTTAGAATAAACCTTTAAATATCAATTAAAAAACTTCTATGAATATAATATAATACTAATAAATTAAAAGCTAAACTACAAAAATAAACTAGACTGCTGTAACAAAAATAGTAGGTAGGTAGATGTACCTAAAAAAATAAAATGACTGTATACAAAGTAGATAAATTAAAAAATGCCACCAGGTTAAGTAGCCTTGTAGGAAATAGGACAGGATTTTTGTTTCGTTAATCTTCTTTTTTCTTTATATTATACAAAAATAGGTAACCTCAAGATCTTGCTCCTGGGAAATTAAAAATAAGAAGGCGCTGATCTCGTCGTAAGAGTAGTGGCAGTAGCTTTGAAAACTAGCACAATAAAAATCTTTGTTCTACTAGTTATTTAGATTAAAAAAACTGATTTTTTGTATTATAAATGCACTCGCTGTCACTTGATGCTGAACTGTGAAATCTAAAAAGTGTTACTGTTCGGTTATTTCGGTTTTTCAGAAAAAATCTTCATGTATAAATAAATGTGTACACATTTTACACTTGATTTAGATAATATTTTCCTTAATTTGTAACAAAATAAATACATAAATATATTTTAAAAAATACGAAAATTGTTGGTTTGCAAATTATGAACTGTTTAATTTACGATAGTTTTAATCTTGTTTTTGAATACAAAATATTCGTCATTGAAATCTATTATAAAATAATGGCGGGAAACACCTGAATAGAGCTGATAGTTGGCACTTGAATTTTTAGCATAACTCTTTGTATATATTTTATTACATGAACCTTTTAATTAAAAATTTGCATAAATTTCACCACTATTAATTACATATAATATAATAATTACATATAGATCAGCAGGTAGAGTATCAAAACATGCAGCTCTTAACTCTATTATCAGATCTCAGCGGAGATACCCTGTTGTCTTGACCCTTCCGGCCTTTGTCGCGATGATGGTAAGCGAGTCGATGGCTTGACCTTATTCCTTGGCAAGACGGTAAGTGTTTACTGTGGGATGCTGCATGTGTTAATAGTCTAGCTCCATCATATCTTTCTGGATCATCAAGAACCGCTGGTTTTGCTACTGAGGCCTATACACGAAAAAAACCTAAAAAATATTCACAAATAATTAATTCATTTTGTTCCTTTTATAGTTGAGACGATGGGTCCTTGGTCCAAGGAAGCAAAAACTTTTGTTATTGCTTTGGGTAAAAGATTTAGAAGGGATACCGGGGATCTTAAAATAGGATTTCTTTTAGGACAAAAAATATCCATAGTAATCCAAAGGAAACGTAGCTAGTGGGTCCTTTTTCAAGAATACCTTGATTATTTTTGTATTATTTTTTTTAAAGCACTTTATGCAATGATAAAATTCCTGGTGAGCCCACCAGGAACGAACCCACGATCCTCGTTTTCGCGGCAAGGCATTCAACCACTGAGCACGAATTTTGTCATTGCTTGTTATCTAATTATACACAGACCCTCTAATAGCTTTCTTCTAATAACTCTATGAGTGAAGTTAGAAGTCCTAGTTTTTTAATACTGGGTGGCAGAGGAGTTTTTTTTTTACTTTTTTCAGTATTTTTTATTTATGCTTTTTATAAATTCCTTACCAGGATAATATTACATAAAAAAAATTAAGGATAAAAAGATTGTTTTGGTGACTCCTTTAATTATATTTGCCAATAGTTTGTATATTAATAATCTTATAATTTGTATATACTTATATTTGGGCGCTTAGACATTAAAATCTTATTTCACGTAAAATCAGTCAAACCACCACTGCATCGAATAAAAAGTCCAACTAGAAATGCCAACTAGGAACATTGGCATGCATTTGCAACAAATCTAATCGCATACAACAATCGCGCTTCCAGTCGTGTTTGGTCCCTAAGCTATTTTTAGTAGGCATTGTCGGGTACAGAGTGTGATATGCGCATGACCGAACGGCATTCTGCTATCTTATATAGAGCTAGTCTCTTCGCCGCCGCCAGCCGCGCGGCCGCACGCCGCTCGCGACAGAAAACCTCCCAGATGCATCGACCGGTCACTCTGAGGTTTTCCCTTATATAGAATTAAAACTTCAATGTATAGTTTATTATAAAGTCGAGTTATAAAATAGAGCCTTAGTTATAAAATAGTGCACCAGTTTATTAAAAAGAAAGATGCGTCGTAACATAAAGCTCCTGATATTTGTGGGGACCGTATGGATTTTCTTCCTGTTCTACTTTATGCAGCCTCATACCGATTCAGATAAGGTGAGTTGGAACAAATTTGGCCGGGATCCAGCCTTTGTTATGGCTATCAGCTGTTGTCTTGACCTGGGCACTGGATTGCCGCAACCCGCATTGATATATATGTATATTATCGTCTACTACATTATATTATGATAATAATAACAATGCACATGTGTCATAATTTTTATAATTGGTTTGTTTACGCAATATTAAGTGAGCTTTTTTTCTTGTTAAATGTTATGTTTTTTTTAGCAGATTTATAGTTATTAATATCAATGTATATTTATTTTCGTTATGAGTTTAACAATTAATATTTTTAATGCAGATTCGGATTTCAAGTTTAAAATTTCAGAGTTGTGCATAAGTTCTTCATAAATAAATAAATTGATTAAAATTGTGGAATCATTTTTAGGGTTTCCAAAAAAATATCTAAAAAAGAACGAAAAAGGGTGTCAAAATAAAAACTAGTTTTTTATTAAATTTGGTTTATTATTTATATCGTACCTCGCATATTCTGTGATTTAGTTAATAGATTTGTATCCATTAACTTTTTTTAAATTAATACTAATAAATTAAAAGCTAAACTACAAAAATAAACTAGACGACTGTATAAATGACTGTATACAAAGTAAATAAATTAAAAAATGCCACCAGGTAAGGTAGCCTTGTAGGAAATAGGACAGGATTTTTGTTTCGTTAATCTTCTTTTTTCTTTATATTATACAAAAATAGGTAACCTCAAGATCTTGCTCCTGGGAAATTAAAAATAAAAGGCGCTGATCTCGTCGTAAGAGTAGCGGCAGTAGCTATGAAAACTAGCACAATAAAAATCTTTGTTCTACTAGTTATTTAGATTTAAAAAAACTGATTTTTTGTATTATAAATGCACTCGCTGTCACTTGATGCTGAACTGTGAAATCTAAAAAGTGTTATTATTCGGTTATTTCGTTTTTTCAGATAAAATCTTCATGTATAAATAAATGTGTACATATTTTACACTTGATTTAGATAATATTTTCCTTAATTTGTAACAAAATAAATACATAAATATATTTAAAAAATACGAAAAATTTTGGTTTGCTAATTATGAACTGTTTAATTTACGATAGTTTTAAACTTGTTTTTGAATACAAAATATTCGTCATTGAAATCTATTATAACATAAGGGCGGGAAACACCTGAATAGAGTTGATAGTTGGCATTTGAATTTTTAGCATAACTCTTTGTATATATTTTATTACATGAACCTTTTAATTAAAAATTTGCATGAATTTCACCACTATTAATAACATATAAAACTTCAATGTATAGTTTATTATAAAGTCGAGTTATAAAATAGAGCCTTAGTTATAAAATAGTGCACCAGTTTATTAAAAAGAAAGATGCGTCGTAACATAAAGCTCCTGATATTTGTGGGGACCGTATGGATTTTCTTCCTGTTCTACTTTATGCAGCCTCATACCGATTCAGATAAGGTGAGTTGGAACAAATTTGGCCGGGATCCAGCCTTTGTTATGGCTATCAGCTGTTGTCTTGACCTGGGCACTGGATTGCCGCAACCCGCATTGATATATATGTATATTATCGTCTACTACATTATATTATGATAATAATAACAATGCACATGTGTCATAATTTTTATAATTGGTTTGTTTACGCAATATTAAGTGAGCTTTTTTTCTTGTTAAATGTTATGTTTTTTTTAGCAGATTTATAGTTATTAATATCAATGTATATTTATTTTCGTTATGAGTTTAACAATTAATATTTTTAATGCAGATTCGGATTTCAAGTTTAAAATTTCAGAGTTGTGCATAAGTTCTTCATAAATAAATAAATTGATTAAAATTGTGGAATCATTTTTAGGGTTTCCAAAAAAATATCTAAAAAAGAACGAAAAAGGGTGTCAAAATAAAAACTAGTTTTTTATTAAATTTGGTTTATTATTTATATCGTACCTCGCATATTCTGTGATTTAGTTAATAGATTTGTATCCATTAACTTTTTTTATTTAGAAACAAAAATGCAATTACGTAAAATAATCGATTAGTGAAAAGTTTTCTCAGAATAATAAGGCACTCTGCAGGTGACTTTTTGCCCTTCTTGGTTTAAAAAAAAACTTTAATGTAGGTATAGGTACAAGAAAATTTAAGAGAACAGAGCATGCAGTTGTATATATCCATTGAGTATTCACTCAGGAACTACTGGTTCAATCCCACTCGATAACAAGCCGGGTTATATCCACAATTTTTTTCAATTGAATAAAATTATTCATATTTAAGTAGATGTTTTATTGAACAAGATGTATAATAATATATCATCAAGGGTGCCTTACGGCGCCCGAGACCGCCTAGACGGCTTCAGGGTATCCAGAGGAGGAGTTTTTAATCCCACCTCATTGTAGCCGATGGTATGAGACTACACTGAACAAGTGGCTAGCTCGTCGTGATGTTTTGAATAGACTCAATAGCCCATGAACAAGATGTACTCGAATATTATTATGAAATTAAACAAATTGTATCTCTACATTTTCGGTTTCACAACTTAACAATTAAGTTCGCTGAAGTTATACATTACTTTCAATTCATTATCATTTTCTTATATTTTTATTACAATTCGAATATCTATCTGTAAACTTAAATCCGGGTTTCGGAAATTTTGACAAGAATTTAGAGAGACATAAACTGAAAAACTTCAAATTCGTTCAATCAGGGCCAACTCATCTATAGCCTTTTACAAACTAAAATTTAATTAGTAAATTTTAGCCAATTTTTATAGTTTGGGGGGGAGGGGGGTGGTTCAACTTCCTTAGCCTTTCTCTGGTCTGCCACATATTTAAATCTACATCAATACTTACTAATTATAAAGAAAAGTTTGTCATTTTGGTTTGAACGCGCTAACCTCAGTTACTACTGGTTCGAATTGAAAAAATATTTTAGTGTTAGATAGCCCATCTATCGAGGAATATAACATCACACTACGACCAATAGGAGCGGAGCACCAATTAAAAATGTTGTAAAAAAGGGGAAAATGTATTTCTTTTGAGAGCTTCCGTTGCATGCGCTGCATAAACGGTTTAAGTTACGCAGAGAAGTTGCGCGGGTCAGCTAGTTATATATAATAATAAATATATTTTGAAACGATATATTATAATCTGGTTTATATCCAATCGAATAGTAGGCGGTAGATAGATGCCATGGGAGCACGATAAGCCCCCGTTCCAAGTTTCACTATAACTTGTCAAACTGTTTATAAATGGGTTATTGAGTCTATCTAAAAATTGCAACAAGCTAGCCACTTATTCGGTGTAAACTTATACCATCGGTTACGACGAGGTGGGATTAAAACTCCTTTCGCTGGGTACCCTGTGGCGGTCTCGGGCGCCGTAACGTCATTGATTCTTTCGAAATATTCACGCTGTCAAACGTGAAGATCTAGAAGTAACCAAAAATATTGAAATTTTGGTTTAAGCCATGGTTTTCCATAAAATACCTACCTAGCTGTTGTAACTAGTCAATTTCCGATTGATGTCGACACAGTATCCACTTCATGTAATCATGAGCATTAAGGTTAAATTATCTTCATAATGATGAGCCATCATCGCGTGTTGGGAATTACAAAACCCATGTACCCATGTACAGTAGGCAGCAATGTAAATCGCTCTTCCACCCACTCTATGGCATTGAATTAGGGTTCAATTCAAGTTAACAATGGGTACTAAATCTTGTTATCTATTGTACTGTATTAACTACTATTAACCAGCAGTGTGAAAAACTCATTCTAAGCGTACAACTGTACAGAGAGCTATGTGACAGGCAAAGCGTTGGTACTAATATATTGACCAGTCCCATTATCACTGCCCGTACAGATGTAGAAACCATCAAGTGACGTAGTCATGTTTCAGTTTCAAATTAAGGGTTCATGAATTCAGGAAACTGTTGCACCGATTTTTTATAGATGTAATAATCTCTTTTCTGGGTGCTGTTACGAAACGGGCAATTAATTTGACGGTTCGACGAAGTAGCTAGATTATTTTTGCCGCTGTCCATTTCGTCCGTGTCATTTAGCCGGGATAGTAAGACGATCAATGCTAAAACAACAATATTAACCCTATTCATGGACTTTGTACCGCTTACCATCAGTTAGATACAAAGTCACAAGTAGTCTTCCAATAAAATATAAAATAAAAGTGTAATCCAGTTAAATCAAATTATACCACACCCTTCTCTTTAAGCGTCACAAGGCACTTTATAGAGTTGTACACCTATAGTACTTTTATATAATATAGTCATATTTAATAGACTTCCTAATATCAGTACTATACTCACTAACTTATTAGTACCCGTCCACATTCCTCTCCTTCAAGAGTTACAAAGCTATTTTGTGAAGTATAAGTGTGAATATAACAAGTACTAAAGCATGTTGTACGCCTATAGTACATGTTACATAATGAAAAGTGAAAATGTACAATTAGGATACAATGTACGGTTTATAGACTTCCTCATAACCCCCCCATAGCCCTAGTATGAGTTTTTTTTAACGTTAACTTTCGAGCTAATTATACTGTAGGTACTGTCCCAGGTAGCATTTTGACGTCCTTATGACGTCAAATTAGTGTCATTCTCAACGTAATTTACGTCAAAATGCTACCTGGGGTGTTTTCACCAATCACAACGCTCTCATTTTTAGTTCTAAAACTTTAGTTAACTCAAACGCAAAGTAATAGTTAAAAAACTCACACAAGGGCTACTGAAGTTACTATTGGTATGTATCCATACCCCTTTCATTCATCCTAAATCACAAGGCTCTCAGTAGAGTTGTATGCCTATAATAATATGAAGGGACAATTACACAAATTTCTCTGGTCACAAACTAAGCTCTGAGATTGTACTATGTGTACCAGAAACAATGATATAACACATATTATATTTTATAAAGACTTATTACACCCAGACCATGACAAATTGTACAGAAAAACGTAATAAGATGTTTTTGCCATGGGTGAGGATCGAACCCACGACGTCCGGATACAACACCAAAGGCGCAATTAATAGTCTATAGAGGCGGTCAACATGAAGCATGTAACTATATTATATTTCGATATTGAAAAAAAACTATAATTTTGTCACGGTTTGAGGTCAATTCAACAGCTTGAACGCATTGACGTTCTTGAAATTTAACTACCAACCAAATTTCTAGGACTTTATGGACCAGGGGTCCTACCGGCAAGCCCATTGACACACCTATCAATCGACGCATGTCGATCGATAGAATCGGAACTTAAATGTATGGGATTTAACATTTCTCTTCAATCAAGTTACATACATATTACTTATACATTTTCCTATACATTTTTATCAATCGACGTCGATCGGTATGTCGATGTAGCTTCCTCTTGTATAACATTTTTAAAGGAAGCCTTGAACTCCGGAATTCCGGAACTGAATAGCTTAATATTGAAACCCAATACCAGAATTTAAAAATAGTCCGATATTCAAGCCCTAGTATGCACCCACATCCATCTCCTTCATACATCACAAGGCACTCTATCGAGTTGTACGCCTATACTTATTATAATGACAAGTGAGAATGTATGATTATAATACAATGTAAGGTTTTATAGGCTTCCTAATAAGTATGCTTTTATGGCATTATTATTTTATATATATAACATATTTATTGCTCACCTAGACTTTATTTCATAAGAAGGTACTAAAATTTACGAGACTTATGTAAAGGTGTTAACCTATTTTTTTAATTAAACAAATGACTAAAATTTAATTAACACTTAATAATGTAGGTATTTATTATTTTATTACTAAAACTTAAAATAATAAATACCTACATATTTAAATGATTTTAACATAACCTATATAATTAATTGAATAAGGCGTTATTTTGCGAAAGTTCATTTTTAATTTATAGTTAATTAGGGTCCTGCATTTTTTTTTTGCATGTAACTAATATACATTTTAACTATTACCTAGCGGAAGATAGCAATATATAAAATAAAAATAAATAACTATAACTTATATACTTGACTATACAAATCATACGCACAATGCAATCCATAAACTAGAGTCAGGAGTTCGAATCCTACTTGGAGAAATTTTTATATTTTTTTTTATGTACCATCAAGTGTGCTTTACGGCACCCGCCTAGATGGGCTCAGGGTACAGGGTTTTTAACCCACCTCATCATAACCGATGGTATCCAGATACACCGAACAAATGATCAGCCCGTCGCGGTGTTTGTATAAACTCTATAACCTAACTATAAACAGTTTCACAAGTTTGTATAGTGAAACTGGGACCGATGCTTTACGGGCTCTCTGAGGCACTATAGTGTTGTCGGAGAAATGTTTTTTTTTTTTAATTATAAAACTCATTGGGTATATTTTATTATTAAAATAATACAGAATTGATTAGTAGTTTAAATACAAAGTATCATAATAAATTAAATATTATTTAAAATAATTATTGTAACTATAAAGAACCAAACGATATTATTTTAATATTGTATTGAATACTCAGAGAACTTAATCGTAGTAGGAGGGTAAGCAAGCAAGACAGATCAATATTCAAGCAAGGGGTGCCTCGTTTTCCACAGGGCAATACCGTTTTCTTGCACAAACATCGTACCAATGTTTTGGTAGTTCATTGGTTATACCAATGACATTGAAACACTAAAACTAAATGTGTTAATTAATTTTGCTCTTTGGTAACAAATAGTTTTTATATTTTTAGTTTTATATGTTAATAGTGTAAGTACATAAATATTTTTGTGTTTTATTAAGTGCTAAAAATAGTTTATGTTTATAGTGTATCTAACAAATCATGGTCAAGTAATTTATTTATTTAGTACAAGCTTATCAACAGCGCATTTACAAAATTAAATATATATATAAAAAATATATTGAGAGAGAGCACAAATTATATATTAAGTACACACATAAAGTTTTTTTTTTTTAATTATATATATATATATATTAATAGTGACTAAAATATGTGTAATACAAATATTTCTTGAATATCTCTAACAACGACTGGCAACTAATTACACCAAAGCCTTAATTTTCTTAATTTTTCCTATGGTTTACTGAAAAATCAGTAAAATATAAAATGTAGCAAATTAAGCTATTGTGATTCTATTACAATGCGATTGAAATACAGCATTTTTTTTCTGTGTTTCCTGTTTAGACCTGATAGGTGGAATGTTAACAGCTGTTAGAGCGCGTTTTATTATGTCATTTAAAATATCTGAGAATACGACCTACGTTTACACAGTTGAGACCATGACGCCCTTAATTAGTGTTAATTTCACAAACGCATAAAAACATAAACAGGGTCATATAATTTACCCAGTACAAAGAACATTAATACCTACTATAATTTAAATAAATAAATACATACCACCACGTGCCCTTTTTGGCTCCCGAGAACCGTTTAAACGGCCTTAGGGTACCCAGCGAAGGGATTAACCCGTCCTCTCATTTCGCCGATGATATTCGGAGGCAACACCTAACAAGTATATAATTTCCTCGTTGTATAAAGCGGTCACCCATCCCAGGCCGGCCTAGTTGTCATCCGCTTAACCTTGTTATCAGTTGCGCAGTGACTTAACCACTAGGCTGGGCTTTTTTTTTTTTTAAATATAATTTAAACTATAATTAACAATCACCCTATGTTTAAATTTAATGTAACTAATAAAAAACTATTAATATTGCAATGTATATTAAACTATTAGTTAAAATCAATAAGTAAGTCATATTATTATCGCCAAATCAAATTGAACCTTAAAATCTAATAGTCTAAACTACATGTAAGTATTTATGCGCTTGTAGTCTTACTATACGCAATTATATTTTCAAACGGAATAAAAATTCGTAAATTCGTAATTTAGAACACTTTTAAATATGTAATACGGGAGCTGATTTCTTCATTGTGTACTCTTCTATTTGTGCCAAATTGCCGGCCGATAACGTATTTAAACTTTACCTAAGATTATCTACGTGTTACGGTTGAACAGATTACGTCAAGTCAATCCTAATTGTATTATAACTGACTAATATGTGTCATGGTAGATTTTTTTTTATAAAAACAAATATCGGAAGACTTTGTATATATTATTAGGTCTCCGCGCTGGTTCAAGCCCCGTTATGTACCAATTAAAAATTAAAATTTTGTTTCAAAGTCAAAGTCAAAGTCAAAAATATTTATTTCATGTAAACCTTTACAGGTATTTATGCAAGGTCAAAAAAAAAAAAAAAAAAACACTATTTAGTATAAGGTCTAAGTGTGCGCTTGGTTAGGTAGGCTCTTGCATACATAAAATAATTAGAAACCAAACCGAACACACACCACATAACCAACCAGTGTAAGACTAGGTGGTTAGCTGGTTCCATTGACCTGTCCATCGTTATCTGCCATGCAAAGGTGCCACCGAGCCGACCAACCTAACAGACTATATCTACGCCCCAAATATCCACTATAAGTAATAATTAATATAAAAGTACAAAAATGTATCAATCGGAGCGCAAACACTGACCGCATGTTGGTCCCCCAGAGACACCCCGGAGAAAAAGGCACCAGCAAGTAAAAAACTCTGGCGTTCCACATATGTACCTGACCATCAGGAGATATGCTTATTTACTAGCTTATAATCATAGCATATGATAATTTACCCTCATCCTGCTGAAGAGCACGAGTAGAACACCCCATAGCAGATAAACCATTTTACAATATAGAAGTAGTACAGAATCACAAAACACTATAGCCCCCCGATGCCTGCGCTAGCCTATCCGACAATTTTGCGAGACCTCCGCTTTTAACATAATAATTAAACTATGCGTGTCCAGCGGAGATCCAAGGCCCCCACAGCAGCACCCGATCACGGACGTAACGTATGTGTCAGCCATCCTCCTGCTCAACCAGGCCCATAGGGTGCAGACCAGAACCCGGCACACGCGCCACCACTGGAATGACCTTCAAAGGAGAGGAAATCCGCTGGACACATCATATTACTAGGCCATATGCATTATAGAATCTGAGACACGCGCAAACATCGAAAACGGATATGCATTATGTAGCTCTGTTAACAAAATGATAATTTAAATATATGAAAAACAATATAGTAGGTATATTACCTAGCCAAAATACTTAATATTAAAAATAAATAAAAACAAAAAAGTAATAGTAATAACAAGTTATTACCTTCTCCAAATATAACAAATTACCTAATGTAGAATAAAAATAATATAATAAGTACTTAGTAATGAATTATTACTGTATCACATTTATTAGTTGAGAGATTCCAGTCGCAGGGAGGTATGTTTCCAGACGTCTCTGTCATTAATATAATCATTAACTTTGTAATATGCTTTTGCTATTAAAGTTTGCTTTATACAATTTTTAAATTTTATATCATTAAGTTCTATAATTGAATTTGGCAATTTATTAAATAACCTGATACTGTTTATTAGGAAACATTTATTAGTTTTTTGTAATCTATATTTTGGTATATCAATTTTGTTTATATTTCTTAAGTTACGAGTATGCCTATCTGCGTTTTCATTAAATGTATTATAGTTTTTCTTAACGTATAATAAATTTTCAAATATGTATTGGGAGGGCAGTATCATTACTTCAGTTTTAGGAAAAAAATCCCGAAGGGATTCGCAGGTCTTCATGCCATAAATAGCGCTAGCTTTAATTTATAATCATGTAAATGTTTTTATATATACTATAATATATATATATATATATATATATATAATAGTATATACATGATTATAAATTAAAGCTATTTAAAATTAATATAATAAAAACACCTAAAAATTAAATAAATCCTCACAGTGTTCGCGCGGCATAGTGCCCAAAACACTGGTTACATTTCCTCTCTGTATGGTTAGGTTAGGTTAGGTTTGTTATATAAAATTGTTGCTTCAGGGCCCCACGGTCCCATTGTTTCTACCCCAAACGGCACAAATATATAATTCATTAATAATTTGACAATGTTTTCGCCGTTTAAGGTTTTCAGCGTGGGTTTTTTATTCAGTCCTCATCTTTAGTCCCTGAAAGATGTGAAGCTGCCAAAGTATCGACACATGTTGCATCCCACACTAAGCAGCGACCCATCTTCCAAGGGACCAAACTTAATCCGTTAGGTCTCTTGCCGTCATCGCATGATAGACCAGGAGGTTCATTATTAATTACGGCAAGAGACCTACGAATCAAATCGTTAGCAAGTTATGCCGTGAAAACCGCCCTGCGCTCTTCAAACAAGATAGAAATGTTTGTGAAAATGTTTAGGTGGGTAATTGAGTTAATCCAAATACCGTGAGTTGACCACTTGTTCGGTGTAGATTCAGAATACCAATAGTTTCGACGAGGTGGGAAAAAAAACCCCTCTTGCTGTGTACCCTGAGGCCGTCTGTTACGTGTGCAAACAGAATTCGCACTTAAAACTTTTTTTTTACTTATAGTCACAAAAGTAATTAAATAAACTATTTCCTAGAACTTAAATTCTTAAAAGGGTAAAACAAAAGTACGAAATGAGCATCCGGTTTGTGTTGCCAACTTCGAAATAAATAATAAGACCGTGCAATTTATCATGGGACCCCGTGGAGTTTAGTTATTTTACCGCTCACTAGGTGACTTTCAAATTTATTTCTTAAAGTTTCATAATAATAAAATACTGTTTTATTTTACTCAAACAAGAGTAAAATAAAACAAACATCTGTTATAAAATACATTTGTTCTTTTAAAATAAAAATAAGGCGCTTAATTATGTAAATTAAATTGAAGTTTTTTTTATTAAGTACGGCATGAATTAATTAAAAATTCTTATTATGTCATTAGACATTAAATTTGTTATTTTTCCTAGAATAAATTGCGTCTACACTAGTAGCTTTTTAAATAAAATATTAAAATAATTGCACTTTTGGGCACACTTCCTTCTGGTAGCGATTTAGAAGAAGTATACATCTCATCATGTATCTACTAAAGGTATATAGTTAAGTAGCTTTTGTTTTGTTTTTTAATTAATTAAGTTACTTAATAATACTAACTTATATTAAAAATATATTAATTAGTGTCATTGTATCTGCTCCCTTGCAAAGCGCCGGGGGCAGAAACTCTTGCAATTTAAATGTAATACATATAGTACAAGCCTAGAGCTTTGTTTGTGAACAGAGCTAATATGTTTACACATATTAGCTCTGTTCACAAACAAAGCTCTAGGCCTGTCAAAAAAAAGCCTTGACAACAAAATTAAAATATATATTTTTGACTTTTTGTAAATAAATACATTAACGCGTACCTTGGAGACGTTTAAACGGTTCTCGGGAGCTAAAAAAGCCAACCGTTATGGTATTTATTTATTATGAAATAACCAATTTATAAACAGTTTCACGAGTTGAAGTTGGAATTTTAATATCTGTAACTAATAATGAGAAATATCAGTTGTGTATTTTTTTCTAAGTAACTATAAAATATTCAATTGGAAAAATTCAAAAAAATATTTAGCTAAATGAGAAATGTCATGTGGCTAATTGAGAATTGCTATTTATTTAAAATAATGACAAAGGTATATTTCCTACAAAAAACCTAAATATGCATACCGCCTCAGTAGACTAGTGGTTACGCTTTTGGCCAGAGGTCGTGAGTTCGAATCCCACCCATGGCAAAAAAAAACAATTAGTACGTTTTTGTACAATTTCTCGATTCTCGACGTCTCGATTTTCTGGTAAACATAGTACAAGCCTAGAGCATAATTAGTGACCAGGGCCATTTGGGACCATGCGTGTAACGTTCTTCATATATATATTTATTTATTAATGAAACTTTATTGCATAATACACAGGCGGACTTAATACCGTAATATAATACCATAGTATCATTATTATTATTATTTAAAAATCTAAAGCCAAAAAATACTTAATTAGCAATCAATAGATCTTAAGCCGCAACATTTGAGGTATAAAACTTTTGATAACAACCGGTCACTCGATATAAATCTAGTAACAAACGACCTTGTCTCTTATTTAACACGACACAAATCATTTACGCAAAATGTCATAACCTGTTCTTAAAGCTCTAATGAACCGGATTTGAAATTTAGGTGAGTGAATTTGGTGATAGTGAAGTTGTATGTAAA
The DNA here is from genome assembly GCA_947458855.1 of Monopis laevigella. Lineage (NCBI taxonomy): Eukaryota > Metazoa > Arthropoda > Insecta > Lepidoptera > Tineidae > Monopis > Monopis laevigella. The sequence goes on from OX381587.1 coordinate 17,363,860, forward strand.
GGAGACTATACATGATAAGTTTATTCTGATGATATTCGAACCACAAAATAAAATTGGTACATTCGACGATCATTTTTAAGTTTAATCGTTACGTTACCTTATATCCAGCAAAAATATAAAATATTACACAAAATTTCAAGCTCCTAAAAGCTTTCTTTACATATAACTGTAATTTTTAATTGGCAACTGTTTCAGTCATTTATATAACTTTGACAGCTGAAATGTAATCTGTCAAATCCTGTTTATATTTACAATCGATAACTTAGTTGTCATTTCTTTAATACTCCAGTCCCCAAAGCCGTATCATATCATTAATAAGATTTTGTGTTCATGCATTATCAAATCATATTGTATCCATGGAAAAGGTAAAACAAGTGGAAGTGCCTAGCGCAACAAACATATGGGTACCATAATTACATTATAAATTTGACTCACTGATGATAAGTGTGCCACTATACAGGGTGACTTTGAAAGGATGTACTTTGGGCTAATATGAGGTTCTGCTGATCAAATCAAAAATGTTGGCTTCCCCCCATACAAATTGGTCATTTTAAAATTACTAGTTTGTATGGAGAATGCAATATTTTTTTTCATTTGCAGCACATAGTTCCATGGGAAAAGTTGTTCGTATTGATCAGTAGAACCTCATATTAGCCCAGAATACATCCTTTCAAAGTCACCATGTACGAGTATAAAACATATTTGCACCGTCTTTAGTTTTTACTCAATCTAATTCAGGATAATTAGACATAGTTATAGATAGCCACCGTAGACTAGTGGTTGTGCCTTTGGCATTGAATCCGGACATAGTGGGTTCGATTCCCACCCATAGCAAAAAAAAAAATAGTACGTTTTCTTACAGTTAACAGTTTGTCATGGTCGAAGTTTAAAAAAATATATACCTATATATTAGTATCGTTGTTTCTAGTACACATAGTATAAGCCTAGAGCTTAGTTTGTAACCAGATTATCCTACATATTATTATTGTTAATACAAAATTAAACAAATAAAATAATATTTAATTGTTATAAGCAATTTATTATTAAGCAAATTAATAACTAACACTGTAGCGTTTACATAAAATTTGAGACTGGTTGCGATACTTACCCATATAGCATTTTTCACCTTGTTTTATTTTCCGGGATCATATCCATAGGTAATCAGCCACAGTCCATTATCAAGGCAGCGAAAGTCAATTATTACTAGACAACAAAAATATACCAAATTAAATTTTATTAATAGCTGCGGCCACACTGTCTATTTTTTCTTTTTTAGATTGTCAAAATAACAAAATCCTTTAGGTACAATTATCACCACCCAGAAAGCTAAAACTTGTCAAAGCTAAAGCACCTGAAACACAGGGAATAAAGTACATGCCTTTTTTAGTTATTGTTGTAGGTATAGTTTAAAGGATTTCGTTATTTTGACAAGCTACCATTTCCGTTATAAAAACAGAATATGGCTATAAAAGAGCTTTTTAAGGGATTCATGTTGGATTTTTTTTAAAACTATAAGTATATCATAATTTATTAGGTGGTCAAAATTCGCTTAATTCGTTCCGTGTGTGGTAGGGCTTACCTGAATTTTGTTCGTACTCACGTGGCCGCGATCCAAGTCACGCTTCTTCGTAAACATGGCTATTTCGTATTCTGATTGTCAGATAGAAATTCCAGTTAAGCCTCCACGAACTTTGTTTCCAAAAACGTTTCACGAATTTAAAAAACCATTTATTAACTTATCTAGTATAAATCTATTGTGAGTACCGAGTAGCTATATAAATTTAACACGCGATCAGAATTATTTATATATTTTTTATACAAGTCGGTTGAATAGGGTATTTTTGCGATAACCTAAAAGTAATAGTAAGTAACTACCTAACCCATATTCGTTTGATTCAGATTTAAAATATCTAGATTAATCAAAGGTGGTAAAATGAAAAAGAAGTAAAAGACAAAAAGTCCATCATACCATCACGGGTACCTTTTTGGCTCCCGAGAACCGTTTGAACGAACTCACCATTCAGGGGAGGTATTTTATTTTGTTGTTTAATAACAAAAAAACAGTTCAAGCACCGAGAACACGCTATTACTCTGTCTGGACAGACAGACAGACAGACGTACGAGTGACCATAAGCATTTTTCTTAATCATACGGAACTCTAAAAATTACTAGACAGGTGTGGGGCCTAGTAACTTTTTAAGTTCCGTATGTATATTTTCTAAATCCTCTTTTGCATTGTGTGAAACCTCGTTTAAGATTTTCAAATAACTACTACCTTTGTTACAAAACCTAATAGTATAGGAGCATACGGTCAAATTGAGTCTAATCATAAATTGACATCGCATTCGCTAAGGTTTGCATAACCGACCTAAATTGGGTATACTTTGATTGCAGTAGACAGCGCGGTCTTCACTTGACCAATTTTATGGCATTGCCCTTTTTTAAGAGTTTTTCATTGAAATTCATGTGATTCGCGGGAATTTTAACTCGATACCGAAATAAACGAAATACAGTGATATAAGTTGTCTTTTGCATTTTTTTTATCGGTACTAATAATACAATATCTAATAAAATTGTAAATGTATACAATATGTACATAAATAACTTTATAAAAAAATCAATAGGCAAAATGACTTTAAATAATAAATAAAACAATAATGTATGATTTTTAGAATTTGTGTCTGTTAACGTATAATAAATTAATTAAGGTTTTTAAATCACTACACTAACTTTATGTTGTGTTTTTTTTAAGTACTTAATTAAATTTAATATTTCCACATTTTATCATTATTATTAGATATAACTAGATATTGTTTTTGACTTATTCATTTAATATTTTTAAAAAACTATTAAATTTAAAAGATATTTAGATTATAATTTCAACAAAAACTTTTAATTATGAATTAATTATTTAAAATATTATTAATTAATCAAATAAAGTCATGAAATATAAATTTTAAAGGTAGATAAATAGTTCATACCTAGTATAAATTAAACTTTATGATCTATCTTTGTATGTAAATAATTTTAACAACTTAATTACATAGTACTATTCTGTAGTCAGCATACGTGGCGACATTAATAAATAATTATTATGCTATATACTATGCAACTATTAATTTGTACTAAGTTGCGGTCAACTTTGATTTAAATAAAAAAAAACTATGATATAAAACGAAAATTTAAAATAAATAAAACAAAACCTTTGGGTAATATTTATTTTTGTTAGATTGTGTATATATTATAAAATTTTGTGTAGTCTTGATTTGCATTATTAGTTATTTTATAAATAGGCTCTAAGCTTATTTTTTTTTTTATAAATAAAGTCTTTATACGTGGTGGCCTAGTTGGTTAGACCTTGGACTTAAAAACGCTTAGGTCCCTTGTTCGAATCCCGGTGTGTACCAATGAGTTTTTAATTAAAAAAATTATGTACATTTGTTTGACAACACCACTATAGTGCCTCGGAGAGCACGTTAAGCTGTCGGTCCCGGTTTCCTATACCAACTTGTGAAACTGTTTATAGATGGGTTATTGAGTCTATCCAAAACATCGCGACGAGCTAGCCTCTTGTTCGGTGTAGACTCATACCATCGGCTACAACGAGGTGGGATTAAAACCCCTCCGCTGGGTACCCTGGGGCCGTCTAGGCGGTCTCGGGCGCCGTAAGGCACCCGTGATGATATATATATATATATAGATATAAGTCTTTATTTAGCTCGTCTAGTAAAATATATTTAAGTTATTGGGCGACTACGCTTGCCGAATACTCATGTAGAATCAATAAATTTCTTAATAAATTCTATTCACGTCGCGTCGTGCAGCACCAAAATTCTAATCATTTAGCGTCTACTGTATTAAAACTTAACTATAATAAAACAATATAATAGGTTTCCTTATTAAACTAGCTGCATAAAGAAATGTACCTATAGGTACAAGTAAGCTACTAAAATATGTACACCAAGTATTATATCCATTAAAACTTATTGAGTCCTTTATTGAAGAACACTTTACTTATAAAAGGCTTTGTCTCTTTTTATAGCAACACAGATTAATATGCGTAAAGGAGACAAAAACAATTTTAAGTAAAGTGTTCTCCAAGGACTCAATAAGTTATTATGAATATGGCCATTAGTGGGTAGACCCAACCGGTTTTTTTACCACATATATAAGATAAAAAATGCCAAGCAGTTTCCGGGATTAATAATTGCAATGCTGATAAATTGGTTTTTCCATTTGCAATATTGTAATTTTATTTTGATTTGCCGTCGGTTTTATAGAATTTTGTGGACTTATTCATAAAAACTTTTTCAGTCCTTAAAGAACAGTGTAGTTAAAATGTGTCTCTTATTTTAACCATAAAAATGAACAAAACATGTTCTTGAAGGACTCAATAAGTTTTTATGAATAAGGCCATAGAGCGATATACGGGTGAATTTGAAAGGTTGTACTTTGGGCTAATATGAGGTTCTGCTGATCAAATCGAACAACTTCTCCCATAGAACCATGTGCCGCAAATGAAAAAAAATTTTGGCTTCCCTATACAAAATGGTCATTTTAACATTACTAGTTTGTATAGAGAAGGCAATTTTTTTTTCATTTGCGGCACATGGTTCCATGGGAAAAGTTGTTTGTATTGATCAGTAGAACTTCATATTAGCCCAAAGTACATCCTTTCAAAGTCACCATGTATAATAATAATTATAATAAGTTAATTACGGAAAACATCTTTCTTGGTTTTATATTTTAGTTTTTATTTCAACCAGTATATTATTTTATTTATATGATACAAAGTCACATAATTACAAAACATATGCCTATATAGATCAAAGTCGATCAATACGATTTTAACAACATTGGTCGCTCCCACTATGCCTGCTATCCTCGCTGCATAAAGTCAAATCCTTTTTCATAACCACAAACCGAGATTAAAGCTATGCAGTAGCTTCTGAAAACATAAAAACTATAAGAATTTATAACCCTATAAAAAAAGATGGCATCGTAACTTCAAAATGGTGGATTTAAAAGGGTTTTTTTCTAATACGATTTATTTGAATTGAGAGAATTTTACGTAGAATTACCAAAATAAAAATAATAATTAAACTACGACTAACAACCAAGTTGTAATACTAGAAGTACTTTTGTATGGGGCGTCAACACGACTGGCGAAACCTTAAGTAACATCAAGTATTATTTTTTTGTTTCTTGGATCACCCAGTGCGCCACTAATTTTGGTAGACCACTTTTTGCAGTCGATGACTTTGCTAGATTGTACAACATTTATTCGTCGCATTTTTCGATGTTTTTATCGGAAACTTTTTTACAAAATTGATTCATTGAAATTTCTGTCTCATACATCTTGGCAAGACATGTTTTATTCATTATACAATTTGACCACCTCCATAGTATGATGGACATGCTTGTTGACATTGTTTCTGGAGATCGTAGGTTCGATTCCCATTCAAGGCCAAACAATGTTAGCATATTTTTCTGTTGTGTCTCGGTCTGGGTTTTTATGAAATATAAAATGTATTTCTACCGTTATATATTTATAAACATAACATAATACTGAGCTTATTTTGTGTGACCTATAATAACCTACATATAATTATTATTATTTACCCCGTTCGTTATTATATAAAAATATTAAGTGTCTGGACACTATTTAGAGTATGGGGTTATTATTTTATATTAAAAGTTATTAAAGGTTGTTTTTTTGTACCGGTTAAACTCAAAAAATACTTAACCGATTTTTAAACTCTTTCACGTAAAATAAGATCTATTATCAGTGAATAGAATGAGGTGTATTTTATTTTCGATCCGATTTCTTTTACAATAAACTTCAGGTGAAACCAAGAGACATAGCTAGTATAAATTATAATTAGTTATAAAAACAGACTGAAGTATCTAAAAATCCAAAATACATTTTAAATCAATTCATCTCGCTTTTACGACACTTCAGATTCATCATCAATTTTTTCCTTCTAATTTTCTTAAGTTTTTATCGTTATTTCCTATTTCTTACACAACACTTGATTAATTCTGTTTAGATTGCTAATTGGAATTTATCGAGACGCCATTTTGTGTTGCTTCTTACTTCTAAATAGTTTTTACTGTTGGATTCAGTTGCCGTGAAACCGATTCATTTAATGGTTTCATTGGATACAATAACCGTGTATTAATTATAGAACTTCGATTCTTTCATCACAATGAAAGCGAAATATCACTATAGGAAAGTGTGGAAAATAAGTTCAGCATGACTTGATCCAATCTCTGTTCACGTTCAAAAGAGTGCTGAAAACTGGGAACGAAGATTATAATAGAAATAACTGTAGTAACTTTATAATAACAATAATAATAATAATAACAATAATAATAATAATAATAATAATAATAATAATAATAATAATAATAATAATATGTAGGACAGTTTACACAAATTGCTCTGGTCACAAACTAAGCTCTAGATTTGTACTATGTGTACCAGAAGCAACGATATAATACATTTTATATTTTATAAACACCCAGACCATGACTACTGTACAGAAAAAACTTACTAATTAATATTGTATTGCCATGGGTGGGAATCGAACCGTAGACCTCAGGATATAACGCCAAAGGCGCAACCACTAGTCTACGGAGGCTGTCATTTTATATATGTATGTATGTATCATCACGGGTTCCTTACGGCGCCAGAGACCGCCTAGACGGCCCCAGGTTTTACAGCGGAGGGGTTTTAATCCCACCTCGTCGTAGCCGATGGCAGGAGTCTACACCGAACAAGTGGCTAAGCTCGTCGCGATGTTTTGAATAGACTCAATAACCCTCTATTTATAAACAGTTTAACAAGTTTGTATAGTGAAACCGGGACCGACAGCTTAACGTGCTCTCCGAGGCACTATAGTGGTGTTGTCAAACAAATGTACATAATTTTTTTAATTAAAAACTCATTGGTACACATCGGGATTCGAACCAGGGACCTAAGTGTTTTTAAGTCCAAGGTCTAACCAACTAGGCCACCACGTATATTAAAATAAAAGTAATTTTATAATTTTATAAAATATAGTTTACAGTATCCGAGACACTTTCAAATCGCATTAAAACAGGTTCATCTAATTTTTATGGCATTGTAGTTGTATATTAGTATATATTTTATTTTGTATGTATTTTATGTAAAGTTACATGTACTTTTTTACTTGTACTTTTTTTTCTCTGTAATTAAGTAGTTTATTATATTTATATTTCAGAGTATAGTTTTAATCTAGAAAATATGACTTTTTATATGAATATAATATAACAAAACCCCTCCGGGTACCTAGTACCCTGAGGCGCCGTAAGGCATCGTATTGTTTTTTTTTAAATTCGAATAAAGACACTAAATATAAATATGGTATATGGAACATTTTCAATATAGATGCTGTTTGTGCATATGTCTATATTTTAGTAGGTATTCATTATTCATATTGCAACTTTGCACAATTGTTTTATGTCCATAATAAAATAAAATAAAATAATTAATAAAATTTTATAAAAATCCAACTTTTTGTACTAGCAAAATAAGACTAATACATACTATATAAAAATATAGAGACAAAAAAACAATAAAATAAAAGTATCGATTCAAGGCAATTACCCTACTTAAAACAAAGACATTACTATAAATAAACAGAAGAAAACAATGTAATTAGCAAAACAAAACTCAACATTTAAAATGCGAAAATAAAACAAGGCAAAACTACATACGTAGAACTAAAATAGAACAAGTATAAATATCAAAACAAGTCAGTCACCCTAAATAATTCGAAAAGAAACAGCAAGGACATGAATAACTACAAAGAACAATTGCATTCTCCAAGCAAATGGTATATAATTGACATATTGGTAACCAGGCTGCGCGTGATTCGTATAAACGTTATTCAGTTAAAGCAAGGTCGTTAGCAAACCCTTCTAACGGCACTTACGCGGTTTTCGAATAGTGAAAGTAACAGACTGATAATGCAGTTATAGTCCTCGCATTGCATAGAGCCTGAGAAAAAAGTTATATGATAGTTGAACGAACAGAGATATGGCTTTATAAATTCAACTGCATGTGAAAAAATACTGTTTTTTTTTCCAGGGCTATACTTATGTTTATGATAATAAAAAAAACATATATACTCACCTAGTGGTTTGAGCCTTTGGCATTTGCATGGTTCGATTGCCACCCATGGCAAAAAAATATTAGTACGTTTTTCTGTCAGTTTGTCATGGTCTGGGTGTATAAAATTTAATATGTAATATTTTGGGCAAACATAGTACAAGCCTAGAGCTTAGTTTGTGACCACAACTATATGTGTAAATTGTTCTATATATTATATTATTAATATATATTTAGTATTGTAGTTTCTGGTATACATAGTACAAGCCTAGAGCTTAATATTTGTGATCAAGGAAACTATTTACATAAAAGAATCCATGTAGGTAATCCTTATTCCATCCTTGATTTTCTTGAGGATAATTTTATTAATAAATTTTGAAATACATTAAGTTGGTTCCTCCTAATTTATAAAAACAAGTCAAAAGCACTCATGAACCATACTGCCCTGTTTATAAAGTTTTATTATATGTACTTTATTTTAGGGGGAATGATAATATAACTTCGCTAGGCTGACCGACCGAACTCGTTACCATCGCCCATATAGATGCAAAACTGTCAAATGACCTAGTAATTTTTCGATTTTAGTCTGTGGGTTCATGGGTTTTCCAGAGATTACTTCATTGATTTCTTATCGAGGTAGTAGTCTCCTTTTATATTGTGGTTACGAAACGGGCGATTGATTTGACGATAAAGCAGCGAGAATATTAAAATATAATCGTTATGCAAATAAGTCTTTGTCGTCTTACCATTTCGTAACCGCGGGAGCGATTAATATTGTTAAACGTCATTGTATTGATCGACCCAGTTCATGGACTTTGTAGGTTTTCTTACCATCAGGTAATACAAAGTCATATGCCGTGCTCCAATGACAGATGATGAAAAAAAACACCCAGTCCATGGTTTAAACCGTACAGAGGCTCTACCATGGATTTGCGCATTGCAGCAACGTAACGTATTTGTATACGTATACGTGAGCAACAACGAATAGGATCGCTTTATTCAATCCTGTTACCAAAAATAAAGCGGCCCTATTGGTTGTTGCTCACGTATTCGTATACAAAAACGTTACGTTTCTACAATGCGCAAACCCATGGTAGAGCCTCAGAATGACTAAACGTACTAATATTATTTGATACATTTATATTACATGGTAGATAATTCGCAAAAAAATCACGTAATTTTATAATTGTTGTTATGAAACAGTACATACATTGTTACACTTAATTCTTATCTTTATGTCTGACTGCAGTTTTTATGATTTCAGTTTATTAATTAAGTATAACCGTGCGAAGCCGGAACCCGGGCACGTTATCTCGGTTAGCTTCTGACCGTAATCGTTGCATTACTTTAACACTTATTTAAGCTTATGCAACCGGGCAACATTCTCTTCTTTTAAAAGCCTAATTCTTGTTATCGCATCTATAAACATATTTTATTATAGGTACTATCTACTTGTAGCGTAGTGTAACACTTAAAGTTTTTTTTAAGGCAGATTAAGTAGACTTTATATTGGTTTATATGGTTTAATAAAATGTAATATAGTATTATGTTTAATATTAATTCAATTAATTTACCTACAGTAGGCCCTGCACTTATACTTAGTAATTCTCAGTAAAGTATTTAATAATAATAATATGTAGGACAAATTACACATATTGCTCTGGTCACAAACTAAGCTCTAGGCTTGTACTATGTGTACCAGAAGCAACATAAAATCATAATAAAGTTAATATAGATTTTCTATTAGTTTTAAAGTTAAATAAATTGCTATTATATAATCATTTGTGCCATATAAAATAATAATTTGCGATTTCTGACTTTTTAAGCAGGTAGTCCAACCTGGGTTGGTCCCTTATAGAAGTATTAGAAACAGGATTGATTGGCATTAAAAATATACGTGGTGGCCGAGTTGGTTAGACCTTAAACTTAAAAACACTAAGGTCCCTGGTTCGAATCCCGGTGTGTACCAATGAGTTTTTATTTTAAAAAATGATGTACATTTGTTTGACAACACTACTATAGTGCCTCGGAGAGCACATTAAGCTGTTGGTCCCGGTTTTCACTATACCAACTTGTGAAACTGTTTGTAGATGGGCTATTGAGTCTATTCAAAACATCGCGACGAGCTAGCCACTTGTTCGGTGTAGACTTATACTATCGGCTACGACGAGGTGGGATTTAAACCCCTCCGCTGGGTACCCTGGGGCCGTCATCGGCCGGGATCGTTACAAAAGCACTTGCAACCGGCTACACCGGTTGCAAGTGCTTTTGTAACGATTTCTTCATCAATTATATTTTCATTACATTTTATTGCTTAGGGGAGGGGGCATAGCCCTGGCTGGATTTGCCACTGCCTACATATTATTAGTAACAACTGCCACTTGACCAAGGTTACGTAAGAATTGTAAACAATCAACAATCGGATCTAGTTCCTGCTCACAATGGAAACTAAAATGTCTATTAAACCCCACTTTCGATTTTATGTCTTACTATAAACAACTAGCTAGGACCGTTCGGCTTTATAAAAGTTTATAGAGAGCGCGAAAAACTCTCGTCTTATGATAAAATATATCACGTTTTTTTTTCAGCGAACAAATTTTATTTTTATTTGTACGTAATATGTATTAGCAAATGAAATAAGGCAATGTATCCTTAATTGAATTTACACAATTATGCGAACACATTTTTAACATATCTCCTATATAGTTAGCATAAAACTTAACAGCAAGTTATTTAAAAGTATGCTGTTTAGTCCTGTTTAATTTGTATTTTTTTAATCATCTTTATTTATTAATATTTTCCAACATTTGTTTTAGGGTCATATAATATATAACGATTTATATAACTTAATATAAAAGCATGTTACGAACAGGCATAGGTATATATTTTTGACAAATCCGAATGACACAATAAAAGAGTGGATTTATTAAAATAATAATAATTTATTGAAAATATATATCAGAAAATACTGAAATAGCTAATGCTTGAGTAAAATAATTAAAATATTTCATTTATAATTAATATAATAACAACTAAAATATACGGTATTATCGTGCATCCCATTCCTGGACTTTGTATGTATGCTTACCATCAAGGGGATACAAAGCCACATGCTGTGCTCCAGTAAAAAAAAATACTATAATGCGCATATACGTGGTGGCCGAGTTGTTTAGACCTTGGACTTAAAAACACTTATTTTTTGACAACACCTCGGATGGATAATGCCTCGGAAAGCACGTTAAGCTGTCGGTCCCAGTTTTACTATACCAACTTGTAAAACTGTTTATTGATGGGTTATTGAGTCTATTCAAAACATCGCGACGAGCTAGCCATTTGTTCGGTGTGTCTACACCATACCATCGGCTACGACGAAGTGGGATAAAAACCAATCCGCTGGGTACCCTGGGGCCGTCTAGGCGGTCTCGGGCACCGTAAGGGGTGATGCTATGTATGTATGATGTACTATAATGCGCTCTCTAAAAAGCAAATAACGAATGTTAAACTCGATGAAGAGACATTTATCCATAATGTACGAGAAAGTACGTGACATCTCGGAACTATAGCGGCCGATATTACTCTAACCAGTGAAAGGTGGAAGTCCACTCTTGTTAGAGCACTGCTGTCAATTGTCTAACTGGAATCACAATTGTTTTTAACTATGAACTAACTAGGTTTTATTGTAATTTTAAAGGTAAATTTATAGTCAAACTTACATGTAAATCTTTACATTTAAGCTTTTTTTTTATTCTTTAAGCGCTGGTGGTTTTGTTAACAAATAAGACATTTCCAAAAATATTTTTTAGAAATTAAAAAACCCATGTTATTAAGCATAGTTTTAAGTGGTATTTTAGAGTTAAGGCGAGGTGAGCTCAGAAATTGCGTCGAAGTTCCGTTTTTTTTTAATGTTTATAGACAAACAGTAAAAGTATATTTATATTGTTTATAAAGGTAAATCTATCCTATTGGTAGTTCCTCGCACAGTATTTGGTCACAAACTAAACTTTAGGCTTGTACTATGTGTACTATTCACAATTGTACTAATAATACTTGTATTTATAAACACACAGACTAAGGCAAATTGTATACAGAAAAACGTATTAACATATTTTTATGTAGGGAATAGTACCCAAGAAATAACAAATAAATATATAGATCTATACTAATATGATAAAGCTGAAGAGTTTGTTAAGTTGAACGCGCTAATTTCAGGAACTACTACTTCAAAATAAAAATAAAATTTTAGTGTTTGTTAGCCCATTTATCGGCGAAAGCTGTAGACTATATAACGTCATGCTACGACCTATAGAAGCGCTAAAATCAATGAAAAATGTTGCAAAAACGGGGAAAAAATATTCCGTTTGAAAGCTTTTGCTACGCTGCGTAAACGGTTAAAGTTACGCAGATGAAGTTACGCAGGGCAGTTAGTAATATACAGCTAGTAGTATACTAGGTCTAAAAGGTCTGTAAATTTTTCTGAAATAGTTTTATTATTAATTATAAGACATTCTTTGAATTACATTTTAGCAGATATTTGGTACTTAATTCGCTACGTTCCTGATAAGCTACAGGATCATATCGTAGCGTTGTTTAGCAATAATGAAGGATGGTAAAAAAATATACCTGTTCCGTTACCCATAGTAGGAGTAATAATTTATGTTATTCAAACCCAAAATAAAATAATAATACCACACTTAAGTTAAAGGTCACCATTTTAAGTTACGAAAATAGCGGCCATTAAATTTGTCTACAACCCTGGCAATACTAGCTTTCACCTGTAACCTTTTGACCGAACGCACGCTAATTTAATACCAATTGCCTACACATAATCAACCTAGGCTATGTTGCACCTACTAAATTTAACAGTACCTAACTGTTTTTATTGAATAGTAAAATTTAACTAATTTGAACCTATTTTAAGTAGGTATTGCGACCATGAAAATATATATTGTTTGTATAGGTAACAATATAATTTTATTTTAAGTACAAATTACATCGGAAAAAAATAAAATTGAATAACGGGTCTATTTTAATGTTCTCACTGCTTAGTAGTCAAGTCAAATGCCCATAAAAAAAACCTATTAACAATTAACAGGAAGACATGGAAGGGAAAGAAGACCTTTGCCCAGCAGTGAGACACGACAGGTTAAATAAAAAAAAGATGTTCTTTTTTTTTTAATAATTTAAAGACTTGGCTGTATGGATTATGCCCTTGCCTTCCCCACAAGGATAAATAAATTATCATCATTAAATAAAAAATAATAATAAAACAATTCAAAACAATTAAATTGGATCGTCTCGAAATAAAAAGTTAACGTTACTTAAACTTGGTGCAACCCTATTAGTCCGTTAGCCCGTGAGCTATTACTATTACTACTAATGTATCAATTACATACGTAACGTCAATTAAATTTCATGTAAATTATACTGTAAGGTCGTTAAGCATATTTGCTTTCCCTTTTTTTCAATATGCAAAAAATAATTGCATTTTAGAATGGTTTTTGTTATAGTTCAGATATAGTTATTTTGCACGCATAATTAATGCTTAGTTAAATTGCATTCTGATTGTATACTGATGTAAATGATATAATCTTGAAATTTAAACCATTTGTAGACTAGGGTTATACCTTTTGAGTTGTATCCGGAGGTCGTGGGTTCGATGCCCACCCATGGCAAAAAAAAAATAGTATATTTTTCTGTACAGTTTGCCATGGTCTGGGTGTTTATAAAATATAGTATGTATTAAGATAATTGTGTGGTACACATATTAAAAGCTTTGCTTAGTTTGTGGCCAGGGAAATATGTGTTAAAAATGTCCTAAATACTATTATTATAATAATATATCTAACCAAGTTTCGGTCACTATATTATATATATTTATATTATTTATTTATCTTCTCGCCAGGTCCCTTACGGAGTAGGCAGAGACAACCGAGCGCCACTTGTCTCTATCTCTACATACTTCTATTGCCTCGTCCACAGTCATAACTCTTCGCATATATACACGCCGATTTCGGTGACTTTTAATTGCACCGTATTTTAAAACCTTTTCAATTTGATCATGATAAGTGAGTCTTGGTCTCCCGCGGCCACGTTTACCCTTCACCTTACTTTTATGTGTCTGGTTCGTCATTCTTTCATCACTCATTCTTTCTACATGCCCAAAACAGCGGAGCATGTCCTTACTCATTTTTATGCCTAAAATTTCATTCAGTCACAGATATGCTGGATGTTTTTTGTCACCGTAATAAAATTTTATATTGTGTTCTATGATAAAAATAATAAAACACGTACCTATTCGCATTTTCCTTTTAGTATCGCCTATACAAAAACATAAAGATAAATAACAAAAAAGATCTACAAATCTCGTTAACTTTCATCCTAAACTCACGAATTAATCACTTGTATAATTGTGTTTTACTTGTTATATACGAAGACTTACTATGTATTTGTAGGAATAATTTTAAGCATATAGACGTCAGAGGCTTTATTCCGAGTTTTGACACGTTCACCGTCGCGCATTTTGCGTAAAGTACGGGTATTGAAATGTAAGTACTATCAAATTAATTATAAAGTTGAAATTCCAATGCTCCATACATTGTCAAACTTGCGAAGAATTCGTGTATTTCAAGATGGCGGTATTATAATAGCCAACCTAATACATATTGGAATAGAGCCATTGGAATAGAGCTTATATTTCCATATTTCTAGTTTGCGCAACGTCTTGTCGTGATTAGCGGTTGCAAACTCGGAATAAGGCCCCTGTTCATATAATAATTTATTTTTAAAACTTTTTTTTTGAAGAAAAAATAAGAAAATAGTGTATTGGTAATTTAAGATAAGACAAACCTTGAACTAGATGTTCATAAGTTTGACTACAAAAGTAAATTTTGTATAAAGGTAGTCAGAAGAGAACAAGGTAAAGAATACACATTAATCGGGAACTATCTCTGTGTCTTTAAATTTAGGTTTA
This sequence comes from Monopis laevigella, assembly GCA_947458855.1. Taxonomy (NCBI): domain Eukaryota; kingdom Metazoa; phylum Arthropoda; class Insecta; order Lepidoptera; family Tineidae; genus Monopis; species Monopis laevigella. The sequence continues at coordinate 17,378,967 of OX381587.1, forward strand.
ATTTACTTTGACTATGTGTATCTGCTAAAACATAAGTCTTAATTTTTATAATATATCTTTATTACAATTTTCAGTAAAAAATATTTTGCTTCTTTACACTTTTAATTTGAGATTTGCATTATTTTACTGCAGCATAAAAAAAATAATGTGTTTGTAATAACATATTTCAGTGAATATTTTCGTTACAAATATACTACAATATATATATATATATATATATTATGTTACAATTTTATATATATTGCTCTGAGGCTCTACCATGGGTTTGCGCATTGAGGAAACGTAACGTATTCATTTACGTATACGTGAGCAACAACCAATAGGATAGCTTTATTCAATCCTGTTACCAAAAATAAATCAATCCTATTGGTTGTTGCTCACATATACGTAAATGAATACGTTACGTTTCTACAATGCGCAAACCCATGGTAGGGCCTCTGGTCACAAACTAAGCTCTAGGCTTGTTCTATGTGTACCAGAAACAACGATACATATTATATCTTATAAACACCCAGACCATGACAAACTATACGGAAAAACGTACTAATATTTTTAGCCATGGGTGGGAATCGAACCCACGACCTCCGGATACAACGCCAAAGGCACAACCACTAGTCTACGGAGGCGGTCACTTAACATTTATGTTAACAGAACTCACGTTACAGAGGTTTTTTTTAACGTTCTCACTCTGTTAAGCGAGTACTCTCCACCAATAGGGTCGCTTAGTTTTCTGAGCCTGTCAAAATAAGCTAATTTGATTGGCAGTGTGTGTTCACTTACTATAATGAGAAAGTTAAAAAAAAACCCGCACGAGGGCCTCTGTAACGTGAGTTTGGTCTACAGTGGCCCTAGTGCGGTTTTTTATTTAACTTTCTCATGCACTGGCCACTGGTCTCGCCCTCACAAATTACCGTTAAAGCATATCTATCACGTGATTAATCACACAAAATCTCCTGAGATGAAATCAGTCTTTTAGTAAGTATGTATTTTTTGCAATAATTAGTAATTCCTCGTGAATTATCTGCGTCTCCTAATTACCTCCTTACATTCGAAAGGAGAACTAGAAAAACTAGTCGCTGATGAATCGTTTAGGAGACTCATTATCTTTTAATTATACCTATAGGTAGTTCTCTTCGTATATAATACCAATCGACAATTCCCAAATAAAATGTAAATATTATTTAATTTATAATTAAAAAAAGCAACTCCAGCCTGTGGTTAAGTCACCGCGCAACTGATAACAAGGTTAAGCAGATGACAACAAGGCCAACCTGGGATGGGTGACCGCTTTATACAACAAGGCTATTTCATCATACACACCGCAACAAGCTCGCCACTTGTTAGGTGTTGCCTCCGTATACCATCGACGAAATGAAGACGGGTTAATCTCTCCGCTGGGTACCCTGAGGCTGTTTAAACGGTTCTCGGGAGCCAAATAGGCACCCGAGATGGTATTTATTTATTTTATTATTAATTTAATTAAAATCGTTCTCCGTAGATAAGTGGTTGGGTCTTTGGCGTTGTATCCGGACTCCGGAGGTCGTGGGTGCGATTCCCATTGTAGACCAAAAAATATTAGTACGTTTTTTTCTGTACAGTTATGGTCTGGATGTTTATAAAATATAATATGTATTAGTATCGTTGTTTCTGGTACACATAGTACAAGCCTAGAGCTTAGTTTCTGACTAGGACAATATGTGTGCAATGTCCTTTATAAGTATATTATATGATTAATGCCTAGTCATCATCTAATTACATCATCCTGGACGTACCAATGATTAACCCTAATAAAAAAAGTACATTTGTTTGACAACATTACTACGAGTACAGTGCCACCGAGAGCACTTAAGCTGTCGGTCCCAGTTTTACAATACCAACCTGTGAAACTGTTAACAATGAGTATGGAGTTTTTCGGAGTAGACTCAGAATATATACCAAAAAAAAGTATAGAATATTGTCATTTATTTTATTTATAGTTACTGTTTTTTTTTTCTGAAATTAATTTTTGCATAATTTAAATTTTCAAATATATCGGACTACCAATGAGATATCTGAGATATTAAGACAAACAGACGGACTATTAATATATATATAATAATATATCAATAAAAAAGTTTTAGCCACAAAAAAAAAGTAAGTACATTTTTTTATTTTTTATTTCTATATTTCTTTATTTTTAAACTATATAACTATAGTTTAAAAATATTTAACCTAGTTTAGTTTGACCTGCATTGAATTCACTTCAGAATTATATAATGCACACTTCACATTACTTGCAATTTTTAGACCACTTGTACACATCAGCTGCGTCATTTAGTCATTCTTCAAATTAATTATTTTACAACTACTACAATAAATCACTTCTGTAGCTTTACTACAAGTTTTTTTAAAAGTTTCTACCAAAGTCGCTAGTAACTATAGATAGGAATTAATCAACAGAATCGCTTTATTTTCAAATAAACCTCTCTTATTGTTGTATATGTTGATTTGCACGGATTACTACTAATTATATGTATCATAGTACTATGTATTATACATATAAACCTTCCGGGAGAAATAACCTAAATATTGGTGAAAACTACTTTAAAATCCGTTGCGTAGTTTAAAAGATCTAAGCATACATAGAGAGGGAATCGATTAAAAAAAAAAAAAAAAAAAAAAACATGTAAACCTTTACAGGCATTTATGAAAAGTCAAAAAAAAAACAAAAGTATATTTAAGGTTACTATTAAACTATTGTCCTTGCGGGAGAAAAAAAAAACAACCCAACGAACTTTTTGTTTTATAATATGTATAGAAGTAAATTAATTATAATAAGCTTTGTTACCTTGAAAACTAACAAAATTAATTTAAAACAAAGGTTCCTAATTAATCTAGATTTAGATAAGACCTAGTCTAGTCTAGTTCTCCAGTATGTGTGGTAATTGAGCTATTGTTAAAGTACACAATGTATATTTCGCCAGCCACATTACTATCGCGGCGCGAATCTCTAACGACCCAGTAATTTACTATCAATAGTTGCGAACAAAAAAACGAAAGTATTGCAACGGCCCTTTTTATTGTTTGCAAGGCTATAGTTTTCTTTATTGTTTAAAGTTTTTTTTTTAATTTTAACTGTTGCTTTATAATTAAATTAATTACCTATACTGTACTATAGTATTGTTTAAATACTTCTAAGAATTGTATTCTTATGTGAGTTTTTATGTCGACTTGGTTAGGTTTTTATTGTAATTGTATACTTCAGCCTCCCTTTGGCATTATATCCGGAGGTCGTGGGTTCGATTCCCACCCATGGTAAAAAATATTAGTATGATTTTTCTGTACAGTTTGTCATGGTCTGGGTGTTTATAAAATATAATATGTATTATATCGTTGCTTCTGGTACACATAGCACCAGCCAAGAGCTTAGTTTGTGAACATAGCAATATGTGTAATTTGTCCGTTATATTATTATTATATTATTATTACTTACTTGTGTTATATATACTAATTTTATTTTGTAAGTACCTAAGACAGCATTCGAATTCGAAAAGCGACATATTTAATAATATATTATTTTATTTATCATTTCATTTCATCTTTTTTTTGTGAAGGAACATCATTATTTATTTAATAATATAGATATGTATGTACTATATGCATAAATACAACCCAACACTTCACTTCCAAACGCTGAATTAGAAATTGTTTCTAATCATTAAAAAAGTTATTATCATTTATTCAAGAAAAAAATTGACACAAAGGTATAAAGAAAAATTAAAACTAAAATATACCTATTAAATAAAAACTTAAATATAAAACTAGGATAAGAAGTAAAACAAGGGGTTAGAAAAGTAGGTCCCTTTCATAAGCGCCATGCCATGTGCCCGTGGCTCTGTCAGCGTTTTCGTTAAAAAAGTTATGTTTACATCATCATCGGTAGTGTGAGTTTTTTTAACGTTTACTTTCGCGTTAACTATACTACCGCGTTAACATTTTGACCAATCACACGACCGCATTTCTAGTTCCATTAGTAGAACCATTTCCCATACAAATTTTAGTTAACCTAAACGCAAAGTAATAGTTAGAAAACTCACACTAGGGGTACTGAGGTCTACCATGGGTTTGCGCTTTATTTACCAATAGGGCCGCTATATTTTTGGTAACAGGATTGAATAAAGCGATTCTATTGGTTGTTGCTCACGTATACGTATACAAAAATACGTTACGTTGCTGCAATGCGCAAACTGTGAAAATTATACCTTTTAAATAGTTAAAAAAAACTATGTCACAAAAGACAGTTTTTTGGTATTTGTATGGGACTTAAAACGTGATTAATACTACTTCGCTCAATCGAAAAAATATCTAAAAAAAAACTTTTTAACTCATTATTTATGTTTATATAAACCTGAAACCATTACGTCAAAATAAGAATATGCCGTATAGAAATATACATCTTTTAGAAAATATTTTTTTCTAAAAGATGTGGGATTATATTTTATTTTAATGGCTCCTAATATTATTTATTCAAAATAATAGTGAAATATTGAGCCTCAGCGGCCTATATGATTTACGATTTTGAACCTTATTTTTTAGCACTAATTCCGCCCGAAATACCAGTGGTTAATACAATGTCAAAAGCACATAGAGAGCCTCTGTACTGTGTAGTACTCTGTAGTGTGAGTTTTCTTACTACGTTACGTTTGAGTTAACTAAAATTTGTATGGAATTTTGAGAACTAAAAATGCGAGCGTGTGATTGGTCACAATATTAACGCAGTAGTAAAGTTAACGTTAAAAAAACTCTCACTAGGGCTACTGTACGTACCTGTCATTGGTAACGGTCTACCATAAAAACGAAAATGAAGTTCGAATCGTTACCGCGGTGATGTTGTGAAAACATGTTAGGAAAACTACTATATAGGTGTTATAAAATTGATTACCGGTAATACCAAGTTGATTACCAGTATTATAAAGTTGATCACTAGGATTATAAAGTTGATTACCAGGATTACAATGATCTCTGATGTTAAAATAATGTTGATCGTTATTTTGATGATAGTCATCTTCTTAGCAACTTCAATGAGTTGCATAAACACCTATTATGCTTAGTGATCATGAGATAACATTTTGTGTAACCTACATACCGACTTACATTTTTTTTTTGATAATCATGCATTGAATACGGTCCGAATGCATCAACTAATTGCGTAATAAAAAACTTCATAGCGTAATCTTTGTAGGTTGTAGTGTTGGCGCGGACATTTTTTAACTTTACATACATTCTAAACTCATACCCAATACCTTCTTAAAAAATATTTATGCTGTGGCTAAGCTAATTAATTTGTGTTCTGACATTTTCGTTTTCAATGCGTCTGTGATGCGTTTTTTTTTTTCAAATGATAGCCCTGGCATGCAACTGATGTTAAGTAGTAAGGAATATCCAGGAATGATAGCAACCAGCGAATGTATACAGGTGTACCGCTGTTTGCCATCAATATGTCGGCTTAAGATGCCACGCTTCGTTCAAAGGACTCTAGGTTATAAGAGGAAGGAAACAAGCAAGCTGGGCGAGCGTTCCACAATTTAATTGTACGGCAGACAGAAGTATGAATCGCCAAAACGTTTAGTACGAGATGGTACAACCTAACGGAAAGGAGAAAGGTGAATAATGTTGACTTAAATTGCAAATCTAACTTAACTATTTATGTAGATAAGGTATTTTTTGTTATATGTACTTAATGTCTAAAGCAGATCTAAAGACCTTTTCTACTACATATACCTATTACATGTTATAATTATAAACACCCAGACCATGGAATACTGTTTAACATGAGTGGAAATCGAACCCACGACCTCGGAAACAACGCAAACAGCGTAACAACTAGACCATGGAGACGGTAATAATAATATTTAAAAAACATGGGTATTTATGTTAGTAGTTTATAATGCAACTGCCATTTGTTGTCAGTCAATTATTTTACTATTTGCATTATATAAAATGATATAATACAATGTAACAAAAAACAGTCTCGCGTGGTTCCGGTCTGCAAAGTTATTAATAAAACAATTATAAATGTACATACATACATACAGCCTAGACGTCCCCAGGGTAGCCAGCGGAAGGGTTTTTTAATCCCACCTCGTCGCAGCCGATGGTATGAATCTACACCGAACAAGTGGCTACAGATTCATACCATCGGCTACGAGCTAGCCAGCTCGTCGCGATGTTTGAATAGACTCAATAACCCATCTATATACAGTCACAAGGTGGTATAGTGAAACTGGGACCGACAGCCTAACGTGCTCTCCGAGGCACTATAGTGGTGATCAAACCCCAGTGTGTACCAATGAGTTTTTAATCTAAAAATGATGTACATTTGTTTAACAACTCACTGTTATAGTGCCTCGGATAGCGCGTTAAGCTGTCGATCCCAGTTTCACTATACCAACTTGTGAAGCTGTATGTATAAAGATGGGTTATGGAGTCTATCTAAACATCGCGACGAGCTAGCCACTAATTCGGTGTAGACTCATAACAACGGCTACGACGAAGTGGGATTTAAAAAACCCTCCGCTGGGTGAGGCCGTCATTTTGTCAATGGCTATACCATTTACTATTTATATACCTTACTAATAAAGTAAATAAATGTTAATAAACAACTAATTTATTTTCACAGTAAGTAAAAACTTATGGCTTAGATTATGGCAGTAAGTAATATAATCTGTGACTAAAATTATCATTAGTTTAACAATTATATTTTTTAATAGATATTTCCAGCATTGCACAGTAACCTACGTAGCAGCTTTATGGTTAGCCGACATAAACATTCCTCGGGCAGTGCAACTTAGAACAGGAAATCGATTTTGTAGAATCCAATATGAACCTAAACCCTAACTTTATTAAGGTCTATAATAACTGGGTATATAAAATACCATAGATATTACAGCAACGAGATATGTGCTGCTGTGCCATAAAAATATTGAAATGTGTGGACTTATTGATAAATACTTTCACATAACAGTAGAGGTTTTTTATTAAAAAAAATATTTTTTATTCTATTTGTGGGTACCTAATAAAAAAAACCTAGAACCAACAATATATTACATATTATATTTTATAAACACTCAGAAATTGTACAGAAAAACGTATCTCTATTTATTTTTGCCATGGGTGGGAATCAAAACGAATACCTCCGGATACAAAGTTAAAGGCGCAACCACTAGTCTACAGAGGCGGCCAATAGTGTAGATAGTACTGCAGTAGTGTCAATAAAACTGCATATATTTTTTGTTGAGGTGGCGGTAGTCTTCTTTAAAAGTTGCCTAACGGGCCGCGTTGATTTGACAATCGTTTCGTGATGCAAATGCGTCTTTATCGCCACCTATTTCGTAACCGCATAACTTAGCCGTAGTCTGTAGCGATGTTTTTTTATATATATTTGTACTTGTACTGTCTCAACTCATTGTTAATTTTATATTTATAAAGACCTTTAACGGTGCTGCGTTTTTTGTGTTGTATTTGTAATCTAATAGTGTATCTATAAGTAAATCTAAATATATATAACTCAAAGGTGACTGACTGACTAACAGACATAGTGATCTATCAACGCACAGCCCAAACCACTGGACGGATCGGGCTGAAATTTGGCATGGCTTCCGCTAAGAAATGATTTTGATAAATTCTACTCCAAAGGGGATAAAATAGGGGATGAAAGTTTGTATGATAAAAAAATAACTATTCCACGCGGACGAAGTCGCGAGCACAGCTAGTTTATAAATAACGCTATAAAATAGATAAATCGTTTATTAAAACTAGTCTTTCGTTAATTAACGCCAAAGGCTAATTACGCATGTATTCTAAAAATGTTATATAGCTTAATTTGTGACCAGAGCTATATGTGTAAATTTTCCTACATATTTAAAAAAAATGTAAGTACATCTATCTCTTAATTATTAATCGTTTTATTTATATTTATTATATTATATTTAAATATAAAATTCTTTCAAATACGGAATATCTGTAGATAATCACTAGTAATTTGTATTGTTTGAGTTATTAAATTTTAAACGCAATTTTTCTACTATTATTTCAATATATTCTATAGTAAATAGCAGTTATTAAACCCTTAAAGGGCACCTAAAGATCTATCTAAACATTTCCATCTCTACCCCGGTACCAGATCAAGTTTATAAGAAGCACCTAAAACGTGACTAGAAGGCCTGCACAAGCTTTCCATTCTGCCGGCGGGTGCGGAGCTGGTTTCCAAGGTATCAGGAGATACTTTCCATTGCCTAGCAAATAGATATGCCAATGTAATTAGAAATACTGCCAATATGTTATTATATTTTCTATGATGTTGGCCTCTTTCTGTTAAGTGTATAATTTTCTTTTTACCGGAAGATATGCGGATCTCACCTAATTTATATAAACTAGCTATTCCGGGGAGCTTCGACCGTGTTAAGTGACAATAATCCGCTGGCTGATTAACTACAGACCAAAGTTTGTGAACATTAATTCGAGAATTTATTGGTCCGCGTATAATTATTGAAGTAGTGTGATAGTAACAATCCACGGCATTTTTATAAGATGTGCGTGTTTATAAACAAAATTAATATATATTTTGAACACTTAGAACAAAAATAAAATTTTGAAATATAAGTCAAGATATGATATTTTAGAATCTAAAATTTAGCATAAAGTTAAGATAGGATATTTTAGATTATCATCAATTTAAAAGGCATATATTATAATACTAATCATTTAATCAAATATAAACTCATTAAATTGCATTAATTAATTCCTAAAAACAAACTTTTCCCCTATTTTATCTACTTAGAAGCTTTTTTTAAAATAAAATATAATAGTTCAAGAGAAGGCCCAGATCTAATTAGGTACTATTCTAAATTTAAAATTTCGGTAGATTTTCTTTAAAGACGTAAGCAACCCTTAAATATAAACCTCTTAACTATCATTGACGTAGAAACACACATAGATCAAAACTGGCTGACTTAGAGGGTATTTTTATAAGGGTTGGAGAATGTTCCAATTTCAAATACAGAAATAGAATCGTCGAAAATAGCAAAAGGTCAGATATTCGATTCCGACGACTCTGACTGCATCGTATTTCTCTCTAACTAGAAAATTTCCTTACAATTCTCTAGGGAGAGAAAAATAAATTGAGTATTTCCATAACTATTTATTTATTTAAATCTTTATTGCATACAAAATACAAAGGCGGACCTGATGCCGCTAGGCATTCTCTACCAGTCAAACCTTCGGGACAAAAAAAGCAGTAAATAAGTGAGGTAGGTGCAATACAGTAACTGAGTATATAAACCAGTGAATATTATATAAAATACTTACAATCTAATAAACACTAATTAAATATATCTTTCATACCTATATACATACATATACACAATATTACCAACTACAAAATGAGAAAGAAGAAGTAACAAATTATCTGTATTCTTAGATCATATGTTAAATTTACTTTAATAAATTTTTATCGTGATATTAACAAAAAAATACTCTAATATAGCTTTAATTAGTGCGTGATGCGGTTATTAAACGGGTCTTAAATCAAAATTACTTATTTAAATGAAGTTTTTTTTTTAAATATTATTGGAGCACGGCTTGTGACTTTGTATCCATCTCATAGTAAGCAGACCGACAAACTCAATTAATGGGATCGATAAATACAATGTTGTTTAACAGCATTGATCGTTTCTACTATGCCGGCTAATTGATGCGGTTACGAAGTGGGCGGCAAGGACGTATTTGCATTACGAGTCTATTATAATATCCTTGCGTCTTTATTTAATCGATACCTTACCCGTACCCTAAAAGGAGACCACCTCTTCAACAAGAAATCGATGCAGTAGTTGATTGAAAACAGATGAACGCACAGAATAAACTAAAACTTGAGTAGGTCACTTGACGGTTTTTCGCCTGTATTATTAAATTGTCTATAAGTCCTATTGATTATGAAACATATACGCTATTATTAGCGGCCATAACTTACTAAAGCTGCTTAGCTATGACGTAAACGAAATTAGTATAATTTATAAAATTTCTCAACTATGTGTAGTCTCATAGGGATTAAGATTGGAATCATGTATTCTTAATATATCGCAAGATTTCTTAAAATGAACATAATTTATTATATCTATTTAAGTACTATGTTTAACTACTAGCTGTTAACATTTTGTGTGTGTAACTATTAAACACGGGACTTATTGATTTTGTATAGTTTGTTTTTTTTTTATAAATCTACACATGATCTACACCCAGTATTACGCAGTACAACTTTAAGCCAAACTTTAACCAAAATGACGTAGTTGTCTGTCAATTTTCAATGTCTCCAAATTTGCATTACGTTAGAATTGCATCATGTCGATTAAAGTTTAGCTTAGCGTTGTGCGTGTAATCCGTCAGCAGGACCCTAATTCTGGCGCTTTCGATTCAGGTCTTCTAGTGAAAACTGACGGTTTCATTACAATATATCGAGCCGCCTTATAGCTCTGTAAGGCATTAAGTTCGTCTTTAAACATAGCTTTTGTTTACTCTATAATAAAGGAGTTTAAATCTTCTAAATATATATAACTTAAAGGTGACTGACTGACTGACATAGTGATCTATCAACGCACAGCCCAAACCACTGGACGGATCGGGCTGAAATTTGGCATGCAGGTAGATGTTATGACGTTGGCATCTGCTAAGAAAGGATTTTAATAAATTCTACCCCCAAGGCGATAAAATAGGGGATGAAAGTTTGTATGATAAAAAAATAACTATTCCACGCGGGCGAAGTCGCGAGCACAGCTAGTTAACTAGTTAATAAATAAACCTTAAAAAAATACTTTATAGATATATTTTATTTTATTCTAATTATATTAATATTGATTAATAAAATATTTATATATATCTATCTTAGCTTCTAATAACATTTTATCTATCTACTAGTTGACCCGGTGAACTTAGTATCACCTACAAAGATGATGGACCATATTTAATAGGGTATAAATAGGGCTTAATGGCTTTCCTATGCGTGAACAAACGACATATAATTGTGAAAAACAGGGAAACTTCAAGTATCCGCTTCAAACAAAAGACTGCCTTATTATCATACAATAAATAGGGCGGATGAAATATATAACAGTCACTAAAATTATGTCTGTATGGTCAAAATATATAATACACTGGTTGAAGAATAGAAAATGTGAAAGATCAAAATAAATAATCGCAATGTCAGAACCGTCATTTTACATATAAAATGACTTCGTATTATTTTTTAGCCTTTCTTTAGGATTTTCCCTATTATTTTTCTTTTTAAACCACCCCTTTATTAAAGCGAACAAAATACTTAAATTGGCCAAGCCGTTTTTTAGTTTTAGTGTGAATAACGAACGGCGATTCATTTTTATATATAGATAGATAATACTTTAAAACTTTATCTAAATGATAATTAAAACAAAAACACAGTGTATATATATATGTACAGGGTGATTTTTTCAAGTGTGCCTTCAAGGCCATATCCTAAACTACAAGGAATAGCGAAAAAAGCTCAAAGGAGTCTCGAGGCCGATTTTTATAAAAACTAAAACTGCATCATTAGATTTGTGAAAGAATTATTCTCCTAGCCCGGGAATCGAACCGGCTGATTTTGAAAAAAAAAACTTCCCTTTATTTATTGCACCAGCTGATAGTGTCGCTGATAATTTAAAGATAAAATTTTGGTAAGTAATATATAGCAGCAAACTACACATTGACCATAACTGACAGTCACTAAACAAAGAAACTGAATGTAAATCGGTCCAATAGTTTTTAACTAAAAGATAAGAACGAGGCCGATAGAAACGAATTCTAAAAAAGTTCGATTATTAGTTTTAGAGTCGGTGTGGCATAGCTTCATTTATTTAGAGTAAAAAAAAAGAAAGTACTATTTAGTTTAGTCCGGCCATAAATAAATAATTTACTGACAATAAATGATTATGAAATTATAATTATGTAACAAACATTCTATTTGATTGATTGGTCTATTCAAAACGTTTAAAAAAGAACACGATAAGTGCGTGAACCTGAGAACCTACAAACGATTAATTTTAATCGATTATTTTACGAGTATTTACTATTTACCCTCTAACTACACTCGATATACGATTATGCACAAATTATTCTATATACGTGGTGGCCGAGTTAGTTAGACCTTAATTAAAAAAAAAAAAATAATAATAATAATAATAATATGGACAAATTACACGTATTGCTCTGGTCACAAACTAAGCTCTAGGCTTGTACTATGTGTACCAGAAGCAACGATATAATACATATTATATTTTATAAACACCCAGACCATGACAAACTGTACAGAAAAACGTACTAATATTTATTTGCCATGGGTGGGAATCGAACCCACGACCCCTGGATCCCTGGATTTAGATCCCTGGTTCAAACCCTGGTGTGTACTAATGAGTTTTTAATCAATAGATGGGTTATTGAGTATATCCAAACATCGCGACGTGCTAGCCACTTGTTCGGTGTAGACTCATACCATCGGCTACGACGAGGTGGGATTAAAATCCCTTCCGCTGAGTACCCTGAGGCCGTCTAGGTGGTCTCGGGCATCGTAAGGCACCCGTGTTGATATATATATATATATATATATATATATATATATATGTACAAGATATTTGTTGCGCTATTTATACGACATTATAATAATAAGAGATTATATTTTCATATTTTGACCTACTCTTTATCATAGATCAAGATGCTCTATGGAGAAACGTTTTGTTAAACCAAGCCTGGCTCTGGCATTATAATTGAAAGGGCCTATTTTTATATTCAAAACTGAAAAATCCTATTTTTTTTAATATATAATAACTGGTAACTTAATAAAAAGGCATTCAGATCTATTATAGTAAAATAAATTTATTTAAAAGGACTTAAATATTTTTTTTAAATATAGAATCTTTGTTTAAGTATATGATTCTAAATATAATACATTTTTTATTATAAACACTATAATACATTTTTTTTAGGAGCACGGCATGTGTCTTTGTATCTACCTGGTGGTAAGCCCTACAAAGCCCATGAATGGGGTAGATCCATAAATTGTTGTTTAACAATATTGATCGCTCCCGCTATGCCGGCTAATCCGATGCAGAAAAATAAACTAAATTACATATTTAATTGTTAACCATTTTTTGTATAAAAACACTTTTAATTTAAGAAACAGGTGTGAAATTTCTAAGTATATTTAAAAAAAATCAATATAATATAGAGAAAGTAAAGAATTCATAAAATAAAAACCGCCACGTACCTAGTCATGTTTCGGTTTCAGTCTGTGGGTTCAACGGTTTTTAGGAGACTATTGCATCGATTTCTTGTCGAGGTGGTAGTCTCCTTTCAGGGTGGGGAATGCATTTACGAAATGGGTAGTTGAATTGACGATAAGACAGCGAGTATATTTAAATATACTCATAATGCAATTCGTCATTGTACCATTTCGTAATCGCGTCATTTAGCCGGCATAGTGGGAGAGATCAATATTGTTTAATAACAATTATTGATTGTCCCCATTCATGGACTTTGTAGGTCTGCTCACCATCAAGTCACATGTCGTGCTCTAATAAAAAATAAAAATATATAAGCGTCAATAAAAATACCATAAGATATAATTAATTTATATCTTACTTAATAAGTAGTAAGTTCATAATAGGCTATTTCGATATAGTATCTTTCAAGGCATAATTTCGCCCAATATTGTGACGAAAAATGGGCAGAGGTCAAAGTCGCCAAGCGGTCGAGGCCGACACCATGTCAGACCCATATTTCAGAGTCACGTTTCTCGTACTCAGTCATGTACACATTAACAAAAGCGGCCAAGTTCGATTAGTATTCGCTCTTTTAGAGTTCCGTACAATTGCACTGTTAATTATGTTGTATCAAAACTTTTTTTTATGATTTTTAGATTAATTTTGTATTATGGGAATGTTAGTTCTATTATGATTACATAGTTTTTATTTAAGGTGCGTATTGTTGCTGGGATAATTCATGAATCTCCCTTTTTAGCTCCTTGGGGCCGAATTTTGAAAAATCTCTTCTTCTGTAGTTTCGGCTGGACCATAAGTCAGTCAGTCATTAATAATATGTAGACATTACACATATATTGCGCTAGTCACAGCCTAAGCTCTAAACTTGTACTATGTGTACGTACCGGAAACAACAACACTTATAAATATTATCTATACTAATATAATAAAGAGGAAAGATTTGTATTTTTGTATGTTTGTAATGAATAAACTCAAAAACTACTGGACCGATTGCAATAATTTTTTCACCATTAGAAAGCTGCATTATTCAGAAGTAACATAGGCTATATAATATCACGCTAGGTCCTATAGTTGTGGAGCAGTAACCAAAAATGTTTTAAAAACGGGGGAAAAGTATCGTTTCTGAGGCCTTCCGTGGCGTGCGCTGAGCATATAGTTAAAGTTATACAAACCTGTGCGAAGCCGGGACGGGCCGCTAGTATTTTATAAAAGCCCAGACCATAGCAAACTGTACAGAAAAACGTACTAATTATGTTTCTCATGTCGATGGTCAAGTAGACTATTATAATTGATTAAAACGCCATTAAATTATTTTATTTCCATATCAAAACACCTTTCAAGGATCTATCAAGAGAAATGATCCGCGAAATTTGCGTTATCGGAATATCAGCTCCAGTGACAGATTTGCAGTTGTATTACAAATTAACAATTGAGCCTCCCCTGTTATTTCCTTCTCTAATAAAATTTATAATTTGACGCTTTAAAAAACATTCATTTAATAGTCTTTGTGGATTTCGTAATAATTGACTTACGGTCTCTTAAAACTATCTGAAAATAGTAAATGCATAAATAAATTATTCGGTAATAAAATAGAATATTAAGGTGAGTTTGCCTTACGTTTATCACAAAGGTTCTATGTGTGATGTTTCAATTAGAACCGCCTGTGTTGGTTTTAAATTAAGAACTTGTATCGTACGTTTTATTGTTTTTAAAACTTCGTAACAATTTCAGGCTAAGTAGGTTAGCTGTTTTATTTTTTAACTAGTTAAAACCGTGTTGAATAAAGTTTTATTCAAATTAATTGTGTGTAATAAAAAAAAGTTTATAGTTGCTAAAGTTAAATATGTATTACGAAATCACTAGTATTGTTTACGATATATCAATTATTTCTTCAATAATATAATAAACATTGGCAGTTCATTTACATGATACAATAATGACACCAATAATGCTTTTATTAGAGTTATTTTAAATATCTGTAAAAAATATTTAAAAAACCCGAAATATGAACACCTATGTAATTAGGCGTTCATATTTTGAGTATTTTTTATTTTATATATTTCCTATAGAACCCAATTTTTTAACTCATGGTTTGAGCCTCTAATTTAACAATAAAATTACAACTTCCTTTAATAAAGTTATAATTTTCCTACAAAGCGACATTCTAGCAATTGTTTTAAGAATAGTTAGATATATTTTATGTAATATGTTTTTATGTAGATACGGAATGCGGTTCAGTGAAAGCGGTCGCCATGTCCTTGGCAGTGCGGTTACAACATAGTGTTTGGGCAGTGGGCGTAGGCTGCATTGAATAAATCCGGTTTATATTATATATAGATCTTGTTAAGCAAATACAATTAACTTGTTTGTTGTATTAAAAATGGATCAATCTTTATTCATATTAGTTGACAACTGCTACATTGTGTAACTATCGTTTTTCTTTTACTGGGGCATTGCATGTCACTTTGTTTCTACTGATAGTAAGCACAACAAAATCCCTGGATGGTCGGTCAATACATTGATGGTTAACAACTTTTAAGGCTTCCACTATGCCAGTTAAATGATTAGGTTATACAGGGTGTATGGGGTTTCCCCATACAAATTGGTCATTTTAACATTACTAGTTTGTATGGAGGAGGCAATTTTTTTTTTTCATTTGCGACACATGGTTCCATGGGAAAAGTTATTTGATTTGATCAGCAGAACCTCATATTAGCCCAAAGTACATCCTTTCAAATTCACCATGTATATAGGAAATGGATAGTGACAAAGACGAATTTATATTGGCCTCGAGCTGCGTTATCGTCAGATTAACTGCGCAGCTTTTACTAATAAGATGTGGGATTATATTTTGTTATAATGTCTCCAAATATATTTTAATCAAAATAACATTTGATTTACGATTTTGAACCTTATTTCTTAGCATAAATTCGATCCTGAAAACCTGCCGTTAAAAAAGAGTTTCTATTGTTATTCAAATATTTTGAATGCAATCTTTTGACAAATACGAGTATGTTAGTGATTAGGCTATCTGTCTATTATGGATTACATAAGGACATCTAACAAAGTGACACAACGACGGTCGGCCTTTGTGCATACTGCTAATAAATGCAACCGTCTTTCTTATGCAACCAATAAATAGTAAATACCTACCATAATTGAATACAATTTTGACAAGTATTTCGAAAGAATTGAAACACTTTTTGAATCTATACATATAATAACTTAAAGTACTGGAAGATGCAAGAAATACTCGTAAACACATAATACTTTTTTTCTGTTTGTGTTTTGATATAAAATCAAATATTGAAAGTTATGAAGCTTTATTATGAAGAATAGTTTTATATTTATATACGTGTTGGCCGAATTGGTTAGACCTTGGACTTAAAAACACTTAGGTCCCTGGTTCGAATCCCGGTGTGTACCAATGAGTTTTTAATTAAAAAAATATGTACATTTTGTTTGACAACACCACTATAGTGCCACGGAGAGCACGTTAAGCTGTCGGTCCCGGTTTCACTATACCAACTTGTGAAACTGTTTATAGATGGGTCATTGAGTCTATTCAAAACATCGCGACGAGCTAGCTACTTGTTCGGTGTAGACTCGAGGGGGATTAAAACCCCTCCGCTGGGTACCCTGGGGCCGTCTAGGCAGTCTCGGGCGCCGTAAGGCACCCGTGAAGATATGTATGTATGTATAGCTTTATTAGAAAGAATAATACGCTAATTAATGTATTATTTCATCAATATTTTAATTTTTAAATCTATCAAAGAATTTATTGTATTGATTTGACCCTATTCATGGGCTCCTGAATACCGGTGAACTCACAGGCTAAAGCCGAAACATTACTAGGTCATTTGACGGCTTTTGTCTAAATGGTGGTAATGAAATCGGTCGGTCAGCCTTGTGAAGTTATTTCTTATTATTTCGAAATTGGTATTACTTAAGTATTATATTTATATATTTTTTTGTCTGTGCCTATTTATTTTTTACTATGATCTACTGTTTTTGTAACCTCCAAATTATTTATGATACCTACACAAAATATTACAATATTTTTATAGAATCAAGTGCCTATTACAAAATAAATAACTTAGTTGGTGTAATTTTACACTATAGAATTTCAAGTATGAGGCCAGATAAATAAATTATATTTACAAATGTTCTTAGTGGATATAATTTTAAGGTCAATATTAATAGACCGCTCCCATGCCTTTTAAATTATGCCTTGCGAAGTAAGCGTACTTCATACAAAATGAACTTTCGCACTTCCAGTAATACTCAACTACTGTTTGTCACCGATATTTTTTTTTATTTTTGGTCATTGTATTTAATTAATAATTCTGTGTTGGTTTTTTTTAATCAGGAAAAAGGCTTTTTTAATATTATCTATAATCCAAAAATATGTATTACCCCCACATCAGAAAGTTTTTAGGTACAATTACAAACATAAAAATAATTAATGAACTTCTGCAATATTTATTGGAAGTACGTTGGTATGAGCGTCATGACGACTGCAGAGCTCTTAAACACTGTTTAGAGATATTTCAAAAAGCCTGTTTTTATTTTATTGTAGCATGGAATTTGGAATTCACTTAACATTCCAATAAAACTTTATTGAATTCGGTTCAGTAACTTAATCGTAAAACGTCTATTAGCAGGTGGATAAACAACATTAATATGGTGATTTAGGGACGTTGTATCAGGAGGTCGTGGGTTCGATTCCCACTCAAAGAATATAAGTACGTTTTTCTGAACAGATTTAGTTTTGCCATAGTCTGGCTGGGTGTTTATAAAATATAATATGTTTAGTAAATATATATAATACTTATGTAATCGTGTGAGGGCCGAGTTGGTTAGATCTTAGACTTAAAAACACTTAGGTCCCTGGTTCAAACCACGGTGTGTACCAATGAGTTTTTAATCTAAAAAAACATGTTAATTTATTTAACAACACCATCGGAGAGCACGTTATGCTGTCGGTCCCAGTTTTACTATACCAACTTGTGAAACTGTATATAGATGGGTTATTAAGTCTACCCAAACAACGCGACGAGCTAGCCACTTGTTTAGTTTAGACTCATACCATCGGCTACGACGAGGTGGGATTAAAAACCCCTCTGCTGGGTACCCAGCCTGAGGCCGTCTAAGCGTACTCGGGCGCCGTAAAGCACCCGTGATGATATTTATTTTAATATGTTTAGTACCGTTGTTTCTGGTACTCATAATAATCCCAGGGCTTGTAGTTTGTGACCAGGTGGGCGATTCTCGCGCTTTCGAGATTCATCTCGATTTTAAACTAAAAATGACTAAATATGTCATTTTTCGTTCGAAAGCGCGAGAATCGCCCACCAGGGCGATATGAGTAAAAAGTCATACATTATAAATTATTAGAGGAAAAACGCGCAATGCGTAATTTCAAGACGACGCATGTCGGTCGCAGTTGCCGTTCCCTGTACTAATTTAAGTAGAATTTTTCTTATAGCGCCATCTCTGGGCGGATAAACGCATTTGTTTTTTGTATAGCGGAAAACAGCTCGCAAATTAGCGCGAATATTTTTACAGTTTTTTTAGCTAGTTTCAGTATATTTTCAGCGCAATATAAAAAAAATATTATGTTTTTCTAATACTGTAATGACACGTAGAAATTGAACGTCAAGTGAAGTGAGTGCGTCCGCTTCCGTTACGGTAAGTAGGTATTGTGAACTGTCGACAATACGCGTCGCTGCCGGCGCGGGCGCAGCGTTCCGCGTACGTAACCCTGTACGCGTGTGTAAACAATACCCACTAATTGAATCATTTAATTCTGAATAATATTTCGTTCAAAATGTTATTTTGTTTAGCAGACAAGAATTGTATTATAAAAAAAAAAGGGTTTAGGTTGTATCCCAGCCGGTACGATTTACCGGGGATTTTTAGCCATATTTAACCGGCATAATAGAGACAACAATAATATTATTATCATACCTTCAGGTGGGTGTAGAGTCTTATCTAGAGCTATAATAAAAACAAAAGATTGGTAGAAACCGACCGACGACGTTCCTTGAGTAATAGGCATAGAGCAACGCGGCCACCGTACCCGGCCCGGAGAGTAATAGGTGAAGGATAAAATGAATGTATGGAAGGATCTATATTCTTTTTTTTTACTGCAAGTTTCTAAAGTTATATGTTTTATTCGTTGTAAATTAGGTACATAATTGAGAAGCTAATAAAAAGTTTATTTATTTTATCAACAATCATGAAGTAAATATTATACTTACGTTTCAATATACTTTTACGTTGAATATTTTTTTTCACGTCAGCCTAAATAAATAAGGTACGTACGGTCATCGAGTAGGTACATGCGTACATATCACATATCCGTACGTAATGTATCCTAAAATTGAGCTGCGGATTTGTCCGGATTTTTGAGGGTTTAACGATTCAACATCGTCAAAGTGTTTTTTTAACGATTTAATTTAAAAGTTGTTTTTGTACTAAATGTCCACCTGAATTAATCAACTTTTTTGAATTTTCCTCCTATGTATTAAATGAAATAAAGTTTTTAATATATAAATAACCAAACACACGATATGTTTAATATGCAAATTATTATAAAATTAATTTGTGTCAGTTTTTTAATAAGCTTTGACGGAATGAGTAAATACCGACAGGGTGAAAGGCTAAAAACCACATGGTGATGATAATGACGTAACTGACATCTTCTAAACACTAAAGGCTGTTTTACATGTTTTTAATCAACAAACCGGTTAACATATAAAGGTTCAAAACACGAGGCTTTTCTTTGACACCATAATTTGTTTCGGTTTTTATTGTAGATTTTATAGAATGAAAAAAAATAATAAAGTTTTGTCAGCCTCCGTAGACTAGTGGCATCTTTGGCATTGAATCCGGAGGTCGTGGGTTCGATTCCAACCCAATGGTAAATAAAATAAAAAATAAGTGCGTTTTTTTCTGTACAGTTTGTCATGGTCTGGGTGTTTATAAAATATAATATGTATTATATCGTTGCTTCTGGTACACATAGTACAAGCCTAGAGCTTAGTTTGTGATCAGGGCAATATGTGTAATTTGTCCCTACATATGATATTATTATTATTATAAAAGTAACAGTTTAATTTTATAAGCTAGTGAAATCGCACATATGAAAATTAAGAATATCGTTGAATATAAATATATTTTATCTTTTTCTATAACTTATAACATTTATTTATTTCAAGCTTGGTAACTGATTGAGGATCTGTTACTACAGTTTGATGGACTTGCATATACATCGTGACGTGTGAAGTCGCCTTTATACCACAGTAGGGGCACGCAAATTGCTTTAACGTCAATTTACTTTCGGTTCAAGTAATTATCTAATACTTTCACTATCATAGCTTAAGTAGACCTTTCATTAAAATGATCTTCGTTCGTGGATAAAATAAAAACGTATTTTTAGGTTCGATCATTGATTCGACTGTAAAATTAACTTGTAGGCAACAATCGCTACCAATTTTTTTATGGAACAAGAAATCAGAATTTACCGAATTATTCTCTCAATTATATAGTATTTAATGAGTATTTTTTATTATTTTCAGTTTTAATATTATTAAAAACGCCATTAAAGTCGTTAACATCTAAATAATAAACAGTAAGACATAAACTGTAATAAAATCTTTATACAGAGGCTCTACCATGGGTTTGCGCATTGTAGAAACGTAACGTATTCATTTACGTATACGTGAGCAACAACCAATAGGATCGCTTTATTCAATCCTGTTACCAAAAACAAAGCGACTTTAATGGCGTTTTTAATAATATTAAAACTGAAAATAATAATAAATACTCATTAAATACTATATTATTGAGAGAATAATTCGGTAAATTCTGATTTCTTGTTCCATAAAAAAATTGGTAGCGATTGTTGCTTACAAGTTAATTTTACAGTCGAATATTAATCAATGATCGAACCTAAAAATACGTTTTCTACAATGCGCAAACCCATGGTAGAGCCTCAGTTCATGCCTTTTTTACTTATTATATGACGTCACGTCACAGCAGAAAAAAATAAACTTTTTGTCTAAAATAAACCTACAACAAGATATGTTTTAACTAAACTTAATTTTAGACCCCGAAACTATAATTCCTATTATGAAAATAATTTGCATCTAGGTATTGGTATCATTTTAACCATAATATAGACATACATAAACCTGAATAATTCAGTCTTATATATCGACTCTTTTACTTGGAATACTGAAGAGTCTGTATTGTTAATACAAGGCCTAAATAAGGAAGATCCATCCATCAACGTCACCCAAAACTGTTAAAAAGACCTTCAAATCTTCAGCTTTGACTTATGTTTAGACTTTTCTTATTTGTAAAAAAACTTGAACAGTACAACAATGGTTTTTTTTTTCGTAAGTTCCGACACTAGTTAGCAAAGAGAGCGGAACCATAGACGCAGTTCTCGACGCTATTTTAAATCTTAAATTTACCATGTCCAATGAATGTAATTTAAAAGAGTTTTAGACATATATTTATCTTGTTTGTAAACTATCAGTAGATTGTACAATTCTTTGTTTTATCCCCCCATACAATTTTTTTTTTTTAATAGTACCTATTAATTTTATTTAGGTAATTTAATGATTTTATTTATAGGTAAACATATTTAATAATAATCTATAGTATACGGATTCAGATAGCTAACAATATAAAAATACTTCACTGTTACTGTAACTAAGACAAAATAGTATAATAAAATGTTATTTAATTTTTTTTTTATTTCATTAACACTACTTTATTTAGAAGCGTTTTGCTAAACCTATGTTATATATTTTTTTTATTTTATAAATATGTTTCCTTACTTTTCTTACATATTAATATGTCAGGGAGAATATAATCATAACGCTAATACGATAATTCGGAATATAGTTTTTTTATTATTTTAGATGTTGAAAAAAAACTTTAAAAACCTATAGACTACATAAAAAGGAATATTTAGTGATAAATAGCAGTTGGTAGCCTACTCTCTTTAATTTCACATTGGGCCCTTAATATACAGTAAATATAATACTTATTCTCCTAACAAATTTTAATACTTCATAAATTTTGTGTCAAACCTCATACTATCTATTTCTTTATTTATTACAAAAAGGCAGTCTTAATACCCATACATACATATCATCACGGGTGCTTTACGGCGCCCGAGACCGCGTAGACGGCCCCAGGGTACCCAGCGGAGGGGTTTTTAATCCCACCTCGTCGTAGCCGATGGTATAAGTCTACGTCGAACAAGTGGCTAGCTCGTCGCGATGTTTTGAATAGACTCAATAACCCATCTATAAACAGCTTCACAAGTTGGTATAGTAAAACCGGGACCGACAGCGTAACGTGCTCTCCGAGGCTTAATACCCACCAGTCAACAACTAAATAAATCTGAAACCAAAAGTAGCTATCAAAAATAATTCAATATCTTATATATTTTGTTACAGGAGGAAAACATAGCGTTGAGATTAATCAAGGAGCATGCAGACATGCTAGAGTTGGACAGTAGTCCATCACTGGCGATAGAAGACACAGCAGGAAGCGAGCTATCCAGTACCAAGAAAGCATACTTCGATGAAGCTGGTTTTGTAGCCTCAGGCAGCAAAGACGCGGATCCTTACCTCAAAAATAGATTTAACCAAGCTGCATCAGATGCTTTGCCCAGCAACAGAGCCATTCCTGATACCAGGAATGCTATGTAAGTTATAGTAAATTTGTGCTATTTTAAAAATACAATTTTGATGGGAGAAAGGCTTCTATAACTTCGCTAGGCCGACTGACCGAACTCATTACCAGATGCAAAAAACGTCAAGAGACCTAGTCATGTTTCGGTTTTTGGTCTGTGGGTTTACCGGTTTTTCCATAGAATACTGCATAGATTTCTTGTCGAGATTGTAGTCTCCTTTCATAGTGCGGTTACAAAACGGGCGATTGATTTGACGATCAAGCAACGAGGATATTAAAATAGACTCGTACTGCAAATACGTCCTTGTCGCCGCCCATTTCATAACCCCATCATTCAGCCGGCATAGTGGAAGCGATCAATATTGTTAAACAACAAGGTGTGGATATACCCCATTCATGGACTTTGTAGGTCTGCTTACCACCAGGTAGATACGAAGTCACATGCCGTGCTCCAATAAAAAAAAATGCATAATTTTATAAAATCATTTATTGGAAACCCTAATACTCTAATAGTGTTTTTTTTTTCATTAAAAAAGTTGTTTCTTTATTTAATCATAAAAAAAATATAAACGTTCTAAAATTTTACATGTTAAACAATCTGAATGTATTACAAAAAAAAGAGTTAGTAGGATTAGCTTAGTTAAATGAATTACATAAATTACAAAATTAAATGTAAAACTAATTTTTTTTTTTCGTTATTACAAATTATCCAACGGTTAGCTCAATTCTGTACCGCATCTGAATACTTACCTACTTATCGGTATTTTTTTATGCTTTTTCTTCTCATTATCAAAATTAACTCAGCTTTCTAAAAAAATTTGCGAAGAAAGTAAATATTTGTAAAATAATTTGTTATATTTCGTAACCGCTTCATTAAATGCTCGTTTGTTTCCGAAAAGTATTCACACAATATTTTAATTATTGTTTATTCTCGTAATTAACTAAATTTATATGTAGATCTCGTGACTTTTACTTTGGTCTATGAGATATTTCGTGGGAGAAGTGGTATACAATGATAATCATAATAATAATATGTAATATGTAGGCTGTATAAATTTATAGAATTAATGATTTACTTACGTTCTTAATATTATTGAACACAATAATATTAAGAAATTACCATTGACAAAATTAAGGATCCTAGTGGCCCTATTAAAATACCTAATACAAAATAAATAATATTTTTCTTGTATTTTAGACATTAGAATTGATATACCTACACGGTGGTTAGATCATTAATTGAAAATAATTTGTATTTTTATTGTGATTTACTTCGGGTTCTTCTACTATCGGGGGCTTATCAACTGTTTTACTATAATGTTGGAGAGAATAAATAAATATTATTTATCGTGTATTTTAGACATTATTATAGGGCCATAATTAATGATTTTCTTACGTTCATAATATTATTGTGTTCATCATTGACAAAATTAAGGATCCTAGTGGCCCTATTACAATACCTAATACAAAATAAATAATATTTTTCTTGTATTTTAGACATTAGAATTGATATACACGGTGGTTAGATCATTAATTGAAAATAATTTGTATTTTTATTGTGATTTACTTTGGGTTCTTCTACTATCGGGGGCTTATCAACTGTTTTACTATAATGTTGGAGAGAATAAATAAATATTATTTATCGTGTATTTTAGACATTATTATAGGGCCATAATTAATGATTTACTTACGTTCATAATATTATTGTGTTCATCATTGACAAAATTAAGGATCCTAGTGGCCCTATTACAATACCTAATACAAAATAAATATTATTTTTCTTGAATTTTAGACATTAAAATACACGGTGGTTAGATCTTTAATTGAAACAAACCTTTTAATTTGTATTTTTATTGTGATTTACTTCGGGTTCTTCTACTATCGGGGGCTTACCAACTATAATGTTGGAGAGAATAAATAAATATTATTTATCGTGTATTTTAGACATTAAAATTAATATACACTGTAGTTATACCTTTATTAAAACCAAGCCCGGTTCTTCTTCTATCGGAGGCTGATCAACTGTTCTACTTTAATGCTGGAGAGGTGATATAGAATTATTTCTTTCATTAGCTGTTCTATATACTTTGTTTTAGAAAATCTATTTTAAACAAATATTTTTTGCAGGTGCCGGTTGAAGAAATATGAAGATGATTTGCCTCAAACCAGCGTTATTATTACATTCCACAACGAAGCACGGTCTACTTTATTACGTACCATAGTGAGGTAAGCTTCATTTGTGATAATATTTTAGCCTTATTATGTGGAAGGAAGGTCGATACTTAGAAATGTCGCTAGGTCAATACTCGACCGGTTTCGTTACCGATTCAAAAACCGTCAAATGGCTTAGGTTTACCGGTATTTAGGAGCCATTGCTTTTTTATCGAGATGGTTTGACGACAAAGCAACGTAGATAAATCGTTTTTGTCATTTCGAAACTGCATTATTTCGCCGGCATAGTTGGATTGACCAATTCTGTTTAACAACAGTGTATTTTAACATTTATTCAAAGAAACAAATAAATATAGATACAAATTAATAATAAAAAAATAATAACTTTACCTACATTAAAAATAAACTAAATTGAAATAATCCACAAGTTTGTCCTGAGACATAGTCAAGACGCTGACGGCGAGGCTTTTCCTTTTTGTATTGATATAGTATTTTTTTTGTCAAATTGGGTCGTATTGGCAATGTATTGATTAACCCAATTCATGGACATTGTAGATCTACTTACCATTAAGTGAATACATAGTGGCAAGCCGTGCTCCAATATAAGTACACTTATAACACAGTTATAAATGCTGCTTGTATTCATTCTTGGACCCTGCACTGCTTTCTATCTGGTGAATGTAAGATCACGTGTCCTATAAAAAAAACTTTCTGAGGTCTGGATTTTTTTTTATATTGCTTCATTATTTAAAGCCATAATTTTATTTAGGAAAAATTACTGCTTTTAAAGCCTCTATGAACTATACAGAGACCGACAGCTTAACGTGCTCTCCCAGGCACTATAGTGGTGTTGTCAAACAAATGTACATAAAATCTAAGATGAAAAAGAAATTACATGTAATAAAGTGTCCTCTTCCTGGCCCCAAATGATGTTCTAGTCTGTTCTACCAATATTATTAAACCAAAAATGTGTTTGTTGCAGTGTCCTCAATAGAAGTCCAGAACACTTAATCAAAGAAATAATTCTTGTTGATGACTTCAGTGATAATCGTAAGTTTATTAAATACTTTAACTTAATCTTTTACTTTTGATCAATACATTTACGTCTGATTTTGATCTTTGTGGACTACCTTTGTGATGGTTATGATAAGAAGAATGATAAATGAGTATAGTTCATTACGTATAGCGCATTTCAATAATAAAATTATGTAGTTTTTTCAAAATAAGACGAACTATTACAATAGTACGTAATGCAAATACGTCTTCATCGCTACCCATTTCGTAACTACATCATTTAACCGGAATAGTGGAAGTGATAAAAATTATTAAACAACAACTTATTCGACCCCATTAAAGACTTTGTAGATCTGTCTACCATTAGATCACATGCCGTGCTCCAAAAAAATAAAAATAATTATTATTCGAGAGACTACTGCATCGATTACTTGTTAAAATGGTAGTCTTCTTACAGAGTGAATTACGAAACTGACGCTTAATTAGTTAAAGCAGCGAGGATAATAATTATTGTTGTGCCCCTTTTCTTATATCTAGAATGTGGATCAGTATCAATGTATTGGTCCATATTCAAGGGACCTATTAATATTTAAGTTTTAGTCTAACATTCACCGGTATTAAAGATCCTACTGCATCGATTGGTAGTACAGTTAAGAAACGGGCAGTTGTTTAGTTGATAAAGTATCGAAGATAGATAATGCAAATTCGTTTTTGTCGCTGCCCAATTCGTAACCCTATAATTTAGCCGGCATAGTCCATTAATCGATCTCTCTTCATGTACCTTGTAGATATGTATACCTTCGGGTAGATACAGAATCATCTGCAGTGCTTTCATTTCTAGAATAATCAATAGATTTTTCTTTATATAGCGGAGGATGGCGCCCAACTTCGTGCCATTCGTAAAGTGCGTGTGATTCGTAACAATAAGCGGGAAGGTCTCATGAGATCCAGGGTCCGAGGAGCTGATGCTGCCACCGCTCCAGTCTTAACATTCTTGGATTCCCATGTTGAATGCAATGTCCATTGGCTAGAACCGTTGTTGCAGAGAGTTAAAGAGGTATGTATTTTTGTTTGTTGTAATCTAACCCTTTTTCAACGTGCTGTTTCTAGAGAACTGATTGGCATTCCTTAGGATATACATACATACATACATATCATCACGGGTGCCTTACGGCGCCCGAGACCGCCTAGACGGCCCCAGGGTAGTAGCGGAGGGGTTTTAATCCCACCTCGTCGTAGCCGATGGTATGAGTCTACACCGAACAAGTGGCTAGCTCGTTGCGTTGTTTTGAATAGATTCAATAACCCATCTATAAACAGTTTCACAAGCTGGTATAGTGAAACCGGGAACGACAACTTAACGTGCTCTCCGAGGCACTATAGTGGTGTTGTCAAACAAATGTAGGTACATAAATTTTTAAATTAAAAACTCATTGGTACACACCGGGATTCGAACCAGGTACCAAAGTGTTTTTGTGTGTCCAAGGTCTAACCAACTCGACCACCACGTATATTGGATATCCTTACCTCCTAAATTACTTTGTTTTAATTTTTGAGTCGACCATTTAAGTGTAGATCATTTAAAGTTAAAGATCCATTAAATAACAGGACCCATTAATATGAAATGAAATGAATGAATAGGTAGGATTTCATTGAAGTATTAGCCATTGTGGAGATCTCAATGTATAACATGCAAAAAGTAATGCTTTTTCTGCTACTATCACCTATCACTATAATTTGACTGCAATAATTAATGAATATGATGATGGATATTACTAAATTTTTATATCTCTATGCACTAAGAATTATCTAAATATTTTGACCGCAACAAGATTTATCAAAACAATTATTTTATAGAACAATAGTTTTAGGTAATAAAGCTCGAAACATATTTTTATATTATTTTTAACAAAACGGAGTGATATAGCTACTTAATTTACCAGCATAGTAGGAGCGACCAATGCTGTATTGATCAATATCACATAACGTGCTCCAATAAAAAAAATATCCTTGAAAAAAATATATGAGAAGATGACCAGTGACCGTATTTATTATGTAATCTGTGATATCTTTTTAATATTAGAACGTTCACTGACATACTCAAATCAGCTGATGCACGCTGATGGTTATAGCGAATGGTAATCGAGGTTACTGACTGCATAGTTAATGGTATAAGATGAATCACATAAGTACAGTAACAGCTGAAGGAATAGTAGCCATTTTGAAATCTGATCGGCTTAATGACTCAATAATGCCCGGTTGTTTGTACCTAACAGACATTAACTTTTCATAGAATAATAGAAGTTTTTAGAGGAGTAACATATAATAAAATTGTTAATAAAAAATATCTGTACATTGATCTGATAAAAAAAACGATCGGTCAAAAAAAACGGTCTGTTAGAGCATCACTTAAAAATTACTAGACCGATTTATATGCGTTTTTTTTTGTTGAATAGCTATTATCTATCTCTCGTCTATTATCTCTGGAGCTAAAATAGGGTACCTATTTATATTTCGGTACCCGAGGTACCTAAAAAATATAAAAAGTTTTAAAATACACGATATATAATTTTTACCGCTACCACGTTTTCAGTACTCGGCCTAAGTAATTATGCCGTTCTTAACAATTGTTTAAATACAGGATAAACTGAAATAGGAAAAAAAAAATCTGTACTACTTAATACAAACATATTAAAACCATTTGCTACATGTATTCATTTATTTATTTAATTTCTTTATTACACTTAAATATTTGTTCAAATGCGAGCTTAATGCCTTAGGCATTATCTATCTACCATCTAAGCTTTTCTATGTAGTTATATATACACGTATTGTGTATATATGTATGTACGTACACTGTGTTAAGTCTTAACAGGTTATTTTTTTTAATAAGTTGAGGCAGCAATGATTTTTTGTTCAAGGTAAGGTATTGTGTAATATAAATCCAAAACTAATTGACGTAACAAATACAATATTTTTAATTCACACTATTTGTAGGTAAGTCAATATAACAATTTGGACTAATCGCGTAACGAGCTCGCCACTTGTTCGATATGGACTCAGAATACCATCGGCATGCATGAAGAGATGTAAATTGTCTACGCCGACTGACATCGTCAAGGCCATTGAGTTTTTTATTAATACTACGTTCATACATTTTTTTTTATTGGAGCTTACATATGAACACCTACAAAGTCCATGAATGAGGTCGATCAATAAAATGGCTAAATGATGCGATTTTGAAATGGGCGGCGACAAAGAAGAATTGCATTACGAGTATATTTTAATATACTCGCTGCCTTATTGTTAATTCAACCACCCATTTCGTAACCGCATCCTGAAAGGAGACTACCACCTCGACAAAAAATCGATGCAGTAATCTCCTGAAATAAGTGAAACCTAATAATAATGACATAATAAATAATATTACCTAATAAATTCTAATGGATGTACTTAATTAAACGTAATTATTTTTAATTAAATTTGTCGATTAAAAGTTTCAGTAACATTTCTTTCCTAAATTAAAATAATTAATTTTAATTGACAATCTGCCCGGGGCATCGATTTTGTACAGATTATGTAAGATTTAGTTTAGTTTTGCTATGTTGATAATTGGATTGGTAGTCTTATCAATATAATATAATAAATCGAATTCGTTTTCTTTTGATATATAAATATCATTAGGGGTGCCTTACAACTAGTGTTGCTAGACGTCCCGTATTTCACGGGACGACCGTATTTCGGGCGTGATTTTAAATGGCCCCGGGACTGACTTTGTCCCGTATTTCAGTAACATTTTATTAGTTTCATTAACAAAAGTTATTAGTTTCATTAACAAAAGTTAATGATCGTTTTAAATTACGATTATAATAATTTTTTTTTTCTTAAATAAGTTAAATCCAGCAAAAATATGTTTTAGTTGCGCGTTCATCAGAAATCATTAAATTTTTTTTTTATGTACCAGATAAAAATATTAAATCCCGTATTTTTTTGCCTATTTAAGCATTTGTCCCTTATAGTCTGAAAAAAATATCTGGTAACACTACTTACGACTCCCGAGACAGGTTAGACGGCCTCAGGGTACCCAGCGGAGGGGTTTTAATCCCACCTCGTCGTAGCCTACAGCTACAGCGATCATGTGGCTAGCTCGTCGCAATGTTTGAATAACCCATCTATAAACAGTTTCACATGTTGGTATAGTGAAACTGCGACTGGCTGCTTAACGTACTCTCCGAGGCACTATCTTATCTTATCTTATTGGTTTTGGGGTTGACATCAGTCA
This sequence comes from Monopis laevigella, assembly GCA_947458855.1. NCBI lineage: Eukaryota > Metazoa > Arthropoda > Insecta > Lepidoptera > Tineidae > Monopis > Monopis laevigella. The sequence continues at coordinate 17,409,471 of OX381587.1, forward strand.
AAAACACTTCGACCCTTTGGGATCTTTTGTGTGTTCCCCATTCCTATTATCCACACACCTCAGTATCGTCCCCAAATATGTTGTTGACATATTTAAGGACATCACCAAGGTCGATTAGCCTGTAGCTTTCTGGATCCGGATAAGCCTGTCCTAGGTATTTTATTCTTTGGATGGCCCTAGCGTCACAGTCGCACAGTAAGTGCCGCATGGATTCGGGCTCCTTACCACAGAATCTGCATGTGGGATCATCTCTTACTCCTATAGTATAGAGGTGTTTGTTGGTTGTATAGTGTCCTGAGAACACTCCCACCAGTAGCCTTATTTGACTTCTGTTGAATTTCCATATCTTATCCAGGCCTATTGCCCTCATACCAATGAATTTCTTGGAATGTATTAGGCCTTGCTGCGTTAACCACCATCTTGTGTGTTTGTCCTCAGCAAACTTTTTTAATGCATTAATTATTGTTATGTTGGGTATGCCTATAAATGGTTCAGGTCCAATTAAGGGAGTTTCCGAACCCATTTTAGCAAGTTGGTCTGCCCTTTCATTGCCTTCGATACCCATATGTCCCGGCACCCAGGCCAGTCTTACCCTGTTGTTCCTGCCGATTTTATTCAACAGTTTAACACATTCCAAAACCAGCCCAGATCTGGTCTCATACGAGCTCAGAGCTTTAAGTGCTGCTTGGCTGTCGCTGAGAATATTTATGTTTTCTCCATGTGATCTCATGTCTAGGATCTTCTTTGCAGATACTATTATCGCATACAGTTCTGCTTGGAAAACTGTAGGGTAATGTCCCATGCTTACATGAATATCATGACCATTAGTATGTATTCCTGCACCCGTTCCTGACTGCATCTTGGATCCATCAGTATACCAGTTTTGACATTTACTGTCGGGTTTAGAACCATTTTCCCATTCGTCCCGTGACGGGAAATATGTTTTGTAGTTCCTTTTAAAGATTCGAATAGTCGAAATGTTGTCAGCGCACATTTCAAGAATCCTATCGAGATTGTTGTCAGTTTCCATCCTAGTGTGAATAGTTTGGGGCATATTTGGATACCACTCTTTATTATTCCGTAGTCGGTAAAGTGATTTCCTTGCCTCCATTTCTATTATCACGTGTAAAGGTTTAAGATTTAATAGTACCTCCATAGCTGCCGTCGGTGTTGTTTTAAAGGCACCTGAAATAGACATACATGCCAATCGTTGTAACTTAGCTAGGTCTTTTTTACAGATATCAAGCTTAGTCCGTGGCCACCACACAATACTTCCATATGTTAGTATCGGCGTTACCATGGTATTGTATATCCACTTCATTACTGTTGGTTTTAGTCCCCATGTTTTGCCATATGCCGATCGACACATAGCAAATACCCTTATTGCCCTTTTTATTAACATGTCAACATGTAGTTTCCATGTAAGGCTTTTATCTAGAGTAAGACCGAGATATTTTACGTCAGTGGACCATTGTAGTTCAGACCCGTATAACTTTAAAGAGATCAGTCCCGTTAGGTCTCTTTTCCTTGTGAACAGCAATGCTGAAGTTTTACTCGGGTTTATTGACAGATGTTGAGAGTTACACCATTCTTCAACAGTTCCCAGAGCCTTTTGTGCTACACTTATTGTTGTGCCTACGAATTTACCGTTTACCATTATAACTAGGTCATCAGCATATCCTACTGTATAATATGGGCCAACGTTTAGTTTTGTTAGAATTGAGTCTACAACAAGGCTCCACAGCAAAGGAGAAAGTACTCCACCCTGTGGACATCCTTTGGTTGTAGTTATCATCATTTCATCTCCGAGTAGTTGTGATATAACCATTCTACTCCTAAGCATATTTTGTATCCATCTACAGATGGTTGATTCTATGCCATGGTGTTTTAAGGCATTGTCAATGCCTTCAAAAGTTGTGCGATCAAATGCTCCTTCTATGTCTAAGAATATGCCTACGCATACCTCCTTGTTCTCTAAAGCCATCTCGGCTTTATGAACGACATGATGAAGCGCGGTTTCAGTTGACTTTCCTTGTTGATAGGCACATTGAAGTCTGTGAAGAGGTGTCCTTGTTAGTGGGCCCTCCCTAATGTGTCTATCCAGTATTTTTTCTAATATCTTTAATAAGAAAGATGATAGACTAATAGGTCTAAACGACTTGGGTTCTTCGTAGGTTACTTTACCTGGCTTCGGTATGAATACTACCTTAACCATCCTCCACTGCTTTGGTGTGTAACCAAATGCAATGGATGCTTTGAAGAGTCTGCTAATGTGGGAGTTTAGTATTGGCAGCCCCCTTTGTAGTAGAATGGGATATATTTCATCTGGACCCGGAGATTTATAAGGTTGGAAATTGCTCAGGGCCCATTTGATTTTATGTTCGTCTACTATTTTTTTCGCAGTTTCCCAGTCTCGTTTGGTGGTATGTACTGCCTGGTCGTTGACAGTGTTTAGGTTGTCTACCTTGTTGTTTGTGATAATCGATCCTGGAAAGTGTGTTTTAAACATAATTTCCAACGTACCCTTCCCAGTCTCCATTAGCTTACCGTTTTCGTCCTTTACCATCATAAGTGGGTTGGCTTTCGTAGTAGCCATTGCCTTTGTCAGTCTCATGATGCCGGGTATTGATTCTATCGATTCGCAATGGTTTTTCCATGCCTGTCTCTTAGCTTTCCGTACTGCTTTATTATACTCTGTTAATAAACGTGCATACTCACTAAAATCGTTTTTTGCTTTCGCGACATTGAAAGCCTTTCGAGTTACCTTGCGTAGTTTAGCTAAATCCTGATTCCACCATGGGACCTTTTTCGCTAGAATATTTTTTTCCGGACAATTGTTAGTCCATGCCGTCTTGATTGCAGTACCAATCCTGTCAGCTTCGAATTCTATATCTATAGTGGAATTGAGCTTACCTTTTTTTGTTTCCTAGTTCTACCTTTAGATCACTGTAGTAATTTTTCCAGTCGGTGTTCCTAGGATTCCTTCTCTGTACGGTTACAATGTTATGTTTCATCATGTACCTAAAGCATATATATCTGTGATCAGAAAGAGATGTTTCATTAGACACATGCCAGTTATCTATGTTAGAGAATGTGTTCCTAGAAGTTATTGTAATATCTAACACCTCAGCCCTTTTTGCATTAATAAATGTTGGCCTGTTACCTTTATTTAATATTAATAAGGAAGAACTTACAAGATATTCTAATAGTTTCTCCCCTCTTGAGTTGTTGTCCGTGCTTCCCCAGACAACATGATGAGCGTTTGCGTCACATCCCATAATGAGGTGTTCATTGCTGCTAGAGCGTCTTTGTATTAGCTCCTCAATTCTAGGTGTAACGGGCTCCTTGTCTTCATATGGAAGGTAGGCTGAAGCTATTAATGTTTCCTGCCTGCCCTCTCCTGATATGATTTTTATTGTAGTAAGATCCCTGTGACAGAAATTAGTTAGTGTTGTTGCATGTATGCCATGTCTGACATAAATGCAGGTTCTAATATTCCCATCATTAGCTTGATGTAAATGACCACCTATATTATTCAAGCCTTTAACTATTCCTTTATAAAGGTATGGTTCCTGTATTAAAGCTACATCATATTGATTTGCCATAAGTGCTCGTGCCAAAAGGGCAGTCGCCGATTTACAGTGGTGTAAATTAATTTGTACAAAATTTAGGTACCTTTTATATGAGTCCATCTTTCTTGATGATCCCTTGTGATTATGTTTGTTTAATGTTAGTTTTATATGTAAGTGAATGTGTGGTTAAGTTGTAAGTATGTAATTTAAGTGTGTGTGTATAAAGTTTAGTTTATGTGTGTTTGTGTCTGGGTCTTTGTGTGTTTAGGGATTTTTTGGGACCTCCATAGGGCCCTCCTCTGCTCCTGACATCTCCGACTGCTCCCCCTGTTCGCTCAGTTCCAGGTCGACCAGTCCCTCCAGCAATTCTGCTGTTCTCACCGAGGTGGTAGGTGATGTAGGGTCTTCCACCTTTCCAGCAGATTGCTTTTCCGAGTCCTTGACGTCCTCCTCCGGCTTCTTTTCCTCGAGAAGCTTGAAGAAGTCCCTCTCCAAACCGGTTTTTATGTGGTAACCCTTTTCGCGGATCACCTCAGCGGAGTCGTGGTCCATAAGGACGATTCGTCTCACGTTGAGGCCCTCCACGATTGTGTCAACCACTCTCCAGAGATCGGTGTTCAAGGCCGGGTTGAGTTTTTGAGTTAACCTGAGTATGCTCTCCAACTCAACCTCACCCTTGTACACCGATCTCCAGGCCATTTTTACCGGTTTAGGCAGGTCCTTTGCCTCTATCACCTTGAGGGTAATCGGCCCGAGCTTTCTGCCGTTTAAGGTACACAGCCATTTGGTAGAGGACTGGTCTAGGCATAGAATGTGAGCCACTCCTCCAGCTAGCCCATTCATGTCGATGTCAGGACAGGGCTCCGCTTCTAGGATTAATCCATGAAGTAGCTCCCTTATCCTGACATAGTCCTCCTGCTTAAGCATAGTCTTTGGGTACGAATCCGTGGTGATAGCCATTTTCGTACCCGTCAGTGCCTCTTTGTATGACCCTTGCGTCTTTACCCTTTTGGGGTCACCAGCAGGATCTCTCTTTTCATCGCTCACTTCGCGAGGCCTTTTGGACTGCCCTGCTCGTGGCGACGCTTTGTCCTGCGCCTGCTGCTTCTGGAGCCTCTGGAAGCGTCGCTTGGCAGAACCATTTTTTTTCCCCGAGTGTGAAGGGCCTTGCTGCGGGTGCGGTTTCCCTGAGGGAACACTTTTTATTGGCGGTCTCGCAAGTTTCCCTCCGGTTTTGCCAATTACGCTATCTTTAGCACCTTCCATGTTCCTAATTGGTCTGTGAACAACAGGATTAGTAACACTGGCGCCCTGGCTTCTGGATGGACCTTTGTTATCTCTACTAGTTGCAACAGCCGTGCAGTGTGGTCCGCCCGAGGAGTGACCCTTATTCCCAATACTGGGTTTAATGGCCCCTTCCTTGTGCCCACCATGACGCACTTCATTGCCACTCGTAGAGGCCACTCCGAGGCACTATAATGGTGTAGTCAAACATTTTATTTTTATGTAGGTATCTACTAAATTTTATTTTATTTGTTAATTAGATACAGATAAGTATAGTTTGGTTGTTTGCCTATTTTAACAAATTATTAAATATTAAAAAAAAAAACTTCTCTATTTCTTAATTATGAAATAAAATAATGTTATGAAAATTAATTATGCACTTTTATTATTATTGGCGATAAGAAAACGTTGGACTATAGTTAATATGGTACTTAAAATGACTAAGTAAATGGAATTATTAGCCATTGTTATTTTCCAGTGTTCCAAAAATGTTTTTTAAAGAAACCCTTTGGTGAATCTCTGGTGCCCGTCTGTCTGTCCGCATCAAAAATCTCGAAATTTCCTTGTTCTTTTACTTAAAATTTGTAATAAATTCAAAAGGGATTTGTTAAAAAGGTAAAAAAATGTAATGTAGTAAATACACTATTGAAAGTTTGTATAACATACTTTACTTTTTATAGAACAGTTAAACTTTTAATATTAAAACTATGTTTATTTTATATAGCTACACATACATGGTGACTTTGCAAGGTTGTACTGATCAAATAGAACAACATTTCCCATGGAACCATGTGTCCCAAATAAAATGAAAAAATGCCTTCTCTATACAAACCAATAATGATAAAATGACAAATTTGTTTGGGAGATTTTTTTTTTATTAACGACACATGGTTCCATGGGAAAAATAGTTTGATTTGATCAGTAGAGCCTCAAATTAGCGCAAAGTACAACCTTTCAAATTCACTCTGTAAATTATAATCAAAAAATTACGAAAAATTACCCACAATACGAAATCCATTACGTGAACTTAAGTAATGCTAATTTTTAAAGGGTAAAAATAATTAAAAAAATAAGCTGTTATTTTTTTTCGGACCTCTCGAAATATTGATATTGTTATTCTGGTATGACTCTCGCAGATTATTCCTAACTTTTTATTGAAATTATTCCTTACTTTTTAAAATAAATCTGACTTTTCTTTTTCTGTTCTTTCTAAAAAAAATAAAGGTCTGTACATTTTTCTGTCAATTGTTGATTTTAAATTGGAGTAAAATCAATTAAATTTAAAATAACACACGATAGTAAGTAAAAACGGTAGGTTCGTGTTAAGTTTTCTGATGACAATGAAAAAAGACTACGCGCGTTTTAATAATATACTATAGTTGTCAGAGTAAACAGTTAAGTATTGACATTACGCTACGTTTATAGTTGTTTACTTTGTGCCACTGGCTGTTTTTTACGTCCCTATTGTAACGCTGGCTGGTCCCGTTGCCTTTTTATATGCCATGAATAAAGTACGGGTTTCTAAGCCTGGAGTGTTCTAAGTAAAGCCTAGTTTAGTGTGTAGGCAAATCTTACGTCTTATCTTATTTTCACTACACAGCGTCCTTTAAATATCTGGGCCAATAACTAAAAAGGCATATTTTTATATTCGACGCCTATAGGTATTAATAATAACAATATTCAATTCATTTACATATTTGCATTTCATTAACATATATTACAATATAATTATTTAAATAGTATTTATGTAATAAAATTCGGTGTACACATATATGATGACTTTAAAAGAATGTACTTTGGGCTAATATGAACTTCTACTGATCAAATTCAACAACTTTCCCGTGGAACCATGTGTTTCAAATGAAAAAAAAATTGCTTTCTCCATACACAAACTAGTAATATTAAAATAATTTGTATGGAGAAGCTAAAAAAATATTTCATTTGCGACGCAAGGTTCAATGGAAAAAATTGTTCGATTTTTTTATTTTTTTATTGAAGCATGTGACTTTATATCTATTTGCTAAGCATAGCTACAAATCCCATGAATGGGGTCGATAAATAAATTATATTTTGACAATATTGATCTCTCCCACTATGCCGGCTAAATTATGCGGTTGCGAAATGAGCAGCAACAAAGACGCGTATTGTCAAATAAGTCTTATTATAAAATCAAATTAGACTTATTGTTAAATCGGGCAAATTAGTTTATTTGATCAGTAGAGCCTCATATAAACCCAAAGTACAACCTTTCAAATCCATCCTGTATATTCGGTGTACCTACCACTTATAATTTTTATTAAGTCTACTAACACGTTAAGTGATTTATATCACTTAACGTGTTAGTTTTAATTCACAAAACTCTCAATTATTTCTAAACCCCAGTCTCAGTTCTGTCACAACATGTTGGGATTTTCACACGACCGTGGAACTTTTGCTTTTCAACTTAATAGCATAGGTGCAGGAGATTGTTCAGTTACGGAGGTACTTGACGACCTAACCAACTCATTTATATCAATTAACCTTTCTAATTCCCATGTGGGATATGAGTGAAAACAACTTGCTTGTAAATACAGTAAGTACAACATACAACTCTTACTGGGCGTTTCTAATATTTTTATTTGTTATTGGGTATGTGACTTTGTCTACATTGTTGGTGAACAGCATTGATTCGTAACCGCACGTTTAAAGGAGACTACCACCTTGACAATATATCGATGCAATAGTCTCCTGAAAGGTAGACCTAGATTTAGACCTCATCATGATTTTTTATAGTAAGTGATCCAAATATTCGCAGTATATTCATGTGATTAACTTTTTACCATTTAGGTATGAAGTTTGCCTTTACAACTTACTGTAAAGAAAGAGACGGAGAATGTAAATTGTGTATATGATCTCCGACGGTTAATAATATTTGAATGTGGGAAAAGCCCTTACATTATGCGCATTTAATAAATAATCGTGGTCATTGGCATTGTGCGTCCCCCCCCCTGGTAAATAGTCCTAGATATGCCCATGTACACATCACAATTCTCCTCTTTGTCTTCTGCTTAACCTTGTTATCAGTTACACAGTGACTTAACCACTAGGCTGAGGGCGCTTTTTCAACTTACCCCGCTCCTAACCAAAATTTAAAACATCTTAACATTTATTTTCAAAGCAATATGTGTTCATAGATAGCATTAACGAAAATTTGTTCATCTTGGGATTCAAATACCTCTATAGTTTTTATTCATACTATGTTTATACTACTACAAAATCATGATCATAAAATAGGAATAAAATAACAGAACCTTATGGCATCCTTTAAAAAATGATTCAACTATGAGAAGGTTTTTAATAATGGCCAACATTTATAGTTTGTACCTAGGTAACAATAAAAATGTGCTAACAATAAGGAATTCCATTCGCGCAAAAATGAGGTCAGAAATATTTTGTCTAGTCCGGAAATTGGTCATAAAAGTCCTCGAGTGAGAAGTTGGTCGCCACAACAATAGTGAGAGTGGAGAACTACCTTCACCTACATACCGTACACTGTTCTGAATGTTGGTCTTGGTCTTACACTTTTATTATATAAATATTTGTATAGTTTTCCGAATTTTACGAAGAAAAATAATTATTAAGATCATTTTGTTTCTTCAAGAAAGTACATATTTTTGTCCCTATAAGCTTTGAATTTTTTTTAGTATTTTATATTTTTACATTAAAAAAAATCTTTATATAATAATTTATTGATTTTAAGATAAAATGTAATGAAAATGCGGTTGGAGTCCCGCCCACCAAGATTTTTTTTATTGCATTTTATCTTTAAAAAATAAATATATACGATCTTCCTAATAAAGAATTTATAAAAGTGTAAATATTTTAAGGTTCCGTCAATTATTTCGCATTCCAAATAGGTTCCGTTGCCAAAAAAGTACAAGGAATGCTAACATTTGAGTCGAGACGCGACGTAGGCGACCTTTTCTTTTTTGAATTCGAAATTCAAATTTTCACGACAACACCTTTATGAAACAAGGCAAGGGAATTTGATTTACTTTACCTTGTCTTTGCCTGTACAAGGTTTATAGAGTGCTAAGATGTTAAGCATGACGTGTTGGCGACTGTACTCACCTTGACATATAACTACACGCCTGCGCAGACATATAATGTGACATTTAAAAACTATGTCTAGTTTAAGTTACCTATATAGGTTGACCACATCTTAATCTAGATTAAGGCTGTTGTTTGGATCTAATCGAATATATACATATATATAGTCAAAGTTACACTTATTTAAAATAAACAAATAATATAATTCTATAAATTTGACCGCCTCCGTAGATAAGTGGTTGTGCATTTGGCGTTGTATCCGGAGGTCATGTGTTTGATTCCTACTGATACGTTTATTATGTTTTCCTGTACAGTTCATCATGGTCTGGGTGTTTATAAAATATAATATGTATTGAAATCGTTGTTTCTGGTACACTTAGTACAAGCCTAGAGCTTAGTTTGTGGCCAGAGCAATATGTGTCAAAATTGCCTTCATATTAATATGTTTAATTCATAGTTGATTCCTTTTATCTACAGTAACGATAGTAATTCGTTATTATCATACAAAATGTTACCGTCGTAGCCTGAGGCTCTACCATGGGTCTGCGCATTGTAGCAACGTAGCGTATTTGTATACGTATACGTGAGCAACAACCAATAGGATCGCTTTATTCAATCCTGTTACCAAAAATAAAGCGGTCCTATTGGTTGTTGCTCACGTATACGTATACAAATACGTTACGTTGCCACAATGCAAATTTATAGAGTCCCCAGCAGCTCTGTTCGTATTAGAGGGGCGTACGCTCATCAGCTGTTCTTCCCAAAGACCTGTCGTACAGTGGCGGGAGAGCGTGCACCCTTGCGACAATTGATGCACTTACACAACACAAATTTCAACCATATTGATTTATTTGTATCTTTTATACAGTCTTATAAAGGGTATGTACTTGATACTTTATATAGTATACCAACTACTTGATGGTTTATATTATTAGATATTAAAGTATAGGTACTTCGTGTTTTCACTCATTTATTAAAATATTTTAGTTTAAGTTGATTATTAAATAGTCTTTATAAGTATATAACGGGAATAATGATGCTGTTTGTATAGTTACTATATACACTGTATACCTACTAATGTATTAGTTTAAGACTCCACTGTACAAACGTTTATTGTTCACAATAAAATAAAAAATAAAAATAAAAAAATGCGCAAACCCATGGTAGAGCCTCTGATCATATACCGTAGCCTGATCAGATATGTTTATAAGTATAAAAATCGGCCAATATCACTCCATAAAGAATGTGACGTTACTAATTTAACTTGCTTTTATTCGATCAAGTCATATTTTTAGGCAAGATGAAAGTCTACAATATACAATATCGATATACTGGGTGTATTTTTACAATATTAATATTTTTTATGCCTTAAGTATCACTTATAAAACCCATGTTTAAAATAAAAAAAGTTGGTGTTTTTGGTCTTAAAAAAAGTCCGAAAAATAAATTGTCATATTATTATGAACGCCTATATTCTTAAATTTACTTCAACAAATATATATTGTATAACACCGTTAGACAAGTGACGGGATCTCATTCGAGAGTTTAGTATAAAAGTTGAAGTAATTTGTAAACTTTAATTCATTTTATCTTAATGTTTTTGTATGGGCGACACTAAAAGGAAATAATACGTGTTTCATTATTTTCATTTTAGAACACCATATAAAAATGTTACCACTGCGACAAAAACACCCAATATATTGGGTATAAAACAAATACAGACTGTATCAATTATTGGCTGATCTGCAGAAAAATGTAGCCAGTGTAATAAATGATAAATAAGGCATTTCATATATATGAATATATAATCTAATGTACAATAAATTTTATTGTAAATGGAAGTCTTTCCACAATAATAATAATATATATACTTCTATAACAAAATCTCTTATCAACCATTTACTTCCATAATTTAAACAAACGTAACACCATGTAATTACTTCCGGTAGCAAAACAGAAGCCAAACCAAACATCAAAAAGAGATAGAAGCCACAAACAGTGAGGGGCATGTAATCCACTATTGTGTGCAATGCGCAGGCGCCTAAACTCGTACGTAACCGATTACTAATTTCGCAGTGCGACTAACAAAAAACGGAAGCTAGTCACTATCTTATTTTATTAAAATTTGAACCCTAAACTTTAATTAAATAATATATGTAAATTTTTTATGATGTTAAATATTAACCAAGACATTTTTACTACAGGTATATCAGTAATCGGTTGATATTATATATACTGTCTACTCACCACTCATTATCTGAATAAGTAACTGGCAATTTTTCCTTTAGCATTTTCATTGTTTCAAAATGTACTATATGTATTATATTGTTTGATTTATATAAGTAGTATATTATGTATTGTGTGTATATTTAATTATTTACATGTAATATTTAAGTAGTTTATATACTATTCGCTATATGTCTTTTAAATTGTTATTTATTTGCTTTTGCACCCTATGCATAATCTTCCACTCTCTCAAAGGTTAGCTGGTAGAAAATGCCAAAGGCTAATGCCTATGTACAATTTTGTTTTGTAGGTAATATTGTGCAATAAAGTATTTTAAATTAAATATCTTTGACCTCCTCTATTGGTCATCTCATGTGTAGGTAATTTTGTCATATAACAATATGAGATGTTAAGAATAGCGAAACTTTTTTTAAAATAAACCTCGGAACTATTTATTTTAATGAAACAAATGTAACACCGTGTAATTGCTTCCGGTAACAAAACAGAAGCCTGCCAATATAACAGAAAGCAATACAAGCCAATGACACAGCTCACACAACTACTGATGGGGATGTAATCGGCTATTGTGCCAATGCGCAGGCGCCTAAACTTGTACGTAACCGATTACTAATTGCGCAGACCAAGTGACCTAGTCATCTTTCGATTTTAGTCTGTGTGTTCAATGGTTTTCAGACTACTACATTAGATTAATTGTCTCCTTTAAAACCGTGATAGTTAACTAAGACTTAGTTAACTATCACGTTTTTTTTTTTGTGTACGTTTAAAATTCGGTTCATGTTACAAGGTCCATCGTATTTGAATACGTATACGTGAGCAACAAACCAATCTATGATCGCTTTATTCAATCCTGGTGGGCAATTCTCGCGCTATCGACATTCATCTCGATTCGAGATTTTTTAACGAAAAATGACTAAATATGTAATTTTTTGTTCAATATTTATATATTTATTATTTATTAATTAATATTTATTATTTTTTTCGTTTAATGTTCTATATTTTTTAACGAAAAATAAAGCGATCCTATTGGTTGTTGCTCACGTCTACATATACAAATACGTTAAATTGTTACAATGCGCAAACCCATGGTAGAACCTCAGGAGCCTTTTTCTATCAATTGTATTAACTTTTTGGTTTTTTTTTCTATTAATTAAGCCTAATTCATTCATAATGTAAACCACTTTGCGTGTAAAGAGAAGCTCTTTTCCCTGCAACGGAAAGAAAGCAGACCTAGTCGAAGCGGGTTTTTGGATTTAATAATGATTTAAACATATTCCCACTTTTTGCCCAATTTCACATCAAAAGAGAATTTGTGTGCGCCAGTTTTTTAAGAACCAAATGCCACACAAATACCCTTTAAGTATAATAAATTATTACAAAGATATTAAAACTTTTTACAATAAACTTACGGAAATTGACAGTTTAAACATACCAAGACAGCCGCGCCATCTGATTAAAAAGTTTGGTACAATACAACCCCATTGATAAAGTAATTTAGAATTCATGATTACAAACTTATAAAAGTTTCAGTAAGGCAAGTTCAAACTTTTAATATGTCTAGTGTAAATTAATATGTTAGCACATACCACATGTATGCACTATGCCATCGAATCAAAGTTAAAATTTGACTTATTTCCCATACAAAATTCATTTATTAGTATTAGGCCCCAGTTGACACGTTAGGAAGTGTCGGCCAACTCATTTGAAAGTGAATAGAGTATAGTTACCTTAAGTAATACTCTGTGATTTCTGTGAAGTATTTGCGATGTATTTAAGCGGTTACTCAAGCGGAGAGCGGTCGGTCCAAATATCCAGTGCAGCCCTGACGCATTGCGACATCATTATGGAACATCCAATAAGATCATCCTTTCACTGCATTACTTAGCTCCATTTATGTAAAGTTCTTAAACACAAATTATATTGTTACTAAATGACTAGGTTGAGTTGCTGGAGGTTGGTAATAGTAAAATCTTTAGTAAAGTTAAATAAACCTAATTTAATTAAGAGGTGGATTAAAGGCAAATAAAACAGGTGAAATACATGTTATTGGTAACATGCGTGGGAGTAAAAAAACCAAAAAAATCTAGCTGGGAATTTTTGGAAAAAAAATCAAAATACGAGTAATTATATACTCGTATATATGGGCGGCGACAAACACAAATAATAATTTCGTAATCGCATAATTTAGCCGGCATAGTGGGAGCGATCAAAGAACAATTATTGATGGACCCCGTTCATGGACTTTGTAGGTCTGCTCACCACCAGGTATATACAAATTCACATGCCGATCTCCAATAAAAATAACGATAATAAAAAATATACAAAATCGCTAGGCCATGTAGGTACCTACTAGATCTTATACATTTACATAACTTATAAGAAAATACCGCCATATTGAAGTAGTAATAGGAAATATCGATAAAACATGGAGGTTTCCTTTATGCTAATGTATTACTATTTTTAAAACTCCTATCCCTTCTAAATATCTTCTATTAATAATATTTTTTTTAATATATTTCCTGGTTTTGAGGTATTCTCATGATGGGAATCTATTAATTATTTATGTATGTACTTAATTTGATTTGTCTCTAGATGTAGTTTTTTTTATTAATACTTTTTTATTTACTCACCTACTCCTGACATTAAAATCAAATTGTCCCGAATGTTTCACCGGTAAAGATTAGTTTGTACTTTGTGCAAAAAAGTTGTTAAAATTAAATTTTAAATAAAAAAATTGTCGTCTATTTTCTGTTTTGTACTTAGTAATGCGTAATGTCATAATAACTTCACAATCGTTCGCTAACTACGATAAATGTAATCTCCACATGGACCTCTCTACAATATTGGGCTTTGTGTACTCATATCATTTACATCGTAAACATGTAAATGAGCCCTTTGTCAGTCTTCAATCTTCAAACCATCGACAATCGTTATTATGGCTTCTACATAATGGGCCTTATACACGGACCAAACGACAAAACTCAATAAATATATTTTATTTTATTGGAACACGTCATATGATTTTGTATCTACCTTAAGCATACCTAAAAAGTGCATGAATAGGATTGATTAAAAGTTTATCGTTTAACAGGCTCCTACTATGTTGGCTAAATGATGCTGTTACAAAACGGCAAACATCCTTAACAGCATACGTCCTTGACGATCGATTTTGTAGGCTCCTGAAAGCCGGTGAACAGACTATAACTAAACCATCACTAGAATATGTTAAGTATTTTCTTCTTACTGTATGTATTGATAAATAACAAACAAAATTTAATTATTATTAATTTACTTTTATTTGATATAATACCTTTAATTATTATTATTAGCAGTCCTCAAACACGCTTTAACTTAACTTAATTAAATAAGAAACAAATCCTATTAATTATTAGAAGTCTGCTCTTTGAGTTCCTGAAATCGTCTCTGCACTTTAAATATTTGAAAATTTTCAGAAAAGGCTTGTAAATAAAAAAATATTTTAGATGCCAAGCACGTACAAGTAACGATCTTTAAAACGTCCATCTGACATTCACCGTCCGTCATCCGTCATTTCGTAGCATGTATAAGACCATTTACTTTGTAAAATCAATACCGCCTTCGGGTCAAGTGTAAAGATGTTCAAAACCTGGTTTGGAGTGTTTTGCCTTGACATTCACAAGTCACAAGCATTCACTTCCTGTCTCTTGTGTCCTCAACGTTAAATAACGATTCAAACTCACTGTTGAGAGGTCATGTTGTAATAAAATGCAGTTTTTAAAGAAATATAAAAATGATTAAAATTGGAAATTATTATGCAGTTTCTTCCGCTTATAATGTTGGTGTATTAAATTATATGTTATATGTAACAACACAAAGAAATATCACTTAGAAATATAATAACTCGAAAATTCTTATGTTGATCTTACATTTGCGAGGAAAGGAAATGAAATCATTTATTTTAGGAGTCGTTTGAAGCTATTTTTTGTAACAATGATGAAAATAAGCTGTAAACAGTCAAATAGATAGTTTTAAGATTATTGGGTTGGGATGATGCACGTAGAAAGATAAAAATAAAACAGTGGATGATTGCAATAAAATAAAAAATATTTATCGATTGGTCAATATTTTACGGCGCCCGAGACCGCCTAGACGGCTCCAGGGTACCCAGCGGAGAGGTTTTAATCCCACCTCGTATGTATGTCAGTGACGGTCACTGGTGATGCCGCTCCAAAGAGAGGGGAAATATTTGTCAATAAAATTTTGTAGCTTCATTATTATTAAAATGGCAAATTACAATATTGAAAAGCTCACAGCGTCATCCACATCTCTATAGCACAGAAGTAATAATAGTACAAGTACTATAGCCAGAAGTAATAATAGTACAAGTACTATAGCACAGAAGTAATAATAGTACAAGTACTATAGCACAGAAGTAATAATAGTACAAGTACCTATAGTCACACATTGTTGTTCCAGGATCCTACCCGGGTGGTTTGCCCAATCATTGACGTCATCAGCATGGATAACTTCCAGTACATCGGCGCGTCCGCAGACCTGCGAGGCGGGTTTGACTGGAACCTAGTCTTCAAGGTGAACTCCTTAACATAATACTATTTCTGGCATTGACACTTTACTTACACATCTTTTAAATAACCACTGTATGTAACTCACGTTTCCTAATAAGAAAATTCCTTTAAAAAATATCAAATTTCAACAGCAGAGATATTGCATTTGGGAAAAAGTCACCCAATATCATGGGATATTACGCATTTATTTTTATGAGATAAAATCGATTTAAATGGAACGAAATTTAAAATAAAAAATGTATTTTATACTACACCTGCTCGGAAAATAGGTTCTTACTTGCGTAAGAATAGGTCAGAAAGTACGTCTTTGTAGTCGTACAAATATGCGGGAGGAAAAAGTGTATGAAAATCCATTGTTAACGTGCTTAAGCGGGAGGAAAAAGTATATGAAAATTCATTGTTAACGTGCTAGTTTTTTTTTAAAGTTTTTTTCTTCAATTCTTCCAAATTAGGAAAGGCAAGGGTTCAAAGCCATACCAAGCCTAGTTTTTTTTTACAAGTTCGAAATTTTAATCAAAATAAAATAAAATAAAAGTATTGGTTTATTGGCTGTTTACTTTCTTTGCATTTTTGATTTATTAAGTTTTAACAACTGTAATAATTTTAATATAAACTTTAATTAATAGAGATTTCATTTTTTATTTTCCTCGTAGGTGTAGTATAAAGCACTATGTATCACTCGGCGAGAAAGTGCGATTCCTAACTCGAGCGAATTAAGCTCTCAGGCTCAAACTTCGCCCTCGTTAGTAATCGGTGACTTTCTCCCCTCGGTGAACAATGTACTATTTAAGACTTGTCGAGCGTTGAAAGATCATTAAACAGTTTAATTCTTTATTTCATTCGCGGTAATTTAATAGCAATAAAAATTCAATATCCAAAAAATATTATATGTAAGACGACCGATAATATATAAATAGTATGTAACTTTCTCCTTTTTAGGAGATTAGAGGATTTTATTATTTACAATACACAGAAATTTTGTATTGGTAATATTACAAAATACATATTAACATTTTATATTTTTTATACGACGATAATATTACAATCATTGTTTATAAATAAATACCATTGACAACTGAAAGCTAATAAAAGTTATTTGCTTTTGCATAATAATATTAATTGTTTTATGAATACACAGTACCCCTAGTGTGAGTTTTCTAACTATTACTTTGCGTTTGAGTTAACTAAAATTTGTTTGGGAAATAGTTCAGCGCTCCAAGCGGAAATTTTGATAACTAAAAATTCAAAAGTGTGTGTTAAAATGTTAACGCAGTAGTATAGTTAACGCAAAAGTAAAGGTTAAAAAAACTCGCACTAGGGCTACAGATGTCTATGGGTGCTTATTATATGCTGCAAGAATTGTAAAATGGTAATATACTAGAAGACAATTAAAAAAAAAAATACCAAAAACTACTAATTAAGTTTTAATAAGGTTATAGATGAGTTATATTCGAACATTTACGACATTATCAATAAAAATAATTAAAAAATGTTTATTGTACCTTAGAACTATTATAACCGTAGATACATTCATAGGCAAACGTGTCAACTCAGAAACAAATATATACTTACAACATAGATACATAACAATAATCCTCTCGATTCTAGAATCTAGAACCTAGTCACAAAGGCCGAGACCTAATAAAATAAAATTTTGGATCAGCCCTTGACCAGAAAGGTTATTAAAGGAAGTACTTTTATAAACTTGGCATATACGATCGGTGGATGGGAAAAATCTGGAAATCTCATCTTACTTCTTAAATTTACTTTTGATTCTGATGCCTCTCCCATACCTTACGGCGCCCGAGACCGCCTAGATGGCCCCAGGGTACCCAGCAGAGGGGTTTTAATTTAATTTCCTCGTCGTAACCGGTATGAGTCTACACCGGACGGTATGAGTCTACACCGAACAAGTAAGCTCGTCTCGATGTTTTGAATAGACTCAAAAACCCATCTTTAAACAGTTTCACAAATTGGTATAGTGAAACAGGGACTGACAGCTTAACGTGCTCTCCGAGGCACTATAGTGGTGTTGTCAAACAAATGTAACTACATATTGTATTTTTTTAATTAAAAATTCAATGGTTACACCACAAACACACCGGGATTCGAACCAGGGACCTAAGTATTTTTAAGTTCAAAGTCTAACCAACTCAGCCACCCACGTATATAATAACCATTTATATTGCAGTGGGAGTACCTATCACACAGCGAAAGGAGTTCCCGTCTCAGTGACCCGACCCAGGTGATTAGAACGCCCATGATCGCTGGTGGACTCTTCAGCATGGACCGGAAGTACTTTAACAAGCTCGGCAAATACGACATGAGGATGGACGTGTGGGGAGGGGAAAACCTCGAAATCTCGTTCCGGTAAGAACAGCACATTTCCTGCCTAACTGTTGGATCAGAACGCCCATGATTGCTTGTGGATTGTGGATTGGATTGTCTATGATTGTTTATCATAGACAGGAAATACTCGGCAACCACGACATAAGGATGAACGTGTGGGGAGGGAAAAACCTGGAAATCTTTTCTCGGTAACCTTTCCTACCTAACCGTTTAATCAGAGTGCCCATGATTTCTGGTGGATTCTTTAGCGTAAATAGGAAATATTTTAACAATCTCAGCAAATACGACATGAACGTGTGGGATGAGGTATGTATGTATGTATCATCATGGGTGCCATACGGCGCCCGAGACCGCCTAGACGGCCCCAGGGTACCCAGCGGAGGGGTTTTAATCCCACCTCGTCGTAGCCGATGGTATGAGTCTACACTGAACAAGTGGCTAGCTCGTTGCGATGTTTTGAATAGACTCAATAACCCATCTATAAACAGTTTCACAAGTTGGTATAGCGAAACCGGGACCGACAGCTTAACGTGGGATGAGGTAAACCTGAAAATCTCTTTCCGGTAAGACCTATACCTTTCCTACATACCTTTATAACTGTTTAATTAATCAGAACGCTTCATTTAGCCGGCATGATATTCATCCCCATTCATGGACTTTGTAGGTGTGCTTACAAATAGCCACAGTCCATGCCTTAATGAAATTAAAAAACCTTCATAGACTATGTATGAAGCCTTCCTAAAATATATATAGGTAAGTAAGTGGATACACGGTTCTAGATTCCATAAATTTATACCTATTTATAATTGCTTTTAATTTTAAATGGTACCTACATGGCCCTCACATTCTTCTCAATAAACTTTAATAGGTACTATCGGCACAATCTTCTGTCAAAGAAACCGCCATTGAATCGCGCATGCATTGAAGCGATAAAGAAATTGTTCGTGACTCTAATGACCAGATGCCTGAAATTACTTGCACTCAATTATATAGGGTTATTATGTAAATATTTGATCTGTTTTTATGTTTGGATATGCTTAGTTGCCCATACAGAAGCAAAAACCGTCAAGTGACCTATCATGTTACGGCTTTAATCTGTGGGCTAACTGGTTGTCAAGAGTCAACTGCATCGATTTCTGGTCGAGGTAGTAGTCTCCTTTTAGGGTTCGGTTACGAAACGGACTATCGGATTGATAATAAAGCAGAAAGGATATTAAAATATACCTACTCGTTTTGCAAATACGTCTTTGCGGTAACGAAACGGGCGTAACCTGCTAATGTCATAGTGAGCGATCATTGTTGTTAAAGAATAATACATTGATCGACCCTATTCATGGACGTTGTAATCTGCTTATCATGAGATACAAGGTCACATGCCGTGCTCCAATAAAACAATTTAAAAAAAATACCTTTTTTTAATAGAGCGTGTGATTTTGTGTCTACCTGATAGTAAGTATATCTACAAAATTCATGAATGGGGTCAATAAATACATTGTTGTTTAACAATATTGACCGTTCCCACTATGCCGGATAAATGATGCGGTGGCGACTTGAACGTATTTGCATTGCGAGTCTATTTTAATATCCTTTATAGTTTGCCGGTTTTAATTGCCGGTTTACCTCGACAAGAAATCGATGCAGTCTCCGGAAAATCAGTGAACCGACAAACTATAACCGAAACATGACTAGGTCACTTGACGGTTTTTGCATCTGTATGGGCGGTGGTAATGGGCTCGGTCGGCCTAGCGAAGTTATAGAGGGCTTCCTCCCACGTAAATAAAAAATGTGTTAATAAAGTAGGTTACGCACTTATAAAACGTTTATAAATGCCTTTTAGATAAATCTAGTGCCGGATGTTAAACCTGTAATAATCCGAGAGCAGGTGTGTTCACAGGCTTGACTAGTATTCCACTAGTAGATTACTATAACTTAATAGGTATTTTAACAAATTTCAATACGTTTTTTTATACCTATGTAAGAATTTCTGAGAATTTATTCCGCCAAAGGCAATGCAACGATTTAATGAATTTAGCCCCTACTAAATGATTTGCAACTGTTAGTAAACTAGGGATTTTTTTTTATAAACGTCAAAAACTTCGCTTACCGTTTCTCACATTACCATTAATTTCCTCAAAAAATGCCCGAGAAAAATTATTAAAATTCTTAATATGCATATATTATTAGTAGTGATCGGAAATATCCGAATTTCCTATCTAAACTTCACTTTTCCTCGTGAAAAAAATGACTTTTTTAAATATTTTTGTATATTCACATTGCTATTGTTGTAATTATTCATATTGTTGTATTCTTTATTTGAAAAATATTCAGAGCGGCATTTTTTTCTCCGATTTTTTTTTTGTGTTTTTAGTTATTTTTAAATTACATTAATATTTAAAGCTCATAATTAAAAAAATATTTTCTCATAAATCTTTAATAAAATTCTTCTATTTTTATTCTGAATAATTAGATTTCGATTTAGATGGCTAAGTTTTATATAAACTTAAAAAAATCTTAACAAAAACGCTGTTTTCTTACTGTTTTCAACTTTTTTTTCTAGCGAGCGAAATAATATTAATTACGTTTTTGCTCTCACATTGCCATCAATTAAATCTCTCTATAACATATATTTTTACTATTTAAAAGTTGTCATTTTCACAGTTTAAAATTATTAAAAAAAAAAATACTAAACGGGAAAACCCGCCGTTAAGATTTCGGAGAAACTAATGTTAACGGTTAGGAGACAACTGGATCGATTTGTTTGTCTCCTAACATATTGCGATTACGAAACGAGCAGATGATTTGACGATAAAGCAGCTAGGATATTAAATATGGTCTTAAATACTCGTAATGCAAATTCGTCTTTATTCCCACGCCCATTTCATAATAATCGCTTAGCTGGCATAGTGGAAGCGATCAATATTGTTAAAAAACCATTTATTGGTCGACACTGTTTATGGTTTTTTAGAGCTACTTACCATCAGGAAGATTACAAGAGTCACATGGATCACAAGATCACAAGAGTCACATGCCGTGCTTCAATAAGAAATATTTACAAATCCTATATGGGGGCTATACAGGGCATCCATTCATAAGCCCCCCTGCATATTGAACCCAGCCCACGTACAGGCCACGCGGGGTTAGATTTGTGACCAGTGTAGTTATGACGCAATGCCATCCATTGTCGCGTGGTGGGAAGCGTTTGTGAACGAGATATAGTTTTCGTGGGTTCGTGGGTCTTGCGCGATGGAAAAGTTGATAAAATGATAGAAACGGTCCGATATCATCTACCCTGGACCATAGTATGGCTGTGGATTGGGTTTAATATGCAGAGACACGTGTTGCGTGGGTTACATGAGGTCTGTCCGTGTTCTGTGCATGGACTGGGTTCAATATGCGTCAGGCCTTAGGACTAACCCACACTTACTCTGAACTGGATACTCTTTCCTCCTAATATTACAGTAAATATACGTATCAACACAGGTGCCTTGCGGCTCCCAAGACGGCCTCAGGTTGTATTTACACCAGTAGTAAGCCATTCTGAATCTAGATCAAACAAGTGGTCAGATCGTCGCGGTGTTTGGATAGAATTAATAACCCATCTAACAGTTTCACAAGTTGGTATAGTAAAACTGAGACCTACAGGGTGGGTCCAGGTAAACTTTAATTTTGCCATTTTTTCTTTGAAATGAAATGTCAGAGTAGGTATAGCAGTTAATTGGTTGCTTCTATTTAGATTTTGTTTTATTTCAGAGTGTGGCAGTGCGGTGGGTCATTGGAGATAGTTCCCTGCTCGCGGGTGGGTCACGTGTTCCGCAAGCGGCACCCTTACACCTTCCCCGGGGGGTCCGGAGCGGTCTTCGCCAGGAACACGCGGAGAGCTGCAGAAGTCTGGATGGATGACTACAAGGAGCTGTATTATCGCTCTCAGCCACTTGCTAAGCAAGTCGATTATGGAGAGTAAGTACCTTCTTATTTTATTTAAGCATTTATTAAAAATACTCGGTGATATTTTAAAAATTTAGTTCGTTAAGGATAATATAAAAATACATAAATATTTAATGTTGCTTTGGGCTAATATGAGGTTCTGCTGATCAAATCGAACAACTTTTCCCATGGAACCATGTGTGGAAAATGAAAAAAAAAGGTTGGCTTCCTCATACAAATTGGTCATTTTAACATTACTAGTTTGTATGGAGAAGGCAATATTTTGTTTCATTTGCGACACACAGAGCGTCGTATTAGCCCAAAGTTATAAAGTACCAATGCAGTAACATACAAGCGCTCGCCGACATATACAAGCACCGTGCCAAATAAAAAAAAAATACATTTAAAAAATATATATAGGACAATTTACAAATATTTCTTTGATCACAAACTAAGCTCTAGGCTTGTACATATTTACCAGAAGCAATGATATAATACATATTATATTTTATAAACACCCAGACGATGACAAACTGTAGGTACAGATAAACATACAAATATTTTTTTGCCATGGGTGGGAATTGAATCCACGACCTCCGGCTTACGCCTTTGGCGTTGTATCCGGAGGTCGTGGAGGCGGTTAAAAATATTATTTATGTTTTTTTTTGTTATTCTACACGTTAAAACCTTTCGTGTAGAGAATGTGTTTTGTGCATGGCGAAGTATAAGGCACGGAGCGTGTATATGTCCGCGAACATCTGTATGTTACTGTATTGGTACTAATATATATTACTTGGTACCTATTGGCACAGTAAGATTTTTATATTTTTTATATATATATTTTTTCTATTTTAATTTAAGGATAAAGTCAACTTAGTGATCATGCCAGTCCCGTCTAAACTTCTAACACAATAATATAGGTATACATAGATCCCAATAGATGTTTTATTTTAACGCCTTTTAAATGTCCCTACCTGACCAGAGTAATCTGGTAAGATGGGAGAAAGAAAAACACATAATAGATAAAATTTACCACTTAAAATGTTGCCTTCCATCCGGTCAACATTTTCGCAACCTGCTATAAGAAGAGTCTATCTATCATTTTGCACAATTGCAATACTTACTTTTTTTTGAACTAGGTTTATTATGATTCCTTTCAGTGGTGAAGACATGTGAGAACGTACTTGTTGGTCGATGTAAATATGGTAGTGTAATTTTCCGCGTTAAGTTATGTCACATGTTAAGTGCGCCACCGTGGCAGATGGGAAAAAAAACATAACGTTTCCCATCGGCCACGTTACCGGGGCCGATCCACCGGGGCAGATGGTACCTGCCCGATAATAATATATAAACTTTTTCAATAAGTGTTTAAAAAAATATATACTTCATGGGATTGCGGTATACTAAGCAATACATAGGTACCTACTTATATAAAATTTAAAACGTAAACATATTGTAATTTAATTAGGTAATAGCTAAGTAAATTGATTATGTATGCTGTAATCAATATAAAATGATTTTCCGATAATATAATTATTTCAATTTATCCGTAAACATCCTTGAATTTTATTTTAATTATAAAAAAACGCGAGTGAAAGGTTAGCTGGTAGAAAATGCCTATGGCATTAAGCTCGCCTATGTACAATTTTGTGCAATAAAGAATTTTAAATAAATTGAAATAAAATGAAAAAAAAAAAATTTTTGAGAAATGTACATATGTATGCTTAGACATAGGCATAGAGGTCCTAAGACCAGAAGGGTTTATTGTATTTTCAGTATACACCGAACAAGTAGCATGCTCGTCGCGGTGTGTGTATAGACTTATAAACAGTTTCACAAATTATCATAGAAAACTAGAACCGACAGCTTAAAATGTATTCTGATACATTATAATGGTAAATAGTTTTTTTTTTTATACATAAGATCTAGACATGTTTCTTGTCGAGGTGGTAGTATCCTTTCAGAGTGCGGTTGCGAAACAGTTGATTTGATAAAAAGATAGCGACGATATTAAAGTAGGTTCCAAACCAAGTTCATCTTTGTCACCGCCCATTTCTTAACTGCGTCATTTATCCGGCATAGTGAGACCAATAACTGCTGTTAAACAACAATGTATTAATAGACCCTATTTATTATACTCTCTGTAGGTCTGGTTACCATAACAAGGTCGTATATCGTGCTCTAAAAAATATTTATTAAATCTATTAATTTCATGCCTGTAACTGAAATTAATTGACCCAAATTAAAACCCTTTTGATTGGCGTTAGCAATGATATGTTTCATTAATTTTAAAGTATTAATTTAAAAAAGGAAACAACAAATTTCCGCACGTAAAAGTGAAATTGAAAGGTGTAAAGATATTTTAATCGTTCGCTGATCTAACCGGTAATACCATCGCGTGAATCGAATACTGACCGACCGTCATTGAGATCAATTATATATAAAGTGGTAACTGAGATTTAGATGAATGATAGAGAGAATTATATGCTCGTAGCGTCTTTGTCAAACCAATGTCTTATTTGAAATTGAAAGTGTATATCTTAATAATTTGTAGTAACGCCCCAGTGCATCATTATCATATCATTGCAGCGCTTCCTCATGGGTCTGATCAAATGATATATCTAATGCTGAAACCTTATTAAATGACATATCATATGCTGGAAAGGTTGGGATTGACAACAGACAAGCAACAACACCTTTTATTTATAAATTATTTATTGAGGTTGTAGTCAAACACCATTTTGACTGACATCTTTCTTCTGTCAATTATGATTTTCAATGATAAGAAGGAGACAAAACCTCATTTAAAATAAAACTATTAATAATGTTTTCATAAATAAGGGTTTCTCTCTGTTCATTCTCCAATCACATCCATGGTTCTTATTTATTTATTACTATCACTAATAGGTTTATTCGCTGTAGAGAATTCAAATTCATAGTAGAAAACGAAAAAAATATTAACTAGGTACTAGCCTGTGTCTTTTCCGAATTCTATAATATGGAGTTCTTCGAACAAACCTGAATTGGCACATTTTAAATCGGTATAGTAAAAGCAACCAGCAGGTTTACACTCATAACTGGTAGTTGCTTTCATTCATGGACCATTCATTAGAATACCGGCTATCGTGAGTTAATCACATGTCGTGCTCCATTAATACTGTTTTAGTAAATTTTTATTCCAGTCACCCCTCACGAAATTTGTCATTGCTTGTTATCTACTTATACATCGACGCCCTCTATGTGTTAAGATTTAGATTATCCTGATAAGGAATTTATAAAAATTTAAATACTTACTGCTTACTTAAAAAAAAAAATGCCTTCTCCTGCCATCTAGTATTACAAATTGGACTTCTAACATCACTCTTATATAGATTTATTAGAAGAAAGATAGAGCGTCTGAGTATAAGTAGATAACAAGTAAAGAGTAGAGTAGTTTTCGTAGAAGAGAAGAAATTAAAATATGATTATATGTGATAGCGTCTCTAGATATTCTGCCTACAATCTCTTTGCCATTTTTATGCGCGAACTTCCACGCTCACTTATTGTATTAATATGAATGAATTGCTGCGCACGTTTAGGTATCTACTGAGCCAAGACTAGGTCGATTTTTTATTAAAGCGCTTTGTTCGTTAGTTTAATTGTGCATAAGATGTAGTTATTATTATTTCCTTTTTTCAAGACAATATTAATAAATAACACCTCCGTTGTAGGTAGGTAGTTACGCAGTTGGCGTCCGAAGGTCGTGGGTTCGATTTAATTCCCACGTTTTTTGTATGTACTAGTAAATATAATAGGTATTAGTCGTGTTGTTCTTGGTACAATCCTAGAGCTTAGTTTGTGACCACAGCAATATGTGTAAATTGTCCTACATATATGAAAAAAAATTACCCCATTTATGAACATTATAGGTACCATCAGTGGCCGTAGTATGAGTTTTTTTTAACGTTACTATCGCGTAAATCAATAACTCTCCACCAATAGAATCACTTTATTTTCAAATACAGTCAGTCTTTTAAAATAAAGCAAAGAAAATGAAAATGGTGGAAAGTTCAATTAACAAAATAGTAACGTTAAAACTCACACTAAGGCCACTGGATATACAAAGTCACATGTCGTGCCAAAATAAAAAAATAAAATAAAAACAATTACCTATATTAATATAATCTTAGATTAAGGAATAGAAATATAATAGTAAAATGGCGGCCGATGGACAGTGCTATATTAAAATAAATAAATAAAAAAACCAAAAAATAGTAAAACTATAACCAATAATTTGTAATAAATAATTGTTCGAGGCACTATAGTGATGCTATCAAACAAATAATAATACTTAATAAATAAATTGTATTGAAAGAAAACACTTTAGATATATACATATATATTTGTTAACTGTAAATATAATATATAATATTATATATTACATTTTATTGGTTTTCTAATTATATTCATAGATAAATAGTTCCCTGATCTCAGGGATCAGTTTATTTCTAAAACGAAGGAGCAATTAATTAACATTATAATTTAAAAATATATACCTAAGATATACATTTTATTAAAAACTGATTAGTACACGCTTTGGTACATGACCTAAGTATTTGTAACGGTAAACAATTCTGCAAACACGTAGGTGTTTACTGTATATCAGTAGCCAAGGGCGTCGCCAATGGTGGAGCCCCCCCCCCCCCCATCCCGAGATATTCTAAAAAAGTTGTCAGTGTAAGTAAAGCAACAAAAGTCCTAAGCCTAAGTCTTGATTAAATGTTATAACTTATTTACAAGTTTTATTTATTGTACTTGGCTATACAAACTCGTGCAGCTTGTCACGTTGGACTCTGTAGCGTTGTTATTACAATCGCCGTGTACTAATGTAAGGCTCGTACTACAAGTGAAAAGCTTTATGTGCTCTCGACTTTACTTACAATTCATACTTTTCTCATCCTCCATATAAACTTGCCCCCAACCTGGGCCATCGGCTGGCGACGCCCTTTCCAGTAACTCTACCACAAGTTTTTGCAAACAGTTTCTACTTTAGTCGTTAGTGTCTATAGATAGGGATCAACCAATAGAATCGCTTAAATTTTTTTAATAATAGCAATCAACTAATAAGAGAGGTTTATTTGTGATAGAGCTACAGAAGTCGTACTCCAAATAGTTTTTTCCGTAATATTCATATACTGAATTAATTGCAGCATAAGGGAGCGAGTCGCCCTTCGTCAAAGGCTTCACTGCCGGCCATTCCGCTGGTACCTGGAGCATGTGTACCCTGAGCTCCGAGCACCGACAGCGCCCGCGGCACCCAAAGCCTTGCGCCAAGATGATCACTGTCTCGACACTATGGGACACTTGCTTGGAGGGACAGTTGGTAAGTATATAAGGACACTATTCGTAATAGCAAAGTCTGCGTTCTCCACACAAATTGAGTTTTCGTACTTCCAGTAATACTCCACTACTGTCTGTCGCAAAATTTAAATAAGATTTTTGTCGGTCATTTTATTAGTTAATCTTTCAGTGTTGATTTTTTTTTTTTGATATGGGAAAAAAAAACGTTTTAATATTATAATGCAAAAATATTTATTATCCACAACATAAAAATAAATAAAAATTGTAATTGAATTTCGCCAGCCAAGTTTTAAAATTGGAAGCCCATGCAGCGTACGTTGCGTAAGCTGTATGGGCGTCAAAACAACTACAAAGCCCTTAATGCAAATACAAACCTATTCAGATTCAAAATCCAGTCATGTTTTGGTTTAGTCACCGGCTTTCAGGAGACGATTGCATTCGAGACGATCACGATTTCTTGTCGAGGTGGTAGTCTCTTTTCAGGTCTGCAGTTAGGAAACGGGCAATTAATTTCGCTGCCCATTTCGTAACCGCAACCATTAGACGGCATAGTGAGAGTGATCAATACTATTAAACAACAATGTATTGAGCGACATTCATGGATTTGGATTTTGTAGTTTTGCTTACCACCAGGAAGATACAAAGTCACATGCCGTGCTCCAGTAAAAGAACTTATTTCACTGTAGCTACTATGTTTGTTCTACTAACTATTAGATCCTTAGATATTATAATGACATAAAATACCTATTATAGGCCCTAATACAATTACCTACACCTGAAGGAAACTATTGTTTTGGGAACGGGAATTCTTAATAAAAATTAAACTTGGCTTTACCTTCTTGATTCTGACCTGAAAAAATAACTTATTTAGAGTAAAATCTGACGACTTTGGCACTAATCGAATAGCTTGTGGAAGATCAAACTGGGACCGAGATAGACTGGTGCAAAAATACCGAGTGAATCACTATGAGTGATTCTACACTAATATTAATAAGCCTACCTATCATCATCAAAAACTGTAATTCAAAATCGTTTACAGGAATGTATCCTTGCCACAACACCGGAGGTAACCAACAATGGGCATTCGAGAACGGCCTCATCCGTCACCACAATCTGTGTCTGTCGGCGTCTGCGCACGCGCCGATCACCCTGACAGGCTGCGACGAGGGTGACGACTCCCAACTCTTCACCAGACATGGGTCCATGTTCACCCACGAAAAGTTCCAAACTTGCCTCGACTCGTCTCGACCTGAACTGCATCTAGAAGACTGTGATCCTAACAAAACTAAGCAACGTTTTATTATTTAGACATTTAATTACAGGGCTGGGTTTAGGGATAAAGTATTTGCTTTGGCGTTTTATAAAAGTAGAAAGTATATTCGTCGAATCTGGACAAACATAACCAGATAGAGAATCTCATAATAAAACCTTAATGTTATTTCGTCAACTCAAAAAAAAAATCTGCGAGTCCAAATTAGAAGCTTAAACTTACTTTTGCATTCGCTGTACACTGTGACAATTTTTGTCAAATTTAATATTTTAACAGGAATTTTAGTTTAATACTTATCTAAAAAAATACGAATCCAGCCCTTAAAATACACTATTATTATTTTTGAAACTTAGTAACTCGTTCTGAATAACTTTTAAACCAAAAGTTGTTTTTTTGGATAACGACTTTCTGACGAAAATAAATTTAATGAATTATATTCCAGTAGCATTAGATCTGAAATTATTCACCTTCTCTTTTTTTCTAATTTTTTTATCAAATTCGAATATTTGATAGTCGGATAAAAAAATGGCCTATAATAAATTGATAATCAACGATTGTGACATTTTTTTATTAAGTTTTCTATAAAAGACTTGGTCCAGTGATGTATTTTCTAAAGGGCTTTAAATACTGTTTATTATTGTAAAAAAAATCTAGAGATAATTATTAGGTATGATCTCGTTTTAGAGTGAACTTTTTTTCTCATTCAGTATAGCTATAAAAAAATATATACAGCATGTTTACTATTTAGAACTACAGAAAAAAAAAAAAAAAATCTCCAATACTTAAATAAAAATGCTTATTATGGCTATTGAAGTAATAATATCCTACTTATGGATAATATTATTTCTTAA
Source organism: Monopis laevigella (assembly GCA_947458855.1). Taxonomy (NCBI): domain Eukaryota; kingdom Metazoa; phylum Arthropoda; class Insecta; order Lepidoptera; family Tineidae; genus Monopis; species Monopis laevigella. Next base: position 17,438,959 of record OX381587.1, read on the forward strand.
ACAATTTCTCACGTAGTTCTAACAGTCATAGTTTACATTTAGTTTTTAGTAAAACATAAGTTTTACTAAAAAGCTGTTATAAGACAAATTAAAATGTTTTATAGATCTGTATAGATTAGATACTGTACTTCAAATTAATAATAACATCTTTTAACTAATAGTGATAATAAATGATATCAGGTAGGATCACTGACTAAATTAAGCACTGCCGAAATAAATAATCTCATACATACATAGTGTAACGAAACCTTGCTATCGTATTAACGTCACGCTAACTTGCTAAGAATCACCAATATTACTTTAATAAAAAAAAAGGCCAAACCTTTTCTATTGGTAGAACCTAACGTTTGTATTGTGTTACGTTACGTTAATGAGATAGCAAAACTTCACGTTAGATTGGACAGGTTAAAGACTGTATCATACTCGTATCAGTCTGTTATTTTATTTATGTAGGTAGTTTGTAATACTAGTAGTATTTATAAAACAAAAATTGTTTAATAATTATTTTAATACCAAAGCAATATGTGCTATATATGATTTTGTTCTATTGATATTTAAATATTTTTGATTCATTACACATTATACAGTCCTTAACCGTGTCCAGTTTCTATAGGATTTTGTTACACCCTGTATATCTCACTTAGTTTTTACTTATTGATATAACTCAAGTCTAATTAAATTTAGCCCTATTAATTACCTATTAGTGATACATAGAGGAGTACAAATCTTTTTTTATTTGTTTCACTCGATTTATTTTATTTTAATCGATTTTAAAATATTAATCTATGTAACAACATATATGATATTATTATTATAGCTTGTTTAGAAGATACTCTTAGAGAAAATATTAATCAGACAAAAGATATTAATATTATCCATTTTAGAACGCACCCTTAGTTTAATAATTTAAATAGTGAGGATATAATAAGCATTTAAGCATAGATTAATGTTTGGTGCACTATTACTTAGACCATAGACAACATAATTCAATATTCTTCCTTGATTAATTCTTATGAAGTTAGTATTAATAATGTTACCAAGTAATTGTAAATATAAATTAAATATATAAGCGCCGGGATTGTGGAATGGAAGTAACATTGCATATACATATAGTATGTTTTGTATACCTACTTAATAAATATATTATATCCTGTATTAATAATTATGTTACTTAATTAATTTTATTATGTAACTTTTTATATATGTGATTTTTTTTTTAAATTTTTTTTTTTATTATTTAATTATAATTGTCAAGTAGTGGAACTAAATAACAATAATAATATGTAGGACAATTTCCACATATTGCTCTGTTCACAAACTAAGCTCTAGGCTTGTACCATGTGTAACGGAAACAACTATATAATATATATTATATTTTATAAACACCCAGCCCATGACAAACTTTACAGAAAAACGTACGATTTATTTTTTGCCGTGGTTGGGAATCGAACCCACGACCTCCGGTTACAACTCCAAAGGCGAAACCTGTCTACGGAGGCTGAAATAAATTGTTTTAACTCTAAAAAAATAACAATAAATTTTATTTATTGTCAATCGAATGTTTAAGTTATGGGCTACACAAAATTAAATTTCAATACATTCTAACATCTACTAAGATTTATTATTATTATATAGACATACCGGTGCTAGTTTTCGTTATTTTAAAAACTGTTCAATGATTTGCAGTAATTTAAAATATTATAAAATATTAATTGTCGTACTAATTAATATACTTTAGAACTAAAAAGTCGATATTTTTATTGGTTTATTAAGAATTTAGTTCCCAAATTTTCCGCAGTATGGCGACGGGGTTATATGAATATATTATAATGGCAGGACCCATACCCATCCATACTTATGTTCTTTGTATAACTTTAATTTTGATTAGTACCTATAGGATTTAATAAATGTACTTACTTGATTCTTTAAAAAGTCGTATATCAAATAACTTAATATTTAACCTTTAAAATTAGATTTTTTTAGAAATGTAGGAGCCGATATTTTAATACTTTCTTAAATTTTAACACCGCCTTATGTTAAAATTAAAAATCCTAATAATAGGTGGTATATCTACTTAATAAATATAATCACGCTATTTACCGGTAAGTCCCTAATATAAAAGGCTGGCTTAAATTTAAGGAATAATTTATTATCGGCTCTAAAAATACCTATTAATTAGTACCTAAATATGGCACTAATTTTATGATTCTATTAGTACATTCCAAATATTCTATATCGAATATATTTATTTAATAATTGGATTTTACCTATTTTTAGATTTAATTTTGTAAATTTGTTATTGGTTTTTTTTTTCTTTGGGATCATTCCCCTAGTCAAGAGTTGTTTAAAATTTTCATTGTATTTTTTTGTTTGTTTTTGAATTTTAAATAAAACATTTATTTAAATTATAAATTGTTTATTGTTTCCACCAATTTGAACTTTAAATATCACCCGTAAACCTTACCACTATATTAAATCTAACATAAAAAAAATGTATTTACAATTTTACCAACAAAATATATTATTTCACTATGGCATCTAGTTGATAATAAAAATTATACTTATATAAAACTATGCATTAATGAATATATTATAACTTAGCTGATACCGGGTGGAAATATTAAGTGCATCCAAGTGATAATTTCGTAAATATAATAGTAAAAAAAATATATAAACTAAATAGAAGGTCTATATGTAAAATGACAACAAATTTAAGAAAAGTAAAAGACATCCAAAATTTTGGCTATAATTACTCATATACTAACATACACTCATATACACTCTTAACAAAAGAGCTTTGTTAATTTTCTATCAAATTTACTGTTACAGGGGTGCGATTTTTGAATGTCACCTATGAGTTTGATATCACCACTGAGAAAAATATCACCGATGACTAGGAAATCACGATATAACAAAAGTCCTATTTTTGAAAGTCATATGTTTCAAATAATTTCTCATTCCAAAAGCTACTTGTGTTTCGTTACACGAAGCAAAAAATTTTTGCCATTCTTGTTTCTCATAATAATTGACATGTCTATGCTAAAACATAAAAACTCAATGGTGGAACGGAACTTAACATACATTATTTGTGATGATTATTATGTGTCATCGGTGACTTTATTCACTAGTGGTAGGAGCCACTCGTATTGATATCATAGGTATGATATTTTAGTCACCCGGTGAGATTCAAAAATACGAATTTTAGAAATCCATTACTTTATTGACATTTCGGTGATATTAAGTCATCCGCTGATATTCAAAAATCGCATCCCAGAAACTATGTCATTTAAAATAAAAGCCTTATAAAAAAATAATACCTCCCTATAAAATATTTTTAACAAATTTAATTAAAAATTAATAATTACATTTATCTCAAGTTATATTTAAAAGGGCAAAGTGTGCTATATTAATTTAAAGTTATTATTAATGCCCTTTAAAATAAAGAAAATTAAACCCCTGATGTTTCAGGGATTTATAATATCTATTATATTTGTGGTTTAATAATCGCTTGGATACACTTTATATTTTCACCCTGTATTTAATAATATTTTCATATATTTAATGAAATATATTTTACTAAATTCCTTGTATTAATAAATATTATAAGAAAATATAATTTACAAAAGAAAAATCCAAAAAAAAAACTTAGATACTTAACATAATTTTTCTTAAATTAGATAAGTAGACTTACTTATTATATTTACACATTTATTATTACAGTCACGGAAAAAATATTCTGACTTTTATAAGATTTTTTTAGTGTGCACGATGATAAAAAATACAAATTGTGATATTTTCATAAGTAGAATGATATAACTAAATCAGGAATCCATTGGACATATTTAAACGAAAACAATTAAACTTAATCTAAGATTAAGTAAGTCATGGGATGGGATCATAAATTCACATAGTACACTTTTAAAAAATAGTCTAAAATTTTTTTTTTTTTTTAAGGCAAGGGCTTTTTTATAATATATATATAACATAACTTATCATATAAATATATTTATTATGTAATTATAGGTACATCTCACTACAAAATATTTAAACTTATTAATTTATGCCTGCACAATTATTAAAGTGTTAACTTAAATATTATTTTCATAATAATAATGGTTTATAATTTTTATTTAAGCACTTAAATCGTCATATCACAATGAATTATTTTTACTAATTAAGTAAGTGTTCTAATCATATTTGTTTTGTACTAGTTAAATATACTATATAGATTCTTTATTAATAAACGCAAATTAACTTTTTAATTCAAATGTAATTATAGGTATCATTATAAAAAAAAAAGAGTTTATATTAAAACTACTAACGTCATAACGTATTAACCCACGGAATAAATAATACAAGTTTTATTTATTCCGTGTATTAACCTAACGTCATAGATGCAATTATCACCCGGTATATAGGATTATTACAGACAGTGGTTGTAGTGTCGGTTTCTTTTAACGTTACTATCTCGCCAATCGTTAACTCTACTACAATAGAATCGTTTTACTTTCAAAAACTGTCAAAATAACTACCTAAGAACCAGCCATGATCAAGTTTGTATCATGATGATACGCCCATCAATAGAAAATTCAGTTACTATGACAATTTAGTAAATATCTATTCTACATACAACGTACTTTCAATATTACAACTTTGCTGTTGGTCGAAGATCAATTATTTTCTTTGTGTTCGTAATTGTACGCAAAAATCTTTCGGTTGTGGGTTTTTTTTTGTATTATTGTTTAAAAAAAAAAAAAAATGACCCAAAACAAAAAGATTATAAATACAATGACCGACAGAAATATTATTTTAATTCTGCGACAAACAGTAATCGAGTATTATTGGAAGTGCGAAAGCTATTTTTGTATAGAGAACGCGGGGTTCGCGATTAGGAATGCAGTGCCCTTAAGTTTATTTTAGTAAGACATACCTGTATTATATTTTATTTGCTTATTTGTACCCTAGTGTGAGTTTTTTTTTAACGTTTACTATCCAGTTACAGTTACTGCGTTAATTTTTTCACCAATCAGATACGCATTTTTTTATTTTTTTTATTGGAACACGGCATGTGACTTTGTATCTACCTGGTGGTGAGCAGACCTACAAAGTCCATGAATGGGGTCAATCAATAATTGTTCTTAAACAATATTGATCGCTCCCACTATGCCGGCTAAATGATGCGATTACGACACATGCGGCGACAAAGATAAATTGCATTGAGTATATTTTGATATATTCGCTGCCTTATTGTCATTTCAACCACCCATTTCGTAATCGCACCCTGAAAAGGAGACTACCACCTCGAAAAAAAAACGATGTAGTAGTCTCCGTAAAACCAGTGAACCCACAGACTAAAACCGAAACATGACTAGGTCACTTGACGGTTTTTGCATCTGTATGGGCGGTGAATATTTTGTCAATTTTTAAAAATAAAGTTTTCCTTTGGTGTAACGAATTGCGAGATGTAAAGGTAGTAGGTACTCCTATATACCGATATAATTGGGTTAATATTTCATCCTTAGGTATCATCTACAGAGCCTATTTTAAATGTAATAAGTGAGTCAGGAATTAATACTTTTATACTGTATTGTATACAAAGTTAGTTATTTCACGTTTAATAATAATGCGAAAATAGTTAATGTTAATAAATATTTATAATAAAAAAATCCTTTAGTTTTTTAAATAATTTAGTTTTTGGATTAAATGTTATATTGAAACAATTATAGGAACTTTGGAAAAATCAAAAATATTTAAGTAATTAAATACAAGAACGTTTTTTTTATCGCCCATGGTTTCTAAACTATAAATTGCGGCTTAATAAATTATTAACTAGGGGAGAAACTGCAACGCTCTCTAAACCCTAGGCCCAGTTTCTTGATGGTTAGTTATCTCAACTAATTGTCAAATAATGACAGATAACTTACTAAAGGTTAAATTTCGAAAAAAAATGTGTTTCTTGATGGATAGTTAAATTAACTATCTGTTAAATATAATAAAATAGTAACTATGATTTTAACAAATAGTTAGTTATTTTGACTACTCAAAAATGAGTGGTTAAACCATTTAATCTCTAGTAAGATACGAATTTGGTGTTATAAATTGAAGTGTTTGTGTTGCGTTTTTTTGCAAATTATCTTATTTGATGCATTGAAAAATATTTTTCCTATTTTGAAAGTTCATTGAACTCCTAGGATGAAGAATGTTTTAGGACAAACAGACGTAAAAAAAACTTTCCGTCCCAGGAAAAAACATTTAAATATTTGAAATGAAAATGAATTCAAAGAAAGATTCAGAGTTAATAAAAAAAGCTGATTATGGCTTGTAGAAGAATTAAAAATGTTTCTTCAACGCCAAACAATAAGGTAAGAAAATAACTTTATATTCATAGTGAAGTGAGGTTAGGTCAAACAATAATTGAGATTATTCAAGATGTCCTGTATCAAAACCTAAATAGGACAGGGTCCCCATAAAGGGGTAAAATCACAATAAAACTAGGTACCTACCTATATTTTTTTAAATGACCCATTTGATGTTCTTATTATGGTCATGCAGTTTTGAAATTTTGAATTATCATCAACATACAGTTCTTACCATTTACTGGATATTTATTTAAATTATTGTTACAGAAATCATGCTGTCAGTGTAGAGGATCAAATATTATTAACTTTATGCAACTGGAAATATACAGAAATGTTCATATTTATTTGGCCTACATAACACAACATTTTGCAAAGTTGTACTTATAAAAATAAATATAAAAACTGATGATGAAATTAACGCAGGGATGATGCCATTTTAAGATGGGGGGAAAGTAACAGATAAGACATGTACATTGTGCAGTGTTGTCGTAGGGACTGCCAGACATATACTTGAAAAAGTCTAGTATTCACACCGAGATGGTAAAGTTCTAGAAATTATTTTCAAGATGGAGCTTACAGGATCATAGTATTTGGTTGAGTAAAGAGAGTAGTGAACACAGTGCAGGTAAGAGTTAAAAGACCTTTAACCCTACTCCTGTCTCAAGTCTGGGAACACTGCAGTTCAATCCCTGCCTCCCAACCACACTATGGACCCGGCACCCCCACAGAGAATCCATGTATAGCTAAAAACATTGTCTCATAGTCTTTCAAATGTCCCAACTTGATCATAACAATCTGGTAAGGTGTGGAATAGCCACAGATATTGTGAAAAGTCTATAACCCTGCTTTGCGGTCACAAGTCCAGTAACACTGCAGGTCACTCCCCCTGACCATGCGATGGGCCCAGCACCCACACAGAGATTCAAAAATTCAGATTGCTACAAAAACTGTCTAGTATTTATAAGTATATGAAATAAAAATATTAATAATCATACAGGTTTTTTTATGTGAATAATCCAGCCATATAATATTGGATAATAATAAACATAAATTGATGATATAAGATATAAAAAATAAACTTATTAATCCATAGTAAATATGTTATCCTATATAAAATACAAATCCATACATATAACTAATATTCATTATATGGGTTCTGAAAAAAAAACAATTAATAAAGGATAGAAAATTGGTATAATATAGGAAACAATAATCAATAATCCTATTCATTAACTATTTATTTTTATCCCAATTTTCAAATTCTTTTTTTTTGGCTTTGGGAATAACTGGGATTAATTATTTAGTGCAATTTTAAGACAATTATCTAACCATAGCTTCAAGAATTAAAAAAAAAACACAAAATTCGCAAGATTAGTTCATAAATGGATTCCAATGCCTTAATATATTAAAAAATAATAATAACAAATGGTTAACTTGTGTCTACTGATAACCTGTTGATAATGGTAGTTAATTTTGTTTTAAGAAACACATTTGGCTGATGACTAATGATTAATGAACTTACTATAGTTGCTTAACTAATTGTTAAAGATACAAATAGTCAAATTTAGCCATCCATCAAGAAACCGGGCGTGGTTTAATTTTAAAAATTAAGATATATTCAATGTATATTTTTTTAATTGTTCATCGTTAGGTAATTCTTATTTTTTTATTAAAAGGGCCTGAAATAAACACTTAAGTTTTTACTTAAGTTAACGTTACGTTAAGAACGTAAAGAATGACCAATAGCAGCGCTTCATTTTTCAAAACCGAATGCAGTTAAACCTCTTCTATTGGTAGAACCTAAAGTTTCTAACGTAACGATAACGGTAGAACTACTGTGGCCCTGCGGGGTGAGAAGGAACTTTAATTTAACACTTTCGCTTTCGTCAGTGGAATCGTTTTTGTCTTGTCTATGATCAGAACTTGTATGAATAATATACGGAAGTGCTGTAATGCATCTTCAAAATTATTAGGTTGATGTTTTTCCATTGAATTCTTCAAAGAAACGAATAATTGATATTTATCTCTTTTCTATAAGTTGAATCGAAAGATTTATGGTACAGTTTTAATAGTTTACATGATCTATTACTGCACTTCCGTATATTATTCATACAGGTTCTGACCATAGGCAAGACGAAAACGATTCCACTGACGAAAGCGAAGGTGTTAAATAAAGTTCCTTCTCACCCCGCTGGTGTGAGTTTTTTTAACGTTTACTTTCGCGTTAACTATACTACCGCGTCAACATTTTGACCAATCACACGACAGCATTTCTAGTTCCCAAAATTTCCGCTTGGAGCGCTGAACTATTTCCCATACAAATTTTAGTTAACTCAAACGCAAAGTAATAGTTAGAAAACTCACACTAGGGGTACTGATCTATTTGTTTTGATACTTACAGTATATCCAACTAGTTTACTAGCTAACCACTAAAACTACACTGCATCTTAGAATACTTCCTTACACCTGCTTTAGTCGTGTCATTCAAACATAAGTATGTAAAATATAGATAAAGTCCTTAAGATCTACTATGAGTTTTTACTATCATATTAACGTTAGGTTCTACCAATAGGAAAGGTTTATTTGTCCTGTTTTCAAAAATAAAGCGAGCCTATTGGTTCTTCAAGTATTAAGCTGAAAACTAATGCCAAATAGCTAAATTCGTGTTCGTTCAAAAAACAATTTTCAAATTAACTACTTACTAAAAAAAATATAACAATCATCATGATTTAATAGTACCTATTGTTTACATTACATGCCTATCTGTAAAAAAAAACATTTTTTACAGATAGCCCTGCCCTATATGTTATGTATAAAAAGGTTTTTTTCATACATACAAAATTATCTCGAACGGAATTTCTGTGTTTAAACATTCTTTCATATAAATATGTATAAGAACATCACTAGTATTTTGTATATTTACCGTACATTTTTTTTCTTTAACAACTTCTATAGTTATACATATTGACAGTTTGTTAAACGTTACTAACGTATACGATAGAAATAAACTCATAGGCTGCAGGATCTTCTCTCTCTATCTCTCTGATGTCATTGACAGCTGTCAAATGACAAGTCTATAAAACACAATGTGTTTGAGTGACTGGCTCTAAAGGATCCATTAATGAGAAGGTCCTATTCTAGATTTGACGAAGTGTCCTATAACTTTGATGGCACGGAAGGCGTAGTTTGGCGAAAGTCTTTGTCTCAACAGGTAGTAGCCCATCAGGTTCATGCCCACAAGTATGAATGCCAGAACACCGAGGTCCACCCAGTAAGACACTTCTGACATGCCCATCAAGTAGATGAAGTATCTGAAATGATAGTAAGGACTTTGTTTATTATTCTCCAGACTTATTTCTAGTACTCAAAGTAGTATAGATCAAAATACCAACTTCTATATTTATTTCAGTTAACAAATTTCGAATGTATATAGATTGTGACTTTGAAAGGATGTACTTTGGACTAATATGAGGTTCTACTGATCAATACGAACAACTTTTCCCATGGAACTATGTGCCGCAAATAACAAAAAAATATTGCCTTTTCCATACAAACTAGTAATGTTAAAATGACCAATTTGTATGGGGAAACAATTTTTTTTTTCATTTGAGACACATGGTTTCTTTGAAAAAGTTGTTCGATTTGATCAGCAGAACCTCATATTAGCCCAAAGTGCATCCTTTCAAATTCACCCTGTATATTAGTATTATTTGTTAAACGACTAGCTGTACCTCAAAAAAACCCGCCGTTTAATTTCAAAGAAATCATATCGAAAATAAAATAACCCATGTTACTGGATATATAGCTTTCCATTGGTCAAAGATTTTAAAATCGGTACAGTATCAAATATTTCCCTTTATAATATTGGTATAGATTCATCTTTATATAAATTCTGGATTTTTTGCAATAATTTGCAATTCCTTTTAATAGCACAAATAAAGTACTATCTTATATTACCTAAAAACATTTTTAACTACATATGTTTGTTTAATTCAATACTCACTGTGGGCTCATATATTCACAAAAAATGACATCATCAGGGCAGAACAGGTCTTCTCTCGAACCGTAGACTGAAACGACAAGACCTTCCAGTCCATATCGCAGGTACGAGCAAGACCTGGCCAGTCTCCAGATAATGGGCAGCGGGTCGTTTCCGTTACCTATGCCGTATACAGCCAGAAGCATCAGGGGAACGCATAACGCTGGGCCCGTGAATATTGAGTTCTGAAACGTTAACGGAAGAGCTGAATTTAATGACTCGATTCAATGAAAAGTCGTTCCGTTTAATTTCCCGAACCATCAACACTAATCGATCGTGCTTTGAAAAACACTTTGAGTCCTCCCGAATGCATTTATACTTACTCTCTAGTGGAAATGTATTATATGAAATATACCTATTATCAAATTTTTATAAAATCATTTCAAGTTTCAAGCTAACCACTTGTTCGGTGTAGACTCATACCATCGGCTACGACGAGGTGGGATTAATACCCCTCCGCTGGGTACCCTGGGGCTGTTTAGGCGGTCTTGGGCGCACTCGTGATGATATGTATGTAATTTCAATAAAGCCATAATCTGGACAGATTATGGTCAATAAAGAGTCAATTGTCTATAGACTTAAAGTTACTGAAGTGTCAATGAACTACTTAATGTATTTGAAATGTAAGTTCTAGAACATAAATATACTTTCATAAAAATAATTTTATATTAGACTAACTTTAGATCACCAAAGTTAGAGACTGGCAGATAGTACAACCAAATAAAATGCCAATAAAATGTGTTATACTTTTTCCATTCCCGGGAACCGAGAATAAAATTTTCAATTTCCCGGGAATCCCGGGAATTCGCAAAATTTTCCCGGTTCCGGGAACGGCGTATTTCCCGGGAAATCCCGTTCCTAAACCCGGGAACGAAACCCTAGTTATAATGTTCATTAGAAGCAGATTTATGTATTGTTAACGTATAATGCAATTATGGTCACCTGATGACTTTTATTTTAATACCTTCCCTCAATTATTTAATTTTCTTATAATTATGAAGTTATATTTAATTTAATTAACGTTAACAACGCAGTAACAGGAAATAACATCAGCATTGTAATAAAAACTGATAAAATAATAGCAGCACATAAACACATTAGCAGTTGATAAATTATATACTTCGTTCTTGGGATCAACATATCAAGTTCATGTAGGCTTAATCCTGTAGATTTACCTTAAGTTTTTGCTAATGATATATCTGCATTTAGTATCCACTTAATAATTGCAGTTTTATTTTGCTAAGCAAAGTTCAAACCAACCTACTATTTATTTATGACTACTTATATATTATAATAATAATAATATGTAGGACAACTTACACATTCACACACTCTGGTCATAAACTAAGCTAGGCTTGTACTATGCGTACCAGAAACAACGATATAATACATATTATATTTTTATAAATACCCAGACCATGACAAACTCTACAGAAAAACGTAGTAATATTTTTTATATATATACTCGTAAGTAAAGTTTTTTATTTTTTTTATATTTATTACATTTTTTTTACTGCCTCCGTACACTAGTTGTTGTACGGAGGCAGTAAAAAAGCCAGCCTGTGGTTTGTAACCGGAGGTCGTGGGTACGATTCCTACGCATAGCATAATTATATTAGGACATTTTTCTGGATAGTTTGTCATGGTCTAGGTATTTCTAAAATATAATTTGTGTATTAGTATCGTTGTTTCTGGTACACATACTACAAGCCAAGGCCTTAGTTCATTACCAGTACAATATGTGTGTAATGAAAGTCCTTCATATTATAAAAAAATATAAAAACCATTATGATTAATAAATAAATTTCCAATAGCCATTGGCGGATTCCAACTGTAATGTAACGTTAGCGTTTATCATTAGCAAAAATTCATAGAGCTGCAGTTTTAACACCATTTACTTTTCATCACTATATTTTAGATCCTTTTTAGTACTTTTATTTGTATTTTTATTGGAGCACGGCATGTGACTTTGTACCTACCTGGTGGTGAGCAGACTTACAAAGTCCATGAATGGGGTCGATCAATAATTGTTCTTAAACAATATTGATCGCTCCCACTTTGTCGGCTAAATGACGCGATTACGAAATGGGTGGTGAAAAATTGCATTACGAGTACATTTTAATCGCTGCCTTATCGTCAACCCATTTCGTAACCGCACCTTGAAAGGAGACTACCACCTCGACTAGAAATCGATGCAGTAGTCTCCTGAAAACTGGTGAACCTACAGACTAAAACTGAAACATGACTAGGTCACTTAACGGGTTTTGTATATATATATAGGCGGTGTTAACAAGACCGGTCGGTCGGCCTAACGAAGTTATAGAGACCTTCCTCCCACCTAAACAGTACCCAGTACCTAGAGCCGTCGCTTACAACCTTTTTATTTCAAAATAGTGCTTACTTGAATACATTGTTCTAACAAATAAAAGCTAAGAGCTGGGTTAGCGAACTGACTAGAACCAATACTAATTGCAATACCTCGCTGCACGCGGGTCATAAAACGAGATTTGCGTAGTGTTGTTGTTTGATTTTAATTTTGTAAACATCTACCAATAACATATTAAGGCGAGGACCAACTTGAATCATAAAAACTAATTAATTGTGTGGTGTGACAAAAAACCGTATTTTATAGTCAAAATTCGTAGGTTTTTATTAATATTTAAAAAAATATGAGCTAAATAAAATAAAGTACACGATTAATGTATTATTTTTAACAAAACAATAAAAAAAACATAGTTATCGTTGAAAATATTGAGTATTACGAAAGAAACCCACCTCTTTTTTTTATTTATTCGATTACTATTTTTATTCATAATATAACGTGTCTACTGTATTTTTTTTTGCGCTGTTATTTTAATAACAGGCTCCAAATGTGACAATCATATTAGAAAAATGACTTGATTTCACGTTAATCCTGGCCTTAAAACGCGCTATATCCTTCACTATGCGTTGCCATAAGGCCTATAATAGAGAGTGAGCGCGCAAAATGCTCTCACTTTTTATTGCCCTCCCCCGTGCAGCGAGATATTGGAACAAGTATAGTACAGATTTTAAAAGAATCCTATATTATGCGTTTACATACCGATGGATATATTCCTTCGCTAACTAAAAAAAAATACACAACGTTTATATGTCGTACAATAAAAAAGTGGATGCATTGCCAGTGTGTGTCTTTCTTTTTATAATAATCCCGGGTTCTTCAAACGATGTGTAAATTTGCAACTTAAAAAGTCTACATAGTAGACTCCACCAGCGACGCATCTATCGATTCTTGCGTTGGTGGCGCCTATTCATTGACTGCATAATCTTCTTACCATCTCAGAGTTATGCAGTCAAATGTCGTATTATAAAAAAATAAAAAAATAAAATCTACAATACTTACAACGACGCTCAGTGAAGATGATATGACAGTGCCCATAGATTCAGATATAAGCGCGACTATCATACAAATGGCCATGAACATCCCGATTCGGTAGAGCTCCAACGGTTGCCCAGTCAGAGGATACGTCACCAAAATGAACATCAAACTAAAGACCAAAGTCGTTGGTATACGGGAGATTACCAATGCGGCGTAGTATGGCTTCAAGCCATACCATTTGTTGAAATACTCTCGTTTTATTAGTTGGACTTCTGTAGGAACTGTAAAAAAAATATATTTTAAGCTCATAAGAATAAACAACATTAAATTTTAGACCGTCATTAAAAATCGATTGCGGAGTCCCACAGGGAAGCGTATTAGGGCCATTTCTGTTCGTCCTCTATGTCATACGATCTCCCTAATTCAACTGAATAATGTAATTTATTAGCTGAAGACACTACAATAATAATTCATTCTTATAATCTATATATCATTTTTTTTTCATTATTGTAAAATTATACCTTGGTGCGCTTGAATTTTGTCGATCATGGTAAAAAGCCTTGATAAAATCCTATTTTAAATTATAAAATTTTCAAAAAATAAACACCATAATAAAATTACGATTGTTAGTAACTTTTTTGCCATTAATACCTATTCCATAGGTCAAACAACAAGTTATATTTTTTATCAACAATAGAGCTACTTCCTTGTCATAATATGTTTATAAAATTCGTCATTTCATTTGAAACACAAATCTTTTCCCTTTTTGTGACAATTAGTACGAAATAGATAACGTATAAAATGTGTTTATTTTACTTTAAAAGTATTTACCTAAAATATCTTAATTATGAGCATGAGGATATTTTCTACTAAAATATTTTCGCACCTAATCTGTTTTTGTTATATTCCTTAAGCTTTATGAGTCTGACAAGTACTTAATACCAAAACACACTAAACTGAATATGTACCTACTCGTAAATGAATGAATAGGCTACGACATCTGGCTTTTATGATGTTATAATTATTTTTGAAGAAAAAAAGTATGTATGTAGGTATTGTAGATGATATATGAAAAGTAGGTATATTTTAAAATATATGAAATGTATCCTATGTTGACCCAGGATTAAATTGATCTCCCTACTAATACATATATATTCTTATATCTTTAGCAGGAGGGTGGGCGTTGTCAGGTAAATTAATAATAATAATCAATTGGAATTTCCAGGGTTTTCGTCGATTCGAAAACTATGAAAAAAGCACGATAAGTGGTTATCGAATTATAAGCACACAAACGTACAAACACACAGAACAACAGACAGGGAGACTTTACATTTTATATGTATTATTAGAAATATTAGCCCTCTGAAGTTATATGAAGGCAGACTTAATTTTGCATTTACAATAATATATAGACAATTTATACGAAATACTTACAAGCTAAAAGTATAGGCATCATAGGAACGTAAAGCATGACTATGGTACACGCGTAGACATATCCAAAGTTAAACATAGCTTTTGACGCATCATTTCCAATTTGATAAAAAAGAGATCCGACTATACAGCTTAGAAACAAATTTAAAATAATTCGTAGCCACATGTAATACTGAAAAAAAACATGTAAGTACTTTAGGAATTTGGTGTGTAGAGGATTTTATAATGCATAACGGGTAAAAAAACCACCTCCGTAGAATAGTAGTTGCGCCTTTGGCGTTGTATCCGGAGGTTGTGTGTTCGATTCCCACCCATGGCAAAACAATATTATAATGTTTTTTCTGTACAGTTTCTTATGGTCTGGGTATTAATAAAATATAACATATAGTTGTTTATGGTACACATAGTAAAAGCTTATAACTTAGTTTTAAATCAGAGCAATATGTGAAAATTGTTCTACATATTATTATTAAATAAATAATAAAAACTACATTAAAAGTTTTTAATTTGGTTATAATACCATAAGAGTTAAGTTTCAGCACTATACCACAATCTACTTAAAAAACGTTTCGTTAAACCAGTAGGTACCTACTCGTATATCCTAAACTACTAGAATTTGCTTTATACGAATAAAACCGAAAAACACAAAGGTTTAGCTAGATCTGGTTTATCGACACGTTTCTGAATATAATTGTTAATATCTAAGATGAAAATTGTCCAAACACTTTGAATACTAACCTTATTTCTTACAGACTGTAAAAGCTGCCGTTTTAATAATATATTAAACTGCTGCAAAGGTGTTATGCTATATTTAAACTGCTGCTCCTGGGGAGGTCCTGTGTTAAGGTTCTCAATTTCCAGGTCTGCTTCATGCTGGATTAGTTTAGAATCGTCTACATACTCTCTCCATCGTTGGTCTCTACCATTGTCCACTGCAGAAACCATTCGGTCTAGGTAATGTCCATATTCACCACATGATACCTCTATTACTGAAATTTAAATAAATTTGCTCTTTTTAGTACAACTTTGATTAATTTTGAACTTTGAACTAATATTAAAATGTGTGCTTAAACAAGTTACTCATTTAATATAATTCATCTAAAATAATTACAAATTATAAGAGAATACATAGTCTGTAAACCCAATCAAAAATGTAATATTTTGTAATATATAAAAAATACATTATATATATATATATATTGCATTTTAGGTCCAATATAGCTTAAAGCAACACGGCGGGCTGGTACGGTGGCCGCATTGCTCTATTATATATAGTATGTTAACATTAAAATTAATAAAATTTTGACAAGATATTCGTATCTAGACATAACAATTACCATACTAAACATATAATCATTTAATTATTATTACTCTGAATAAATGCTATTAAGTAATAACTAAATGATTACACACACATAAACATATTAAAAAATGACGTTTATTTAACTTATTGAATAATCACATCCATACGGTTTTAAAATAATATGCACGTACTGTCAGATATATAGGTTTAAATTTTATACACATTCTTTAACATTTACACATAGTAAATAAAAACAAATATATTGTCAAATTCAACAATAAAAATTAACATAGGTTAGAACAGTCTGGCATTATTCGGAAATACTTTGGCAACGGATGCAATATTGTTAACATGAACAAGTTAATTTGGAGCAGTAAAAAAATATTTACATCAGTTAAATCTTTTAAAATAAGATTCGACACAACTATAACTTGATGTTGAATTTAGAAATCGGCACATATACTATACTCGTAATAAATAGAACTAAGCTATCAGATATCTCTTATTCGTATCTTTCTTTGTGAAAGGCAGACTCAAATATCTCGAAAAGCGATTCAATTCGAAATTTTAAATTTAGAATAATATTAGAACTTAAGCTGAGTTGCAACAAAGTGTGCTGTAAAGTAGTAGTAACGATTAAAGTTAAAAAAGGCGTCATTGTACCAGCTGTCATTCGACTTTCAAGATAAAACTGGTACATTCGACGCCATTTTTAACTTTAATAGTAAAGATTGCCTATTGTTTGAAAATAGTAAACTTTTAACAAATGAGGTTTTTTTTTTCGGGACAACTAAAACATCCTATACAACTTGTAAGTACAACTAAATATAATGAATTCAACCCGATAACTTTTTGTTGCTTTTAGGAATCTAAATAAAATCAAAAACTTTATACCTAGGATCACTCTGTCTGGACGTCCATCGGTCTTATGCGCCATAGACAACCATATCGAGTCGATATATTCGAATGAAGAAAGTGTTAATTTTCTATTCATATCTTATATTCGGCGATATATTGTCGAAAGTGCCAGAATTAGGGCCTTGGTGCTGACTTTCTGTCCAGCCAGACCGATATCTCGAAATAACTTTGAGGTAAAAAGTTGTAATTTTAAACAATAGATCTCAATGTTAGTCTCAACTTTTTAGTGAACTAAGTAAGTGTCATTTTGTCAAAAACCCAAGGAAGATAAATTTTAAACATTTGTAGGTTCGTATTATTGTGGATCTAGATTTTTTTATAATTTTCGAAATTATAAAATCTAAAATAATATTATAAAGCTGAAGAGTGTGTTTGTTTGTTTGGTTGAACCACTAATCTCAGGAAGTAAGTACTGATTCGAATTGAAAAATTCTTACATAACATTACGCTACGACCAATAGGAGCGGAGTTACAATGAAAAATGTTGCAAAAAAGGGGGAAAAATATTCTTTTTGAGACCGTATGCTGTGTAAAATTAAATTAAACGATTAAAGCTACGTAGGCGAAGTGGCGCGGATCAGCTAGTCTGTTATAAATGTTTAAATTTTACTTGCTCACTTTAAAATTTCCTAATATTTTGGAAACTTTAACCTTGGCAAGAAAACGATTTAGTTATCTAAAACCTAAATCTACCTGGCAACCAATATTCCGATTTTGGGGTAAATTCTCACGCTTTCCCACTCCATGCATTCGAATGAAACTGACAATTTCCATGGAGATTTGTTACTTTTTACTCGAATACATCGAACCGCTATGTAAGTCGTAAGCATCTGTATTAGAACCCAGACGCTAAAAACACTAAACATAACGTGTAGGCAAGTAGGTATATTGTCTAAATATATCCATCACCTCCAAACCAAAGTGAGTTGCTCGCAAAATGGCAAGCTAACAACGAGGTCTAGGCCACATTATTTGCAAACAGGCTTAGTACCTACTATATGCAGGCAAACCACCGCGTTTACAGTGTAGTACAAATTGGCGGATTTCACAGAGGTACGGTGAACAGCAAAGTTTACTGCCCAGTTTCAGTCTGTGAGTTCACCGGTTTTCAGAAGACTTGCATAGATTTCTTATTAAGGTGGTAGTCTTCTTTTAGGGTGAGGTTTCGAAAAGGGGAGTCATTTAGTCGGCATAGTATATTTCGAGGCTATTAGGGTAGACTGAATAATTTGCCAGCATAATGAGAGCGATCAATGCTGTTTAACAACAGTGTAATAATTTATAATATGTATTAATCAAACACATTCATGGATTTGGTAGGTCTGCCTACTATATGTTAAATCAAATTCTAATGCAGTACTCAAGTAAAAAAAAATACCTCTATAAAAAAGAAGGTGCACAAGTAAATGTTAATATATAATATTTAAATGAATAATATTATTATATAATTATTATTATACCTTGCCGTCAACTGTACGAGTTTAATCGTCTCCGTTATTCTGCTAAGAAACATTTTCGTTTTTTTTTTTAATAGAGCAGGCCGTGCGACCCTAGATCTACCTAATGGTAAATGTCAATGTAACGTCAAAGAATGTTATTAACCAATAGTAGCAATGATGCTTCAATTGGTTGATTTCACTATGTCTGCTTGAGATACTTATTTACGCCCCGCTTAAAGGACTCTAGATTAAAGGAAGAAGAGAAAACGCACGCAGGCAAGGCATTCCACTTTTTTTATCGTGCTACAAGTATGGCCATAAATACTGTTACAATAAATATATATAAAAATATTACATTTGAATTGGGAATCTGTCATTATTATACGATTGTGCATTATGTTTTCTCATTTTAGCGCCAATACATTGTTCAATATTTCGCGATATTAAAATGGAGTGGGGTAATAAAGAGAACCGAATCGCTATGATTGCATTACACAAAGTAGGTATGGAGCCAAATGCAATTTTTAAAACTCTCCATACTAATACCAAGTGTATTAGTCAAATGTTGATGTACCGGGCTATTAATAGGTACAATGAGACCTGAATTTTCCCATGGAAAGAGTGCGTGCTTCTATTGATAACTGGCCTCAACGTTTAAAGGACTGTATTGCAGCCAATGGAGACTTCGTATAAGTTTTTTATATTTTTAATTGTTTTATTTTTATGTATTAAACTAACACACTGTAAAAGTAATAAATGCTATTTGCAATAGATTTTTTTCTTTGTTACAATATTTATGGCAAGACTAGGTATAAGAATCACCATACCTTTTTGTTCTGGTGGGCTTGTCAACCACTATATATGTATGCATTTTAGTGCCAGTGCGTATAGTACGGAAACGAAATGTAATTTCCTTTAATGGTATATGATTCAAATAATTTATTGTAAAATTATTAATAGGAATTATAATTAGTTACTCGTAGTAAATGAACATTGGAGCCACATTGCAACAATATAAAAAAAATGCAATAAGTAGATAAATTAGTATTTTATTTGTTCTGCAGACAATTGACTGGTATAAATTCTGCCTACACCGAACAAGTGGCTAGCTCATCGTGTTTGGATAGACTTAATATCCCATCAATAAAAAGTTTTACAAGTTGGTATAGTGAAACTGCGATCGACAGCATTACGTGAGTTGATTCCTCGTCGACGATGTTTACATAGACTCAATAACCCATCTATAAACAGTTTCACAAGTTGGTATAGTGAAACTGGGACCGACAGGTAAACGTTCTCCGAGGCACTATAGTGGTGTTGTTAAACTAATGTAGGTACATACATTTTTAGATATAATTATTTTTATTTTAGATATAGATTATATTTCTAACGTAATAAACGCTATGACAGAAAATATTCAAGCTCAGATGGCTTCAATTTTTAAATTAGGCTATATAAGCCTGGTAGTAGTAGTATTAGATCCATAGAGACTTCTCAAACTTGATTTATGGACGATAAGATTTTTATATAAATTTTTATAGAAAAAAAGCGGCCCCAGCCTAGTGGTTAAGTCACTGCGCAACTGATAACAAGGTTAAGCACATGACAACAAAGCCGGCCTGGGATGGGTGACCGCTTTATACAACGAGGCAATTTCATCATAAACACCGCAACAAGCTCGCCACTTGTTAGGTGTTGCCTCCTAATACCATCGGCGAAATGAGGATGGGTTAATCCCTCCGCTGGGACCCTGAGGCCGTTTAAACGGTTCTTGGGAGCCAAATAGGCACCCGTGATGGTATTTATTTATTTATTTTTATTAATACAAATACATATACACACACACGCATAAGTATATAAAACAATCGCTGCACTCTTGTTATACACAAACATAGACACTCACACACCACACATTTTTGATTGCTTTGTTAGTGCCGTCCACCTATAAACAGTTTCACAAGTTGGTATAGTGAAACCGCGACCGACAGCTTAACGTGCTCTCCGAGGCACTATAGTGGTGTTGTCAAACAAATGTGCGTAATTTTTTTAAATTAAAAACTCATTGGTACACACCGGGATTTGAACCAGGGAACTAAACTTTCTTCGAATAAATAATAATAATAGATAATATGAGGTCATATCATATGTAGATAATTCCGCGGCCTCACCTAAATAACGTGTGTTCGTCATGTCTGGTATATTTTGTAATAAAGCCTCTCGGTCATTATTCTGTCACTCATGTCCGATCCGAACCAACGGAGCATACCCTTCCTCATTTTCATACATTACCTGTACCTACATTTCTTTTAACTTGTTTACAAACTTCGCAATTGCGGAGTCGGTCTGTTATTTTAGCACCGAAATTAGTGACAATGAAATTAATTTACATTAAAACAAAGGTGCTTTATAGGTGTGGGGAAGTCTCTATGACTTCGTTAGGTCGACTGAGAGATGACCAAACATATGCCAAATACGTCAAATACCCTTACATCATAATGCTTCGTTTTTAATCTATGCATTTACTGGTTTTTCAGGAATATTTTCTTACCAAGGTGATTGCCATCTGTCTCTAAAACTTCTCGTACACCGAACTAAAAGAATACGAGTGTACGAAATTAACTGATATCTTTAATAAATTCCCATGTCGATTATTCTGATTGTAATACCATAGATAATCTGAACACTCGTATATTTTTCTTAGCTAGCGAATTCATCAAGTTCGATGCCTAACTATAGTGGGAATGAACAGCTGTAGGTACAGTCAACGGCAAGGTAAAGTATACGCTTAAAAGTAAATTGATCCTTAATACAAAAGCGTAGAGTGTAGGGGGGTATACCGTTACCTTGCCGTTGACTGTACTAATTTACAACCCATAATATATATAAAGGCTACTCAAAAGCTTCGATCAACTGTATTGTTGATCGACAGTAAATAGAAACAAAATAAGTCACTCACCAAAATCAGCAGGATTATAGGTCTTTGGACAAGGCAGGTGGAGTTCTTTCAGGAACGGCACAAGTCCAGCCGCGGAACCCTGGTAGGAGCATCTCCCTTCAGCCACCACGTATACATGGTCGAACTCAGCGAAAAGCCGAGCTGAAGGAGTATGCAGCGAACATATGACAGTGCGACCTCCACGAGCTAAACACTTTAGTAAGGATACGCACGTAGATGATGATACATCATCCAGACCCCTGGAAAAATATTTTAATTACTTTCTTGATTTCCATAATCAGCTATCTTCTATACGGCCTCAGGCCGAGACCGTATCAGGCGCCCAAAAACACCGGTGATGATAATAATAATAATAATTTATTTATTAACCAGATTAACACAATTTTACTGTACAGCTGGGCTGCTCCTTGTAAGTTATAATAACCTGTATTAGGAGCAGTCTCCTTAAATCCCATTTAAATCTAAAGAATAATTCTAGTTGTTACATTACATAGTTGTAGTACATTTTGTTAACCTTTTGTTAGCTATAAAATTTTAGGTCTCTAAAATTCAGACAGTAATTCTAGCTTTGCAAACAATATAAGTATAAGTTTTAGTTTTAGGAATTAAGTATTAATCAATAGATTAAATACAATTACCTACAGTTTAGATGTAATCATCTACTACACTCTAAACTGTAGGTAATTGTAACACTTTGCTAACTATGTAATATGAGCTTTATGAATTAAGTATAAGACTTACGTGATGGTACCTTATTTATACAAATGTAACGTAATATGTACGAACAATATGTATCGCAATTTACAGTTCTTTATCATTGGTATGTGCAGTATGTATTATATAAAACACAAAATACTTAGATTTTTATAAGGCGACAGACCACCTAGCCAGTATTCTAAATTAACTTTGCTTAATTAAGTCGTTACTGCATTGAAATAACACGAGTTAAATATAGTCGAAGCGATTAAGATTCCATTGTAGTGAGGTTGATTTGGCAGACATGAGGACTTGGCGAAGTTAATGCGAAAATAATGCACTCAAAATATATAGTTGAAACGATAAAAGTCTACCTGCTTACTGGTTAAAGTTAATACTAGTTTCTTATAGACTTTTACAAAATCCCTCAATACTCCTGCATGAAGATGTAGTAGGTTTATCCAGAAAGATGACAAGACGATTGGTAAAGATTTTCAAAGTTTTAGAATCATTTGTTTTCGCCGGTGAAAGTGTCACGAGCATCATTCAATCATAAGAGTTAGATTACTTCATTTATGAAATGTATAAAGCCTTAGGTTCTAATTTCATATAGGAAGATAGATTGTTGAGGATTTTCACGACTAGAAAGTTGTTTCCCTTCTCCTCTTCTCTCACAAATCGAAGGAGTTAGATTACGTCATTTATGAAATGTATAACTACTTACGTTGTAGGTTCATCCAAGAAGATAAAGGTGGATTGTTGAGGAGTTCCAGCGTGATGGAAATTCGTTTCCTTTCGCCTCCTTATAGTCGCTCGGTGGCAGTGTCGCGAGCACCAGCCAATCAATAGGAGGAGTTAGATAGCTCCATAAATAAAATGTATAAAGACTTACGTTGTACGTTCAACCAGAAAAATTACAGGTAGTTTATTAATAATTTTCACGACTAGAAAGTTGTTTCCCTTTGCCTCTTGACAGTCTAGTCGATCAGTGGCAGTGTCGCAGTTAATCGAAGAAGTTAGATTACGTCATTTATGAAATGTTTAAAGACTTACGTTGTAGGTTCATCCAGGAAGATGACGGGTGGATTGTTGAGGAGTTCCAGGGCGATGGAAAGGCGTTTCCTTTCGCCTCCCGATAGTCTCTCGGTGGCGGTGTCGCGAGCACCAGTCAATCGGAGGAGTTGCATTATTTCATCTACCTATTGAATTAGAAATTCAAAATTAAGTTGACTTCAAAAATGTAGTTTACTTTTTTAATAATTTAAAAAAAAAAAACCATTAAATATAAATCCTCTTTTGCTGAGCACCCTAAATACTTAAAGCATAACATTGCCCTTCCTAATCTCTAGTGATTTAAGCTGTAAAAATAAAGATCTTGTCGTTGGTCTCTAGAAGCATCTATTAATAATTTTCTAATAGTTTTTCAGATTTTTTATATGTCGACTTAATATCATTTTTATTATAATTATCTTGCCCCCATAGCTGGCGACGTTCTACCCCTGCTAGAGATAAACAAGTATCTACAGAATCTCCTTTTGACTAATCTACAATAAGAACTAGAGGGCGATTCTCGCGCTTTCGAGATCATGGTCGGTCCGATATATTCGAATGAAAATTACAGTTTTCCATTTAGACCTGGTTACTTTTCTCAAATATTTTGCGACACGTAGTAGAAACCGCAGAATAATTACCTGGCCCCCGTTGTGAGTTAAACATACCTAGGTACCGGCTATTATTTCTTCTGTGGTAACGGGTGAGAACTTTTGACGTTTAATTAAGGGCTCTGCAGTCGTCTTGATGACCATACAAATGTTTTTTTGTTTTATTTTTAATAATAAAAAAATATTGGAGCACGACATGTGACTTTGTATCTACCTGGTGGTGAGCAGTCCTACAAATTCAATGAATGGGGTCAACCAATAATTGTTCTTAAACAATATTGATCGCTCCCACTATGCCGGATAAATGATATACAGGGTGAATTTGAAAGGATGTACTTTGGGCTAATATGAGGTTCTGCTGATCAAATCGAACAACTTTTCCCATGGAACCATGTGTCGCAAATGAAAAAAAATGTTGGCTTCCCCATACAAATTGGTCATTTTAACAATACTAGTTTGTATGGTGAAGTCAATTATTTTTTTCGTTTCCGGCACATGACCTCATATTAGCCCAAAGTACATCCTTTCAAAGTCACCATGTATATATATATATTGATTTATAATTTTTATTTTGATAATTGTACGCAAAAATCTTTCTGTGTTCATATTTTTTTTATAATATTAAAAAAGTTGTTATTTTTATTTTAGAAAAAAAAACATTAACACAGAAAGAATGAAAAAATAATATAATAAAAAATTATAATAACTATTTATGAAACAAAAATGTTTTAGTATTTATTGAATACCTAGGAACAATAATATGAAATATATTTTTAAATATTTTTTTACTTTCCTTTTTTGTATGGCACGATGGTAAACATTATTTTTGTAATTTTCCCCAACAAATATATTATATATTACATAGACTTACGTCATGGGTGCCAAAATCACCCGGTATATACGAGTATATAAATCTATTCTTATTCAATTATATATATTTAGTGAACAGTAAAGAAACTTAAAACTAACCATTAGCGAATACAAAAGAATAAATTAACACATTAATTATATTCGTTAAAACGTACATTTTATGTTTATACAACCTAAAAGAATAAAAATTAAATGGCAGTAGTATTCCTAAACAAATTATAATACAACGGCACAAGTGATTTACAAATACATAGGTACTTCGCTATTGAAACAATAAACCGTATACAGGGTAAATTTTTCAAGTGTGCATTCAAGGCCAAATCCTAAAATACAGGAAATAGCTACTAAAGTAGGCTCGTAATGCGAATTCGTCTTTATCGCCGCTCGTTTCGAAACCGCATCTTTTAGCCGGCTTTTAGAAACAATCTATGCTCTTAAACAACAATCTTAAACAAAATCGACCCCATTTATGGATTTTGTAGGTCTGCATACCTTCAGGTATATACAAAGTCACATGCCGTACTCCAGTAAAAAAAAAACAACATCATATCTTTTTAAATAAAAGTAAGAAAAAACGACATATTGGCTATAATTTTGAACAATTTATTAGTTAGAACTTAAAAATATTAAACATATTTTCTTAAAAATGAACACTTTCTTTTAGTTTGCCGTTTGAAGTTATACACTCCTCCATTTGATCCTTATAAGCGACACTATCAGCTGGTGCAATAATACAGGTGAGTTTTTTTTTCAAAATCCACCGGTTCGATTCCCGGCTAGGAGAATAAAGTTTTAGTTTTTATCAAAATCGACCCCGAGACTCCTTTAGGCATTTTTCGCTATTTCTTCTAGTAAAGATTAGTTTTTCGCTATTCCTTCTAGTAAAGTATCTAGGATTTGGCCTTGAAGGCACACTTGAAAAATTCACCCTGTATAACATAATTTTTATTATTAAACAATTATTATATCTTTATAAAATTATCGCTTACGGCGCGGCGCCCAAAACCGCCTAGACGGCCTCATACCCAGCGGAGGGGTTTTTAATTCCACCTCGTCGTAGCGTATAATGAGTCTACACCGAACAAGTGGCTAACTCGTCGCGATGTTTGGATAGATATTCAGTTTTACAAGTTGTTATAGTGAAACTGGGACCGGCAGCTTAACGTGCCCTTCGGGGCACTATAGTGGTGTTGTTAAAAAATGTACATACATTTTTAGATTAAAAAGTAATTGGTACACACCGGACTTTGAACGAGGGGCCTAAGTGTTTTTAAGTCTATGGTCTCACCAACTCAGCCACCATGTACTATCCTAAACTACACTGAATGTACACTGAATTAAAACACTTACGACAAGACGCTTCTTGTCAGTTGGCAATTCGGAGCCTAGCTTGAGATCAGCTGCCAGCAGCATGGCTTCCAGGACTGTGATGAGAGGCTGGTGGAGGTCCTCTTGCATGATGTACCGGCTGTACTTGAGGAACATCCGAAGGTCCCGAGGCAGGCCATTCATGCATATCGTACCTGATGCACCACCTACTCTGAAAACAAGAAAAAAATATAAATAAATATACTGATACGGCCTCGGTGTACCTAACTCACTTCGTCCTAGCCGATGGTATTAGTCTCCACCGAACAACAAGTGGCTAGCTCGTCGCGATGTTTGGATAGAACCAATAACCCACATAGAAACAGTTTCACAAGTTAGTATAGTGAAACTGGGAACGACACCTTAATGTGCTCTCCGAAGTACTATAGTGTGTTGAAAACAATAAATAGAAATGTCTGGGTAAAAGTAGAGAAAACTGTGATAAAATCCAGTAATCATTATATTTTAAATTATGTAATTAAGCTGTCGGTCCCAGTTTCACTATATCAACTTATGAAATTCAAATATACCGCAACTCAGTATACAAACGGGCACGAGGGAACCCCTCCGGTGAATACCCTGAAGTCGTCTAGACGCCCGTGATGGTAAGAATTAGCATTTCTTGAAATAGTCACAACTGTAAATACCGTCACACGTCCTTGGCTTGTTCCTTTTAGTATCGGGGCAAACTATTTATTTTTAGGTATACCTCATAATCTTCCGTTTTGCCCTGAATCCAAACATCTGTGCCCTTTTGCCCCTAATTGAAAAAACTTAAGCGTGTACAGATAGCAATATCAAGATTTCAATTTTATAATGTAATTAAATATTAAAACCAAATGATGTATACGTATAATAAATAAAATAAAAAATAAATACCATCACGGGTGCCAATTTGGCTCCCGAGAACCGTTTAAACGGCCTCAGGGTCCCAGCGGAGGGATTAACCCATCCTCATTTCGCCGATGGTATTCGGAGGCAACACCTAACAAGTGGCGAGCTTGTTGCGGTGTTTATGATGAAATAGCCTCGTTGTATAAAGCGGTCACCCATCCCAGGCCGGTCTTGTTGTCATCTGCTTAACCTTGTTATCAGTTGCGCAGTGACTTAACCACTAGGCTGGGGCCGCTTTTTACGTATAATAATGATAACATATTTAATTATATTTATTACAAATAATTTAATTATACTTACAGGTGATGTAAATAATAAATAAATAAACTTATATATGTTTTAAATACAAATATAGAAATTAAAAAAAATAATATAAAACAAATTAACATATAAAATTTAATATAAAAAACACAACAAAAATAAAATAATAAATTGGAAATAGGTAAGTACGTCGATTTAACAAATTAGGTACCGTGCCCCATTCCATTATATTAATCAATTTGAAATTAAAATTGAATATATCATATTTAAACATTGATTTTACAAAAACAAATGGGAACATCAACTTTTGGGTAAATATTCAATATTCCAAATTTGAATTTAAAATCTTTAAAAATAGATGATTAAAAAATATATAATACTATATATATGTGCATACTTTATGAAAATCGAAAGTAAATCCCCATAGAAGTATTTTCTCGAATAAAATAAAAAAAACTGTTTAAAAGTTACATGATTTTTATGATTTGTTGATCAAACAAAAATTACAGTTTATATTGCCTGTATTTACGAAACACGGTTTATTTAGCTACCTGTGCCAGACAAGATATTATTATGTACTGGGCAATAAATGTCACTTTGGCTAAGATTATATTCAATAGTTACTTTGTATTGCCAGCCAGATCAAGTATATCCAATTTTTAAAATAATATACCAAAATAATTAAATTCATTTTTAAATATTATTTAAAGTTAAATTGTCTACCTAGCTGTACATTTTAAACAGTTTTTTACACAATTTTAAATTTCAGCGCAAAGAGACCTGCTTTTTTGGGGCTAACGATAATTTTTTTAAGGACAAAACGGAATTACTATTCAGGGCAAACAGGAAAATAATATTTAGGGGCAAACTTGTGAGGGCTAAACGGAAGAAGCCCCTAAAGTTCGTGACGTCACATTTATGATCACAATTTAATTGAAATAAAAACAAATTTCGTAACTGCCTATGTATGTAATAGTAGTTCAATGAGGATGGGTTTTGTAGCTTTTCAAACCCCATCCTCATTGCAAACAACATCATATTTTTTTTTATAAAAGTAAGTAAAAACGAAATCAGGTTTTATTATAAATAGTGGCTATCATTTCGAACAATTTATTAGGTAGGGTTTAAATTTTTTTTTTTTTTTTAAATAACACTTACTCCTTTAGTTTGCCATTTGAAGTTACTTTCCACCATTTATAGTTATAAGCGACACTATCAGCTGGTGCAGTAATACACTATTTTTTCAAAATCAACCGGTTCGATTCCCTGCTAGGAGAATATAATTTTCTAAAATCTAATGCCGCGTTTTTAAACTTAAACTTTTAATCAAAATCGGCCCTGAGACACCTTTGAGCATTTTTCGCTATTCTTTGTAGTTTAGGGTTTGGTCTTGAAGGCACACTTGAAAAATTCTCCCTGAATATAGATAGATACTTATAAAATAACGATATTATACTTATTAACCAAAACAAAATGTCAAAAATATATGCCAAAATTTTGAATAACAAATAACCAGTTTTCTTAATTTAGAAATATGACTATATAATCACCATAAAAACGCTCCCAAGGACAAATGTTTTACCCTTGATTTCATCACCTCACTGTGGGTATACCCATTTAACAACAGAAAAAAAATCTAAACGTACAGATTTTTTAAGTCCAATCCAATTATATTTATATAAAATACATATAAGAAGATATTTATACCTATATAACCAATGCCCTCATTTATTTTTAAAAAAAAATGTTTTTAAGTTAAATTTTTTCGTCCCTTTCTTACCAATTAAAAACACTTACTTACACTTACTTCTTTAACACAAAAAAAAATCTAAATACCATTTTAACGAGGATGAAAGGTTTTTTAGGTATTATTATTTGAAAAACCTTTGGAGCCTACTTCATAAACTTGACCATAAAATTGTAATTTACAAAGATAATGTATATCTTATGCTTGATTTTGATCAATGATCAATTTCAATTCATCTTTATAATATTAGTATACTAATTGAATTGATCAATGCGATCTACTTATATTATAAAGCTGAGTTTTTTTGTTTGATTAAACGCGCTAATCTCAGGCACTACTGGTTCAAATAAAAAAAAATTTAGTGTTGGATAGCCCATTTATCGAGGAAGGCTAATATATAATATGCTATATAACAACATGCTACGTACGACCAATAGGAGCTGATTATCGATGAAAAATATTGAAAAAACGGGGAAAATGTATTCCTTTTGAGAGTTTCCGTAGCGTGCGCAAACGTAAACGGTTAAAGTTACGCAAACGAAGTAGCGCGGTTCAGTTATTGTATTATATATTGGCATTTAAAAAAAAAAGGAAATTTAAACATAATTATTGCTTAATATTTTATATTTATTACGTTATGTACCTTTTTGTCTTTAGATAAGCTGCTCTGGTCACAAACTAAGCTCTAGACTTGTATTATGTGTACCTACTAGAAACAATGATATAATACATATTATATTTTATAAACACCCAGACCATGACAAACTGTACAGAAAAACGCACCTACCTACTATTTTTTTTTTTGCTATGGGTGGGAATCGAACCCACGTCCTTCGAATACAACGCCAAAGGCGCAACCACTAGTCTACGGAGGCGGTTATAAATGCCACCTTTATGAAATGACAATTTTATAATACATTGCTTGGTTTAAATTCTTCTAATTAATCATTTATATTTTTAAACTAAATTAAATAATGAATTAACAGGCATAAGAGCTAGAACAGGTGTGACAGACATTCTTACTAAGATAGACCAAATGAAATGGAGATGGACGGGTCATATGCTACGGAGCCCTCATGATAAATGGAGCAAAATATTGACAGAATGGTACCCTAGAGACAAAAAAAGAAGAAGAGGCCGACAACGCAAAAGATGGGAGGACGAACTCAAATTAACAGTAGGCTGCAACTGGAGAAGAGTCGCAAAGGATAGAGAACAATGGAAAGGGTTAGAGGAGACCTTTGCCAAGAGGCACACTGAACTCCGGGATATACTGTAGTGGAAATATATTAAAGATCACAGATCACAGAGTTTCGGAATATAAAGGCTATATTATTATTATTATATAAATAATGAATTGAAAAAGTCACTGTAGGTAAAGGACAATAGTCATGTTTATGAAAAAGGTATACAAAAGGTATTATTGTGTTAATTTATTAGTACCTACTACATACTCAGAAGGTAAGTAAAAAAAATATTTTTGCTTAAATCAAAGTCTGACAATCCTAAATCAATAGAATTAGAAATTTATTTGACATACAGCTGTAGACCTTAAGCCTTTGTATTAAGGTTTAAATTGCTTTTAAAATGTAACCTACGTTATTGTTCACTTTACTTGATAATTTAGTTACTGCGTACCTACATATAATACCCGCATAATATTTGACTTAATCAATGCCATAGGATGACGGTGAGTGATGTAATGTCTATCTAATATATAAAATTCTGGTGTCACAGCGTTTGTACCAAACTCCCCCGAAACGGCTTGACCGATTTTTATATATTTTTTGTGTATATGCGGTAGGTCTGAGAATAGGTCGTAAACTATTTTTTATACCTACCCCTAAGTGATAAGGGTGGCCCACCCTACAGTACTAATGTACTGTAATAATCTTCAATTCTTAGACATGTATCTGTCAAATACAAATACTCATAGGTATATTTCTATTATTTACTGAAGAATTTTTTATTCTCTGTTCATCATCAAAGGAGTCGCCTGAAGCATCGTGCTTAGAGATGAGCATTTATAAATAATTGGATGTTCTTTTTTAATTGAATATTTTTTGACAGTAATTATAATCGATAATCTGTCCACCAATATAAATGAATCTAATGAAACCCGGAATAACACGAAATAAGGTTATGCTGTGTGTATTAGAAGGGCATCGTACGTTATGAGCTTTTACCGCCTGGTGGGCGATTCTCGCGCTTTCGAGATTCATCTCGATTCGAGATTTTTAAACGAAAAATGACTAAATATGTCATTTTTCGTTCAATATTTATATATTTATTATTTATTAATTAATATTTATTATTTATTTCGCTTAATATTCGATATTTTTGAACGAAAAATGGCATATTTAGTCATTTTTCGTTTAAAAATCTCGAATCGAGATGATCTCGAAAGCGCGAGAATCGCCCACCTGGAGTCAAATGATTGATTCGGATCTCTACTGCCAACAGCTGATAAGAATCAAGCAAGAAATTGAGAAAAAAGTCTGCAATTGATACAAAACCCAAGTAGCATTTTGACGTCCCTATGACGTCAATTACGTCGAGAATGACTAAGTTGACGTCATAGGGACGTCAAAATGCTACCTGGGAAGGTGTGGTCTTTCATCGCGATAACGTCAGACTACATACATCTTCATCCACTCAGCAAAGATTGTGAGAGCTTGGGAAGTGTTAATGCATCCACTACATAGTAATTCTACACCTAGAAAATTTCGAGACTAAAGATAAAATTTTATTTACCTATACCCAGCAAGAACATTCAACAGCGTACTTTTGCCAGCACCAGACGGACCGAGAATTGCAGTCAGCTGCCCAGAACGGAATTCCCCATTCACGCTTCGTAAAATCAATTTGGAACCTGTAAAAAATATACAAGTAAATACCTATGTACTAACCCGCCAACGTCAAACTCGATGACGTCAAACGAAAGGTTAACATTGACCGAGGGTCGATAAAAAAAATGTCTTTTTTTGTGGCTGCTCACCTTAGCTGCTCACAGAACACTTATTTTTAACTTGATTAAAATAAACAAACGTTAATAGTACGTAGTACTCTATTTTATCTGTGGTTAATAGTAAAGCGGCCCCAGCCTAGTGGTTAAGTTACTGCGCAACTGATAGCAAGGTTAAGCAGATGACAACAAGACCGGCCTGGGATGGGTGACCGCTTTATACAACGAGGCTATTTCATCATAAACACCGCAACAAGCTCGCCACTTGTTAGGTGTTGCCTCCGAATACCATCGGCGAAATGAGGATGGGTTAATCCCTCCGCTGGGACCCTGAGGCCGTTTAAACGGTTCTCGGGAGCCAAATTGGCACCCGTGATGGTATTTATTTTATTTTATTTAATAGTAAAAAATGAAAAATACATTTTTAGCACTTAAAAATAACCTTCTCTTTTTTACTTGAATAATAATGAAATATTATAATTTGACTTTTTTATTAGTTTACGTTTTATTAAGTAAATTTATTTTGAAGCTAAATATGATACCTACCTTTGCCGTTATATTATTACTATTTATATTATTTAAAAAACATTCCGTATTGTTAATTTTTATTTTAATTACACTTGATTTTTGATGTTTAGTTTTTTATTTTCGCGGTTCGATTTGCAGTTGCGGGGAAGGAGCAAGAAGGAACGCATTCCACACGAGTGCAGAGTTGCGCAACTAGGTTAACTCTTATTAAGCGTTAACCTAGTTGTTGAATAATGAATGAACTCATTAACTACAAAAAACTAATGTAATGTAAATTCTGTACAATGAAAAACAATACAAATGTATTTTCATTAGTAGGTACCCGAAATCATTTACTTTGGTCAATCTTTACCAATGGACCTTCATCATGTTTTTTTTGTATCTGCCTAGTGGTAAGCATACCTACAAAACCCATGAATGGAGTTGATTAATACATTGTTGTTTAACAGCATTGATTGCTCCCAGTATGTCGGCTTATTGATGCGGTTACGAAATAGGCATGCAAAGCCGAATTTGCTTTACGACCTAGGAGTGTACTCTAGTAGCTTAGTTAGCAAATTAACTGGCCATTTCGTAACAGCAACCTAAAAGGAGACAACCATCTCGAAAAGAAATCGTCGGCCTAACGAAGTTATAAAGACCTTCCTCCCACCTATAATCTGTAATCCCTAAAATCTGTATGGGCATCAGTATTACTATACGTCCAATGCTATTACTATTTTAACAGACCAATTAAGCTAAAATGGCGTCCTATATTTGGATAAACCCCAGTTTTTTGAACGACGATCAAATTAAAGATTAATATTAATTAACAATATTTGAATAAATCATTGCCATAGGATGACGAAGAGTGATGTAATAACCGTCACAAGTCTCCACCAGATATTCAAATTCGTTAAGGTGTTAGCTGCTCGCCTATAAATAGTTTTAGTCTGTGGGTTCACCGACTTTCAGAAGACTGTAACATGGATATCTTGTCGAGGTAGTAGTCTCCTTTCAGGATGCGATTACGGAACGGGTTGTTAGTATTAATATTAATATTAAATATTTATTTTATTTTATAATTGTCTTGAATAAATATTTTTTTACCATAGGTCATCCATGTCGCTTCCCATTTCATTACCGCATCATTTAGCCGACATAGTCAGAGCGATCCATATTGTGTATTGATCAACCCCATTCATGGACTTTGTAGGACTGCTTAACATCAGGTAGATACAAAGTTACATGCCGTGCTCCATTGAAACCTTAAAAAATGACCTTTAAGGATTCTGTTATTGCATAAATCAAAATATCGTTCATTATTTAAATAAAAGTAGATACACCTATTAAACTTGAACCTTGGGCTCATTGTGATGGGTTTACGAGGAGTTGTGAAATACATTCGCACCACTTACAAGTGCAACCAACTTACTAATTACTAAACCATATAAACACTAGATTTAGTACACATATTTGGCCTTATTCATAAAAACTTATTGAGTTCTTCAAAAACACTTTAGTTATAGAAGGTTTTGTCTCTTTTATTTAGCAACAAAAATGAATATTTGTAAATGAGACAAAACATTCCATAAATAAAGTGTTCTTCAATAAGTTTTTTTGAATAAGGCCATTAATCTGAAAAATTATATCTTCATGTACTTAGGTATCAAAGTTTTGTAACGCCGTATGTTGACCTTTCCAATTTAATTTATATTCCTACTGAATGTCATCAAAATCGGTTCAGTTACTTAACCATAAAACGATGTTTGATTAGATCCAAGGTAATATGAGAAACTCCTCAGCGGTTAACAGCGCACGCGCGTGCAGTCTAATTGTGTTAAAGTAAAACTTATTAAGTCCTTGTAGAACACTTTAATTAAAATCAGATTTTACTCTTCTACGCATATTTTTTTGTTGCTAAAAAAGAGGCAAAACCGACTTTAACTAAAGTGCATTTAAGGACTCAATAAGTTTTTATGTATACCGATAGAAGAATGCAAACATTAAATATTTTCAACAAAAAAAAAACAAAAAAAAAAAAAAATTAATTAAAAACTTTATTGCACAAATTTAGTACAAAGGCGGACTTAATGCCGCTAGGCATTTTCTACCAGTCAAACCTTTGGGACAAATTAAGCAGTAAGTAGGTAAAATAGGTGCAGTAAAATACATTTAAGAAATAGAGTATACAAATATTACTAATAACATATACAAATATTACAAATATTAACATACACACTAATGCTGACTACATATACATACACATCATAAACTATATTAATAATATACATACATAATAATAAAATAGCAAATATTACAGCAACAGCACTGTATAGCAGTACCCACAGCACAATAATTATTTAAAGCAGAAACACAGGATGAGATGAGAGAGAGAGCGAGCCCAAACGAATAAGCAACAGAAAAAGATTTTGAGACAAAGGTAGAATGATGAGAAGGTATAATGAGTTGAGTTAGAGGCAGAACGAAGGATTTTATCATGATGCGAATCTGATGCATGCATTGTGTAGTCGTTCCATTTTGTTTAGTAATTCTTCCGTAAGATCTACACAACCCACGTCACCATAATCAATCAAAGGAAGAAGTAAAGACTGAACAAGGGTAACTTTAGCTTTTATAGGCAGAAAATGTTTAAGTTTATTGATAATATGGAGTTGTTAAACTTTTTATATTTGAAACTTTTTCTGATAGGTATGTTAAGCAAATATTTATACAAAGAATCTGTTTCTTCGTAATTTTCTTCCTGATAGGCTACTATTTCAGTACAATTACATTGCTTAATTTAGTTTAAATACACCACTTTGAACAGACTAAACCAAGCAATGTATTATATATTTATATTATAGAATGTCCTTAAGGGAAACTAAACATATATATAGGTAACAATAAATAATATCGTATTATCATCGCCTACGATAGGCATTAGTTACTATAGATATTAGTTGGCAATGAAACTAGAGTAAATATGTATTTAAAGTACTTATTTGTACTAACTACTTAAGACCTAGTTTAGATCTATTTACTGGCATAAAGGACCCTGGGTATATTGAACGACTGACATTAAGTAAAACGACCATGTTGCTAAAATACCGGTTTATGAAGCGGTCGAAAATAAGGTGTATTGCCCAGTTATATATAGTCTACTTTGATACTTCACCTAGTCTTACACTAGTTGGTTATGTAGCGTGCGTGCGTAAAATGTTGAATTTTTATTTAATGACACATTTTACGATTCCACTTTAATACGTTAATTTCTATATCAAGCTAATGAAAAATAATTTATAATTAACATATAGATATATATCAGCCTAACCAAATCCACTCTAGACCAAAAAAACATAAATTTAACAATGTTAAAAGTTTTTTGAATATTCAGATTTACATGAAATAAATAATTTTGATTTGATTTATTCAAGCTCGCCTTGTTGGGGTAGGTTCCGTTTTTTTATTATCAGTTTAGTAATTGAGGAGTTCTCAACATATTATTATGTGATAGGTAAACACAGTCCATTGTTATTTTTTTCAGAACCCCAAAATTTTATCGTATGAAATTGTCTTTCCTACTTAGATAAAGACGTCTGGATCCGTCCTGATATGCAACTGAGGTCTCGCAACTAGTAAACAAATTGCTTATGTAGAATCTACCCTAGTTTAGTAGGTATATAATGTCCGATATTGTAATAATTTTATATTACATAATTTATTTTCATTATATTATGTAAATTTTGTCTTTGGATAAGGTAATCATTGATGATTACCTACTTATTTATACTTAATTTATACTAATAGTATACTGTGTAGTTATGTACATTGGTACCGTAACAAATAATCTGCCATAGGGTGTTCTACGCATGCTGATCAGTGGGGTGCATTTTGAGTATGTTACTATATATATATATATTATATATATGTATGCTATATAGCATAAGTCAATCAATAGCTGTACCCCTCTTTTAGTTTGTGTGAAGCACTAGAGTTTTTTACTTGCTGGTTTCTTTTTCTCCGGGGTGTCTCTGAGGGGATCGACTTTACAGTTAGTGTTTATGCCCTTAAAAATACCGATCCTTATACCTTTACTTATATGTGATTGGTTACTTAGCTTTTATTTACAATAAATATTTAAGGCATGGATATGGTCGGTGAAGTTGGTCGCCTTGGTGGCTCTCTTGTATGGCAGATAATGATTGACAGGTCAATGGAATCAGCTAACCACCTAGTCTTACACTAGTTGGTTATGTAGTGTGTGTTCGGTTCGGTAGTAATTTTCATATTAAGATTTCCATTCCATCGTGTCTAAGTTCAATTAATATTTGTCGTTATTTTGTTAATGAATAGCTGCCTAACCAAACGCACTTTAAGACCTCATTGTTAAACTTTTTTTTTTTTTTGACTATTCATAAATATCTGTAAAGATTTACATGAAATAAATGATTTTGACTTTTGACTTTTTTGACTTTTACTTGAAACCATTGGCTTAACTAATGCAATTTAAAATAGGCTAGATCTCAATGAATTTTAGTAACAGTTCATCATTGCTACTATTTTGAGAACATTCTTGGACTTTACATTGCCAGACATGCACGCACACACACAAAAAGAGCATTGGTTATTTCCGGCTAAATTATAAAGTTACGAAATGGACGGCAACAAAGGCTAATGCTTAAGTTAAAAGAATACTACTTTAAATGCGATGACGCCAATAAGTTAATGATTATTGAGTAACTTACCCTATATGTTTTAATGTATAGGTAAGATATAGGTCGTTGGTCCGATACGATTTCTAAGTTAATTATATGCACTTTTCTTCGTTACTATGTTGTCAAAGCGAGGTGAACAGCCTAGCTCTTCCGCATGGAAAGATGATGACA
The DNA here is from genome assembly GCA_947458855.1 of Monopis laevigella. Lineage (NCBI taxonomy): Eukaryota > Metazoa > Arthropoda > Insecta > Lepidoptera > Tineidae > Monopis > Monopis laevigella. The sequence continues at coordinate 17,476,620 of OX381587.1, forward strand.
TTATATGCTGCATATAGGAGGTACCTATGATATATAATTGCCTATTTCTAATAGTGGTTACGCATATATCGCTAAGGAGTTTTACAATTTCAGCTTAGGATAAATAGCATGTACCATCTCGACCGCCTAAACGGATACCCAGTGGTGGGGTTTTATTTCCACCTTGTCGTAGCCGGTGGTATGCTAAGTCTACACCGAATGAGTGGTCAGCATGTTGTGGTGTTTGAATAGACTTAAAAACCCATTAATAAACAGTTTCTCAAGTGAAATGCTTTAGGAGGCACTAATGTGGTGTTGTCAAGCCAACCTACGCATTTTTTTTACTCATTGTTACACATCGTAGTTTGAAATGGAGACCAACTCGGCCATCACTTTTTTTTAAAGTACTTTCAATTAGTTTTTTAAATATTATATTCCTCTATAGATCTACCATGAGTTTTATCCGACTAGATACTATATAGAGGAACTATATGTCGCAAAGGAAAAAAAAAATTGGCTTCCCATACAAATTGATGATTTTAACATTACTAGTTTGTATGGAAAAGGCTTTTTTTTTCATTTGCAACACATAGTTCCATGGGAAAAGTTGTTCGAATTGATCAGCAAAAGACATACGCAGGCATGGTAGCCATGGCTAACATATTTATTTTACCTTAGTAAAAGTAGTTATCTATTTAAAAAAAAAATGCAAATACATATCATCACGGTTGCCTTACGGCGCCCGAGACGGCCCCAGGGTATCCAGCGGAGAGGTTTTAATCTCACCTCGTCGTAGCCGATGGTATGAGTCTACACCGAACAAGTGGTTAGCTTGCGATGTTTGGAATAGACTCAATAACCCATCTATAAACAGTATCTTAAGTTGGTATAGTGAAACCGGGACCGACAGCTTAACGTCCACTCCGAGGCACTATAGTGGTGTTGTCAAACAAATAAAAATAAAAATAGCAAATAGTTTTTTTTTTAATAAAAATAAGCACGCTCACGAAGTTGCGGGCACTAGCTAGTTATTAATAATTATATTATATATGAATTACCTACCATAAAATGAAAATGTGTCTTTAATTGAATTAGTAGCTAAAATCACAAAAGATAAAACCAGTGTAGTATTTTTTACTATACTCGAATGCGTTGACGTCAATGAAATATTCCATTAAATAAGTTATTGTATTGTTGTCTCTACTGTATAAAAATAGATTTTTGATATTTATAGACTATAGGTAATTAGCGCGGGTTATTTTTAAAGCAAAGAATATTTATAAAAAAACTTTTTGTTTTTGTGTTCAATATATATAATAAACTCCAATTAGGTACCGTATGTTGTCTCGAAAAAACAAAAATGCCTCGACCGAATTGATATTCTTTTTGTTTTGTTCGCCTCAATAATTTAATAATATTAGAAAAAATACTGTTGGCCCGCAGGACCATTTATCAATCAATTCGGTCGAGGCATTTTTGTTTTTCCGAGACTAACACACGGTACCTAATACTTGAACATAGATATAAATATATGTTTTTACATTTTTTTTTTCTTTGTTTCACCTAGCGGTATACAAATGTTGCATTGCAATCATGTTTTTAATTCTAAAATTCATGCTTTACATCAATAAAATTACAAAACATAATTTAACTCAGTCAAAAACAAATGGATTTTGAAAATGGCGTGAGGTACGCTGTCACCTGTCCAAATCCATACAGTTTTGTTTTGATTCGCAATATGTGGATCACCCGCCTCGCCTGGGCCCCAGTCTTTTAGGCACACATCCCATTATATAGCTATAGGTATAATAATAATATGTTGGACAATTTTCACATATTGCTCTCGTTTTTACAGCGTTCATTCGTTTGTTGTATGTATGTTTAAAGTACTTCCTCTTCGGGTAGCATAGCTGTGAGACGTTATGTATAGTAAATGTGGTCAAAGTTTTTGAAACAACTGATTTCTTCTGGCGCTAATGGGACCTCGGCAACGGGTTATGACCTAAACAAAAGTATTTTCAACCGATTTTATAAATAAAGTTTTATTTTATTTATACTTTGACATTGCTTATTTATATATTAATATACCACCAAATATCACTTTGTTCATTTAAATGTAATTTTTACATTGTTTACTGTATATAGACAATTAGCGACATCAAATATATATACATATATACATTCTTGTGTATAACTAGGATATAGATTTTTTGAGAAGTTATTTCTCTCGCAGATTACTTTTGATATTTATCCAACATCGTCCATCAGCCGGATAGAATAAAATGTTGTTTTAATATGTTTTATTTGTCACTAGTAAAGCAATCATTGTTATTTGTCACTATTAAAGCAATCATTGTTATTTGTCACTAGTAAAGCAATCATTGTTATTTGTCACTAGTAAAGCAATCATTGTTATTTGTCGCTAGTAAAGCAATCATTGTTATTTGTCGCTAGTAAAGCAATCATTGTTATTTGTCACTAGTCAAGCAATCATTGTTATTTGTCACTAGTAAAGCAATCATTGTTATTTGTCACTAGTAAAGCAATCATTTTTATTAATTTCATTTGTTGTTGAGTTGTTGTTTGATAATCTTGATACTATTTTAGTTGTGTTTATGGCAGCTTGTTTTTCCATAATTTTAATGTTAATATCTTTGTATTCACAATTGTTTACAATATTTCTGTAGATTATTTGTATATACAACATGTACTTGGTGATGAATTTAGTTAGATTTAAAAACATTAGGTTTTTTTCAAGTACATTTGTAGACGGTGTGTACCAATGAGTTTTTAATTTAAAAAAATGTGTACATTTGTTTGACAACACCACTATAGTGCCTCAGAGAACACGTTAAGCTGTCGGTCTCGGTTTCACTATACCAACTTGTGAAACTGTTTATAGATGGGTTATGAGTCTATTCAAAACATCGCGACGAGCTAGCCACTTGTTCGGTGTAGACTCATACCATCGGCTACGACGAGGTGGGATTAAAACCCCTCCGCTGGGTACCCTGGGGCCGTCCAGGCGGTCTCGTTAAGCACTTCAAACTTGTCATTGGCAATACAAATGGCTTTTCCATTGTAGCCATAGTTAGGGCATAAAAAACACGTTAAGCTGTCGATGTCAGTTTTACTACACCAACTTGTGAACTTGAGTCTATCCAAACATCGGGACGACCTGACCACTTATTTGGTGTAGATTCAGAATACCGTCGGTTACGATGAGTTGGGAATGAAATGCCGCCTCTGGGTACCCTGTGACCCTGTGTCTAGGCGGTCTCGGGATGGTACGTTTACTTCCATATTTATTATTCCGTATACGTAGGCAGATCAATTGCGTATGATCACTGCAAATAAACAAGTAAAGCATAAGTGCTAAGTACACGCAAAGTTCGATTCTATACTCTAACGTACTTGATAATAATAACTATTTTATGTCTTGACATAACCAATTAAAAACTGAATGCTAATTAAAATAAAAATATTTTTATAGCCACCAAAAACGTGTGAAAATCATTATTGTTCTTTAAGAAAATCAATATTGTACCAATAAACCATTAATAAACAAATAAAAACCTATGAAATATAGTGGGAACTAACTTATAGCATAGCCATTGCAAGACCGCGGTCGTGCACCTTTGGTCTATGTACAGCTGAGAGCAAGGCATAGACAGTAGATTAGTATTAATTTGTTGTTTTGTCTTTGCCTTTAAAAGACATGGCGGACGAGTTGGTTGGACGATAGCAATTAGTTTCTAATTTAATTTATGTAGAGATTAATAAACACATAGCCATGAAATATAGTAAAAACTAACTAACGAATATATCAAGCCATTGCAAGACCGCAGTCGCACCTTTAGTCTATTTACAGTAGAAAGCAAGGCATAGGCATAGTAGACCTATATTATATTATATTGATATACGTCGTTCTGTCGTCATCATCTTTTATATACATTTAAGTTCGCGCGATCAGCAGGGTGATTACACGTCTTAAGTTCGCTCGCACGCCAATCGTTATGACGTCATTCTGACGTAGATCAAGCTTGGCTTCTTAACAATGGCTCCAAAAAATCTTAGAAAATTACGTCATAACGATTGGCGTGCGAGCGAACTTAAGACGCGTAATCACCCTGCTGTTCCTGTGTTCAAAAAGTTTAGACATTATTTTTAGTATTTATAAAGCTACTAAAAAAAGACGGAGGTGTATATTTTACTTATTTGATCCTAATTTGACAGATGTTTTCATCTGTAAACTTTTAATATCAAAATTAAAGTGCAATTTTGTGGAGATAAATTTTGCCTGTGTTTTTAAGTCACAGGTAATACCGCGGTATGTGCCAATAAGTTTTTAAATTAATTTATTACAATTAATCTAATCTAAAACGCCGTCGTGAATGTGCTGTCGATAAGTGCTCCGACGTTTTATTTTCTCTACGTTTGTTTGACAGCACGACTATAGTGCCGGTCCCAGTGGAGCATATTGATCCCAGTTTTACCATACCAACTTGTAATACTGGGGCTCTACCGGAAACCTACATCAACTTCGGCGTCGGTTGATAAAAATGTATAGGAAAATTAGTCTATGGGTAGAACTCGAAAAACGTCAAATCCCATACATTTGATATTCGATTTCTATCAATCAACGCGTCGATCGATATGCCCCTGTTTATAAATCTATACAAACTGTTTGTGTACCTTCAGAATATCATCGGCTACGAGGAGGTGGAAATAAAAACCTCTGGGTACTCTCGTTAGGCAAGTGTCGGGAGCTGCTTACGGCACACATGATTAATCCTTTTTAAGTTTGTAGAGCGTTTATTTTTTTCTGTCTTAGGAATAAATTTCAATTAACTTATAAAGTGGCTAACCCTTACTGTCCCCTGTACTTGGTAAAATGTAGGCCAAAGGACATTGCCGTGCGGTTTGTGCAGTAATTGGTAAGTAGAGATAATATTACGCGATCAAATGCGCTGAGGGTCTATCGCAATGTAGGGGCAGCCGCGGCTATTAACATTGGACTCGATGTATGGAACCAGTTTCAGCTAACGAAGGTAATTACGATCAGGAATATCCAATAGGAATCCTAATGCAAAGGCATAGAGTATAGAGTTAATGCCAAAGTTTAGTTTTCCCAACTTGTTGTCTGTCCTAACTGCAGGATATCTTTAACGATATTTGAGATTGTTTAATATATTAGCGTCTAAACGTCTAACGTCTTATTTCATCATAGAAAACTATATACCTATAACAATTATATTATGACCACTGACCAGTTATATTCTGTTTCTTATAGCTTGTGATTAAATCTTATCCTTTTTTTTTTATTTAAGGAAAAGTGAAAAAGAACGCAAAGAAGAATAAAGTAATACAGGAAATGAAGTACGAGTACACAGTAAGAAAACATTTAAAAAAGATTTTCTGACTTCATATTTTAGGCAGATTATATAGTACATAATTTAACTTTTCTCATATTATTTTAATCTCAAACGTCTCTTTTCATGTTTCCATATCACCTTAATATAACTACATAGTTAAACTGCAGGCGTTAAAATAATAAAATAAATATGACATTATTTTATTGAGATCAGCGGCCATATTCTCTACTAAGTTTTTGCAAACAGGACCGCTTTATTTTTCAAATAGACCTCTCTTATTGGTTGACTCCTATCTATAGTTACTAGCGACTATAGTAAAAATTGTTTGCAAAAACGATGTGGTAAAGCTACAGACACTCATGTTTAATTTAATTAACTGCTAAGTTTACATTGTTCTTTAATGACAACAAGAAATATCATGATTGTTGACGCAAGCAGACAAGCTTACATCCTCTTTTGTTATCGCGGAATTTTCTTAAAAAAATATAGGTACATTTTTTTCCGGTTTCTCATACAATGAACGGTAATTCTGGTTTAATCGCTACTTAGGCTTATACTACAAATAATTATTATGTCCTTAGGTATATTATAACTTACGTAAAGAGCACGTCATTTAAGGCATCAACAACTCCCAATGTGTATTACTATAGAAATCATTGAAGAAATAGTTTTAACAAAATGTCGAAAAATTACGCTTTTGTTTAAATGACTTAGATACAAATTGCAAATTAAATACTTTAAACCATTAAAAAAAATACTTAGTTAAGTCCGAAAAATAAATTATTATATGAACAAACATCTATATGCTTAAGATTAATTCTACAAATACATAATAAGTCTTCGTATCTAACAAGTAAAACAAAATTTCTATTTCACAATATTCGACAAGTAATAGGCTTTAATTTGTGAGTTTAGTATAAAAGTTAACGTGGTATAAGTCAAAATCGAATGTAAAAATCACCTTTAATTAGTGTATTTGTTTAGAGTTAGCACCTTAAATAAGTACCCATTTTATGAATTAAAATATGAGATTGTTTTAAAGGAAGCTGACATATTATTAGATTATAAACTTTTTGCCTTATTCATAAAAACTTATTGAGTCCTTGAAGAACAATATTTTAGTCTTTAATAGGTTTTATCTCGTTTACCCATATTAATTTTTATTGCTAAAAAGAGACGAAATCTACTATTACCAAAATTGGATCAGGCGTTATTTTGCGGAATTCCATTATTTAATATAATAATGTTGATGTAATATTCTTCCGCAAGTATTCAAACGACGTCGACATGTTTCTCTTCTCCACGAAGCATCTTTAGGTCTGAATTTTATTTATTATGGCCGAAATAAGTGTATAGTGAATTTGTAACGTTGATTTGTTCATTGATGTGTGTCGAATTTTTAATTATTTCTAATTGTTCCCAAATATTCAAATGTAATCCTTTTTGACACATTTTTTGTTAGATATGTGACAGGCGACGGCGTACAAAGTAGTTTCATCCATTTTAATATAATACTTTTCGAGAAATCTTAAATAACGTGTGTCCAGCCAGCCAGAATGTTATCAAATTTTAGGCTGATCTTTTTGGATAAAAGTTTAGTGACGAAGATCAAACAGTTTAGAACCTTCATTACGCATGCGTTTACGAGTTTTTGGCAAAACACTTGTTGGTTCAGCTAGAAAAGTTCCGACTGGCTGGACCATAAAGTGGTAATTCTACCACTTCCAGGTGCCGCCGATGGAGAATGCCAATTAACGTGTGTGACGGCTGTAAATGGTGTCAATCAGATGTTATAAGCATTTCTTCTTCATTGGTAAAGTGACAATGCTTCGCCTTGTTTATAGGAAATCTAGAATTATTATTAGACAATAAAAGTACTTTTTAAGTATTTTTTGGTTTTCGAAGGTTGCCTGCTAGGATAATATAAGTAGATATTTATGCAATTTAGGACCGATTCGACAAAAAGAATATTATATAATTTAGGGCATTATCTATTACAGTTCTGACACAAAAACCTTGACGAGGCCTAAAAATTAAATCCTGGATCCTCCCCTGATGGTAACGTCAAATCATATATAAATAATTATTGTAAGTATTAATAATTTAATCTACCTCATCATCATCATGCCAGCCTTTCGCGCGTCCACTGCTGCACATAGGCCTCCCCCAAGGATCACCACAACGACCGGTTCTGCGCTGCCTGTATCCATTGGTTTCCCGCGACCTTTTTCAGGTCGTCGGTCCATCTTGTGGGGGGCCTGCCTCTGCTGCGTCCTCCAGCACGCGGTCGCCACTCGAGAACCTTAATGCCCCAACGGCCGTCCGTTCTGCGAGCTATGTGACCTGCCCACTGCCACTTAAGTTTGGCAAATCTGGAGGCTATGTCGGTTACTTTGGTTCTTTTGCGGATCTCATCGTTTCAAATACGATCCCGCAATGAAACGCCGAGCAAAGCGCGCTCCATCGCCCTTTGTGTGACTGTGAGCTTTTTCATAAGGCCCATAGTAAGCGACCACGTCTCTGATCCGTAAGTCATCACTGGCCACACACACTGCTCGAACACCTTCGTTTTTAAACACTGCGGTATTTTAATCCACATATGAATAAATATTTGTATGAAATTTGACATTACTATCCCCGGTATAAGTTATGCCTTCTTTTGATTGAATCGGGCCTTAGTATAATAAAAATAATGTTACATCAACTTTATACACTAAAGTATTTATTAGTTATAAGGCCACCTTTAAAATCAATCAACCTTTTCACTAAGGCAAGTCCAGTGACCTAAGTATACCTAATGACAGTGTTAAGCCAGTTCCACTGGTCTCGACCGGTTGAACAACTGTGACACTAAACACTAACCAAGTATGTTATTATTGTTTTGTGTTTACTGTCACAGTTGTTTAGAATTAAGCCTGTCTTGGAAATAACTGTAGTCTTCAATTAGGTAGGTTTACTACCATGTATTTTTTTTTTCAAAATTAAGTAATTATATATTTGGAAATTGCATATTTAGCGAGTTTTGTTTGGCATTGTTAAGGTATGCCTATTATATTTAGGTACCTGCGGTTGATTTGTACAGGTAAGTTTTATTTTTTACATTTCGTATTTTTTTTTTCTACTTTGCATATATTTTTTTACGATTAATCAATGACTATTATTTATATATTTATCTATACACTTTTTTTAATTATATGCGAATATAATTTTAAAAATATATACATAGGCATTATGTATCTATTTTTTTTTTTAATTATATGCAATAATAATTTTAAAAATATATACATAGTCATTAGTAAATACTTAGAAAATGTATTAAGCTATTTTATTTATAGACTTGTTCAATAAGGGTAATTCGTTTTTTTCGATTCATTTTAGTATATAAAGTCTTTCTTTCCTTAAAAACGCATTTATCAATTTTAAGGCCGCCTTAATGTTGAAAGGAATTGCTAATTACACGCAATGTCTAATAATATGTTTTCGTACTCTACAATTCTTTAAAGTTAATATATAACTATTGGTGCAGTACATTTATATTAAATTTATATAATTTTATTTCTCTGCCATTAGAGAGAAGCTTTCACTCTACTTAACTGCACACCAGAAGTAAGATGACGGAACAAATAATGAACGTACTAAATAAAAATATTTCATAATAGGAAAGCTAACTAATCGAGGTTGTATAATGTGATAATGTGGGTAATTGAAGAGTCACGGGTGCCTTACTGCGCGGCGACCGAGACCGCCTAGACGGCCTAAGGTACCCAGCGGTAGGGTTACATTACCACTTGCCGATGATGGTATTCAAAGCGTGGCAAGCTCATCGCGGTGTTGATATAGATAAACATATAACAGTTTCAGAAATTGGTAGGTATAGTCAAACTGGGACCAACAGCTTAACGTGCTCTATATGCACTATAGTTTTGTTGTCAAATTTACGTACTCAAATAAACTCTTTGGTGTACACCAGAGATTGAACTTGTGACCCAAAAACTGTAGTGTTTTTAAAGTCAAATCACCCACCGCGTTATACAAGTATATATTATATTGTTTGTTAGTATATGTTGTATATAGTATATGTATATACTATATATAGCATATACTAACAAACAATATAATATATAATGATTATACTTTTGGCGGTTGCTGTCGAAACTTTGAGCCCGTGGGGATCAGATTTTTTTTTTCTATATAAAGAAATTACACTGAACCCGCTCCACCCAGTTAGGGGGTATCTTGAATTCCGGAAGATTCCCCACGAAAAACTTTACCTTCAAGTGGTCTGCTTGGAGACTGCTGAAGTCGGTGAAGCCACGCGAAAATTGTACATATTGTACGATATACCCTGCTCTATCTGCTGATTTGAAGCGCTTTAAGTGTTTTCAGGACTATTATTAACATTATTATTACGCAAGCAGGTGGCGAACTGTCCACGCCCACTGCCCCACTTAGCTAAGCCAAGCATAGTCATTATGAAGTCATTGCTGGTCAGTGTTTACTCCGTTACCATATCATTATAAGAACATTATTCTAAGTATTGTATGTAAATAGTTGGGATTTGATCGGAACTTCCTACCTAGTCTTATGAATTCATTATTCAAATTCAGCACAGTATGTAACTGTAACTCTATATAGAGTGCACACTTTTCCATGTAAAATCTAATGAAATTGTCTTCGAAGGAAATTTTAATTCTCTCGGGAGTTGATTCAGAATAATTCGATTTTATTTTATTAATTCTTTCTATCGATTAAACTTTTATATTTTTAAATAAGATTAATAAAATAAAAATGATTGTTCCTAAAAAAATATAAATTTAAATAAAATAATAAAGTTTCCATAAGTGTTTTTTTTATTACCCTTATTTTCCTTGTCCGTGTCCTTTTTTTTTCACCTGCACCCCCGGACAGAATACGGGTGAGTATGATTAATCTCGTTTAAAAATTATGGTTATGAAGATTTTTATAATAAGTGACAATTTTTCAAAGTGCAAGGTACAGACTTCTTATAGTTCCTGAATGGTTTGTTGTTGTATGTATGGTCAAACCATTCGAGTGTAAAACTTTATTGCACAAATCGAGTACAAAGGCAGGCATTAGATTTCTCTAAGCATTTTCTACCAGTCTAACCTTCGGGACAAATATAAGTAAGTAGGTAAATAGGTAGTTAAATAACAGAAACATTGATAGATAAAAATAACATTGATTATAAAATTATAAATATACTATTTATACCTAGTCAATAATATTATAAATAGAAAAGATTTGATTATTTGTTTGTTCCGTAAATACTATTGTACCGATTTTTTAATTTATTCCACCATACATACATACATACATACATACATATCATCACAGGTGCCTTACGGCACCCGAGACCGCCTAGACGGCCCCAGGGTACCCAGCGCCAGCGGAGGGGTTTTAATCCCATCTTATCGTAGCCGATGGCATGAGTCTACACCGAACAAGTGGCTAGCTCGTCGCGATGTTTTTTTGTTTTTTTTTTAATATAGCAGGACATGTGACCCTACATCCACCTGATGGTAAGTGCCAATGTAACGTCCAAGAATGTTCTCAACCAATAGTAGCTATGGTGCTTGCTTCAATTGGTTGATTCCACTATGTCTGCTTGAGAAACTTATTCACGCTACGCTTAAAGGACTCTAGATTAAAGGAAGAAGGGAAAACGCACGCAGGCAAGGCATTCCACCTTTTTATCGTGCGACATATAAGAGTCACCATACCTTTTTGTTCTGGTGGGCCTGTCATCCACTGTATGTGTATGCATTTTAGTGCCAGTGCGTGTAGTACGGAAACGAAATGGGGAAGGAGAGATGAGTTCAAACAGCTCTTCAGAGCACTGCCCGTGATATAGGCGGTAGAATACGCTCAACGATGCAACTTCTCTACGCAGGTGCAAAGGCTCCAGTGTTTTAGAGAGCTGATCGTCGTTATTTATACGAATTGCACGCTTTTGCAGTGAATCGAGAGCATTCAACAGGTATTAAGCGGATACGTCCCAAAGGTGCGAGCAGTATTCCACACATGGCCGTACCTGAGCTTTATATAGCATCAATCGGAGTTTGGGTGAGAAAAACCGCCGCACCTTATTTAAGACTCCCAACTTTTTAGATGCTGATTTTGCAATGCTCTCGATATAGTTGCGGTGGTTAAGATCGGAGCGCAATTCTATCCCCAAGATATTAAAAACGGACGTTAGTTTAAGAGTTGTGTTCTGAAGAGACGGAAGTGGGGAAAAAGGGACTTCTTTGCCGTCATAGCGCACGCTTGCGTTTTACCGGCATTGAACTGGACCAGATTATCTGACCCCCACGCAGATATACGGTCTAGAGTGTTATTCAGTTCTGCGATCAAGGAACGTCGGGACTCCTCTACTTCGTTTTTGAATAGACTCAATAACCCATCTATAAACAGTTCCACCACTAGCTCTATTATCAACTATTATGTGCTGTATTTTATTTCCGATTTGTTTTTTTTTAATAAAACGATGGGTGAAACGGCGGGGCAAAGCTAGTAACATAATATATAATAATAAATACAAGTATATTATATACATACTAACATAGCTTATATAGCCTAATATATAATATAAACCTATAAAAACTACTAAGGTTGTTATTTTATACCGTTTAAACAGCCTCAGGGTACCCAGCGGTGGAATTAACCCATCCTCATTTCGCCGGTATTTCGGAGGTAACACCTAACAAGTGGCGAATTTGTTGCGGCGTTTATGATGGTATAGCCTCGTTATATATAGCGGTCACCCATCTCAGGACCGGTCCTGTTGTCATTGCTTAACTTTGTTATCAGTTGCGCAGTGACACTAGGCTGGGGCGCAGAAGAAATAATAGTACAAGTACTGGGGCCGCTTTTTGGTGAAGATTTAATAATAAAGAAAATGGTATTTTTGATTTATTGTCACAAAATTATTTTTCTTTCTTCAAAATTTATTGAATTACATATTTAAAAAAATATTCAAATTTCAAATAAATTTTATTTGGCCTTTGTTTTCGTTGTTGTTCATGTTTTTTGTTCGTTGCTATGACATCAATCACCTTAAGTAAAGTGGGCACATAATTTAAAGGTAAAATAATTTTTAAATAGTTACCTACTTCATTTTATGCTAATAATTTGACCTTTATGCTCTATGTTGAAAAATAATACAATAGAGTTTGAAAAAAATGTTTAAAAACCAGAAATAATTAACTGCCTTTTTTACCAAATGAAAAAAATATATTGTTATTATTGACCTTTTATTAATTATTTATTAAAATATAATAGGTACTAATTATGTTAAATTAATTATAATTAAATATATAAGCTCTAATGAAGCTTCATAATTAGTCGGCAACGTGAGCATTATCCAACTTCTCTTCTTAGCTATAAAGGAGTGACTGAGTCATATTTTTGTGAAAATGTATCAAAACATCGGCACAAGATTCTTGAGAAGGTAGTTAAACCCCTTAAAAACACCATGTTCAATAACCAAGTATAGTCCTTCCAGCAAGACTCGGCGCCGGGTCGTAAAGCTCGGTCCACGCAGTCTTGGTTGAAAGAGAACGTTTCAGACTTCATTGGAGCTGAAGACTGGCCTTCGTCTAGTCTTAATCCGCTGGATTATGATTTATCGTCAGTTTTAGAAAGTACGGCTTGCTCTAAACGCCATGATAATTTGGAGTACCTAAAACAATCCATACGATTGGCAGTGAAGAATTTTCCCATGGAAAGTGCGTACTTCTATTGAAAACTGGCCTCAACGTTTTAAGGGTATTGCAGCCAATGGAGATCACTTCGAATGAGCTTTTTATATTTTAAATTATTTTATATTTATGTATTAAACTAACACACTGTAAAAGTAATAAATGTTATTTACAATAGAAAAAAAAATCTTTGTTACAATATTTATGGCAAGACTAGGTATATGTATTAATACAATTTTAGGTATTATAATGAGAATGGGTTAATCCCTCCTCTGGGTACCGTAAGGCCGTTTAAACGGTTCTCATGAGCCAAAAAGGGACCCGTGATGATATTTTTTAATTGTTTTTTTTTTATTAAATTTAAGTACAAATTTATTTTTTGATAACAACCACGTTTTTAAAATTTTCATAATTCCCACTTTATAAAAAAAATCAGCAAAAAATCTAATTTAGAAAAAAGTGGGGAAAAATTCTCACCTTATAAAGGTGTGGGAAAAATTCGCAATTTATCAAACACAGCGGGAAAACCCTACTTTATTAAAAAGTGGTATGGTGGCGGCCATTATTGCAACATAAAGCGGAGTTTGGAGACAGGACGAAAAGTCTGGAGAGAATATTCTATGAAATAGCCAACACTTTCGAACAACAAACTTTCATGGTCTCGAAAATACAAAAAAAAATACATAGACACGGTTCGATAATAATTTAAAAAAAAATGTTTTTGAGGCATTTCAAATTTAAAAAAAAACATTGGCCAATCGCGTTTCTGGGCTAACCAGCCAGCCCCACATTCTGTTTCTTATAAAGGAAACGTTAGCTTGTCCAAATAACGAAATCGTTTAAAAATGACATTGAAATCAGCAACAACAATAACTAAAAAAGGCATTACTACCCTTGTGTTATTGCTTTGACAGTTTTTAGCATTCTGTGTGGTGACAATTGTAAATACATAAAAAAATTCAATATTTTTTAGAAGTCAATTTTTTCTTTAATAAAATTGTTATTTACTTCTATAATTCTGATTTTAGTTATGAAAGTTCTATGTAATACATTTTATTAAAGAATCACGAGGATTTTTTTAAATCCAATTTAGGTATGAGGTTTTTAACTATATTTGTTCAACCCGAAAAATAATATAAATATTTTGGTACTGTTGGTCGATTTTAATGAGATAAACACTAAATATTACTCACAATAAAGCTTTTTTTCAGTAATCCAACGAGCGGCTTTTGATAACGTTTATTAACGTGATGCACAAGCGAACAAACAAACCAAAAAACAGACATTTTTTTTTTTTTTAATGTTTGCGCCTTTCAGTGCAAAAATCTCGAATTAACACGGAAAGTCTACGGATTTGTTATATGTATAGATTAATTACCTTTTCTTCCTTGCGGCACTGAATATGATAAGTCCTGAAAACTGATGGTAACCGGCGGTCTTTGTGGCAGGTACGAGAGATTGGTTCGCTGCATAGCCCTCGCCGGCTGGGCTATACTCTGTGGCTTTACCATCGGACTAGAAGCCATCTTCTTTTGTAGCCAAACCGTTTATACCATAGTCTTAAATCTGAAAAGAAAAAAACATTTAAAAATAATAATAATTTATATATTAAAAAATTATGACAAGTAAAATACAATATGTGTTAACAAATTTAAAAAATACTTTTATTACATGAATTTATTTAGACGTTCTGTAACCCTAAAGTGAGTTTTCTAACTATTACTTTGCGTTAATTGTTCTTAAACAACTTTTATTGCTCCCACTATGCCGGCTAAATGATGCGATTACGAAATGGAGGGCGACAAAGACGAATTGCATTACGAGTATATTTTAATATACTCGCTGCCTTATCGTCAATTAAACATCACATCTATTTCGTAACCGCACCTTGAAATGAGACTACAGTAGTCTCCTGAAAACCGGTGCACCCAAAGACTAAAAACGAAACATGACTAAGTCACTTGACGGTTTTTGTATTTGTATGGGCGGTAGTAAACCAGTCGCTCGGCCTAACGAAGTTATAGAGACCTTCCTCCCACCTAAAAGATTTATGGTCTTTTATAAACTATGCCATAAGAAATGTTAAGAAGGATTGATATTGAAATGTATGTATTCGGAAGCTGCCGCCACTGTCTATACAAAATTATGATAATTCACACAGGCGACCTCCGACCTCATTTCCACCGCCCATACAGATGACATCAAGTGACCTAGTTCATGTTTCAATTTTAGTCTGTGGATATAACGGTTTACCGGGACTACTGCATCGATTTATTGTCGAGGTAGTCTCCTTTCTTGATGCGGGTACAAAATGGGCGACTGATTTGACGATAACGCATCGAGATTTTAAAAATAGACATGTTAATACGTCTTTGTCGCCACCCATTTCGTAACTACATCATTTAGCCGTGTAGTGGGAGAGATCAACATTGTTAAACAACAATGTATTAATCGACCCCATTCATGGACTATATTGGTCTGCTAACCGTCAGGTAGATACAAAGTCACATGGCGTGCTCAATTAAAAAAAAAGTTTGTAAAATATGAAATTTCTGGAACAACTGCTATATTTGTATATCTATAGAGTAGGCACGGAAATATCAATAGATAATAATAAAGTATAAGAATTGGCTCGTGGAGATTTAAATGTCAAACATAGACCGGATGTTGGTGATAGGTATATCCTGGCATAAATAAATCATTGGTTTATGTCCGTAATTTAGTCCGATTTTAAATTTGAAATTGATCGACAGTACGTATACAAACTGATTATATTTATGTCTTAGTAATACCAAGGGAACTTTATCATCACCATCATCATAATCTGCCGTAGGGCGCCCACTGTTAGACATAAGCCTCTCCTATAAAATTCCAAAAGGACCGGTTGGAAGCGGCCTGCATCCAGCGTGTTCCTGCGGTCTTATTAAGGTCGGTTACAAGTTGAACTGGCAATGAGCAGGGCACATAGCACGTAGAACTGATGGCAGATAGAGCCGTAAAGTTCTCGATGGAGACAACGTACCGCCAAGCGCAAGGAACTTAATGCCGAGATAAAAAGAAGCCTATGTAATATATTAAGTGGTATATTCAGAGTGAATTTGAAAGGTTGTACTTTGGGCCAATATAAGGCTATTGATATTTCCCATAGAACCATGTGTTGCAATTATAAAAAAAAAATGGAAAAAACAAACATTGGTTATTTTAACATTACTAGTTTGAATGGAGAATGCAATTTTGTTTTCATTACCAATTATGCCATGGGAAAAGTTGTTCGACTTGATGAGTAGAACCTCATAGCCCAAAGTACAACCTTTCAAAGTCATCATGTATAGCGTGAGAATTCAGACAATATCATGTGTTCCTATGTCTAACTACAAATCGGTTCAGCTATTTTGAAGTATTAGGTAATAATACCGTTAGAAATATAATGATTTATTGGTTATAACATTAAATTGCATAATAATCGTCTATTTTTATAAGCATCACATTATACAAATGGTAATGAAGGCCATAAATGATATTATGAATGGCAAAAAAATCTACTAATTTATTAATGAAGGTCATTGTCAAAACCTTGTTTATGACGCAAGTATCACGTAACGCATGTGAATATTTCTCGGCTGCACTCTCTGACATGATAGTAAAGTGCTTTACTGCAAACTAATTTAGTAAACTCAATAGGTACGTGATGGCCGAGTTAGACCACTAAACTTTTTGGTACTCGGTTCAAACCCCGGTGTGTACCAATGAGTTTTTAATTTTAAAAATTACGTACATTTCTTTGAAAATACTATAGTACCTCGAAGAGCATGTTAAACTGTGTCGGTCCCGTTTATAGAATCTATCCAGGGGCGTAGCTACTGCGCTATCAGCCGTATCAACGATAGGCTGATACCGCAGTAGCTACGCCCCTCTGGATAGACTATAGTAAATATTTTAGACATATCGGGCGATGTTTTTTTTTGTTCATCAATAATATTGGCCAAACAAAAAATACTACAATTTAACGGTTGGTTGTCAAGGTTGTCAATCAATTTAAAGTTTATTGACGATGTTGTTGTTTTTTTCTGGCAAACCAAAATACTACAATTTTACAGTTGGTTTTTTTTTTTGCTCGTCAATAAATATATTACGAAAAATCTACTCTTCTACTCCCATACAATTTTGATACAGGGCTCTAAAGCTACGCCAGAGGGATAGCCTGACACCGTCTAGCTAGGCACTCTCAGGCACCATAAAGCACTCGTGGTACAAAAAGTATTTGGTATAAAAAAACAAATAGTTTATGGGTGAAGGTCATTGCCAAAACCTTGCTTGCGAAACACAAGTATGCAAACTAATGGAAAAAATCCTTGTCGTGATGCACTACCTGATAAGAGCAATTTATTTATTTAAAATACTTTACTGCACAAAATTACAAAATCAAATTATACATAGGCGAACTTAATGCCTTAGGCATTTTCTACCAGCTAACCTTTGAGAGAGTGGAAGATTATGCATAGGGTGCAAAAGCAAATAAATAACAATTTAACAACCAACTTTAATCCGACGACAGATCGTTAACGGAAATATGAGGTTATTATCCGGTGCCTACCTTCCGGTTTTATCATCATCATCATTTATAATCTGATGATAAACCTCATCACTGAATGAAATATGTTTTTCAGTTATTTTGATTTAAAAACCAAACGGCTATACCGATTTACATTAAATTTAAATTGGAGCAATCTGCAAGGATATTCTTTCAAATAAACATAATTTTTGAAATCGGCTTTTAATGACGGAGTGTTGAGGTAACAAACGTTAAAAAAACAACCATATACATAAATTCCTTCTTTCTTGAAGTTGGTTAAAAATAACAATAAATAATCTACTAAAATTATTTAAAAAAAAAACATTCAAAATTAGTGAGGAATGATGGCAAGATCACTGGCTGCATTCCCTCACTGTATCGCAATGCTGGTTCTTGGAGCGAGGAATGAACCAGCCCCCTATTCTCCGTAAGAGGAGATTAAACGCGATTTGTTTTTTTTTAATATAGAAATTAAAAATAATAATTAACCTATAAAATGAAAACTAACACAAAAACCTATGTAGATGAACTATAAAACAAATATGCGTAGTGCCCAGGATGCTAGCGGCTTTTCCTCTTTAAATTGTTAAACTAACATTCTGAGAGAAATACGCTGCGCTCTAAGGTCTCTCAAATGGAGAATTTTTTGCGAATGTCTTTTTTTTAAATAAATAATTAGTGGATGAAACTCGGAAAAAATAACTAGTTTGCGGATGAAGGTCATTGTCAAAAGCTTGTTCGCGACGTAACACAAGAGTATTGCGTAAAACACGCCACATTCCAAGCCTTCTTCTGACAACAACCGTAATCCGCTTCTACAGTAGGCTTAGTAAATACCAGTAGCACAACCATGAGTTATTGTTAAACAATCCACGGGCGTAGCCAGAATTTAATATCGGACGGGGGCTGGGGGTTCAAGCTTCATTTACTGTTGTGTTCTTTTTTTGGCCAGAATTTTTGATGAGCAAAAAAAAAAAACAAAAAACGGCATCGTTAATATTAATCATTTTATATAGTAACCATTATATATAACATAGCCTTATGCACCCTTTTGAGTACCCTTCATTACCGTTCGCGGGGGGGTTCATCCTCACCAACACCACCCCCCATGCCCACCGCCTCCCGTGCCACATTTATCTCATTTCATACATTTCGTGGCTACGCCCGTGAAGCAATCTATGACTTGCTGTACAGTTTAAACTGTATGGATCCACCAATAGGATCGCTTTATTTTTTTTCGACAATACAAATAAACCGGAATGGTTTATTTACAATTTCAACTGTACAATAATACCATCGGCGAAATGAGGACGTGTTAATCCTGTACGGGTTAAATTGTAGGTACAGAAGTAAAATATTCTTTATTTTTTATTAAGCACAGCATGTGACGTATCTTTTTGTTTTTGTTTTCGGAGCACGACATGTGACTTTGTATCTACCTGATGGTGAGCAGACCTACAAAGTCCATGAATGGGGTCAATCAATAATTGTTCTTAAACAATATTGATCGCTCCCACTATGCCGGCTAAATGATGCGATTACGAAATGGGCGGCGACAAAGACGAATTCTATTACGAGTATATTTTGATATACCCGCTGCCTTATCGTCAATTCAACTACCCATTTCGTAACTGTACCCTAAAAGGAGACTACCACCTCGACAAGAAATCTATCAAGTAGTCTCCTGAAAACCAGTGAACCCACAGACTAACAGACTAAAACCGAAACATGACTTAGTCACTTGACGGTTTTTGCATCTATATATGCGGTGGTAACGAGACCGGTCGGTCGGCCTAACGAAGTTATAGAGACCTTTTTGGTGGGAACCTAAATCTATCTGGTAGTGTGCTTACCACAATATTCATGAATGGAGTCGACCAATTCATTGTTGTTTAACAACATCGGTCGCTCCCACTATGCTGGATAAATGTTATGATTACGAAACAGATTCATTCTATATTATTACATTCTACATTCTATATTATTACATTCTACATTCTATATTATTACATTCTACATTCTAAAAAACTCATTCTACATTCTAAAAAACTCATTCTATATTATTGCACGACCCTAATATATTGTGTCGCATAAAAGAATCAAATTCTGGTAAGTATTAATAAGCGGCAAACTAAAGGAAAAGCGTCCATATTTTAATTAAAAAAAGCATAGGTACTTATTTTACATATATTTTCCTTAAAATTAGCACTTTCCTTTAGTTTGCCATTCATAGTTACTTTTTACTCCATCTATTCGAAAAGAACGCCTTTGTTCGCCTTTAAGTGCACCCAAAGGTGGTGTTTTCTCTAATAAACTTTTAGCGGGCAGTAATGAATTTTTAATCCTCTTTATAAGTGCGCCGCTATTATCTTTGCCGCGCTTTTTGAATTTGGAACATCTTGATCTTTGGAGCGCCAAAGAAAAAGAAAGCAAATATTGTTTGAATAAAGACTAGCTGTTACGACGGCCCATAATCTCGCCGCGCCGCGCCGGCTGAATAAAAAAAAATAAAAACGCACGTTCTACAGCTCGCGTTTTAGTAAATTTTCACGGATTGTTAGAAATTCATGGTTGTTTTGAAAAATTAGTTCAAGTGACAGTGAAAGTATATAATTAATTCCTGAAAGTACTAGAACTGAAGCAAGAAATGTGATCCTGCAAAATCCTGGAAAAAATATATGAAAGCCTATGATCTAAAATTCTAAAGCAATCTCTGTTCTTAATAAAACTGTAATTGTAATTGAGCTAGAAATTCAAAGGGACAACGCTGCTGGGCCGTGTTCGGAATCTAACACTTTAACACTGGGTAATGTCACTACACTATATGCATCTCTTGTTCTCTAGGCATTTTTCAATATTTTTATCGCACTCTGTGACACTACCCAGTGTTAAAGTGTTACGTTTCCGAATACGGCCCTGGAGTTCTCGGTACGTGTGTAATCTCTGTTCTTAATAAAACTGTAATTGTAATTGAGCTAGAAATTCAAAGGGACAACGCTGCTGGGCCGTGTTCGGAATCTAACACTTTAACACTGGGTAATGTCACTACACTATATGCATCTCTTGTTCTCTAGGCATTTTTCAATATTTTTATCGCACTCTGTGACACTACCCAGTGTTAAAGTGTTACGTTTCCGAATACGGCCCTGGAGTTCTCGGTACGTGTGTAATCTCTGTTCTTAATAAAACTGTAATTGTAATTGAGCTAGAAATTCAAAGGGACAACGCTGCTGGGCCGTGTTCGGAATCTAACACTTTAACACTGGGTAATGTCACTACACTATATGCATCTCTTGTTCTCTAGGCATTTTTCAATATTTTTATCGCACTCTGTGACACTACCCAGTGTTAAAGTGTTACGTTTCCGAATACGGCCCTGGAGTTCTCGGTACGTGTGTGGCCTCAGAGGAACTTTACGAAATTTTAAATTTAATTTAGATTAACAATTTATTTATATTTATTATACTATAGTTTTTTTTTTAAATAACATTGTTATATATTATATTTAAACTGTAACAATAAATTTTAATAATTGCGAAAATGTCTCAAATGTATATTTACATTTGAGACATTTTTTAGTTATTTTATTATTAGATATTTCAATTTAGTTGTTACTCTATGTTATATTAAATAATAATATTACAATAAAATATGAGGCGCCTTTTATTTTCTCATAAAAGTGTGATGAAAAGTAGAGTGTATCACTAGGGCGCAAAATATATTTTTGACTCGGGCGACGCGTACTTTGAATTCATTCCCTCTGAATTCAAAAAAGCGGCCTCGCCGTAATAATATTATTTTGCTTCCTCAATATACAATCTACTATTCCACCATTCAATCCTTATAAGCGACATTATCAGCTGGTATGCAATACAAAATTAGTTTTTTTTTTAAATCAAGTTTGATTCCCGGCTAGGAGATTTTTTTTTTTTAAATGTAATGTTTATCAAAATAGACCCTCTAAACTCCTTTGAACATTTTTCGCTATTCCTTGCAGTTTAGGATTTTTCCTTGAAGGCACACTTGAAAAATTCACCCTGTATGAATTTTGGGAGGAAGGTCTCTATAATTTTGCTAGGCTGACCGACCGGTTTTGTTACCACCGCCCATACACATGCAAAAACTTGTCATGAACTGCGCGGGGTAATTACACGCACAACGCTAAGCTAAACTTCAATGGATATGATGCAATTCTAACGTAATACAAACCTGGAAACCCAAATAACTTTTCCTTTAAATAATACATACGTTGCGTAGTGTATAAAACATTGATAACTCTATGTAGGCTTGCTCAATAAGTAAACTTTGTCAAGATGGGCTCAGATGCATTAGTGCAAATATATTTTATATTGTTCTGCCATTCATGTATTAATGAGTTTATTGCAACAGCGGCGTGTAGCAGATTGCACATTATTGCTTCCATCACTTCAATGTGAAGTTGTGTAGATAATAAATAATAACCATTGGGATTATACGATAAGGTAATGTTATTATTACTTTAGTATTATTAAGTTTTCTTACAAATAGCTATAAAACCCTATTTATGTACCTAATAGGTTTACCTGTCTTTGCCTGTCATAGAATTTGTCAAGTATGATCTCCCACTTTCTAATTGTACAATACTTGTCTATTAATTTTTCGTGATAAAAACAATAGTTTTAGTATGTTTTATGAGAAAAGACTACATATGTTTTGTCAGTTTGTATCACCCGTCTTTCGTATAGAAAAACAACTCCTAAACCTTTTTACAATCAAAATAAAATAAATGGAGAAACACCCCTCAATATATGTTTTAAAACATTTGTTTTTAAATTCCGTTACCAAGATATTAACTTTTCTAAAAGAAAGAAATAGAATTTTGTAAAAACTTCTAAGTGGGCCATTACAACAAAAAATTAAGATATACAGTCTAAATTTCATAACTATAACATCAGTAGTTACGGTTGGGCGAAGATGAATAAGTCAGTAAGGATTTTGTAAAATCTTTTAAAGTCACATACAACAATAATAGTCATAAACAACTTTTACGAAAATGAAAATGAATGATTTTTTTTTCATTTTCGTAAAAGTTGTTTATGACTATTATTGTTTGTGTGTGTATGTAAGAGAGAGAAAGAGTATGTGTATGGTTGAGTATATATATATATATATGCATATGTAATTAAGGAATATTTTGTTAGTATATCTAGTTATTAAATTGAGTCATACTACAATTATTTTAGCAATCCTTTAGTTTCACAGTTTCAGTCAGTTAGGTAACATTAAAATCAAGAATAAGAACGAAATTATACCTAATAATAATAAAGTTAATTATTAAGCCATATAAAAAAAAATCCCAGGGGTTTTATTATTTTATTTAAAACTTTAAAAAGGCGGACTTAATGCCGTTGGGCATTATCTGACCGTAAAACCTTCAGGACATTAAAATAAT
Organism: Monopis laevigella; assembly: GCA_947458855.1. Lineage (NCBI taxonomy): Eukaryota > Metazoa > Arthropoda > Insecta > Lepidoptera > Tineidae > Monopis > Monopis laevigella. The sequence continues at coordinate 17,499,696 of OX381587.1, forward strand.
AAGTTTAGGTAGGTTTGTAATAAATATACCTACCATATTTTATTAACTATATCTTTTTAGTCAATGTTTTTATTATAACACAATTATTAACGAAATCTAAACCTAATTAGATAGTTTTTTTTTTGTATTTCAATAAAAACTAATAAATTACTTAATATTAATAAAACCAATGGAATATTCTTTAATAATATTTGTATTATTGATGAAGGTATTGTTTCCATGTGTAGGCTTAAAGCCAAAGGTGACAGTGTCAGAAACAACATGAATTTTAATTCATTTTAACTTTACTTTAAGCAACAGTAAAGTCGCTGTTAAAGATAATAATTATTCATTATCTTACGACACCTAAAGTTAATTATCTTTTAAATCATTATAATTATAACTAATTTCTTTGTTTTCTGTAATCTATTTATCTAGACTAGACGACTGTTTTACTAAACCAAATGTAGCCTTTTATCTAATACGTCCGCATTAGGATTATTCATGTAGCAATCTGGGTGCGATTTTTGAATGTCAGCGATTCAATTAAATTCAATTCTTTATTCCAGTAATTATGCTTATATATTTTGCACTTTTACTAGTCACAATAACACAATACAATAAAATACCTACATTATTTACATAATAATAATAGAAGCTTGGAATACTGGGCAGCATATTGCAGTAAATCAGTATGTAAGTAAACAAAGAATAATTTATAAAATAAACAAAGATTAAACTATTAGCTGCTGTGTAGAGGCATTGTACAAAATCTAAACCTAGGTATAACTAGGAATATAAAAATAATAATAACATCTAACCTACATAAAAACAGTACCTAGGTACAAAACACAATATAAATGACCAGTAACATTATTAAATTTTTAAAATAATAAATCAAAATGAAATAATCAAAAATAATAAAATAAATGTCTACATAAAATAAATGTCAATAACAATTTTTTTTTTTATTATAATGTCACCATTATTTAAAATATGTAATGATTAAATATACAAAAAAATATATATAAAAGTAACTTATAACTAACTAATAAAATATTTCATGAAGGTCTTCCGATGCTGCGCACGTGTTCAAAATACTCAACGCATTGCCCCTCTGAATTTCCAGTGATATTCGTTGGAAGAAATAAGACCTAGCGCGATGGTCTCCAGATGCATTAATTAATAATTTACCAAGTTGTTGACCAAACTTTAATGCATCTGGGGACCATGTCCTAAAGTTTCCAACGAAAACGCCAGAAATTCAAAAGAGGAGCAATGCGTTTTGAATTTTTGAATCTTTTTGTTTTGGGTCAAAAGCGCCGCAGCACCGGAAGATACAGAGGTGATGTGGACGTAACTTGGAGCTAGGGTGTCCACACAAGTAGCGTCCCATAAAAGTACCATGGTACTATGGTCACACCGTCCGGTCTTTTGCCATCGTCACGGTCTAGATCGACTGGTTCTAGAGTACTGCAGACGCCAGCGAACGTTTTATTTATATTATTATGTCTCGATATACGACCAGTACTCAACCTACATGATAAACCATGATGACCGGAAGATGTGACCGCAGAACCACAAATACATGTATGAGGCCGGCAAATGGGGGCACCTATCCTGAGGGACACCGCTATTCTAATTGTCTGTGAATCTAGTAAAGTACCTAAACTATGAACGGTGACGGTAAGACTTCGAGCCATACCCCGGACTCTTTACATTTAGCAGCTAAGAATCTTGATTTTTCTGTGGTATTTAATGAGTTTATAAAATTATTAATTTTTAAATTTATTATTGGTAAATCCCAAAGTTTTTGTATTGATTTTTGTAAAGGGAAGTCTATTAAGTTAGTATTGCTATTCCAAACATTTATAGCTTCATCCATAAAGCTTACTCTATTGTCCAATATGGACGGATTTATTACTTTACCTATAAGAGTTGAGCTTTTATGTATTGAAGCTATGAACGCTAGGAGTGCAATGTCGGAAGTGCATCGTAGACCTATACCGCCTAAACGTATTGGTAATGTAGCTTGTTGCCACGATGTGTTAATTAGTGATATATTTAAAATTTCCTCTATACTGTTTTTAATATTTAAGTCTATATCTCGAAGAATATCTGTGTGTTTCCAAAATGGACATCATCTTAAAAAATATATTAACTTAGGCATGCTAAAGCAATTTCGAAGAAGCACTAGAGCTACATGCGGTGTTATATTCAATAACTGATCCTTAAAATAAAGTAAATTTTGTTGCTTTTTGAACATTAATGGCCTAAAAGCATTTTGTAAAATAGGAGCGCCTAATAAAAACAAATTTTCAGAGTTCATAGTTTTAAAATTTGGAAGAATGTTTTCGAATTTATTTGTCATATTTTGTATTTCATTTCATTTTTGGGGATTAAAATAAATTTCGGATTTGTTTGAATTTATGTCTAGGCCAATTGATTTTAATTTTGGTATTAATTTATTTAGGTCTGAAAAAATATCAGTAATTTTTCCTGCTATTGTTCCATCGTCGAGGTGACCCATAGGTTTAATTGAGATGTAAGTGTATTAATTTTATTAAGTATGGCTAGACTAAAGAGAGCGGGGCCGAGTGGATCACCCTGTTGACAGCCTGTTGAAGACATTATTATTTCATTATTATAAAAGAGGTAAGATGTGCTTCCATAATTTTGAAATATATATTTATATGCTATGGGGAAAGATTCGATAATGGAGACCAAAATTGTTGTTCGATCCAAGATGTTAAATATCTAATTTGACTAGTGCATCGAAATTCGAGGAATTTTCTAAAAACGTACGAGTAGCATGTACTATTACTTCAGCTCCACATTTAATTGCGCAACCGAATTGTACTGGAAAAAATTTTTCTTTTAGGATTTTCTAAATAGCAGTTGAAACAATTTTTGATATTAGTCTACGTAGTGTACATCCGATGGCAATTGGCCTAATTCCTCCGTCTTTTTTATTAAAAGCTATTAAATTTGCCCCAAAAAAGAATGGTTTTATGTCGTTATTAATTTCTCCGTTTAAAACAAATTTACAAAATTGGGTTATTGCTTTTAGAAGGTTTTTTCCTGATATATCGTTAGAATGGTTAATAAGGTCCTTTAAATGTAGAGGAGAAAAGCCATAATTGCATTGTACACGTCATCTTCATTTATGTTAAAAATATTGTTATTGTTTTCAGGTGAAATGCATAAATTTTGTGATAAAGGACATGGATGTTTTTCTCGAAGTATTTTAATGTGTTTTCGTTGTTATTACAAAAAGTATCATTATGAAAGATGCTTTTTGTAATAACGAAGAAAAAAAGAAGAAATCTTACCGCACCTCGGATGTCACCGTCATAAACTTTGTCTTCTGCTTTTTTAAAGATGGATTTACGAATATTGTTATTTAATGTAAAATTGTCTGAAATAGAATGATTGATGTTATTTATTAATTATGTTTGATATTTGCCGAAAGATTTTTTCCTGAATTCAATTCATTTGATACATGTAAATAATTAAACGAAAATAGTAATAAATTTTCCCAATCTGAAAATTTACATGAAATAAATGATTTTGAATTTTAATAAAATGTAATAAATGTCAACAATAAATAAAACTATTAATAATAAATGTCAATATATATATATATATATATAAGTCATTGAGAGATATATATATATATATATATCGATGACTTTGATATCATCTTCAGTGAGACAAATATCACCGATGAATAGAACATATGCTTTGGCGTTCTTGTTTTTCATAATAAATATATATCATAACAAACAAACATCTGTCATCGGTGACTTTATTTACGAGTGGTAGAGCGGGGGGCACTTGTATTGATGTCATAGGTATGATATTTTAGACACCCAATGAGATTCAAAGATACGAACTTTAGAAATCGATGACTATTTTGACATTTCAGTGATATTTAGTCATGCGCTGATATTCTAAAATCCGACTTCTTAGGGATGAGTTAAACAAATATTAGTCCAACAGTTAAAAATAGAAAGAGCAAAAGTAAAATAATTATTATATTATTATTGTATATTGGTAGAACAAGTTGTACGGTGTAAAAATAAATATAAACGTTTGGGTGATCCATGAAAAGTTTATTTAATTCTTACAAAGCACAGGAGTAGGTATTTCAGTTGACAATTGTTAGTATTTCAGTAAATAATTGTCGAAGCTAAAAATATGTATACCTATAATATAAAAAATATGCCTTATCACTAAGACAGGACGCCTAAAGAAAATGTCACAACCGATGGTCATAACGCATATTTCAGAATATATCTACAGGTTTTTAGATTTTTAATTTCCATTCATAAAAATTTGAACATTTTGTTAAACCTTTTATTTTTCATAGCTCATCCAATAAGATACATAAATAAAACACAATATAATAATAAGGCGAAATATAGCAAACTAGTATAGCTTGCTATATTTCGCCTTATTAGGGCGTCTTCAGGCAACAATATTTACAATATATTGTTAAACCCTTTTGACAATTTATCAGTTATACTAAGTTCTTACACCACAAGAGACTGAGTGATCTTTAAATTATAGCCTTAGACTGAATATTCTATACCTACGATTTTTTTCTTTTGTATATTATAACTAAATATGTTGCGTGTAACCCAAATCCTGCTTCTGGATGAGCGACTGCACGCAACCTTACTTGATCAGTACCTGAACTTGAGTGTAAAGATTATTAAACTCTTGTTTTATGGAAATTTTATCCCAAACCTGTTGTGACGAAGTATCATGTAGTGAAGAGGTGTTCGGACACTGTACATTTCAGTCAGGTTTATCGTCGTAGAAGAATAAAATCTCAAGGTTATCCAATAGGAAACGTAAGAATGAAAGAAACTAACGTAATGGTCCGTTATTCCCGTATAAAAATGACAGATCAAGCTACCGTCGGTATTTTTTTTACCGCAGATTATAGGAAAGGGTTATAATTAACTAATACTAACCATAGGGGTGACCAAATTTTAATGCGTGGACGGAATTTGAAAGCAAGCGCAGTTTTAAAATGATAAGTATTCTATTTTATTTTATTGGAGCAGGGCATGTGATTTTATATCTACCGTGCGATGGTAAGCAGACCTATAAAGTCTATGATCAATACAATTGTTTAATAATATTGATCGTTCCCACTATGCCGGTTTAATGATGCGGTTTCAAAATGGGCGGTAACAAAGACGAATTTGCATTACGAGTCGAGTGTATTTAATTGTCCTCGCTGCTTTATAGTCAAATCAATCGCCCGTTTCATAACCGCACCATGAAAGTAGACTACCACTTCGACAAGAAATCGATGAAGTAGTCTCCGAAAAACGGGTGAACCCACAAACTGAAACCGAAACATGGCTAGGTCACTTGACGGTTATTGCATCTGTAAAGAGTCCTGTCGATCGGCCTAGTGTAGTTAAAGAGGGTTTCCTCCCACCTAAAAATCTATTCATTTAATAATTTAATTTAAGTTAATATGTAAATATGATGTAGATAAGCCTATATAAATAAATAAATAAATAAATTAGCCGGTATAGTAGGAACCATCAATGCCGTTAAACAACAATGTATTGATCGACCCTATTCATTGATTTTGTTGGTATGCTTACCACCAGGTACAAAGTCACATGTCGTGCTTCAGTCAAAAATAACTAACCAAGTTTTTTTTCTTATAACGCCATGAAGTAAATTTTATATTATATACTTAGGTGTGTATTTCTGTTCGAATCTAATGGCTAAACCTTCTTATAACGAACGGAAAGTTACTTTAATTATTATAAATGATTCTTTGGTGACACGAGAATAAGGCTGTACCTACAAACATTAACACGTCTCGCAAATACATGTATCTAAGGACGTCGGCTACCCTTTGCCACATAAGTGGTATGATACATATCAAGACAAGACGTTGACAATGAAAATTAAATGCAATTCATCTTCACATTTGTAGCGTTCCATACAACGCGACAAGGCTTCGGAGCCGGCAACATCAATTTGGAGGTTGCGAAACCAACGGCCTCAACCCAAAACACGGTCTGCGCAGGCGCACGTTAACGTCAATTGAAAATTTTTGTATATACTTATAATATAATTTGAATTATTTTGCAGTACTTAAAAGGTTTAGCAGCATAATATACATTTGAATTGAATTACCACTTTAACTACATACATTATAAATGAGAAAATTTATATCTTTGAATGATTGTAACTCCCAAACAAATGAACAGCTGATCTGTATGAAATTGTGCACACAGGTATTTCTCATATAATACATTATATCCTGGCTTTAGCTATCTTGGGATTACCACGACATAAATATAATAAATCCGGGTAAAATTTGCTTTGAATTAAATCGAAATAAATAAATAAAAATCATTTTTATTTAGATATGATATATTTCGCCTTACATGGCGTCTTCGGTCGTATGACATTATATAACAAACCTCGACTTAACTTAATAAGACATATCACATCATCCGCAGGTACCATTCCATGTTCACAACCCCGATGCAAAACTTGTCCCATTATTAATTCAGACACTTCCATATACACTAAACTTGTTATTTACATATTAGAATGCCGCCATTGTCCATCATTTTACATAGGTGAAACCATAAACACACTCCACATCCGTATGAGTCATCATCGCCATACCACAGATTACCACATATTACCTGTACCATCCCATGCTCGAGCTCATAATTTAAAATTCAATGACTGTTACACCGTTAGAATCATAAAATTGACAATATTCAACTTCGCACCTGGGAACTATCATACATCTGGACATTAGGAGCTCATCAACACATACAACTATGTCACAGACTGACTTACTAACAACATTCACGCACATTTAAATAAACACAAAACGCACACACCAATACTAACAGAAACGTACATACTCATTACCTTAGCCTATTAAATAAAAATATTTGTTTAGGTTTATTTTATTATAATGTAAAAAAAAAATGTCATACGACTGAAGACGCCATATAAGGCGAAATATATCGTATCTAAATAAAAATGATTTTTATTTATTTATTTCAATTTAACTATAGACATACGAATAAATCGTAAATAAAAAAATATAAATTTATACTTTGAATTAAATCGAAATTACAGGCGGACGAAGTCACTAGGGCGACCGACCGGTTTCATTAATGCCTATAATAAAATACCGTTAAGTTACCTAGTCATGTTACGGATTTAGTATGTGGGTTCAATGGTTATCAGGAGGCTACTTAATGGATTGTTTGTCGAGGTGGTAGTTCCTTATCAGTGTGCGGTTAAGAAACGGGCGGTAGATTTGACGATAACGCCTACATACATATGCATATCATCACGGGTGCCTTACGGCGCCCGAGACCGCCAAGACGGCCCCAGGGTACCCAGCGGAGGGGTTTTAATCCCACCTCGTCGAAGCCGATTGTATGAGTCTACACCGAACAAGTGGCTAGCTCGTCACGATGTTTTGAATAGACTCAATAACCCTTCTATAAACAGTTTCACAAGTTGGTATAGTGAAACCGGGACCGACAGCTTAACATGCTCTCCGAGGCACTATAGTGGTGTTTTCAAACAAATGTACATAATTTTTAAATTAAAAACTCATTGTCCCCGTATTCCTATATTTATATATTCTGCATTGCAACTACATTTAATTTTATAGATTTTATTTTTAGGATATGACAGAACAATGCCGTCCGAATTTAAATAATACTTAATGTAATCATTTAATTCGGTAGACTAGGTATGTATACTCGTATACTTAAATTAATTTATAATATGTAGGTACTAAGTATTTTGTAATAAAATTAACGAGTATATTTTTCCCAACAAAACACAAATTCTTTATTAAATTAAGTAAGTACAGGTATGTAATATCTAATTACACATTGTTTATTTTTTGCTGATCAGAAGGCTAGATTAGATGGGTTGTTAAATTTAAAACTGTTTAGTATTCAAAACTGTTGAATATTAATGTATAATAATACGTTGAAAAAACTTACGAGTCAACGAACAATAAATAACCAGGAGTACTTTATTATAAGGTATTGCTTTTAAATACATATTTAAAAAGATTATTGTAAAAAATATGAAGGCACTCTTATATTATTTTGTGTCAGTTTTTTTTATTAGAGTTTCAGTCGTATTTTAGCCACAATAATTTCACGTTTTGGTTTTAGTCTTAGGTTTAGTTCACCGGTTTTCAGGAGAATCCAACACCGACTTCTTGTCGAGGTATTGCTCCACTTTCTGGATGCGGTTTTAAAACGAGTTGATTTGGAGGATAAAGCAGCGAGGATAATAAAGTAGACTCGTAATGCGATTTTTTTGTGGTTATTATTAAATATCTTACCTTAGTAATAATAGGTATCTATTAAAAAACAAAAGCAAATAGAAACGCTTAAGAAGTTGCGGGCACCATATTTTTAAATCATAGCTAACAGATTTTTTTTTCTACGGATAACTTCAAGATTCTGGATTTTTTAACAAATAAGTATAAAATCTACTCTACGAAAGTATAATCTTGTCAGAATCGATTGCCTCGCGTCATAAAGGAGCCCTTTCCAATAGCTGCTACTACAAATGGAAATATTTGATTTAGACTACCGATTTGATTTCCCTAGAGAAAAAGTTTACAAATTTTTATTTACGAAGTAATTTATTTATATATTCAGAAGATTTACGTGGTGGCCGAGTTGGTTAGACCTTGGACTTAAAAACACTTAGGTCCCTGGTTCGAATCCAGTTTCACTATACCAACTTGTGAAACTGTTTGAGGTGGGTTATTGAGTCTATTCAAAACATTGCGACGAGCTAGCCACTTGTTTGGTGTAGACTCATACCATCGGCTACGACGAGGTGGGATTAAAAACCCCTCCGCTGGGTACCCTGGGACCGTCTAAGCGGGCAACATAATTTCGGAATAGTTTATATATTAAAAAAAAAAACAAAGTTAAAACAAGCCAAAAGAAACTTAAACAATTTATATATGAATAACAATTACGAAACTATACAGTATTTAAAAAAAAACTGAATTACTTTATAAAGAAATTTTAAATAATTCATATCATAAACAAAATAATAACAATAATAACACTTAAAAACCATAAAAATAAAACAAATCACAAGTATTAAAGACAAAAACAAAGTAATAGTGGAAGTCAGGGTACCGTTTCTACCCTGGCTATCTGAGGCTCTACCATGGGTTTGCGCATTGTAAAAACGCAACGTATTCATTTACGTATACGTGGGCAACAACCAATAGGATCGCTTTATTTTTGGTAACAGGATTGAATAAAGCGATTGGTTGTTGCTCACGTATACGTAAATGAATACGTTACGTTTCTAAAATGAGCAAACCCATGGTAGAGCCTCTGGGATCAAATTTAAAAGATCGATGTAATTAAGTACTACAGTGGTTGCTATCAACTGTGGGTGTGTTATTTTCGCGTGAGATTCGACGCGGCACGTGACGTTATGAGGTTTCTAACTATATTTTAAAGTAATATCTTTATAATATAACTATTAAAAAAAAAAAGTTTCACCTAATAAATCTTCTTATCTTTCAGCAACCCAATGAGTGGCTTTTGCGTACACAAAAAAATAAATAAAACGGAAAAGAATTCATATGTTTTTTTACCTTTTATTAAATAATACTTATTTCTCGCGTCTTGAACTTTTTTGCAAAAAAATATAATGTACAAACAGGGAAGGTCTACGATTTTATTATGTGTATAAATTTACCTTGTTTTGATTTTAAACCTTTGAATAAATATTTTACCTGTCAATAATTATATACCTACTTACTAAATGACAATTTGCATTAAGGCGGAAACTAATGCCAAATAACTAAATTCCTATGAATTCAAAAAATATCAATTCTAATGCCTCTTCCACACACAGGACAGTGAACAGCGCAGTATTGTGTAAACGCATACGTCGAGGCAGAATAGTTAATAGCGGAGATATCAAGAAATATTATTTCGGGACAGTTAGTTTCCCCACCATCTTTCCCACTTCACACGACTTTCTTGTGGATGGAGTCGTGTGAACGTGAAAATTGTGGACTTGAGTGAGAAGCATAAATATATTGACGTCTTCTTCCTCGTCGCTTGCAGACTGTACTATCTGACTGGCCTATCTTTAAGGCTAAAACAATTCACAATGTATAACTAAAGAAATAATTTTAAAAAAAGTCAAAAAAATACGCTTGTGTTTAAATAATCTAAATATAAATTGTAAATTAAATATTGTAAACAATACAAAATACTAGTTATTTCCTAATAAAGATTACGTGAAAAACACAGAAATACGTATTCAAGAGAATTGCATATTTAGGTAATACACTAGTTTTTATATTTATTTATTTACAGAAAGAGGCATATGAAATAATAAATATAAACAATACAATTTAATAACGACGACTGAGTTATATTTAATCACTTTTTTTTTGAGGTAGAACAAGTAGTTAATTTTAAAATATTTTTTGAATTCTTAGGAATTTAGTTATTTGGCATTAGTTTCCACTTAATGCAAATTGTCTTTCGAACTGTTCTGCCGGATTGTTCTGCCTCCGTGTGAAAGAGGCATAAGGTATATTCAACCCTGACCTAATATAGATGTGGACCGGTTAGATGACGGAGGTGTACCAACCTAATAATTATACGAGTTTGTGTACCCAACGCTGCAGTTTATGAATTCTATTTCGTATTGCAAAAACTATTAATGTCATTTATTATAATTGATTCTGCGTAAGAACAACCTACTCTGTGTACGTAGAAATAAGGTATTTATACTTAGGAAAATCAGAGCAATAACAAAAAAAAAAAAAAACTTAATTATATATATTTTATTTTTAATCAGCCGGGAATCATGACTAATGATTGATTAAAATAATCAACTTGCTTGTATGGATTAAATTCTAGTAAAATGTAATGTTTATTAATATCGAACTGTTATCATGTTTTTAAATAAACTGTAAACTAAAAAAAAAAAATTTTTTAAACTAATTCTATAAATGATATTGAAATAAGCTTTCAGAAGGTATCCGATATATGGTTTCCATTTCCGGCTATTAGTACAACGTTTAAAAATATGAATATTTTAAAGAAAAAACAAAAATGCATAGATACTCGTACGTACACTACCATAGACATAGGAATAAGGTGCAGTAGAGTAAAACTATGACAGGAATCTATAAGTTGACGAAGTTAATCAGCGAGAGAGTAAATTTTGTATGTTGTATTTACCGCATTATCTTATTACCTCTGAATATATTTAGGTGGGGTCTGAATATATATATATAGGGCTGCCAGAAGTCTTTTAATTTAAAGGACGCCCTAATTTTCAGCCCTAAATATAGATAGTATCCATATAATTTTAAAATAAAGACTGAAGGACAATATTTAATTCTTTATTTTGTATAAAAATTAACGCATGCATGGTTTGTTGCGTATTAAAAAAGTTATTTTTATTAATAATAATATTTCTACTGATATTACACATCGTCTTATTGAAAACAACATTATGCCCCTTATATCCATTTTAAGTCCTTTAAATCTCCTGGCAAATCCTCTACAATACAAAACTGGAGCTGACAACCCTAGATGAAGGTCTCTATAATTTCGGTAGACCGACCATACAGATGCGACAACCATCAAGTGACCCTAGTTTGTTTGTGACTCAAGTCATGTTTTGGTTTTCAGACTATTGCATTGATTTCTTGTCGAGGTGGTAGTCTGCTTTTGGGGTGCCGGTACAAAATGGGCAGTTGATTTCACGATAAAGCAGTATTCGTAATGCGTCTTTGGCGATCAAAGCTGGTAAAATGTATTGACCGTCCCCATTCATGGATCAGTATAAAGCCACCAGCTCCAAAAAAAACCTTAATAAAAAAATTAAAAAAACATACCTAGTAAGAAAATTAGTACTAGGAAACGATAAAAGAACTGTAGGTCAAACAAAATAAGAGTATCTATATAGAATTGTGACACAGTTGACTTGTTTCATGGGGTCAAGTCACTACTGCACTATGTACCAATTATAATAATAGTTATTACTTAATGAACTGAACAATTTTGATAATTATTGCTTTAAACTATTTTATTATGTTAGATAAGTACGTATTATTATCAATGCGAGTAACTTTTTTACAGTTAAAAGAACAACGATAAAAGTTTTTATTATGTAATGTTTTTCTATTTCAAAGTCTCAATGATGAAATTACTAAAAGCCAATAAGTATTCTATATTTTCATTATTTATTTTTCATAAGGTTTGGGCGTATATTCTTTGACCGACACGTGTCTTTAGTGAAGTACCGGTAAGTAGTCTCCTAGGAGATTTTTTTCCCCAAATAGTGGAAGACCCCATTACCTCCTCGGTGACCTAAATCGGAGAAGTAAAGCTCCGATAAACAAAGTTTTTAACTTTTTCGGCAGCCACGGTACTGTAGATCACATGAAATGCTCCTCCAGATCAACCTGTACGACCAAAGGTTGTACCTACTGGTGAAACGACTTGCATTTTTTAATAAGTATGTATATTTATACGATTACTCGTATTACCTAAGTCAATGTAGGATATAGGTATTAATGCAAAAGAAGTAAAGTACTTAGTTGCTTATACTCTATTTATTAATTATACTCTATTTCCTATATCTATACTAATATTATAAAGCTGAAGAGTTTGTTTGTTTGTTTGTTTGAACGCGCTAATCTCCGAAACTACTGGTTCGAATTGAATAATTCTTTTTGTGTTGGATAGTCCAGTTATCGAGGAAGGCTATATAACATCACGCTACGACCAATAGGAGCAAAGATATAGTGGTAAATGTGTAAAAAACGGGAGAAATTATTTCATCTTTGTAGCCTTCCGTTGCGTGCGCCGTGAAAACGGTTTAAGATACACAAAAAATATGTATTAAAGAATAATCTAAATATATATAACTCAAAGGTGACTGACTGACATAGTGATCTATCAACGCACAGCCCAAACCACTAGACGGATCGGGCTGAAATTTGGCATGCAGGTAGATGTTATGACGTAGGCATCCGCTAAGAAAGGATTTTGATAAATTCTACCCCCAAGGGGATAAAATAGGGGATGAAAGTTTATATGATAAAAAAATAACTATTCCACGCGGACGAAGTCGCGAGCACAGCTAGTGTAATATATAAGAGCTTGGCCTGACTGATTGACTGACATATCAAGCCTCAACCGAAACTACTGTAGCTAGGAACATGAAATATTTACAGTAGTATAGTATTTTTCCTTTTGTATTGTTGGGGCCCACTAATATGGGATTTTACAAAAGCTCTCTAAGAAGGGATTTTCAAAATTAGAATCCAGGGGATGGGGATGAACAGAGGGGATAAATGTTTTTTAAGGAAAGTTAATATTTCGCCAATAGATGGTCCCACAGACTTGAATTTTTTTTTAACGCCTCTTCTTAAAAAATAAATTGATAGGTTTTGTAGCATTTTGGAAAATTTAATTTAGGGACTATGAGAGTGGAAAAAAATGGGGTGATTTTTCTAACTGTCATATCTTAGGAACGACAAATGCTACAATAGTGACCATGTGTATGCAGACGCTTCTTATAAAACTGTTGAATACGTGTTTCACTAATTTCCGAAATTTAAATAGAGAAAGATGGTGAAAAAATTTAATGGTGCTGTTTGTCGTCATATAACAGCATCCATGAAACTTTCTGTGTGTTCTTCTTATAAAACAAAATATCACGTGTTTTACTGTTTTCCAAAATTTCATTAGGGGAATTGGGGGAAGATGGGTATTACGGGAACAGTAAAACTTTGGAAGTAGTATATGTCTATACAACTAACAGACACTTGTTTTACTATATTCTAAAGGGCAAATAATTTTACCAGGTACTATTTTTTATACAAATTATATGACGGGCGAAGCTATAAATAAAAGCAAGTTTAAGATATATGTAATTTACAAATTATAGATCTCTATGTTTCCATTAATAAAGTTAAATAAATAAAACTTATTTAATAACACCCTACCCTACCAGGGTTTAATACACCGAACGGTATACTTATTTAATACGGTGTATACTTATTTTCCTAAATCTCTTTATACCAAACAAAATCGTCTCGAAACAAAACATCACTTGAGGCCAATTCGGTATTTTGACCTCGGCGAGTGTGTTTGTTATGAACCGTTAACCCTGTTTTACATTATAGGTATCTCAGAGGCTCCACCATGACTTTTTGCTATCACTTCAACGTAGCGTTAATATGTTACAATAGTTTAGATCTATCCATAGGAAAGGTTAATTTATGTTGTTTAAAACAATAAAGCAATCTAATTCGTGTTTTCACGTATGGTTTTACGTACATACGATGGTAAACACTCACCGTAAATATTTTTCTGGACTAGATAGAACATCAAAAGATGGCTGAAAGAAGGTTTGACAACTAGTAAATCTATTGCATAAAGACCGAAGCCTTAAGATTAACCGATTAAGATTAACCTTCGAGCTTTATGAAGCTCGTTTCAGGACATTGAATACAATATTTTATAATAGATACTACCTACTAATACTTTTTTATACCTATTATATTTGTGTATATTTTTACAGGTCGGTTGTTAAAAGTACTAAACCTAAAGCATATAGGAGTATGTATGTAACACATATTGATAGAGCCGTGTGATTGGAGCGAGTCGGCTGTCGCTAAAAACATTATCAATCGTACTTTTAGGAGTTTAATCGATTTGCAATCGAGTCTTAGAGTGCCAGGAAATGGATTTGTGAAGTCGAACGTCTGAACGTTGCTTTCAGTAATATTCAAGATTTAAAAAAAAAGCGTGGAGTTGCAAATAATACTTACTTGATCCAAATTACTTAGTCTATTTATAAAAATCTATTGATACGACAATAATTTTTGAAAGTACGATTTTAATAATCTTACTTTAGTTGTCATTTTAAAAGTTTTCAGTTTTTTTTATAAACTGATTATGTAATTAGAATTAAATAAGTAAGACTTACGCCCCCGCGTTCAGATTTTTTGCCAAAAAATACTTTAATATCACTGAAAAAATGTTGAGATGTTATTTGACGTTCGACTTCGCGAATACATTTCCTGTGCCCTTAAGAGCTTTATGACCCTCTACTAAATAAAAATAAAAAATAACATTCAAGTAATGCTTCAAGAACATAATAGTTCATTTACTATTTTTCAGTCTCTCTACATTTTTTTTTTTATAGGATGCTCTACATGGATAAAAATTCTTCAACGTAAAATACAAACTTTTTCAGAATATAATTTCAATACAAATATATTTTTTTTAATTAAAGTAAATCTACAACTAAAACAATAGTTTATGTATAGAATCAAAGGCGTTAGATGCGTTAGGTGCCACTAACTACTTTGCCATTTTTGATTATACAGTATGTCCCATAAATCAACGTCAAGCTAGAATCGGGTGATAGCTTAAGTCATAACTGTTAACAAAAAAATATTTAAAAAAAAATTGCTATTATTTAAAAAAAAAACATTTATAAAAAAAGTTAAAACCTACACCCTGTGACGGTTCTTTAACACCTGTTGCTACAAATCTTAACTGTTTTTCCATCTTTTTTCTTAATGTAATCCTGAATAGGGTTTCTGAAAACTACTACTTAAAATTCACAGCCATCTACTCCTCCAGAAGAAATCGCTATGTGGTTTGGAAAACGGCCCTCTGAGATTAAACGGTGGATTTTTATAAAATATAGAGAGCGAGAAGATTTTTATATCGAGAGAGGTACCCGAATGCTCGTCATCCGGGTGCTCCAAAGCCTAGCTGCAGCTCTAGCCTTGCATCTACATTCCTCATAAATAAGGTGTATGTTAGCATATTCTTGTACTGTGTACACAGACATGCTAATACAACACAATATCACAAGCAAAGATAGTCCAGGGGAAAGCAAATGTCATCGTAAACAGGAACAAAACAGTCCAAATCCGGTAGAGGGTTAGCTTAACTTAAGGCCCGAGTAACCTATTTAGAAAATACATATACATACATTTTTTTACATGTTTCTAGTTAATACATTTGTTTTTTTTATTTTTCTTTCCTAATAAATGTTTAATCTAATAAATGTAATTTTAGACCAAAATATTTAGTAATGAGCTGTCAAAGTTCAATAAAGTGTTAAAGAAAGAAAAAAGTCAACTTTAAAGCTCAAAAAAGTTGAGCCTTAATGTTCATAATACTGAATTTGTATTTTCTAGTTCTACCAAATATCCTGCACCTATATGAAACAACTTTTGTCTTATACATGTATATTATTTTAATCCAAGAATTTATTTTATCGTGTAGAAAGATATATATATATATATATAGGTGCATAGAGTGCACCTATATTTAAGTACGACTATTATCAAAGCATAATCTAGTATTAGGAGATACTCCTTTTCTATTCCATCATTATGTGATGACAATCATATAAAATAGAAAAGGAGTTAGGTTTCATTTCAGCTATTTACAAAAATAATTTAGCTTGATTTGGTTAAATAACACTACTATAATATAATAAATACATAATGATAAAATACCTATTTGTTATTTATTTTTAATTATCACAAATCCCTATATCAAAGATTAGTGGTCAGGTGAGTAATTGTATACAAACCGTGAGTTTCGCTTCCCAACTGATAGAGGGCATCATCGGGTATCTTTCAGTGATAACACCGAATTTAAGGTTATTTTTTATGTAGGTATAAATAAACATACTGTTTATTGAACTGTTTACCTACTTATTTTTATTATTATTAATAGAGTTTAATATTGAGTATTGCCTCCAAATGCCATTGGCGAAATAATGACGGCGGAGTCCCTCTGAGTCTCGTTTAAACAACCTCATGTTTAAACGGTTCACGGTAGCCCAAAAGGCATTCGTGATGGTCATGTATTACTACTATATTATATTAATTAAAAAAAAAAAATCGCTGAAAAAATATTAGCAGCAGCGCAGTTAATTTGATAAAGCAGCGAAGCTACTAAAGTAGATTCGTAATACAAATTCGTTTTTGCCGCCGCCCATTTTGTAACCGCATCATTAATAGTGGGAGCGATCAATGCTGTTAAACATAATGTATAAATAACAGATCGACCTTATTTATGGATTTTGTAGGTTACCACCAGGTGAATACAAAGTTACATGCCATGTTCCAATAAAAAACAACAATGTATTGAATGACCATATTCATGGACTTTTCTTACCATTGCTACTTGTACTATTATTTCTTTTGTGCCATTGCGCAGATACAAAGTCACATGCTGTACACAAATAACATATATTATATCTTATTATATATATTTAGGTGTCAATATGAATCTGGTGACAGAGATAAGTTTGTACTTTTATTTGGTGAATAATTATTTCAACATAAAGTGGGATAGTATGTCAAGCTTGATAACAAAATTCCACTCTCAGATAAAGGTAATTTTAACAATATGCTCAATAAAATATTAATATAATTTATAAAAAATCTTAAATAATGTTGTGTTGTGTAGGTACCTAGTATTTAGGTCTGGATGTTTATAAAATATAGTACCTATGTAAGTATTTACTTAGGTAGTAGGTATCATTCTTTCTGGTCATAGTACAAACCTAAAGCTTAGTGTGTGACCAAGTCAATATGTGTAAAATATCCATTTTAGTTTTATTATAATAATTATGTAATTAAGTAGTATAAGTTTAATAATAAATACAAGTACGATTATGTTTTTGCCAAAAGCTTCATTCTATATTTTAAAAAAAGAACACTCTAAATACAAAAATAAAATATCTACAATAAAATCACAATACATAGAAATAAATTTTAATTAATTACTTTAAAATCCAGTTATGTTTTTTTTAGGTTGCAAAATCTAATTACTACATAATAACTAATTAAACTTTATGTTTACTGTTTCGATATTTTACTCCTAAGTTACTTTTGTCTGTACCTACTACGAGTATATTTACTTAGTATTTTTTTACATAAGTATATTTATTTTATATATCTATATATAATAAAATAAATATATCTATCGGTAGTACTGAATCTCAACATAGGACTGAATCTCTCCTAGTGGGTTTATAGTCGTGAAGGTATAAATATGTATATCTTATATTAGATAAAAATACTTTTAACTATTTGAAACCGCCTAGTTTAAGTATGTATTTATAAATATGTATCTTTATGTATAATGTATATGTATACACTTTATATAGCCCACCTAATAGGTACAGTCTAAATATACTCACACAATAAAATCCCAATTTCGGCAACCAAAGTCTCAATTAAACAACACAAGTAACAAACAAATTTAAAAATAGCCCACACAGTACCAAAATAAAATAACCCGCACAACAAATTTTAATTATCTTCCAAATTCAAATATTTACAAAAGGAACGCAGTCGAAAAACGAACGGTAAATATTTGTACTAGAAACCGAAGCACGCAACCGGCGCTGCAGTCATCGCTCGGGAACTAACCATATAAACAAATCACTGAGGAGAACGGATGAAGCAAAATTGTCCTTAACTAATTCAAGACGTGGATACACCCAATCAGGGCGACAACACAGTAGCTAATTCGTTGTTTTTTCATATTTTAGGTTTTTATTTCTGTAGAATAAATTTCTATATAAATAATATAAGAGAAACAGTTTTAATGACGGACTTTTAAAATATTTTAATTAGCTAACTATATTTTTCAGCTAAAAAGACTTAGACACACATAGTACATTTAAAGTTTAATTCAAAAACAAGCGAACAAGTAAAAACAAGCGAACAAGTAAAAACAAGCGAACAAGTAAAAACAAGCGAACAAGTAAAAAAAAAATTTTAATAAGATAAACACAAAAAGAAATAATAAATCCTACCGCCTCCGTAGACTAGTGGTTGCGCCTTTGGCGTTGTATTCAGAGGTCGTGAGTTTGATTCCCACCCAGGGAAAAAAAAGTAGGTACGATTTTTCTATACAGTGTATGTGCAGTTCTATACAGTGGGTGTTTATAAAATATAATATGTATTATATCGTTATTTCTAGTACACATAGTACAAGCCTAAAGCTTAGTTTGTGACCAAAGCAATATTTGTAAATTGTCCAATATATTATTATTATAACATAAAAAATCGATGTTAAATAATCATATATGATTTGCCTTATTTTTTTTAATAAAATCAATAACACCTATTTTTAATCTTTATCTTAGCTCTACATCAATGATTTCAGGAAAAAAGAAATTATGAAATTACAAAATGTCTGTCCTTTTTCCTGAAAATCATATTACCCTTACCCGATAATATAGGTCAGGTGAAGTCGGTGAAGTAATCATATTATAACCATTCTATAAATGGAATATTGATTATCCGTTACGAGCATTTCGGTCTTTCACATATTAAAGTTAGTTCATATAATACATGGTAGAGGTCGCCTTTCAGGATGCGATTACGTAGCAGGCTGTTAATTTAATAATAAAACAGTAAGATATTAATATAGACTAGTGATTCTGTCTTTATTTATTGCAATCCGTTTTGTAGTCGCATTATTTAGCCGGTATAGCCAAATTTCAATTATAGGACACTACCTACTGCATCGTTTCTTTCATGGTAACGAAACAGGCAGTCGATTTAAAGATAAAGCAGCGAGGGTATTAAAATATATTCGTAATGCCAATACTTAATTTAGTCGGTATACTTAGTAAGAGCGATCAATGTTGTGCAGTGATCGCCCCATTCATGGACATTGTAAGTCCGCTTACCATTATGTATATTCAAAGTCACATACCGTGCTCCATGAAAAAAAAAAATACAAGTCATCACTGGGCAATACTGAAACATACCAACGGCCAAATAATGAAATCCTTTAAAAATAATATTAAACAATCAACAATAACAATAAATATCAACAACAATAACTATCAACAACAATAACTATCAACAACAATAACTATCAACAACAATAACTATCAACAACAATAACTATCAACATCAATAACTAAAAAAAGCGGCCCCAGCCTAGTGGTTAAGTCACTGCGCAACTGATAACAAGGTTAAGCAGATGACAACAAGGCCAGCCTGGGATGGGTGACCGCTTTATACAACGAGGCTATACCATCATAAACACCGCAACAAGCTCGCCACTTGTTAGGTGTTGCCTCCGAATACCATCGGCGAAATGAGGATGTGTTAATCCCTCCGCTGGGACGTATAAACGGTTCTCGGGAGCCAAATAGGCACCCGTGATGGTATTTATTTTTTATTTTATCAATAACTATCAACAACAATAACTATCAACAACAATAACTATCAACATCAATAACTATCAACAACAATAACTATCAACAACAATAACTATCAACAACAATAACTATCAACAACAATAAAAATCATGTGCATTATATATACCCTTGTGGCTAAAAAGGTAACGTTAGGTTGTCAAAATAACGAAATCCTTTATTATATTATGCCTAATATTGTATAAATTTCAATTACTCTACCCATAATTATCTACGAACTTATAAAAACTAACAAATATTAGCGTCGTTTCTCAAGAACCGATGAATGTCGCAACTGCGGTTGCGGTTTGACAAAGAATTTATCCATTGTCGACGGAAGCAGTCTCGACACAAAGCCTTATCGGTGTCAATGACTTCGACAATTAACTACCAATCAAACGCCATGTTATTTTACTGCAATTATAAATTTTATTTCCAACTTGTGGTATCACGATTAGTTAGAGTAACATAATAAAAAAAAATCGTTATTTTAATGGTTACGTTTTTTAGTTACTTACCCATCTATACCCACATTTTATAAGGTGGGAGGATGGCCTATATAACTTCGCTAGGACGACCGACCGGACTCGTTACCACCGCCCATACAGATGCAAAGGCCGTCAAATGACCTAGTCATATTTCGGTTTTAGTCTATAGGTTCACCGGTTTTCCGGAGACTACTGCATCGATTTCTTGTAGAGGTGATAGTCTCCTTTTATTGTGCGGCTACGAAACAGACGACTGATTTGATGATAACGCAGCGAGGATATTAAAATAGACTCGTATGCTTTTACGTGCCTGTCACCGCCCATTTCGTAACCGTATAATTTAGATGGTGGGATCAATATTGTTAAACATTGGCTTTGTATTTCTGTAATTACCATCAGGTGATAGTCACATCGAACACCGCAGTATTTATTTCAGCTTTAACAAACAACGATGGAAATTGTAGTTCCCAAGTTCAAGATTGATCTGACTTTTTTTTTCTCTGTACGTATTGAACTTCGTACTGACAATAAAAAAGTTAGATGAATTGAATAAGTCGCTGATAGCAATAGGTTTGTTACAAGTATATAGTTAACACAGATCAAATTTGTTTTTTGCTCTGCTGTAGAGATTGAATTTAGGTGAAGGTCATCAAGCTATATATAGAACTTCGGTACTTAAGATTATTTTTACATATATTGCCCTGTTCGATGATTTTTCACACCACCTGTTCGGCAATGTTCATAAAATCTCAACTTAAAATAAAGCGTTACCTTTTAAGGATGGTAAAGTTTTATGAAACTCCAAAGGAAGTAAAGTAATTTGAATTGGGAACGTCAATGTCTTGTGTCTCATGTAAACTCTAAATAAAATAATGCCAAAAATATGACAAAGAGGTTTGTTCGAAAAACGAACAGACCACGGGCACATAACCAGCAGGGTAACCACCGACTTCGAAAACGATGTTTTTAGTACTACGAAAAGTGAATCAGCGTTATTAGAATTGACCATTGCATATCTAGTTCGAGTACCTACCTAATTAATAATAATAAAAATATATAATATTATGAATTTTGAAAATATTATTTATATGAAATGGCGTCATTTTGATCTCAACTGGCACGGGAACTCACGGTATCGGAGTCGGTGTTTACCCCCCTGTACTCAAAACAAAAGGCGCGATAACAAAGAATATGAAACAAAAGACGGTGTTTGGTACATCAGTTTTTCAGTGAATTTTAAAGCAATATAATTTATGAAGCCCTGGCTTTTTATTGTCTAACAGGTGAAAAAGTAGAGTAGAGTATGCTCCTCTGGGATAAAGACTGTCTTCGTCTTGGGCAGCAAAACTTCCCGATTTTTTTTTTTATTTCAGATATGACAAAATCAAAAGAAGTTTTAATTTTATGCAAACATTTTTTTTTCTTTTGTGAGAAATCTCTACCCTTCCTAAGAGCCCCCAAACAAATTTTTATACGGGGCCCCGCCAAGGCACGCTACGCCACTGGCTCCAGGGTTCAATATGATGCCCGTGTCGTAACCGCAATAAAATCCCAAAATGGCCAGAGTCCCTGCCCCGGCAACAGGGGCGGATCCAGAATTTCATTTCGGGGGGGCTTTTCGGATAAAAGTGTACTCTTCCAGTTTTGTAAAGTCTCTAAACGTTTGTACTCATTTCAAAAGCTCAGCTCCTCTTACGTACGTCGATAAGCTAAAAAATACAACACCATCCTCAAACACTTCTACCAGGAAGCATGCTCCCTGCTCCCCCCCCCCTGGATCCGCCACTGCCCGGCAACAGAGTAAACCCGATTCCTGTTCCGACCTGATTGAAACCCGGTCCCGAACATACTGCCGAAGTCAGGTTTGTCATTTGAGATTAAAATGAAATATTCTCTCCAGACAGTATAGTAACTCAGCCAAACAGTATTCATATAACGCATAGCTTTAACGATTCGTTACAGAAGGTAAAAGATAATAGGGTTTTCACAAAACTAGGATTACCCGTTTGTTTAATGAACGCGTTTCTTAATCCGACCTTCATTCCAATGCGCTATGCTGCTTACAACAATAATGTTTAGTATTATCAGTTAGAAAGTGATATCTCCTTTTGGCGTTGTATCCGAAGGTCGTGGGTTCGATTCTCACCCAGGGAAAAAAAGTATGTTTTTCCGTACAGTTTGTAGTCTGTTTGTCTGGGTGTTTATAAAATAATATGTATTATATCATGGTACACATAGTACAAGCCTGGAGCTTAGTTTGTGACCAGAGCAATATGTGATACGTAGTAAGTATCCCTATTTAGTCTGTGAATATGTGTAAATTGGCCTACATATTGTTATATTATTATTATTTATGTGGCAAAAAAAATATATACACAGAGAATCCAATTATATTATATTTACACATGTAACAAATACTCTCTGTTATTGTTAAGATATTGGGAATTTATTTTTATTTATTATATTTAGATAAGTTTATATCATTTATCTATATTGTGGCTAGACGAATTCAAGTGTTTACCAACAAAGGCATTGGTTGCTTTTCTATTATCATAACCATTTCTAGACTCTATCGCCCTAACAGGGTCAACATTAATTTAGCTAAAACGGCCAAAATTAGTTTAGGTAACGGTGAAAAACTATAGTCAATCATTAAATCTTTATTGGATTCAATCTGGCTTTGGATACATTCTGTAGATACTATCTATTATCAAACAAATTTATTTACAGATTCATGTTATCAAAGTTTAAGACTAAAAAAGCTATTGGAGTCATATGTCACATATAATATTTAAACCCTCCTAAAATGTATACCCTCACAATAATGTAAAAGTGTTCTTAATAAAAGTATTTAATTATAATTATGTTTTAGGATACACTAAACCTCTTTGCTACATTTTTCTCACAAATTTATTAATTTCTAGAGATGAAAAGAAATACATTTCGAAACAAAGCATTGTTTTCTATTTTATCCCTGGCTAATAAAACTTTTTGAATGGGGGCCTGAAAATAGACCTAAACCATGGAAGTAATATTAAAATAGACCTAAACATGGAAGTATTATTGTTTACTGAAAGTAATATGCTTCATAAAACTAAAAAGTAGCATTTAATTTGATTACCTTTTAAAATTATTTTACAAAGCGGCATAAATTTTATTACTTTACTTTAATAAAATAATATTTTAGGAGTAAATTACTTGATAATTAAAGTAATAAATAATAAAGTGTTATATATTTTTATGTTAGATTATTTGTTTTCTCTACATAGGTATAAAAGCAACGTCTCTTAGGGCTGATTTTTCAATCCTCTGATAAAGTTATCCAACAGATAACTTGCATGGAGAAAGAATATATTTGACAGTTCTTCATTCAAGTTCATCTGTCGAATAACTTTATTTGACGATTGAAAAATCAGCCCTTAGTCTGTTTTGTCTATTTGTGTGTTACTTATCCGATTTTGTTTTTTATTTTTTTATAAATATGTCAAGTAATAGGCTATAATATTGTTATGTTAGATATCATATAAGTATATTCTCCTTTTTTTATTCTCCAAATTAGGTTAGCCACTACTTTAGCAGCTATCCGCTGGATTATGTTATGTCACATCATTTATAGATAGGTAGATAAGGCACTATAATTACCGACCGATTAGCTATAGGTACCTTTATATTTTACGATTATATAAACATTACATATAATGATGATATTAGTCGTTAGTGTGGTTGTCGCAACATGAAGTGCACTATATATTACTTTGTAGACATATTGTTTCATTTATCTCACCTCATCTTTCCATAGTCACTAGCATCCTTGACTCGTGCCCTGCGTAAACAGATCATAATCATTTAAATATAATCAACATTGTTGGTCGTAATTCAAACATTACCTTTTACAATAAACAGAGGTATTTATTGTCTTTAATTATATGAATTTGCATGTTATACTTGGTATAAATTACCTACTACTCAGGTTGTTTACTTCCTGAAAAGCTAATCAATTTCTTGACTGAATAGGTAAGGTAAATTACCGCAATTGTATTACATTAGTTGTAATATACGAGTAAGTATATATATATCATCGCTCCCTATACGGCCTCAATGTACCCAGCGAAGGGGCTTTTAATCCCACCTCGTCGTAGCCAATGGTATGAGTCTACATCGAACCAGTGGCTAGCTCGTCGCGATGTTTGGATAGACTTAATAACCCATCTATAAACAGTTTTTAATATAAAAATGATTTTGTTTCACAAGTTAGTATAGTGAAACTGGGACCGACAGCTTAACGTGCTCTCCGAGGCACTATAGTGGTCTTGTTAAACAAATGTACATACATTTTTAAATAAAAAAACTCATTGGTACACAGCGGGATTTCAACCAGGGACCTAGGTGTGTTTAATTCTAAGGTCTAACCAACTCGGCCACCTCGGTATATTAAAGTATATTAGTTGTAATATGTAACTGTATTTTTAAATTTAAACCTTATTTTTATTGGAGAACGGCATGTGACTTTGTATCTACCTCATGGTAAGCAGGGCTACAAAGTCCATGAATGGGTTTGATCAATTATTTTTTGTTTAACAACATTGATCAATACCATTCAATGTTGGCTGAATGATGCGGTCAAAGACCGGTTAACCTGCAGGCTAAAGCCAAAACATGACTAGGTCACCTAACGGTTTTTGTTTTTGTATCGTAACGAGACCGGTCTAAGCAAATTATAGAGAGCTTTCTCCCACCTAAACTTAAAATTAAACTTAGGTATAATCGACCGATTATAGGTTAATATAATCTCAATTCAAGTTTTTAGATATTTATAGGTATGTATGTACCCATACTATGCGAAGAGTGCGATCCAAATTAAAGATATTCAGATACAAACATAAGAAAACTAAAAATGAAGATTAGCGAAACATATCTTTTATAAGAACTGCAAAAGGGAGTTTTTTTAAGGTATTTAAAAAAAAAAAAGCTTAAAAAAATCAAGTAGTATTTGTACAGTTCAACTGTATCCGGTGCTTTATAAACTTATAAAAAAAGACAGTCAAGTTAGAAACCCTAAGTGTATATATAGTGCGTTTATTGTTATTTTATCTGCTATGTTGGTTAACTTTAGATACTCGTTCTTCCATTATTATTAATTTACAGTACTACCTACCAACAAGCTGAGGCAATTTATTACGTTTGCCAGCAGTAGGTATATAATTGTGTGTTATTTTTTTTTACTTTTTTACTTATAATTTTATAATTTACTTTAGGTTATTATTTACCTTTATATGCAGTTAATATTTAATTGATTTTGGTAGAATCAGGCCCCTGGTGGTTACTCCTAATTGGAAAGTAAAGGCGAATATGTCTCTCTCTATGTCTGCTTGTGTTCGCTTTACGTCTAAATACAGGTGGGCAATTCTCGCGCTTTCGACATTCATCTCGATTCGAGATTTTTAAACGAAAAATGACTAAATATGCCATTTTTCGTTCAATATTTATATATTTATTAATTAATATTTATTATTTATTTCGTTTAATGTTCGATATTTTTTAACGAAAAATAGCATATTTAGTCATTTTTCGTTTAAAAATCTCGAATCGAGATGAATGTCGAAAGCGCGAGAATTGCCCACATGGTAGGCATCGTTCAAAAATATCGAACATTAAACGAAATAAATAATAAATATTAATTAATAAATATATAAATATTGAACAAAAAATTACATATTATGTCATTTTTTGTTCAAAAATGTCGAATCGAGATGAATCTCGAAAGCGTGAGAATCGCCCACCTGAACGGATTTTGAGCATATTTAGTCCATAAATATCAACATATTATTAGCTTGAAATAAAGTCACATACCTATGATTCCCCATAAATAACCATTTTTTTAAATATTGAAGATGAGTTATTTGGTGCCTAAAGTTTTTTGTTTAATTACCATTTGAAATCATTTTGTTTGCTTATCTCTCTCCGTAGCTCAGTAAATTATTATTTATTTCAACAAAAATGGTTATAAATGAGATAACGTTTATCGGTTACTGAATTTATATAAAAATAGAATGACATCATCATTGTCCTATATTTATTTTTAATATTTTTTATAAAACTTATGTAGTTTTTAAACGTGGTGTCCGAGTTGGTTAGACCTTAGATATAAAAAAATATCATCACGGGTGCCTTATGTCGCCCGTGACCGCCAAGATGGTTTCAGGGTACCCAGCGGAGGGGTTTTTAATCCCACCCCGTCGTAGCCGATGACTAACCAACTCGGCCACCTCGTATTAACCTATTAGATCTCGAACTTAATACATTTAGGTCCCGTTAAAACCCCGGTACCAATGAATTATTAATCTAAAAAAATGTACTTTGGAGAGCACTTTAAGCTATAGGTTCCAGTTTCACTATACCAACTTCTAAAACTGTTATAAGGTGGGTTATTGAGTCGATCCAAACATCGCGACGAGCTAGCCACTTGTTCAGTGTAGATTCATACCATCTGCTACGACGAGGTGGGATTAAACCCCTCCGCTGGGTACCCTGAGGCCGTTTAGGCGGTTTCAGGCGCCCTAAGGCACCCGTGATGATTTTTTTTTACTTATGTATTTTATTGTTAGCGAATGTATGAGTACTTAGTTAATTTCACCTTTTTGTGTAAAAGTATTTGTATTTATTTAAAAACTTTAATGCAAAGACAGGCTTCATAGAGCAACGTGGCCACCGTACCGTACCAGCCCGGAGGACGGGTATATGGGGATTCTCTACCAGTCAACACCTTCGGGACAATTAGATAACTATGTAAGGAGGTAGATGTGCAATAAATATAATATAATAATAATAATCAAAATACTACTTTATACCAACTATACTTACTTATATAATGCACAAACAATACATAAAAAGGTAATAAAATATAGTATTGTGACTTACCCCCGTATTCTAAGACGTTTCCTTAACTCCACTCTTCACTCAAGGAGCGTCTGTCTCAACTTGCTTTTTATAGTTGACATTTGGTGGAAAGAGACAGACGTTCCTTGAGTGTAAAGTGGAGTTAAGGATACGTCTTAGAATACGGGGGTTATAGTCAACAGAATAGCGTTCAACAAATTCTTCAGCTTTATAATATTATTTATAGATTAGTAGAAAGAAAATTGTTGATCTATGCTATACTTACATTTTAAGTCATATTAAGGAATCGATTATTTCCTCGAATGCATAAAATAGAATCATCATTAAATTAATAAAGCATTTTTTTAAACTTTCATCAACAAATTAATTTAATAAACAACTGATTATACTCCTATTGACCTTCGTTTAATTATCCAAGTTAAATTAGGTATCTACTTACAATTTAATTACAATAAAACAGGTAAGCGGATGGACGGCAGCCAGCAAAAAATACAGAAGGTGCATTAATGTTAGTATATTATTCTACATATCTGTTTAGGTACTACAACAAAAAACAAATTATGATTGCCTATATACATCGTAACTTTGAAAGGTTGTACTTTTGGCTAATATGAAATCAAACTTTTCCCATCACACCATGGGAAAACATTAGACCATATCATGTGTCGCAACTGAAAAAAAAATGCCCTCTTCAAACAAACTAGTAATGTTAGTTTTTGTTTTTGCGACACATGGTTCCATGGGCCTCAGCCTAGTGGTTGTCACTGCGCAACTGATAACAAGGTTAAGCAGTTGACAACAAGGCCGGACTTGGGCTGGGTGACCGCTTTATACAACGAGGCTATACCATCATAAACACTGCAACAAGCTCGCCACTTGTTAGGTGTTGCCTCCGAATACCATCGGCGAAATGAGGACGGGTTAATCCCTCCCCTGAGGCCGTTTAAACGGTTCTCGGAGGCCAAACTGTGATGGTATTTATTTTATTTGGTTCAATGGGAAAAATTGTTGAGTTGGTAGTCTCCTTTCTGGGTGTGGTTACGAAACGGGCGGTTGATTTGGCGAAATAGAATAGGTATAGACTCATATTTTTATTTTTTTTATCGCCGGCCAGTTAGTAAACACATTATTTAGCCAGGATAGTGGGAGCGATCAATAATGTTAAACAACAATGTATGGATCGACCCCATTCATGGATTTTGTAGGTCTGTTTACCAACATATACCTAGATGCAATGCAAACCGTGCTTCATTAAAGAAACCTACTAGTCTAAAGCCTAGTTTGTGACCCCAGGGCATTGTATATTCCTTCTTTTGTTTAATCTTATAGTTATATTAATTAACCTTCATTTTATGTGACAAGTAATTATGCCTGATTTATAATAATAGGAAAATACCTCTAAAACTATTTGATAATTCTGACTCATTTTGTTTACATTTAGTAGAGACACGATAACTAAAGGGCCAATTAAGATATTATCCTGCTATTTGAACCGGTTACTCATTGTATAAAGTTAAAAATTTTCAAAGTTAAAAAAAATGGTGCCGATCTTAAGGTTAATTCCTATAATCTATAGTAATGGTAACGATTCGTTATACCGATATAAAAATCACAGATTAAGCTACGGACATTAACACATTTGTATAGATATAACGAACCGTTACTATTATTGTTGATTATAGGAATTGGCCATTAGATTAGTAAAAACTCTTAACTGTCTCGAAAATAAAGGTTTTTTTAGTTGGGGCTGGAAGATAGACATCAGATTATTCTAATAACAGTTGACTTAGAACATGTTTATGGGTTGCTTTTGAAGACACTAATGGTCGGATTAATAGTTGTTGATAAGTAATTGCTAATGCTTAGCCAATGCTTCGGACTATCAAACTGCATATGAAAAAACTAATTTTGCCAGTTCCAAGCAATGGCTCAGGCTAAGCAACGACCATTAATCCGACCATAAGTGTTTTAGAGGTGGATTTCTTCAATTTCATGCAGATAGACATTACCAAAAAAAATCGGATTAAAAAAATAAAAAACATATAAACATGGCCGGCCAGTTGACCTATGAGCACTCCAACAAATTTTGAGTTAAATAAAAAAAAACTGGATCAGCCAGCTCCTGAGAGCTAGAAACAAGACTTCTTCTGTATGTTCTCATTTTACTATATGTATGTTTTATTTTGACCGAAGCAAAGTAGGTATACCTACCTAATTATTATTTGTTTATAAACAAGTACCGTTTTGTCTGCGTGATTAGTTTTTTATATATATTGTTTTGTGACACAGTTTCTGAAGGCTGAGGATTTAAATAATCTTTCCATTTATATTCCACATCTACGCGATCGCCAGACTATTATCAAACACTTCACTTCTAGGTACTTAATTGGACATGATCATGTATTGGACCATGTCCAAAGATATGAACATTGTTACCGATTTACCGGGGTCCAAGACTGGACAATGTAGATGGGATACTATCAGAAAATAATGAATTACCTATACAAATTATTACGATTTATAAGTACCTTCATACAGTTCCAATAATATAACAAATATGATAGAGTAGTGACAAAAAAATTCTTTTTGTATTATTTGAAAATTTGTATGCAATCGATTGAGTATTTTTTTATATTAATCATCACGGTTCCGAGACCACCGAGGCGGCCTCAGGGTATCCAGCGGAGGGGTTTTTAATCTTACCTCGTCGTAGCCGATGGTATGAAGCTACACCGAAGAAGTGAAGTGGGTAGCTCGTCGCGATGTTTGGGTAGACTTAATAACCCATCCATAAACAGTTTCAAAAGTTGTTATAGTAAAAGTAACTTATATGAAGAACTGTCAAATTTATTCATTCTCTAATTAAATAAAGCTCATAGTATTTATGAAATGTCCTAAAAATACTGAAATAATCAGTAAAATCTTAATATATAATCTTGTAACGACCACACAGTGTTTTGCTTCTCTTAGCGCAATATGGTGGATGGTGGTCGTTTTGTCCCGTTTAGAGCGTTGTGGCAGCCTTATAGTCGCGTCAATGAAGCCCTAAAACAGGCAATCTTAGAAAGCTCACCCGCCTGCATTATATACAGTGAAAGTGACTGCGATAATCACCCACCACTTGAAGAAAATGATGGTTTTAATACACAAATGAATGATCAAAATTAAATGTTTGTTTTGAAAATAATAACAAAAATCATAAAATTACTTGTTTAGTGTTATTTTTTCGAGTTAATAAAACATTAGAAAGCTAAAAACTTGTTTCCTTATATAAATAATTTACATATTGTTTAAATAATACAAATAATTATTTTCCCCTTCTGAAATATTTCCGATTTTAAATAATATTTATAAAAAAAAAAAATTAAATGATCCAAATCGGAGCTGTTTCTGAGGACTTTCGACCAAAAAGTTTTATTGACGCGACTATTAGGGTATGAGAAACACATAAGGTACGATTTAAGCAGTTTACCCTATTAGTATTAGTTTCATAATCAGCGCCGCATTCAGAGTTTGGGCCCCTAGACTACCCATGTGGTGGGGCCCATTATACGTATAAAGATTATTATTATATTTCAAAACTTTAACCTTAGTATTTCAAATTAATTTTCTATTGTTATAATTTTTAATCATTTCCCACATTTCCATTTTCCTAGTTTTCTAACCAATTCTGCCCATTTGTGGCAAGACACGATTTGTGGTGGGCCCCTTTGTGGTAGAGGCCCCTACCTAGGCCTATGTAGCCTATGCTTAACGAGGATTTTCCAGTTTAACCGATTTTAAAATTAAGTTTAAAAATTAAAATCACATCTACATTTTAAATTTTTAGGTCGCCCGGCGTCGTTAACTACGGCGTTGACCTGTAAATTATACCCATATGTACCAGACATTATTATTGTATGTAAAGTACCCTATTATATTTCTTACACTTTTTACAACTTAATTGTACAAATTTGTTGTTTATGTATTCACGCAGATAATGTATAGGATTTGATATTTTTGATAAAAAAATGAATGACATCCATCAGTCATAATTATTTGATTTACGGTCACAATAAATCTTTATTATGACTATTAAAATATTATTCCATTATTCTATTGTCATAGTATAAATATGTCATTATTTTTTTTATCTTTTACCGACCTGTTTTGAAATAATTATACTCAAACAAAACAAAGATTATTTTAATAATATACCATAATAATACTTACTTTATTTATAAAAATAAAATACCTAGATGGTTACATTAGATTTGTTTGTTAACCTTTATGTTATATTTATAGCTATTTTGGTATTACTGTTAAGGTTTATCGTGTTTATTAAACAATCATATTATATTACGCACCTACTCACACACACACACACACACACCTACTCACATACCCACCAAACCTACTCACATACACAATAACCCACTCCCATACACACTAATACTCACAAACATATTGTATAGATATACATCTAAATTCAACTCATCTAAAGTATCTTTTTCTAACTTTACACTACCATACCTTAATTGTTTTTCTTCCACTTATATTTATTATTTGTTATACCTATATAATTTAAGCTTTGTGTACTAAATAAACTAATGTTTAAAAGAGCGGGGTCAGCTAACACAAGTAAACATTTACTTAAAAGCTGACTCCATCCCCTGTCAATGTTGTGTACACCAGTTGATGAAATAAACGATTCTTTTTTTTTTATTAAGGCATAAACACGGATTTCAAATAAAAACAAACAGATATTTTTAACCATTTATTATATAAAATATACAAACCTTTAATATAATCATGTAAACTAAAACCACTTACACTAATATTATTATACCATAGAATGCTAAAATTTTCAAAAATAAGTACATAAGACATAATTTACCCTGAGCCCTCATATAGTAAAAATATGTTTCTAACCGATGACAAAGGCAAGCCCTTGAGGCAAGATTTATATTCAAAAAAACATTAAATTAAATATAAATTGTATTAATCAGATCTCAGGTAAATGTGTTTTTTTATATTTGTGTAGTATTCTTATAGTATTTACTTGCAGAGCACCCGCTAAACATTATATATTATATAAGAAAAATAAATGTATATATTTAATTAATTACAGTACAAAAATTATATAAACTCAGTGCAGTTCTGTTTACAGTTTCAATAAATTATTATTATTGTTTTATCTATTTCAGATAATAAAATATTTTTATTAACATCTTTTTTCTACACTCTATTCCACGAGAACTGATAGTGACGTCAGCAGATTTTAACAGATAATGCAGTACTACGCATGACTAAACGCCGACGAATAGTACCACAAAATGTCGTTTTATTGATCTAAATGTTATTTTTTAATTGTTTACTATAGACAATTAGCGACATCAAAACGTAGTACGTTTAGTTGCGATGACGTCACTATCAGTTCTCGTAGAATAAACTTTATACAGGGTAAAGAACTTTTTTTTTATATATATTTTTATTAATAAGATGGTCTATCGCAGTGCATTAGCGATAACCAAGCCAAATAAATAAAATAGAAAATAAAAAATATATAAAACTGAGAACACAAAGGCAATTTTCATTTGATGTTTGGTTAAAAAACTTAATAATAATAAAAATGTTATTGCAATGTGGTTTGATCTAAAGAATACATATATAAAAAATATATGTATTTATGTATAAACCATCAAATTCTATTAGCGTTTTTTTTTTTCTCTTGTGTGGGAATTTGGTAATTAAATAAACCAAATATGCTAAAATAATTCATTGAAACTGTTAACTCACAAAAACACAAATCCACCAGAGGTCCGACTGACCTAGTGATTTCTATCAGAACCAAACTCTAACCATTGTTTGCAAAGGCACTTTATATAACATATTGCAGTTCTAAAGTTGAGATAGTCAGCACATAAATGTAGTATCAAAAGCCTAAAAAATACAGAATAAAAAAAAATAGAGTCAAAATATTATACTTTAATTGAGTTTTTTTAAGAAAAATAAAAAAATAATGATTGGGTAATGAGGCCACAGTCTTAGCTTATTACAATTTCTTAAACAAGAGTCAAAGTCCGGCCCTGACTTCCCAAACAAACCGACCACTGCATATCACACAACTATCACAATTCTATACAACATAATAAATATAACTACCCAGGCCGTATAATCCAAATATTTATAGCAAAGGCACATACAATATCCAAATTTGGTAACGTTTAAAAACTATAAATTTAAAGTAAATTTTGTGAAGATTAGTTTTTATAAACATAATATAATATAAGGTACTTAGTAATTACAATATAAAATAATTCGCTTAAAACCTTAACTAAAAATATATTATGGAATATAAAATAGCTGAATGCAATTTTCAGTCAAAAGAATAGACTGCATTATTTGAATTACTTTTGTGTTTTGAAATCAACTTATACATCATTTTACAAGCACCTATTTTACCATCTAAATATAAAACAAATTTAAAAGTAATTTCATTGTTCTTAATAAAATAAATGCTTTACATTTTTGTCATGTTGTTTTTGTTTCAAAATAAAAATATTAAAATGTCAATTATATTTACTAAATTATTTATTTCTAATATTTTTGGCGGTTATTTTGAGTCACTGAATTTTAATGTCTGTCTTTAAGTCAAATTGTTTAAAAAAAATATATTGGAAATTAAAATAAAAATTATCCAAAGGACGTTTTTATAGTTACATTTTGTCAGTTCGTAATATAATTAAGATGCATGTGGGTTAAAGCTAAAAAATAATAACTATGGATTTTTTATTGCAGCAAATAAAAGGTATTTCTAATTCGCAGAACATATTTTCCTTAAAAAAAAGTGGTAGCATTAAAAAGATGGCGCCGTAGAGAAAGACGGATATATGTATTTTGAGAAGATATGTATTTTTATTCAAAGTAACGGCTATTAAAAACTTTGATAATGACACAGACATCTTAGTCATTAAAAAAATTAGGCACCAAGAAGATGGCGAACAAAATACAATGTTACAATCAATAACTAAATTTTTTTTTAATGATATCTGATGCATTTAGTAACTATACATTAACTATATGGAAAAAAAAACTGACATTAAGAACGATAGGCAGTTGGTCTTTAGAACAAAACCGAGAAACCAGCACAAGATAGCGGCGCTATTGATTTTTTACCAAATAAGAAACTAACATACAATTTTGTGTTTAAAACGTTGGTAGCTAGAGTATCTTATCTGGTGGATCGTAGTTTCCATCTGAGGAAGAGGAAGGCGGAGATCCTGAGCACCAGGAAGATGACGATAAGCGCCGCGATGTCCAGCGCGAAGTCTGCGTCCGTCATGTCCAACTCCTCTAGGGTCGTCTCCGGGTTTTTGAAATGACAGTATACCTGAGAAAATGATAAATATTTAAAACTAGTGTTGCCCAAAATCAGTCCTAGTCTTGGTCTTGCACTTTTTCAAGAACAAGACCAATACCACTTATTTGTAGCAAGAATAAGACCAAGACTGTCCCTGCAAGATTAAGCAAGAACAAGAATGAGTCTATTGGGTCTCGCAGTTACCTCCCTTAAATCTTAGATTTTTTAATTGGAACAGCTACTTTGCTTTTGTTTCTGTGTTGTATAAACCGAACCAATGTACCCACACATGGGTGAGATCCACGTGGACTGCGCTCGTGGACTACACGCGGTTTACAAAGGTTTGCCGTACTTTATCAAAGATTCGCCGCCGCCAATCACGAATTATGAAGGGCAGACGATAGCTGCCACGTACGAGAAAATCTTTTAATGTTGTCGACCTAGGTACCTAGTACGATTTAGGGGCTTAGCATAACCACATCGATATAGTTTGACAGTCGATAAAATAAAGTTTATGAATGAACATTCATTCATAAAATCGATATGTATCGATTTTGTCGATTTATCGAGCCTATCGATGCTGTTGTGCTAAGGCCCTTAGTGTTCAAAAGTTGCAGATTTTCTCTTCTTTTTTTTATTAAATATTCATGGGCATGTTAATAAAGTATTTAAGGATTTTGTCTCTTTGAATATGCCGCGTGTGCTAATTAAAATGGAACATCAATTAACACACGATTATTATTTCAAGACTGTGCGAGACTGTTGCAGCAAGACCAAGACTGAGTATGCAATAACAAAACTGGTTGTACTAATGCGAGACCAAGACTGGGTCTTATCTTGTTCT
Organism: Monopis laevigella; assembly: GCA_947458855.1. Classification (NCBI taxonomy): domain Eukaryota; kingdom Metazoa; phylum Arthropoda; class Insecta; order Lepidoptera; family Tineidae; genus Monopis; species Monopis laevigella. Next base: position 17,535,556 of record OX381587.1, read on the forward strand.
TAAATTTAGGCAACACTATTTAAAACACACACTTGTCTTTAATACTTGCCCCGAGGTCTAGTAGTTACGACATTGACGGGAATTCGATTATTAATATGTATTGTTGTTTCTGTTACGCCTAGTATAGCCTAAATGCTGGTTTGTGAAAATTACTTCAAAATATAATATAATTGTCATTATGGTATAATACAGCTGACAAATCTCATCAAACCGCAACTTTTGCGCGACAATGATCTCTTACTGGCATATCATAATATAGTCTTATGCGTGGTCCAGCCGAACACTTTAAGATATATAATGGATGAAAATCGTCTTTGTCGCCGCCCATTTCGTAATCGCATCATTTAGCCGGCATGGTGGGAGCGATCAATGTTGTTTAAGAACAATTATTGATTGAACCCATTCATGGATTTTGAAGGTTTGCTCATCACCAGGTAGATACAAAGTCACATGTCGTATACCAATAAATAAATAAAAACACCAGCTGCGATCGCGTAATTGCGTTCCCATACAAAATTAGCTTTCACATTCCAGTGTTTTTCCATAGAAGACTGGAGAAACCTTAAAATCAACACCTTGCTGTTGACGGTACAGTAAATAGTTACCTGGTGACACTGTAGCTTCTTCCTGGCAAACGAGTATGTAGCCAGAGCGGTCCCCTCGAACCCGTAGCGGATGTAGGAGAGGTATGTGATCCACCGCAGGTACACCGGGATGGCGTTAAACGACACGAAGAACCCGCTGAACAGCAGGAACGGTACCGACATCACGGGAGCTAGGAACACGCCGTTCTGGGGACACAACAAAATCATTTAAAATTTTATTAATTAATTGGTTAGACCTTGGAATATACGTGGTGGCCGAGTTGGTTAGACCTTGTACTTAAAAACACTTAGGTCCCTGGTTCGAATCCCGGTGTGTACCAATGAATTTTAAATTTGAAAACATATTTGTTTGACAACACCACTATAGTGCCTCGGAGAGCACGTTAAGCTGTCGGTCCCGGTTTCACTATACCAACTTGTGAAACTGTTTATGGATGGGTTATTGAGTCTATTTAAAACATCGCGACGAGCTAGCCCCTTGTTCGGTGTAGACTCATACCATCGGCTACGACGAGGTGGGATTAAAACCCCTCCGCTGGGTACCCTGGGGCCGTCTAGGCGGTCTCGGGCGCCGTAAGGCACCCGTGATGATACATACATACAGATTTATTGAATAAACATTTTCTATTCTATTCCAATATATAAAGCTAAAGAGTTTGTTTGTGTGGTTGAAAGCTTTAATCTCAGGAACTACTGGTTCAAATTGAAAAATTATTTTGGTGTTGGATAACCAATTTATTGAGATATCACTGATCTAGTCTTAGTCAGGAAGAAAATTCCACTGGCGAGCAGCAGACACCGTAAACAAATCTGAATGTTTGGTAGAGACATATGACGGGAGTTTTAGAAGATAATTGACAGAAGAACGGAGGAGTCGTGCGAATAACCAAAAAAAGAGTCTTAAGGTAAATCCCTAAAGGTAATCGTTAAGGTTGATCCCTATCTATAGTTTCTAGCGACAGTAAAGTGTTCGCAGTAATTAATGGTATAGGTACTGTAACAAGTACTCACCTGCACGTTCATGGCCGCACCCACCACCAGCCCCACGCTCTGCGCCACGAAGGAGATGAGCAGACACGAGGACAGGAACATGGAGAAGCGGAACCACTCCAGCGGCTGCGACGTTAGCAGGTACACTATCGTCACATAGATTATGCAGAATATTGCCTGGGAACAAATTATATACGAATTATTATAAAAAAATTGTGTGGAAAACGTAAATTTGGGTCCACCGGTTTTCAGGGTTACGAAAGAGGCCGTTGATTAGACGATAATGCAGCGAGAATATTATTAAAATATACTCGTAAAGCAAATTCGTACTTGTTGCCGCCCATTTCATAACCGCGCCGTTTAGCATAATGGGGTGGGAGGCATCAATATTGTTTAACAATTCATTGATAAGATCCCATTCATGGACTTTGTGCGTCTATATCGGCATTTTGGTCTCAACAGAAGCTAGAGTCAAGATAAAAAAAATCATCTCTACCACTCCCAACAAAGAAAGGTTCCTTATTGAGCTAACATTGGATGTAACTAACAACTATGATATATAATAATGACAATACCATAATATCATCGTACTAAATTATCATTGGGTCTAGTCTAGTTTATATACGAGTATATCAAGTTTCAAATTTAATAAGAAAATATATTTCTTAATTTGATTTCCTTGCGTATGCGTCACCAGTCATCAAGCAATCAAAAATATTTTTGTCATAGAGGAAATTGTAAAAAAAAAAAAAATAGTAAAATAACCTATTGTAACGATTAAAGTTAAAAATGGCGTCGAATGTAATTTTATTTTGTAGTTTGAACGACAACAGTAGACCTATTACATTGCACAACGTTAAGCTAAACCAAAATGACGTTTTGATCTGTCAATTTACAATGTCACCAGGTTTGCGTTACGTCATATTGCATTCGCGATTAAAGTTTAGCTTATGCTTAGCAATATGCGCGTAATCACCCTGCTGGTATTTTTAACATTAATCGTTACAATAGGGTATTTGACTCCTTTTTGAAACTCGTTTTATCTGATTCTTCATTACACACTACATTGATATTTCCGGGATGTCTACTCTATTATTAATAAAAATCAATGTTAAAGTTTGAATTGCGGAAATTCAAACTTGGTGCAAATGGTGCTAAAAACGCTGTTTCGCTGTCTATGTCAAGTGTGACGTCACACGCAAGTAAACAAACAAGCACAGATTAAATAATCTCCTATATATTACACTCTATTCTATTTCATCCACATGATTTATAATCTGTGTATTGTTTTGTTTACTTGCGTGTGACGTCACCAGTCATTAACCAATTAATGATGTTTTTGTTCATCCACATGATTTATAATCTGTGTATTGTTTTGTTTACTTGCGTGTGACGTCACCAGTCATCAAGCAATCAAATATGTTTTTGTCTATACTAATATTATAAAGAGGAAAGATTTGTATTTTTGTATGTTTGTAATGAATAAACTCAAAAACTACTGGACCGATTGCAATAATTTTTTCACCATTAGAAAGCTGCATTATTCAGAAGTAACATAGGCTATATAATATCACGCTAGGTCCTATAGTTGTGGAGCAGTAACCAAAAATGTTTTAAAAACGGGGGAAAAGTATCGTTTCTGAGGCCTTCCGTGGCGTGCGCTGATCTTAAGTCCCCCCGTGCGAAGCCGGGATGGGCCGCTAGTTATAAATAAAATTGTATAAAATATTCAATTTTGTTTCGTGTAATCTACAAAAGATATACATAATTTAGTTTAAAATAAAGTGAAGTTACGCCATTGTCTGATAGGATGACCACAATTTATAGTATATTTTTAATGTAGTCAAATAGCGTATTACAGAGAGTTCATTTTGGTGCAACTCAGCCTGTGTATTAGAATACTATCTTTACAATTAAAGTTGCATCATATGTTTCTTGTAATAAATACACTACAGTACCCCTAGTGTGAGTTTTCTAACTATTACTTTAAGTTTGAGTTAACTATAATTTGTATGGGAAATAGTTCAACGCTCCAAGCGGAAATTTTGAGAACTAAAAATGCGAGCGTGTGATTGGGTAAAATGTTAACGCAGTAGTATAGTTAACGCGAAAGTAAATGTTAAAAAAACTCACACTAGGGATACTGAGCTGTAAATAGTATAAGAGAGTATTTCACTGCCCAATGTTTGACAGTGGATTTAATAAGATAATGAGGAATAAAAGTTTACCTGGAACGGTATATCAGAGACAGTGATGGCCAAATAGTAGGAGCGGAGAGAGTACCATCTGTTAAAGTGTTCCTTTATAAGCACCGGCATTTCCAACGGGACTAAAACAAAAAAAAAATTGGAATAGTGAAATAAAAAAAGTTATTATGGATCGCTAAAAATGACATTATATCTTCGATTATTGCTTACACAAAAAAACCTATGCCTCCCACAATATGGCGAGCTTTTTAAAATTAATGGTTTCTTTGTCATAAAACTGTTAAATTTCGTAACCGTATAATTTAGCCGGTATAGTGAGAAGAATCAACACTGTTAAACAACCATATATTGATTTTATTCATAGATTTTGTTGCTCTGCTTACTATCAGATGGAACATGCAGTGCTCCAATGACAAAAAGGATTTTATGTTATTTTTAAGATAATTGCTTAATACAAAGGCGGAAAATTCCCGTGACATATTACACCAATCTTGTGCCATAATTTTGATCATAGATTAATTTGAGCAACGTTCTAGAATGAAATACACATACAAAAATCGTCAAAAAAGCAATGAAACACTCACAGCTAAGTATAGTGATGGTCATAGAGGTGTACATAAGGAACAGCATGTTGAAGAACAGGAAGCCCAGGTTGGAGAGCACCTTGGAGCCGTCGTCGCCTATGTCGTAGTAGAGCGCGCCGATCAGGAACCCGACCAGAATGTGCGCGAACAGGCGCAGGTACATCAGAGTCTGTCATTAATATGTTAATCTTAAAATAAGGTATAAATTTCTAAAAACAAAAAAGGGACTTTAGCCTAGTGGTTAAGTCACTGCGCAACTGATAACAAGGCTGGACCTGGGATGGGTGACCGCTTTATACAACGAGACTATTCCATCATAAACACCGCAACAAGCTCATCACTTGTTAGGTGTTGTCTCCGAATACCATCGGCGAAATGAGGACGATCACTCCGCTGGGTACCCTGAGGCCGTTTAAACGGTTCTCTGGAGCCAAAAAGGCACCCTTGATGTGAAAGAAAGTGCATAAAATATCCCCCTGAAGTTGAAGTATATGGTAAAATCTTTCTCCACTGTAAAAACCGGTCGAAATGTCAGCTGACACAGATTGGCAAACCGACGCATTCGGTGTTGCTAAAAGGAGCCACTTTAATTACAATTATTGATAACAAACATTACTAATAATTAGTAGTACGAAGGTTTGACTGCCCAACGGCATTGAGTCCGTCTTTGTATTATGCAATAAAGTTTAATATAAATATAAAAAATATATAAAAATGGAGAATACAAATAAATCCGCTGACGCCACTATCAGTTCTCGTGGTATAGTGATAGTATAGTATTTATTCCATACAAACACCTTTATACTATAGGCAGGGGCGTGCATCTCATAGAGACAAAAATACACTGTCTACCCTGATAACCCTGACACAATTCACAATAATAGATATTTTAATAAAACATTTAATTTATGTTAACTATTCATAAAATATAAGAAAAGCGCCATCTATTGGCAACTATTAGATTTAATTTGTAATTCGACAAACGCGCCCTCATGCATAAAAGTATGTAAGACGTAAAACTAAACTGTCTTAAGTATGCACACATAGAAAACGTGTAAAAACCTTGTCTGTATATGAAATACAAAGATAGTAAACTCAGCAATGTACCGAGCGCCTTTAGACACTGTCTTTTCGGATAATATAGGTATCAGTTAACTTTTGCGCGAAATTGAAATGACACCAACATAATTATAATCATAAACATAAATTTTGCTTTTAAATTTTCTGAACATTTTAAAATATGATTTATAATTAGGAAAATGTATATATTTCTTTTTTGTTTATAATAAACTCGTAATTATTACAGACTTCATTTGATTTCACGGAAGAAATTTGATTTTTTATGTAGTTTGGTTGCACAATCGGTACGCGTGAGATTCTTTTTATTGTGGAGTTTTTTAAAGATCTAATTTGAATTTCTTTAGGTATTAAAAATGGAATGTGAATGCAGTACGTTTTGTTTAGAAAAAAATTAAAGTTTTTAAATCTTACTTTTGAAGAAAAAAGACAAGTTTTAAAAAGACATTTTTTCGCGTGTTTTGTATAGGATCGCGGCAAGTGACTGGCATCTACCTGATGGTAAGCAGGGGTACAAAATCCATTATATTGCCATTTTTAACATAAATTCAGTGCTGCACTCAGTGTTCCTTTTTCTCACCATTTACCTACTTTCAATGCGTATACTATACTACCTATTGTGCAAATTGGATACTTCAGGCTCCTTTATGGGCCGCTTCGAGTATCCACAAAATGATATGTTCAAATATTTTTAATCAGTCATTTTGAAGATATGAGAGGTGGCTAAATCCAGCATCATTTTTCCTGAAATAATGTAGTAAATTTTGGTAAGTGTTTTTTTTATAGTATGTTTTTGTCTACCCTGCCTAAAACACCTATGCACGCGACTGACTATAGGAGTAAGAGATGACCCCACATGTAGATTTTGTGGTAAAGGGCACCTACTGTGCGCCTGTGACGCTAGGGCCACCCAAAGAATCAAATACCTAGGACAGGCTTATCCGGAACCAGAAAGTTATAGGCTAACCTACCTTAGTGATGTCCTTAAGTACCTACGTCAACAACATATTTAGGGACAGTACTGAGGTTTGTGGACAATAGGAAAGGGCAATACACAAAAGATTCCGTAGGATCAAAGTGTTTTTGACTGATGATATTACCCAATCACGTCGACTGAACAGCAGCGTTCGTTTGAGGACAACCCAAAATTGTCTGAGTTCGCTGGTGGCATACCGACGCGGACCCTCGGCCGAGGCTCCCAGCAGTGCCGAGTCCACGTTGTCTTGTTTCTCATTCTCCACTTGAAGCACTAACGGTTCACCTAAACAAACAAACATATTATAAAAACCTCTAGCTTTGCCGGTGTAAAGTTTCATCATCATCATCATAATCAGCCATAGGACGTCTACTGCTGGATCATCAAGTTGAACTGGCAGTGGGCAGGGCACATGGCACGCAAAACTGATGGCCGATGTGGCCGTAAAGTTCTCGAATGGAGACCACGCACCGACAAGCGCAACGTAAGACGTCCACCCACAAGGTGTACCGACGAGCTTATTAACACCGCAAGAACTCGCTGGATGCAAGCCGCTTCCAACCGGTCTTTTTGGAAATCTATAGGAGAGTCTTATAGCAGTGGACGTCCTATGACTGATTATGATGTGTGAAGTTTAAATAAATAATAAGTGACTGCCAATAATATGCGGAATGATTAAACGCGATAAATTGCGCAACAAATCGGTCTGCAAATTAGTCTAAATAATATTCTGTAGTTTTTTTTTATATTTTCATGTGTATTTTCCAGAAATGTAGTCAGAATTGGGAAAAGCCAACTTTAAATTTTCATGAGTTATTCTTCCATTTGAAATGTGTCAATCTTTCATATATCTATAATCCTTTTCTGGCTCTAAAGTATACATCTTCCTTCATCAAGGAGTATAGAGGAATATGAAATGAAATTTATTATTATCGATACTTTATGGAGCATATTACAAATACAAACTTCCCTCATTGTAAGTCATTCATTCCGGACCTCCAAGGTCATGGCGTGAACTCTGTAGCCATCATCTTCATGTGTAATTTTGGCGCAAAACTAAAAACATATGTACGTATTTGCATTTTCTTAAATTCATATTATATATGGACCGTAACCATCTAGGCAGTCTCGGGCGCTGAAAGGCACCCGTGACGACACTTTTAATATGGTTTATTTCAGCAATTTATATATTTTCACGTGTGACTTTTGGACAAAGACCTTCCAGAACTGTTCTGGAGAATTATAGAACAATGCTGGGTTTGCAAATTTTAGACTTGTGTATTATATTGTATATTTCATTAAAATATGGAAGCTGGGAACAGTCAATGTGCTCTCGGCACAAAACATTGGTATTGTTTCAAAAATGTACTTAAGTTTTATTTAACTATTTAACCTTGTACACATACACACATGAGAAAATTGCAATTTATAAGTAGGTAAGTTGCCAATTCCACTAAAAACAAAGACAATGCTTATACTAACAAAAAGTAATGTACGAGCAGCAAATAAATTTACATACAAAAGCATTCATCATTAGTATACAGAAACAGGAAAACTTTGGAGATAACCATTACCTTTGCCCTTTGATATCTTGTCGGATGCATACTGAAGGTTGGCGCAACTGTTCTGACCTTATAACTGGAACTTCGTAAAGATTCTGATAATATCAGAAAGATATGTGATCTTTAACTATTATAACACCTATTGTACCATATTTGAGCAAATAAAGATTTTATTATTTAACCTTATTAATAAATTCCGAGGTGGGTGCTATTCTTATTAGCAGTTGCTGGGCACAAAATTTAACTCCGTGATTTTTTTTATGTGGCAAGACTACATCTACCTGATGGTAAGTGTTAATGTCTATGTATGTTCTTAATCCAAAATGGAAAATTAAGCTATAATTGGTTTGAGCACACTATACCTGCTTGATATAGTTATTCACGCCTCGCTTTTAGGAGGTAAGACGCTGGCTGCTAGAGCATTCTACTTTTTTATAAGATTCGCCATTTTTCCTTATTCTAGTTAGCTTATCTACCAGTGAGTGGTTGTGATTTTGGTACCAGTTCGGAAATAGAATGGAGAAGGAGGTATGAGATCGAAAAGTTTGCCTGTGATGGTGGCTCAACGATGCAACGTCTCCACGAAGGAGCAATGGCCCCAGGGTTCAAGACAATAGCTGTTCCTTTGAATATTCTAACTGCACTTTCCCGTAGAAGGCATGCAACAGATGATTTTGCGAATCCGTCCTTAAGGTGCGTGCAGTTTTCCACACGAGCCCGTAACTAAACATTTTATAGCATAAGACGAAGTAGGGTTGTGTAAATTAATTAGAGCCCCAACCTTTTTTATGCTTTTTTGCAATATTTTCGATATAAAAGTTATTTAAAACAGTCTTACAATATTTGAGGAGAAAAGAAAACAAAGTTAATAAAAATGTCTGTTATGGTCATAAAAGTATAGTAATAAGAAGCTGATGTAAGGCGCAATGTAAATTAGAAATAACAAATATTTATCGGTCTCCCTCACTTATCCAAACCTACATATGGAAAAAAATACCTACTTTTTGTTTGTTTTTATTGTTTTCTAATTTCTTACGCATTGATTGGTTATAATAATTTTTGATCTCAGTTTTTGTTTTGGGTTTTCTTTGGCGGGCGACGATTTTCTATTTTCATGGTTGGAAATGCGATTTTAAGCCTTAAGGGCTCTGTAGTCTACTTGACGCCCATACAAACGTACTTCCAATATAACAACTTGGCTATTAGTCCAAGGTTAATTATAATTTTTATATTGGTAATTGTACGCAAAAATCTTTGTGTTATGGGTAATAAATATTTTTGTATTATAATATTTTAAAAGTTTATTTTTTTAATTTAGAATAAACACAAGCAGATTAATAAATATAATGACCGATAAAAATATTATTTTAATTCTACAACAAACAGTAATCGAGTATTACTGGAAGTGCAAAAGCTGATTTTGTATGGAGAACGCGGACTTCGCGATTGCGAATGCAGTGTCCTTAAGATTCCCTGTTATATAATGCTATGGTTATGTACCTTTGCCCTTAGATATCTCGTTGGCCGCATACTGCAAGAGCCCGTTATGAAGGTTGGCGCCGTTGGATCCGTTCTGTCCTTCGGTTCGGAACTTCTCCTGGATTTGGGAAGCATCGTTCTTGTTCACGACAGGCACCAGAGATAACTCCATATCCTTTTTGTTGTTCATGTTTGGTACTTTACTTTCGGGGAATGGTTTGTTATTTCTGCAAAAGTTACAGATAATTTTAGGTATACTTATAATTTGAAAAAAAATACATATTACCCTGGACAGACTAAGCTCTAGACTTGTATACAAAAGTATACGTATAGTATAGTATGTGTACCAAAAACAACGATACTATACATATTATATTGTATAAACACTCCGACCATGATAATCTGACACCCAGACCATCAAAACAGACTTAGACATTTTTTTGTTTATTTGCTTGATACAAAGGTATCAAGCAAATAAAATACATTTAGACAATTATTGTTTTTGTATGGGCTACATTAAAAGGAAAAAACAAATTTTCATTATTTTCGCCATAGAACACAATATAAACATTTTGCCACTGTGAAACAAAAACACCTAGTATACTTTTTTATGTTTTAATTGGTATAGGACAAAATTTAAAATATTTTTAAAATACATATGAAATGTTCAGCTATTTGGCATTATCAGCTACTAGTTGACACGCGCAACTTCATCAGCATAACTTTATCCATTTACGCAGCGCACGCAACGGAAGCTCTCAAAAGGAATAAATTATCCCCATAGGAGCGGAGCATCAATGAAAATTGTATGCAATAACAATTTTCATTGATGCTCCGCTCCTATTGGTTGTAGCGTGATGATATGTAGTCTATTAGCCTATAAACGTTCCTCAATAAATAAGCTATCCAACGCTAAAAATTTTTTTTAATTCGAACCAGGTGGGCAATTCTCGCGCTTTCGACATTCATCTCGATTCGATATTTTAAAACGAAAAATGACTAAATGTGTCATTTTTCGTTCAATATTTATATATTTATTATTAATTAATTAATATTTATTATTTATTTCGTTTAATGCTCGATATTTTTGAACGAAAAATTGCATATTTAGTCATTTTTCGTTTAAAAATCTCGAATCGAGAGGAATGTCGAAAGCGCGAGAATTGCCCACCTGTAGTTTCAGAGTTAAGCGCGTTCAACCAATCAAACGAACTCCCCAGCTTTATTATGACAGCGCTACCTGCCATACCATCGGGTGACACAATATACGATTAAATCGTTACATGTAACAATATATGCTTATGTATAAGCTTATATTGTCTTTATTTGTGTGTTTTTATTAATGAGTGTGTTTTATATATTATATTAAAATTAAGAGTTCACAGTTACTTAACAGTGAAAACTTATCAATAGTTTTTAAGTTACTTTATAAGAAAATCTGTATTTGTATTGATAGCTGCGTATTTTCTGGAAATAAATAAATATAATATAATAATATTATTATTTGGTGGCCTAGTTGGTTAGACCTTGGACTTAAAAACGCTTAGGTCCCTGGTTCGAATCCCGGTGTGTACCAATGAGTTTTTAATTTAAAAATTTATGTACATTTGTTTGACAACACCACTATAGTGCCTCGGAGAGCACGTTAAGCTGTCGGTCCCGGTTTCACTATACCAACTTGTGAAACTGTTTATAGATGGGTTATTGAGTCTATCCAAAACATCGCGACGAGCTAGCCACTTGTTCGGTGTAGACTCATACCATCGGCTACAACGAGGTGGGATTAAAACCCCTCCGCTGGGTACCCTGGGGCCGTCTAGGCGGTCTCGGGCGCCGTAAGGCACCCGTGATGATATATATATATATATAATATTATTATTAGTATAGATTAATGCCAAAAAGAATGGTTACCTAATGTCGTGACTCCCGTTGTCGATGGCGCGGACAAGTTTGGCGGTGTTGTCTCCGTACTCCCCGCAGGACACCTCTATGATGAACGACGCAGGATTGTGGTAGGAAGGACATTGGAGGCCCAAATGACCCAGCCAGTTCACTGTAACAAAAAAATGCAGATTAATATGAGTAAATGTTTTCAGACAACTGGAAATAAATGCCATGTTTCAGACTTGCGATCGGAATATTTATCTTGCGATGGAAAATTTCGATTTCATTTGTTTTTTTTTTTATCCAAAATAAATCTTCTTATTATTTCTATTTTTTCTATAAAAAACTTTAAAATCTACTTTCTTGAGGATTCATTATAATTTTCTTAAATTTTAATGTAAATATATTAATAAGTGTTAATTTTATAAATATTATATATTAATAATTCATTTATTTCTGACAAAAGCTTATTGAAAAATCACAACATCAATTAATACAAAATTTGTGAGACTGGAGCCTGGATTAGGCACAAAGCCTGTGTCTCAGGTCTCCAGAAAATATACTCTGACAACACCGCTATAGTGCCTTGGAGTGCACGTTAAGCTGTCGGTCCCAATTTCACTATACCAATTCGTGAAACTGTTTATAGATGGCTTATTTAATATCCAAACACCACGAGGAACTGGCTACTTCTTTGCGTTAAATCAGAATACCATCGGCTAAAACGAGGTTGGAATAAAATACCACCGCTGGGTACCCTGAGGTACTTATACAGTACATAAAAATATACTATATAGTTTTCCAAATGTTATTGGTCAATTTTATAGTCTAGTTTTATTTATGACAAGATAGCTTACCTAATTGTCCAGTATTGCCTTGGTATACGCACTGTCCATCAGCCAAAGTATACAGCTGGTCAAACATCTCAAACAGACGCGCCGACGGTTGATGTATGGTGCAAATGATAGTTCTGCCTCCCCGAGCCAAGTGCTTCAATAGCGATATACATTGGAAGCAAGAAGAACTGTCCAAGCCAGAAGTTGGCTCGTCAAAGAACATTATAGGCGGATTGTTGACGAGCTCCAACGCTATGGACAGACGCTTCTTCTGGCCCCCTGAGAGGTTAGAAGTCATCGTTTTGTGATGTTCCTGAAGACCCAATGTTTCCAATATTTCTCGGATCTGAAATTAACATTCATAAATTAAGTTTCTAGTTTTAGCTCTTAGGCCTAGCGGAGGAATTTCAGAGTGACTTTCGCTTATAAAATATTGTCTTGATGAAGATGAAAGTGGAAACTCAAAAATGTTGATATAAACACAATAACTTTTATAAAAAAAAAGATTCAATATTTAACAGTGATTGAGGATTATTATTATATACTAACAATTCCAATAAATTATATACCGCCTATACCATGGACAGTACTCTGAAGAGCTTTTCAACATTATTCCTCCTTCCCCTTTCCGTTACAGGACAACACGCACTGGTTGCAAAATGCATATGTATACCGTGGCAGATGTACCAACTCGTACCAAACGTTTTGGCGATTCATACATCTGCCGTACTATTAAAATGTGGAATGCCCTACCAGCTTGCGTGTTTCCTTCCTCTTATAAACTAGAGTCCTTTAAACGAAGCGTGAATAGGCATCTTAAGCCGGCATAATGATGGCAACCAGCGGTGCACCTGTATGCATCCGCTTGTTGCTATCATTCCTGGACATTGCATACTGCTTAACATCAGGTGGATGCAAGGTCACATGCTGAGCTCTTATAAAAAATAAAAATATGTGTAACCTAGGTCTTAACTAAGATTTCATGATATATATCCAAAATCTTAACGATTATCATTACTGTGTCTTAGTAGTCAGTATATATATATGAATTTCAGCTGAACTCAAGACATATTTTTAAGTAGACCGCTTACTATCGACGAACCAGGTTTGAGGCATCTACCATGGGTTTACGCATTGTAGCAACGCAGTGGCGTGCACAGGGTTTTAGTATAAGGTAGGCATAATTTATAGTAACATACCAAAGAAATAAGTTTTTAGCAATTTTAAATGTTTAAAAAATCACAACGTAGTCTACAATGACATATTTTGCGAAATTTGCGATAAGTTGAAACAGCATTAAAAAGCCATTACTTATTATTATTAAAAGGTTTTGCACTACACAAACAAATTAAAATCATCACCATAAACCTCTCACAGAAGAAATAATAGTACAAGTAACGTGACTAAAGAATGCGAAAGTGACAAAAAAACAATACCTACCTTATTAATAAATGACAAAAGAAAAATATCAAAACATTAGGTAAATTTGATTAGAATTACGTAACATTGCAAATTAGTAGGATAATATTAATAACTCACGACTTCAAGCTCCACCCAGATGCATGCGATCTCGCTCTGCACGCGTCATGTGAGCAGGACACAGTATAGTTTCCTATTTGTACCGCTAAGGACTCCTGCGCTCCTAGTACTTCTCAACAGTTTTGTACAGAGAAGTTCTCGTTCTTTCATTAATACCGTGTGCCTAACGACTTGCTACCTACAGTTTCTGCGCTCCTAGTCCTATTAGATTCAAATTTATCACAAATATTTGATTGTTTGAGGTACAAAGGCAGTGCCTAACTCTGTCATACATTTAGCAAAATCCAATAATAATAATAATTGAAAAATTGTAAGGAAAACTTAGGCAACCAAAAATAATACGGAGAATAATAGTACAAAAAAATAGCGATAGATGGCGCTAGTACCATGACGATAGTACCACAAAAAAACTATAGATGGCGCTTTTTGAAATACAAAGTGTCAATATAACAAAATATAATAAATTTTTAATATGATTTTATTACCAAATTTCTGGGGTAGGCAGTGCCTTTGTGCCTATATGGACTGCACGCCACTGTAGCAACGTAACATATACGTAAGCAACAACCAGTAGGGCCGCTTTATTTTTGGTAACAGGATTGAATAAAGTAGTCCTATTGGTTGTTCCTCACGTATATGTTACGTTACTTCAATGCGTAAACCCATGGTAGCCTCTGGCTGTCCCATGAATACAATATAAAAGTCGGTATACATATTTCCCACTGTCAAAAAAGCATCCTGAATGTGTTGTTTTACCTTGACAAAACCAATAAAACTGAACTCATTTATTTTTTGAGTAAAAAAAATATTAGACCTTTGAATTCTTATGAGTAAAATTAATCTAATAAATAATGTAATAGTTTAATATAATAGTCGACCCGATTTGTAAGCCTTTCTGAAAATCAACAAAATCTTCATATTTTAATTAGTACGGGCTATGTTCATGGCGGGCTCGTTTTCCGCAATTAGCCCAGAGATTAGGCCTTTTTGACTATTCTAGCCAGCCCAGCTCCTTCCAGAAGGCTTCATGAATATAGTACGGGCTATATTAAAAGTAAATAATAAAACAACAGTCAATTTCTTTACCGGTAAAAGACATCCAGTACCTACTCCCATGTTAAAAAAAAAACTTACAACATCCTCCTTTTGTTCCGAGCTAGTGACGGACGGCAGTTTGAGAGCGGTGGCCACAGACATAGCCTCCTCCACGGTCAGGTTGCCGTGCAGCTGGTTGTCCTGCATGATGTAGCAGGACAGCTTCCGGAAACTCGATAGGTTTCGCTCATCTCCGTTCACTGTTATGCTGCCTTCTGTGCCGGAAGTTCTGGAGCAAAAGGATTAATTATTATTTGTAACACTTTAAAACATCTTTGTCATGAGTGGTCGTCGAACTTAGGACCTCAGGATAAACTATCAAAAAGGCGCAATCATTAGATCATGAAGGAGGTCAAACAAGGTAAAAAATTAACAAAGAAGTAAAATTTAGGTAGGAGGAAGGTCTCTATAACTTCGTTAGACCGATCGACTGGACTCGTTACCACCACCCACACAGATGCAAAAACCGTCAAGTGAACTAGTCGTGTTTCGGTTTTGGTCTGTGGTTCTGTGGGTTAAACGCTACCATACATTTATGGGAAAGTTAATGATAGGTAAACAATAAAAATATCTATGTAGATATGTAAAGACCCATTTAGTAAAATCAATAATCAAAGAAAGAAGTAATTTTTCTACTGAATTTATTAGTATTCAGGATGATTCAGGGTCCCCTTTATATGACATTTACCTTAATATTTTTATAGGCACCTATAAGCTCTTTATAAAATTTTAAGTCATAAAACAAATTAATGTAATTCATCTAATAATTTATTCATATGATAATGTCGTCAAAGAATAAAATAATCGTACAACGCCAATATCTTATCATTTGCAAAATAATAAATATGTCTGACTGTTCTATATTATGATATTAAGGAAGTAGCTTGTTTGTTTTATGTTGTGTATATAAAGATTAGAATAAATTTGTATAATTTCTAATACTTTTAATCAATAAAATAAACAGAGCAAATATTTTTCAATTTGAAATTCTATTAAAACTTAAATAATTATACGCCTCACAACCTCATATTTTGTTAAAATTATAAAACCTAATCATTATTATAATATTAGGTTTGTTTTTATAATTAATATATGTTATCACTGTTGTTCCTATAAATATGACAGGGAAAAACAGTGGTTTAACTAGCTTGGGTTTCTGAATAGAGTCGTAGAAGCAGGATTGGAATCTGGTAATCACAATTTTACACATTATTATGAAATATGTCAAATACAGCCTTTAATATTTAGTTGAAACCCAAATGTATTTAGTAAAATATTGGGTATATATCATATTCATCTCCAAAAAAGGTAAAAGTACTAAATTTTATATTCAATATATTAATATGTTTAGCTCCAGTTACATCAAAGTGTTCGTTAAAGTAATAACGATTAAAGTTAAAAATGGCGTCGAATGTACCAGTTTTATTTTGAAAGTCGATTGACAGCTGCTACATTCGACGCCATTTTTAACTTTAATCGTTACTATTACTTTAACGGACGCTTTGGTATTAGAATGACATGATATTTATATTGCAACAAAATAACACACTGCTATATTTCGAAACCTAACCTGGTTATGTATTTTATCACTCGGGCTCCATATCAATGTGACAGAAAGAAAACTGGGTTTAGAATCTGAACTGGTTTATCAAAACAATTATGAATAGAGTCAAAAGTGTACATAGATATTTTACCTAGACACAATTAAAGCCAAGCTTCCTATTCAAGACCTAATTACCCGTCTTCATTACCCGCAAAGTACCCAATTAAGCTAACGAGCACACAAAAACCTTGCAGTGTCAACTCGTAATACCTACTATCACATTGCTTTGACCACGGCCCAGATATTCTTACCGACGTATTTATCAAGTCTTATCAAATACTTATTACTAATTAAGTCAGTTGTGTTTTATAATTCTATGTCAAGTCGTAAAATACTTGGCTTATTGATATTTTATGGAATGCCACTATTTTCTGCTATAGATATATTTAGCTTTAGGAAGCCATTGGCTATTCAAGAATTAATGTACCTATGGATAATACATATTTACTGCCAAATTGTTGGCTATGACACTTTCAAGATGGAATACTTTTACTGCGAACAAAGCATCAGGGCCCCAATTTTTTTAAGAAAGTGACTGATTTTCTGATTTTAGACAAACAGAAAAAATATTTTCTTAATCTGGAGGATATTATTGATATAACTGTTAAGTCAGAAACGTAAAATAAAGTAGTTTGTTCCATAGAAATAATTCGTGCAAATAGCTCTAAAATTTTCTTTTTTCGGGTTTTATGATATTACTATAAATGTTTAACATGATTTTTTTGTTTATAAAAGTGTATATGATAAATAAAAAGAAGATGTTAATTCATATTTTAATTTTTTTGTGTACTTTTTCTTAAATTAATATTAAAATGCATTGTGATTTACGACATTTTGTTTCCGTGCGACTTTTGATAGTCCACGCTGCTTACTCTCATCAGAAACCGTACTTAAAACGCTGAGATAAAACATAGGGCAGTATATACCAATAAGTAATTTTACTGACGGGCATACCTCGCCCTAAATACAGTTAATACAATAGAATAGTAATGCCATTATAATAGAATCCCGCGCGCAGTTTTTGACAGCTTTCCATTGGTTGTGTACGATTGGTTAGCAGAATACGAAATGTGGCGAATACGATTCTATTACGAAGCGAAATAAAAGTAGCCCTCGTCAGAGGCTGGCGCCCCAATTAGTGGAAATATATTTAATTCCGTGCGTTTTTTAATTAGCTTGTCCTAACTAATTGGTTATTTGGTTATGTCGCGTGTTAGGATGTTTTTTTTTGACAGGACTCGCGTTGCCGTTTCACTGCGCGTTTAATTTCGTTATCATATATCAAGCTAATTAAAAACAAGAGATGTACAACATTTATTGGTATGAGTAGGAAGAGTGGCCGCCTAACCAAATGCACTCTCAGACCTTAGTGTATTTTTGTTTGACTCTTCATAAATGCCTGTAAAGGTTTACATGAAATAATTATTTTGACTTTGACTTCTTGGAAGCGAAATGTCGTATTTGGATGTAGTAAACGCTATCACGGCGCCTCTTCGAGTATTTTAGCGCTTTTTAATCATGAATTTAAAAAAAAATATTATGGGACCTACTAGATTTCATACATCTATACTAATATTATAAAGCTGAAGAGTTTGTTTGTTTGTTTGTTTGAACGCGCTAATCTCCGAAACTACTGGTTCGAATTGAATAATTCTTTTTGTGTTGGATAGTCCAGTTATCGAGGAAGGCTATAACATCACGCTACGAGGAGCAAAGATATAGTGGTAAATGTGTAAAAAACGGGAGAAATTATTTCATCTTTGAAGCCTTCCGTTGCGTGCGCCGTGAAAACGGTTCAAGATACACAAAAAATATGTATTAAAGAATAATCTAAATATATATAACTCAAAGGTGACTGACTGACATAGTGATCTATCAACGCACAGCCCAAACCACTAGACGGATCGGGCTGAAATTTGGCATGCAGGTAGATGTTATGACGTAGGCATCCGCTAAGAAAGGATTTTGATAAATTCTACCCCCAAGGGGATAAAATAGGGGATGAAAGTTTATATGATAAAAAAATAACTATTCCACGCGGACGAAGTCGCGAGCACAGCTAGTTTAATTATATAGGTATTGAACGAATATTATTACATACATATACATATCATCACGAGTGCCTTACGGCGCCCGAGACCGCCTAGACGGCCCCAGGGTACCCAGCGGAGGGGTTTTAATCCCACCTCGTCTTAGCCGATGGTATGAGTCTACACCGAACAAGTGGCTAGCTCGTCGCGATGTTTTGAATAGACTCAATAACCCATCTATAAACAGTTTCACAAGTTGGTATAGTGAAACCGGGACCGACAGCTTAACTCTCTCCGAGGCACTATAGTGGCATTATTAATGATGATATTTTCATGTTTTTTTTTTATTAGATGATTGCTATATGTTGTTTACACAAAACTTTTGTTACACGTAACAGACACACTTCCAAAGAAAAAGAAAAAACATAACAGTGAAAAACACAAAGGAGTGAAGAACAAATGACGACTCGTTGAATGCAATGGGTACAAAGACCGAAATGTTTATGTATTATATGACATACTCGTAAGAGCATTACGAGGACATTTGTATGATAATAGCGTAGTGTAGGAACAACAGTATAACTTAACTTTCCTGTCAAATAAGGATTATTCTATATAAAGGCGATATATAAATCAAAACAACGCTATAAGCTAAATATGCTGCTCAATAAACTGAGGTCGCAGGTTCAAACCCGGCATAATAAAATTTATTAAAAATTCAAAATTATCTATTATTCATAGGTTACAGTCATGATAACGCTAAACTATTAACCAGGGTTTTTATCATCAAAATAATCATCAATAAATATATATAAATAAATATCATATGATTTCATAGCTACACCAAACAAGTGGCTAGCTCGTATCGATGTTTGGATAGACTCAATGAACAAACTAAACATTGCAGTATAAAATAATCATCAACTTTATAGTAACCCTTAGTTATAAGGGTTTGTTTTATTTGGTTTGGGGCAAGATTAGGTGAGCTGGTAGTCTCATGCTGGTAGACACGCGCCCACCAGTACCCTTAAAAGAATTATTTCTTTCGAAAGACGATATTGGGGTAGCGCACAAGTTTATTCTTGTTACGAGTATCACGAGATACAGAGAGTACGTATTATGGAGTACAAAATATTTTCCAAAATATATTGCGACGCCACTGTTAGAATGTTATACTCTTTAAACCTGTTTCTTAACGACTCGCGAGGCCCCAAGTTATATATAGCTCGTCGCTATTTATTGTAAAATAAAATTGTAAAATAAAATTGTAAAAAAAATTGTAAAATAAAATTGTAAAATAAAATTGTAAAATAAAGATATATTGTAAGTTAGCAGCACATTAATATACCATAGGCAAGGTTGCCAGGTAATTTTCAAATAAATACCAAACAGCGAGCAAAAAAATAGTTTTAATCATTTATTTATATTGTCCATGTCCACGCTTAATTTATTACGGTTGTTCATTCACAAATGGTCTTTTCACATAAGCATTACTACATGGTACTGCCATTTGGTTTTATAATAGTTAGGGCTTACTTCTGCCTTTAGAAACGTCTTCCACGATTGGAGATTGCGTGAAATCTGAGTTGAATCGTTTATTAGGGAGAAAAAGTAATCAGAAAAAAATACCGAACCGCCCATAAATCGGTATTTTTATATATAGTTATGTCGATCAATACATTGATGTTTACCAAAATTGATCGCTCCCACTATGCAGAGTCTACTTCAATGTTCCAATCCTCGCTTCTTTATCATGAAGTCAACGCCCGTTTCGTAAAAGAAATCAATGCAGCTGACTCCTGAGAACCAGTAAACTTACAGACTAAAACTGAAACATGATTAATATACTGTCCCCTTGCATTTCTGCCCTTGCTTACTTACTCAGAGCCTTGTGAATGTGACGCACGGAGCGACCTCATACATCCTATTTGTTAAAAAATATTGTGAAGGTTAGGTATATTTTTTTAAATAAAAAAAATAATTTATCTTTTCTCAGTTATGCTGCATCAATAGAAACCTAGTATTATATTCGCAAATGACATATTTTTGAAAATGAGAATATTTTTCACGTTTAAGTCTAGTAACGAGAAGTTTTGAGTAATAAGGATAATAATAATAAAAAACTTTTATTTTATTGAAACCAAATCTACTATACAGGGTGAATTTGAAACGATGTACTTTGGGCTAATATGAGGTTCTGCTGATCAAATCGAACAACTTTTCCCATGGAACCATGTGTCGCAAATGAAAAAAAATTTTGGTTTCCCCATACAAATTGGTAATTTTAACATTACTAGTTTGTATGGAGAAGGCAATATTTTTTTTCATTTGCGGCACATGGTTCCATGGGAAAAGTTGTTCGTATTGATCAGTAGAACCTCATATTAGCCCAAAGTACATCCTTTCAAAGTCACCATGTATATTAATCTATAGAAGAGATAGGTGTGTTGTTCATTTAGTCGTAAATCCGGTAATTCGTTACATAACGCGACACCTATAAATATTTGCAAAGGCTCTGCCATGAGTTGTTACTGTCACATTAACGTAGCGTTAAACGTAAGAAATGATACTGAGGCTGTACCATGGGTTTTTTATCATATTAACGTTACGTTACTACGCAGGGATGTATCCAAAAGGATCTTTTTTTTTTCCTATTAGTAGAACAGGCTCACCATGGGTTTTTGCTTTGTACCAACGTAACGTTAAAACGTGAGGAACCACCAATAGGATTGCTTTATTCAATCGCGTTACCTAAAATAAAGCGGCCCTATTGGTTGTTGCTCACGTATTAACGTTACGTTGCCGCGTTGCTACTAAGTTAAAACCCATGGTAGAGCCTCAGTAACATTGCTTACGTTTAACGCTACGTTAAATTAACAACTCATAGTAGAGCCTTTGCAAATATTTATAGGTGTCGCGTTATGTAGCGAATTTCCGGCTAAATGAAAAACACACCTATCTCTTCTATAGATTAGGTAGTCTCTGAATTTGAAAGCACATAAAACTTAGAACGCATATATTATAAAAAAGCGGCCCCAGCCAGGTGGTTAAGTCACTGCGCAACTGATAACAAGGTTAAGCAGATGACAACAAGGCCGGCTTGGGATGGGTGACCGCTTTATACAAATAGGCTATTTCATGATAAACACCGCAACAAGCTCGCCACGTTAGGTATTGCCTCCGAATACCATCGGCGAAATGAAGACGGGTTAATCTCTCCGCTAGGTACCCTGAGGCCGTTTAAACGGTTCTCGGAAGCCAAATCGGCACCCGTGATGGTATTTATTAATTTATATATTATTATAAACCAAGAACGCGTACTTATTTCGATTTCACTACACTCTGTACACCATTTCTGTGTGTCAACAAGAATGACTCACTATGCCTACTTAACAGTACTTGAAGCTTACTCAATATTTTGTTTTGAATGCGCGGAACATTATAATATGGTCCACGGAAAATATTTACGAGGCCGCAGCAGGATGTAAAGGGAATAGATTTCCATGATACAGGCTATGTCTAATGTGTCTAATCAAATATAATTATTTATTTAATATAAATATTTACACATATCGTTATTAATAATATACGTGGTGGCCGAGTTTGTTAGACTAAAGTCGGACTTAAAAACATTTAGGTCCCTGGTTCAAACCCCGGTGAGTTTTTTATCTAAAAATGTGTGTACAATTGTTTAATAACACCACTATAGTGCCTCGGAGAGCACGTTAGGCTGTCGGTCCCAGTTTCAATATACCAATTTTTTTAAACTGTTTAGATGGGTTATTTAGTCTATCCAAACATCGCGACAAGCTAGCCACTTGTCCGATATAGACTCATACGATCGGCTACGATGAGGTGGAATTAAAACACCCCTCCGCTAGATTATTCACATTTTATGCGGGGAAATGGAGGTGAAATTTTACTACAATAAAATATAATAAATATACATATACATACATATCATATATACATACATATACATACATACATACATAGGCGGTCCGCCTAGACGGCCCCAGGGTACCCAGTGGAGATTCAATAACCCATCTATAAACAGTTTCACAAGTTGGTATAGTGAAACCGGGACCGACAGCTTAACGTGCTCTCCGAGGCTCTATAGTGGTGATGTCAAACAAATGTACATACATTTTTAATTAAAAACTTATTGGTACACACCGGGATTCGAACCAGGGACCTAATAAATATATTACTATTAAAATGGTTTTCCATAAAAACCTACTAAGTAAATTGCAGTATGATAGTTGAAATTGAACGCAAAATTTACGCAATGTTTGAAGCACTTACAAGTCTTGCAACCTGGCAACGTAGCGTATACGCAATACCAACTTCACGCTTCAGCCAAGTTGGCACCATCATTATACCCCTAAACCGGAATTAAATGGTATACCTTATACAAAACAATTATACGATTCCTTACTTAATTATACGATTAACTACTGCATTATGTATGTGAAGATGTGGAGATATTTACTGTTTATTTAATTATTTTATCGCATATAAAATGTACATAGACCTTAATGCCTTGGGCATTTTCTACCAGCTAACCTTTGACAGAAATATGCTTACTCTTGTATTTATAAAAACTTAATAAATGTTTCCTAGAAGAACACTTTAGTTAAAATAGGTATATAGATTATTTATAAGTTTTTATAAATAAGGCCATTAGGGTGCAGAACTGTTTTGAGAATATAAATAGATATAATATTTATGATGCATAACAATACCAAAATACTCTGTATATCCCGATAATTTCATGCCATATAAAAATCAACAAAATGCCTGTTTTTTTTTTATTAAAAGTTATTTTATTATATTACATAAATTAACGCTATGTTTTATACCTACAATGCAACAAAAACACAGTTGACAAATAATTTGATAGCAATAAATTGCATGAAAGTATAGTGTATAAATTTTGAAGTAGTATTCTATAGGAATGTAAAGTAAAGTATATGTCTATTAAATTAAATGTAATCAATTAAGATTTATTTTGACATTTATTTATATACGAGTATATATATATATATCTTCACGGGTGCGTTACGACGCCCGAGACCGCCTAGACGGCCCCAGGGTACCCAGCGGAGGGGTTTTAATCCCACCTCGTCGTAGCCGATGGTGTGTCTACACCGAACAAGTGGCTAGCTCGTCGCGATGTTTTGGATAGACTCAATAACCCATCAATTACAGTTTCACAAGTTGGTATAGTGAAACCGGGACCGACAGCTTAACGTGCTCTCCGAGGCACTGTAGTGGTGTTGTCAAACCAATGTACATATTTTTTTTAATTAAAAACTCATTGGTACACACCGGGATTCGAACCAGGGAGTTGAAAAATTTTATGACATCACTTTTTTTTTATTAAATAGATACGTATAAAACATATATTCAATGATTCACTAACGGATACTGCCAAATAAATATCATATGCAATAAATAATGAAATTAAAATATACACAGATAAGATTATGGACACGACTTTTTATTACTTACCAAGCGTTTAAAGAAGACTTCCTGCATTTCCAACATTCATTAAATTTCCTGTACTGTATTTTAAATAAGTAAAGTAGGTAATAATCAATCACAACGGGTTTCGAAATGTATTTAAAATTCATTAAGATCCTTGGTACGTATATGGCATTACGGTAGATATACCATAAAAGCCAAAGGACATTGGACATTTTTGATAATCATTTAATTTATGTAGTTATGTAGGTTCGGAAAAATAATCCCTTATGATGAAAGTTAGGTGCCTATATGTCTGCATGAAGAGAGTTGAACAGGGGCCTTATTCCGAGTTTACAACCGCTAAAGACGACAAGACGTTGCGTAAACTATAAATATTGAAATATAAGTTCTATTTCAATGGATATATAGTCTGTATTAGGTTGGCTATAATAATGCCGCCATCTTGAAATACACGAATTCTTCGCAAGTTTGAACATGTGTGGAGCATTGGAATTTCAACTTTATAATTAACAGGATAGAACTTACATTTCAATATCTTTACTTTACGCAAAATGCGTGACGGTGAACGTGTCAAAACTCGGAATAAAGCCCCTGGAGGGTAACCAACCCAACAGTAGTTCTTACTTCCACATTGTAAGATTTGGTTCGAGTTCAAATCGAAAATTATGATCTTTAAACTACGAAAATTGAAACGCGAAGTTTGAACTGATCATTGCAATACATAGCTTGTTGATTAATTACAAAAAAGTTATGTTTGGTAAAATATATCATGTTAATTTGCATTTATATTATTTGTTTACATAGTGTTCAAAAAACACTAGAAGATTAGTAAAGTATACAACGGGTTTCAATATGGATTTAAAATTCATTAAGATCCTTACTACTCCTACAGTACTACGGATGATAGGGCATTGAAAAATATTACCCAATTTATATAGTTTTTACTGGTGAAATGACAGGAATTATAAAATGTTATTGCAACTGTAAAAAATAAATCTATATTTTAATTAAATTATAAAGTAAACTAATCGATTTTAAAAAAATACATCGCGTTAAAAAAATATAGGGAAAGACACGAATTGCTAATTCTGGGCCATTTTAAGAACTAAAATACTGAATAAATTCAGAGATTTTTCTAATCGCTTTCAGTGTACATTACACAATATCTACCTCTTCTCTGAGTGTAGAAGCTTGATGGTATAGTGTGTGTATGAGATTTACCTGTATCCTGTAAGGATGTTGAGGAGTGTGGATTTTCCGGCACCAGAAGGACCCATGATGGCCGTCAGCTCTCCGGAGCGGAGACTGCCTGACACCGATTTCAATATTGTCTTCACATCTGGAAAATTACCGACAAATAAATCACACGTCTGAGTCTGATTTTTTTTTATATATAGATACTAGCTGCCCGTCACGTCTTAGCACGGGTTTACTAATAAATAAAAATAATGTTTTGTCCCACTCTACACTCTTTCACTTTTTAATATGGCGATTTTTTTACCCAAATTTTTTACTTTTCCATACGTGGATTTTTTGAGTTTCATGAAAATTTGATTATTGGTTTCGGAACGCATAGAGTACAAACATTGATTTTTATTATAGAGAAGATAGTAAATATCAAGGTTAGTAAAATTATTCAGTAAATAATAGAAATACGAAAAATTAAAAATAATGATATATCTGTCAAATAAAAATATAATTTTAGAAAAAACTGTTCGATTGATAATTGATCAGGTATCGACCACTGAGAGTTGCAGACTATTTCTGTACTAATAATATCGCTATTAAAAAATGGGGGTTGGTGGTAGGGGTTGTCGGTCTAGGGTGAAAATTAAAAGTATTTTTTTATGCCAAATCATAAAAAAATTAAACTAAAAAAACTAGTCTAAAAAAATAAAAAAGTTTACGATCTATTCTCGGACCTACCGAATATACACAAAAAGTCAAGCCATTTCTGAGGAGTTTGGTTACAAACTGTGACACGAGAATTTTATATATTAGATATTTCTATTATGTTATTCTATCTCACTAGAAAAAGTCAAATCAATATAAAGAAGAATCGGTAAACGTGTTGCTGAGCTCAAAACTCAGAAATCGGTTGTAATTTGGCTATTTCTTTTTTAAATATTCGTCAGTGGACGGTTTGAAAGGATAAATTTGAAGAAAATGCCGCAAAAACGTAAAAACCTTATTTTGCTTTTCCTGTCCAGGGGGCTTTTACAATACACCATATAAGAAATACAGTATATTAAATTTTTGGGATTTTTAAAAATTTAGATTTTGTGTCAGATTTTTGGCAA
This sequence comes from Monopis laevigella, assembly GCA_947458855.1. Taxonomy (NCBI): domain Eukaryota; kingdom Metazoa; phylum Arthropoda; class Insecta; order Lepidoptera; family Tineidae; genus Monopis; species Monopis laevigella. The sequence continues at coordinate 17,561,813 of OX381587.1, forward strand.
ATATACTTATTGTATGGTAAATCGGTGTTTAAGTGTAAAAAATGGAGCGCAGGCAACTATGGCAGTAAATTCATATGTAAGACTATAGAGTTTTTATAGAAAAACGGAACCCATTAGGAATCACTCAATCTGTCTGTCTATTCAAGCCAATACTACGAAAACAGATTTAGAACTTCAAAAAGACATTTAGAAAAAAAAAGCTAAAAAAACAGATATTTTGTACATAAAATGAAACATAGACGTCTATTACAACCGCCTCCGTAGACTAGTGGCGTTGCATCCGGAGGTCGTCGGTTCGATTCCCACCCATGGTCTGGGAGTTTATAAAATATACAAACCTAGAGCTTAGTTTATGGCCAGAGAATTATGTGTAAATTGTCCAACATATTATTTACATTACACTAAAAAGTAAAAAATGACATAATTTGTTGGAGTTTGTATTATTTAGTATAACTTTTGTTTTCTAGTTTTAAAGTTGGCATCAACAATAAAAACTCAAAAACATACCAACTAGTTTATAAGGTAACTTCAGTGGTCTGTTTTCAGTTTGTTATATTTTATCTTAATATTTTATTTACTTTGACGAAAAATTTAACTAATCTATCAGTTTCAGCAACTTTAGTATACCTAATGAAGTATTTTCTCTATTTTTAGACAAATGCTTTACCGGTAATGAACATTGTAAGTGAATAAAGGGCCCAGCCCAAAGTGACGCCATGCCAAGCCAAGCCACGCCTAAATAAAACAAACCAACAAAGTTTACCTAACGACATACTCGTATAATTAGATTAATTAGGTTTTTATATTAATTAGCTGACCATCGCAACTTCGTCTGTGTAACTTTAACCGTTTACGCAGCCGCATGCGACGAAACAAATTTCTCAAAAGAAATTAATTTTCCCCGTCTTTGCATTTTTTTTTTATTATACATGGTGACTTTAAAAGGATGGTCTTTGGGCTAATATGAGGTTCTGCTGATAAATACTAACAACTTTTCCCATGGAACCATGTGTCGCAAATGAAAGAAAATGTTGGCTTCTCCAAACAAATTGGTCATTTTAGCATTACTAGTTTGTATGGAGAAGCAATTGTTTTTTACGCTGTATAGCCTTCCTCGATAAATGAGCTATCCAACACTAAAATATTCTTTTAATTCGAACAAGTAGTCTTGAGCGCGTTCAACCAAAAATAATCTCTTTAGCTTTATAATATTAAAGATATGTTTAAAATTTTACACATACCTGCTCGTAATTTGCTGGGCGATACTTTCTCTTATTGAGGGTCGGGGGAAGGTTTACATACATATGTAGGGTATCGTTACCGACTTACTGTCATGCGCGGGGAGAGGTAATACTTTGCAGTTGAATCAGCATGAGCATCGAAAAGCCTCATCAGACACTTCTAATAAAATTAGGCCCCTGGTAGTGCGTTTCCTAATTCTAATAGCACGACAGACCTTTTATACTAATAGAATGACAGTCGTGAAGGTATAGTAACATGACTAAATAGGGCATAGTTACCGGACATTCGATCCCGGGTCAAACTTCAGTTCCTGTTTGATTGACCCATTTAATTGTTTGAACGAAGTGCGGCGGTAGATAATGTATGACTAACCCTATTTATAGAAAAGCGACAACTCATAGTTAAACGATACTTTTGTATTGTTTGTTAATGGAGCAATAAGTGCTTAGAGCAACTGTTGCAACAACCGCGTTGCTCTATGAATAAGTATGACTTAGTAAGCACGTGATGGTAAATATATAACATTGTTTTTTTAAACATTATTGGTCGCTCCTACTAAAATATACCATCACGGGTGCCTTTTTGGCTTCCGAGAACCTTTTAAACGGCCTCAGGGTACCCAACGGAGGGATTAACCCGTCCTCATTTCGCCGATGGTATTCGGAGGCAACACCTAACAAGTGGAGAGCTTGTTGCAGTGTTTATGATGAAATAGACTTGTTGTATAAAGCGGTCACCCATCCGTAGGTCCGCCTTGTTGTCATCTGCTTAACCTTGTTATCAGTTGCGCAGTGACTTAACCACTAGGCGGAGCCGCTTTTATTCGCTTCTACTATAGCAGCTAAACTGACGCGTATACGAAATGCGTTGAAGACGAATTACCAGTCTACTTTAATATCTTCACTGTCGCTGCTTTAACTTCACATTAACTGCCCATTTCGTAACTGCACCCTGAAAATAGACTACCAGCTCGACAAGAACTTGACAAGGCTTCTGAAAACACGGTGAGCCACAGTCATTGCTAAGCCCCATTGTGAGTCTTTCAGTCACTTAATTTTAAAAAAGCACTATTAAAGCAAAATTCGGAACTGAAAGTCTTTTCTATACTAGTTTAATCCTAGAATCAATTGGACCTCAACTAGGCAATCGCATGTTGCTAGAAAGTAAAAGAATTAATCGATAGCTGACAAACACACTGCACACGGTCGGTTTTTATCAAAATAGACGTATGTTATTCTACAAATGTTTATACAATACATACCACGCAAAACTCAACGCGGTTCGTTTAAAAATAACTACTTATGCTTTGAATCACCTTTTATCACTTATTATATTATGTAAATATTATGTAGGTCTAGGTACTTTTATAAGACTTTTCATTTAGTTAGAGCTTTCGTTGTTTCTGCTAGTACAAGTCTAGAGCTTAGTTTGTGACCAGAGAAATATGTGTAAATTGTCCTACATATTATTATTTACAATACACAATAATTACATTCAATAATGAAACGAATCGTTTACAGTTACCCAGACAGATCCATTATCGATCTAGTAGAACTTTCTTTCTCATAAGATCCACGAAAGATTTTTTTTTATGGTGTATTAGAAAATAAAGATCCATTTTCAGCGATACAATATTCTATGGTAGGTCAGGAATTAAGCTAGTTCTACTAACTTTTAAACCTAGTACCTACTAGTGCTAATTTCTACTAGTGAGTATTAAAAATAATAAATACCATCACGGGTGCCATTTTAGGCTCCCGAGAACCGTTTAAACGGCCCCAGGGTACTCAGCGGAGGGATTAATCCGTCCTCATTTTGCCGATAGTATTAGGAGGCAACATCTAAAAAGTGGCGAGCTTGTTGCGGTGTTTATGATTATATGGCCTCGTTGTATAAAGCGGTCACCCATCCCAGGTCCGGCCTTGTTGTCATCTGCTTAACTTATAACTTATGTGAGTATATATTAGTATGTATGTATAATATTTGTATACCCTATTTTTAAATATATTTTACTGCACATATTTTTCCTACTTACAGCCTAATTTGTCTCTAAGGTTTGACTGGTAGAGAAGCCTTTGTACTAAATTTGTGCAATTAAGTTTTTTTTTTATAAAATCATAAATCTCCTTTTTGAGTTGTTGAGTTTACATTGAAACTAAACTTTTAATTCAACTAATAAAATAAACATCTCAGCTCAGAAAACATTTTTAGTAGGAAACTGTTAGCCGTGGCCCGTGAACCTCTATCAAGGTAAATAAATATAAAAAAGTGTAGTTCAAACATCAATGTGTTAAACATAATTACAAAATAGTACGACAGTGTACATACAATGGAATGATTAATGGCACAATAAAATCTATAAATAATTACATCCTTTACTGCAAGAATAAAGCATAAACTGTTATTAGGATTGTGTATTTTTTACTAACGAAATCTTACTTTTACTCATTCCCAATACTACAACAATTTAGTTCAACCGTTGAACTACTGGGAGTTTATTTCCCACTAGTTCAAGTTAGTATATACTAACAAAATAAGTTGGACTGAGGGCAAGGCATTATCATATTTTCTTCCGATTCATTTGTTATTTCACATCCCTAGACGCGGCATAATATCGCAAAGTCTGCATATTCTCTAGACCCCTGGCGTGAAGATTGATAAATAAATAATGTTAGGTAAAACTTCGTAAAAGTACCATTATAAAAAAAACTTTCCGTACGTTATATAACTTGCGTACACGCATGTCAAATTTTCTAGTGTCAAGTGCACAATAAATATAAACGAAAGAAGCGACCGGAATTAAGTTATTTTACCCTAATTATTTATATTGTAGTAACATTAGACAAAATTAAATGTAATAATGTCTGCGAGGTCAATGCATTTATTTTAATGATAATTCTTATTATAGAAAACAGGTACAAATATTTTTAGGTACCATGACGTAAACGGTATCCGAGTGCCCATATCGGTATGTTGACTCTTCTTATAAAACTAATGGTAGGATGTATCGCGATATTTTTTTAGCAGAAGAAAAGGCGCGCAGTTTATTTATTCATAGTAATAGTGTTTTTCACTTTTTATATATATTTAAATTATATATTTTTATTTACAGTATTTGCTGCTTTGTTATTTTTCATAGGTCATCCAATAAGATACATAAAGAAAACAAAATATTATATTTTGCTATATTTCGACTACTAGCTTGCTATATTTCGACTTATTAGGGAGTCTTCAGGCAACAATATTCAAATAACTACACTATTTATATGGGATTATGTTTACAAAAATAATATAGCTTTTAACTTTTTTGACTTATGAATATTAACTATACAGAAAAAAATTATGTTGTGGCCTAGTTGGTTAGACCTTGAAACACTTAGGTCCCTGGTTCGAATCCCGGTGTGTACCAATGAGTTTTTAATAAAAAAATGTATGTACATTTGTTTGACAACACCACTATAGTGCCTCGGAGAGCACGTTAAGCTGTCGGTCCCGGTTTCACTATACCAACTTGTGAAACTGTTAATAGATGGGTTATTGAGTCTATTCAAAACATCGCGACGAGCTAGCCACTTGTTCGGTGTAGACTCATACCATCGGCTACGACGAGGTGGAATTAAAACCCCTCCGCTGGGTACCCTGGGGCCGTCTAGGCGGTCTCGGGCGCCGTAAGGCACCCGTGATGATACATACATACATACATACAGAAAAAAATACAAATAATATCCTCCATACATTCCGATTAATTAAAAAACATGATTGAGTAATTAGTCGAAACAATGATCAAGGATGTGTCGACACTTCGTTAACGGATTACGATAACGTCGTTATCGGCTTGTTTATTAAATAGCAACATATGGTATATAATGATTAGCCGTTGAGAAGCTTCGGTACGATAACTCATATCATATCTATAGACGTTCGGTTGCATGTTGTGTGACTTCTGTAGCCCTAGTGAGTTTTTTTTTACATTTACTTTCGCTTTAACTATACTACTGCGTTAACATTTTGACCAATCACACGCTCATATTTTTAGTTCTCCAAATCTCCGCTTGGAGGGCTGAACTATTTATACATACCCTTACAAATTTTAGTTAACTCAAACGCAAAGTAATAGTTAACTAAAATTTGTATGGGAAATAGTTCAGCGCCACAATCGGAAATTTTGAGAACTAAAAATGCAAGCGTGTGATTGATCAAAATGTTAACGCAGTAGTATAGTTAACACGAAGTTAAATGTTAAAAAAACTCACACTAGGGCCACTGTACGATGGGCAACATTGTTAACGTGAATTTAACCTACCAAAAATTAGTAGAAGCATAAAGAAAATATAGTCTAATATACGGGGTAGCCGAGTTGGTTACCTTAGACTTAGCAAACTAAAAAACACTTAGGTCCCAGGTCCAAACCCCGGTCTGTACCAATGAGCTTTTAATATAAAAAAATATGTCCTACATTTGGTTAACAATACCACTATAGTGCCTCGGAGAGCACGTTAAGGGCCCTGAAGTTGACTTGACGCCAAACGTACCATACAAACGTACTTCCAATATTACAACTTGGCGTTTGGTCGAAGTTCAATAATATAAATAAATAAAAAAAACATAATTTAATAAGTAGTAAAACATATTTTAATTAGTAGTAAAATTACTGAATTTATTTGCTATATGTTAGTAGTTTTTAAATTAATTAATTACAATTAGTTTTTTACATTAAACTTAAATTATTATTTAATTCAAAGAATTTAATTTAGAAATACCTAAGTTCTTTTTTTGTAAATAACAATAAATATATAATTGTAGAGAAGTATAATATAACTTAATACCAGATTATTTTACGTTTCCACATTGTGTTCATCCATCCATCTATAATTCTACATTATAAATTTATAATTTATGAATTAATTTAAATTTTTAAAGTTATTTAATGTTGTGTGACTAAACAATGGAGGCTGGGATTTGATGTCACCCTTTTGTAGATGTTTGACGATAAAAAAGTTTATGAGGAAAATGTAATAAAAAAATATACTAATTATTCCTTGTTGCGGGTAACACAGCAGATTTGCGTCACAGCCTTGACGCCGCTTCCACGCAACGTGTACCAACGCACCATGTTTAGTCAATTTTAATAACAAGAACTTTTTATTAGACGTCGAAAAAGACAAAAAAATAATAAATAGGCTAGGACGCGACTTTTGTAACTCTACCATGAGTGTTACAATTATTTTAACGGACACATTGGTGCAACTGGAGCTTACTACAGTTTATTAAACTATAAATCCATCTGTAGGATGATTTCTATTTGTGGATACTTACAGTATACTTAAACTAAACAGTAAGTGAAGGATTCTTAAAAAGACACTGTATTCGTAATCGCGAACTCTGCTTTCTTTATACAAAAATGAGCTTCCGGACTTTCCGATTACAGTTTGTCGCAGAAATAAAATAAAACTTGTGTTGGGTTATTTCTTTTAATAAAAAAACTTTTTTATATTATAGGTTATACAAAAATATTTATTACCAACCACAGAAAGATTTTTTTGTATTCTGCGACAAACAGTAATCGAGTATTACTGGAAGTGCGAAAACTTATTCTATATGGAAGTTCAATTACTTTTTTTGAACATGAAAATTATTGAACTTCGACTAACAGTTGTAATATTGGAAGTAGGTACGTTTGAATGGGCGTCGACTACAGGCCCCTTAATAAAAACATATGGTCGAGCTACAGTTCATGGGGGGTCATTGTCCACAATTACCCAAGAGGTTAGGGCTTTTTGTATGAGTCGGCTGACTATTCTAGCCAGCCCAGCTCCTTCCAGAAGGCGACGAGTCCGTGGCTTCTACAGGCCTCAAAAAAATGTTTACGACCTACTCTTAGACCAACCGAATATAGATAAAAAAAACATAAAAATCGGTCAAGCCGTTTCGAGGAGTTTGGTTACACTGTGACACGAGAATTTTATACGATACCATGAAGATGGTCACGGGGTTCGTTATCGGCAGTCGAACATACGTCGAGCGAGCCGTTCGACGAACTCTTCCACGGATTCCATCCCTAGGTCGCCGCTGATGGCCATCACAGGTGCCTTTTTGGCTCCCGAGAACCGTTTTACTTAAACGGCCTCAGGTTAATCCAGCGAAAGGATTATCCGTCCTAATTTCGCTGATGGTTTTCGGAGACAACATCTTACAAGTGGGCAGCTTGTTGCGGTGTTTGCCTCGTTGTATAAAGCGGGCACCCATCCCAGGCCCGACCTTGTTGTCATGTGCTTAACCTTATTGTCACCAGTGACTTAACCACTAGGCCTGTTTTTTTTTATTTGATTTTAAACTTACTGTTTAACTGTTATTATTATTTACTTTTAAATTGTCATCACTAAATAAAGCCTAATAAATAAAATAAATACGTCATTGCAGTAAACGTAGAGATATAAAGGTATGTTATATTTATATTGTCTTGACTGTTTGCTATACTAACCTAATCATTAATTAACTAGTATTGTGTTTAAATATATATGTCAAAGTAGTTTTTTAACCCGAGATATAAAAAAAAATCATCTTAGTAGGTCTAGTTATGAATGTTTGCATAATTGAATTAACAAGTTAACTGGAGCAAATAGCATTTTTTTAACACAATGTTAATTATAATGCATATTTTTAAACATAACCTATATTAGTTTTAGTTTTTTAATTATTTCAGGACAATTATTTCTCTATCTAATAAAAAATCTTAATAAATAACCAAATTGTAAATAGTCTTTATATTAAAACGCTTATAACGTACCTGCAGTTTAGAAACGATTTTTATAACAAATATATTAAATTATGTTCGCAAATGTCTACGCAAACTCTTAGATTGAATGATTCCTTGTATGACCCATTTTTATATTTACCTGATTTCCTTCCTCTTACGGCCGATTTTAGTTACCTATTCCTCGTAAGGTCTACATTTTTGTTTCAATAAAGTACAGGCGGTAGCAAAAGTTATAATTTTGGGTAAGTATTATTTTTTTATATTTTATTATATAAATTTTATTTATATATATAAATAATTTGCTAAAAGAACTTTGTAATACCAACATAATACTGTTAAACTAGTTACTGTACCATTTATGTATTACTTTTTCTAGTTATGAAAGAGAGGGGTCGCCTAACTCAAGTATCCTTATACTTATTGACCTCTACCTTTTATTATTTTTATGTAATTTTTATTCTGTTAAACAGAGATAATGATAGGTATGTTGCCAATATTAAGTCTCTCACTACGCCAGACTGTCTATATTCTGTTTATATTATATATTGTACATATTTCATTATTGTAAATACAAAAAGCTTGTTCTTTGTTACACCTTTAATGTTAAATTATTTATTAGTAGGTATAGGTTTAACTTGTTTTTGTTAAACATTACAATACATTACAATACATTACAATACATTGAACTCGAATGGTTGTTTATGACTTCATATTTATAAATATTTTAAAAAGGTTCGCCTATGTACATTTTTTATTGCAATTTCGTGCAATAAAGTATTTTGGAACAAAATCAAATAATACGCCTACTTTTTAGTTTTCTTGACTTATACAATCTCTTTTGATTACAGTTTTTTTCGGGAGGCATAGGTATAAAGTTATACCCTCAACAGACATCATAATTATTATTTTCTATTATTTAAAATATCACCTACAATAATGTAGCTTACAATTTTATTTGTTGTAGATATAAGAAAGGTTTTCTTGTTTTTAAATTTACACTAATTAAATATATCTCTACATTTTAAAGATACCTAAAAGAAATGATTTTGAAAAGTAAAAAATCTACTACTGATGATTAAGTTAATGCGATGATGACTTAAATTAGGCTCACTAACTACTACATTATAATCGATTTGTATTACTGATAATATTAACCTTTGTGCCGATCATAAAGGTACTTTACGAATAATTTTCCTACTGAACCTGGTCGGCAAACTGGTTGCAACTACCGACCAAAAACATCAATGTCACGCGCGATAACACCGACCGGTTTTTACCAATTATAAATAAAACCGGAACTTTATATAAAAATATACCGAAAAGTGAGAATTTATTTTTAAAAAAAAATTAAAAAAAAATACAGTAGGTATTATACCTACTAGGTAGTATAAAACAATGGCATTTAAGCTCTTAGATATGTTTTTTTTTTTCCTAAAATATATTATTCTTAAATGTTAAATGATTTCATTATAAAACTGATGACAAATTTACGTATACGCATAGGTATATTAGGAAAAAAAGGATTATCATTTTCATTAGTTATAGACTAAACTATAAACAAACATACAAACTATAAAATGTCTTTCCTTTGGGAATAGTTTTCTAAAACTAAATATTTCCTAGTATTTTTTTTTGGTCTTTATATGTATAATAAATAAAATTACCTCTTGCTACAAAATTAATTCATAGTTATTTTTTGTATAAAAATTACCACTAAAACCTTCGGGACAAATTAAGTAGGAATGTTGCAATTATCGACAGCCTCCGTAGACTAGTGGTTACGCCTTTGGCATTATGTCCGGAGGTTTAAGCGCCAGTTTCGTTACCACCGCCCATACAGATGCAAAAACCATCAAGGGGCCTAGTCATGTATCGGTTTAGTCCCGGTTTTCAGGGGTCTACTGCATCGATTTCTTATCGAGATAACCTCAGTAAAAACAAATGGTAGAGCAACTGGTTTTACGGGTAAGTCTTACTACTAAATCTATGACTTATTATAGGCCATATGTTATTCAAGTAACAAAGTTTAAGTTTATAGAGTTAAACCGGACATGCTTACTCTTATCACTCTTATTGTCGCAATTTCAAGCTATTAAATATTTTTTCTCTACAATTAAACTATTTCCTGCATAATTTTCCTTTAGTTCGCTCGAAATAACATCAATTGTGCTTGAAATACCTAGAATATAATTAGATGTAAACTACTGTGCATTAATTGAAATAAGTCTCTAACTGTATCTAGGCCAACCTGTTATTGATTGCTGCGGTCGTTGGGTCATATTACTTAGTATTTCGTAAAAAATATATAATTAAACGTAATATTTAAATGTTTTAATAAACCCTTGCACATATATATGGCATAAAAGTTTAAATATGGCAGTAAAGTTTCGGATGACGTTGTTTCTACCTGATGGTAAGCAGACCTACGAAGTCCATGAATGTGATCGATCAATACCTTGTTGTTTAACAACATTGATCGCTCCCACTATGCCAGCTAAATGATGCGGCTACTAAATGGGCTGCGACAAGACGTAATAACATTACGAGTCTATTTTAATATCCTCGCTGCTTTATCACAACAAAAAGGCTATTTAGAAAAGTTTTGATAACTGAGCGCAGTAGATTTTTTTTTATTGTATTTATTATGGTCGCTAGTAACTATAGATTAACCAATCCACCCCATTGCATTACATATTTTATTTTGTAATAAACCTATCTTAAACTTGAGCTCTATCTATAGTTACTAGCGACTATAGTAAACACAGCAAATCCTCATGGAGCTACAGAACAAGCGTAGCCAAACAAACTACAGCGATAATTTAGAAAACCAGCCTGCGTTATTATTACAAAAAAATGTGCAAATTTTATAGTTAAAAATGTTTATCGAACCCATAATTAGGTAACTCTAACAGTAAGAATATTCGCCTACCAGTAATCTTCCTGGATATTAAATAAACATACTTAAGATTAACTAATGGCCATAGAACCTAAAGGTCATGCAAATAACTAAACTATTAGATAAATAGGGCAAATTAGATAAAGTAACAAATAGGATATTTATCTGTACCTATTATTTAAACTAAACATTTCAAATTTTCTTGTTTAGTCATAATGATAATACCTATAAAGGACTTTTTTACACATATTAACCTAGTTACAAAGTTCGAGGCTTGGACTATGTGTACCAGAAACAACGATACTAATAAATATTGTATTTTTTAAACGACCAGACAATGGCAATCAGTATAGAAAAATGTACTATTAATATTATTTTGTCATAAGTGGGAATCGAACCTATATTAATGGACTTTTATATCAACTTGAAGTGAGTGAGATTAGTCATTTGTAACTGTGTTACAAAAAGTACGTATTTATTACAAACTATTTTTTTTTATTATTATTTATAGGTATATAAATTTAAACGATATTATGTTTATTTACGCCTATTGATCGCAAAAAATATGATTATTAATAATTACGAACTGTAAAACTTTAAAAAAATAAAATTTTCCTATAGGTTACCATAGGCCATATGTACTTGCTTTTTTGTTGTAAAAATATTATATTATCAATGAAACTCATTGTTTTTATTCAAGGTAAGTGAATAAATTATCTGTTACTTATAATAAGGCAGTTTAATTAGGCACTTGATGCTGACATGATAATTCCGAAATGAAGAAAAAAGGTAGAAAAGGAAGTACCTATCTACCTATATTCACACACTTGCGTCACTAAACTAGACTCGCAATTAAAAACCTATTAAGAAATACACAGTAAGAAGCATACACATATAGAGTTTGGAGTAAATATAAAGTATATAAATGGAAATATGACTGAATTCTTGACATATTTAGTGTAATAAATATTTCAAAGATACTTACTGCTTCGGCCTTCGTGCACCCGGTAGGTCAAGTCTGAGAATGCCAAGTCCACTGGAGGCCTGCGCGGAAGATGGGTAAGAGTCTTCGCCTGAGCCGGGGCTATCTGAACCTTCAGGCTGCCCCTCCTGCCAGAAAATATGGGTTTAGTGTCCATGCTGATAGAGTCATCTCCCAGATCGACAGGCACACTTTCTTTATCCACTTTCATGTTGTAGCAAACAATGTTGTCAGGGCACAAAGAACTGTCTAATCTATCATTCCGCGACGTCACAAAGAATGTTTGGTGCTCGCGACGATACGCGCTGCACGCCACGCGACTTTGACACGACTGGGGCCTGATTGACACAAACAGCGCTCCACTGTTGTCAGCTTATCTCGCCAGGCGGCCCATCAGCGAATCGATCGAAGGTTTAAAGTCCGAAGGTGGATATTACGGCTTTTCCACTGCCACAATGTATCCTATTTCATTTGCATAAATAATTTATTTATAATAACTGGATATTAGAGAGTGAGGCTTTATATGAAAAAGTTGCAATATATAAAGATATTTTTTTAATGTTGTTTAAGTTAAGGAAACTTTAGTTTGACAAAATAAAAAACTATTTGATAAAATTTAAGTAATTAATTTTCTTATCTATTGTCATCATAATGTATAATTAATAAAATATTAGTAAAAACACTTAGGTCCCTGGTTCGAATCCCGGTGTGTACCAATGAGTTTTTAATTAAAAAAATTATGTACATTTGTTTGACAACACAACTATAGTGCCTCGGAGAGCACGTTAAGCTGTCGGTCCTGGTTTCACTATACCAACTTGTGAAACTGTTTATAGATGGGTTATTGAGTCTATTCAAAACATCGCGACGAGATAGCCACTTGTTCGGTGTAGACTCATACCATCAGCTACGACGAGGTGGGATTAAAAACCCTCTGCTGGGTACCCTGGGGCCGTCCAGGCAGTCTCGAGCGCCGTAAGGCACCCGTGAAGATATGTATGTATGTATTAGTAAAAAATATTGCTGAACAATCAGCCTAATACATAGTTGCTTATTGAAATAGGTATTCTTTAAAAAAATCATTGGCAGGACCAGGTTCTAAGGTGGGTCATATTTTTTTTGATGATGTTAGTTTAAAGGACATTACAAATATCCTTGTTGATGTAGATAGATCTTTAATACACAAGTTTAGAATAGCTATAGTTCAACCATACATGAATACTCGTAGTATGTTATTATCATCCGCCTTGTGCGGTAGACTTATTTAAAATGCAAATTAGAGGGTGTGTCTTCACAGGATCCTAACAATGCCACAGACCACCTAAACAGCATTGGGGTACCTAGTGGAGGAGTTAAATCCCTACCTTGGTGTAATTATTTGGTGTATTATGAATTTACACCAAACAAGTGGTCAGCTTGTTGTGGTGTTTGGATAGACTCAATAACCAATGTATAAATAGTAGCACAAGTTGGTATAATGAAACTGGGACTGGCAGCTTAATGTGCTCTCTGATGCACTATGGTGGTGTTGTCAAACAAATGTATATTTTTCTCATTAGTACACACCGTAGGTCCACCTTGTAGGTGGACCTTATTAAGACCACAGGGACTAGCTGGATACAAGCAACTTACAACCGTTTTTTTTTTAAATCGATAGGAGAGGCTTATGTTGTGCAAAACGCCCTAAGGCTGATATGATGATGATGAGTGCACACCGGACTTTGAACCAGTGCAGCGGCCACATTCTGTTTCTTATAACGTGATCGTTAGATTGTCAAAATAACGAATTCCGTTATAAGCGCGCTCTCCGCCAATCAGGGAAGTTTACAAAACTACTGTGATTGGAGCAGAGCGCGCTTATAGCGGAAATCGTTATTTTGACAATCTAACGATTGCGTTATAAGAAACAGAATGCGGCCGCAGGGACCTAAAAACTTTAGTGTTTTTGAGTCTAACCAATATAGCCACAACAAGAACAAATATTGTCAGGTATTACTTATACCGTGCCGTGAAAATGGCTGTAGTGGGTTTATGTCACCAAGTGCCACCCAAAACAAGACTAGGCAAGTTGACTGTTTTTGTATCAGTATGGCTAGTAATGAAACCGGTTTGTTAGTCATAGAGCTGTCCTCCTATATATTTTTTTAAAATATTTGTCACAAGTCAGGGCCATTCCTACATTCTATTTGGATCTAGACATGGTGAACTCAGTTTTATTCTTGAGTAAACAGTTTTTCTGGTCACACAAATATAAATATTATATCCCTAAAAGAATAATAATATATTATTATGCACAAAATTACATACATACATAGGCAAGCTTATTTATTTTATTTATTTATTTATCTTTTTGGGATAATGGCATCTTCGCATTACGCAAAATTTTGCCAATCTCTAGTGGGTAGATTTAAAAACGTATTTATTAAAGAGGGATAAGATGGAAAGGAATTGGGAAAGGACTAGGTTAGAGAAAGTAATGACGACATGGCTGTATACAAACATCATACGGTATAGTCCTGCCAATGTAAGTAAAGAAGAAAAGAACAACAATAAAATGGGTACTGCCATTTTATCGTAGGTTAAGGAATTGAGATAACACAGACACTAAGGCACTGCGAAAATGCTACACTTCTCACACTTAAGATCTATTCTACAACATTGGTACATTGTTGCACAATAATATCCTATAAAGTTAACTATGAAAAATAATACAGAAACACACAACTTCAGTCTTCGGGCTACCCTAGGAATCCTAGGCAAACTTAATGTCTTAGTAATCATTCAATTTCAAGCCAGAGTACTACTAAGCTTTTATAAAAGTCAGTACATATATGTAAATTAAACAAATCAACAAAAATGTTCAGCAAATTTGGACCTTAATATAAATTAAAAGATTTCCAGAATGCTTTTCTGGCAAAGGAGCAAGAGTAGAATTTTAATGGACAAGTACCTACATTACATATTAAGTGAGCTCAATAATATATAGATAATCATATAGATATTTTTATCCAGCTGTCCACTAAGGTATTTTTATGAAGATTTTATAATTTTGTGGTGACCTTCACATTATTATAGGCCTAACTTTTACATTAAAATTGCTGCAAGCGTTTTTGTAAAACCCCTATAAAAACATATTACAAAAGTTAATTTAAAAACCCCCCAAAATTGGAACGTGGGTACTGTGTTTTCTTCTAAAATAACAATTTGTCGATTAGGCAAAAACACTTTGCAATAACACATTGAAAATGAGGGCAAGTGAAATACCAATTACGAAGCATAAACAACTTACCTCATATTATCCAAAATAAACTTATTATCCATATTCAGCCTGTTTAGAGTAAATAGCTGACCATAATAAAAAAAACAATATTTTTTAAGAATTAATATATAAACGGAGTTTTTTTGTTGAAGAAAACAATTATTTCTTTTAAATGAAATATGGCTATTTACCCTACTCTTATTTCTGCCAGTGTCACGTCAGTCAGAGTAGATGAGAATAATATACGGAACCGCCCTAAGGTAGCCCTAAAATAGCTTATATGACTGAAATGTCAAACAAGATCGCTGCCGCCAATTTATGTTCTCACTTCAACTAATCAACGCTCAATTACTATTGATAATAATTTTGCCTCACTTTTAGTTTTGGGTATATACCTGTGGCATTCGATTAAATCGAGCACCGACTCGGTTTGGAGTTGGGTAGTGTGACAACACTTCTTGGTACTGACATTAGGAATCTATGCTCACAACTCCGGACTCAAGGCGCCTGCTGCACGCTAACGAACTGTAGTTTGATTTACAATAAGCAAGCCTAATCTCAAAGTGTACGATAATTAAGTGGTGAACGCCACAACTGGCGACGAGGAAAATTATGTGAGTAGAAAAATATTAGTACACACATACACGATGATTCCGGAAAAAGCAACGGTGAAGGGAATACAATAATACTTTGTGCATAAGAAAGAAAATATTCACCTAAGCACTATTAAACAATAATTTACTTAATCATTTTACATACTGAAATAAATTCACATGTACTAAATATAACCTCAAAAGTTTATTTGTTTAATATTTTTGTTTTGTTCATTCTTCGTAAGAAGACGGCAAAGGGATGAAACCCATAGAGCATTTTATTTATTTATAAAGGAAGTAAAGGCATCCCGCTTAGATTATTATTAGATAGAATGGTCATGGATACAAATTATTTACAAGACATTTGATATTCAGGCTAATATAAAGTATACTATTTATTAATAACCTCACATGTTAGTTATGTAAATAAATCATAGCTGGTAAGTATTACATGAATATAATCTATCTTTATGCAAAAGTTCTGACCCTTCACCACAATATTACAGGATAAAAAGTAGTGTTCTAATACTATGGTGAAAATGTAGTGCCAATGAGTGAAAGCTCATTAATAATTTTGATACACCAACTATAAAATGTAATGCATAATAGTACCAATGGGTGTTAAACCCATCAAGTTCCTCGTAAAATGATAATTTCATTTTGCGCGAGATAGATTAAAATAAATGGAAAAATACCAAAAAAATAATAATAAAAAAGTGCATATTATTCCATATCGTCCCAATGGCTCAATTATCATGTTTGGAAGCTTTTAACTGTGATGGCGATCCAAACTCTGTGGGGAGTCGCTGGGAGAAGTGGGTCCGAGCACTAGAAATATATTTTTGGCAATGTAATAGAATCATTGAAAAAAGAGCCACCCTTTTACATACTGGGGGTCTAACTTTACAAGAAATTTATCACAATATTCCCGGAGCTCATGTTTTTATAGTAGCTATAAATAAACTAAATGAATATTTCTCTCTAAAACAAAGATACGTATTTAGATTAACGAAGAAGTTCGATAAATTTTTAATCCGGCCTAAGTTCAAAATGTAAATTTTCGGATGAAAATGAAAATTTTATTGTTATTATTATTTATCAGGCAGGCAGTTGAAATAACTGATAGAAGCCTGTATCTTAAGATCCTGCCTTGTTATTCTTAAGTGTTAAGTATTTCTTAGCTGGTGTGGTTTAAAGTTATCCAAACGATTTTTAAATTGATTGTTAGTCTCTGCTGAGACAACTTCTTTTGGTAGCTCTGTTGCTCAGAAAATGCTAACTGGAATTAAAAAAGCTTTTGTTTTATCTAATTAAAATGAGTGCCCTCGTAGCTGTAGATTAATTTAATCGATCAAATCACGGAGAAGTGTTCATCTGGGGAACTGAGGAAGATAATTTTGTTGCTGGGCGATTCGGTTACTGTAAATAAGATAATAACCGAAGCGAACGTAATCGAAACGATTGACAGACAGTTAAATGAGTTTCAAGAGAAACACGATTCAAAAAAAAAAAAAACATATCAATCTTACATGTTAATCTTTACAGATATTTATGAGTAGTCAAGTTTAACAATGAGGTCTTAGAGTGCGCTTGGTTAGGCGGCTATTCATTAACATGGGTATGATAAATATTCATTATTACCTTGATATCAGATTTAGAACTTAAACACAATGGTGTGGAGGTCTTAATGTGAAGAGTGCTGCCGTAACGAACGCACACTACATAACCAACTAGTGTAAGACTAAGGTGGTTAGCTGATTTCATTGCCCTGTTAAACATTGTCTGACATAAAAGGGAGTCACCAAGGCGACTAACTTTACCGACTATGTCCACGCCTTAAATATTTATTCTAAATGAAGGGTAAGTAATAGCGTATATAGCATATATATATATATATATATCGTAGCATAGTCAGAATGCACCCTACTGAATAGCAAGCGCAAAACACCCAATGGCAGATTATTTGTTGCTGTACCAATGTACAGAACTACACAGTATACTGTAGCGTAAATTAGGTATCAAAGACAAAATTTACATAATATAATAAAAATATGAATTAAAAAAAATATGAAATATTAAATTATTACAATATCGGACATTACATACCTACTAAACTTATTGATTAATATGTATTTTATACAATTCCTAAACTTAATTTCAATTAAATCTATAATGCTTTTATTATATAACCTTATACTGTTAATAACGAAACATTTGTGAGATTTGCAGTCTACATTTTGGTATATCGATTTTATTTATTTATTACAATGTGCCACCATTATTTCTACCGGAATGTATGAAGTCAGATAATTCACAGAATCATACAAAAAAAAAGATATACACTACATAAAGCAAGAGTTGTTAGAGTTAACAACAGCATAATATTAAATAATGGCTTGAATTAAGCAGAGCAAGATTCGTTTCACCAAGAATAAGTAGACATTGTCTATAATCTAAATGATAGATGTTAAGCCTGTAAAAATGTTACAATAAACCAAACATTACTAAATATTATAAAATAAATAAAAATACGTAATAAATTGCAGCTTTTAGTATAAGATCATACTCAAATATACAAACAATTAACATAAAAGCTGCTGTAAAGCGTGATCTATGTTTCTTGAGTACAAATTAGGTCTATCGCTATTTTTACTAAACGTATTTTAGTTTTCTTGACGTACAATAAATTCTCATAAATATATTGAGATGGAAGTATCAATAAATCAATCATAAGAAAGATTTCTCGAAGAGAATCACGAGCTTTCATGTTATACATTGCTCGAATGGCCCTCTTCTAAGAATAAAGTAAATAAGATAGAATCTACATCAAAGATGCCGTTTAGATTTGCACATATCGAAGGCAGTAGATGCGGGAGCAAAAATTATAATAGGGTTAGCATATAATTTAAAAGCAGCTTCAAAGGATGATGATGAATTTAGTTTTGCTCGGAAGGGTATTTTACATAACATTTGGGATAACAGGGTTAATAACAACAAACGAAGAAATGAAGTACTTAGATCTGCTCACGAAGGACATCCCGGAATCGTGGCTGTAAAGTCTAGATTACGGACAAAAGTATGGTGGCCCAAATTGACAAGGACGCCGAAACAGCAGTAAAAATTGCAAGGTTGCACGTTAGTTCTGGTCCCAGTTTTCCAGCTCCAATGAACAGACGAGAATTACTGTCTCAGTCTTGGATAGGCATAGCAGTAGATTTTCTTGGTCCACTTCCTAGTGGACATTATATTTTTGTTGTAATAGATTACTTTAGTCGATATAAAGAAATTAAAGCAAGGAAATTAAATACATCTTTAGACACTATTTCGATACTAAAAGAGATATTTTCGCGCTTTGGGATCCCAGTTAGCATGACCAAAGACAACGGCAGACAATTTACGAGTGAAGAATTCAAAAGATTTTGTACAGAATTCGGTATAAGAATTTTTAATTCAATTCCATATTGGCCACAACAAAACGGCGAAGTTGAAAGACAAAATCGCGATATAATCAAAAAGTTAAAAAATTAGTCAACTCCAAAAATCCAATTGGCAAAATGACCTTTATGACTATTTAACAATGTACAATAGTACACCGCATACAACCATAGGGAAAACTCCATCAGACTTATTTTATAATAGGCAATTAAGGGATAAAATTTCATCTGCATTAGATGCCGAAAATAGTTGAGCTGGGGGCTAATTAGCGATCTGCCCTCACGATAGTAATTGTTATGGTCAACTTCACGATTGTAATTTTTTTCGCCATCAAAATCGGTATTATGGATCATTATTATCATCGATGGTGAGCTTATGGTGAACTAAAGAACGAAAATAGCTGCTTTTTGGATTTTCCAATTTATAGCAACAAATAGCACTAATAAAATATAATTTTAAACAATAAACCGCTTCTATTTTTTAATAATTAGGTCGTAAATTAGTTATTTTAATATTATAAACATATAGCATCCTGCAAATTTCATTAATATTATTTTAAAGAATGTTTCTGTTTAAAAATATTTATGCACTAAAGAAACGCATAACGAATCGTTTGAGTGCACAGATTATTAACGAATCTGTGTGATTCAGATATGTAAACAAAAAAGTAGTTGTATTTTAATTTTAATTAATCATTAACATATAGTGATATAGTTGTTTGTTGTGTAAAAAGAAATAAACGTAAGTATAAATTAATAAGTAAATTAGGTTTGTCAAGCCAAAGACGGCGGCGATGCAAGTAAAAAGTACATTAACTTTTAGAATGGTAGGTATTCTATTAATAAATTCATTATTAATAACACATCTCCATGATAGTGCTCTTTAAAATGAATATTATAGAATTTCCAAAGAGTATGTGACGCTATAGGAACACGTTGTATAAAATAAATACGGTTTTCTAGGTTGGGACTTGTAACCTAAGTTTAGGTTATATGTGGCCTTGTGGAGTAGTAACATCCCAATACCTTGTGGTTATATATATGGTTAAATACAGCACTAACTATTTATCCCTAGTGTTAAGTAATTTATTTGTGGGGTCTGAAAGTGGTTTAACATTAAAAGAAGGCTGTTACTAACTTAGCAACTATATATTTTTTCAGATTGCCATTGAATTGTACTGACCCACCTCAATGGTCTGGACTGTGGCCATGGAAGAGAATAGATTGGTAGTAAAGCATGAAACAAAGTAAAACAATAACAATAAGTGAAACCGGGATGTTTGGAGGTGGAATGCAAAATTACAGAGGCATTTCACTCCGACTTGTTGTGACTTCGCATAATAAAGTATTAGATGCCAAGCATTAAAGCCAGTGTCATTTTTATTTTGTCTCATTTACATCTTATTTTACAAAATGGGAAGTAATTACTTTTATAAAAAAGATTTACCAACAGAAACCTTCCCATACAAACATAGTATAGTTTACATCCAATAATAGGAAAACTTTTTCCTTATCTATTTCACTATCTTCACTAATATTATAAAAAGTTAAGATTTGTATTTTTGTTTGTAATAAATAAACTCAAAAACTACTGGACCAATTTTTAAGAATATTTCACTACTAGGAAGCTACATTATCAGGGAGTAACTGGACAATTTTTTTCAATAGATAACTTGTATGGAGAAATAATAAATTTGACAGTTTTTCATACAAGTTAACTGTCGAAAAACTTTATCTGTTGATATACGTGTCATGATACTAATGATATACACAATACTTAAATCAAAACTAAACTATGTAATGTATAGAAGGGTGGTGTTTCAGTATCTATTCGGGGATTCTTGAACTAATGAAACAAAATATTACCACATTTACACAAAAGATATTTTTTTAACTACCTATCTATTTTAAAATTGAATTCTAACTGAAAACTTAATTTTTACGGTGATTTTAGCAACTTCCCTGAAAACCTCAAATAAAAAACTTGGTATGTGGCATGCCACTATCCATCTCATTAAAACAAATACCATAAAATGAGGTTTGCCAACCCTTTAGGATTCCTTGCGTTTTCAAGAAAAGCAGAACCTTTTATAGATTTGTCTGTAAATTGCTTGGAATAGAAGTAGGCCTTATGGTCTTCACGTTTCTGGAGATTAATATCCAAATTATTGGTTCCAAACTCGGTATCTACTTAGTTTAACATTAGGTGTATAATTTTTTTCGGTATGTGATAATAGGGTAGTAGGCCTCTATATAAGGCCAACTTTTTGTATGGACTTTTGACAAAAGAATATAAAATATGATGATTCTTTGAGGGTAGCCCGAACACTGTAGACGCTTGTTTATATTATATTTTTCAAATTTAATTTTATTGAATATTATTGTGCAAAAGTGTACTAATTTTGTAGAATAAGCATTCGTATAGTAATATTAAGTGTGAGAAGTGTAGCATTTACGCAGTGATCTCGGTGTTTGTGTTATCTCAAATAATCCCACAATCTTCAGTAAAATGGCGGTACCCATTT
Organism: Monopis laevigella; assembly: GCA_947458855.1. NCBI lineage: Eukaryota > Metazoa > Arthropoda > Insecta > Lepidoptera > Tineidae > Monopis > Monopis laevigella. The sequence continues at coordinate 17,583,501 of OX381587.1, forward strand.
TACTGTAGATTTTTCCTTCTTCTTCACTCGACATTGGCAGGACTATACCGTATGTTTGCATACGGTCATGTCGCCATTCCTTTCTCCACCCTAGTCCTTTCCCAATTCCTTTCCATCCTATTATCCCTCTTTTACTGAAAATTAAAAAGTTTTTTTAAATCTACCCACTCGACACTGGCAAAATTACGCTCACGCGTAGAGGCCATTAATTTAAGTTAATAATAATAAAATATGATACTTACTTCTTTGTTTTCTAGAATTTTCTTTGAAAGATAATATTAAGTTAAAATAATAGCTTAATTAATCTATACAAATTAAATTAATATTACCTAATAATTGGACAAAGATTTTAGTAGTTACAACCACTGAACAAATAAGTATTACAACCATGGTACTGACTGCCTGTAAATATAACAAGAGATATGACATAAATTTTTCAGGCTTTTATTTTTATAGGTATAATGTTGTCTGACGATATTAGTGACCCATTAGGATACAAAAATGGGCCCTCAGTCAGAAGCTATTGTACAAAAAGTTTATATATTTTATTCTTATGAATAACGCCCACAAAAAATATAACGGCAATAGCAATAGCTTATAGAAGTCATTCATTGGGCAATAGTATGGTTTAGCGGAATGATGACATGTGACACGATTTAAAACTCGATGTGAAACAGTATTACACAAATAAATTTTATTAAATTATGTTTTTAAGAAATATTTAACACCTACCGGTATCAATGCACAGGACCAAACAATTTTAGGTAAGCAATCAAACTAGGCCAACTGGCGTTGTCCTGTATCTCGGTGATCGGTTTCCTTCCCTCTTACATTTACTTAATATTTAATAATATAACTTAATTTGTAAATATGAATGTATATATGTATGAATGAATGTATGGTTATGTGAGTATGTATGTATGAATGAATGTACGTATGTGACTGGCGTACCTATAGATTGAGTTAGTGTTAAATGGTATGACTTAGTTTTGCTAAAAAAAACACATTTTAAAATTACACTGATTACTATATTTCAATAGACATACACATTATACAGGGTGACTGTAAAAGGATGTACTTTGGGCCAATTGAGGTTCTGCTGATCGAATCGAACAACCCCTCCCATGGAACCATGTGTCGCAAATGAAAAAAATCAAATGACCAATTTGTATGGGGAATCCAAAATTTTTTTTCATTGTCTGTGGGTTCACCGATTTTCCTGAGAGTATTGCATTGATTTCTTGTCGAAGTGGTGGTCTCCTTTTATGCTCGGTCACTGCTGCTGTGAGCATGGCTAAGGCCGCCCGATCGATGCTCCGCCCGGTCTCAAATCTAAATTACCACTCGGTGTCGGTCTACAAGACTTTCATTCGTCCCAAATTCAGTTATGCGGCCCCAGCGTGGCACCAACTTCTGTCGCAAAGTCTATGAACAAAGCCCGGCTCCAGCGCCAGCAGAACATCTCTCTGCGTATGGGGACTGCCATGCCCCCAAAACTTACTTAAAATTTTGTAATTATTACATAGTTAAGTTTAATTAACTAGGAGTTAATCCTGGATCCGCCCCTGAGGGCTAATTAGCGATGTGCCCTGACGATAGCGACTACCGTGAATGCGATTTTACTTGTCAAACGCTGAATCCGAATTATGAATGCTCCCTTATTTATGAACGCGATAAGAACGAACTAAACTCCAAAATTCCTCATACATTGGGCAAAAATCGGTATCATGAAACGGTTTTGGCAGGTCAAATGATAGAGTTTCGCCATGGAAACTGTCAAATGATGTTAATAACTCAAGAGTCAACTTGATGGTGTCGGACGCGGTCCGAATCACGCCAAACTTGCGTTCATTGTGTCCCGTCTCATTTAACTAGACGAAAACGAACGAGACAAAACATAATGAAAGCGCGTAAAGTAAATCGGACCGCGGGAATATTTTCTTGTAATTTTAGGTTATTTTGTCGAAATAGGTTTTAACTTTTTTGAAAATTTTATGTTTTTTGTTCTATAGGATCTGTGATTGTTAATTATTTTGGCTAAACTGTACATTAGCACCCGCTGATTTCAGCGTTCACATTTTTTTGGCAGAAGCACTTATATATGAGGAGTCTGTATGTAAAATATTTTTCGTCGGAAATTCCTAGTTTTCCAGAAATTAATTATTGAAATTCTTAAAAAATACGACTTTTTTTTTCAATTCTGCATTATACCTTGGCTTTTAGCTTTTTTCAAGTTGTTGCCAATTACCTTTCGATAACAAAAATAAATTATAAATTAGTCAAATACGTTTTTTATTCACTACAAATCGTTTATAAAATACATTAATGTTTTTTTTTTATGATAAAAATATAAAAAGTAATTATAGTATTGCAGAAATTATAAATATAAATACTTTTAAAAAATTGGTGTGGAAACTAAGACTAGGGCACTTTCTTCATATTAATATCTATGTCAATTATTTTTTTATGAGGTGATTTACGATTACCCAAAGCTTAAATTTACGCCACTTGGAAAGTTTTCAAATTAGGCAGCAGGAGCGAGCGAAGCGAGCGAATGGATAAGTACCCAAAACCGAATTGGATGGGTTAGGTTTAGAAGGTGTGCAGGAAGCGAGCGGAGCGAAGCTTCCTGCCTCACCTTCGGCATTAGGTTATTTTTTTATAACCACGCAAATACTTAAGTACCCAAGTTACCCTTAAGTATCAGGAGCGAGCGAAGCGAGCGAATGGATAAGTACCCAAAACCGAATTGGATGGGTTAGGTTTAGAAGGTGTGCAGGAAGCGAGCGGAGCGAAGCTTCCTGCCTCACCTTCGGCATTAGGTTATTTTTTTATAACCACGCAAAAACTTAAGTACCCAAGTTACCCTTAAGTATTTCCGTTGAGGGGGGGGAAATGGGGGGTAGCCACTCCTTCCCCCACCGCCCACTCCCCCTCATCCTCAAATCAGCGGGTGCTAAAGTACACTTCTACAGACATAACCTCAAAACTTCAACCTTGAATATCTCTGAAACCAAGCATCTCCGACGAGGGGGAGGGGTACCGGGGGGTAGCCCTCCCTCCCCCCTTCCCCTCCCGCCCCCTCCCCCCCCCCTAAAATCAGCGGGTGCTAAAGTACAGTTTTACCATAAGTACTACTAATAGTAGCGGCCGAGAACTTTTGCGTTTTGTGGCCCAGGAGCGCCATAAAATGTTCAAAATAGAGGCAAGAAGGGTATCTACCCTACTATCCTTAGATCAAACGGATGTGATGTATCTTCAATATGAAAAGTTAGATCACAGTCTTGGGGTGATGTTGGGTAAGTTTCTGAAAAGCAGCTAAAGGACCATGGGTCATTTTGTATGGAAAGGAGCTAAGGTAGACAATAAGTGTACTTTACTTTATAACAAATCAATTTTTCAGATTTAATTAAACATTTTATATAACTTAAATATTATATGTCTGAGTTTATGAATTATTTTGTTTTAGGTACATGTTTGTGCTCCGTGTTCATGGCAGTTTGGTGCAGGACAAAACATTCAAGAATATTACTACATTGTAGCACTGTGTTTGGAACAATAAAAAGAATTGAAATATTTCTTGAAGTCATGTCTGCGGATTATTTTGGCACACATGGTGCTATTCTATAGTCTAGTTAAAGCCAGGAAGATAAATATTAACTATGAATAACCTCCCCCAAGGATCGCCACAACATTATATACATTACATTATATAGTCAATGATAAAGTATTGCTATAGCTGAGAAAATGGTTCATAACATGTAGCTCTAAATATATACATACATACCATCACCCCTATATCCCTGTTAAGGGTAAGCCGAGAGTAATGTTCGCCACTTCACACTGTCTTTACATACTTCCCTAGCTTCCTCCACATCAATGCACCAATTCATAGAGGCACGTCTGTGTTTTAGACTTCTTGTTTGTCCTTTTTTAAGGACTTCTCGAATTTGATCTGTAAAGACGTGCCTTGGTCTGCTACTTAATCCACTAACATTCTGTATTTTTACTTTATATATTTGTTTTGTCTTTCGTTCATCATCCATACTCTCAATGTTGCTGAACCACCTTAACATACTTCTTTAAATCTTCGACACTACATCATCATCTGTTCCACTTCTTTTTCTTAGTAGGACCTACACTATTTTTAGCTCTAAATAAGCTGAAAACTATGGCTGGCCAAATACAATTGAGCATAGGTTAATTTTATTAATTGCTTGTATATTCATTAAGATGTCAATTAATATAATACTGACTTTGTTTTTCGTTTTATTATTTATTCTGTAATATGGTGATGTTTTCAAGTGCATCAAGTTTAAATCTGATACTACAAGGAATAGGAAAAAATACATAAGAGTCATATCAGCATTTTATTGACATTCTATAATTAATATCTTACTATTATTTTCTTGCTCATTCCCACTATTTGTTCTATATTCCTTGTCCAATAAGTGATTTGTAGGTATTTTTGTAACTGTGAAGTTACATATGCAAGACTGTGAGTTGACAGCCTTATTGTATTATAGTACTTCATAAAAAAAGGGAATTCATGTTTTGTTAAGGATTTTTGTCCTAATAATTTTTATTTACAGTTTCTGGTTGTTTATTTAATACACTTGATATAGTATGCACATTCAGATCCCACCCCTATATATGTATATACCATAATAATAGCACATTCTTTGGGAGAACAAAACTTGTGTGTAAATCATTAAAGGGTATGAAAAAGAAAAAAAAAACTATATATGTATATCATCAATGGTGAAATAATACTGCACCCCAAGCATATTTCACTCTCTCAAAGGTTAGGTTAGAAAATGCCTAAGGCATTAAGCTCTCCAAAGTACAATTTTGTGCAATAAAGAATTTTCAATAAAATTAAATGGTGTTATTTTTTTTATCCCGGCTAAGTAATTTTAATTCTTATATGCCATTAGATTTGACCCTATATGGTTTCGGATTTGGTCATATATACCCGCTTGAAAAATTCACTCCATACATATTTTAAATCCATGAATAGGGATGACCAATACAATGTTCTTTGTTAACAGTTTTGGTCGTTTCTATTATGCCAACAAAATTATCTTGCTTTGAAACGGGGTTTAAATAAAGTTGAATTTGCATAAATATTTTTGAATATTGCTTATTTATCATTAAGTCCACCGCGAGTTTCGAGACCACACGCTGAGACTAGAATACTACTGCAGTTTTATGGCAAATTCATAAAAGCTATTGAGTCCTTGAAGAATACTTTAATTAAAATAGGTTTTGCATCTTACGCACATTCATTTTGTTGCAAAAAAAATTACAAAACCTATGTATAACTGAAGTGTTTTATTTTTTCTTTGACTTTGTATCTAACTGCTGGTAGGCAGATCTACAAAGGTTATGAATGTGCTCGATTAATACATTGTTAACAATATTCATCGCTCCCACTATGCTGGCTAAACAGGGGCTGATCCAGGATTAACTTCTAGTTAACTAACTTCGCTCTAGAGCGAGCCTTTTCACAAGCTTTTGTAATAACTATTAACTATGTAATAATTACAAAATAGAAGGTTTTAAGTAAGTTTAATGGCAGTCCCCATACGCAGAGAGATGTTCTGCTGGCGCTGGAGCCGGGCTTTGTTTGTGGCCGACAGAAGTTGGGGCCGCATAACTGAATTTGTCACGAATGAAAGTCTTGTAGACCGACACCGAGTGGACTTGAGACCGGACCATCGATCGGGCGGCCTTGGCCTTGCTCACAGCAGCAGTGACCGAGCATAAAAGGAGACCACCACTTCGACAAGAAATCAATGCAATACTCTCAGGGAAATCGGTGAACCCACAGTCAATGCAAAAAAATGTTGGATTCCCCATACATTTTTTTTTCACTTGCGACACATGGTTCATGGAAGGCGTTGTTCGATTTGATCAGCAGAACCTCAATTAGCCCAAAGTACAACCTTTCACAGTTACCCTGTATGAGTAATCAGTGTAATTTTAAAATGTGTTTTTTTTTAGCAAAACTAAGTCATACCATTTAACACTAATTCAATCTATAGGTACACCAGTCACATACGTACATTCATTCATACACAGTCACATAACTATAAATTAATTCATACATATGTATATACATTCATATTTACATAAATTAAGTTATTAAATATGAAGTAAATGTAAGATGGAAGGAAACCGATCATAGAGATACAGGACAACGCCAGTTGGCCTAGATTGGTTGCTTACCTAAAATTGTTTGGTCCTGTGCATTGATTATTATTTTGTTTTATTTCATTATTTCTTGCTTGGCATTATCATGCCTTATTGTGTTGATATATGTAATTAAATGTACCTCGGCTAAGTTAATTGCGTTTAATAAACATTCAAACGAATCCGGTCGGACAATAAGATTTTATGAATACCGGTGTTAGGTATTTCTTAAAAACTTCTATAAGTGATTGCTATTGCCGTTATATTTTTTGTGGGCGTTATTCATAAGAATAAAATATACAAACTTTTTGTACAACAGCTTCTGACTTAGGGCCCATTTTTGTATCCTAACGTGTCACTAATGTCGTCAAACAACATTATTTGCATTATTTAAAAGGTAAAAAAAAACGCCTGAAAATATCTCTTGTTATATGTATATTTACAGGCAGTCAGTACCATGGTTGTAACTACTAAAATCTTTGTCCAATTATTTGTTTATATACCAAAAAATGTAGGTAACGCTGAATACACCTAATGTTAAACTAAGTAGATACCAAGTTTGGATACCAACAATTTGGATATTAATCACCAGAAACGACAAGACCATAAGGTTTACTTCTATTCCAAGCAATTTACAGACAAATCCATAAAAAGTTCTTCTTTTCTCGAAAACGCAAGGAATCCTAAAGGGTTGGCAAACCTCATTTTATGGTATTTGTTTTAATGAGATGGATAGTGGCATGCCACATACCAAGTTTTTTATTTGAGATTCAATAAAGTTGCTAAAATCACCGTAAAAATTAAGTTTTCAGTTAAAATTCTATTTTAAAATAGGTAGGTAGTTAAAGAAATATCTTTTATGTAGTAATATTTTGTTTCATTAGTTCAAGAATGCCCGAATGGATACTGAAACACAACCCTCCTATACAATACAAAGTTTAGTTTTGATTTAAATATTGTGTATATCATTAGTATCAACAGATACAAGTTTACACAGACAAGTTCGACAGTTAACTTGTATGAAGAACTGTCAAAATTATTCTTTCTATATACAAATTATACGTATAGTATATACGTGGTGGCCGAGTTGGTTAGACCTTGGGCTTAAAAACACTTAGGTCCCTGGTTCGAATCCCGGTTTGAACCAATGAGTTTTTAATTAAAAAAAATATGTACATTTGTTTGACAACACCACTATGGTGCCTCGGAGAGCACGTTAAGCTGTCGGTCCCGGTTTCACTATACCAACTTGTGAAACTGTTTGGTCTGTCTGGTTGTTGAGTCTATTCAAAACATCGCGACGAGCTAGCGACTTGTTTGGTGTAGACTCATACCATCGGCTACGACGAGGTGGGATTAAAACCCCTCTGCTGGGTACCGTGGGGCCGTCTAGGCGGCCTCGGGCGCCGTATGGCACCTGTGATGATATGTATGTATACAAGTTATCTATTGTATATCTATATATAAACTAGCTAAAATAAAATGCTGTCCAGTTACTCCCTGATAATGTAGCTTTCTAGTAGTGAATGATTCTTAAAAATTGGTAGTTTTTGATTTTATTACAAACAATTTTTTTTCTTTTTATAATAGTATTTAGTGTAGTGAACAAAACTACAAACTTACTTTTAAAAAAATTGAGTAATAGGCTTTAAAAAGGCTATAGGACATTAATCTAACATTTTTAGAATTTCTCTCTGCTTGTGCACTAATCACTTAATACTACTAAAAAAAGCTTACAATAGGTACATCATTTTTATGCTTTTTATTGGTGAGTAGCTATTAGCGCGGGGGGTTAAATAAGGCATGTATGTATTGATATACCTACAGGGACCTTAGATATACAGGGCATTGGTGATTTAAGTCTCTAGGGTTTTAAAATACACCAATTACAAATCAGGGTTCTATATAGCAAAGTTGGGTAATTGTGTATGTTAAAATTCACCTCCATAGACATAGTTGTGGGCATCGGCTTATCTGTTATCCTGTTCCCCGGCTTAAGTCTTTAAACGGTGTACCTCTTATGACGAATTACCCCATGAACTTGCTTACCCAATTCAATGAAAAAGGAAACCCCTATGTTTAACAGATTAGCCTGTAAGACTTACTCAATAGCCAGCAAACTATGGTGCAATTCTTTTTGAAGATAGAGGGAGAAAAAAAATAAGTTGATGGTTATTGCAGTTGATTAACATTGAACATTTCACTGACAAAGAAATAGATTTAAGCTAAAATGACTTTTATTATTATTCAATAATATCAGTATCGTTTAAAACCCTTAAAAACATGAAGGGGTTTCCCCTTCATTAAGTTACACTTTCAAAGGCATTTGATTACCTCATTTGGTAAAGTTTGATAGGGGCAATGCTTATTTTGATTTTAATAGATTAGGGCTTTATAATTAACTTTTGAGGTGCAATGGGTTTGGTAAGAAAACCCCTGAAGGCGATATAATAATAAATACCATCACGGGTATTGTTTTGGCTCCCGAGAGTCCTTAAACAGCCTCAGCAAGTTACCCAGCAGAGGGATTAACCCATCCTCATTTAGCAGATGGTATTCAGAGGCAACACCTAAAAAATGGTGAGCTTGTTACCCATCCTTGTTATCAGTTGCACAGTTACTTAAACATTAGTATATCTTTCTTTAGCTTATACTTAGTTTATATAAATTCTAAGCTCACCACTTGTTTGGTATATTCTATAGAATTATAAGGAGGTATATGAATATACCTCCTTATAATTCTGAAGAATCTCTAAATACTATAAGAGACAAAGGAGGAACAAAACTCCTTAAGGAAAAAGTTTTCCTATTATTGAATGTAAACTATACTATGTTTGTATGGGAAGGTGTCTGTTGGTGTGCTCCTTAATATTCAAAATCTTTTGTATAAAAGTAATTACTGCCCAAATAAATGTTGTAAAATAAGCTGTAAATGAGACAAAATAAAAATGACACTGGCTTCTTTAATGTTTGGCGTCTAATACTTTATTATGGAAAGTCACTACAAGTTGGTGTGAAATGCCTCTGTAATTTTGAATTACACTTCCAAACATCCCGGGATGGAAACATCTCACTTATTTTTATTGTTTTACTTTGTTTCATGCTTTACTGCCAATCTATTCTCTTCCATGGCCATAGTCCAGACCATTGAGGTGAGTCAATACAATTGGCCTTATGGCAAACTGAAAAAATATATACTAAGTTAGTAACAGCCTGCTTTTAATGTTAAACCACTTTCAGACCCCACAAATAAATTACTTAACACTATGTGAGGGATAAATACTTAGTGCTGTATTTAACAATACATATAACCACAAGGCATTGGGATGTTACTACTCCACAAGGCCACATATAACCTAAACTTAGGTTACAAGTCCCAACCTAGAAAACCGTATTTATTTTATACAACGTGTTCCTATAGCGTCACACACTCTTTGGAAATTCTATAATATTCATTTTAATGAGCACTATCATGGAGATGTGTTATTAATAATTAATTTATTAATAGAATACCATTCTAAAAGTTAATGTACTTTTTACTTGCATCGCCGCCGTCTTTGGCTTGATAAACCCAATTTACTTATTAATTTATACTTATGTTTATTTCTTTTTACGCAACAAACAGCTATATCACTATTTGTTAATGATTAATTAAAATTAAAATAAAACTACTTTTTTGTTTACATATCTGAATCACACAGATTAATTAATAATCTGTGCAATCAAACGATACGTGATGCGTTTCTATAGTGCAAAATATTTTTAATCAGGAACATTCTTTATAATAATATTAAAGAAATTTGCAGTATGCTAAATGTTTATAATATTAAAATAACTAATTTAAGACCTAATTATTAAAAAATAGAAGCGGTTTATTGTTTAAAATTATATTTTATTAGTGCTATTTGTTGCTATAAATTGGAAAATCCCAAACGCAATTGTTTTCGTTCTTTAGTTCACCATACGCTCACCATCGATGATAATAATGATCCATAATACCGATTTTGATGGCCATAGAAATTACAATCGTGTACAAGTTGACCATAGTAGTGGTGGGTCGTTACGTGATTTCATTGTAACGTAACGGCTACGTTTCTTTTTGTTAATCACCCGTTATGTAACTATTTACAAATAAATAATTGTTTTAAATATTTTTTTTACTTAGCCCGTGTACCAATGATTTTTTAATATAAAAACTTATTCACTAGAATAGCAGTCAGAAAACTTATCTACATTGTACAATTATTTCTTCTGTGACTTATCTAACAAATTTTCTTTATTTAAAATTTTCTATCTATTTTAATTGTTTAATGGCGACATGATTCTATTCTATCTAAATAACTTAACAACCACAGAACACCAGTTCCAACCCCGCTTCTGCACTTCATTTTTTTTATTTCATATTTTTATTATGTTTTTTACATGTGTTTTTATTTTAATAAATTTTTAACTTTAACATCCAAAAGACAAATAAAGTTTTATTGACCACAAACTACTTATATTCTGCATTATTTAATTTATTAGCGCCATCTCTCTGTAGTAGTTGTTATAAATTGGTTTACTTAGTTCATTATATCACCGCTTTGCGCTATGTCGCTGCTCGCCGACATTCCACAACTTGTGATTGAAACGGACGGAACAAATGTACCTATCTATATGGATATCACTGTTGAAACGGTTGTAACTTGTAATGATGGAAACTCTTGTAACGCGGTTATTGCTACTTCACGTGATTGTGATATTTAGTGATTTTTGTTATAGTAGTTTTTTCGTGATTGGTTGCACATTCGTTCTAAGGTTTTTTGACGTTGTGTTTTATTTTGAGTTATTGTTGCTATCCTCGTTTTAGTTTCTTTTTCTTGAATCGGTTTTTAAAATATCGTCGTTGCACTCCGACGAGGTGGTTAATGATGTTCACGCTATTGCGGTGATTGGTTGCGCTACGTTCCGTGACGCATTCTTTCTAGGTTTTTTGTAGTTGTATTTAAAAATTATCTTGTTTTAGTTTTTAATTTGTTTTTTTTTAAATAAAAGTATTTTTGTTTTGATAATAACTCTTATATCCACATGGCTTATATTTTGTTTTTGGACTCGTAGTTATGGTATTGGTGTAATCTGGCGAAATGTCATGTCAAAACATTTTTTTATTATAACTTATTAACCCCTGGCCCTAGACCCAAATTGTTTGTACTTAAACGATAGGTATCGATGATATCTAGCCAATGAAAGTATTATATATAATAATTTCAGCTTTGTTAAAGGATTTTCAACCTCATTGACAATTGCATTTTTTTGATAGAGTTCGATGGTATGCCATCTAATAAGTCGAATGAAATAAAAAAAAAGGTACTCGATAAATGTCATTAAAGTCGAAAATGTTTTTTCAATTTATCTCGTCAACCGTCGGTCGTAAGCCTATCGTGTTTGTACTCAAATAATAGTACAAACACGATAGGCTTACGACCTCAAAAATCAATATTATGTCTTTTTTCTTAATTACGTTTTTTTAATTAAATAGTTATTACAAATATAATAACCGTTATTAGTTATTTAAGAAATATCGACTTTATTGTAACTATCTACGTTACGTAACGCTCACCTCTAGACCACAGCAATTACTATCGTGAGGGCACATCGCAAATTAGCCCCCCGGCATAGTGGGAGCGATGAATATTGTTAACAATGTATTAATCGAGCACATTCATGGCCTTTGTAGGTCTGCCTACCATCAGATAGATACAAACATCACAGAAAAATAAAACACTTTAGTTATAGATAGGTTTTGTAATTTTTTTGCAACAAAATGAATGTGCGTAAGATGCTAAACCTATTTTAATTAAAGTATTCAAGGACTCAATAGCTTTTATGAATTTGCCATAAAACTGCAGTAGTATTCTAGTCTCAGCGTGTGGTTACGAAACTCGCGGTGGACTTAATGATAAATAAGCAATTATTCACGAATATTAATACCTACTAATGAAAATTCAACTTTATCTAAACCCCGTTTCAAAGCTAAATAATTTAGCTGGCATAACAGAAAGGAACAAAACTGTTAACAAAGAAAATTGTATTAGTTATCCCTATTCATGAATTTAAAATATGTATGGAGTGAATTTTTCAAGCGGGTTATAAGACAAAATTCGAAACCATAATGACATATGAGAATTAAAATTTCCTAGGCGGGATAAAAAAAAATAACACTATTTAATTTTATTAAAAATTCTTTATTGCACAAAATTGTACTTAGGCGAAATTAATAATGCCTTAGGCATTTTCTAACCTAACCTTTGAGAGAGTGAAATATGCCTAGGGTGCAAAACTATTCCTATTATTAAATTTTATATTTACTATTATTTTACCATTGATGCTATATATAGATTTTTTTTCTTTTTCATACCCTTTAATGATTCACACACAAGTTGCTCTCCCAAAGAATGTGCTATTATAATGGTATATACATATATAGGGCTGGGATTTAAATGTGCACACTATATCCAGTGTATTAAATAAACAACCTGAAACTATCAATAAAAATTATTAAGACAAAAATCCTCAACAAACATGAAATTCCCTTTTTTTTATGAAGTACCATAATACAATAAGGCTTTCAACTCACAGTCTTGTATATGTAACTTCACAGTTACATAAATACCAGAGAATGAGCAAGAAAATATATAGTAATATTATTAGTATATAATAGTAAGGTATTATAGAATGTCAATAAAATGCTGTTATGACTCTTATGTATTTTTTGCTATTGCTTGTAGTATCAGATTTAAACTTGGGATGCACTTGCACCCTATTACAAAATAAAACATAAAAGAAAAACAAAGACACTATTATATTAATTGACATCTTGATGAATATACAAGCAATTAATAAAATGAACCTATGCTTAATTGTCTTTGGCCAGCCATAGTTATCAGCTTATTAGTGTACAGATAAAAAGAAGTGGAAGAGATGATGATGTAGTGTCGAAGATTTAAAGAGGTATGTTAAGGTGGTTCGGCCACGTTGAGCATATGGATGATGAACGAAAGACAAAACAAATATATAAAGTAAAAATACAGAATGATAGTGGATTAAGTGGCCGACCAAGACGCGTATTTACAGATCAAATTCGGGAAGTCATTAAAAAGGGACAAATAAGAAGTCTAAAACACAGACGCGCCTTTATGAATTGGTGCATGGATGTGGTGGAAGCTAGGGAAGTATGTAAAGACAGTGTGAAGTGGTGTACATTACTCTCTGCTTACCCCTACAGGGATATAGGCACGATGGTATGTATGTGTGTATTTAGAGCTACATGTTATGAACCATTTTCTCAGCTATAGGAATGCTTTATCATTGACTATATAATATAATGTTGTGGTGATCCTTGGGGGAGGCCTATGTCCAGCAGTGGACGCATGAAAGGCAGATGATGATGATATAATGTAATATTCATAGGTAATATTTATCTTCCTGGCTTTAACTAGACTATGAGTAGCACCATGTGTGCCAAAATAATCCGCAGACATGACTTCAAGAAATATTTCAATTCTTATTATTGTTCCAAACTCAGTGCTACAATATAGTAATATTCTTGAATGTTTTGTCCTGCACCAAACTGCCATGAACACTGAGCACAAACAAGTACCTAAAACAAAAGAATTAATAAACTCAGACATATAATATTTAAGTTAATATATTTCTCCTACTATTTATTTTAAGTACCTATGCTTTGGGACTTTGCTTCAAACATGACATGCATGCACCACCGAATGATTAAACTGCATTCAAATATATAAAATGTTTACTTAAATCTGAAAAAAATATTTGTTATAAAGTAAAGTACACCAAAAGGTAAAAGTACACCTAAAGTAAAGTCTACCTTAGCTCCTTTCCATACAAAACGACCCATGGTCCTTCAGCTACTTTTCAGAAACTTATCCAACATCACCCCAAGACTGTGATCTAACTTTTCATATTGAAGAAACATTACATCCGTTTGATCTAAGATAGTATAGTAGGGTAGATACCCATCTTGCCTCTATTTTGAACATTTTATGGCGCTCCTGGGCCACAACGCAAAAGTTCTCGGCCGCTACTATTAGTAGTACTTATTATTGCATTAATTTCATATTTATTCCGAACACACAGTGCATAACATTCTTTAGAAAGCCGATGATTAGATAGTCAGTCATGAATTTTATAACCATTTACAAAAATATTATTTTTAGTTGTCTAAATTACTTTACTAATCACTTCAATGAAAAATAATTAACAATCACAGATCCTATAGAACAAAAAACATAAAATTTTCAAAAAAGTTAAAACCTATTTCGACAAAATAACCTAAAATTACAAGAAAATATTCCCGCGGTCCGATTTACTTTACGCGCTTTCATTATGTTTTGTCTCGTTCATTTTCGTCTAGTTAAATGAGACGGGACACAATGAATGCAAGTTTGGCGTGATTCGGACCGCGTCCGACCCCATCAAGTTGACTCTCGAGGTATTTGACCTGCCAAAACCGTTTCATGATACCGATTTTTGCCTAATGTATGAGAAATTTTGGAGTTTAGTTCGTTCTTATCGCATTCATAATTATGGGAGCATTCATGATTCGGATTCAGCGTTTGACAAGTAAAATCGCACTCACGATAGTAATTGCTATCGTGAAGACACATCCGTAATTAACCCCCTGATTGTAAAGATAGAGATCATGAAATTAAACAAAAGGGAAAGATTAGGGAAGATAGAAAAACGAGAGCTAAAGACTGTAAATTGGTAGTAAAGAGGAGAAAAGGTGTATGTTAGCATAGCGCTAGTTATACCGCATACTGTAACTAGCGCTAATGGAAGTGATATAAATGTTAGGAATGATGTTACAGGACATGTATGTAGAAGGAATATAGTTCACCTAAAATAAATGAAGGAAATAATATAGCATCGCACACAGACGAAGGAAGCTAAATGCTTCTGTAATATAAGTAATTGTATTGTTAATGCCTGAGGCCTCCCGATTTAAAAATAAATATTTGTTTCATTTAACCCTTGCAGACAATTATGTATATATTCAATAATAAGGACTATTGTATTATCAACTAGTGTTAGTAGTTGTTAATTGTTCATTCTTATATTATTAATTTAAAATAAATGCATTGTATTCCTTTATGTTATGTTACCTAATTAATGTATATTTTATTTTAAAAAATGTAAGAAGAAAGAGATGTGGCATTCGATTAAATCGAGCAGCGACTCGGTTTGGAGTTGGGTAGTGTGACAACTTCTTGGTACTGACATTAGGAATCTATGCTCACAACTCCGGACTCGAGGCGCCTGCTGCACGCTAACGAACTGTAGTTTGATTTACAATAAGCAAGCCTAATCTCAAAGTGTACGATAATTAAGTGGTGAACGCCACAATACCTTTTATCTAACATTTGCGCCTGCCTAAATCCATGGTTTACCCACTAAACTAATAACTACATACTGTTTACCATTTAATTAAATGAAAGAGAACACACCTAATTACACACCTACTAAATAACACATAAAAACTGTGTTTTTTTTCTCTCTTATTGTTTTGCAATTTTTAATTTTAACATATTTTTTTCTTTATTAATTATATTTTATATTAATTCTGTGCTACCAGCTTAAAAATTTGCGAAACAACTGGGGCTTTATTCCGAGTTTTGACACGTTCACCGTCGCGCATTTTGCGTAAAGTACGGGTATTGAAATGTAAGTTCTATCCTGTTAATTATAAAGTTGAAATTCCAATGCTCCATACATGTTCAAACTTGCGAAGAATTCGTGTATTTCAAGATGGCTGCATTATAATAGCCAACCTAATACTTGCTATATAACCATTGGAATAGAGCTTATATTTCCATATTTATAGTTTGCGCAACGTCTTCGTGATTAGCGGTTGCAAACTCGGAATAAGTCCCCTGGACGAATGTAACTAGTTCCCACAACACAGGGAATCCTAATGTTGGACCTAAGGCCTAGGGTCGCCACGTAAAAATAATTGCATTTCATTTGAACAATAAACCTTTTTTACTGTTTACTTCGTTTTAGAAATATTATGAAATTAATTTGCCAGCTGGCGTGGCCTCTGAATGGTAGGCCTACCCTGTGAGAGAGTCTCAGCGGTTAGCTTACTACAATAATACCAAATGACTAGCTTTTCTTCCTGGCGCGCTGCAGGCCACAGCCAGAAACAACGATATAATACAAAATATAATTAATAATCACCCTCATTACAAATTGTTCTAATATTTAGTAGAAATGTTATTTGCCGCTATTTTCCCTTGAAAATTTATTGGTTACAATTTTTTTTGCTCACTTTTAGATTTTGTTATTATGGGTACGTTTTGTTACCAGGGGCCTTACCGAGAAGCCACATCGACAAACCGATCGACGCGTCGATGGATAAAAATGTATAGGAAATATTGTCTACGGGTAGAAATTGATCGCCGAGAAACGTCAAATCACATACATTTTATTTTCACTTTCGAACGATCGACATGTCGATCTGTATTTCATGTGGCTTCCCGGTAGGGCACTGCGGCCACATTCTGTTTCTTATAACGTGATCGTTAGATTGTCAAAATAACGAATTCCGTTATTAGCGCTCTCTCCTCCAATCAGCGAAGGTTAAAAACTACTCTGATTGGAGGAGAGCGCGCTAATAGCGGAAATCGTTATTTTGACAATCTAACGATCACGTTATAAGAAACAGAATGTGGCCGCTGGTAATGTTAGCGCGGTAATTGGCCGTTTTTTTTTGGAAAAAATATCAATAAATACCAACATCAGCCCCACTAGCCAAGAGCATGAGCGCTAAAAGCCCGCACGAAATTTTTGTATGAAGATGACATTTGATAATGACGTCACTTTCGTTTTTATCGTTGCAGAAATAACCAAAACGAGACAACAATATAGATACACCAATAGGATAATATAGTTGTTATCTGTCTTTCACGCTTCTGCAACGTTCGAGCGTAAAAAGCGACCATGCTCTTGGCTAGGGGGGCTGACGTTAGTAACAGTCGTTTTTTTTGCGAAATGTTACCAATAAATGTTAACATTTTTAGCATATATATTTTCCTGCGAATGTATTATTATTAATCTTAAAATTATTTTTCGAAGTATAAATATTTGGTTTTCTTATATACTTTTGTTTAATTTATGTGTTTAATTACTTTAGATTTTTAGATTTTAGTTTTTTATTTACTTTACTCAATAATGGAAAAAGAATTTTTGGAGATACAAATTATAAAAACATTAATTTCTGGAAGAAATTATGATGAGGAAATAGATAATTTATATTTTTTATTTCGTCTTTTTTTAACGTTTAAGGTAAATGTCAAAATGGCAGTGTCAGAAATCAGCATTTGTGGTAATTTTATCGTTTCGTTTGCATTGCTAAAAATACTAACAAATGTTAACATGATCTAAATAAAACGCCAAAACAGCTGATTTTCATGCTAGCACTAAATACTGGTACGGCTTAGCTAATGAAACGCAGCCTATATCTCCTTTTTCTCATATTAAGAAAGACGATCTTAAACCTTAGGGCACTTCCTTAATATATAATGGATATATGGAATATGTTCTTTTATCATTACAAAAATGAAATAAAGTTTTTTTTTTAAACCACAGTTTACCATAGTGACTTTTCTTCACAAAACAACATTTTTTTTCTAAAAATCGTATTTATTATTTTATCGTTTTTTTTTAATAAAAAATAGGTAGTACTATTACCTAGTATTATTTATTCCTATTTTATACAATTTTACTATTTGTAATGATCTATAATGGAAAGCGTGACGGTATATCATTTTGTTTATTTAGATCGTATTATTATAAATATTTTTGTGACCTTTTGGGCTTATTTACATTGTATTTATTTCAGAATTTTTGCATATCCCTCTTTAGAGGATTTATTGACAGTCTAAGAGGCGTCACAGTCCTTTTGTACTTAGACAAAGAAATTAATGAACGGTCAGTAGGAAGATCTCCCAACAAAGAAATTGATAGTAGTAAACACAACCAGAAACCTTTAAAAATTAACAAGTGAGTCATTTTTTAATGTATATATTATGTAAAATTCCAAGTGCTTTCTGGCACCTAAGCAGGCTTCAAGCAGTGGCGTGTGGTCCATATAAGCCAAAAAGGCATTAAATCTTAAAATGTAGGGTATTTAATAATCTAGTGTTTAATTTTTACTTATAAATCTATTTTGTTTTAAGCTTAAAAATAATATATTAGATTATTTATAGTCTATATTCTGGGGAATTTTTGGCTTATATGGACCGCACACCACTGAGTACCTAGGCAAACTATGTCAAACATTTTTACCCACCTTGTAGCTTTTGGTATACTCTGTTAAGTCATTATTATTTGGTAAAGAAATTTTCAATAAATAACCAAATTTCTTTTGTGGAATATTAACCTAAAAAATCTTTATTTCAATATGCTAGGAAATCAACATGCTAGTTCTTTTATTTGTATAAATTACCATGTGTTTATGATATATAATCACATGCAGCAGTGACACTAAATTGTTGTGTCAAATGTTTGGACTATAACCAATAATATTTATTCAAATAGTACCTAAAAAATATTTGTTATTTACAGGGAATCAAAAGTCCTTACAAGGGTACTTCAATCATGTGCATTAAATGGAGGAATTTTTTGGTTCAGCATTCTTATCTTTGAATATGGCTTGCTACCAGGAGTTCAGTATTTAGTTGGTATAATCTTTGGTCACAATCCTGGTGTGGCTCATAATGTTTGGGGATGGATGCAGCCTTTTCTGTCCATGACATTTCGTATGATATGGGTTTTACCTCTATTCCTTTTAAGCAAGCTAGTGAATAGCCTATGGTTTCAGGCAAGTATAGTTAATTATTATTAATCCTTATAAGCTCTATATAAACAAATTGTTTGGGAAATATTACTTTGAGTTAAAATTTCTTTGGTCCTGCAACATGAAATTAAGATTAAGTTTTTAACTTTAACAATTTAATTTAAGCATTAGGTCAGTCAGTTAGGACCTCTTAACACTCAGTGGCACAATTAACCGGCATTATATATATAATGCCGGTGAAATTCTTAATCTTAATTTCACCGGCATTATATATATAATGCCGGTTAATTGTGCCACTGAGTGTTAAGAGGTCCTAACTGACTGACCTAATGCTTAAATTAAATTGTTAAAGTTAAAAACTTAATCTTAATTTCATGTTGCAGGACCAAAGAAATTTTAACTCAAACTTTTCAATTTTTAACTTTAACAATTTAATTTAAGCATTAGGTCAGTCAGTTAGGACCTCTTAACACTCAGTGTCACAATTAACCGGCATTATATATATAATGCCGGTTAATTGTGGCCACAGGTTTAAATCCCAGTGTGTACCAATGAGTTTCTTATTAAAAAAAATATGTACATTTGTTTGACAACACCACTATAGTGCCTCGGAGAGCACGTTAAGCTGTCCCAGTTTCACTATTTCACTTGTGAAACTGTTTATAGATGGGATATTGAGTCTATTCAAAACATCGCGATGAGCTAGCTACTTGTTTGATGTAAACTCATACCATTGACTACGATGAGGTGGGATTAAAAAAACCCCTCCGCTGGGTACCCTGGGGCCTTCTAGGTGGTCTTGGTCGCCGTAAGGTACCCGTGATGATATGTATATATATATATATTTCATCACGGGTGCCTTACGGCGCCTGAGACAGCCTCAGGGTACTCAGCGGAGGGATTTTTAATCCCATCTCGTTGTAGCCGATGGTATGAGTCTACACCGAACAAGTGGCTAGCTTGTCGCGTTGTTTTGGATAGACTCAATAACCCATCTATAAACAGTTTCACATGTTGGTATAGTGAAACTGAGGCCGACAGCTTAACATGCTCTCCGAGGCCTATAGTGGTGTTGTTAAACAAATATACATGAATTTTTAGATCTAAACTCATTGGTATACACCAGGGTTTGAATAAAGTGTTTTTAAGTCAAAGGTCTAACCAACTTGGCCACCATGTATATATAATAGATATTAGATTAATCTCTGAATAGATATTAAATTATAATAGAAAATTTTGTTACAGGATATAGCAGACTCAGCTTACAGACATAGAAGAGGTCCACCACAGTTCATGTCTAGTGTTAGCAAAATAATTGCTGATTCACTTTTCAGTTTGCTAGTCCAAGCTTTGTTTTTAATACAGGTATCATGATTGTTTCTAGCCAATGATCAGGGACCAGAAAACCTGTTCCCCGGCTTAAGTCTCTAAACGGTGTACCTCTTACAACAAATTACCTCGTGATTTTGCTTATCCAATTCAACTGCTCTTTTATACATTTAGGTAACCCTTTTGAAACAGAAACCCCTATGTTTAACAGGTTAGTCTGTAAGACTTACTCTTAAATAGCCAGCAAAACAATGGTGCAATTCTTTTTAAACTTTGGAAGAGGGAGGAAGAAAAAAAATAAGTTGATAGTTATTGCAGTTGATTAACATTGAACATTTCGCTGACAAACAAATATATTTAAACAAAAAATACTCTTATTATATTATACAGTAATATCAAAATCGTTAAAAACATGAACGGGTTTCCCCTTCATTGTGTTGCACTTTCAAAGGGATTTGATTAACTCATTTGGTAAACTTTGATAGGGGTAATGCTTATTATGATTTCAATAGATTAGCGCTTTATAATTGACTTTGAGATGCAATGAGTTTGGTAAGCAAACCCTTATTAAAAACCTATTCAAAAACCCATGAAGATGATATAGGTCCGGTCCCTGTATTACTTCAATTATTTTATTGAGTAAAGTGTAATAATTAATCTGGTAATGTTAATCGTAATAAAATATTTATTTTCAGAGTATGCTAGTAAGCATGTTGCCAATAGTGTATGTAGGAGAGATATTGTGTTTAATTCACATGTGCCTGCTTTATTCCCTATACTCATTTGAGTATAAATGGTTCAATATGGGATGGGAGCTACATAAGAGGCTGAGCTTTATTGAAAATAACTGGCCATATTTCTTGGGATTTGGACTGCCTTTAGCTGTTTTAACTCAAATTCCAGATTCTTATATTATTAGGTAAATATAAAAGAATATATATATAAAACACCTTATCAATAAAATTAATTATAGACTTAATTAGGGTGCTGGAGGTGGTCACTATAACAACTGGACACAACAATTCTGACATTAACTTACCTGATACCACTTAATCTTACTTCAATATCTAAATTTTTTTTTTCAGTGGCTGTGTATTTTCAATACTGTTTCCTTTGTTTATACTCAGTGGAAATGAAGCTACACCAGTTTTAGGAAGGTGAGATATGGTATTTACTACTTATAGTTCAAATCACAATTTGATACAAAGTTTTTACAATTAATTCATACATTTTAGTACAAAACAACATAAAAATATTTTTTATTATAATTAATAAATGACAGAATAATAGGAACAGTTTTGCTTCTACGGCCCCATGAAAAGATTCATTATTTGCCTAGATACAGTACTATTTTAATAAGAACATATTTTTTAAAACATCTAAATTATTACAAGTTCAGCTGTAATTGTCTATCATAATAAAAAAAAGTTTTTATTTTATTTTGAAATTAAATCCTAACACAGAATATTTAATAAATACAATGACCGAGAAAATTATAATTTTAATTCTGCAACAAACAGTAATCTAATATAACTGGAAAAAGTGCGAAAGCTCATGTATGGAGAATGCGGACTTTGCGTTTACGAATGGGCGTAACTATTAAATTTCAGGCGATGTTTAAAGTATTATATAATATTTTCAGTGAACTTCCTCTTCGGTTGTTTTCTCCAGTAGTAGCAATATCAAACGGCATGTTTCGCGCTGTGAGACGTGGAGCGTCCGACCGCGCTCGGTGACTGTTCTTGTATATATATTGCTCAACAAACGCTAATCATTTGTATGTATAGTTCAACTTTTAATCCCATGCAGTAAAATGACAGTTTGTATGTTAGCATAAGCTATTGACTTATAGTACCATTGTATTGACCCTTTGGTATCATTGTATTGACCCTTTGGTATCGTTGTATTGACCCTTTGGTATCATTGTATTGACCCTTTGGTATCATTGTATTGACCCTTTGGCATCATTGTATTGTCCCTTTGACATCATTGTATTGTCCCTTTGACAATATAGTAGTTTAGATAATATTATCTTATTTTGACATTTAAGTAAGCTGTCATTTTACTGGATACAATAATTAATGGTTTAAGTACAGGGCCCAATTTTTTACCTATTGTTTGATACAATGTGATAGTTTTATTGTTGTGATTATGTGGTGCTGGTATTTGTGTTGCGGTGTTTATCTTAAATATATTAAAGAATTAACCGCTCTTAAAATTAGATCTAAACTCTGAAATAAAATTCGAGATCAAAATGTAAACAAAGAAACTAATCTTCACCAAAAATTTCCAATTTATATTTAAATTATTTACTACACAATCTCTAGTTTTTAATTAAGTGGTAGGTATACCATTTGTTTACCTTTTCGATGTTGAATTTAATTTCATTGGATAACTAATAAATCTATAAATAATGAGTATATAGTACAGCTTGTATTGTTTATATTATGGCGGCTAAAGAATGCGGTTTGTTAAAAGAAATCATTTAGATTACAGGAGTAATATACCTTCTTTCGCACGCTTTGTAACCGCACCCTCAAGTAGATTTCAAATCAATAATATAACTAATAAATCATTCGATAAGATGTTTACTTACTAAAAACTGATTGTCCAAAAAATTATAATAAATCAAAAATGGGTGAATTAGGTTTGTAACATTCATTATCGAAATACTGAGTCCAAATTTTAGATGGGGCAGGGCAGATAAGGCAATATCCGTTATAACTACAGGAAAATGGTTTAAAAAATACTTGACAAAACATTTTGTTTTCATCACAGTCAAACGTATTTCATTAATTTATTTGCATATCATATACAGATATTTCAATACAATTATTTTTAGTAATAAAATTCAGTGTTTATGAACCCTGGGGTAGTCTACAAATATTAAATTAAATGTAGCTATTACAAGCATCAAAAGTCAAATATTTTCCTGTAGATTAAGAGTGTGTGCTGCATTGGCTGCCCCATCTTAAATTTCCTTTGTATTGATAAATTATATGATTTAGTATAGAAATGATTATTACTGCCCTTACACCTTGAAGCAGAATGGCGTAGGTGTGTTGTTTTTATGTATTTTCGATTTGCACATCAACATTTGTTTCAAGGTCTTCATTTTAAGTTACAGGATTTTTGATATTCTTTATAATAGGTAATGGAAATATAGTTCCAAAATTTTCCACAATATGGTAGAGGTTAAATTTAATTTGTATTCAATAAAATCCTTTATATTTAATTGATTCAACATTTATATTGGGTGTTTTTTACAGTGCCATAATTTTTATATTGTGTTTTATAATAAAAATATTGAATCACATTTTTTTCCTTATAGTGTCGCCTATACAAAAAATAAAGACATACCTACTTAAAATACAAAAAATGTGTTCAAATCTTTTTAAATTTTTATACTAAACTTACTATTGAGACCGTGCCCACTTGCCTAAAGGTATACACCCAATATAAAATAATATATATTTTGAAAGGATGTACTTTGAGCTAATACAAGGTTCTGCTAATCAAATTGAACAACTTTTTCAATGGGACCATGTGTCGCAAATGAAAATAATATTTGGCTTTCCCATACAAATTGGTCATTTTAACATCACTAATTTGTATGGAGACGGCTTTTTTTCTCATTTGCGACGCATGGTTCCATGGGAAAAGTTGTTCGATTTGAACAGCAAAACCTCACATTAGCCCAAAGTACATGTATCCCTGTATAATAGAAAATAATTATGATGCCATTTTTTTATTTATTACGTTGGTAACAAAGACCATCATCCTTGTTCTTGTAATGTTTTAGTTTAGAATAATGTGTTGAGTTGTTTCTAATGACCTTGTTCATAAAAACTTTATAGAAGGTTTTGTCTCTTTTACACATATTCATTTATGTTGCTAAAAAAAGGACTCAATAAGTTTTTATGAATCGGTGTTAGACTACAATAAACTTAAATACTTAGTAATATTTTTTATACTCATGTTTTTTTTTGCGTTACGGCTATCATTTTATTTTTGAATCTTGTTGTGTAAATGTTTAATGTAAAATAAAAAGTTATAGCCAAAATAAGAGTATTTAGATAGAGTATAAAATTAGATAATTATTATTAATAATATGGTTTTGGAGCACGACCTCTTAGGGCAGTACTGTTCACGAAACAGTAATACTTCTATGGAATCTTGCCAATGGAAACCAGGGGCCTTCCGGGAAGCTACATCGACAAACCAATCGACGACGCCTCGATTGATAAAAATGTTTAAGAAAAAAATATTTGTCTATGCAAAGAATTCGATCGACGAGTAACGTCTAACGAAAATCATATACATAAAATTTTTGACGCTTCGACCGATATTTCATGTGGTTTGCCAGTAGGGTTTTTTTTTCTATTGGCACAGATTAGATAATATTTACTACGTCTATTGGTATTACTGCTTTGTAAACTCTAATGCCAGAGGCTAACGGCCGAACTGTCGTTACTTAGCCAAAGTCATTGCTTAGAACTGTCAAAATTTTGTTTTTTTTAAATGCAGTTTGACAGTCCGAAACATTGGCTAATCATTAGCACTTGCTTAGCCACGACTATTAATCCGGCCCTAAGACTTAAGTTAAGAAATGCTTAGAACTGTCAATCTTGACTAAGCAACGATTTTAATCCTGCCATACGAATTGGCGGTATAGTTATCACAATTTCCTTAAATAATGCACCTTATGAATTTTTTTACACAGTATGATTAATATGAGCAGAGTGATACACACAGATCAATTTGCCTACGTCACTTTGCACGATCTCTACTGGCTTCCTATATACTCATGTAACAATTTATACAGAAGCGTCTTTTTAATCCTTTTTATGTGGAAATCTTTATATATTAATATTCTAACTTCTAATAAATTTGTTTAAATACATTATCGTCGTTGATATCGCAAAAGGTTCTAAGTCATAACATGCGTACTTTTCAGAACTTTTTGGTGTTAATTGTCTAATTCACGAATTAACATTGTGTTTTTGCTCAAATAAAGCTATGTTATAATATAAATGTATAAAAATAATAAAGTTTTACGTTTTGGCATTGGGCTAACATAGACGTATCGAACTTAAAATTTGGTAAAATACAAGGGCATGCAAGAAACTCTTTGATATTTAATATCGATTGAATTCAGGATACTTTAAATAATAAGGGAACGAAAGTGTCATTAAACATCTTTAAAATAAAAACAACCATAAATCTTTATAAGCGAAATAAAAACAAAATCTTCCCAATACACTACGATGATGGGGACAGCAGGGTTATTACGCGTCTTAAGTTCGCTCGCACGCCAATCGTTTTTGAAAGTAAGGCATTAACTCCATTGAACTTTTCTTGGTTTGAAAATATCGTAATTTAAAGTATGAAATGTCCTTGCGATCAGGCTTTTCGGTGGGCTTGTTTGTTGTTTGCGGAACAGAAATTAAAGTACTCGTCAAACAAGTCTCCAGTCACGCTATGCCATGTAGATTCCAAGTATTGTTTTTAGGAAGAAGTATATTATGCTGACGTGCATCTCCTGTCTATGGGTTGGTTCTGTGTCATCAGCGATGTGGTTGTTGCGTTTCAAAGTTCTCCAAGTTCTAAGCTGACTAGCACCAATGACAAGAGGCAGTTTTTTTTGCACACATACAACTATTTTGTTCCGTCTCTCTTAGCTTCATATAACAGGTATTTAAGGGTATTCTTCTTTTTTTGAACCAAGGTCAGTTGTAAAAGGCTGCGAACATATATCTTTCGAGATTCTAAGGATTCAATACTCCAATATTAATATTTTTCGCCTTGTTTCCTCGGTCAAGTCAAATTAATGTTTGGGTGGCCTCCCTTTGATTTTGGTGGTTGAGGTTGGATAGGACCTTTACGTCTATTCTGTAGACTCTACAGAATAGACGTAAAGGTCCTATCCAACCTCAACCACCAAAATCAATACAGTGTAGAGTTTTGCTTGGTCTCATTAGTCTGCTTGTATTTAACATTTTGGCATTTTTGGAATCCTTCATAAACGTTCGCTAAATCATTCCGTGGCTAAATTATCGCATCAGAAAAACAGAAGCCAACGAAAAAAAGACCACAACAAACAAATTTAGTTCACTAATTAATGCTCTTACCTTAAAATCACGTATGACATAAATATCTTGCAGTACTACCAACTTGACTGCGTGTTGTCCGAATGGCGTGTTCTTGTTTATTGTTATATTGCCACCAGTACTCCAACCGGAGCTCGGTTAAGTCCAAAGTTACAATATGAATTTTTTATATAAAAATATATAGGTACATGAGTTTAATAATTTTCATAGGTTTTTATTCTGTTTCTATTTTTCATGGCATGGAGCGAAATGTAGGCTAAGAATCCAAGAAAGCAAAGTTCATCAGTTTTTTAATATAAAATTAAACTGTTGCCTACTAGGACGCAGCTGTAAAGAGGTCACATCGAGAGTAATTTAATTAAAAATAAATAATTATAACACAATTTTGAAGCATAATATATATATACATACATATACACACATACATGTTGGATGTAAACTAGAAGCAGCTGTAAAAGGGCCTTGTTAAAGAGATTAGTTACAATGTCACAATTAAAAGTAAATTAAATATCTCAATGATAAAATAAATAAGGCGTTGACAAAAAAAAAACAAAAAAAAATCTGATTGGTTATTAACGTATGACGATTTTAAAATGCGTTCGGAAAGTAATTGTAAGGCAATTTCGATGAGACTTATTGCGATATCAACGACATAGTTTAATAAGGGTATATTCTCTGTAAGGGCCGAAGAAAATAGATAATGTAGTTAACTGTTTAAATATTAATGTTGATTAACCGCGGGTTAGTTTTCGTACTGTCGGGTATTTTTATGTTTTCTCATCTTTAAATGCATATTATAATATTGTACGTAGGTATACCTAATAAACTACTTATTTATAAAGGCATGCGTGTTATTTACATAGAAGTATAAGTAATATGGAAGTATCCTAAGGCCTAAAATCATATGTCTAAACATGAGAACTGAAATATACAAACCCAAAACAAAGTGAGAACATGTTTTACATTTCGTTTGATAATTAAAAATAACAAAATTATCTCTTTTCCATTTGTACATTTAATTGAGTGTGAGCGAGAGAGATACATATTTATAATTTCTACTTTACAGTGTGTGGTATAAAAGTTCCATATTATTTATACTTTCATGGTTATTTATAACATTTTCTTGAAATATATTGCAGATTAGCTTTTTTCGTTAAGGGCTGTGTAGTCGATTTGACGCCCTACAAACGTACTTCCAATATTACAACTTGGCTGTTAGTGGAAGTTCAATAATTTGTTTATGTTCGTAATTGTATGCAAAAATCTTTCTGTTGTGGGTATAATTTTATATACAAAAATATTTATTTTTGTATAAAAAAGTTTTTTCTGATTTCGAAAAAATAATAACACAACAGCAATATTAATAAATACAATGACCGACAAAAATATTATTTTAATTCTGCGACAAACAGTAATTGAGTATTACTGGAAGTGCGAAAGCTCATTTTGTATGGAGAACGCAGACTTTGCGATTACGAATGCAGTCTTCTTAACATGCCTATAGAAGATTTTGTCCCTTTTTTCTTAGCAACAAAAATTAATGTGCGTAAAAGAGACAAAACCTTCGATAACTAAAGTGTTCTTCAAGGCCTCAATAAGTTTTTTATGAATAAGGCCATTAATATTTTATTCAGTACTGATCTTCTAAAATAATGATATTAAATAATAATTGTATTATAATTAGTCAACGATTTTATTTTTATTAGATTTTAATAAAATTAGTCAAAAATAACAGTTATCTTCGTTAATGATTACCTATCATTATTATTTGTGATTGCATTGACGTTTCATGACAAAATAAAGGACTGATTGATTAATAATATTTGTTTTATTTATCTCATTAGTCTAACATAAATAATATTATGTACATTTTTTTATAACTATGTATGGTAAAAAACATGGTGTGGTAAACCAACTTAAATCTTAATACAAAAACATAATATGGTAAACCAATTTAAATCTCAATACAAAGGAAAAGAATTACTACCATACAGTCCCTTTGTCACAATCTAAAGCAGCTTAAATAACTTTATTTTTTTAAACTTAATGGCAGTAAATATTCTGCTCTAACGATATTTTTTTAAATGATAAATCAATCTAAGCCCTATTTAGGTTGTGACTGAGATAAATTAACTACTGCAGCCCCCAAGTACGATTTTATTTGCGATTTGAGCGCTAGCTATAACTTGAGATTTTTTACGAAACGCCTGTATCAGGTTTGTCGTTCATGTCAAAAAGTATGTTTAATATGTTCATTTTAAGTGCCCATATCGCAATTTTCGTAATCGGAATGCTACTCGTAGGTTGGTACTTAATATAATTTTACAAATTTAACATAACAGTTAAAAAGAAATAAGTTTCAGGTACAAAATACTACACTTAGGTAAAATAATCATTTTACAATAAATTCTTCTACATATAGCTATTTATAAGTCAATATAATTCTGAGATCTTCTTAAAGATATGTTTTACTGTGATAATAAATATTTGATGAATTTATATAATGGTATATCAAAAAATACTTATTTTATTTAAATATAATATGGCTTATGAGTTTGGATCTATTCATTAAAAAAAAAAGTATTTGGTATTACCAAAAAATCTAAAGGTACACAATACAACGGGAAATACGAGTAACTATGTCAATGTTCAGTTTCAGGGGTTCCTCGGGGCCTAATTATAAAACAGCGAAATCGATAACGTTCTGTCAATGCGTTGATATAATTTGAGTTGTCATAGATCTTATTTCTAATGCAATATTTATTTATTTAAGTATGACACTCACGACAAGATGTAGCCATTACATTATTGTAATAGGCTTAAGGTTCACAAATTGAGCTAACATCTGGACTACATCTTACTATTTCACAATAGTTGCGATATAATATTTGAGTATTTTAGAATAAAAAACTTTATATAAAGAAATAAACAAAACTACATGCAATTAATTCAAGCAAAAAATTAACATTATGAATAATAAAACACAATCAAGCTAAAACAAATCTTAATAAAACAAATCAAAGTCAATAAGTAGGTACATCAAATAAATTTCATTAAACTATTGTGGCAGTAATTAATAACTTAGAGAAAATCTTGTAATGATCTTTTTAAATGTAAAAGGCTTGAGTCAAAGATAATATGCAATAAAGACTATGACAGCTCCAATTGTATTCGACCACGATAGCGATCTGTCAAAATTTCGTTTCATAATTAGGGGGCCGGTGCGTCTTAGAGAGTAGCTCGTTTGGCATTCTCCGAAAATTAAATTTGGGTATTTGAGGCAAAACAGCTTCATACCTATAGTTTATAGGGTCATTGTACCCTATTTCGACTAAGTTCCCTACAGTAACAAGTAGCAAACAGTAAAAGTTTGGGAACCCCTGGTTTAAGTGCTTTTATCTACAGCATGTGTAGTATGTTGTAAGTAAGAGATAGGAAGTATAGAACATGTCGCCTATTTTAAACCCCGAATAACATCTTGTCTATTCCACTGTAGTGTGACTATGGTATTTTCTATACGCTATATTTTTTACGTGCCTAATAAATAAAAATAAAAAGCGAATCTAAATTTAAATAATATAATTATTTGTTAATATGCCAAGAAGTCTATGATTATAATATTTTAACAACAATAATTATTATTAAATTTACAAAAAAATCCACAATGTGGACATTTTTCTCGTGTTAAGTCGATATAATTTTGCTAATATATAATTTTTGTTTCATTCCGTTTGGTATGTTTTTTTTATATACTCTGTTTAATTTATTTACTTAAAATTATATTAGACCACGGGCTGAATCAGAGGCCCTACTCCAAACAAAGAAGTCATTAGATACGCCATATTGGACTTTTGCTTCTGCATGAAATTAATTAAGTCAGTGTTAGATGTTGATTGATTAGATGTACAACACTAGTATGAGCAACAACACTAGTGAAGGAAAAAATGCCAGGAGTTAATATAACGGTTAGTGTTTTTTTTCAATGGAAGTTGATTTATATTTTATAATGTGTGAATAAGTATAATAAACAAGTATTAAAATATAACAGTGTTTACTTTATGAGAATATATAAAAGTCAGATAGACATAAAGGGCTATTTTGTGGTCATCCTATCAGACAATGGCGTAAAAAAACATATTTCACTTTATTTTAAACTAAATTATGTATATCTTTTGTAGATAACACGAAATAAAATTGACTATTTTTTACAATTTTATTTATAACAAAAATATCTTTGATTGGTTGATGAGTGGTGACGTCACACGCAATTAAACAAAACAATACACAGATTATAAATTATGTGGATGAAATAGAATATAGTATAATATATAGGAGATTATTTAATCTGTGCTTGTTTGTTTACTTGCGTGTGACGTCACAATTAACATAGACTGCAAAATAGCATTTTTAGTGCCATTGTGGAAATTCAAACTTTAACATTGATTTTTATTAATAATAGAGTAGACATCTCGGGAATATCAATGTAGTGTGCTTATTATGTAATGAAGAATCATATAAAACGAGTTTCAAAAAGGAGTCAAATACCCTATTTAATTCAATGTGTTTATTACGTATTAATTGACATTAAAAAAGAATGAGAGGACTGTATGCGTTAAGAACTATAGGGGCCACAAATGATGATTTTGCGAGCCCGTCAATCATTTGCTGGCATCCCAAAACCGTCTTGAGTTATCAAATTGAGCTTTTTGATTCAGACCGTGGGTTTATTAACTTAATTATTTTAATGTTTAAACTTATTCATGTAAATAATGCATTTGGCTCTTTAACCGAATATACTTTGTGCCTTACATAACAAATTGCTGCATAATAAATTAAAGCTAATAATAGGATATAACTTAAATATTTTAATTAAATTAAAATCACAGTCAAATAAAAAAAATTGCTTGTCCACTTTGCTTTGGTCCTAAGTGTTTCGCGTGTATTACAAATTGGTTCACTGACCATTGTCATTTATGTTTAAACATTGATTTGATTCATTTGGTAAAAATAAATGTTGTGTAAGTTAAAACTAGTCCTGTTTTAATAGATGCCTAAAAAAATATATTTTTCCTTATTTTATTAAACAACTTATTATTTATTAATAAAAGCAATATCAAATATTACTAGACGACTACCGATTAGATGGGTTTCAGTTAACAAACGTTTTTAAAAGATTATTAATAATAATAGGCTTTGGCTCAAAAACATTTTACAACATTTTTTTTATAAAAGATATTTTTTTATTATAAGAAACAAAAATTGCACTATGTTTCTTGAATACATGCGGCTTAACAGTATGTTTTGCACATCTAGGAATAAATTAACATTATACCTATGTAATTGTATGTTTCAGCAGCTAGGTGGCCTAGCGCTGCCTAACTCTAAGTTACGATACCACAATCATTGTCATATATAAATTGTAAGCTGAACCGATTTACACGAAATATTGTAGGTATATCTATACCTTTTCCAAGCGTTTATTTTACTTTTTAGATCGAGTACAAATAATTTTGTCATGCCCTAATGCGTTACGATTTCTGACTTTATTTGCATATGGCGTGGATATTTAAAAGTTAATTAAACGTTATTATTTCAGCTCCTGCAACAGCAAAGTATTACATTTGTTTTGTGTAAATTTAATAACACAAAATATGAAATTTGATAGGCAAGCTAATTTTTTGATTTCTTATACAGAGTGAAATTAAAATATTGTAATTTCGGCTATCTATTATTATTTGTGGCGATCCTTGGGGGAAGCCCATGTCCAGCAGTGGACACGTGAAAGGCTGGTATGAATTTGGGCTAATATGCGGCTTTATTGATTAAATTGAACAACTTTTAGCATGGTACTATGTGTCGCAAATAACAAAAAAAATGCCTTCTCCTGTATGGAGAGGCATTTTTTTTACTATCAATTTGTATAGGTAAGCCAAAAATTATTTATTCAATCTTATAATTATAAAAAGTAAGTAGAAAGTGCTTGATTTTTTTTAAATACATAATTTGGTTAAAATTTAACCATTTTTTCGAACAGAAATGCATTGCATTGGGTACATTCTAAGGATATACCAACAATATAATAAACCCTTGGAAAGAGTATAAAAGGCGACATCGCCCACGCTATGCTCTTATTGTGAATATTCCGTACAATACACTAATAAACTTAAAATTATGGTTATTTTTCATTTTATTGAGTCATAGTATATAACATAAATACATTGAGCGTATACAATAGCAAGTGTAGTTCTTTAAAAACTACTTGAGATTATTCATATAACATACATATTGGGTGTTTTGTCACAGTGGCAAAATTTTTATATTGTGTTCTATGATTAAAATAATGAAACACACATTTTTTACTTTTAGTACCCTTTTAGTAGCCCATACAAAAACATTAAGATACAAAGTACAAAAAGTTCTACAATTCGCTTCAACTTTGATACTAAACTCACGGTTGAAACCCCGCCACTTGTACAAAGGTAGATAATTTATTTGCTTGATACTAAGACAACAAGTATTAAATATGTAGTTTTTTTTTTTGCCACTGTAAAAAATACACCCATTATACTTAGTTTTGTTTATATTACTCTCACCAGCAACATACCAATGGCAGCACCTACGGTCAGGCCCACACTTAGTAACGTTGCAATGATGGACGATGCCTTTTCTCGTTCGTGGGCGTCCACAGCTCTGAAAATTATTATTATACAATAAAATAATACTTAGTCAATATAATAAATATATATTAGACTAGTGCCCCGCGGTTTGACCCGCCGTTTAATTTTCAAACCGATTACTTATAAAGCTTTCTATTCGCGAAATATTTATTTAATCAGTCTGGTAGTTTTTGAGTTTATCCGAAACAATCAAACAAACCTTTTCTCTTTATAATATTAGTAGAGTATAGATAAATTTCTCCAAATTGCTGTCAATAGAACATGTGGCCAAAATACTGGCTGTTTTTTTTTATAATAGTGACTGCCCCCCTCTCGACCGACTCTCCTCCCCCTGAGATGGTAAAATTATGCAGTCCATGAATAGGAGCCACAAACGCCAGAATCGACAGATGCGTCGCTGGTCTAGTTTAGTTGCAAATTCGTATCGTTTCAAGAACCCGGGTTATAGTTAATAAAAAAGACACCCTGGCAATGCATTCCTCTTTTTTATTGTACGACATATAAATATAAATAATTTCTACAGCGCGCTGTATAGCTAAACTATTTGTTTGACCAATAAACAAGCCAATCCTTTTGAATCCAGCGGCCATATTCTGTTTCTTTTAAAGGCAACTTTAGATTGTAAAAATAAAAAATATAAAAAAATACCATCACGGGTGCCTATTTGGCTCCCGAGAACCGTTTAAACGGCCTCAGGGTCCCAGCGGAGGGATTAACCCATCCTCATTTCGCCGGTGGTATTCGGAGGTAACACCTAACAAGTGGCGAGCTTGTTGCGGTGTTTATGATGAAATAGCCTCGTTGTATAAAGCAGTCACCCATCCCAGACCAGCTTTGTTGTCATCTGCTTAACCTTGTTATCAGTTGCGCAGTGATTTAACCACTAGGCTGGGGTCGCTTTTTGGGGTACTTTAGATTGTAAATATATAATAATAATAAATAAATAAATAATATGTAAGACAATTTACACAAATTGCTCTGGTCACAAAATAAGATCTAGGCTTGTACTATGTGTACCAGAAGCGATATAATACATATTATATTTTATAAACACCCAGACCATGACAAACTGTACAAAAAAAACGTACTAACTTTTTTTGCCATGGGTGGGAATCGAACCCACGAACTCCGGATACAACGCCAAAGGCGCAACCACTAGTCTACGGAGGCTGTCAAAAAAATATAACGAAATCCTTTAATGTACAATTGTCACCTCACGGAATGCTAAAAACTGTCATAGAAATAGTACATGTAACACAAGGGGATAAACTGCATGCATTTTTTGGTAATTGTTGCTGATTGTACAATGTCATTTTTAAAGGATTTCGTTATTTGACAAGCTAACGTTTCCGTTAAAGAAACAGAGGCTCTACCATGGGTTTTCCCATTGTACAAACGTAACGTATTCAAATACGTATACGTGAGCAACAACCAATAGGGCCGCTTTATTTTTCCTAACAGGATTGAATAAAGCGATCCTGTTGGTTGTTGATCACGTATTGGAATACGTTACGTTGCTACAATGCGCAAACCCATGGTAGAGCCTCTGAATGTGGCCGCAGACGTTTTACGATTTGTTTTAAAAAATCCTGTGTTGTTCATGCGGTTACAATACATAATGTAAAAGTAGAATATGTGAAACTGCAAGGCACAGCTAATTTACTATACCAAAAAAAAAACTTTTTTTATATAGATACATAAATCGTAATATTTTGCCAATATTACGATTTATAAACTATAGCTACAACACATAAACATCTAATAATCAATAAATCAATGTTATGAGGCGAAAACAAATTAGTATAATTGGCTAGTTATGATGCAAATAGTAGACTTGGTGATAACTTTTGAACTGTAAATGCACATTACAAACTGACATTATTTCAGATAAAATGATATTAACTACGAACTGACCTATATTTAATTAACAATAGAAACAGCAAATATAAAATGTACCTAGTTTTAGATGACAAATTTTAAGTGGGAGGAATGTATAACATAAGTAAAGTACCGCCCATACAGATGCAAAAACCGTCAAGTGATCTAGTCATGTTTCCGTTTTAGTCTGTGGGTTCACCCGTTTTGATAGGAGACTACTGCATCGATTTATTGTCGAGGTGGTAGTCTCCTTTCAGGGTGCGGTTACGAAATGTGTAGTTGAATTGACGATAAGGCAGCGAGTATATTAAAATATACTCGTAATGCAATTCGTCATTGTAGCCCCCCATTTCGTAATCGCATCATTTAGCCGGCATAGTGGAAGCGATCAATATTGTTTAAGAACAATTATTGATTGACCTCATTTATGGACTTTGTAGGTGTGATCACCACCAGGTAAATAACACAAAGTTGTACATGGGCAAGCTTAATACCTTACGCATTTTCAACCAGCTAACCTTTGAGAGAGTGAAATTAATATAAATATGCTCAATACAGTTTTTTTCAAAATGGGGTTAAAATACAATGGCCTTATTCATAAAAAGTTATTGATTCCTTGAAGATTTAGAAGAACACTTTAATTAAATTAAGTGTTGTCTCTCTCACGCATATTAATTTTTGCTGCTAAAAACAAAGACAAAACCTACTACAACTAAAACATTCTTTAAGAATTCAATAAGTTTTTATGGTGTAAGTATTTGTAACTAATTCTTGGCATGTGATAGTAAATGCCTTACCTATGAATAGAAACAGTGTAAGAGAGAGAGACAATGTTCTTAGCTACCCATGGCTTCACCGTGCGGGTGCCGGGTCCATCTTGTGGTTGAAAGGACTTGAAATGAACTGCATTGTTCCCGGACTTGAGACCGCAAAGTGGGTTTAAAGGCCTTTTGAACTCTCACCTGCGCTAAGTTCACTACCCTATTTACTCAACCAAATACTATATGATAATGTTAGCGCCATCTTGGAAACATGCTCCATAAACGGTGAGGTCTATATGTATTACTTTCTTCAAGCACATACATACCTGGTAGAATTGATCATAATGATGTTAGTGCAGTATCCATTGGAGAAGGCAAATATAATCATAATAATGATGTACTCCCAATCCCAGCCGAAGACCACCGGCAAGTGTCTTCTGGGCTGAGCATTGCATAGCATTAACATTGGAACTCCAATAATCCTCAATAGACTTGCTCCTGCTATCCACCATTCACCCACAGGCTATGAAATCAAAAGTAGGATAATGAAACTGGTGTATACCATATAAAAATACTGCTGGCTGGGCAGTAGACAGTCAATTTGATACTATGAAGAAAAGGAAGCATCAAAGTCCGTTACTACCTTAATTAAACTAAGCTTAGACATAAATAAATACTTACTTTTAAAAGAAATCCAGCAACTAGTCTACCAGAATAATCGCCGCAATTAAAAATAAGATAATTGACCACAGGAACAAAGAATATATCTGAAATAACACAAAACAAATAAAACTTACTGTCTAAAGGGCAAATTTACTAGTGAATATAACAAATTACTTACTATTCCAGTCAGTTCCAGTTGTGATCGGATGAGATTCAACCAGCACAGTAACAGAAGGGTACACAGCCATGCTCACAGCAAAAACAAGAAAAATGCTAATTGCATACACCCAAATTTTTCTCATAATTTTTACCATTGTCACCTCCCTGTGTCTATTAGTTGCAATACCTCCATATCCACGTAAAATATGATGTGTAAAAAAATCAATTTTATAGAGCCAAATGTATGAAATCAGTGAAATAATAACCATAATGTCTGCTATTATGAAATATATCAAAGCACTGTGCAGAGGTGATATTTTGAAAGCAAGAGATATTATTTGGGCTATTGCTGCTATGATACCCCCAAGCGATTGTCCGCTCACAACTGCTGCCATATATTCATTTGAGAATTTACTTGCAATTCCATAAAGTCCTCCTATAAAAATGGCACTTGCAGCTAAAAAAAAAAATATTGCATCAAAAAAATAATTACATGCAGATAATAAGTGATAGACTGATTATCCCAAACATGGATAAGAATTTCAATTTAAAAAAAAAAGCTTACCAGTCATAACAACTACAGTAAACAGAGTAGTAATAAAAAATGCATTTTGCCAATCATCTGTGTTGATTTGGACAAAGGCTGTGGTCACTAGAAATGATATTGTTATAACCACAAGAGATCCTTGCAACCTGTTCTTTAGTGGTACTCTGAAATAGAAATAAATTTAATAACTATAATTCTAATTTATAATTTATGAGTTTATACTCATAAATTATAAATAGTAAAAAGAACCAATAAGAAATTTGATAGTACCTAAAATGTCCACAACGCAAATCTGTCACCACTTATCTATTAATTTTGAAGTCTCCTATTAGGAGTCCTAAAGAAGCCATATGAAACAAGAAGGTTGTTGGCAGATCTTAATTGTCAAGAAAATTTTATGATGTTAAGATTAGGCCAAGGAAAATGACTAAGGCATTAAGCTAGCTTATGTATAATTATGTGAACAAGGAATTTTAAATAAAAATAGTAGTAGCTTAGTAATCTTGTGCTTGGTACTTGTTTTATTATCAATTTTAATGTTAATAATAAATGCTGACAAAGAACAAAGGTGGTACAACATTACTGCTAATATTTAAATATATATATATATTATTAGCAGTATAATATATATATATATATATATTATTAGCAGTATAATATATATATATATATATATATATTATACTGCTAATATATTTGATATCATGTTTACTTCAAACAACAAACTAATATAAAATATTAGTTTAGTTGTTTCTAGTAAACATAGTACAAGTTCAGCTAAGTTTTAACCAAGGCAGTATGTGAAAAAAATGTCCAAGACATTATTATTATTGAATTAAATATGCCTATACTTACAAATGTCCATAGAGAGAATTAATAACTAAAAATATTAAATTTGGTACAGCTGTTGCAACATTCAAATAAGAAGTAAATTCTGCTTGAAATTGAGTTTTCCGCACAGAGAAAGTTAGATTACTGGGTGTTACTTCACGAAATTTATACATCCAGTACTGAAATAAGAAATATGTATTTAATAATAATAATTAATTTTATATAGTTATAACAATAAACTTATAAATATAAATACAAGTCTTATAAATTTAAGAAAAATAGTGGTATAATAAAATTATTTGACATTTT
This sequence comes from Monopis laevigella, assembly GCA_947458855.1. Classification (NCBI taxonomy): domain Eukaryota; kingdom Metazoa; phylum Arthropoda; class Insecta; order Lepidoptera; family Tineidae; genus Monopis; species Monopis laevigella. Next base: position 17,621,825 of record OX381587.1, read on the forward strand.
ATTAGAAATTTCATGTAGCTTGCATTAGGGCTATTGAACTCAATTCAATAAAAACTTATATATTAGAAGATATGTTTTTTAAATATTCATAAAGTGAACTTACATCATTAGCAGTTATCAAGAAGTTCCATGGCACAAGTGATGTTATTCCAAATAAATAAAATAAAATATAAACAATACAATATTTGTCATTAGGTTCAACTAATTCTAAAACTTTTGTTGAACAAGAATCAGTCACTAATTCGCGGTCTTCGGAGTCGTCGTTAATATCTTCTTCATTTTCAATGTTAGGTTCATCATTGTTTATTGATCCTTGAGTTTCCATTGTCCCTTTTACATTAAAAAACCTAATTTACGAAAAGTATTCAATTATAACAAGTTACTGCAACAAATCAAATAACGAAATGTTGATTGCTAAACTATTAAACTAAAATACATTCCTGACTACACTACAGGGGCTAAAGGCAAGGCAGTACCTACTTGAGAAATTAATAAATAAAATATTTTTATGCAAAAATTCAAGAGAACTTGCAGTTTTTTTATAAATAAATTTACACAGATTAAAAACTGACTAGCGATGGGCGATTATTACCTGAACTAATCGAACTAGTCGATAAAAGTTTTTCGATCATACAATCAATGGATGTAGCACAGTGTAGCATATTATTAATAAGCAAGCTTTCCCATCTACCAAAATACTGGATAAAAGAGGCCATGTAGGTACATTAAATATGTTCGCGTGCAATCGGCGCGGCGTCATTTGGTATCGTTTGATGTCGCAAGAAGGTTCTCCACTACTCTCTTACTCTTACTTTATATCAAATTTTTGGAACCATGGTGTCTCCTATCACTTGTAAGTATAATTTTCATTAAACACAATTGTATTCAAATCTTAATTACACTTTAATAAGTACGTAAACAATTTACAATATATAAAACATATTCGCGTGCAATTGACGTCTTTGGTATCGTTTGGTGTCGCGAAAAGGTTCACAACTCACTCAAACAAAAAGGTTAATTGCGAGCTCATACCTCAAATTTGCGGAATCAAGGTGTCCCCTATAACTTACGAGTATAATTTTCATTAAACACAATTGTATTCAAATCTAAATTTCACTTTAATAAAGTAGTAGTAATACGTGATACGGGGGCGGGGAGACAATTTTATCCATCGCATAGTGCGGTAATAAAGATTAGCACTTCGATCACTATTAAAATAAAATAATTCGGACATTCAATCTTATGGATAGTGCTGGGGGCTATGAAATCATCACCTACCAACTCATTACAGGTGGAGTGCGCTGACCCACCACTCCACATAAGAAGGCAATATCTGGCAAATAGACATTTATTCAAAATAAAAATTTCACCGATAACCCACATCTTCCTAAACTTTTAAACTCCTCAACTCGTATGTCTTAATAAAAACATACTGGAAAAAACTACACCAAGCCTGGTTTATAGCTATCGCCATCTAAACTCAATAATTTAGAAAATTAATACTCTTCCCACTTACACTTTGTTCATGCATGACCATGAATCCCTCATTTATCCCCCTAATATAGACTATATTAGGGAGATAAATGAGGGATCCCACTTACCCTCGGTATACCGAAAGACATAAGTAACCCATACACTGCTCTGCAACAAACTTTAAACAAAAGGTTTCCCCTAGCTGAGATCTTTTTTACTGATGCCTCCAAATTTGACGAAAAGGGGTCTGCAGCGTTTGTACTCCATAACTCTGGAACTTCAAAAATATTTAAATATACATTCTATGGTTCAGTCTTCTCAGGAGAGACTATGGCAGTCCTGGAAACCATTAAATTTATAATTCAATTTAATATATAAGAATCAATAATTTTGTCTTACTCCTTAAGTTCCCTTTTGGCCATTTCCTCAAACCCATTTAAAAAGAACCCCATCAGTCCCATTTCTCTGGATATAAAACACCTGCTAATGGTCTGCAATGACAGGGACTTAAGGGTGTCATTGGGGTGGATCCCCAGTCATTGTGGAATACTGGGCAACGAATGGGCGGATGAGCAGGCTAAGGCCTGACCAAAGAACACGATCGCCAATCGAATCGCCGCATCAATCAATAAAAATGTATAGGAATTTTACTCTATGGGTAGAGCCTGATCGACGAGAAACGTCAAATCCCATACAAGCCAAATGCTTTCGATGGGTATTTCGATTCGATTATCAATTTGCTCTTTGGTAAGGCCCCGGTACACAGAGATAGGTCTAATTTTATAGTTGTTCCTAATGACTTACCTTCCCTTCCTCGGGCTCTAATGGTACAATCTTGGAACTTATATTGGAAACGAACCAAAATAAAAAAAGGAAATTACCTGTAAATATACTTCTAAACATTCAATTAAACCCATGGTTCTTAAAAATATATTTAAGTAAGTTAATATTGTTTTTTTTCAAATAAAATTCATTACAGTTAGTCGACTAAGAATAGGTCATTGTACCTACCCCGCTCACATGTATAGACTCGGAATACGAACAACTCCCTCTTGTAAGTTGGGAGAAGGAGGCATATACCATTTGTTTTTCATGTGCCCTAAGTATGATTCAGCATCTTTATATAGCTTCCTAGTTCAAAATAAGGCTCGCTTTACTTATTTTGTTTTAATTTATCATAGCTTGAATTCTCCAGTAAAAAAATATTTCTTTAATACGAAAAAATGTTGTATGTATATATCCAAAATACTAATATCATTAATAACAAATAAATACAACTTTTTAATGAGATATTTATGCCACCAAATCTTCATGTCGCCAAATAAAATGTATTTTTCCGATTTTTCCGTCCTTAGATATTATTATTTATTACTTTGTAACACTGAGAGTAAGCGTCAGTTGTTAAGTGTCACTTTTTGTAAACAAAACAAGAAAAAATAAATTTGTGATAATAACAAAAAAAATTGGGGCGAATCTTAGGCAATTTGCAATAATTTCGCTAAAATATTTTTATAAAATTCAATGTCAAAATTCGTCGTTACAAGTTTGCGACAATCGCTAAATTTGACAAGGAATCGATTCCGTACCGAGCTTTGTCGATAACTTAAATAATAGAGACTACCAAAAATCATTAAAACGCAATCGTTACGAGTTAGCGACCGAATTCGCTAGTTAGCGATCGCTATCTATCTCGAGACTGCTGCCACAGGACAACAAAAGATTGTCTTTGCAGTAATATTAAAGTGCAAGTGCACTATACCATGTAACTTACGCATGTGACGTTGGTAGTAGTTCCCTCCCCAAGCTAACAGAGGGAGAGTGCCAAAAACTAAAAGAGAAGAAGAAGAATCTTATGGATTTCTACTGGTTATAATGAAATATTACTATAGGTACATTAAATATTATCTCCAATCTGAATCTACAATATTATTATTCAGATACTAATTACAGTACAACATATCCATAAGAAAAATAAACTAAAAGGCTTTAAAATAATTATAAATCTGATGAAACTCTGCTTTTTATAATATTTCTACTGATTGTTGTTGGTATTTAGAGAATATAATAACTTTACTTTTTTTAGGACTAATGCTCAAACCCAAGTTATTGAAGTATTATATAGAGACTATGAAGAGCAGAGTTAATAACTTGTGCTGAATGTTTGCAATTTGGATGAGAGTAATATAATGTCAAATCATCTGCAAATTGTAAATTGGCTACTGAATTATTTAAATCATTATTAATATTGTGGATGAATAAAGTGAATAGTAAAGGACTTAAAATACTACCTTGGCAAACCCCTTTGCAAGATAAACCAGGACCATATAGATTGTTATTAAATTTTACATATACCACCCTTTCATTGAGAAAATTTAAAATCCAGTTAATAAATTTAGCAGGTAAGCCAACATCGTTTAAAATTGAACTTAATTTGTATATATTTACATTATTAAAGGCTCCTATTATATCTAAAAATGTACAAATTGTTGCATGACCTTGTCTTAATGAGCTATGTATGTCCATTTGTAGTTGAAGTATGCTTTCTCTTGTAGATTTTCCCCTACGGAATCCATATTGATTAATAGGTAATATATTGTTTTTTCTACATAATACTCTAATCTGCTTTTAATCATATGTTCAACTATTTTTCCTATACAATATGTTAAGGTGATTGGACGATAAGAATCTGGATTTCCAGGTGGTTTGTTTGATTTTTTGATGGGTATAATGCAAACTGTTTTCCATGAATCTGGAAAAACTAAGTTTTCCCATAATATATATTTTTTTTTTTAAATATTTTAAGGGCCCTAATACTTATATTTTTGATTATTTTGTATTTGAATTTATCTAAGCCACATGATGTGTCCCTTCTGGTGTTCAGGGCTGATTGTAATTCAATAATTGTAAATGGAGTTATTAAATAGTTGGTGTCTGAACTTTCATGGGCCTTACTCTGTATTACATTGCTATAGTCATTTGAGTCAGTCGGTTGTGTATATTTATTTTAAAAATCAATTACCCATGAATCATCTTGCCATTTATTACAATTATTATATGTTTTTTTTTTTTTTTAACGATTTCCCATATGTTACTCATTGGTGTATTTCTATTTATAGATGCACAAAAACTTTTCCAACTATCATATCTTTAATTTTTTAATATTTGTTTTCTTTCAGCTTGGACCCTTTTAAATACTATGTAATCATCTAAGCTATATGTTTGTTTGAATTTTATATAAGCAGGTTTACATTTTTTTACTGCATTTTCACAAGTTTCATTCCACCATGGTAAAGGTTTTTTTTTATTACAGGAGAAGAGGAATCCGTTTGTACTAGTGCCTTAGAAGATTGAAAAGAAAATGAGTTAATTTTACTATAAATAATATTGCAGAACTTATTATATAATTCAATGGAGTCAGGACTATCATCATTTAAATTATTCTCTAAATCATTTAACCTACAATATATTTTGTCTGAGTATATTTTACAATCTATTTTTGTATGATTATATTTAAAAAACTTAATATTTGGATTATGTGTTAAAGGGGAATTAGTTAATAAAATGTTTGTAATAACAGGAAGATGATAACTGCCCAAGTTGTCCTCGTGTACCTGCCAGTCACATGAGAGAGCTAAAGAAGGAGATTTATAGTAAGATCAAGTGCATTGGTTTTCTCGTATATATAACATTTGCTATCATTCTACCTCTTGAATTTATTGAGTCACATCCCCATATTGTATGATATGCGTTAAAATCATCTGCTATAAATTTAGGTTCCGGTATACTACTCATAAAGTTGTTAAGTTTATTTTCACTAAGTTTTGGATTGCAATTTCCAGGACTATATACACTACTTACATTAATTATAGAATTAAAACATTTAATTTGAACTGTTATATTTTGTAATACATTGTCAGTGCATGTGTTTATTCTATGATACGGTATTGAAGTATCAATAAATATTGCTACTCCATTATGATTTTAATTGGAATCAAATCTTTTGGTATGATATCGTTTTATTGTAAATAATTAATCTTTTTGTAACCAGGTTTCTGATATTATTGCTATATGTATATTGTTTGTATGTAAAAAGTGTGTAAATATGCTCCGATGTCTAACTAAACTTTGTGCGTTCCATTGGGCTGTGTTTAGTGTAGTAGTCATTTTGAATTGTTTGTGTCCTTATTCAAAATGTTTAGTAAAAATGTCTTAACCGAATTATTATTTACTGGAACAGTTTTGTTAGTTGTGAAATTAATAATTGTTTTAATCAATAAGTTGATGATTTCATCAGATTGTAAAATTTGATTAGTGTCATTTGTTGTATTGTTATTTCTGTTTACTTTATTATGTAAGGGGAGGGATGATTTATTAGGTAAAGGGGGGAATGATTTTTGATCAAATTAATCTGAATAAGAAGTTGTTGTAATTTTTTTCCTGAATTCCTCAATTTTTCTTTTTTTAACAGGGCATGCACCCGAGGTACCAATATGGTTACCTTTTCAATTAAAGCATTTAGCATTTTTTATGTCACTTGGCATTCTTTGTAACTATGCTGTTCTGTGCACATTGAACAACAAACTTTATTTTTACAGAATTTTTCTAGATGTCCAAAGCGAAGGCAATTATAGCATTGTTTCATATGGGGTATGAACTGAACAATTGGAAAGTTCCAAAAATTGAAATCAACTGATCTTGGTAAGGTGGTTGAAGCAAAAGTAATGGTTACAGTTTTTGAAGGTATAAATTTAATAACATCATCTTCTCGTGTCCTTCTCATTATTCTTCTGACTGAGATGACTTTGTATTCTGAATTTACCGTAGAAAAAATGTTTTTATTACTTAAGTTTACTGGCACTTTTTTTTATCTCCTATGGTTTCTGTTAAACGTGCTGGTATATTGGCATTTAATTTGTAGTCTTCAAGAAATTTGGTGTTTAATATTAGTTTGTTGGCGTTACTAGCCGAGTCAAAAAGAATTTATAATATAATAATAAAAAAAATATTTTTATTAATCCTGTTGAATCTTTTGATTCCTTTATTATACTTATTAAATATATTGGATAGGTACATTATATCCTTGTCTCCCATGATGGTATCATCGGTAGATTCAACAAACACAACATAGTCGGTTACGGATGGATTATTATCTGAGAACAGCCTTGTATAGTGAGAATCTCTAAATATATTATACTTATCTTTCTCATTTTCAGACTCTTCTTCCGAAGACAATTCGTCATTATTCAATGACCCTTGAGCGTTTTTTTTTTCTTTTCTTAGACATTATGTTAAACACATTAATATAAAAAAACTAAATATAATTATATATTACAGTATTTTTAATATTAATTTAAAAAAAATTAAATAACGCGCCCTTTTGGTTTCAAGGTTCCCGCCTTTTTTTCGTTGACATTAGATTAAAAAACTACCACTCGTTATCTCTTTCTCACTTATGCAACATTTTAGTTGACACGATGAACTATAGACCTCTGGTTTGTGATTTTTGACGCGGGATCTATGTTATTATTATTAATCTGAGCCTTAGACAGTGTAACTGCAAAATTAACCATTTTGACCGTGAACATGTTTGGTATATGGCCATTTTACAATGTACTTAGGCATAAAGGAAAGCTTGCTTATGCTACATCCATTGGTTATATGATCGAGACAGCGCTGACATCGATTATGCAGTGAATCTCGTAAGGCTCGAGTGATTCAAATTAGTTACTATTATCGCGCACTAATATTATATAGTCTGTGCAGTGTGCACATTGATCGACACACGAATTTCTATTTTTTTTTTTTTACCAATATTCAATTTATTGTTTGCCCACTGTAGAGGTGGGTCGTTACGTGATTTCATTGTAACGTAACGGCTACGTTTCTTTTTGTTAATCACTCGTTATGTAACTATTTATAGTTATTATTAAAAAATCTAATTATAAGCAAAAAAAAAAAAAAAAAAAAAAAAAAAAAAAAAAAAAAAAAAAAAAAAAAAAATCAAGAAGCGTAGTGCCTCGAAAATAATTTTAATTTTATGTACCTACTTTACTCTCAAATAAATCTTAAACAATCATTGTATTAAATTATTTTCTTACTTACACTAAAAAATTATTGGTACACGAATATTTTTTTAATATAAAAACTTATTCACTATAACAGCAGTCAGAAAACTTATCTACATTGTACAATTATTTCTTTAACACATTTTCTTCATTTAAAATTTTCTATTTTAATTTTTTAAATGGCGACATGATTCTATTCTATCTAAATAACTTAACAACCACAGAACGCCAGTTCTATCCCCGCTTCTGCACTTCATTTTTTTAAATTCATATTTTTATTATGATTTTTACATGTGTTTTTATTTTAATCAATTTTTATCTTTAACATCCAATAGACAGCTAAAGTTTTATTGACCACAAAATACTTATATTCTGCATTATTTAATTTATTAGCGCCATCTCTCTGTAGTAGTTGTTATAAATTGGTTTACTTAGTTCATTATATCACCGCTTTGCGCTATGTCGCTGCTTGCCGACATTCCACAACTTGTGATTTAAACGGACGGAACAAATGTACCTATCTTTAAGGATATCACTTTGAAACGGTTGTAACTTGTAACGATGGAAACTCTTGTAACGTGGTGGTTATTGTTACTTCACGTGATTGTGATATTAGTGATTTTTGTTATAGTAGTTTTTTCGTGATTGGTTGCACATTCGTTCTAAGGTTTTTAGACGTTGTGTTTTTTTTTGAGTTATTGTTGCTATCCTCGTTTTAGTTTCTTTTTCTTGTATCGGTTTTTAAAATATCGTCGTTGCACTCCGACGAGGTGGTTAATGATGTTCACGCTATTGCTGTGATTGGTTGCGGTACGTTCCGTGACGCATTCTTTCTAGGTTTTTTGTAGTTGTATTTAAAAATTATCTTGTTTTAGTTTTTATTTTGTTTTTTTTTTAATAAAAGTATTAAATTTTTGTTTTGATAATAAGTCTTATATCCACATGGCTTATATTTTGATTTTGGACTCATAGTTATGGTATTGGTGTAATCTGACGATATGTCATGTCAAAACGTTTTTTTATTATAACTTATTAACCCCTGGCCCTAGACCCAAAGTGTTTGTACTTAAACGATAGGTATCGATGATATCTAGCCAATGAAAGTAATTTCAGCGTTGTTAAAGGATTTTCGACCTTATTGACAATTGCATTTTATTGGTAGAATTCGATGGTATGCCATCTAATAAGTCGTATGAAATTTAAAAAAAAGGTACTCGATCAAAGTCATTAAGGTCGAAAATGTTTTTTCAATTTATCTCGTCAACCGTCGGTCGTAAGCCTATCGTGTTTGTACTCTAATAAAAGGAAATAATGAGATCTAACCCTTTTAATACTCAAAAATCAAAATTTTGGGATTTTTTTAATTTACGTTTTTTTAATTAAATAGTTATTACAAATATAATAACCGTTATTAGTTATTTAAGAAATATCGACTTTACTGTAACTATCTACGTTACGTAACGCTCACCTCTAGCCCACTGTCCAGTGTTTATAGATTTAATGTAAATTAAGATGTTGTTTTTATAAAACTTTAATTGGTTGGATTATTTATCTTCAAATTAACGCAAGTATGTTTTTAATGTAAATAGTAATTGAATATTTTTCCAAGTAAATGCACTTTTTGTGCTATACATATCTCTGTTGTTGTTTTGTGTAAAATAATAATTTGTAAGACAATTTACACATATTGCTTGGGTCAAAAACTAAGCTTTATGCTTGTACTATATATACCAGATACAACAATATAATACATATTATACCTATTTTATAAACACCCAGACCACGACAAGCTGCACAGAAAAACATACTAATATTAATGTAGTACACTGGTACATTGTGTGACTTAATCATTGATCAATTGATATCCTTGGCATTCAATTTGAGGCTGTTATATTTAGGATCTTATAGTATTTGCTCTGGTTGAGATGGAACTGAACACAGTGCCAAGTAGTATTGTAATCAGAAAGGCCTTCGACTCTACTGCTTGATCAAAAGTCTGGGAACACTGCAGGTCACTCCCCTGCCCGACAATACCAAATGTAATGGTCCTGACACCCGCATGGGGAATCCATGGAAAGCAAAGTACATTGTTTCTCCACAGTATATACACACATGCAAAGTATGTGCATGTTTATGCATGCATTAAATGAATCAATTTGTTTACCATCATTGGTCAGTTAGTATTAGTGACACGGTCACTTACAGGATGAATACAAACTGAGTGCACATTGACGACACCCACAACTTACATAACACTGTGGCATAATATATTTTTAAACACCCAGTCCATGGAAAACTGTACAAAATACCCACAATTATTGTTTAAATATGAATGGGAATCAAACCCACTATTTTTGCTATTACTATTTGGCAATAATATTATAGATAATTCTTTAGTAGTTTAAAAATAGATTTTGTAATATATGTTTGTAAAATAAAGTATTTAGTCCTTGTTAGAGTAGGTTGTGTAATAGTATTATATCTTTAGTTAAAAATTAGTTTAACTTAGTAATCCAAAAAGTTTAAGTTCATCTGACTTATATTTTTTAAAGTTAGTTCCATCCCAATACCCCCTTCATTTGTTACGGAACCCTAAGTGTGAGAACAGCACTCACACTCACCACATATTTTTTTTAGAAATGTTATGGACAGTGCATCTTGAAGGAGGTCCAAGAAGAGTCAATCATGCAGCAGTATGTGTTGAAGATAAAATTTATTGTTTTGGGGGATTTTGTTCTACTGAGGAATACAGAGATTGGGACCCCATACCTGTTCATGTGTTAAATACTGCCACTCTACGATGGTCACCACTTTATTATAACAAATGTGACATGCTTCCTTTTCAAAGATATGGTCATACAGTTGTGGCATCAGGACATAAGGTATTACTTATATTAAAACACTTTTAGCTTGGGAGTTTGAAACTTTATTTATTTTTATTATTCATAAATATAATAATATGTAAAAATTTACATGAAATAAATAATTGATTTCATCTCATCCTATCCCCGTATTGTGAGACTAATTTAATTAGTGGCGAACTCATTGCCGTTTTTGTATATAATCAATTTAATTACTCTTCTATAAACTTGATGGTGCAAGTGGTGCTGTAATATTTGTTGTAAATAATGTTTTTTTTTATATTGTATCATCAGATTTTTATGTGGGGAGGAAGGAATAATTCTGTAGCATGTGATGCCCTGTGCTGCTTTGATACCAGGACTTTAAATTGGACTTCTCCTCAAGTCACTGGAAATTTGCCTTTTGCTAGAGATGGCCATTCTGCTTGTGTCATCAAGAATAGGATGTACATTTTTGGAGGCTTTGAATATTTTACTAATCAATTCTCATGTGATGTACATTTCTTGGATTTGGAAACAATGATATGGCATTTTGTGCCATCTTATGGAATCCTACCAAATGCCAGAGATTTTCATACTGCAGTTCCAGTAGAAGATAAAATGTTTGTGTTTGGTGGACGTGGAGAGTCTACTGTACATGAAGGTGAACAAGAATTGTATGGATCCGAAGTATTTTGCTTCGATACAATCAATCAAACATGGACATTTATTAAAAGTTCTGGAGAGAAACCTGAAGGTAGAAGAAGTCATTCCGCTTGTAAGTTTACAATATGTTATTTGACAGAACTCATAACTTAATTCAAGTCATGTAGGGTAAATATTGGACATTACCATTTATTGTTAGTTGGAAAAATTAAAACAAGAGACTAGCACTATGTGTACAAACAAACATTACTTTTATGATTGCAGCCAATATTTGTTTTCCCAGGAAAAAAGTCATAATGAAGTCCATAACTTCAAAGCAAGCATTATAAAATTTACATTACACCTAAAAAACAACAAATAACACTAAGTTATGTTCATAGTTTCAATTTTAATTAAATTATAATTTTCAGGGTTTTATCATGACTACATGTATATATTCGGAGGCTACAATGGGAATGCAAAATGCCACTATAATAATTTATATAGATTTTCACTAAATAGTTGTCAATGGCAGAAATTAGATGTGTCGGGACATATTCCTTCTGAGAGACGTCGACAAGTGTGTGTGAGACATAGAGACAAAGTCTTTTTGTTTGGTGGTACTAGGTGAGTATCAGTAATTAAATACGAAAAAAAATGTCACTGGAATATCACCTTCTTATATAAACATAATTTAGTTTTAATTTAATAATGCGAATGAGATTTATTCATTCATTCATTAATATGAATGAGTTATTATATTTTGTATAATAAAAGGGAAGACACAGCATAAAATGTTTTAGGTGCAATTTAATAAAATAAAGCCCATTATTTTATAAATTCTTATTTTATTGTTTTTTTATTGAAATCATATTTAATTTAAATTGGTTGAGTGTAATTCATATTATAATATAATAAAACGGGAAGATTCAACATAAAATGTTTTAGGTGCAATTTAATAAAATAAAGCGCATTGAGTGTAATTCATATTTGATATTTTCCATGTGGGTAAATCACATGTTTGGCCTGCCTTCCAAACATGTGACCCGGAGTGAACAGCTGTGTTTAGTACAAACAGACATACATACCTCAGGCATACTGAGTATGGAAACCTAAAGATGCTTGATTTATTCAATAATGGATTATTTAATAAAAACTGAACTATGTTTCTATGGGAAGGTCCTTGTTGGTTTCTTTTACTTGGTTGGTCTTTTTTTTTATCCAATATTTTCCTTATAGATGGTCTATAATTATATATTTTATTAATTCAGGTGTTGAATAATACAATGCAATTAATATTGGCAAGGTGATACAAAGGATAATCTAACAAAATAATTAATTAGACCTTAACATGCAACTTTTATAACATGCTGGTTTATTAGTTTTATTACCTACTTGAATAAAAAAAAAAAGTACATTCTCACTTTTTTTTTAAGATAAGCCACTTGTTGGTTAATATTGATTAGAAGAACATTGAAGATAGAAATTTTACAGAAAAGTCCCATGTTTTTATGTTTGTAAAATTAGTCAATTTTAAGTAACCTGAGAGGTTGAAGGTTAAAATAAATAATTTGTTTGAATGATCAGAAGTTAAGAATTGGGTATTTAACCTACTTTTCGTCTCATACCATCTTTTTACCTAATTGCTGATTATAAAAATTATCACTTCAATTTTCTTCTTATAAAATTTTGTTTACTAACTGTTATTTATACACGCTGCACACAGTGCATTCCAGGATTTTTCAATGTAAAAATGTAAGTATTTTTCATTGATATTACATAATGATTTGTAATTATGACAGATATTTTTTTAGTCCCTGCGATAATGGTACCATCGATGATGGCAGTGATGACCAATTGACAGATAATGATGATCTCCACGTATTGGACTATCAACCCACCTTGAAGACGCTGGCCATCCTCGCTGTGATAAAGTATAACTTGAACCAATCTTTCTTACCTGGAGAGATAATGTGAGTTTTTTTTTATTGGAACACGGCATGTTACCTTGTATGGTAAACAGAGTACTACAAAGTCCATGAATGGGGTTGATCAATAGATTGTTGTTTAACAGCATTGATCACTCCCACTTGCTGGCTAAAATATGCTGTTACGAAATGGGCTCTACTTTAATAACCTCGCTGCTTTATCGTGGAATTAGCTGCTTGTTTCATAACCACACCTTGATTGGAGACTACTAACACGACAATGATGCAATAGTCTCCAGAAAACCGGTGAACCCGCAGACAAAAACCGAAACATGACTAGAATTAAAATAAAGAAAAACTTTATTTATCGCTTACAACAGTTACAACACATTGAACACTGGATTAACATATATTGGCAATAAAACTAATAAGAAAATAAACACATATTCTCAGTAACAATAATTACCTACTGTTGCATGGCGATAAATAGGTGACCAGCTCAGCATAAGCTACAGCATTACCATGCTGCAGCGCTGATTTTCAGCTGGTGCCTACAAAATTAGATTACATATTACGAGTACATTTACAAATTAATTAGTCCCTAAATAATTGACCATGGTCTATTGGTTACTCTATTGGCATTATATCCGGAGGTCGTGCGGGTACTTGTGTTACGGTAAAAGTAAGACAGGCATTTAATTAAAAGTGATAACGAAGAATTAACTGATTGTCTTTTGTTTTTATATACATGGTGGCCTAGTTGGTTAGACCTTGGACTTATAAACACTTAGGTCCCTGGTTCGAATCCCGGTGTGTACCAATGAGTTTTTAATTAAAAAAATTATGTACATTTGTTTGACAACACCACTATAGTGCTTCAGAGAGCACGTTAAGCTGTCGGTCCCGGTTTAAATATAACAACTTCTGAAACTGTTTATAGATGGGTTATTGAGTCTATTTAAAACATCGCGACGAGCTAGCCACTTGTTCGGTGTAGACTCATACTGGGTACCCTGGGGCCGTCTAGGCGGTCTCGGGCGTCGTAAGGCACCCGTGATGATACCTATGTCTTTTGTTTTTAGAGTTCTTTAGGTTTCTTTAAACAGAGCCCTTATGTCTGTCTGTCCGAACTTATAATATCTTGAAAAGGAATCTGTTCAGGTAGACTGTTGAAATTTGAAAGATAAGTAGATCTTACGCCCAGTTTCTAGAACTGATCAAAATTTATGTATGGTCAAATTAGTAAACGAGACTCATGATTGGTAGAATGTCAGGTCATGTTGATTTAATAAAAATATAATTATAATCATAGAATGATAACCCTCAGTTTTTAGAACGTTGAACAACGTTCTAAAAACTGGAGGTTAGTTTATAGGTGCCCAAACTATCGTAATTAAAATGTAAATAAAGAGTATAAATATTATTTCGATAACCATTTGAGAAAGTTAACGAAATAATAAGTTCAAGAAGTTCAAAATTGCAACTTTAGAAAAATTTATGATTAACTTAGCAATTAATTCGACCGAAAAAAATTGTTAAAAAGGAGTTTTTTTTTGTCGGAGTGAAGGTATTTTATTACCAGGACAGTAAACATTTGGATAAGTAGTGTACATACCTATATGGAATTCTACAAGACCTTTGAGAATGAACATAGTTTTTGTGCGTTGCATACCCAGAATGATTACGGACGTTCAGAAAAAAACAGATCAAAATTTCTAACGCTCGGTTCTTGCGATAGAGTTGATGTAACTAGATATAGACATTATTTATAGCTTTATTCATAATTATGGATGAATAAGACAGATAATGATAAAGACAACGTTTATCATTATGATCCCGAAACAAAACGGCAGTACCTAAATGTCTTGGAAAACATTGTCATCACCAACACCGAAAGAATTTAAAGCAACGCCTGCTTCTGCCAATAATCTAAGACCTCAATTATATTGCCAGTATAATAGGCATTTATATGACGTGAAATTAAAAAAAAACAATGAAATTCGCGAGAAACGCAGAGTAAAACTGGCGAAATTGGTTTTGTTTCACCATGGGCCTCATCACGGACTGCCATCGTCTACAACGCAAGACCTTAAAGTAAAACTAAATATCGAAATATCAGTTCTATTCCGATGGTCATATAGTCTTCATCAGGCTGGCTATAAAATTGCCGCCATCTTGAATAGACGAATTCTTCGCAAGTTTAAAAATGTTTGAAGTATTGGAATTTCAACTCTATATTTAACAGAATAGAACTTATATTTCCATATTAAATGTTTTCTCAACGTTTTGTCGTCGAAGACGATCACAGCCCGTGATGAGGCCCTGGGGCCTTACCAAAGAGCCAATCGATAATCGAATCGAAATACCCATCGAAAGCCGAATGTATGGGATTTGACGTTTCTCATCGGTCATGCTCTACCCATAGAGTAAAATTCCTATACATTTTTATCGATCGATGCGGCGATTCGATTGGCGATCGTGTTCTTTGGTCAGGCCCCAGGATAATGTTTCGGCGCACAGGTCTGGGTTGCGATGACTGTTATCAGATATTCTGGCTTTGATTACTTGATCATCCTCCTTATTTATCAGGCCTCGTCCCTAGTGATTTCAAATTGAAATAAAAAACTGAGAGACCGAAATTAGAAGATTAGAAAATATAAATTTAATATTAAGAAAATATTTTTTAGAGAGGGAATTTAAAGGTTTAAAAAAGATGAGAAATTAAATGCATTACTTTTATTTGTATTCTCTATGTAGGTATGTGCCTACATTTATCTATCTTGTAGTTCTGTAAGAAAATTATATTCTAGGGTATTATAAGGCAGAAATATGATGAGAAAGAGTGACAAATGGTACAATTTGGAATATGCAATCGGGATTTAGGAATTGGAATTGTATGGATCAAATGTTTTTATTTTGGTGTAGCTGAACAACCGAGAAGGTTTTAGCAAAGCACGACAAGGGGTCAAATTTTCAATCGTCAGATATTATTCAACAGATAACTTGTATTAAGAATATATATGTAAGGCTGGTTTATAACCATTTAAAACATTCCGTTTAAAACAACAACAAAAAACGTTTAAAACCGAAATAAACCTTTTTTTTTTCGATTTAAAACATTTGGTGTTGATGTCTCTGTTTTTCTTAATTAGATATAAGTAACTACATTTTCTTGATTTGACCGAGGTAGGGATATGACAGAGTACCTACAAACGGTGTATTTTTCTTGATTTGACCGAGGTAGGGATATCACAGAGTACCTACAAACGGTGTATTTTTTTTTAAATGTGTGATATACTGAGTATACCTAGTCTTGTCATAAATTTTTGTAACAAAGAAAAACATTTTTTTTTTCTATTGCAAATAACATTTATTACTCTTACAGTGTGTTAGTTTAATACATAAATATAAAACAATTTAAAATATAAAAAGCTTATTCGAAGTGGTCAGTTTTCAATAGAAGCACGCACTCTTTCCATAGGAAAATTGTTCACTGCCAATCGTATGGATTGTTTTAGGGACTCCAAATTATCAAGGCGTTTAGAGCAAGGTGTACTCTCTAAATCACAATCCAACGGATTAAGATCGGGTCTAGACGACGGCCAGTCTTCAGCTCTGTGGTTCTACCATGGGTTTGCGCATTGTAGAATATTTTTGGTAACAGGATTCAATAAAGCGATCCTATTGGTTGTTGCTCACGTATACGTAAATGAATACGTTACGCTTCTACAATGCGCAAACCCATGGTAGAGCCTCTGATGAAGTACGAAACGTTCGCTTCCAACCGAGACTGCGTGGACCGAGGTTTATGACCCGGCGCCGAGTCTTGCTGGAAGGGCCATACTTGGTTATTGAACATGGTGTTGTTAAGGGGCTTAACTACCTTTTTAAGGATGGTATCTTGATACACTTGTGCCGATATTTTGATACCTTTTTCACAATAATATGGCTCAGTCACTTCATAGCTTCAGTAGTTGTTTCGATTTTACCACCCTATTCTTTTTTAAATTATCAGTTAAGAAATGACCAGTGCGTCTCTTATAGGCTGCAAGTCCTAAGTCAATTTTTAAAATACGCGACATGGTTCTAGGTGCTATCTTCATCTCCCGAGATAAAATATTTTGCTTTCGGACAGGAATTCTTCGAATTCATTCCCATACTGCTTTGACCACCTTTTTCGTACGAACACTACGTGGACGGCCAGATCTTTTTCTGTCACAAACAGAGGAGGTCTCATTATACCATGAAGGTAAAAACCGTGCCCGTCCGCGCGCCCCTGCGCGTTTTTTAGCTTCATGCATTATACCTATTAATAGCCCGGTACACAAACACTTGACAACACAAGCACTTGATGGAGAGTTTTAAAAATGCATTTGGCTCCATACCTATTTTGTGTAATGCAATCGGTTCTCTTTATTACCCCACTCCATTTTAATGTCGCAAAATATTGTACAATGTATTGGCGCCAAAATGAGAAAACACAATGAACAATCGTATAAAAATGACAGATTCTAAATGTAATGTTTTTTATTTTTAATTGTTACAGTATTTATGGCCAGACTATGTATATATGGTGGCCGAATTGGTTAGGTTAGGTTACAGGTAGACTTAAAAACTTATATTTTTTATGGAGAATGAATAAATTTGACAGTTCTCCATACAAGTTAACTTAGTTAAACAAATGTACATACATTTTTAGATTAAAAACTGATTAATACACACCGGGGCCCGAACCAGGGACCTAAACACTAAGTCTAAGGGTCTAACCAACTCGGCCACCAAGTATATAAATAAGTACATTATTAATCTGTGCAAACATAAAAAGCCTTACTTATAACCAATTGAATGTTTCAGATCCCAAATAAGGATAATGACTATACCAAACCGTATCAACAGACCAATAAGCCAAAATGGATAAATAAATTATTAAATATGTTATTTGTATTTCCAATCAATTTAAGACATGAATTTGTAATTCACATGTTCTACTATAGGTAAGTATATAACAATTTTTCTGGATCAGACCAAAATTATATTTACTTCATATACATAATATAATGATATAATCGAATAAATGTGCTGGCAATAATTTTATTAGCCACTAAAACTAAAAAGTCCTACATTTAGGTAGGTAAATAATTTTCAGGTGTCGGTACTTTTTAGGTCCGGTCCAATAAAATTTTACTACTTAGGTACTTATTGTATATGTATTATATGTACACATGTGTGATCTCTTTTTTTTAACAAATATTTCAAAATATTTATTATTAAAATAATGTTTTTATTTTTATTGTAAGCTAGGTCTGGGATAAGGTCTTTTATGGTAGGCAAAGCTAAATCAACACTCCTAAAAACCTACCCTTTTATTCTTAAAAAAACTTTATTGAGGTTTTTAGTTATGTAGTAACTATTATCTAATCTGTGGTTTTAGTTAAAATAGCGTTTCGTCTCTTTCTTACCAATGAAATTTCAGAAAGAGAAAAAACATAATTTTAACTAAAACTAGTTTTTTTTTAAGACCAAGAATGCTAACTTATTTCTATGGTATTTTTTATAACATTAGTTATATATTGGCTAAATTTATAGGTTGTCTAACTCGATTATAATAACGTAGGTAGAGATTGTCTAATGTAATTTGGCGCGCCCCTCCATATTATTAAGTCACCATTACCGGTCATTCAGTGTTCTACCACCGCACTAGTTAGACATGGAAGTACGGCGCGCATAAAAAAAAATATTTTTTTAGTTCTAAACCTACTTAACTCATAATATAAAATGTGAGATTCTGATAAATTATTTATTAGGTATGTTAACCATAAAACAAAACATTAATCCACTATATATACCTAATGTTCTGCGTATATTAAAGTGTTAAATGTTGATTTTATATCAATTATTAAGTTTATATAAATGTAATCATAAATAAATTTTATTAAAATTAAGTAGTAAATAAATATTTATAAATGTACTATTGGAAAGCTTTTATTCATTTGTAGCACTGCAAAAGAAATAATGTTATCATAGATTAAAAGAAATATAACAAAAAAGTTTAAATCTTATTGTTCTTTTACTAAAACCTACCAGCAACGGTACAGTCGGCCAAAAATGGTACCCTATGGTTGAAGTTCATGAACACATCAAATAAAGTTGATTTTCCCTTGCAGATTATTTTTTATTTTAACATAGCATTGGATGCAAGTCCATCGGCCGATATTCTGACAGTAAATATTATTATTATATTTGATGGCCTCTAGGCATTGAGCATAATTTGGCCAATGTCAAGTAAGTTGATAGATTTATAAAGTTAAGACTATAAAGTAGAATAATAGGATGGAAAGGAGTTGGAGAACGGCTTGGGATAGAATTAGAAATAAAAATATGACCGTTAATATTGTTATATTTATCATTAATTATAGTGACGTTTACAGTTCGCTCCACCTTAGCGATATTTTGATGACACGGGATGATATTGTAGGGACTTGATAGACCACTTGTTGGCGACTTATCCCACGAAACAATGTGTTGCAAACTCGCAAATGAAAAACATACCTTCTCCATACAAATTAGTAATGTTAAAATGACCGATTCGTAGTGATCGAATCGGTCATTTTCACATTACTAGTTTGTATGGAGAAGGTATGTTTCATTTGCTACACATTGTCAAGCCTTATATTAACCCAAAGTATATATTTTTTTTAATTCAAGAATAAACTTAAGTTCATATAAATAAGCAGGTAAGTATTATGTTTCTCTAGCATTTATAGTACCTAGGTATATTTATTAATTAATAATCAATATTTTTTTTTTTAACATGTAGGACAAATTTCACATATTGTTCTGTAATAATACATCTATACAAGTTATATTTATTATTTGCATCTTGGTAACATAAGTATTATAGAATATTAATATTACCTCAGATCAGTAAATTATCCGAGGTATTTGCAGGGCTATATAATTTTTCGATTTTGTGTCTGTTTGTTATTTAAAAACTACTGAACTTATTTATATGCGTTTTTTGCTAAATGGTTAAATCTGGGGATAAAATAAGATACATTATATTCCGATATACCTACAGGAGTGTATATACAGGGTGTTTGAGGTTTAAGAATCTCTTTAAAAAGTTTTAAAATATAACATCAACCTTAGACGCCAACCTAAGACGCGATATAGCGTTTCACGAAAGGATTCCCGCGGCAAAAATTGGAATTAATCAAATTGAAAATGTTTACTTTATGTGTTAAATATTAGTACCTACGATCTATCAACATACTTTTCTTAGTTATAAAAATGTTATTTAATTAAATTAATCGAATTCACCCTAAAATTATTTTCGGGGAGTTTTAAAACTTGAGGTTACCAACAGCACTTCGCGCGACTGCAGCTTCTTGGACGGGGAAACCTTAGAATAGGCATAGAAAGACCGTCAAAAATAATAAACCAGCGCCCGTATTCTGTTTCTTATAACGGAAACGTTAGCTTGTCCTAATATCAGAACCCTTTAACAATGACAAGAAAAACATAAAAATATTGACAGCCTCCGTGGACTAGTGGTTGCGCCTTTGGCGTTGTATCCGGAGGTCGTGGGTTCGATTCCCACCCATGGCAAAAAAATATTAAGTAGTACTTTTTTTTCTGTACAGTTTGTCATGGTCTGGGTGTTTATAAAATATAATATGTATTATATCGTTGCTTCTGGTACACATAGTACAAGTCTAGAGCTTAGTTTGTGACCAGAGCAATAACTGTGTAATTTGTCCTACATATTATTATTATTAAACAATCAGCGACAAGGAAAACCTAAAAAGTCGAGATAACGAGTGATGATTTTGTTTGTCTAATGTGAACTGTGGCCGTTTACTGGTGTCCAACAACATAGAATGGGTTAACCGCCAGAAATGCGAACCTAGATGAACGCCGTTCGTGTCATATCTTCATTTGGTATTTTTTATTTAGTTGGATTATATCACTTTTCAAAACAATATTATGTGCAGTTGTATGCAAAAAGTAGTAAAAGTGCCCCCCAAGTGGTTAAGTCACTGCGCAACTGATAACAAGGATAAGTAGATGACAACAAAGCCTGACCTGGGAGGGGTGACCGCTTTATACAACGAGGCTATATTATCATAAACATCGCAACAAGCTCGCCACTTGTTAGGTGTTGCCTCCGAATACTATCGGCGAAATGAGGATGGGTTAATCCCTCCGCTTTAAACGGCCTCAGGGTGGCCGTTTAAACGGTTCTCGAGAGCCAAAAAGGCACCTGTATTTATTTATTTGTATGCAAAATTTTCAAAAAGATGTTTCTGGTGTTATAAAGTATAATAATAATTGATATAGTGACATATAAACAGAGAAATGGTTTGAATAAAATATCAAACCAAAACTTACTTCTCAAGGAAAGAAAACGAGGCCGAAAATATCAGTTTCCAAAGGTAATTATTTCTTATATTTAATTATTAATGTTATAGTTTTAAATAAGATTGTAAACGTCACCCCGTAATTAGTTTAAAATGTCTGAAACATGTTTTTCATAGGAGGCTTTTTTGACATGAAACAATTTTATAATGTTTTGAGACAATGTTCTTAGCTATCCTTGAATTCTCCGTGCGAGTGCCGAGTACACTGCGTTCCCGGACTTGAGACCGCGAAGTATGTTTAAAGACTTTTGACTTTCACCTACACTGTGTTCACTATCCTCTAAGCTCTACTCAACCAAATATTATATGCTCCTGTTAGTGTCATCTTGGAAACACGTTCCACAAAAGTTCCGACAGCTGATCTCGGAAGGCCAAGAACCTACAATAGACGATGCAAAGACTTTGCTGGAATTCCTCTTGCTTCGACTTCCACTGCTAAAGTTTTTTTAAAACCGTTTATAGTAATTTCATCTGTGAGGTCAAAGTATATGAGGTTATATTGGGACATGAATATCACGTCCCGCTCTTTTTGTTTATTATCATTTAAATATTATTTTTTTTTAGTAAAAGATTAATGTTTGGATGAATAAAATGAAAAGAACCTATATCCCTATTCAACACGTATCCGCCAATTGCATGTCGGTGATCGTCTATGTAAGGGTACATCTTGTAATTACTCTTAATGTCTTTTTTTTTCAGATTTTATAGTAATAAGATATTGAAACCCCAAGACATTACAACCGGATTCGTTCAAACAACGCACGGGAGCGGGGCTGGGAACGACTTGATCGTTGATGTATTCAACTATCTCCGCGCCGCGCCGATTCAGCTACGTTAGTTTTTCAGCTTGTGTGAGAATATCGATCTTTTCAAAAACAATAAAAATATAAAACATAATAATTTTCAAAAATATAAATTCACCCTCTTAAACTAATAATTTTACGTTTTTTTTATAGTTTTTAAACTTTATATCACTTGGTTCATTTTGATCACTTGTCTTTTGGATTTTTTATTGTGGCAATATTTTTTTTGATGTTTATACAATTACAGTATCCAACCCAAACCTTACAAAACCCCTTTATTTTATCTAATTATTAGCTTTAAACACCACTTGTTTAACATAACAGTAATATGAAAATGTTATTTAATTTATAATTTAGTTAGTTAAACATAGATAGGCAGGGGCGTGCATCTCATAGAGACAAAAATACACTGTCTACCCTGATAACCCCGACACAATGCACAATAATAGATATTTTATTAAAACATTTAATTTATGTTATCTATTCATAAAATATAAGAAAAGCGCCATCTATTGGCAGCTATTAGATTTAATTTGTAATTCGACAAACGCGCCCCCATGCATAAAAGTATGTAAGACGTTGAACTAAACTGTCTAAGTTTGCACACATAGAAAACGTGTAAAAACCTTGTTTGTATATGAAAAACTATATGCACATACGAAGAACCTCAGCAATGTACCTAGCGCCTTTAGACACTGTCTTTTCGTATAATATAGGTATCAATTAACTTTTGCGCGAAATTGAAATGACACCAACATAATTATAATCACGATATAAACATAAATTTAGCTTTTTAATTTTCTGAACATTTTTAAATATGATTTATAATTAGGAAAATGTATAATATTTTTTTTTTTGGTTCATAATAAAATCGTAATTATTACGGACTTCATTTGACTTCACGGAAGAAATTTGATTTTTTATGTAATTTGTTAGTTTGTTTGCACAATCGGTACGCGTGAGATTCTTTTTATTGTGGAGATAGTTTTTTAAGGATCTAATTTGAATTTCTTTAGGTATTAAAAATGGAATTCAGTACGTTTTGTTTTAAAAAAAAAAAAAATTTAAAGTTTTTAAATCTTACTTTTGAAGAAAAAAGACAAGTTATTACAAATGGTCGTTGTGTGCCGGTATAGAATTTAAAAACGGTCAGCGGTAAGATAAATAGATCATGTAATCTAAAACAATACGAATTATTTACTTGGTTGACGGGTTGTAGTCATACAAATAGATTGTTTTGTTTCCCTTGCCTTTTATTCTCTAACCATAGCAATGTTTGGAATAGTACTGGTTATGTAGATATGCATAATCTTTCGGCTGCAGCTAAAAAACACGAACAATCTGAAAAACATTTATCTTGTTATAATTTGCAAACTTTTGGCAAAAATCGTATTGAACCGTGCTTAAATTCACAGTTAAAAATAGACATCGATAGACACAACGCGAAAGTAGACCGTAATAGAGTTATTTTTCAGCGCTTAATTGATATCGTTTGCTTTTTGAGAAAACAAGAGCTATCATTTCGCGGACATGATGAATCTGCATCATCGAATAATAAAGGTAATTTTCTAAAAATTGTAGAATTGATCGCGAAATATGATGGTATTTTAGAAAATCATTTAGCGACTTCATCTAATGCAGCAGATAAATGCTACCGATTTTGTCGTGGTAATAGTGGATGAAACGCCTGATGTAAGCGGTAGGGAACAATTAGTACTTATTTTAAGATATTTTCATAATTCTGAGCTCGTTGATCGTTTTATTAAATATTTTGATGTAAGTTCCGAACGCACTGCTTAAACTTTGTCAAATATTATTTTAGAAGTTTTGTCCAATTTTAACTGTTTATTAAAATTAATAGGTCAAACTTACGACGGCGCAGCCGTTCTGTCATCTGAACTAAATGGTGTTCAGTCCTTAGTTCGACAACAATGTCCGCATGCATTGTATGTTTGGTGCTCCGCGCATGTTTTAAATTTAGTTCTTTCTAAATCCTGTGAGCGCATTAATGAAACTAAACGATTTTTCCACATTATTAAATTATTGGGCAACTTTTTTAATAGTAGTTCAAAAAGACAAAAAATCCTCGCGTCGCTGAAACTCGTTGGACTTATAATTCGCGGACAGTAAATGTAATTTTTAATTCTAGTTCACATTTAATTAATAAATGTGAACTAGATAATAAATAATTATTAGCTCTTGGAATGGGGAAACCCTAACTCAAGCTTCGGTGTTATTAAGTAGTTTAAAAGATTTTGAATATCAATTTTTGCTTCATGTTTTTCATAAAATTTTTGCCGAAACTGATATTTTACACCAAATTATTCAATATCTTCCGACGTAACTTATTGTATTCAAAAAATTAAATCCTTTGAATTGTTTTTAAATTCTCTTAGATCTCATTTTGATATAATTTACGAATCCGTGAAAATAGTTACGGGTCCACCAAAACGCAAACGAAATATATTAGATCCTAAAATAAATTTCAAACGGATTTTCATAGAAGTAATTAACAATATATTAAGCGAATGTCGTCAGCGTTATAAAAGTATCAAAGAACTGAAATTTTTCGGATTGTTGTGCGAAAATTTTGAAAAATATACCGTAGATTTTCCTACTCAATTAATTTCCGTTTTTGTACAATCTTATAAAGACTATAATTTTAATTTAGAGCGCCTTACGAATGAGCTCAAATTTATTTATAAAACTCCTGAATTTAAAAGCTTAAACGTTTACGAAATTATCTAACATCTTTATGAAAATAATTTAAACATGGTATTTTTAGAAATTGTCCGTTTTGCTAAACTTATTGTAAGAATTCCAGCCAGCAGTGCTTTAGCCGAAAGATCTTTAAACGTATTCATACATATTTGCGAAATACACAAGGCCATCACCGGCTCACCGACTTGTCCATGATTTCTATAAAAAAAAAACTTTTAACTGAAATAAAACGTACCCGTAACTTTTATGATTCCGTCCTACAATCTTTTTTACAGACAGACAGACGAGTAGATTTAATTTATAGGTAGATGATTATTTTTTATTCTCGATCATCTATGAATATGGCACCCCCTTTTTGTGACTCCAAACGATATTATTAATAAGCTTAGCGTCAATGAGGGGCAAGTGCTAAACATTTTGAAGACCCTAGATATATCAGGTGAGCCTGGAAGCGATGGGATAACATCGCTGAAGAAAAAGGTACTTACCAGAAAACTCTGGCTTTCCACATGTACCGTATCATAAGAGGAGCATGGTTATTGACTTACACCTGTGCTTATAGCCTATGGTAATATACTCTCATTCTACTGAAGAGTACGCGTAGAACACGCCATGGCAGATATCCTACTATCTTACAATATGGAAAGAAGTAAAGAATTACAGAACACAACACTTCTTCAATGCCAGCGCCGATCCATCAGCAGATGACTTTTCGGGACCTCTGTTATTATATGATAACATTCAAACGATGCGTGCCCAGCGGAGATCCAAGGACCCCACAGCAGCACCCGATCACGGACGTAACGTATGTGTCAGCCATCCTCCCGCTCAACCATAGGCCTTTAGGGTGCAGACCAGAACCCGGCATCACTGAACAAACATACATACATATTATCACGGGTGCCTTACGGCGCCCAAGACCGCCTAGACGGCCCCAGGGTACGGATGGGTTTTAATCCCACCTCGTCGTAGCCGATGGTATGAGTCTACACCGCACAAGTGGCTAGCTCGTCGCAATGTTTTGAATAGACTCAATAACCCATCTATAAACAGTTTCACAAGTTGGTATAGTGAAACCGGGACCGACAGCTTAACGTGCTCTCCGAGGCACTATATTGGTGTTGTCAAACAAATGTACATATTTTTTTTAAATTAACAACTTTGACAGTCTGATTTGGATGTCAGATCTCAAATTTTGCAACAAATATTAACTTTATTCAATCTATTAGTAATAAAAGAAACTGTTTTTGGTTCATATTTTATCTTATACCAGCATATATTGAAGTTCAAGCATTTGATCCAGTATTATTAAATAATCCTAATTGAAAATGTTTTTGTACACAATGATCAGCTGATATCGTAGAGTGACAGATAGTTGCTTAGTAACAATAATACACTTTGACAATAAATAAGAAGTAAACAAACAAAGAAGAAGAATCCAAATTTCAAGATATTTCAGATTTTTATCGCTATATAAAAGCAATACCTACAAAAATACAATCTCTGGCTGGACCTCAGGCGATCTATTGCAACATGGTGTACTCATATTCGAGTCTAGAACAACGAGATTGATGAAACTGTGGAATTATTTCGAAGGAATTTGCCTGTCATATCAAACCACAATTTTATTAACGTTAGTTCTGTGATCCCATAGCCCAGACCTTAATCTAATCGGACTGTGATAATTAATTAATTTTCTTAAAATTTTCATTTATTTACCTAGTATTACATAGAAATTTAGTTTTATATAATGGTTCTTCTATATCTTTTCTAGTAGCTTAATTTAATTCTTAAATCTAGTTTATTAGTTTTATTGAAAAACAAATTTATTTTTGATTAATCCTTTATTAACTATTATTATATAATATATTTATATTTTTATTATTATAACTATATCTTTTTTATATTACATGAATATTTAATAATACTTTAAATCTATCGGCGAAGCGGCGAAGGGTACCGCCACCCATCACGCATGGCCCAGAGAGGCGGGAAGAGGACAGACGAGTGCCGCATGAGCACTTGGAATGTGAGGGGACGAATAAACGATAAGATGAATGAATTGCTGGAGGTGATGGACAAAATGAGTTTGGATGTGATGTGTATTACTGAAACCAAGCGCAAGGGTAGCGAAATGGTTGACTTGCCCGGAGGCGGCGCAGTGCTCTGGTCGGGAGTGACTGACAACGACTATGGCCGCCAGGGAGTCGGAATCTTGCTATCCGAACGCTTGGTTTATTGTATGAAAGATTATAGTATGGTGAGTCCAAGATTGTTGTGGATCCGACTGAAACTGGGGTTGAGGAAAATACTCCTGGTTGCTGTGTATGCTCCGGTGAGTTCCACGCCCCAGCAAGATCTAGAGCAATTTTGGAATAGCGTCAGAGATGTTCTAGACTTGGCAGTAGGAAACGAAAGTATTGTAATGTGTGGTGATCTGAATGGATGGGTCGGGATACGCAGAATTGGTTACGAGGCGGTTCTTGGCAAATATGGTGATAGCAGAGTGAATGAAGCTGGCAGGCTTATACTCGATGTATGCCTAGAAAAGAACCTCCTTGTGACGAACACTCTGTTCGCTCACAAGGACATTCACATGTATACAAGAGTGATGAATGATGAGAGAAGTATGATAGATTTTATGATTGTAGACGATCGTCTCCGGTCCCATATTATAGACACGCGTGCGTACCGCGGGCCAGAACTAGAAACTGACCACTATTTGGTCGTCACCAGATTTAGTGGTCTTTTTAGAGGTTGGCGGTGCAAACGTTCCAATGGGACTTTGGAGCAATTCGAAAGAATAAAATGTGAAAAATTGCGCGAAGAAAGTGTGAAAGCAGAGTATGAAAGTTGCATCGAAGATAAGCTTGCCAACCTAGAAGATGTGAGTAGTGATCTGGATAAATGTTGGAAACTTCTTAGAGACAGTATGGTAGAATCTGCAAAAAAGGTGTGTGGGGTTACGAAAAAGCGAGCTAAGAAAGGAGATGCATGGTGGGATGCAGAAGTTAAAATTTCTGTAGAGAAAAAGAAGAAAGCATGGCTGAGTTATGTAGCTTCGCTGAGTCTGACTGAAAGTATTAGACGAGAGAAAAGAAAGACATACCTACGCTGTAAGAGTGATACCAAAGCTTTGGTAAAAGAGAAGCAAGAAAGATGCAGAGCGATTGGTGAAGAGAGGTTATCAAACAACTTTAAGGAAAACTCGAAGCTTTTCTGGAGGGAAGTGAGAAATTCTCGAAGTTGTTCGACTACCTCTAGAATGGATAAAATAAGATCAAAGCAAGGTGACACTCTTACAAACACTGATGAAGTGTTAAAGCGTTGGAGTGAATATTTTGGTGAGATGTATGAAAGTAGCATCCCCGACGTCACTACTGGGACTTCACCTCTAGAGATACCTGAACTGACTTCTGAAGCATGGGATGTAATTAATGTGTCAGAGATTGTAAGAGCGATTAGAAGCTTGAAATGTGGTAAGGCAGCGGGAATTGATAAGGTACTTTCCGAAATGATCAAATATGGAGGACACAAACTCTGGAGCGCTTTCCATTTGTTGTGGAACTTATGCTGGCATATGGGAAAAGTTCCAGAGGACTGGAGGGGCGCAGTGATCGTTCCCTTGTATAAAGGCAAGGGGTCCAGATTAGACTGCGCCAACTACAGAGCCATAAGTTTGATCAGTTTGGGAAGCAAAGTGTATGAAAAGATTCTCTCGAGAAGAATGGAAATGATGACTGAAGGATTACTTTGGGAGGCTCAAGGAGGCTTTAGATCTGGTAGGGGATGCACGGATCAAATCTTCTCCCTCCGTAACATCACAGAGAAGTTCCTGGCCGTAAACCAGAAAGTTTTCTGTGCTTTTATGGATTTGGAGAAGGCGTTTGACAGAGTTGTAAGAAAGGAGCTGTGGGACATTTTGCCTGATTATGGTATTGATGAGTCTCATGCTGGCTGTACAATCCTTATACAAGAATTGTACAGCAAGCGTACAAGTGGATGGCATGCTATCTCCCTGCTTCAATGTCAATATTGGCGTCAAACAGGGATGTGTGATGTCCACCAGACTGTTCATCATATACCTAGACAAATGCCTGCAGAGACTGAAAGAAAATAGATGTGGGATCAAAATGGGTGATAAGTTGATTAATACACTATTGTATGCAGATGATGCTGTACTCATTGCATCATCTCAGCAAGAGCTTCAATCACTTGTCACAGATATGAAAGATGGATGTGCTGAAAGAGGTCTCCGAATAAATGCGGGAAAATCTAAGGTGTTAATATTTGAAAGAAACGAGAAAACGAATGCGACGATCATGGTTGATAATGTGAATCTAGAACAAGTGTCTGAATTTATATATCTGGGTAGTGTATTCACTAGGGATGGTAGATATGAAAAAGACATTGAAAGGAGAGCGAATGCAGGCAATAGTGTCAATGGCGCACTGCGTTATTTGGTGGGTAGTTCAAATATTAATACAAAAGCAAGACTAGCCATTCATAATGCAGTGCTTGTCCCAACACTATTGTATGGGAGTCAGACTTGGGTATGTCAGGAGAAGGATGAAAGTAGAATTAATGCTGTAGAAATGCGCTCATTGCGACGAATGTGCGGTGTTAAAATAACAGACCGGATCCGCAATGAGGTAATTCGGGAACGAGTGGGACTGAATGAAAGTATAGGCATAAAAATGAGGAAGGGCATGCTCCGCTGGTTTGGGCATGTAGAAAGAATGAGTGATGGAAGAATGACGAACCAGATATATAAAAGTAAGGTGAAGGGTAAACGTGGCCGTGGGAGACCAAGACACACTTACCATGATCAGATTGAAAAGGTTCTAAAATATGGTGCAGTTAAAAGTCTCCGAAATCGGCGTGCATGTATGCGAAGAGTTATGACTGTGGACGAGGCAAAAGAAGAATGTAGAGATAGAGACAAGTGGCGCTCGTTTGTCTCTGCCTACCCCGTAAGGGACCTGGCGTGAAGATAAATAAAATAAATAAATAAACTTATTGGTACACACCGGGATTTGAACCAGGGACCTAAGTGATTTCAAGTCCAAAGTGTAACCAACTCGGCCACCACGTCATGTTTCAAATTAAATAACTGATTATTATCTTGTACAAAATAATTAAAAAAATATTTTTATTTTAGGCAGCCTCCGTAGACTAGTCGTTGCGCCTTTGCCGTTGTATCTGGAGGTCGTGGGTTTGATTCCCACCCATGGCAAAAAAAAATAGTACGTTTTTTTGGTACAGTTTGCCTTGGTCTGTCTGGGTGTTTATAAAAACATAACATGTATTATATTGTTGCTGCTGGTACACATAGTACAAGCCTATTATTAGAGCTTAATTTGTGACCAGAGCAATATTGTGTAAATTGCCCTACACATTAATATTATAGTTTTTTTTAGTCAATTATAACGTCTATAAAACTGTAAATAGTTAATTAACGATAACAAAAAATAATATTTAACTTACCTAATTAAATTAAATAAATAAAAAAAGGTTATATTAAATAAAATATTAATCCCTCCGAAGTCGCAACAGTAAATGTACCTAAAACGCTGGCAGCATTGCCTTTTTGAATTTCGATTCAATTTTTTTGCACAAAATAGGCTCTGGCGCGACGAGTTCTCAATAATTTCCCTACATCGTAGGCGAATTTTCTAGAGTCAGGAGACCATGGGCCAAGAGCTTCTACGGCAAATGCCAAAAAAACATTTTGAAAAACGGATGAGTATTTAGTTTTTTTTTTTAATTTTAACTTTTAGTGCTGCGGCTCAGGGGGTTGTAGAGGTGACGTGGATTGTAGAAGGTGCTAATGTATCTGTACAGGTAGCGTCCCATACGAGAGCACTTCCTCTGCGCCACGGCACCATCGCCACGCCATCTGGTCGTTTCCCATCATCACGTGATATACCGGAGGGTTCCAACAAGCTGGGGATATCCGCCGATGCCAACGAACTCTTAATCATTTTATTTATGTTGGCATGGCGGGATATCCTGCCCGCACTTCTTTTACACGATAATCTGTGAAGACCAGTGGTCTCGACTCTGGCAACGCAAACACAGAGGTGTGGTCTGCATATGGGAGCCCCCATACAGAGTGATGCTATACGGGTGGTATGTCTGTCCAGAAGAGTTCCTAGCTAGGGAATGGCCTCTAACCAAGCTCCTGATTCTTAAGACAACTTAAAATTCTGGCTTTGTTAAAACGCTAGTATTAGATGAATCTTTTAAAATTGAAAGATAATTCTGAATTAGTGGAATATCCCTTTTTTTTGTATAGTGGGGTTAACTGGTATATTTATAGATGGATATCTGACTTTCCAACTCTGTACCGCTTCCGACAATTAGCTAATCTCACAGTCACAGAGTGACGGAGTTAGTATTTTACCGGCGAGAATAATGCTACTATGGGCGGAAGATAAGAATTTAATGCTGGAAGAGAAACGTCAGAAGTACTACGTATACCGATACCTCCAAATATGATTGGTAATTTGGCCTGGCTCCATGATTCTGAAGTAAGGTAAATATTAAGATTTTTTTCCAGGCATTTTTTTATAGAACTATCAATTTCTTCTAAAAGATCTACATGTAACGAAAAGGGTGACCTTAGGAAATAAATAAGTCTTGGAATGCAAATGCAATTTTTTAAAAGAAAAAGTGCAACATGAGGTGAATTTTTTTCTAAATTTTCATTATATTTTAATATTTTATCTTTTTTTTTGTAAGATCAAATGTCTTAAGGAATCATTTGAAATAGATGCTCCTAAGAGAAAAACGTTTGAGGAATTTGAAATATTAATCAGGAAACGAGGAAAGTAATAAATAGGGAATATGCATGTAACGCCAATTATTATTATTTTAATATACAGGGTGAATTTGAAAGGATGTACTTTGGGCTAATATGAGGTTCTGCTGATCAAATCGAACAACTTTTTCCATGGAACCATGTGTCGCAAATGAAAAAAAAATTTGGCTTCCCCATACAAATTGGTCATTTTAACATTACTGGTTTGTATGGAGAAGGCAATTTTTTTTTTCATTTGCGGCACATGGTTCCATGGGAAAAGTTGTTCGTATTGATCAGTAGAACCTCATATTAGCCCAAAGTACATCCTTTCAAAGTCACCATGTATAATGTTCCTTTTATGTCTTTGAACATATTTACAGAAATCTATTTTATTTTGATTAGCATTTTTTTTTTATATATATACGATTTTAATAATCCATTTTGTTGTAGAAACGGAACGCATTTCTAAACGACATTAGCAAACACTACATGTGACGTCATTCGTGCACATTCACATGTGTTCTGTAGTCTACAGTTTCTTGTTTTCTCGGGACTGCATATGCTGCTGATTTCAATCTGTTAGATAACGTGTTTATGTCAGCTCTCCATTGAATTCGACTGTGATTCCCAAAAATATAGTGAAGTCAACAAATTCCAGTTCAATGCCGCCTAATTTCAGTGAACAGTTAATTATCCGAACGTTTGGCAAAGAAAATTTCAGGCACTTGGTCTTCTTAGTATTAAGAACCAAGTTATTTGCTGTGTACCATTCAGGAATTATAGACAAAGTATTGTTTGCTGCTGACAATATATTGACTTTTCTATCAACTTTAAATAATAGGGTCGTGTCATCAGCAAACAGCACTATCTGTGCTGTTTCCATAATCATATGACGAAGGTCATTGATATATACAAAAAAAAAAACAAAAAAGGCACTAAAATTGATCCCCGTGGTACTCCCATATTCACAAGAGGTCCTTTAGATACACTACTATCAATATCTTACTACTATTGTCTACTTAATATCTACTATTGTCTTAAAAAAAGGATATCAGCAAAAATCTCTTCAAATAAGCAAATGGCAACTTTATTTTTCTCAGATATAACTACTCCATTTATCTGATTTAAATATGATTTTGATTATGTATGTTTTTACCAGTTTCATTATTTAATATCATCCATCCACTTAGATTTATTTTCAGGCTGTTGTTTTGTTTGGAGCTAATTTAAATTTGTCATGAGACAAACTTTTTTTTTTAAATAATTTCTAACATAGTTATGAAAATTTGATCGAATGTATAGGATCTCCTATTATATAAATTATATTATGCATCCCTGCATTTCCTAATACCCCTAGCAGGTGACAAAATTAATTTATCAAATTATTCGGTTATTAAATTATGTAGATTTGAATATGTTGTATTCGGTTTATTTGTATTTTATTTAAAATTATAAATTTGTTGTATCAAAAATTATAGGCTCAAACTTATTTATTTTAAGTTTAGGGGTAACGTTGGGCTGTCAAGATCGAAAACCGAAATCTCAATACACACGGGTGCTAAAAACATTTTTATTAATTAATTATTTAAAAGTATTTTTTATCTCAAAAATATAGACTAAACTACTTTCGTTTTTATTAATTAAAAAAAAAAATGTTTTAAGATATTCATGTTTGAACATTTTCATATACTATTATTTTCGTGATACGTTGCAAAGAAAATAGGCTGCTTTAAAAAAAAAGTTTGGAAATGTTATGTCAATGCCACAAGCAAGCGTTTCTATTGGTTACCGTGACGTGAAATTAAGATTTGGGTCCGACTATACTCTATAGTTTATTAAGCGGTATACGTGTTTGTAGAAACTCATCTTCTATACAAGAAATCTTGAGATGCTTTATTATTATCATTACTTATAAAAATAGCAATAAAATTCACAAATAATTCTTATTTGTATTACTATGCTGTAAGTTATATAAAAAATAATATATAGGGTGACGGTCCTAATTATCAGCACTTTAATAGGACAAGTTTTAATTACAAGTATTTTATTAAAAGCTACAATTTATGTCATATTTGCAGTGTCAAGGGGATACAATAGACATTAAATATTGTTTATTTATATAGTATTATATAACTAAGTGAGCTATGATCCATAGAAAACATTTTTTGGAAATATTACCCTATGTCCAAATATTAGCACCGCCATCGCCAATTATTAGCAGTCGTGTAACCAATTATCAGCACAGAGTCAAAATCAAGTGTTTTTTTGAATTTTTGATGTGTTTAATTATAAAACTAAAATGTATACTTCTTAAATTACCTATATACTCTTATAAAATTTTTTATTTTATAAAACTCTTTGGATAGATGTTATAAAGAAAGCAACGATTTCAAATCTTAACCAAATTTTGTTAATGAATCACTAAATTCGACAAACTTACCGGCGAATACTTGATGAAGAGTATTTCAAACGAAAATTTTGCCACTCAAATTTACAGTAATTTACACGACGATCAACAAGCGACACTATTGTATAATGTTGCTAGATTTAAAGTAAGAATCCTTTTAAACTTTTTAATAACTTGGCATTTTAGACACCATAAAAAAAACCTTAATATTTTAATTTTTTACCGAAGTGCTGATAATTTGGTGCAGTGTCGGCATTTGGATCCGTCACCCTACTTAGTATTTTTTTTTTAAATGTATCTTACAGCATTTACTATCTAAAACACTAAACACTAGCATACCTCGTAGGATAGTGCGGGTTGTGGCCTCCTTTTTGGAGGGCCTTTCACGTCACTGTGGAAGATCTTAGCTCCAACACGCATCACATCGCGGCGGGCATCCCGCAAGGCAGCGACCTGTCACCTGTCCTCTACTGCTGCTACACCGACGACATTTCACTGGCCGAGCTGGCTTTGTATGCTGACGACGCCGCATACTTTGGGTTCTTTCGGGATCTGAGTGTGTCGGGGTACATGCAGAGACAGCTCGATCTTCTTACCGCCTGGCTGTCGTCTTGGCGACTTAAGGTCAATGTCAAAAAGACACAAGCAGTGATTATCAGAGGAGGAGGCACGCGACAAGGCCGCCGACCTCTGCTCCCGCTCACACTTTGTGGTCAATCCATAGACTGGTCTTCTACTGCGAAATACCTCGGTGTGAAAATCGACTCAAAACTCACCATAGGGTCGCATGTGAAAAGCACGCGCGCCATCGACTGCGCCCAGTGCTATCATCAGGACTACCCATCGAAACAAGACTGGCCATCTACAAGACATATATTCTGCCCATCCTCACATACGCAGCGCCAGCATGGTGGGCGTTATGTGCGGATGCAAACCTTACAAAACTTGAGGCTCATCAAAATAAGTGCCTGCGCATAATCACTGGTGCGCACTATTTCATGAACAACTCACCACAATCTCGTCACGGTCGCCATTCTCCCGTTGGGGGGTAAGAAAAGACATAGGTCTTCCTTCAGATTAGATAGATTATTTTCAGCGCTAATTGTCGTTACCTGGAAGTCTTTAAGTGAAAGTCGCTAACTGTTCCTAAGTCGTTTTCATTTATAAAGCCATGGCATCTAATGAAATAAACTGTTTTATTTGTGCTAATCGGAATCCATTGCAAGAAAATGAAGTGAAGGAAAAAGGATTGGAGAGTTTTCGTCAGTCAAGTATTAAAAGAAAGAACAACAAGGATAAACTTTTGGTGGGACTAAGTTCGATAGTAGTTCACGAAATTTCAGTCTGTGACATATCGAGCAGTACCAACGACGTTGAACTCGTAACACCCGTTCCATCAAGAATAGCGAAGCGAAGAAAAATACGCAAAATTTTAGGATAGTGAATTGCATGTCGATACCACTGGGGATACGGTTAAAAACGCGGTTCACGGCCGCTTACTCTACCTCAAGGTGGTGTAGAAATTAATTTTTAGGCCAGAATGCGTGTTCTTTGAACTTTACGGTGCTCGTATGCCAAAAATATAAATTTTACGAGAAAAAGGTGATTGCATAAATTATAGGAAATTTTCTCTAGTTTCATTTTGTTTATAAATGTTTTCCTCGTGAAATGAGTCGGAACGGAGATATTGTCAAAAAACTGCTTTTAGGCGCCATTTTTCCAATATGACGGCGCGAGCGGCAAAGATACGAGGTGACAAAGTTGAAATTCGGAAATAGCACAGAGTTTTCAAAACTCCCGGAAAACTTTCTAGGTAAAACTACCAAATGACTTTACTAAATATGATATAAGCGGCCACGAAGCGGCCACTTCACACTACGTTTATCATTAAACAAACACTCGACGGGATCGCACGTATTTGTTTTTTTTATCTATACTAATACCTATAAGGGAACATATTTGATAGTTTGTTTGTTTAGGATAAACTTAATGAACCGATTTTTTTAATCTTTCGTCTATAGAAAACCACATTATCAGCGAGTAAAATATTATTTTTCATCGGTTTTCTTTCAATATAAATCGCGGAGCACAGCTAATCTTCGATAAATAACTACTATGGCATAGTTTGCTAACGAGAAAGATATTGTTTCTCGAAAATCGTAGCAGCTACATCTATCTGAATTTAAGTTTACTAATAAGAATGTTATTGTTTCTCGAAAATCGTAGCAGCTACGTCTATCTTTAAGTTTACTAACGAGAAAGTTATTGTTTCTCGAAAATCGTAGCAGCTACGTCTATCTTTCTTTAAGTTTACTAACGAGAAAGTTATTGTTTCTAGAAAATCGTAGCAGCTACGTCTATCTTACTTTAAGTTTACTAATGAGAAAGTTATTGAGTTTCTTGAAAATCGTAGCAGCTACGTCTATCTTATAAGTTTACTAACGAGAAAGTTATTGTTTCTCGAAAATCGTAGCAGCTACGTCTATCTTACTTAAAATTCAAGGAACATTATTGCCAATATGCGTTGACCGTTCAAGTGTGGCCATTCAACTTATGGCGTTAAAAATTAACGCAAAATTATCGCATTGACGTTTCCCGTTAGTGGCCGCATGATGAGAAAACCTACAAAGCTCATGAATGGGGTCGATTAATACATTATTATCAACATTAATCGCCCCCACAATATCCCGGGCGGTTACGAAATGGACGGCGTTATACGATTTTTGCATTATCAGTCTACTTAATATGCTTGCTGCGTTGTCGTCAAATTAATAGCCCATTTCGTAACCACACTCTGAAAGGAGTTGACATGAAATTGTTGCAGTAGTCCGGTAAACCCTGACTAACTTAATGGTTTTTGCATTTGTAGGTTTTGGTATGGTACATAAATAACCGTATAAACTTTTTGTATTTATTTATTTATATTATGTTACAAGAGAAGTTCTGAATATTACTGCATATAAGCAATGGACATACATGGATTTGGTAAGGTGATCAATAAAAAATAAATTACAATAATAAAAACAGTTACATACAGTTTTTATTATTGTAATTTATTTTTGTTCATGTTTTTTTTTTAGTTATAATGTGTCTCAGTCTATACTGGAACTATTTATTTATAAATAAAAATATACTTGTCCTTTATTCAGGGTGGCCACTTTTTTTCGGATACGAATTTCCAGTCACTTTTTGTACATTTTCCCTAGCTTCAAACAGAAATTAAAAAATCAAAAATATATTAATTGGTATTTTAAATTGATTTTTGAAAAAGATAAAAATTATTAGAAAATAGAAACAATTATTTTTAGCAATATTTTGAGAAAATATAGAGCAAAAAAATATATTAGTTTCTTAAAAAATAAGCATATTTTGAACTTAGATTGAAGCGGGGGCTTAGGTTGTCAGTCATTTACAGTAGCAAGTTGTGTGTGCACTTTAAATATTTTCCCTTACCTTCTAGTGTTTTCACTGACATTTCCATTTTTCGAAAATTCCCTAACTTTTCCAGTGTCCACCCTGTTTATTGGGATTATTAAATAAACAAGTATTATCAATGCCTTGACAATATGTGGATTTATTACCTAATACTTTAAATCAACTGGGTTATTTTTTTTTCAAGTACTTATATGATAAACATGATGCCATGTCCTCTCATGGGGTATTCTGACATAAACAAAATGTATTTATTTTATTTGTCTGCAACTCAAAATTACTAATTTATAACAGTAAGTGAGTTATAAATATTAACTGTAAGAACAGCAACATACATACGACGTAAGAAATCATGCCAATTTTAAATTAAAAAATATTTTTCCATTTAGTTACAATGTGTCTCAGTCTATACTGGATATTTTTCTTTACTCAATAGGAATGATAATAGGCTTCAACCTGACTTAAATCCATTATTAATATGTACATTTCACACATTGCTCTAGCCACAAAGTAGGAGATATTGAAATATCACTGTTTTTACTATATATGTGTACCTACATTATATTACATTATATATTATATAGTGTATATTACATTACCTAAATGTGACTGATTTTGAACTGTTTACAATTTAAGGGTGACTTGCACAACAAAAAAATTACACCCTTTTTAATGTGTTTACCGACTGTCAGTCATACTATAATTTTTGGCTGATATATATTTTAAATATATGTAGGGTTATGCATTAAAAAAAATATCAAACAGGCTGTCCTGAATCTAAAAAACATATTTTTCATCCACAACAATAGAGGCCTCCATTGTACTAAATGAATTTAATATCAACAGGACATGTATTCATTTAATAGAATCAGGCCCCACAGGTCTAGCATCCATACCATATCAAACTAAAAGGCAGTTAGTTGCCTATACCACAAAGTCATTACTCCAGTTTTTAGAATGTTGATCAAATTAGTGTATAGTCAAAACAATATATTAAACCCTACCTAATAAATAATAATAATCTCACAGACTGATATGAAATGTGCAAGCTTCCTAAAAACCAATTTATCTAGTAATACCCATACATAATCTTTGTGTCTCATTATAACCAGTATACCTACAGACTTATCCTGCAACAAAATCTTTAGTCTTCTAATAACCAGTGAACTCACAGACTAATTCTAAAACATAATTTTATATCTCCTTACTAAAATACATAGTTACATGTAAGTGCCAGTTCACCACAAGAATCTAACTTTTGTTTAAATTGCATTACAAATAACAAATATTTTGTATAAATTGCTAATTAGAATTGAAAATATCTGCCAATTCCAGACGCACCCTTGTTAATTGGTTATTACCAGTTTTCACCACCAGCTACTACTAGCAACAAATGGGGGAAAAACACAATAATTTGAACAACAATCTAGAAACTTGGAGAAATCCAATATTTAAATTATTAACCATAACTTAAAACTATTTTATATATAATCTTAAAACTATTGTTTCTTAAAACTCTTCAATATAGGGTAAATATTATCAAATGCTTCATAAATTTCTTGTCTTACTTTTGCTCCAGTTAACACAACCTTGCCAGAAACAAATATTAATAATACAATTCTTGGTTTCACCATTCGGTAGATAAGTCCAGGAAAAAGTTCAGGCTCGTATGAACTAAACTGGCCATGAGTAAGCACAAGCCCTTCAAGTCTTATAGGAAATTTCACATCACAACTGCCCACCATGTTTTGTATTTTAAAATCCAAAAACTTTGCCTGTAATTAATAAAAATATAAAAATTTAACAACATAATCTATATACTAACTAAAACCAATATTATTAATAATAACAATTTACTTAACTATTTTTACCTAATTTATTATAGGATTTTGTTTTATCTTTAAAAAAAAAATATACCTATATATATATAACTATCAAAAGACTTATGAACAAAAAATTTATAGAATTATTAATAAAAGTAACAACTTACAACAAAACCTAATTTTTGAATGATTCGAGCATATTTTCTTGCAGCTAGTCTAGAATCCTCCTCGCTTTTTGCTCCTGTACACACCATTTTCCCTGATGAAAATATTAAAGCTGTTGTCCGAGGTTCTCTTATTCTCATAATGACAGCAGCAAATCTCTTTGGGTTGTATTCAGCATTACGTGCATGGAGTGCTATTTTCTTTAAATCTAGTTTGCAATTTAAATTTACTGTGGATACAATATTCCTGTAAGACAAAAATGCATAGGTTAAAATATTTTCATTATTCCAATACAAACAAGAAAAATTTATGAATTGTTTAAGTTATTTTTATATAGAGTATATATAAGCATGAAATGCTTTAATTATTTAGTTTATAACTTATATTTAGAGCAATTCCAAAATAATAATAAAAATACAAATTGCTCATCATATTTTAAATATTTCATCATGTTGTCTCATTTACTTAAGTAGGAATGGATGTAAAACTCACTGTAATTGTGGTAAAATTCCGGGGTCAGCAGAATGTGGTGTCATGGGTGTCATTGGAGCAGGACTGGCCTGACTAAGTAAAGGCTGGCCGATGAGGCTGCTACCCCCAATCATTGGTGACATTAAATTTTGCTGGAAAGGTAATAATTTGAATTTAAAAGATGTCAGAGCATTTCAATCAAATATTTATTTTTTTAATTGCAAATATATGTTATATGTATAATAAAATGATAAAACAAGAAAGGCAATTTTGGCAGTCAGCAGTATAATTGTACATTCACCACAAAGATATTTAGTGTGTAAGGGTTAACAAAATAAATAAATTATCTTCCGCATCCATATAATAACAGTATAAAGGGTACTTCTGTAAACACAGGGAAACGCTACTATGCATGCAGACTTTAGGAATTCTACTTTTACTATGGTGATATTCTAGAGAGCAAAATATGCTGTACTATTATAATTGAATAACTATATCTGTAGCCATATTTTAAGGCAAATAAAGAGATTTCATTTCATAGTAGCTGTGTAACAGTTACTTACCAAAAGTACCTATTGAGAGGTCCCAATATTATGATACCAATGTCTATTGCTATAATATGAATAATCCCCAAAGTGAAAATTTTAATGAAAATACATTAATTTAGAGATTTATTAAGTCCTTACATGAAATACAAACTTACAGGGGTCTGTGGCTGCATCATCTGTTGCGGAGTTGCAAAGCTGGCTGTCGGTGCGTAAGTATGCATGGTCCTTTGCGGCGTACCCATGATCGCATTTGGGGTCCCCAGACTAAACCCCACAAGAGGAGACGACAACGACGGCATCTGCTGCTGAGGCTGGAGTTGTTGCTGTTGCATTGCATTTGGAAGTATCTGTTGATCTTCCTCCGGCTGGTGTAACGGAGTCCCAATTCCAGGGATGTTGTACGGACTCGGAAGCATTTGATCCATTTTTTATAGTTATTTATGTCACAAAATAAACTTATATATTGTATAGATCGTTTATCAATGTAGGTAATTATAGTTTTAACGTTCCAACATGAACAATTCCATTCCAATTTCCAAAATACTGCAAATTTGCAAAACACTATATTTTTTAGCTCAACAATGATTTTTTTTTTGTTCGGTTTTCTTAAATATTGAGCTGGCAAAGGTCTCTATGAACCATATAGCCTAGCTCAACAAATGAGTTAAAAAAATCGAAATGCACAGACTATATAGCATAGACTACAAAATAAAAGGAGAGTTAAATGACAGGAGAGACTATATTGCTTCGCACCTTTGACTTTCCATAATGCATAAAACGAAGGGCGCTATTCCAAATTTAAATGTACCCGTGCGATCTCTCGGGGA
This sequence comes from Monopis laevigella, assembly GCA_947458855.1. NCBI lineage: Eukaryota > Metazoa > Arthropoda > Insecta > Lepidoptera > Tineidae > Monopis > Monopis laevigella. Next base: position 17,663,198 of record OX381587.1, read on the forward strand.
AAGAAAGAGATTTATTTCTAAGACTCTATCTATACAATAAAATAAGTAAATCTATTACCCATAGAACCCTGACTAAACATCCCAAGTAAAACGGTCTTGGAAGTTTAAAACAAATATGTCTATGCATGGTTAATCTATAGATAGAGGCTTTCTAAAGATGGGTTCAATAAAGAAAATGTATTCTCATAGAGTCCCTTTTCTCAAGTTGGATTATTTTTAGAGCATTTGTTCTAAAGCACACTTATTTAAAGTACGTTTATAGGTATATTGAATGTTTTTAGATAAAATGCTCTACAAATAGTTTAAGATGATATATTTTAAGATATGACTTTGTAGAAACATTCTATTTTAGCTATTGGTACTCTAATCTTTGTTTATAAAGAGACTTAAGTCTAGATAAAATACTTTAATAGATATTTTTCAGTTTGTCAAAAAAAAAAAGATTATGAAAACGTTTTTTTTTTGTAATTTTTTGTCGCGAAAAGAAAAAAGTCCTTTCCCAATAGGGCATGGGTGCTCAAACTTGAACTGCTGGCGATCTACCTCAATATTTTTAGACTACTTACGATCGACTCTGAGAGGCTGCAAGTATGTGTGATGCAGGGTTGTCGTACAATGTACGACAACCCTTTAGTCACGATATTCCTTTACTTAAGTCATGCTCAGCGTTAGATTCTTCATGTTAGTCTGTTATTTCTTTAGTTTCTGTTGATTACATAATTATGAAATTTCTTGTCGTTTTAAAAATATTATTTCCTAGTTTTCTTTTATTTCTTGTGCATTTTATAATTTTATCATACAAAATCTATGATTTCTTCTGTGCCAGTGCAAATTATAGATTTAATGTTATAAAACTTCAACAGTAGAGGGTTACCTAACTCCATGGAAATGCATCTTCTCAATACTTTGAGGTTTTTTACACCAGGATTCCAAGTAATATACATATTTCAGCGAGCATTGGCTCGAGGCGTTGCTTGGCTTAGCTGCGTCAATTTACTCGACTATTATAGTGCGAAGTGGTTGCTCGGCTAAGCATCGCTTGAGTATTACTTTAGTGAGCACGACTTGAGTCAGTGCTTAGCCATGACTATTAATCCGGCAAACAGTTATTCAAAATTGCGAGTTTATTGGTTGTTAACAATAAGTTAGATATGGTGTTACATATGGTGTTAAACTTAACTAAGGAGTGACTTTGGACGTTGAAGCGTGGCACTGCATGTCCTCAGCATACTTTTCATAAGATGGTACGTAACCACTGAGTGCTAATCGCAAGCATGATGACATATGATCGTCAGTTAGTCGATTGCGATATTTTAAGACTTAATTATCTTCATTTCAGAAAATGCAGACTCGCACAAGTAAGTTGACCCAAACATTGCCGTCAGTTGAAGGGCGATTTGCCTTAGATATTTATCTTCAGATATAAAACACCAGAAATTTGTATCAGATGCTGTAGCTTTGAGATATATATCTGATATAATCTGCACCAACTCATTTTCAACAGAACATGAGTTCATATTAAACAGACTTGCAATTTCAGTAGCTAATTCCTTAATGTCTTTTACATGAAAAAGGATAACTCATAAATGATGCTATATTTGCCAATTTACTGCAATCATAAAAACGCATTTCGAATTGTCCCAAAATATTTGATAATTCAGCCTCCTTGCTTTCAAAGACGGAAAATGTTTCAGATCCTTTCTTTTCAGTTGATCTATCATAAGTTACAATTTACTTTTGAATGCGTTTACTGCGCTAATCATCTCAATAATAGTTTTTCCTTTACCTTGAAGCTCCAAGTTAATGGTGTTTAAGTGCATAGTGATGTCAGTCAAAAATGCCAAATCAGTCAGCCATTTTTCGTTTTCAACATCTGAGTGTCATCACCTCTTTCGTCTAGAAAAGCTGTTATTTCGGGCAATAATCCTTGAAACCTTTCTAGGAATTTTCCGCGGCTCAACCACCTGACGTCCGTGTGAAGAACTAAATCAGTGTCTTCAGCTGACTCCCTACCTTCCAAATGCAACTTAAAGAGTCGCCGTTGCAAGCTACGTGCACGGATGGAATTCTCAATTTTTGTTGCAATGCCCATAATTTCCTCCGTGTTTAAAACTTTTGAACACAAAACTTGTTGATGTATAATGCAATGGAATGAAAAAAATGAAGGGAAATCTTCATTAGCTCGACACAATGCTACAAAACCGTTTTTGTTTCCAGTCATTGCTGGTGCTTGTAGTTTTTTACAAAATTGAAGAAAACGTCATATATATCTTCACCACGGGTATTCCCCTTCAAAAGAATGATGGTCAAAAATTCTTCCTTAGCCAATATGTCATTGAATCATCCGAATAAAAATTCACAGCTGGGCAGTGTCTGTCATATCGGTGTCGAACTGTTAAGAAAAGTATGCACATTCCATGATATCATGTTTTAGTTTATCTGCCATGTCCTGACTCATGACTTCAATACGCCTTGTGACAGTAGGGCGAGATAACTGAAGTTCTCTAATAGCAGACATGATTTCTGTTTTATTTTTAAAATCTCCAAATAAAAACTCACACGCTTCAATAAATGCTTTCTTCACAACCGACCCATCTTCGAATGGTTTCTTGTGTTTCGCCAATATATGAAATATTTTAAATCACGCGATCGTAGCAGCTTTTGATTGTTTGGCTGGTCTTGTGAACATGGTTTGCTCATTTTTCAACCAAGATATCCAATCACGTACGTTTCGTTTTCTTAATTCACTCTGTGGCGGAAAATCCTTTTTATAGTTTTTATGAACCGTTTTATGATGCCTCTCTAAGTTACTACGTTTAGGTATTGCAACTAACGCACGACAAATAAGACAAATGCACTTATCCTTCACCATACAAAAGAAAAAATCTTCCTCCCAATCCTTATTAAAATGATACGTTTTTGATTTCCTCGCTGCACTCTTTAAGTACTATTTAATAATAAACTTTGTATTGACGTAGTATTGCCTTCAAGTTACAATTCAGAATGACTCCAATTCCTGCAGGCGCAACATTTATATCGGCGTGAACGATAGTCTCGAGACTATCGTTATGTTCCCGTCAAACGCGCCGCCCGAAATTTCTAGAAAAGCCACCAAAATAAAAAACGTGGCTTTTCTTTGACAAGTACCACGCGTTCCTTTGATAAAGCCGCCTTTTGCCGCTAGCAGAGTGTTATTTTATTACGTAATAAATTTTTGTAGTTTAGTACCTACTTATTAAAAAAAAACTTTGATCTACTCTACTTGAGATCTACTCAAAAAGAACTCGCGATCGACCGTTTGAGCACCCCTGCCACAGGGTATTTGAGGGAGGATTCTTTGAGGGTTGCCCGAACACTGTAGACGCGTGTTTATATTATATTTTTCAAATTTAATTTTATTGAATATTATTATCCTAGTGGTTACGTCACTGCGCGTCAACTGATAACAAGGTTAAGCAGATGACAACAAAGCCGGCCTGGAATGGGTGACCGCTTTATACAATGAGACTATTTCATCATAAACACCGCAACAATATCGCTACTTGTTAGGTGTTGCCCCCGAATACCATCGGCGAAATGAGGATGGGTTAATCCCTCCGATGGGACCCTGAGGCCGTTTAAACGGTTCTCGGGAGCCAAATAGGCACCCGTGATGGTATTTATTTATTTTTTAATTATTGTGCAAAAGTGTACTAATTTTGTGTAATAGTAAAAGTGTAAATCCTTTTCCTCCTTCACTAGACATTGGCAAGACTATACCGTATGCTTTCATACCGTCATGTCGCCATTTCCTTTTATACCCTAGTCCTTTCCCAATTTCTTTCCATCCTATTATCCCACTTTCACTATTAATAAAAAAGTTTTAATCTACCCTACTCGACCCTGGCAAAATTACGCGCACGCGTAGAGGCCATTTATATAAAAAGAAAAAAAAACAAGGGTATTTGACTCCTTTTTGAAACCCGTTTTAGATGATTCTTCATTACATAATAATCACACTACATTGATATTTCCGAGATGACTACTCTATTATTAATAAAAATCAAAGTTAAAGTTTGAATTGCCACAATGGCGTTAAAAACGCTGTTTTGCAGTCTAAGTCAAGTGTGACGTCACACGCAAGTAAACAAACAAGTACAGGGGCTTTATTCCGAGTTTTGACATGTTCACCGTCACCCATTTTGCGTAAAGTGCAGGTATTGAAATATATGTTCTATCCAGTTAATTATAGAGTTGAAATTCCAATGCTCCACACATGTTCAAACTTGCGAAGAATTCGTGTATTTCAAGATGGCGGCATTATTATAGCCAACCTAATACATACTATATAACAATTGGAATAGAACTTATATTTCCATATTTATAGTTTACGCAACGTCTTGTCGTGGTGGTTGCAAACTCGGAATAAGGCCACAGATCAAATAATCTCCTATATATTCAGTGTGTTCGTTTACTACTGTTTTTCACTTAAAGCGCTTAGGCTTTAAGCCAATCTAAACAGCCGTCAAAGTACACAAAGCGAAGCAAAGCAATCGCAGCGTTTGCAGGAGTACTCGAACAGTTTTATGTGCATAAATAAAAATCATATAAAATTCATAAGAGAATACAAAATAGAGTTCAAAAACGATTAAGTGAAAGGGAGGAAACAATATAAATAAACAAAAAAAAGTATTTGATACATAATTGTGACCACAGACAATTTACTTTGATTGCACTACTCGTATTTTCAAAGCGTTCGCAGCGAATTCGATGACGTAATTTGCTTTTTTTCTGTGACGTCATCAAAAATACAAAGCAAAGCGAAGTACTAAAAAAACACCTGTCAAGTAAAATAAGCTAGCTTTGTAAGCCTTTTAAGCAGTACTCAAACGTACCGATTATATTCTATAGACGGTACGTTTGAGTACTGCTTAAAAGGCTTACAAAGCTAGCTTATTTTACTTGACAGGTGTTTTTTTAGTACTTCGCTTTGCTTTGGATTTTTGATGACGTCTCCGAAAAAAAGCAAATTACGTCATCGAATTCGCTGCGAACGCTTTGAAAATACGAGTAGTGCAATCAAAGTAAATTGTCTGTGGTCACAATTATGTATCAAATACTTTTTTTTGTTTATTTTTATTGTTCCCTCCCTTTCACTTAATCGTTTTTGAACTCTATTTTGTATTCTCTTATGAATTTTATATGATGTTTATTTATGCACATAAAACTGTTCGAGTACTCCTGCAAACGCTGCGATTGCTTTGCTTCACTTTGTGTACTTTGACGGCTGTTTAGATTGGCTTAAAGCCTAAGCGCTTTAAGTGAAAAACAGTAGTAAACGAACACACTGATTGTATTTCATCCACATGTTTTGTTTACTTGCGTGTGACGTCACCAGTCATCAACCTATCAAAGATGTTTTTGTTATAAATAAAATTAAAAAAAAATATTCAATTTTATTTCGTGTAATCTACAAAAGATATACATAATTTAGGTTAAAATAAAATATGTTTTTTTTACGCCATTGTCTGATAGGATTAGCACAATTTATAGTCTATTTTTAATGTAGTCAAATAGTCTATTCCTTTCAAACCTACTATCCCTCTTTCACTAATGTATATATAAGTTTTTAAATCTACCCTCACCCGTCATTGGCAAAATTACGCGCACGCGTAGAGGCCATTTATATAAGATAATAATAATAAAGTATAATTATTTATTTACGGTTGTTCGATTTGTTTGTATATTGGCTGTAATTTTACCAATAGTTATATTTTTAATACAAGATAAAAATGGCAGATATTAGAGATATATTAGATATCGAATTGCCATCTTCGGAAATCACTCGTGAAAGCATTCTGCATGGCGATAAATCTAAAAAGAAATATGTTCAAGCCAAAGCTGTTAAAAGACCTGAAGGGATGCATCGGGAAGTGTTCGCATTGCTTTGTAATGATAAGAGTGAGCTACCTCCACTACTTCCTACGGACACCGGTAAGTTGCTTATTTATATTATCAGCCCTGCTACCATATTTTCTGGACCCTTTATGTAGAGCATGATTAAATCATCTAAAAAAATGTTCAAAGCCTCGGCCGGCTTAAAACTATTGTTAGATACTGAATGTCAGCTCTAAATTCTAAATGTCAGCTCAGTCTTTAATATATGTTCCATAAGTGTTCCGACTGTGAGCACTTGTCCTGTGTAAACTCAGAATACCATCAGTTATAATGTGAGGTGGGAATAAAACCCCACTGCTGGGTACCTTATGTCCATCAAGGCTGTCTCGAATTGACATTTAAAACAAATTGGAATATAAAAAAAAATGTGTGCTTAATTTACATTCATATTATATTATTAGAATTTCTTATGGTCGGATTAATAGTTGTTGCTTAGCCTGAGCCATTGCTTGGAACTGTCAAAATTTAGTTTTTTTTTGCAACCACAAAAGCTGATGCTTTGGACTGTCAAAGTCCGAAGCATCAGCTTTTGTGGTTAAACATTATTTATAAATATATAAATAATATATTTCTAAAATGCTTAAAAATAATAGATAGTCACTAGATTATTTATACTCTATATTTTGGGCTATTTGTGGCGTTTTGGCTTATATGGACTGCACCCCACTGGCCATAGTGACTATTTAAAAAATATGCATTGTAGGAGGTCATCACTTTTTGTCTGCATTATAATTTTGTTTCTGTGTTCAGACTTGCATGTAACTATTATGAAATGTTTTTAGGCAAGGGCTACAAACAAGCAAAAGCTAGATTGGGTATGAGAAAAGTGAGAAAATGGGTATGGGCACCTTTCAATAATCCTGCTCGGAAGGATAATGCTGTATTTCATCATTGGAGGAGAGCCACCGATGAACAGAAAGAATATCCATTCGCCAAGTTTAATAAAGTATGTATAAGTCAAGAAAATCTTATAACTAACTAGTCATCACCATTATTAACATCAGGCTTTAACAGTCTATCCATGCTAGATATAGGCCCCTATTTAATGGAGTATTTAGCGCAACATGTTGTATGGGAAACCTGCATTTTGTGATTAAAGGCTCAAACTTGGCAAAGTTCTTCCTTGGGTAGAATTGAGTAGATTTTGTCTGGTAGCCATCGGTAGCCACCACGCGGGTAGCGAGGGGAAGGGTAGCCATAAATTATCTGGTCGTTTTCAGATAATTTAAGGATAAATAGTTTATTTCCATAATAAAAACAATACTCGTCCATAGAAAAAAACAAAATTATTGAACAAAATCATAAACTACATGAATATACTTTTTACATCAACGTGAATAAAATGAATATTGATGTAAATAACCACAATTATTTATTAAAGCATCCGGGATATAATGCTATATATTATGTAGGTTATAATAAGTATGTAGAATATAGTATTTCTCTTGTAGAACATGATTTCCTCATTGAATTTGTTTTTGTGTGAAGTTATTTAAGGGTCCTGTATAAAATTTCGAATTGTTAACACATCATCCTGGATGATCATTCGGGGTGGGCACGGCCCACCCGGCCCCCTTCTCCTTATATACGCCTATGATTATAGCAGTTGGTTCTTCATCGATCTTATTATTTTTTGATGGTGTTTAAAGCACGCCATCCTACTCTTCTAATTACGTTGCCATCAATTCTTCTACGCTCAAATGCACTGAATTTCTGGCCCATACCGTTCGTTTCAGTTAATATCATAAATGCTCGATGGGATTAATACCTGGACTGAGTTTAGGCCAGTCTATAGTTATTATACAGGGTTACAGGAAAAGTCGTGCTAGATCCGTTCAGGGCGTGGAGTACCCATCAGTTCTGACTTATTTCTCTATGAAACACCCTACCCTAAATTTAACCCTTTTCATTTTATTACACATGTAAAAATGCAATAATAATAATAATAAGGCACACAAAATAAACAAAATTAATTTTAGTAGCCCAAAAATCAGCAATTTTTAATAAAAAAATTAAAAGTCGAAAATCTCGAAAAGGATTAAATTTAGAGTAGGGTGTTTCATAGAGAAATAAGTCAGAACTGATGGGTACTCCACGCCCTGAACGGATCTAGTACGACTTTTTCTGTAACCCTGTATAAGTATGTATTTCAGCTTCGTCAAGAAACTGCCAAAATCATACGCAACGTGTGTATTAGCGTTACCGCACGGTAAGGCTAATACCAGATGTCGGTTACCGTGATGAAGTCACCGCCGACAAACTCGTAGGGAATGACATGATCCTGGAGAATATCGGCCATGTACCGGTCTGCTGTCAGCCCGTCCACTAGGCCTTTCTCAGGCATGAAAACGAGCACAGTTTTTCCGTCCAGAGATACCAGCCCACATCATACAGGAAGCGCCGCCATAACGGTTACAAAAAGAGCATAGAGGAAATCATCCCCTTAAACACATTTAGGCCCGGCCTCTCCTGTCGTTGCGATGCAGGCATATTCTGCACTCGTCAGTGAAGAGAAACTGGTGGTCTGCAGTTAATCTAGGGTCAGTTGCAGGATTTGTTAGATAATATTTCTTATACGTTCTTTTTAGTATCCATTTGCTGATACGATTCTCCTGGAACGAGTCTCAGTTCTTGCTGCACATCAACACCCGATTGCGCAAAGAGGTTGAGAAAATACGAAGTATAAAACGGTCATTTCTCTCAGAACTACACCGGCTGGTTGTTGTCTCAATGTTGATTGTGACGTCTTTTGAAATCGTCTCTATACTCGGGATACAGCAGCCTGGCTCAAGTGAAGCTGGGCAGCTACTGCTCTCTGACTGGCCCTTGTTGCAAAATGGCAGCATCTTGAGCGGTTTCTTCGGGTGTGATATCCATGGTTTCGTGAAACAATTATTGCATTACGGATATCTATAAGCGACTAATAAGGCAAATAGTTACGAGGGTTTTATACGGTCATCTTTGTTGTTTTTAAGGAAAAATATAATACATACATGACAATAGATTTTCTTCCAACACCCCTGTGCAATAATTTATGAGTGGCATACAGGCACGCCACTCATAAATTATTTATGTAACTGAAGTCTTGATTCCATCTCATCTATTCAGATATCTTTTGGGACACATGTAATTAGATTATTACGAGAGTTTGTACAAGACTGACTGCATCATAATTTAACAAAAAAAGTTGTGTTGCAGTCGTGTACAAGAAAATGCCACGTTAGTTAGATGAGTTAAGTATCTGTCATAAATCCAAGCTTTCTTGACATTAAAACATTTTACAACTAAATCTAAGGATGGCGTTATTTTTTTTTAATCAATCTTTGAAAGAATTTGAAACACATGGCTGAACCTATGTTCTGTCTTGATAAACGTCCTAGGTCGTATAACGTAAACTTAGTATTTCATATGCCTTCACACAGATAATTGTATTTTGATGGTTTTGTTCTCATGCCTTTCAACCATACATAACACGTCTACTAACAGCAGGTTCAAGCAATATTTTGGATTGCGTGTTAGCAGTGCTAGGTGATTCGCAAATGCTCATCTTAGCATATATCTCCGAATATACTTATGTACCATCACAGATGCCTTTAAGGAGCCCGAGACCACCTGGACGGCTTTAGTGTACCCAGGGGTGTGGTTTATTTCCACTTCGTCGTACGTAACCAAAGGTATTCTCAGTGAGTCAAGAGGACAAGTAGTCAGCTCGACGCGGCTGTGTTTAGATAGGCATATTAACCCATCTATTTCACCACGTTGGTATATTAAGTTTGGCAATTACGATGTTGGTAATAATGTTGAGAGCTACTGGTAAAAGGAAACAGCCTTGAAATAGCCTAACAATATATTGAAGAGGATCTGTGAACACATCTTTATTGGTAATGAGACTAACTTTCGACGAAAATAAAACAATACTTGATACCTTATGGTCCAAAAATATAGCTAAACCAATCAATTTAGATTTTCTTAAATTTTAATTATATTTTTACCTCAAAAACCTTTTTTTCCTAAAAATAAAATTTAAAAATACTTAATAAAATAATATATATATATAAAATAAAATATACCTAAAATATACATACATAATATGTATATTTTAGGGAAAAAAATACTTTCTTTTCCAAGCCAATTTAGGCCAGGAAAAATGTGTTTGGAAAACCTAGAATAGTCAAGAGAAATTCGTAGCCGAAAAAAATGGCCACTACTCGCCAAAGTGGCCATTTTTTTGATGATTTTTTTATTTAGTTTTTATAACCGGATTGCAATAAACGTTATATTTCTGGAATCCTAGTAAATGTGGGTTTTAGAATATATATTTTTTATATCAATCATCTCTTACGGTTTAAAAAAACAAATTACGTAGATGCATAAAAATATAGTTCATTATTTTGTTCAATAATTTTGTTTTTTTTTATGGACGAGTATGGTTTTTATTATGATGGCATTGTGTGAGGCTCAAACTTGGCACAGCTATTCCTTGGGTAGTATTGAGTAAATTTAGTCCGGTAGCCATCGGTAGCCACCACGCGGGTGGCGAAAGTTTGACTCCACCGCGCTCCACTGTTGAGCGCTATTGTGCTAAAACTAATGCTATAATGGCAAGTTTGGTGTCGTTTTAGGATAATTTAAGGATAAATAATTCATTTCCATAATAAAAACAATACTCGTCCATAAAAAAAAAACAAAATTATTGAACAAAATAATGAACTATATTTTTATGCATCTACGTAATTTGTTTTTTTAAACCGTAAGAGATGATTGATATAAAAAATCATCAAAAAAATGGCCACTACTCGCCAAAGTGGCCATTTTTTTGATGATTTTTTTATTTAGTTTTTATAACCGGATTGCAATAAACGTTATATTTCTGGAAACAGTGGAGCGCGGTGGAGTCAAACTTTCGCCACCCGCGTGGTGGCTACCGATGGCTACCGGACGAAATTTACTCAATACTACCCAAGGAATAGCTGTGCCAAGTTTGAGCCTCACACAATGCCATCACAAAATGCAGGGTGCATCGCACTAAATACTCCACTAATTATAACATGCCAAAGGCTCAGGTATTCTGGCTCACATCCAGATTAGAAAAAAAAAATTAAAGCAAAACAATATTAGTTTATTTTTCTGTACTGTCTGTCTGTATTTCTACACATGATTTAATGCATAAATATCCTTATTTATGTCCATGACTTGGTTTCATTATAAACACTCAGGCCAAATCCAAACTGTAAAGACTTTTTCTTTACAGTTTGGATTTCCATTAAAAAGGTCATTCACTTTTAAAACAAATTTATATGAATTAAAAATATAACCAAATTGCTAATGTAATTTTAAATTTTTAAACAGCAAATTCAGTTACCATCATATACAGACTCTGAATACAACCAGTACTTAAAATGTGAAGAATGGAGTCAAGCAGAGACTGACCACCTGATGGATTTGTGCCAGCGATTTGACTTGAGGTTCCTGATTGTCCATGATCGGTGGGACAAGGCAGCCTTCAGGGACAGAAGTATTGAAGACTTGAAAGAAAGATACTATAGTATTTGTGGCATATTAAGCAAGGTAATCCTTTAGGCTATTTGGCAAGATTTTTTGCCAGAAGCATTACTGAAAATGTCCTAAATTGTGAATATGATTTTTTTCGACGTGCTGCAGGTTAAATCATCTATAACCTTACAAAAACTATAGAAGTTTTTGTAAGATATAATAGATTTTAGGTCAATTTCAACAGTTTTAGGGAGGCGGGCATAGCCCCCTAGCCCCTTCCTGGATCCATCATTGGGTAAAGAGTACTGAATCTAGTGGTAGGAAGTCTTGGTTTCATAAAGGTTCTATAAAGCTATGACCTTTATGGTCCCAAGTTCGGATCACTGTAATTCACCTTCCTTGTGAATGTGAATCTATGTATAATAAGAACAATGTTTCTCAATTTATATTTATGTTTTAAGGTAAAATCTAATTCCTGGTCAATCACTGTCACAATAGTGAATGGTGAAAAAAGGATTTACCATTATGATGCAGATCATGAAAGAAGGAGAAAAGAACAACTAAATAGACTGTTTGAGAGATCACAGGAACAAGTAAGTATTTGTTATATTTACCAAAAAATAACAAAAACAAAATATTTTATTGAAAACCAAAAAAAAAAACACAATAACTACTACTGGCAGCTAACTTCCGGTACATAACATCATGGGCGTCTACAGTGCCCGAGATCAAATAGACGGCTTCAGGGAGGTGTTTTATTCCCATCTCCTCATACTGATGGTATTCTAAGTCCACACCAAATAAGTGGTCAGCTCATTGTGATGTTTTAGATAGACTCAATAACAACTCGATAACCCATCTTTTAACAGTTTCACAAGCTGGGTATAGTGAAACTGGGACTGACAGCTTAACATGCTCTCTGAGGCACTATAGCTGCTTACGTAAATTTTTAGATTAAAGCAACTTAACATGTGGGCTAACAAGGCACACAATTGGTGTAATGTCATGTGTTTTTCTCTAATTATATAGCCCTGTTGGATAATTTTAATCATAGATTAATTTTAATAATGTTCTAGAAACTGGAGGTGAAAGTTTTATTTATAACAGTCCATACTTTCATATTGCATATTTTGCAGTTGTCTGCAATCTTAGTTGTTTTGTCTTAACTAAACCTTTAAAACAGATTGATGAAGAACAAATGCTACTAACAGAGCTAAAGAAAATTGAAGCTAGAAAGCGTGAACGTGAGCGTAAAACCCAGGACCTCCAAAAGTTGATATCCCGGGCTGATAGCGGAACCCCTCCCTCCGGCAACAATACAGAGATCAGCTCCCGGAGACATGAACGGAAACTACACAAAAAGAAACTTTCTTCTCATCAACGACCAGTTCGTGCCATTGAACCTGTTGTAAGTATAGTTTTTTTTTTTTTTTTTGTAGAGTGGCTGTGTACTGTGTAGTAAGCAGACCTTTGCAGATGATCAATGTTGTTTAACTACATTGTTTCTCAATTCATATTTATGTTGTATAACAACATTGATAGCTTTCTTGTTTCTTATTTTAAAGTAAGAAATTATCTTATTCATATGGATGTTTGTTACTCAATCATGCCAGAACTAGCAATAGAAAATTTTTTTGTTTGTGTTTGATATGTGCACACAAAATAGGGTATTTGACTCCTTTTTGAAACTCGTGTTATATGATTCTTCATTACATAATAAGCACACTACATTGATATTACCGCGATGTCTGTCCCTATTATTAATAAAAATCAATGTTAAAGTTTGACTTTCCACAATGGCACTAAAAACGCTATTACGCAGTCTATGTCAAGTATGACGTCACACGCAAGTAAACAAACAAGCAAGCACAAATTAAATAATCTCCGATATATTATACTCTATTCTATTTCATCCATATGATTTATAATTGTGTATTGTTTTGTTTCCTTGCGTGTGACGTCACCAGTCATCAACCAATCAAAGATGTTTTTGTTATAAATAAAATTGTAAAAAATATTCAATTTTATTTCGTGTACCTAATCTACAAAAGATATAGGTACATAATTTAGTTTAAAATAAAGTGAAATATGTTTTTTTACGCTATTATCTGATAGGATGACCACAATTTATAGTATACATTGTTGTTTAACAACAAATCAATCGCTCCCACTATGCCGGCTAAATGGCGCGGTTACGAATTGGGCTAGGTCACATGTAACTACTAAATAATGGGGATGGTACCTTTCCCTTCAGAGCGTGGAGTGGGCGGGCATCCGGTTTCCGGAGTCGCGTAGTTCTGGCGCATGGGTTCGCTCCGTGCGACTCAAGCTGCCACCGGGAGTGGGGCAGAGGAAGACCAAAGCCATAGAACAGGATCTTCGCCAGATGAATATTGGTATGATATAAAATATATTATAATATCACTATATTTAATTAAAAATTCTGTAGGCTAGGTTAGAAAATTGGTTGCAAAGGAAAATTCTGTAAGCTAGGTTAGAAAATAGGTTGCTAAGGAAAATTTGTGGAAATTTTATTCTCGATCGAAAAAAAACCTATAAACCAATATATGTATATATATAAAAACCTGATCAAAAGGTGGAAAGTAATTTCAAACGGGAAACAAAATTTGTTTAATGTTTTTAAAACTAACTAATAAATTGTCCGAAATGATAGCTATACATATTGAAAATTATTTCAATACATAGCTGAATTCATTTTTTCAATGAGGATGGGTTTTGAAGGACATTATTTCAAACAATTTGATTAGTTGGTAAAGTAGACAATGTAAAAGTATGTAATTTGTTTTATTTAATAATTTTGTCTTAATAATGAGAACTTTTATTTAGTTTGCTGCTTGATATTACTTACCAGAATTTGATTCTATCTGCTGGACTATCAGCTGGTTCAATAATACAGGTGATTTTTTTTTTTCAAAATTAACCTGTTTGATTAACGGGCTATGAGATTCTTTATTTCAAATATTTATTATGCAGTTTTAGTTTAATCAAAATCGGGCCGGAGACTCCTTTGAGCATTTTTCGCTATTTCTTGTAGTTTAAAATTTGACCTTGAAAGCCCACTTGAGAAATTCATCTGTATTATGCGTTTTCGACCGTTTCGTAACCGCATCATGATTGCTTTAACCATAAAGCAGCAATGATATTAAAATAGACTTGTAATGCAAATACGTCTTTGGTCGCCGCCTGACTTTGACTTTGCCTATTTCGTAACCGGAATCTTTAGCCAGCATAGTGGGAGCGATCCATATTGTTAAACAACAATGTATTGATTGTCTCTATTCATGAACTTTGTAGGTCTGCTTACCATCAGGTAGATACAAATCCCCATGCAGTGCTCCAATAATAAATATATCGCAAAAGTGCATTGTTTACAGGTATGAGCAGGAATTTTCTTAAATTAAATTTAGTACAAACGCATTGTAATTGAATCACAATTGCTTAATTTGTCTTAATGACCAATCGCACATAGGAAACTGTAAATAGCGTGTGTGATTCTATTATGTTATGATTAAAGATGGTACTTAGAAAGGAATGGGTCCCTGGCGGTAAGCAGAACTAATTAGGCTATTAATAGGACCAATCAATACCCTGTTGTTTAACAGCATTAATTTTACCTACTCCTACTATGCCAGTTAAATAATGCGGTTACGAACTAGGCGACGAAAAAGACGAATTATTATTACAAGTCTACTTTATTATCCACACTGCATTATTATCAATTTAACTGCATCATATAATAATATATAAAATAATGTTTCATAATTAGGCAGCTGAATGGAGACTACCACCTTAATAGCCTAAATGAAAATCTGTAAACCCACAGACTAAAACTCGGTTTCTGACTGAGATTTCCATACCTATACGGTCTTGGGCGACGTAGACACCCGTGACAATACGTACATAAAGGCTAAAATTGAAGGAATAGCAACTGTGATATAAGATATATAACATTTTATATGGAATGTTAAAATTTGTACATTTATGTTTTGCTGTGAAATATGTGAATTAATAAAAAAAAAAAAATCATTCATTATAGATATTGCTCCAACGCCTACCGAGGAGATTTGCAATCACTTCAATGAACTGCGATCAGATCTGGCTCTGGCGTTTGATCTGAAGAATGCTTTGTCTTCCTGTGAATTTGAACTTCAGGCTTTGAGACATCAATACGAAGCTCTTAACCCAGGAAAGGTACTTAATCAATAATAAAATTGTAGTTAAATTTTTATTTTACTAAACCACATTTTTTGTTGGCACTTCGGCATGAAAATGATTGCATACTTTCAACAGTCAATCAAATAAAAAAGATATTAAGATCATCACTCAATGAAATCTGAAATCTCTTCATGGAATCTATGAAATTAAATATATAAAACTAATAGCTGATAAAATAATATGTCTCGTACATAAAAAGTAGGTAATATAAATGAAATAACCCATAATTTTAATATTTCCTTTTCAGACCCTGACAATTCCAGCCTCGATTTTTACTTGTACGACTGACACAGACAGCAAACTAAATGTCGGCAGCGAAATTATAGATGTTGTGGGTTCACCCAGTACGTCCCATCATGCTAATTAAATAAATATTATGGTACTACATGAAACCTTTAGTATAAACTAAATTAGTACATTGTACAGTCTTCTTTATTATGGTTTTCCATAAATAATAAATTTGTAAAATAAATAATTTAATAAATATTATTGTGTTTTTTTTATATACTAGCTTTCCACCCTCGAGGGTATAAAGTTGACTATATATATGTAGTGGCCAAGTTGGTAGACCTTAGACTTAAAAACACTTAGGCCCTGGTTCAAACCCCAGTGTGTACCAATGAGTTTTTAATAAAAAAAAATATGTACATTTGTATTTGTCAAAACAACACCACTATAGTGCCTCGGACAGCACATTAAACTGTTGGTCCCAGTTTCACTAAACCAACTTGTGAAACTGTTTATTGATGGGTTATTGAGTAAATCCAAAACATCGCGCCAAGCTAGCCAATTGTTCGGTGTAGATTCATACCATCAGCTACGACGAAGTGGGATTCAAAACCCCTCCGCTGGGTACCCTGGGGCCATCTAGGCCGTATATTTTATAAATACCCAGACCGTGGCAAAGAGTACAGAAAAATGCACTAATGTTTTTTTCCATGGGTAGGAATTGAACCCACAACCTCCAGTTACAGCTCCAAAGCCGCAACCACTAGTCTATGGAGGCAGATACTATGTTCAAATCTTCTAAATATATATAACGTGACTGACTGGCTGACATACCCTGCGTTCCGAGAGCTAACGCGGGCAGTTTCTCGTGCTGACTTCAAAAACCAGCGTGACCGCCTGTTTCAACACAGCCATGTCATTTTTTTTAGCGATGCTAAAATGCAGCTCGGAAACGATTGGTGTTGATTCTTGATGCCACTTTTTGACAAGAAGCACTATTTTGAATTAAATAATTGAAATTAAAAAGATTAATACCTTATTATTATATAATAAATCAATATTTTTTAATTAACTATTATTTAAATACAATAATTTTATAATAACCCAATATTAATTTAATTAACAACCTCAAACTAAACATTTGGTATGTTTAGTTTGAGGTTGTTACTTAAATTAATATTGGGATATTATAAAATTATTGTATTTAAATAATAGTTGTTAGCTGAATTTAGTTACACGATATTTATTTTTTAGGTTTAATCGAACTTTTAAAACTAAAACAGATATGAATATATAAAATAATTAATTAAATTCCAATTTGTAGATAGATATTCACATATAAACAAACATCTGTCAAAAAGTAGCCATGCTAACTTTTCGTGTTAAAATTTCTGGTCACGGAACGATTGATGGTAACTTGAATTGCTAACATTTCCGCGCGGTGAAACGACCTTGGCTAAAAAAACCAGCTATCCGTGGCAGAGATGCTAAGCACGGAACGCGTTGATAGTGATCTATAAACGCACAGCCCAAACCACTGGACGGATCGGGCTGAAATTTGGCATGCAGGTAGATGTTATGACGTAGGCATCCGCTAAGAAAGGTTTTGATAAATTCTACCCCCAAGGGGATAAAATAGGAGATGAAAGTTTGTATGATAAAAATATAAATATGCAGACGAAGTTGCGAGCACAGCTAGTTATTATATACTTTGAAAGGTTGTACTTTGGGCTAATGAGGTTCTACTCATCAAATGGAACAGCTTTTACCATGGAAACATGTGTCACATATAAAACAAAAATTGCCTTCTCCATACAAAACAATGTTAAAATTACCACTTTGTATGGAGAAGCAAACATTTATTTTTTCTTTTGTGACACATGGTCTATGGGCAAAGTTAAAGATGTGATCAGTAGACTCATTAGCATTACAACTAGGGATGGGTAAATTTCATGAAATTTTTCAAGCATTGAAATTTTTCGGAAAAATTTCATTTGGTGTTGAAAATTTCACGTTTGATGTGAAAAATATTTTTCTTATAAAAATGTGTGTATATGTATGTGTACACTATTCTTAATAATACAATAGTCTGATTTATTAAAAGTTAATTGTTTTACAATGTATTGAATTAACAAAATTATATAATTTTGGATATTTCTAAAATTATACAAAAAAAAAAATCAACGAGGAACATAAAAAGGACTTATTATGGTGAAAATGTTTTTAAAAAAGTGTGTTTATACAATATACTTAATTATTGTCTTGTCTTTCATATACTAAACTCGAGTCATCGTTTGATTACTATTACACTTAAAATTACTTAGTAGGTAGGTACTGATTTATTGTATTTATTTATTTTTAATGATAAATAAATCTCTAAATGTCCTTAATCCTAACCGCGAAATTCTAAACATAATAGAGTTGGAATGTGTTATTTAGTTAGGACTCTGATTTAGATACAAGAAGTATGTAAATATAGCCTAATCTGAATCAGAATCGTCAATTCGAATGCAGACTCATTGCTGGATAAAGTCACTGCACGCACGCCTCACGGCACGGTACCTATACTCCAGTCGTAAAGTTTCTAGTAGAAAAAAAGGGAATTACGTGAAAATATGCATATATGATAAAGAAGGAATTTTGGGAATGTGGGAATTGTAAAAAGTAGTAAATGTAAAGGTTGAAAAATACTATAAGAGAAAGTATGCTATAACGTGGGAATTTTGAAAAAGTATTTCTACATGACAGAAATGGAAAATTCCCACATTTTAAAAAGTGGGAAAAAATATTGTTCCCCAATTTCTTATAAAATGGGATATTATTTCCCACTAAATATCAATTAATCGTCAAATAAGACTTTATCCTACTTTAAAAAAAAATGAATTTTTCCCACTTAAAACAGTTGAAATATTCAATTTGACTACTATGGGACTCTTTCCCACTTTTTAAAAAGTGAGAATTTTCTCCCATAGTTTCAAAAAGTTTCCCCACTATTTCATTAAGTGGGAATTATTCCCACTTTTTCAAAAGTTGCTAATTTTTCCCTACTTTATTTATAGGGTAGAAATTTTTCCTCTCTTTTTCATTAAGTGGGAATTTTTCCCCATCGTCACTATCCGTCAGCTAGCAAAAAGTCACGCCACATCGTTTTGACAATTGGCCGTGCTAAGGCTGATGTTTACTCAACATTTACTTAATACGTTTGTGATATGTAGACGTTTTGTCTTTGGCCTGCGCAAGTATGACCATATTTTCGAAGTAGTTTAAGTATTATTATGCATAATTGATAATATTATATCTATTTAATTTTTAGCGGAAGCAAGGTATCTCCAAAAAACAAGACTCGGTAACTTTTTTTCCATATAATTTTACGCAATATATATAATTGGATTTATAATTTAAATAATGAATTTTCATAATATAAAATATATTTACTTAGTACAAAATAATGAAAGTTTTAATACAAATCATTAAAATTCGGAGTTTATTAGAACAAAAATATTTTTCACTCGATTTGAAATTTTTCAAGGAGTTTTGAAATTTTTCATATTTTTCACATATTTTTAATTTCATTGAAATGAAATTTTTCATTGACCCATCCCTAATTACAACCTTTCAAATTCACTCTGATTAGGTAGTTAGGATTAATCAATAGGTGGCTTTATGCAGTATACCTTCTTAAAGCCTGTTCCAAAATTCATACTAGTGGAATCTCTAAGGAATAGAATGTAAACAATTTATATCTCAGTCTCTTTTTCCTAAGGTATTGCTAATTATTTCACCTAATTTGGAGCAGGTGAACTAAGTTTTCTGGTCCTCATAACTACTAGATTTTATATGGATAAGTACAAATTTCATACAAAAATTATTAATATTATATTTATGCATTTGCCATGGAATTATAAAAGAAAGTACATTTTTGTAATAATTTTATAAAAGACATTTATTATTATTAACACTAAATGGCTCCTTTTGGAGCACCATATGCATCAGGCATTCTTTCTATAGTGTACTTATGTTGAGCAACATACATTATGGGGACTCCAGGTATTTTCCTTATTCTCCTCTTTAAATCCTTGTCATTAGTCGCTACAATATAACACTTGTGTTGTGTGACTCGTTGAACAATGCAGTCATCAGCATAGGTACCTTTATGCAAACAAGTTATTCTTTCAAATCTAGGGTCCTTAATTATTCTTAAAGCTACTCTATATTTTCGTCCAAGTTTTTCTAACTCAGCTAAAACACAGCCTGTAATGTAAGGAATACATTTTGCATATAAGCAGTCCATCATATTTTGCATGATATCCAATTTGTTTTTGATAGAAAAGTTTATAAAGTTAGTATCAATCAAGATATGATATGGAGGCCCCAGTTGAGTGTTATACTGAAAGAATAGAGCTGAACTCATCTGAGGTACTTCTCTTATTTTTAATTCGTGTGGATCAATGATTTTCTTTTTCTTGGGGTTAGATCTTTCATCTTTTTTAATTCTACTGTCACTGGGGCTTATAACTTTCTTGATTTTAGCAAATCTCTTTTCCGCCTGTTTCCTTATTTGCCTTTTGCTGCCCTAAAAAATATTAATATTTTAGTATAAATTGTTTACCAATACAAACCATCGTTGGGTAATTAATAATTATAAAATAGGATTTGAGAATGAGAAAAATACGGTCTGCAATTAAATACTATTTTTAAAATAATTATATAATAAAACGTTACCATAATGTTCTTTAAATACAATTAAATAGTATTTCTATACGATTTTCTTTTAAATTTAATCCATTAAAAATAATAGTTATTGTTTACTTGATTATTTTAGGTTATGTGTCACGCACGTGACATTTGCAATTTTTTTTTAAATTTTTGTTTCTTTACAAAGAACGGGCAAAGAGAGTAAAGCCCATGCAGTCAGTCAAGCCACGTCTTTTATTTATTTAATAGTTTATTTGTTACAAAAGATTTAATGCCTCTCTAGGCATATTCTACCAGTCAACTTCTAGGTAATTTAGGTAGGTTGTCGGAAAGTTCATCATTTTCATCACCTTTTTTGCATTATTAAAATTTAAATTACCACGTTGCTGAATTTTTCCCAGCAGTAATATTATATTTTAATCATCACATTGTTTTAGTAATATTATAACTAAATCATGGACGGACAAGTATTAGTGCGAGCGAGACACGCGAGTATTAGCGATTTCTACTTTACAAGATAAGCATTTCCATTTATAAATACTAGATTACGTTTGTTAATTTACCTATTTAAGGGCATTGCATACAAATGCATGAGCCCTAGCAAATTAACATAATTAAACCGTAGAGTGGGGACATCCCGTTATAACCCTTGAGTAATATAGTGGCTCGACCACAACCACCACCGCAACGAAATCCCTAGGAGATTCAAGGGCCTCATCACAAGCGGCACAGGTTCAGAACTACGAATTTAGAGCACGTTTCACGGTCTTATTTGTATGGGATAACCACACTCGTAATACTGTTAAGTGAAAATATCGCACGCAAATTGCGCCACTAACACGGTATCGAAGTAAAACTCGTGATGAGGCCCTAGGTCATATTCATTGTCACTTAATTTCCGTGGGTTAACATTACGGCGCGCATTTTCTATTATATAGGATAACCATACTTGTAACAGAAAATGCTAAATTATTTTTCTGCAAAATGCCCGACAATGTTCATCACGTTGTAATTTCGTAATGACCCCACATGAAAACTAATATATTGTGAGTTGTGACTAAATAATAAAATAACCGACCATGCATATAATGACTATGCCAATATTTTTGGGCCAATATCCGTAAACGTAGGGGAGATTGATTACTCAATCTATCTAGTACTAAGTAATCTAATGTTCGGATTAATAGTCATGGCTAAGCACTGGCTCAAGTCGTGCTCACGAAAGTAATACTCAAACGATGCTTAGCCGAGCAACCACTTCGCACTATAATAGTCAAGTAATATACGCAGTTAAGCCAAGCAACACGCCTCAACCCAGTGCTTGCTAAAAAATGTATTTACTTGGAATCCTGGTGCAAAAAAACTCAATGTATAGAGAAGTTACATTTCCATGGAACTTCTACTGTTGAAGTTTTATAATATAAAATGTCATGTATAATTTGCACTGACACAGAAGAAATCATGAATTTTGTATGAATAAATTATGAAATCCACACTATAAATAAAATAAAACTAGAAAAATAGGTAATAATATTTTTAAAACGACAAGAAATTTCATTTTTACGTAATAAACATAAACCTAAGAAATAACAGACTAACATGAAGAATGTAACGCTGAGCACGACTTAAGTAAAGGAATATCGAGACTAGTGCTTAGCCGAGCAACGGCTCCAGCTTTAGCCTGAGCCACCGCTCGGAGCACCGACTATTATAAAAATAATTGTTTCTTTGACAGTTCTAAGCAATGGCTCGTGCTAAGCACTGGTTTAGCAATGACTATTAATCCGGACATAAGTGTTGAAAAAATCGACCCGTACAAAAAGTAGATACACCTTACACTTGTGTAAATTTTACTTTAAGGTGACCACTAAACCATGTTTGGGGGACTTACTCTGTGAGGTAAGGTACTACGTACTTTAAAAAAGAAGGTGAGTTTAGTTAATTAATATTCGACATTTGACTTTTTTGGCGGGAAGTCAAACTGGATGTAAAAAAAATATTAAAATATTGCTTAATTAATATTTAATTAAGCAATAACTAATTTATGTAAATATCTAGGAATAATAGTGACTAATGTATTAATAAATATTTCATAGTTAGTAAAATGAGTGCTAATAGTGGTGGTAAAAATGTTGATACCAAGAAGAGGCGTCTCGACCCTGCTGTAATTCAAGCGGAAAATAGTCTTAAGGAAAAAGATAAATATAAACCTTATATTAAACCTAATTATACACGTCTTTATCCAGAAAATTCGTTACAAGATGAGTTCACGGTTTATATTGAGTCGAAAGATCAAGAAAAAATTGGAAATCGAAACCAAATTTCTCTAACAAATATTTTCACTGACAATGTAAAGGGAATAATACGTATGCAACGCGTTAATGCATTAAAGATTGCCGTTATTTTCCAAAGACCTAATCTGGCTAATAATTTTATTAAAATGGAATTTTTTTTAAACAAATATAATTTAAAAGCCTACATTCCGGCTCACTTTGTAGAAAAGATTGGTGTTGTACGTTATGTTCCCAAGGACTCCTCTAATGAAGATATAGATAAACAATTAACTAGTGACCTTGAAATAGTGTCTATTAGACGGTTTCAAAAAAAAAACAAAGAAGGAATTTTAGAACCCATAAGTTCAATATCTCTTACTTTTATGTCTAATACTTTGCCCAAATATTTTTAACATTAATCTATGGAGATATCAAATCCATGAATACTTTCAACCTCTTTTACAATGCTTTAAATGCTTAAAGTTCAACCATTCTGCCAAAGTTTGCAGAAATGATCAAATATGTTCGTCTTGTTCTGGAGATCATTGCTATAAAGACTGTGTTAATGACTTTATACAGTGTGCTAATTACAAAGGTCCCCATTTAGCCATATCGAGAGAATGCCCAATAAAGAGTAAGAAAATAGAAGAAAAAAGAAACAAGTCGTATGCCAGTGTTGTAAATAAAATTATTGTAAATAATAATGACAATTTCCCAGTGTTAAAGAAAAAATATGTGCCTATGTTAAGACAAAAAGACGATCTTATTAAAATAGATACTAAAGACATTGTAAATAATGACGTAGTTCTTAATGCTATTGTAAAATCACTTTTAGTAATAAGTAATTCTAGCTCTGATAAGGGGCCAATGACACTCAATAAAATTAAAGAAATATTACTCTCCGCAAGGTATTTTATAAAAATAGTTGAGGTACTTAGGTTTTTTTTTTTTTGTTTTTTCATTTTATTCCAAATGATTACTAACGATTCATTCTTAAAGATAGTTCAATATAACATTCGCAGCTTACATAATAAAAAACTATTATTAATACAATTTCTAGTAGATGAAGATGTTGATATTTGCTTGTTAAACGAAACTTGGACAAAATCTTCTTGTTTATTTAAAATACCCGGCTATAATTTCATTTTTAAAAGTGCTAATAATGAACACGGTGGCGTGGCATTTTGATTAAAACTCATATAAAATATAATATAATCGATACTCCTTTTTATCAAAATATTCAAAACATAAGTATTTCAATTTTTACATCTATTGGTACATTATCAATTCTTTGTTTATATTGTCCCCCTGGAAATAAAAATAGATTAAATATTAATAAATTAAAAAAATATAGTTAAAATCTTACCTAGACCTACATTAATATCAGGAGATTTAAATGCACACCATTTAGCCTTTGGTTGTCTGACTTCTACTTCAAGAGGCAATGATATTTATGATATGTTAGATGATTATAACTTTTGTGTATTAAATACGATACACCCTACAACGGTAGGTTCTCCAAATAAGTCACCTTCTTCAATAGATATTTCTTGTATAAGTGCTGAATTAGCTCCTCTTTGTGACTGGTCAGTTTTTAATGACCCTATGGGTAGTGACCATTTTCCTACATTAATGACAATAAATATTAACCCAAGTACGTATGAAACCGGTGATTCTACTGAACGATATATTTATAATAGAACAAATTGGCGTACTTTTCAAAATAATTCAGAATATCATTTTGTTGATTTGGATGTAGAGAGTAAAAATACTCTATCTGTATATAATGCATTTTGTAGTAAACTCGATGAACTCAAAAAAATGTATGTACCTGTAAATAAACCTAAAATAAATTTGTTAATTAAAAAACCTGTCCCATGGTGGAATGAAGTATGTCTAGAAGCCGTTAATAATTCTAAAAAAGCCTTTAAATATTATAAGTGTAGTCCTACCATAGAAAACTTTATATCATATAAAAGAATAGACGCATTAAAAAAAAAAGTTATAAGTGAACAAAAAACTAATAGTTGGAAAGAATTATGTACATCGTTTAATCGGAATACTCCAGTATCAAGAATTATATTTAAAAGTTTAAACATTCCAAATTAAACACTCAGCTCAACAAAAATGATGAATGGATAAATAATTTCAAATTAAACTTGGTTAATAATACAAATAATAATCCTACTACACCTAATTTATCCGATTATTTTATATCTAATTTACATTTTAATGCTCAATACAAATTATTTCAGATATTTAATAAACTTTGGCACAAACTGCTAATTCCTCCAGCTTGGAAAACTCAGTGTATAATTCCGATTCTCAAACCTGATAAATGTCCCAAGGATGCTAATTCATACAGACCAATAACTCTTTCTTCTACTATTTGTAAATTGTTTGAAACTATTATAAAAACCAGATTAGAATGGTTTATAGAAACCAACAATATTATACCTGAAAATCAATACGCATTCAGAAAAGGTAAAAGTGCTTCTGAAAGTTTTATGAATTTAATTTCAAATATAAAAAACGGGTTTTTAAATAATTCTTTCACGGTATGTGTGTTTTTGGATGTCCAAAAAGCCTTTGATTCTTTAGATTTGCCAATACTAGTACAGACATTACATGAACTATCAATTCCCGGTAAACTAATACTTTGGATTTATAATCTCCTAAATGATCGTGATGTACATATTAAATTTAACAATATTTTACACGATCCGGTATCTGTACATAAAGGAGTTATGCAAGGATCGGTATTATCTCCAATTCTATATAATATATATGTATTACAAATTTTAAAATATGTAAATACTACACATGTAAATATACTTCAATTTGCAGATGACCTAGTTCTGTACAGTACTAGTCAAAATATTGATAATAATTTTAATCTACTTAACATAGCTTTAAATCAGTTACATAATTATTACTATAACAAATTACAGTTGAATATTAACCCGCTGAAAAGTGCCGTTATGATCTTTAACAAGTATGATATTAATTATCCTATCAAATAAAAATATAATAATAGCGATATTCCTTTTACCAATAAACATAAGTTTCTAGGTATTATTTTAGATTCTAAGTTAAATTTTAATAAACATATAGATTATATATCCAAAAAGGCTTTAACCAGTGTAAATATTATTAAATGTCTAGCAAGGTGCTCTTGGGGAGCTGACCCTAACACACTCATAATGTTGTATAAAAGCATCGTTCGTAGTCATTTTGATTATAGTTCTTTAGCTTATATGTATGCAAACCCTAAAACTTTACATAAAATTGATATAATTCAAAACAAATGCCTCAGGATTATTTTAGGAGCTATGTGTTCAACTCCAATTAGATCCATGGAAGTTGAATCAGTTATAGAACCATTAATAGTTAGACGACTTTATCTAGCAAAAAAATTTTGCCTTAAATGTATCATAAGTCCATTCAAAACTACAATTTTTAATATGAATGTATCCAATTGTCCACTTTTACAAAGCCAACATTTAATTTCAGGTATGGATCTTGTATATAACCAGTTCCCATCTTTAGCCACAATTATAAATAATTTAAAAAACAAATTTCCTTATTTGCATTCCCATTTGTATTGGCCTTGTTTTACAGGGACATATAATAGTAAACTTGTAAATATAAATGTAAATATTTCTAATATTTGTAATAATTCTGAACTATTATATGAATTAAATAAATATAAGTGTTATAATATATACACTGATGGTAGTAAATCTTCTAATATAGTAAGATCAGCTTTTTATGACCCGCAAGCTAAAATTATAAAAAGTTATAAAATTAACCCACTCGCAAGCATATTTACAGCTGAGGCTTTAGCAGTTCTAAATAAAAAAAAAAAAATGTATAATATCTCATAACCATGAAATTTATTTACAAAAATCGAGTTTATCAACTATAAAATCACATCACTAAATTGAGTGAAAGGTTGTGTGAGTGACAAATTTGTCACTCGCGTGGCATCCTGCAAATTGAATGATGCTTACTCCAGTAGCGGCGCGCGGATGGGCACGGTTTTTACCTTCATGGTTCGACCGGACTCCTTAGCTCCAGTTGCACTAAAGTGTCCGTTAAAATAATTGTAACGATTAAAGTTAAAAATGGCGTCGAATGTAGGTACCTACCAGTTTTATTACCTACTTACAAAATAAGAGCAGGTACCATCTGCCCCGGTGGATCGGCCCCGGTAACGTAGCCGATGAGAAAAGTATTTTTTTTTCCTATCTGCCACTGTGGCGCACTCAACGTGGCAGTTGGGAATTTTTTTTCCCATCGGCCACGGTGAAATACTTAATCATCCACAAAATTTCAAATTATTTACCCCTTATTTTTATTTGTGATTATCAAAGAAAATAAAAAAATTGAATATCCGTATTTTATGTTTTTTCATTTATTCAAAGTTTTATAATTAAAAATTAATTTTAAAGAAACTATATTTCTAATGGCGCGGCTACATTAGCGGGCTACGGCGAATATTCGCGATAGCGCGATGAGTCGATGAGTGTGGCCGGGTAGATCGTTGCAATGCGCAGTAATTCGGACGAAGACGATGTATTATCGGGGCGCTGTGATGTATGTAGGCGCGATGATGTAGACAAGAACATCGCGTGAGCCCGAATTGCCCCGAACACGATGTATTTGGCGCGACAACGCGACGCGTATCTTCGCCCGCTAATGTAGCCGCGCCATAAAAGAGTGTCCATTGCTGTTATATCGTGAGTTCCAAGCTTGATCGTAAATTAAAAAAAAAATGCTGTAGACAAACCTTATTCCGAGTTTGCAAACGTTAAACACGACAAGATCGCGCCTTACAATTTTTTCGTGAGTTGCGATGACGTCGATTCGTATTACGAGTCACTAAACTTCGTGCGTTCGCGTTGTCGCAAGCACCAGGGTCGGACTGAGCCGGAAGGGCCCGGGTGGCTGACAACAAGCCCGGGGCCCGAGACTAGATAATGGTAAATGGGATACTATCGGAAAATACTGAGATACACAAATAGGCGATTTTCATATAACTCGAGCTCAGTTCAAGTTCAAAGTATAAGCCTGATAGATATTCCTATAATTATTAATTATATTAAACACACATTTAAGAAAGGCGTTCTTTGTAAATTGTTTAACTCAAGTGATATTAATTATTTAATCTCTTTTCTAACATTAATGGGCTGTGTTTTTGTTTTTAAATTACACTTACATAAAATAGCAACCATTGATATTGCTTGGTTACTTTGGCAATAATGTCATACGTTAATGGGCTGTGTTTTGTTTTTAAATTACACTTACATAAAATAGCAACCATTGATATTGCTTGGTTACTTTGGCAATAATGTCCTACATAATAATGTGTTATACATAATACAAAAGCTAATAATAGGCTCTTGTATTATGTATAACACAATTCAAACATATATATTAAATATTTAATAAGCTATTGGATATTTGAATCAATAATAAAATAATAAGTATAACAAATAATGTATAAAGCTAGCCAATCAACATTTTTTTTAAAAGAGGAGAACTTTCAGCTAAGCAGTTAATGACTCGATCGTAAAAGCTGCTGTTTTCGTCATCCTTGATTTGATCCGATGTAGTGTATAATATAATCAACGAGTCCAACAGTTCATGCCCTAATAAAGAGCGAAGGCTCGTTGTAATGCGCTTTAACGCTGAAAATCGTCTCTCACAAGTCACTTGCGTATATAAAATTGTGAGGACTACACAATATGCAACATATAAGGTGGTGTACGTGCTGATATTCATGTTAAAAAAGTTAACATCATAATGTGCATCATGGTATGCACATGGCGTCCTTTTGGTCTTTTTGGCAGTGGCGTGCAGTCCATATAGGCACAAAGGCACTGCCTACCCCAGAAATTTGGTAATAAAATCATATTAAAAACATATTATATTTTGTTATATTGACACTTTGTATTTCAAAAAGCGCCATCTATAGTTTTTTTTGTGGTACTATCATCTAATGGTACTAGCGCCATCTATCGCTATTTTTTTGTACTATTATTCTCCGTATTATTTTTGGTTGCCTAAAATTTTTCAATTATTATTATTATTGGATTATGCTAAATGTATGACAGAGTTAGGCACTGCCTTTGTACCTCAAACAATCAAATATTTGTGATAAATTTAAATATAATAGGACTAGGAGCGCAGAAACTGTAGGTAGCAAGTCGTTAGGCACACGGTATTAATGAAAGAACGAGAACTTCTCTGTACAAAACTGTTGAGAAGTACCAGGAGCGCAGGAGTCCTTAGCGGTACAAATAGGAAACTATACTGTGTCCTGCTCACATAAAGCGTTCAGAGCGAGATCGCATGCATCTGGGTGGAGCTTGAAGTCGTGAGTTATTAATATTATCCTACTAATTTGCAATGTTACGTAATTCTAATCAAATTTACCTAATGTTTTGATATTTTTCTTTTGTCATTTATTAATAAGGTAGGTATTGTTTTTTTGTTACTTTCGCATTCTTTAGTCACGTTACTTGTACTATTATTTTTTCTGTGAAAGGTATGGTGATGATTTTAATTTGTTTGTTTAGTGCAAAACCTTTTAATAATAATAAGTAATGGCTTTTTAATGCTGTTTCAATTTATCGCAAATTTCGCAAAATATGTCATTGTAGACTACGTTGTGATTTTTTAAATATTTAAAATTGCTAAAAACTCATTTCTTTGGTATGTTACTATAAATTATGCCTACCTTATACTAAAACCCTGTGCACGCCACTGCTTTTTGGTATAAGACATCTCCGTCGTCTTCTTCTTCACTTAGTGAATCTGAGTCTTGCTTATGTTGCCTAAGAGAAATGTGAGAGTTTAGAGAACTCCCAAAGAATTTCAGACAGTTCATTAAAGTTTTTTTGACAGCAACTCTCGATCGACATTTGCAATTGATGCGAGAGACTTTAGCGCGTCATTAGGAATCCCAATTTCGTTGATTTGATTGAAGTTTTTCGGGTCCAAACAAGCGGCATCTTTTATTGTTTTAAGTAAAGTTGTATTAATACGACTTTGACTTTGTAGACAGAAATAGAATAGAATCTCTTTGGGTCTATAGTCAATAATGTTGCTTCATCTTGGCATGGTTATACATGTTTCATGTTTCTTCGGTTTTGTTTAGAAATTCTTCATAATGGCAACGTGGTTTGTATGTCGAGATCAAAATTTTCGGTGTGCATCAAGTCTTGAACATCGGATGAAAATAAACTTGCAGTTTTGAAAACATCATCAAAAGTATCTAAATATCTTCGTAAATTCATATCTAAACATTTGATGAACCCCCAAGCTTTAAAATAATCCAATGTAGGTGTTTGGAGATATTGGCTTACTTAGGTTGATAGGTCAAACATTTTCTTGAATGGGCTGTCAGGATATTTTCAAATTTTAAAAGGAATCCATCAATGCTTTTGCTTGGAACGAAACCTTTGGCTCGAACTCCGTGCTCGAAGATATGGCATTTAAAGTTTTTATTAACGCGACGTATCGAGTTTTCTCCATAATAGTGGTCAAGACTTTGTCTTTAGCCCACCATCTTGTTTTTCCAATATTCTGTAATTGTCTCAATTTAGACAAATTGACCAGCTATTAATTCTGAAATTTTGTCCACCCATAGAGATGTGCGCTTAAATGATTCATGAATGAATACACTGGTAGACTCCAAGAGCCCATACAAATTATTTTCTTGAGTACAGCTTGACGTCGCGCCTCCTAGCACTAAGTTTAAAACATGTGCACAGTATGGGTGAAAGTTAAATTTGGCACCCTTCAGTTTAGGTTGAAGACCATTAGGCGCACCGGGGATTCCCCAACCACAAGATTCTTTACTTGCATAATGCGTTTTGTTTCATGAAAAATATGAGATAAGAGGCCCTACCATGGGTTTGCGCATTGTAGCAAAGTAACGTATTTATATACGTAAATGTGAGCAACAGCCAATAGGGCGGCTTTATTTTTGGTAACAGGATTGAATAAAGCGATCCTATTGGTTGTTGCTCACGTTAACGTATATAAATACGTTACGTTGCTACAATGCGCAAACCCATGGTAGAGCCTAAGAGTGAATAAATACGTTACGTTCGTTAATTGTTATTTATAAATGTTGCAGTACCGAATCTATCAAGTTTTTAAAAACATCTAAAAAATATTTTTTGTTTTTTTAATATCTATGAAATAATTTAAAATGTAATGCATTATTACCATGAAGGTAAAAACCGTGCCCGAACGCGCGCCGCTACTGGAGTAAGCATCATTCAATTTGCAGGATGCCGCGCGAGTGACAAATTTGTCACTCACACAAATTTGTCTTTCACATTTTTTACATCCTCAGTCTGATTTGTGCATTCGGTGGAGAAAGTGGAAAAGAGCTCCGCTTTTATTGTCGGAAAAATGGTTAATTGTGCATTAAAGCTGTGTAGAAACTACTCTTTAAAAAAGTATCTAGTGTCACATTTTTCAAATATGTATTTAACATGTTTTTCTTATATTTAACCTTAATAAAAGATAATAATAAAACCCATAATTAAAATATCAAAATCTGACGGTAACTGTCAAACTATGTGCATCAGTTAGAAGTTGAAGAACTAGTGATGTATTTTTATTTTTAATGAGAATTTCGATACTTTAAAATAATTTATAATCATTTAAATTTAATTTAATCAAAAGGTATGGCGACAACAGAACCGTCTAACGAGGTTTGTCAGTTACAATTTAGTGATGTGATTTTATAGTTGATAAATAAACTCGAATTTTGTAAATACTTTCATGGTTATGAAATATTATACAATTATTGTTTTTTTTTATATAATACTAATTATATTTTCTATATATACAGTTTTCCGAAAGACCTGGCATTAAAACATAAATGGGTAGAGGCAATTAAAAGAGAAGGAAATTGGTTACCAACAATCATACCCGTGTATGTTCAGTACATTTTGAGGAATCAAGCTACGATTTATTTTGTTTTTCGCCTTTTGTAGTATGCATGGACTTTTATAACTTCCTCTTGGAGGTCGGTCAAAAATGTTGAGTTTGCGTTTAGTAGGTAGCATGTAGCTAGTTGTGCACGTGTTTTAATTTAATAAAGTAGGTATTTTTTATATATTGTTATATATACCTAAGTTGTTAGATTTGATCATATTAGCCCAAAGTAAATCCTTTCAAAATTATTGAGTCTATTCAAAACATCGCGACGAGCTAGCCACTTGTTAAAAAACATTTAAACCTATTTATTTTATTTTATATACTTTGTTTCTTTTATAATCATTGTTACTATACCTACATATTTTAAATCCACTAGTATTATGAATACCATCGGCGAACTGAGGATAGGTTAATCCCTCCGCTGGGACCCTGAGGCCGTTTAAACGGTTTTTGGGAGCCAAATAGGCACCCGTGATGGTATTTATTTATAGTATTATAAATGCAAAAGAGTCTATCAGGGTGAATTTCTGCTGATAAAATCTAACAACTTTTTCTATGGAACCATATGTCGCAAATGAAAAAAAAAATTGACTTCCCCATACAAATTGGTCATTTTAACGTTACTAATGGTTCCATGGGAAAATTGTTAGATTTGATCATATTAGCCCAAAGTAAATCCTTTCAAAATTATTGAGTCTATTCAAAACATCGCGACGAGCTAGCCACTGGTTCGGTGTAGACTCATACCATCGGCTACGACGAGGTGGGATTAAAATCCTCCGCTGGTTACCTTGGGGCCTTTGATGATATGTGTGTGTATTACAATTGTATATCGATAAATCATTATTAATGTTTGATTTGATCTCTATAAATCCCAAATATTTGGTTTATATCGATAAGTTATAATATTTGTTGTCGGTGGCAACACTATCGAAACTATTAAGTAGGCAATTTAATATTTAGCTTTTTATAATAAAAAAACAATACACTTCATAGACACGCGCACACATTTATGTTTGACAATAGCTAACTTGTATCTCTTTTTTTCTCAAGCAATTTTTTAAGTGTCAGACGCATTGAGCTGCCATTTGAAGCCACACCTTTTTCCCCGTTCTTCATTTGTTCGCTTCAGAAATTGGCGACACCGGTATCGTACTATTATAAAACAATTTATGTGTCATGCTTACTCCATTGGCGCGGGGCGCGTTTTTTTAGCTTCATGATTGTTATACTAAAATGCCATACGTTTAAATAAGTTGATTTGATCAAAAGTTATTGCCGTTCAACAAAAAAATCCAAAACTAGTTTCTAGGGGTACTTGCTCAGGTTCAACCATTTTTCGAATTTTTCTATTTAATTTCTCCCCAATTGTATGAACGTACTATCTGATCTAGTTTTACATTTAGGTTGCAAGAGCTGTCTCTGCATATAGTCAGGGTGGCAAATGCCACCCTGACTATATGGCCAGTCCGACACTGGCAAGCACCATAGACAAAACAGTTTTTGCAAGGTTTTTGCATATACTTTGGGCTTAAAGTTTTTTTAATATATTTTTATTTCATTGCACAGACTACCTATTCAAACCTTGAAAATTAAATCCAAAACATTGGTCAAGTAGGAGTTTTAAACTGTAGAGAAAACAAGAAATTTATAAACATCGCTGCACTGCCACTTCAAGACAAGACTCATGTCTTGTCATGAGTTTTGTCTTGCTTGAGGTATTGGGTATCATCACAGAGTTAATATATAGAGACTTTTATTTCAATTTAAATAATTCGGTTAATTGGTAACGAGAAGAGGAAAAATAGGAACAGTAAAATTCACGATTTTTTCTTTATCTCTTGAATTCTATGCTTATTAAGCTCCTACGTGCCCGTAGAAATGTATCTACCTCGTTCGTGCCTTCTCTACATATAGGCAGAATTACACGCAAAGCGAAAAGCCATCAAGTAAAGAAGTATAATATTTTTAAAATTAAAAAATAACCAAAAAATATATTTGAGTTTGTTCCAGCCCAACTAACAAAATAAAAACTATATATTCAGTGTAAATACTTCTAAAATGTCGCTTTTAAATGCCTTAAAAAGGCTATATATATCAGGCATTTCACAAAACCGAATATTATCAACGACAGCTATATCAAATACGAATAACTTGGAAGTCACAAGAAAGGAATGGAAATTCCCTCCTCAATATGTCAAGGCTCGTGAAGTATGGATCGAGAGCCTCGACACAGTAGAACCGAACAAGCTCGGTATTTTAGAGTTACATCCTACTATATATGCTTTTGCTCCGCGTATTGATATCATTCACAAGAATGTGACTTGGCAAAGAAAGTACAGATGGGTATCATGGTCTCACACGAAAACTCGGGCTGAAGTAAGAGGTGGAGGTAGAAAACCTCATCCACAAAAAGGTTTAGGTCGTGCTCGTGTTGGGTCTATTCGCTCCCCACTTTGGCGCGGCGGAGGTATTGTTCATGGCCCAAGATCAGGCAAAACACATTTCTACATGTTGCCCTATCATGAACGCCTATACGGACTCATGGCAACCTTGTCAGTGAAGTTAGCACAAGATGATCTACATATCATTAGAGACCTTGATCTACCAAATGATGAATCCAAATATTTAGCAGAACTCATTGAGGATAGAAATTGGGGTCCATCAGTTTTATTTGTTGATGAGTGAGTTATTATATTTTTATGTTTATTTAGGAAAATAAAAGAAAGTGACTTTTAAACTTAAGAATAATTATTGAACATTTAATTTGATTACTAAGTAATGACAGTAGAGATTATTATTATTGATGCACCCAATAATTATACAATATTTTGGTCAAAAAACCATTGGTAATACATTTGTATCTGTGATACATGAGCTGATATCCAGACTAATTATATAATTTTTAAGAGCTAACCTCAAGCAAAAAAAACTCAGAAATCGTTTGACTCTAATGCTATGTCCTAATTGATAGTGTATCAATGACAAAGTTGGTCACTCGCATAGCCGAAAACTAGATTAGTTGGTTGTACGACAATGCCATTTTGTCCAAACCGAGTGTCGTGTGTCATCAAGCAAGCAAGCAGTTGTCAAGTTGTTGTTGCTACTATTGACCACTCTTTGTCAACCAAATTATCTTTCTTGTAGTTTTTGTTCCATTTACTCCACAATATAGATCTTATTTGTATTTCTGTTATCAAAGAATCATTGATATTATGTAAACAAACACGCAATTTCCTCATGACCGTCACAACAAAATAGAACTGGTTTGAAATTCAAACTGGACAACCAACAAATGCAACATTGCATGTCCATGCGTGTTGCCAGTTAACACAGCTCATTTTAATTTTAAATTATAAAATTTAATTATAAAATTTTGTTGCGTTAGTTGCGAGGGTTGGACAACAAAAGTTGTTTCAAATTGCGACAGCTAATTAGGACATTGCGTAAGATTTTGATATTGTTTTCTGAATACAAATTGGTCAATTTTAATTTAAACTATTAGATGTTCTGCCATAACTGCTTATCCCATAGATATAAAGAGCCATAAAACATAATTCAAACAATACAGTAAAATAAGTTTTAATTAATTAATTAAATTTGGAATTAGGGTTTGAAATCATAGCAAAGCTCAATTTTTTGTAATTTTGTGTTCTTTTTTCAGCCATGACATTATGCCCAGGAACATAACAGCAGCTTCAGATGAACTGGCACATGTAAATTTAATGCCAGTGTATGGGCTTAATGTATTTTCTATGTTAAAACATGATACCCTAGTATTGACCATAGCTGCAGCAGAAAAAATTCAAGACAAATTATTATACCATTTAAATAGCATCACCAAAGCTCAACAAGCTAAATTTAAATTAGATCAAATTTAATAAATTTGTATAATAAATTATTATTTAGTATTATAATTTGTTTTATTCAATACCAGCAATAAAAATTTTAGGTGGCTTTTGTTAACTAATGTGTAATATATATTTCCAAAAATAACTAACATATTATAGAATTTTAACAGAGGAATGTATGTAAATGGTTAGACCTACATGAACATGCTAGTAAGGGAAGGTTAATTCGTAAAAAAAAATATCTAAGAGGTAAAAAAGAAACAAATATTGTAATTATGGGATATTTTATTAAACAAATATTGTAATTATGGAATAACTTTTAAAGTGCAGCTGACTGTTGGTTATATTCAACATTAATATGTTGAATATCCAACATAATTATGATTACATAAATTAGACAGTCAATTAATACAATTTTATGAAGTTAATATCCTTAACAAAATATTAATTTGTCATTTGTGGGTAAATAAAATAGTCTGAAAAGATGATTTATTTATAAAAGTTTAATATTTATATAATACTTATTAATATAATAATTAATTACAAAGTCCTAAATTATCTAGAAGTTTTACTAGGCCTGACATTTACCTGAAATAAACAATAATTTTATTACTACAATGCAAAAAGTTTTTTTTTTTTTTTTAATTTTAATTTCTTATATTCAGATTCACAAAGGAGTACGGTCATTCTGGACCCAACTGTAAAAGCTTAGCATTCACAAACAACGATATGCTTACTTAATAATAGATAAATGAAGCATTATTTTCCAGTTTTCAAAATTATTTTAGAAGTTGGAAAAAAAAAGTTCTGACTACTCATCTGGATTGAGATTTAACAATATAAAGAGAGATTTCACATTATTTTGAAAGAAAAAGAAAAGGCCATATAGTATTGAATGCCCTTTGTCCATTTATCTCATGAACAGAATAAAAATATAGCGATGATAGGCCAATGGACTTGCATCCAGTGCTATGTTAAAATAAATCATTTAAAAAAAAGAACGATATATCATCCACAGATTATATAATATTATTCTGTCAGTGCAGCACAAGGAAACACTACTAATAATTTGGCGGATTAATAATTCGCGGACCGAAATTGTTCGCTATACTAACCTAATAACTAGTCTTAACATAACCTCAAATTGAAATTCATATGAGAATAACTTTTTTCTCCCAACTTCTCGAACTTCGATGTAATTAACAATTTTATTATATGTATTTATATTATTTCCTTTATCAAACAGGATAGGTTTCATTTTTGAACGCGGCTTCTAAGCCTGGGCCTGAAAATACAGGGGCTATGACCGTTCTTCTTTAAAAAAAAATGTTAGTTAAGCTCATATGAACCCATGGCAGCAACAAAATCTCACTACTTTAAGTATAAAGAGATAAGGTTGCCATTTGAAAAACACTTTCGTTAAAATTATGGAATAAAGCATCAACAATGTTACAACTACACAACGGGGATGCAGCATACTGAGTTATGAATGTGAATAAAATGAATAACAGAAGTTAGTTAATTTTTTTAACATCAGGCACATTGGACAGTGTAAATACTTACTTTTTTTAAATTGTTAGACTCAACACAGCCTGCCATTTTTTGTCTCACACTCCATCTTAAATCAGACCACTTATTTTCCCCAGGTACATTGCTCTTATACTTTTCCCACATTGACAGATAATAGTGGTAAAGTGATACAGGATCTGATTTCTTTTGTACTGGCTTGATAGGAACCTTTATTACTATAAATAAATAAAAAACATTAAAAATAAAATCTCAAAAATATTCTAGAAAATATGAAAGTAAAGTTATACTTACAATTGTTAGACAAAACTGTAGATCTTTTTATTTCAATTTTTTGATCAGGATCTTTTCTCCTATCCACTGGGATACATGAACATGCTCTTCTAGGAGGTTTCTCAATACTATTTTCATTTAAATTTGGGGCAGAATGAACATTTCGAAAAATACCTTTAGATTTATTTTGACAATGTCTTAGGCATGGAATATTTTCTTGAGTCTTAGATCTAAGTCTTGAGCTAAATGTGGTTGCACTATGTAGTCTTTCAGGCCATTCTTGAATAAATTCTTCGCTTTTGTATTTTTTATTCAAATCATATTTAATATATTTTTTTAAATCTAAAATAAAAAAATATGTGTGATTATATTATGATACAATTTAATTGAAGTAATTTAATTTAGGAGAATTAGGGCCCTGTCTCTTGTACCAAGGCTTATTTACACTTGTGTTATGTGCAGGTGCTAAATGATTTGTATAATTAACATTTATAATAGAAATATTACTTATATTTAAGTAACTAGCTATATGTAGGTATAAAATTCCTAATAAAATGTAATAATTAAATTAAACTAAGCCAAAAACAAACAAGTTGCATTTCCAAACCCCTGCCCCATAAAACTGGTAGCATTACCTTATTGAACTGCCAGTGATATTATTTGTTTAAGTATCCAC
Source organism: Monopis laevigella (assembly GCA_947458855.1). NCBI lineage: Eukaryota > Metazoa > Arthropoda > Insecta > Lepidoptera > Tineidae > Monopis > Monopis laevigella. The sequence continues at coordinate 17,701,351 of OX381587.1, forward strand.
TATACCAACTTGTGAAACTGTTTAGAGATGGGTTATTGAGTCTATTCAAAACATTGCGATGAGCTAGCCGGTGTTTCAGTGTAGAATCAAACCATCGGCTACAATGAGGTGGGATTAAAACCCCTCCGCTGGGTACCCCCGTAAGGCACCCGTGATGATATGAATGAATAAAAAAAAGTATCCAGACTGAGGATCTCCTGAGGTCTCTAAGGTGCATAATTTCTTTCCAAAGTCCACTGCCTCAAAATGATTAAGAAATCTATTCCACTTCACTCACTCGCATTTTCTTCATAAAAAAAAAGGCTTAGATTTCTACCTACAAAGTTTATCAACTTCAAAAAGGACGAATTGTTTTTTATTTTTCATTTACATCATGACTTCATAAGATAATGCAATTTTACAATGTAAACAATATTGGAAATAAATTACCATTTATAGCCTAAAAAAATCTCGGCTTTATTTATTAGTGCTTAATGAGCGTTGCCGGGGTATATAAAACATTAAACAAACAGATATAATTTATAACTACACAAACCTGTAATAAAATGCTTGAGCATCTCGCCACTAACATTTTTTATACCCAATTCATTTAAATATCTCAATATTGCTCTGGCATCAATTTCAGACGTTATATCATAATATTTTGATTCTATCTCCATATTTTTATAATTTTTATTCTTTAATTTCTATTTCAAGGAATTTCTCTCACGGAATTGAATTATTTTTTCCGTTTAATTAAAAAAAAAACAGGCAAAGAATTTTTAGAGGTTGTTTCAAAATAGATGTAATGGCTTTTGCTTTGTATTTGTGAAATAAAACTCCTCTGTGGAAATGAACATAATATTATCTTTATTCTGTATAGGAATATTTAATTTCATCTAAATTAAAACATTTCCTGCGATAAATTTGTATTTTAAGTGAAAAAATTACGTATTACCATATATTTACCAGCACCAAGCCAAGACAAGATATAAAGTCGCGAACCAATGTCAAAAGTAACTATATTTTAATATCAACCAATCAGAGGGCTGCAAAGTGCACCTGATTGGCGGATATAAAAAAATAGTTTTGTTTGACATCTGCTTTTGTCTTGACTTGGCCGTGCTAGGGGTGCTGCAGTATTTATTATACAATCACGCGGGCGTAGCCAGGGTTTTGGGTTTAAAAGCGCCCCGAAAGAAATGTAATACAATAAAATAAAATTTGCCATGGCTACTGCCGTAGATAGGCTGCGAGGGGGTGGCGCTGTCAATTATAATAATGATACCGACTATACCGATATAATTGATTAATGGTGCTGTTTCTATTTTTGCTCGTCAAAAAATTTAATGTAATATATATATATTTACTAGTGTTAGTGAAGTCACACAAAGTTCACATACCCATAGAGCAACGCGGCCACTGTACCAGCCCGGAGGGGAGTAGCCAAGGAATATAGTACTCTCTGCGATAGGGTGTAGCCGTACGCATTATTTCCCCTCAGTCAAATCACAGGCACAAATGTGCATGTTCGTTATCAAATCTAGTTGTATATGGGTTTCCTGTCATACATTTTTGCTTATTCCAGCAGTCCGATTATGACCACTTTGTTATTAGTTCTAATTAGGTTCATATTTAGTCAAGCTTTAAACTAGTTCAAAATTAGAACTTCTTAGTGTAGATATTATGCCACATCTACATAGGGCCCGTTCGTTTTGGGAATGAAATATGTTCACAATGATCATAATGACATTATGCGAACTAGCATTTTTTTTTGGTTAATTTCAATCACAATGCCACAATTACCACTATCCAAATCGAACGCAATTGTCATCACGAATCTGTCAACTGTCACTTGTCAAGTAAAATATAGGTTAAATCGTACAATCCACTGATTTTATATGCGAAATCTTTCTAAAATCATTTCGAATCAAAATACAATAAATTTGATCCTAAAAATATAAGACCGCTGCAACGTTTAAAACAACAACAACTGTCACAACCACAAATGTCAAAATATGTTCACAACGCCTCACCTATCGACTGGGGTCATTGTGATCAGTTCACGGTAGCATTCTGGGCCAAAAAAAACGGCCATTGTGGCAGATCACATCGCCACTTTTGCCACCGAAATCTAAAAAAAAACGCTTAAATATACATCGTGATCGTTGTGAACATGTTTCCGTCCCAAAACGAACGTGCGCATAATCAACATAAGCTAAACTTTATCGAAAATTCGGAAACTTGCCGATTGAAAAAAATATAATGATTGAACGAAATAAATACTGTAAAAAGCGTCTAGTTAAATGTTTTTCAAGCATGTTACTGATTACATAATAATAATAAACTATAAATATATATGTTTTTCGTTTCATTTTATATCCTTATAACGTTTTTTTTATAGCAACACTATAACATGAATAATATTTTGAAATAATAAATATAATTTAATATATGCGGCGAAATAAATGCATATGTATCTAGGTATTATTAGTTTTAATTAATACTTATTTAGTTTAAAGGTGGGAGGAAATTAAGGTCTCTACAACTTTGCTAGGCCGACCTACCGGTCTCGTTTCGGTTTTAGTCTGTAGGTTCACCGGTTTTCAGGAGACTACTGCATCGAATTCTCGTCGTCCTTTCAGGGTGCGGCTACGTAACGGGTGGTTGGATAAAATACATTGCCACAGCCGTCTCGTAACTGCCCTATTTAGCCGGCATAGAGGGAGCGATCAATGTTGTTAAACAACAATGTGTTGATCGACCCCATTCGGACTTTGTAGGACTACTTATCATCAGGTAGATACAAAGTCACATGCCATGCTCCAATAAAATAAAACTTATAATAAAATATTTTTTATCGGAGCACAGTATGTGTCTTTGCATGTACCTGGTGGTAAGTAGACCTACAAAGTCCATAAATAGGGCCAATCAATACGTTGTTGTTTAAGAATTGATCGCTCCCACTATGCCGGCTAAATTATGCAAATACGAAATGTGCGGTGACAAAGACAATATCCTCGCTATTTTATCGTCAAATCAATCGACCATTTTCGTAACCGCACCATGAAAGGAGACTACTACCTCGACGAGAATACCAATGTAGTAGTGTCTTAAAAAGCGTAGAACCCGCAGACTAAAACCGAAACATGATTGGGTCACTTGACGGTTTTAATATAATAGGGAATATGCATGTAACGCCAATTATTATTATTTTAATATAGAATGTTCCTTTTATATCTTTGAACATATGTACAGTAATCTATTTTATTTTGATTAGCTAATTTTTTTATAAATACGATTTAAAAAATCCATTTTTTTGTAGAAACGGAACGCATTTCTAAACGCTCCGACATTAGCTAACACTTCATGTGACGTCATTCGCGCATAAACAAATCTCAACGTGTGTTCTGTACTCTACAGTTTCTTATTTTCTCGGGTATTTATTGTCCTTTACTACGATAATTTGTTAGAAACAAACCTTTTGACTAACTTTTGAGGTACAATAACATTAAACTAATATGCTTTTTGAGCACGAATGGCGGCTATTGATGTACCGTTTTTTTGCGGCGGTAGTGGCAGATAAAGTTTAAACCCTTTTATTTTGGTATTATTACCCTTTAAAAGATGTTTAATATTTGTTTTTAGGGTCTAATGTAGTTACTCTATCAAGTAGTTAAATAAATAAAAAACATGCATATTCCCTATTGTAATAATTAAACTTAGAAAGTTTCGCAATTTTAAAGAAGAATTTTACTTTTAAAAGTTAGTACAAGTTTGTACAAGAGTAACTTTAATTCGACTGTAATTTTGGCAATTGTATAGTTTTGTTTGACAGAACAACATCCTTACTAAAAACGGTCGTAATATTTGTTTTCATACAAAAAGCAAAGCTAAACTTTGTCTTGTATAGTAGTAGTAAGGATGGTTACTTTTCTTATATTAGTATTATTATTTCTAAATTATATTATCACAGTAAACGGAGTTTAATCAAAATTCACAAAAGCGTCTATTACAATCTGTCCATCGACCAAGGGACGGATAGTTCTTCAGGAAGTACAAAAATTGGATCAGTCGACCAACAAATCTGACAATTGGCCGCTTGGCTTTTAATGGGTGTTTTATTCGCGACGCATTAGTAATAAGTCATATCAATTAATTAATTAACATGATTATGAATAATATTATACATTGTACCATTTATTTTTATTTTATGTCAAATTGGCTATTATTATGTTTCCGAGAAAAATAATTCAACGAGTGTTTCTCTAACTGTATACACGGTGATAATGAGAACTTGAATTACCCACTTCATTTTTGCAGTTTTAAATTTGAATCCTTAGGAAAACTGCAAAAATGAAGTGGTGGTTTTCTAATAAAAGCGTCGATTTGGACCTGACAAAAAACATTGCTATTTGTTACCACTTTAACACTTCCGTCTTTTCCTAAGGCAGAACAACAGAAGAAAATCAATTGTCAGCGCAATACCCACTCTTACACCGCGATGTGTTTGTCCCGTAGGGTTTTTTATTACTTTAACTATCAATAAATTGTTGTTAAACAATATTGATGGCTCCCAATATGCCGGCTTAAATATATATAAAATCAATTTGTAAAAAAATACCACATACATAAACTAATTCTTGGAATAATTTATTTGATTATAGTTTTTATTTGCTATTTATTGTAGTTTAATTGACATAAATAATTAATAATCTAGGAAATAATTAAAATTGGTTATTAGTCTCGCGTGGTATGGTATAAGGTGTGTCTAGTCAAAGTCAAAGTCAAAATCATTTATTTCATGTAAATCACAGATATTTATGAATAGTCAATAAAAAAAAGTTTAAAAATGAGGTTTTAGAGTGCGTTTGGATAGGCAGCTATTTATTAACAAAATAACGACAAATATTAATTGAACTTAAACACAATGGAATGCATATGCAGCAGAGCTCAATTTATTGGATAAAGTATTAATGTGAGCTTTCCACTGTAGTTTTGAATCGTCTGTGATCCCTAAAAACACAGTGGAGTCAACAAGTTCCAGATCAGTACCACCTATCTTCACTGTGGCATTGATATTAGATACATTAGGCAACGTAAATTTGGGGGCACTTAGCCTTCTTTGCATTTAAAACTAAATTATTTGCCGTGAACCATTTTGAAACCATTTCCAGAGTGTTGCTGCCGATAATATATTATTTTTCCTACTAACTTTAAAAAGTAGGGATGTATCATCAGCAAATAGCACTATCTGGGCCATCCCCTGTACCATATGTGGAAGATTATTGATGTATACTAGGAACAGAAATAGACCTAAAATTGAGCCCTGGGTGACACCCATCTTTACAAGGGTTCCGTCTGATACACAACCATCAATATTAACACCTTGAGTTCTATTAGAAAGGTAGGACTTTATTATATTTTTTTTTATATATAGCCTTTTATTTAACTGAATTAACATAGTTTTTTTCACATTTGTACATTATATACAAATTAATTGAATAGTAAACAAATTTTTTTTAGATAACCGTGTTAGCAGTCTGTCATGGCCTCTTCCAGTGCTGACCATTCTCTTCTGTTTTGTGTTTTTTGTTTCCAGTTGAATCCCATTAGACTTCTAAGGTTTCCCACCTTTTGTATGGTTTTCCATTTTTTCTTTTTCCATCCCGCGGGTACCACTCAGTTATTGATTTGGTCCATTTATCACGTTTCTCTCTTATTATATGCCCTACCCACTTCCACTTTAGTTTCTTTATATTCTGTTTAATATCCATTATCCTTGTTGTTTCTCTTATTTTACTTGCTCTTATTCTATCTTCAAGTTTTATAGCAGCAGTGCTCATTTCATACATGGTTTTTATTATTCTTATGTATTTTTCTTCAATGTTTGTCTTAGATAAAGCGGTCCATATTTTAGTATATTCTATAGAGCCAAATGCTTTATTATAGTCAATAAAAGCCACGTAGTATGGTTTATTATATTCTTTGTATTTTTCTATAACCTGTCTCACCACCTGAAGATGATCGATTGTAGAATAGTTTGCTCGAAATCCAGCCTGTTCTTTTGGTTGTTGTTCGTCGAAGGTTTTTGTCAGACGGTTTAACATAACTTAGAATATTTTGTATATGTTAGATGATAAGCTAATTGGCCTGTAATTGTTGACGTCATTCTTATCCCCTTTTTTATGTAAAAGAATTATTGTTGATTTGGTCCACTGTTCTGGGATAATTTCGGTGTCTAATAACTATTAAATATGTCTTTCATACCACTTATTATGTATGGTAGATAGATATTATACATTCGTTGGTTATTTATCGTTATTATTTCTTTCTCTAAAATTTCGGGAACATTTTCACAATACTTGTGAATAATTTTATTTTCTTCTTGTTTTGTATTAGTAGAATATAATTGTCTGTAAAAGTTAGTTTCTATTTCCAAAATATCCATTCTTTTTGTTATTTTTTTTCCAGATTTGTCCTTTAAATTAGTTATTAATTCCTTTTCTGTGTTCAATTCTTTAAATGTTTTCTTTACTCCACCTGATTTTTCTATATGGTAACTAAATACTTCTTGTCTATATTTATTTCTATCTCTTTTAATCATTCTATTAATTTGTTTGCTTATTTCTGTAATTTGATCCATTATCTCCCTACTTTTATTTGTTTTCTTTGCTTCTATATATTTTTTCCTTTTTATTATTAGTTCCATAGTTTCCTTTTGAAATATTTGTTTGTTATTTTTCAATTTTGGTTTTGCATTTTCCCATAGTTGCATTTTTTTTCAAATTCATCATACTTAATTTGAATGGCAGATCTAAAAGTATTTGTTGTTAAATTGTTCAACTTGGGGGTGTATGTATGATCGTTTTGTTTAATGTACCTTCTAGAATGTTTTGGTTGATGATCAAATAAGCAGCCTCTTACCATACGATGGTTGGTGTTAAAATTAAAATTGTTCACAATACTGACATTCCTAAAAAACTTTGGTTGGTTTGTTATTATAAAATCAATTTCATTTTTATATTTACCTTGTGGGAAGATCCAGGTCCACTTTATGTTCTTATTTTTCTTAAAATAACTGTTCATTACAGTTAGATTAAATTCTTTGGCTAAGGTTGTCAGTCTCTCTCTATTTTTATTCCTTTTACCTATTTCATATTTTCCAATATTTTTTTTCTTTACCCTTTTGAGATTTACCTATTTTTGCATTTAGGTCTCCCATTAAAATATATTTTTTTATTGGATTTTTCTTTTGCTATCTTTAGGTCTCCGTAAAACTTATCCTTCTCTTTATCCTTCGATTCTTCAGTTGGTGTATTTATTTATATAATAGACCATGTTTTTTCATATTTTAGTATTTTGTTTAATATTGCTATTCGATCTGATATTCCAATAAACGCTTCTATATATTGCTTTAAGTTTCGTTTAACTATAAATCCAACGCCATTCCGTCCGGGAGTCTGACTTAACACGTGACCAAGAAGTATTTTTTAGAATATTTTACTTAAGGCTGGCAGGACAGATACAGGGCGATAATTATTTTGATCTGTCTTACAGTCGGACTTGAATATAGGAATTATTTTACTATTTTTCATAAGGTCGGGAAAAATTCCTTCATTAACACAACCATTAAAAATATTAGCGAGTACCGGTCCTATAGTAAGAATAATTGATTTATCGAATCAATTATTGCTTTGACAGATAGCCCCCATAAATCTTTAGTTTTTTTTTATTTAACATTTTAAAGTGTTTGAGTATATCCTCATTTGTGACATGTTTAAAATTAAAATTTGATATAATTGGTATTTTCATATATCGTTTTAAAAATTCTTTAGCAGTACTAGCTGATGATTTAATACAGTTCGTGATTTGTAATGGAATATTAGTAAAGAATTCCTCGAATAACTCCGCAACTTGTTTTTTATCTAATAACATAACTCCGTTTTGTCTAATTGAAATGATATTTTGTCTGATAATATTTTTACCGGTTTCATTATTAATGATTTTCCACACACACTTGGATTTATTATCTGACTGTTGATTTTGGATCCAATGTGAACAGATTTAACTATGATACAAACTTTCTTGAATAATTTTGAATAATTTCTAACATAATTATGGAAATGTTGGTCAGATGTATATGATATTTTGTCATATAGATGTACAGTACCTACAATGTAACTAATAATTTTGGAAATAAAGGCTTATTTATTTATTCTACTTGGGCCACTAAAGGTATTAGAATGAGTAGGGATACACTATATGATCTATATGACAAAATATCATATAAATCTGACCAACATTTCCGTAATTATGTTAGGAATTATTCAAAATTATTCAAGAAAGTTTGTATCATAGTTAATAAAAATATTATCGCCGAATAGATGTTAAGAATGTAAAAAACATTCAAAACTATTTCTATTCAAAACCAGTTAGAAGTGTTGGTTGTTACTATATATATATATATATTTCAATTAATTTGAATTATAATTTCAGTATACATCCAAATTCATGTCATTTAAATATAAATAGTCACCTTTCTTTCTCCACTATTCCATTACTACCTAATCATTATTATCAAATATTCATACATTAATTTTGGGAGCGCAGTGTTGGGCAAAGGCCTCCTCCATATCTGTCCACAGTGTTCGGTCTCCGGCTATGCGAGTCCAAAACGGTCCAAAAGTTTTTTTAATGGCGTCACACCATCGGCGCCTTGGTCTTCCTCTTGGTCTCATCGAGTCCCTAGGGTACCAATGTAGTATTCTTTCACTCCAGCGTCCATCTGTGGTCCGGGCAATATGTCCGGCTCATCTCCATTTTAATTTGCATGCCATTTCTGCAGCGTTTAAGACATCCGTTTTGTTTCTTATAGTTTCGTTTCTTTCTCTATCGCTGAGTTTTAGACCTAGCATGCTCCTTTCAGTGGATCTTTGGAATACCTGAATTTTGTGCATGGTATTTTCTGTGGGGGCCCAGGTTTGACAACCATATAGTAATATAGGGAGTATCACTGAGTCCATAGTTTTTTTTTAATAGATAATGGTAGACGAGATTCAAATATGTGTTTAAGGGACCAGTATCTACTCCATGCTATTTTGATTCTACTTACTATTTCTTTGAGACTTCGTTAGCAGTGTTTTCTTTAAATGATATGTTTTGTCCCAGGTAGACATACTCATCGACATACTGTAGCCTTTCTGATTGTATTGTAATAGGTTTTTTTTCTGCATTTGTTTTACTATAGTTCATTACTAAGCCACATTTTCTACTTTCATTATTTAATGTATTTAGCATAAGTTCAAGTTCAGCAGTATTTTCACTCATAACAACTATGTCGTCGGCGAAACGGAGATGGTTTAAGTATTCACCGTTGATGTAGTGGCCCAAGTAGCAAAATTTAATCTGTCAGTAATTTTCTTTGTTTTAATTTTACATACTTTATTGAAATCTTCATTTATAATTTTATGTAGATTGGAGTATGTAATATTTGGTTGATTAATATTATATATGAATCTGGACATTACACTCATTAAATTTTCATTAAAATTATTAAGTTTATTATCTGTTAAGAGCCTATACCTAATAATTTTATTTATAGGTTTAATTTGAGACTGAAAGCTAACTAACAAACCTTTATGGTCGGAGGGCACCCCGGTAAGTTAGTAAATATATTATCAATATAAGTCCGGCTAGTTGAAGTAGTCGGCTCCATGAATGCATTATTTAAATTAAAAGAATTCACAGGAGTTTATATTGAAAAAACTAGCAACTACAAAGTTATTTATATTGAAACACATTTTCTCTGCTTTTAGCCAGGATTCTGTAAAACACATCAAATCTAAATTATATTTTTCAATTAATAATTCAATATTGAGAACTTTGCTAGAGAGGCTTTAAATATTTTGATGTATTAAGGTAAGCTTACAATTGTCCTTCTCTATTGTCACAAAAGATTAAACATGGTTGTACCACAACATTATTAGTACTGCTACTAAATGATGATATGAAGTCAATACTTAATAATATATTATCAGCCACCAATGTAGCAATAGTTTTTTGTACCTTCATAGGTAGTTTAAAGCTATCCTGGGTCATATAAATATTTTTAACAAATTTGTTAATATCAAATAAAGTAAACAAATCATTATAACATGTCATATTATAGATACAGTTATTTAAATAATGAATATGTTTATTTTATTACGTGGAATATTTGTTTGAATAAAGGAATGTACAAAATGTAACATTCCTTACTCCAAGTTGTGACAAAATATCCACACTGTTCAACAAGTCACCTTTGCTTGTGTATTCAATCCATTTCCTACCATAAAAACCACATTACTATATGAATTGAAAAATTTGGAGGAAATAGATTTTACTATATTCTTAAAACTATTAGTTGGCATACAATAGTTAGTCACAGAATGATTTAAATGATAATTAAAAATTTGGCCAATACCAATACTGTCTGTGAGGAGTAGGGTATTGTTAGTGTTAGCCTTTGGAAGAACCACACTGGAATATGATATTGAAGATCCGGTATCTGATAAATTAACTTGGTTTTCACAGGAGCAACAATTGTTATTTACAAATGAGTCAAATCTCTCTGCATTATATTTGCTCAATTCAAGAATATCATCCATATTCCTAATCTGTTCTGTAAGATCATTCTATGACAATCGGTATTTTTCTGTCAAGTCAGAGAGATATAAGTGCAAGTTATTTATTTCAGTTTTTGACTTAATTGAATCACTATCATATTGATGCTGTAAATTATTTATATATTCACTATTTTGTCTAGCTTCCAACATGAGCCTACGACAGTCTGCTTTTAATAATATATTCCTTGACCTAATATAACTGTTATTTTTATATTTTTTAATAAATTTTAAAAGCTTAATGTATTTCCTATATAAAATAACAACCATTGATTGAAACTACATTATTCACTTTTAAGTCTTTGTCAACCAACTCATCATATAAACATAATGATTGTTCACATTGGCACCTCTTAAAACTTTTCAATAGTCCTAAGAGCTGAGCTGCAACTCTAAATGCCTGATCCGATCTAATGCTCGGTTTATTATAACTGCAAGATATAGTATACATTGTCAAATTAATTACGTAAATCTTTAATAGTCCCGGCAGCACAAGAGTTCGTTCCGCAAGGTTGGAAATCGCGCGAGCAATCTTCACTCTATTAAAATCACAAAACTAATTTTGTCTATTACATAATTAATAATTTATTTAGGTAAAATTTGGTTTAATAGTGGTTTATAAACTGTATTTTCTTGCGGGAGGTATTTATTTTAGACCCACAGCGTTTAGTAGAAAATTGTATAAAAGACTTAAAAAGACTGATGTCTTTTAAATGATTTAAAAAATAGAAAATGCATTAAAAAAGTATTCCAATTAGGTTTTTGGTTTAGACATGGAGAGAGAAAGGTTTAAAAAAACTTACGTAGAAATTACGATTTTAATAAATGGATGTGTTCTTACCTCTATAGATATAAGCAAATAAGACTAAAATGTATAGTGTCTTCTCTTAACAAATGTTGTATATAATTGTCAACCTAACGATCACGTTATAAGAAACAGAATGTGGCCGCTGGGCAAAATACACTACAAGAAGAAGAAATTACTAAATACAATTTAAACTTTATATTTAAAATATTAAATACACTAAATACTAAATACTTTTCTTATATGTATTTAAAATACGAAATACTGTATTTTTATTAGATTTATTTAAAATACAAAATACTATTGTACAAAAATTCTTACAATAACTTCTCACTTGACCTTATTGAAATGTTTTTTTTAAACACAAGATTTTCAAATGTGCTTGGTATCTATTAAGCAACCACTAGTGGAAATACAGGTAGTTATATAAATATATAAAGGGTGATGTTTTCAAGTGGACCTTAAAGGTGAAATCCTAAACTACAGGGAATAACGAAAAATCATCAAAAGAATCCCGGTGCCGACTTGTATTGAAAATAATGGTTATGATTTTGAAAAATTTATTAGTTAAGGATTAAAAACATTAAACATATTTTCTTGAAAAATTAGCTAATGTCTGTATTTCTGTGTTTTTCTTTTAATGAGTTCTGGCAACCATCGTAATTTATAAAGTGGATATGGCTTTATCATTTCATATACAATAATATAGGTACATAAAGATTATATATTTATTTTTATTATTATATTGCAGCAAGAAAAACAAAACTATGCGTTTTGTTTTACTTAAGTTTAACCCCGCTGGTTTTATATTTGCTCCAAAAAGTATTTTTTCAGAATGTATTTTCCAACAAAATTATTTGAAATACTAATTACAAAATACGTTGGGGTGGAGTATTAAAAAATACATTATGGAGTGGTGTTTAAAATGTAATTATAAATACGTATTTATATTTCAAATACTGCCCAGCCCTGCCCACTACTATGTGTATAATGTTTGAATACGTCTCACGTAGTAACCTAACATAGTGTTGATATAGGTATGCTTAATTAGTATTTTTATTATCACTAATTGGAAGATATATTGATCTGTGCGTTGTACGGTGTACCCTTAGGTTGTTCACCTCCTTCAAAAAATGACAGACATTTTTGTATTAGTTAAAAGAGAGTACCATGATCCTTGTAAAAGCGCTCTAGCGTCTCCCCCGTGGCCGCGTTGCGCTAAACACTTACCATTCCATCTCTTTCCTCTTTTCTTCATAGGACATGTTGGCTGCGTTTCATTAGCTAACCCGTATCAGTATTTCGTGCTAGCATGAAAATCAGCTGTATTGGTGTTTTATTTAGATCATGTTAACATTTGTTAGTATTTTTAGTAATGCAAACAAAACGATAAAATTACCACAATGCTGATTTCTGACACTGCCATTTTGACATTTACCTTAAACGTAAAAAAAGCCGAAATAAAAATTATCTATTTCATCATCATATCATAATTTCTTCCAGAAATTAATGTTTTTATAATTTGTATCTCCAAAATTTTTTTTTTCATTATTCAGTGAAGTAGAGAAAAATCTAAAATCTACAAAGTAATTAAACACATGAATTAAACAAAAGTATATTATAAGAAAACCAAATATTTATAGTTCGAAAGATAATTTTAAGATTAATAACCTAATACATTCGCAGGAAAATACGGATTGTTTGACATCTGTCAAAAATTAACAATAAAAATTCACCTCCAACGCTAAATGCTAAAAAGTTAACATTTATTGGTAACATTTCGCAAAAAAAACGATCAATGTTAGCGTCGCGCTAACATTACCAGGGGCTCTAGAGAAAAATCAGGCGAGGCGATGTGTCGTGTCGCCTTCAATCAAAACAGTATAGACTTTGGCAGGTGACAGCGTACCTCACGCCTACTGTCACTGTCAAAATACATACGTTTTTGACTGAGGCGACGCGACATGTCTCGTCTGCTTTTTCTCTAGAGCCCCTGCTAACAAAACGTACCCAATATCTCCTGTTCATTTTACCTATTTTGGAACAGGCTTCGAACAGCTGCTGTTAATTACATTGTGCATTTACATGTGTGTGTGTGTAATTTATTTTGTTTATAAATACATAAAACAATACAAGCTCAAAAGTTTGAAATAAATACAACATCAACTTAAATAATTTTCAGTTTGTCTTCAGAAGTGAACGAGTTCACATCTTGTCTTGTGATATAATCAATATTTTAAAGGTTGAAAATGCCAATAAATAAATATGAAGATAATGTTGCAATCAAAAATTTCCGTGAATATCTAAAGATACCGAGTGTGCAACCCAATATTAATTATGGTAAGTAAATTTAATGAAATAGGTATCTGTAAATTATAAATTTGCTAAAAGTGATTCCGTTCCCATTGTGGTTCCCCTGATTATAAAATGTTGTAAGAATGCTGCAAGACCTATGTTCTTTATATTGAAGATAATTTAAATGTTTTAATAACTTAATTAGGCAATTAATATTTATAAGCTATGTTAGCAAAGCTAAAGTATAGAAAGATGTACTACTACTAATATATATTTCATTTCTAATTACTTAGCATACTTTTTTAAATAACTTAATATTATTAATTTTCATGTTATAAACATATTGCAAATTACATTAATATTATAGTTTCTTTAAATAAGATTACCTAAAATTATACAGAGAAAGAATATAAACCTAAAATAAAAGAGCTATAGAAGTATTTAACTATAAAATTAAAACCTAAAAATCATAATAAATAAGTAAAATCTTTGTTAACACTACCAACAGGTAGAATTGCTATACTGATTTACTGAGCAAAAAAACCAGGTAGCTCGGAAGCAATCAGTCATGGAGAACATGCTTTCCATTGAGGGCACCTACTTACCTACTCATATTTGGTAGCCAGCGGCTGTTGTCAAAGTTCTAGATACTAGGGTGTTTAGTCTTTTGAGCCAGTCTTTTGTTCAGTCAGGGTGCGAAAAAATCTGATTCTTATATTAAAAATCAATAAATCGGATTTTTGATATAATATATCGGATATATATCAGATATATATCCAAATAATTATATTTATTGTTTGAAAGCCTTTTATCACTATAGTTTTAATTTTAATTAGGTACATATTAGTTATTTATTTTGTTAAAGAAGGTAAGTAAGTAAGCAAGTAAATAAGGAACCTTTAAAAAAAATCATTTAATTGCCTCTTAGTCATTTATTAAAATCACAATATTAGACTTGGTTTACTTATTATTTGTATTTATACTATTATAAAATTATAATTCCTTACTTAACTGGTAAACAAAAAATAAATTTGAAAAATATAATATAAACACGCGTCTACAGTGTTCGGGCTACCCTCAAAGAATCCTTATATTATGTTATAATTGAACATCATCCTCAAAGAATCCTTATATGTTATAATCAACTGACAGATTATTCCTTTTTTTAAATTTAGGTTTAAGGCAAAGGAGTCTAGCCCATATACAGCCTTGACTTATGAAAATATATTAGTTTTCTAAAACTTAAAAAAAGGAAATATATCAATGATTTTTATGAAAAAATCCATTGATATATATCATGATATATATCCATTGATATATATCATGATATATATCATGATATATATCCATTGATATATATCCTCGCACCCTGTGAATAGTCAACTGGCATGCCAGTTTATTGGGGTGATTAATCTATTTTTTCTTGTATGTCACTTTTTGTATTTCCTCTTTCACTGTATTGACTTACAGGTGTTGTTGCATTTGCTATTGACTTATTGTCAGTGTCTTATTTTGTATATCTTTTGCAGTGTCCCTCATTTTTCTATACCACTCACTTGACTTTTCTCGATATCATGTATTTATTTAAACACATATTTGAATATTTGTGCCTCCTCATTTTTTTACTGGGCAGTTTCTACTGCCACACTTGTTATGAACAAGCATTTTGTATTTTCTTACTGACCGAAATTACGATATACAATTGGCCCCAGTCTTTTTTAAATTATGCTTTGAGTACCGAAAAGGCGCTATATTCTTCTACCTAGGTCGTTATTATTATTCCAAATCCTCAACTGGTTTTTGAGATATTACATTATAGATAGATGAAAGAAGTGAACCCATAAGGTTTCTGTTTATCTATAAACGTACGGAATCCTAAAATCATTTTTATTGGGGTCGGACAGAATGTGTGTGGTGGTATACCGAAATGCCCTTTACTTATCAATGGGAATTATCTAAACTATAGCAAAGAATGTAAAAATAATACTATGGACAGAAGATCCACTCTTCAAAGACACTTTATTACATACCGATTCTCACCACGCAACATTAAAGTTCAATCTAGCTCACACCTCGATACGGCCTGAAATTTATTTTTTTCCACAATTAATATCTAACTGCACAATACTCGCGATCAGAGGAGGCGCGAGATACGTTTTTATAACGACAACTGACTATATGTAAAACCGAGTGACGAAGGTCTGACTATAGTGCGAATTGAGAGAGAGACAATGTTCTTAGCAATACCTGGCTTACCCTGCGGGTGCCGGGTCCATTGCGTGGTTGAAAGGCAGGGGAATGAACAGTAGCGTTCCCGGACTTGAGACCGCGAAGTAGGTTTAAAGGCTTTTTGAACTCTCACCTGCACTGTGTTCACTACCCTCTCTACTCAACCAAATACTATAAGATCCTGTTAACGCCATTCTGGAAACACGCTCCATAAAAGTTCCGACGGCTATTCTCGGAAGGTTAAGATCCTTCAATAGACGGTGCTGGAATTCCTCTTGCACCAACTTCCACTGCATAAAGTTGAGTTTTAAATCCGTTTCTAGTAATTTCGTTTGTGAGATCAAAATATTTGTTCGACTTGATGTTGTGGTCCTTAGTATGTTCCTATGTATGTTTGTTTCCCACGGAACGGTGAGTTCTATAAGTATTACTTTCTTCAAGTACCGAGTATGTCTTGTCTATAGGCTGAAACTGCTAGTTCGTCTGGAATCTTGTAATGTGTTTTGAATGTATCCATGAATATTTTCCAGTCTTGTGCTTTGTCCAGGATTGAGAAAGGTTTACTTTGACTTTTCTTGAGTTGTCCCTCCTTTACAAAAGTAGTTAGTCTTTCATTCTTGATAATCCTTTTCTAGCTCTAGCAATACTGAGACTTACAGCTTCACGAATTATTTCTAGAACTTTATCATGTCGGTGCGAATAGCGACCTTTTTCAAGTAGAGTCTTGCACCCAGCAAGTATATGTCTGGCAGTCCTTACAGCAACACCGCACAATGTACATGTCTTATCTGTTGCCTTCCCCCATCTTACCAGATTGCTCTGGTCAGGTGTACGGACATTTGAAAGGCATTAAGATAGAACTTAAAAAGTGCCGGAGACCAATCGTACATGAGTGTGCGCCATTTCAGGGCTGGAGGAATACAAACTTCCCCCAAAGCAAGCCATTCATTCTGTACTTCTAGGGTCATCGCGTGAACTCTGTAGCCATGCTCTATCTTTTCTAAGGAAAGATTTAATAACATCTTTATCACATTCCTTTTTCTTTCAACCTAACCCCCTTTTGCTGATCTGGGCACCGCTCATAAATGATTTCTGAAGTCGTGACTCCATCTCAGAGGCCAATGAGTCTTTTGGGAGAGATGCAATCAGATTATCCCGAGAGTTACTTAAGATTTATTGCTTGGTTACATGTAGATGTTTGTATAACTCAGTTGGTTTTTTAAAATTCATCCCAAATTGTTGCTGTCCCCTGAACAGCGTAGAGGAGTCAGCGCCCTGTGCTAAAAAAGATAACTCGAATAATGGAAAGAGTCATAAAGGTTTTTTTTTTTGGTTTATTAGACTGAGTAATTTTGCAACTTACTCCAAACAAACTTCTGTTAACTGTACCGTAACTAATAAATAGGTTTTACCGAATACATTTAAGCATTCAGCCGCCTGTTCTGCTTAAATTGATTTAACGCTTTAAACAATATTGTAAAAATTTAAGATCATTAGTCTCACCGACTTAAAAAAAAACGAATGGTACAATGTATGACTTAAAAACAATTTAATAATGATTACCTTATCCCGATTTAAGAAAAATATGGCTCTTAACATTATTAAATAGACAAATTGTTTCTTTTGTTTGTTAGGTCTCAAGATTTGCTAGATTGTTTAGTTAGAACAATCACAACTTCCTTCAAATTAACTTGTTATTGATGTCAATTGCTAGGATCCTGTCATCACAGTACTCACAGTATTAGCAGGATACTCCAACATCCTCTGTTGTATTGGCCGTATAATTGTATAGTGTGATATATATTAATATTATAAATAAAACAAATGTTTATATATGTACATACACACGTACATATCATCACCTCGTCGTAGCCTATGGTATGAGTCTACACCAAACAAGTGGCTAGCTCGTCGCGATGTTTTGAATAGACTCAATAAC
The DNA here is from genome assembly GCA_947458855.1 of Monopis laevigella. Classification (NCBI taxonomy): domain Eukaryota; kingdom Metazoa; phylum Arthropoda; class Insecta; order Lepidoptera; family Tineidae; genus Monopis; species Monopis laevigella. The sequence goes on from OX381587.1 coordinate 17,719,262, forward strand.
CCATCTATAAACAGTTTCACAAGTTGGTATAGTGAAACCGGGACCGACAGCTTAAAGTGCTCTCCGAGGCACTATAGTGGTGTTGTCAAACAAATGTACATATTTTTATAAAATTAACAACTCATTGGTACACACCGGGATTCGAACCAGGGACCCAAGTGTTTTTAAGTCCAAGGTCTAACCAACTCGGCCACCACGTATATAAATGTTTATATGCTCCGAATTAACTCAAAAACTACTGATCAATGTTAAAAAAAATGGAAAGCTACATAATCAGCGTATGGAAATTAAAGTACTCGTAGATTATTTTCGAACCGATTTCTTTTAAACGGTGAGTGAAACAGCTAGAAATATCAATATAGTGATTTCAAGCTTTCTTTATGTTACAAACAAAGTGGCGCGACGCATATAATAATAATGTTAGAGATGTGCTAAAACAGCCGCTCCTCCACAAAACTTTATATGCCTAATTAATAAATAAATATCATCACGGGTGCCTTACAGCGGGACCGCTTAGACGGCCTCATGGTACCCATCGTAGGGCTTTTAATCCCATGGTATAAGTATCACCTACACCAAACAAGTGGCTAGCTAGCGCGATGTTTGGATAGATACAATAACCCATCTATAAACAGTTGTTGGTATAATGAAACTGGGATCGACCAGCTTAACGTGCTGTCCGAGTAACTATACTGGTGCTGTCAAACAAACGTATACATACATTTTTCAATTAAAAAATAATTGGTACACCTGGGTTTGAACCTGGGACCTATGTTTTTAAGTCTTGAGTCAACTCGGCTACGTACTTACGTGGTAGCCGAGTTGACGTTTATATATAAAAAATAAACGTATACCAAAATTTGTTGATGAATGCTCCTGAATTCTTGCCCAGCATGGTCTTTATCGTAGTAATAGTATAATATTTTACACTCCAGTTCACCTGTTATTCTATTTGTAATTTAGATTTCAATAAAAATAGGACAATATTCATATACTAACAGCAAATAAACAAAACTAAATTTAACTATCTATTCTATAGGTACATGTATACGCGTCGTACAAAAGTTTCAGTCTCCAGTTGTCAGGCACAATACGAGATAAAAATATATCTAAAGTTAACCTTGACAATTATTTTGATAGTGCACCTCAACAATATTTATATTGGCTTTAGTTTGAACAAATATAATTATAAAGTTCCTAGGTACTTAGTCGTTACTATGGCAAATACAACTATTATGTTATACTTATTATGTACTTATGACAAATTGTATAATATAATATATTGTATGTAATATGGCCACATCTTGTCCACAAAAACATCAACAGTTCATGATACCCACCAGTGCCGGTTTTAGCACTAACAGCGCCCTGGGCGCGATTATTCGGCGCCCCCTATCCAACCCCATGTAAAAAGTTATAAAATAAATATATAAGGCGAAAAATATTCACGTAAACATATTTCAATTTGTGACATCTTATATTTGTGTGATTATAATAATATGTAGGACAATTTACACATATTGCTCTAGGCTTGTACTATGTGTACCAGAAACAACGATATAATACATATAATACCATAACAAACTGTACAGAAAAATGTACTAATATTTTTTTGCCATTAGTGGGAATCGAACCCATGACCTCCGTCTACAAGGCGGTCTACTAGTAGATTTTTTTTTCGGTTAAAAAAATATTTGTTTAGTATGCCGCGTTTTAAATCATTCTTTTTTGTAACAGACTAATAAACTAACTCATTGTGTTAAAAAGTTTTCATAAGTGTAGGTATTTATAGTATAAAAAAAGTGTGTGTAGGTTTGTAGTTTCAAAAGTTTACGTGAAACAACCCACAGTATCTCTGTGACCCAACCCTACCAAGATTGCACGACAGCAAGCGAAGCGAGAGCTAACATTTTTGTTTTTGAGTTAAACGATAGGTATTTTTATGAGTATGCAGTGTTCAACTAGATTTTTTTTAAACTTTATTTTTTAAAGAAGTTGCCTTTATTTTCTAAAGAAGTAGTCTCATCCCAAACAATTTTATCAGATTGTCTTTTAACACGTCGAGTTCTTGTTGTAGGTTCAATTACAAGTTCTTCAGCCAACTCCTTTGCTGTTAAAATGGCGCTTGCCTTTCTAATATTAGGCGTCCCTTTATTTCTGGCGCACTGGGCGGTCGCCCAACCGCGCCCTACCCTAACGCCGCTACGTACCCACAATACGTTTTTCTGTAAAAATAAATACCAGGGGCCTTACCGGAAAGCCACATCGAAAAACCGATCGACGCGTTGATGGATAAAAATATATGGGAAATATTGTCTATGGGTAGAAATCGATCGCCAAGAAACGTCAAATCACATATTTATTTTCGCTTTAATCGATCGACGTGTAAAAATCGGTATTTCATGTGGCTTCCCGGTAGGGCCCCAGATTTTGATAGAGATCTTAGTAGATTTTCAAATTATATCTATATCTACATACTCTATCAAAGATATTACCTTCATATTGAACTGGTAAAATACCTTACAAGATACTGTAAGAAGCAATCGAGATAGCAATCAGAGTCTGTCAACCTAACATATTTTTAGCATCTTAATCTGTTGTTTATTTATGTTATCGTAAGTGGATTTAAATGTGAGCATTGTATGGTGCGAGGAAATATACTGATGTTTAATCAAATAAACAACCAAAGAATATTCAAATAAAACGTTGATATCACGTTGAACAGTTAAATAGTAGTTCTGTAAGAATAAATGAAATACCTACTTTACGCAGTAAAAACAACTCTCAGGGCCTGTTTATCCGAATTGGTACTTAGACTTAGTAAAAACACTTCAGTATTTAGGTCACATCTACCTAAGTAACTAACTCCGGTAGATATGTACCAATAAGTTTATTATATTTAAAAAATATGTACATTTGGACAACACCCCATATATTATTATAATAGGGCCTCGGAGAGCAAAAAAGGTATCGTAAAGCTGTAGGTCCCAGTTTTAAGTTGTATAACTTATCTGTTAATAGCTTAAGGCTTATTGAGTCTATCCAAACACGCGACACTACAGACTGACTACAGTTTTTCGATGTAGATGCAAAAGGACGTCTAGGACTACTAAACTCTCGAAATTTTCGGAATCATTTACAGGGTTACTAAAATACCACCAACATATTTTCTACATACTCCCGGCGGAAGATTTCGGTTTATTAGTCAGTTAATGGTTTTAAAATCCCGATAACCCATTATCGGAAGAAAGCTGTAACAAACTTGTATTTCTCAACTCTTTTTTCACCTAAACACTTATTAGTTAATTATTTGTTTCAGATGCATGCGTAGCATTTATTAAGAAACAAGCAGACAGCTTAAATTTACCTGTAAAACTATATGAAGTTGTGCCGAAAAAACCTATTTTGATATTAACATGGGTTGGTACGGAACCGAACCTTCCTGCTATTTTATTAAATTCTCATATGGATGTGGTGCCAGTTTTCGAAGTAGGTATTATAAGATATGTTTAACACTTGTATGTAGTTATATAACAATAATAACTTGGACATAACGGTTGTACATTGTGATTTTTTTGAATAACAATGCAGCGTTATCAGTAATATTATGTTTTGCATTTTTAACAACATTATTTTGATACTTGTTTTAAAATATTTAAACACGACAGATATCACATTAACAAAGATGATTATGCGATATTTTATATTAAAACCCATAAAAATAGTAAAAACAAATAACACTCATCTGCCATCTAGTATTAAAAAACTAGGACTTCTAACTTTACTCTAAACCAGGAATCTCACATTCGCAAAATATGCGAACCCACAAGTTTGAGACGGTATTCGCAAAAATATTTGTACATATTTTTACAATACATTCGCCTATTTTCCGCCCCGTTTGGAAACGGTTTGCACGAATGTGAGAGGCCGGGGTAATACATATATGTCCGTAATTAGAAAAATGCACATAGAGGGCGTGTAAATAGGTAAAAAACAATAACAAATTTCATGGTATACTTATTAAGAAAAAAATATTTAATAATATTCTTTAAAAAAAAAAAAAATTAATTTGATTGCTAGTCAAACTACTATAAGATTTACTTTTTAGAACAGTTGGACATATCCACCATTCAGTGCCCATATAGACGATGAAGGAAAAATATTTGCTAGAGGGTCCCAAGACATGAAATGTGTCGGTATTCAGTATCTCGAAGCTATCAGGAACTTGAAGGCAGCTGGTGCTCGGCTCAAGAGGACTTTGCACATTTCTTTTGTACCAGGTAAGTTTTATTTATTTAAAATACTTTATTGCTCAAAATTACAATATAAAATACATAGGCGAACTTAATGTCCTAGGCATTTTCTACCAGATAAACTTTGAGAAATTGAAAGCTTATAATGTATAGGGTGTAAAAGCAAATAAAACAATAATATATATAATAGCTTTTTCCTTTTATATATATATATTACATACCTAAGTAAGAGACATAGATATTGCGCCTGCCCTTATAAAAAAGGCTCTGAATTTAATTTAAGCAAGCGCAAAAATAATATATTTTGAAAATATCAAAGATAAACCATAAATTAGTATGTCTTTAAATACCATAGTATTTATATTTTACTAACTGCCCCGACGAACGTAGGTACCTCCTCACCTCAGAATCAACAGATGTTGTGTATAGCGTTGTATACATACCTATAGTGTTTTTCTTTTACTATCCGATGTGTGAGGAAATTCTTCAAATCATAGAAATCAGTCCGTCAATCCGTTCTCGAGATATCATTTACACATATCAAACTAAAACCGAAACATACTAGTAACTAGTTCATTTGACGATTTTTGCATTTGTGTAGGCGATGGTACCGAAATCGGTTGGTGCCTTGCGAAGTTATACATAGTGAAAAAAAAAAAACAAGTTTATTTCATAACACATTTTTTATGGAGCTAGTCCATAAATATAAATCGAAAATAAGCAATATAATTTATTATTAGATAGGTACTTCTTATTTAGAAGTAATACCTATATAAATGTTAATACTTGACAGATGAAGAAATTGGCGGACACGATGGTATGGCTAAATTTGTTCACACTGAAGAATTCAAAGCTCTTAAAATTGGTTTTGCATTAGACGAAGGTATTGCGAGTCCAGATAATGAATTCTTACTATACAACGGCGAAAGAAGCATTTGGCGTAAGTTTTTTTTTTCAAATACCTATAATTTGAATTATTGATGATATTATAAATAATAATTATATTGTTTGCAGAAATCCACGTTCATTGCACAGGCCAGCCCGGCCACGGATCTTTATTGATGTCAAATACAGCAGCCGCTAAGGTTATAATAATAACTAATTATATTGTTATTAAAAAAAAAAAGATTCACAAAAAAAACATGCACTATTCGATCGTATGTCCGTTTCACAAAAGAATTCGCGCGGCAAAGTGGAACTAATAAAATTAAGAGTAAACAAAATGTGCTAAATATTACCTATGATGTTAACATAATTTTCTTAGATACCTATATTAATTTTATTTACTAAAATACATAGAATTCTCTCTAAAATTATTTTTGGGTAAAACTAAGGTTTGTTGAGAGGAAGGCCTCTATACCTTGTTAGGTACTAAATACATTGTTGTTTAACAATATTGATCGCTCCCACTATGTCGGCTGAATGATGCGGGTACGAAACGGGCGATTGAATTGACGATAAAGCAGCGAGGATATGAAAATAGACTTGTAATGCAAAAATACGTTTTTGTCGCCGCCCATTTCGTAACCGCATCATTTAGCCGACATAGTGGAAGCGATCAATATTGTTAAACAACAATGTATTGATCCATTGATGGACTTGGTAGGTATGCTTGCCATCAGGTAGATACAAAGCCACATGGCGTGCTCCGATTAAAAAAAACTATTTCACGTGACTGTAGAGCCCCGAACAAACTAGTTCTTTCCTTGAACGGAACCTTTTTCATATACCGATTATGAATTATTATCCATTTTTATGTGAAAGCCGAAAGAAAGTTACCAAGAGGATTTACCATCATATCAACGTCAAGTAAATTTACCATCATATCAACGTCAAGTAAATTTATACGTGAGGAACCACTAATAGGATCACTTTATTTTTGAGAACAGGATAAATAAACTTTTCCTTTTGGTTAGAACCTAAATTGGTCTACCGGGAAGCCACATGAAATACCGATCGACACGTCGAACGATCGAAAGCGAAAATGAAATGTATGTGATTTGACGTATGTCGGCGATCGAGTTCTACCCATAGACAATATTTCCTATACATTTTTATTTATCGATGCGTCGATCGGTTTGTCGATGTGGCTTCCCGGTAAGGCCCCGGGTTGAATTGTGCATCTTGACCTATTTTAAAGTCTAAAAATAACATAGGAATAGAAAGACAATATAAAATGACTAAATTATATTAGGTAGGTAATTGTTGGTTGCACTTATTCTTGGACCTTCATACTGCTTTCGATCAGGTCCCATCTACCTGATCGAAAGCAGTATGAAGGTGAAGGCCACATGCCGAACTCATTAAAAAAAAATCTAAAATGTTTTCTTATTTCAGTTGCAATATGTCATAAACAAGTTTTTGGCATTAAGAGAAGAACAAAAACATATTTTGGAAAGTGATCCCAAATTGTCCATTGGAGACGTAACCACGATTAACATGACCCAAATATATGTGAGTTTTTTATTATAAAGAATTTGAAATACACTACTTAAGGCCTCTGCGGTCGTCTTGACGCCCAAACAAACTTCCAATATTACTACTTGACTGTTAGTCAAAGTTCAATTGTTATTTTTATGTTGGTAATTATATGGAATTAAGGAATTAATTATATAAAATATCTTTCTGTATGTGTAATAAATATTTTTCTATTATAGTGTACACTGTAATTTATTGGATAATTAATAAAATAAAAAATATATTATGCATGAAGCTAAAAAAACGCGCCCCGCGGCAATGTAGTAAGCATGATACATAAATTGTTTCATAATAGTACGATACCGGTGTCGCCAATTTCTGAGGCAAACAAATGAAGAACGAGGAAAAAGGTGTGGCTTCAAATGGCAGCTTAACGCGTCTGACACTTAAAAACCTACTTGAGAAAAAAAGAGATACAAGTTAGCTATTGTCAAACATGAATGTGTGTGCGTGTTTATGAAGTGTATTGTTTTTTTATTATAATAAGCTAAATGTTAAATTGCATACTTAATAGTTTCGATAGTGTTGCCACCGACAACAAATATTATAACTTATCGATATAAACCAAATATTTTGGGATTTATAGTGATCATCAAAGATTAATAATTATTTATCGATATACAATTGTAATTCACACACATATCATCACGGGCCCCAAGGTAACCAGCGGAGGGGTTTTAATACCTCCTTACCACTTTCTCCGCCGAACGCACAAATCAGACTGAGGATGTAAAAAATGTGGTAGTGTGTGTGAGTGACAAATTTGTCACTCGCGCGGCACCCTGCAAATTGAATGATGCTTACTCCAGTAGCGGCGCGGGGACGGGCACGGTTTTTACCTTCATGATATTATGGATTTTGAAAAAGAGATATTGATTTGTCCAAAAAAAAAAATATTTTACACATTCTAAATATAACAGATGTAAAATTAATTAAGATGGACTTTTAATTTTTAGGGTGGTGTGCAATCTAACGTAGTTCCCGAGAAATTGACAGCTGTATTTGATATCAGACTTGCAGTAACAGTAGATTATGATAAATTCGAAGAAATGGTAGGTCTCTACAATATATTTTACTTTACAACTAACTAGGTGGGAAGAAGACCTATGACTTCGCCGACCGACCGGTCTCGTTACCACCGCCCATACATATCCAAAAACCGTCAAGTGACCATGTTTCGATTTTAGTCGGGGTTTTCCAAAGACTACTGCATAGATTTCTTGATGAGGTGGTAGTCTCCCTTCAAGGTGCGGTTAGGAAACGGACAATTGATTTACCAATAAAGCAGCGAGGATATTAAAATAGACTCGTAATGCAAATACGTCTATGTCGCCGTCCATTTCGTAAACGCATCATTTAGCAAGCACAGTGGGAGCGATCAATAAACATTGTTGTTCTGATCGACCCCATTCATGAACTTTGTAGGTCTGCTTAACATCAGGTAGATACAAAGTCACATGATATGAAATGCAGTCACGAGTATAGGCAGAGACATTGGATCGCCTCCTACAACAATCCTGGCATAACTCTTTTGCTCTCTTCACATCTACAACTTTCTTCATACGAGCTCTACGGTTATGGGTACTGCGAATCCCAGCTTTTTTGATAATGTCCCTGCTTTGATCATAAAATTTTCGTCCTGGGTCATCCCGCTATAATATATCCTTTCACTCGTCACGTCTCCTTTCACGTTTGATTTATAAATCTCTTTCATTCATTCTCCAAAGTGCTTAAACCAATGCACGAGTATTATTCCTTTCTCAATACTTGTCACTACATCTTCTTTCAAATCTCAACTGTATTATTCACTCTAACCGCAATAGTTACTCTCCACATGCACTCCTTAATGGCTGCATGTCTACAGCATTAATCCTACTTTTATTCTTTCTTCTGTCACGCCCAATATTAACATCCATACATACAGTAGGAATAAGCACTGCATTGTGAACACCACAGCCAATATTTTCTGGACATAATTTGACTGCTCATTATACTATAATAAATATAAACTATAAACCTAAAATAACAAAAAAAAACATGAATATAAACAAATATTACCTAAAAATAAAAAGTACCTAATTTAGCAAAAAAGAAAAACTACCTAAACAAAAAAAAAAATATAAAACAAAAAACTTACCTACCTATATTTACAAAACGAATACATCGTCTAGGTCACACCCATGTAATGAGTATTTTTCCTTATTTCAGTTTAAGAAATGGTTAAAAGAAGCTGGTGAAGGAGTGACTTATGAATTTGAGCAAAGGAACCCGAAGGTAGAATGCACAAAAACTGACAACACCAATCCTTACTGGGTGGCGTTCCGAAGTGCTGCTGAATCATTGTAAGAACCTAAAACAATATAATAACAGCCAATAGCTTTAAATTAAAAATAGATCAGCATACCTTTTTGAAAAAAAAAATACAGGCAAGACCATCTAGAAAATTTAGTTAAGGGCTCTGCTGCAGTCGTTGTGAAGCCCAAACACTTAGCTGTCATTTAAAGTTCAATTATGATTTTCAGGTTCAGTAAGTACGTAAAAATCTTTCTGTTGTAATAAAGTTCAATTATGATTTTCAGGTTCAGTAAGTACGTAAAAATCTTTCTGTTGTAATAAAGTTCAATTATGATTTTCAGGTTCAGTAAGTACGTAAAAATCTTTCTGTTGTAATAAAGTTCAATTATGATTTTCAGGTTCAGTAAGTACGTAAAAATCTTTCTGTTGTAATACTGGAATGTATTTTTTGTCGTTGTGATAATTTCTTTATATTGTGTTCTATGATGAAAATAATGAAACACGTATTTTTTCCTTTTAGTGTCGCCTATACAAAAACAAAGATAAATAACTTAAAGTACAAAAAAGATCTACAAATCTCGACTTTCATACTAAACTCACGAATTAAAGCCTATCACTTGTCTAATTGTGTTTTACTTGTTAGATACGAAGACTTACTATGTACCTATTTGTAGGAGTAATTTAAAGCATATAGACGTTTGTTCATATAATAATTTATTTTTCGGACTTTTTTTTTTGAAGAAAAAAATTCTTACCTACGTTTTTTATTTTAAAAATGGGTTCTAAAAGTGATACTGGAGGCATCAAAAAAATATTATCATTGTTAAAAATACACCCAGTATATTTATATATATTTTTTTAACCCAACACAGAAAGATTAATAAATATCATGACCACCAAAAATATTATTTTAAATACAAAGTTCAAAGTATTTAGCAATTTTAAACCACTTGTCCCAATAACATTTACTTCTTCTAGGAACTTGAAATACAAATGCCACATATTTCCTGGAGCGACCGACAGCCGTTACATTCGCAGAGTCGGGATCCCTGCCATTGGGTTTTCTCCCATCAACAACACACCAGTGCTACTCCACGATCACAACGAGTTCTTAGGAGCTGATGTATTTTTAAAGGGAATAACCATATATGAAAAGCTCATCACATCCATTGCTAACGTTTCATAATTATTTTTTAATCGTAACGAATTCATTAAGTGCCTTATTTAATATTAAAAATAATATGTAAACAAATATACTACGGGTCGAATTGTGTAAATATTACTGACTTAAAAAGGAGGAAACTCCTTTTTAAGTCTAGAAGAAAACTGAAACTTTATTTACTAATTCTTAGAATATTAATTCTTACGTTTCTGAAATAATATTCTTACGTTTCTGTAAAAACAAATTTTATTGAAGATACAAAAGGTGTCTCCTCCTTTTTAAGTCTAGAAGAAAACTGAAACTTTTAAGTCAGCAGCACTTTACGGAAACGTAAGAATATTAATTCTTCCGTTTCTGTAAAAACAATTTTTTTTGAAGATGCCGATTTGCGCACAAATTTTCAACCTACATAAAGGGTACAGAAAAGGTATTCGCGTCTCAAACGTGAATTAACATTAAACGTTGTTTTTAGCGATATTAAATTATATTTGAAAAAAAAAAGAACGTTTAAACGAAGATTTTACTTACTTTATCCTAATTACAGTCCCTTTATTAAAAAAAAAACCTTAACTTCTGAAAAAAACTTACATATATAATTAATAGATTTTTTATAAGGAGATTTTGTAATTAGGATCGAATAAGTAATATTTGGACCTCAACGTATTTTATTTTTTCAAAAAATCTTTAATATTACTGAAATCAACGTTTAGACGTCGAGTTCGCGAATCAACTTCCTTAATATTCTTGAATTTAAATAACTAAAATTTTAAGTCAATTGTGTACTGCCAAAAAATAATTACCTCCTACATCTATCTTATATAATTTACAATAATTTAATTGTTTAATTTTTGAATTACCTAACATATAAATGTTGTATAAAAATATGTTAACCTATTTAAATAATTGTCATATTTGACAATACTATGATATTTTAAAATAATATCTCGAATAATATATTTTATAAATGTTTTATATCCATGTTTATTATTGATTAATATGTTTTTATTAAAATGTTAAATAAAATGTTTATCCTTATTTTATAATTTTTTATTTAAATTATAATTCATACCCCCCCCCCCCCCCCTTCCTTTTTAGATAAATAATTATTGTTACAATGGACAAAAATAAGTATTTAATATGGCTCAAGATCATAATGGAAAGCAGTAGATGTGATAGATGGCCAAATCAATATTTAATACAAAATAGTCAGGGTGGCGAAAAAACTAACCACAATTGTTTATCACATGTTGTAGCTAACACATTAAAGTTTAAAAAAATGTGATGAACGTGCCACCAGTCGTTTGACTTCCAAAATAAAACTGGTACATTTGACACCATTTTTAACTTTAATCATTAAAATTACCTTAACGGACACTGGTGAAACTGGTTGTAAGGCTAGATGCACCAAACTGAACTCTCTAATAGTAAAATAAATGCCGTTTCACAAAAGAATTCACGCAAAAAGTGGAACTAATAAAATGAGATTAAACGAACAAAACGCAAAATATTAGTAGGTACCAAGAAATAGAACATAATTTTCTTAGTTATATACATTTTATTTAATAAAATAAGTAAATCAAATTCAGTTATTTTTGTGTGTGTGTGAGAAACGGCGACCTAGCCAAGTGCACACTTGTACCTTATATATGTTGACTTTTCATAAATGTATGTAAAGGTTTACATAAAATAATTATTTTTGACTAAGTATGTCTTTAAACTAAGGTTACCAACATTTCTTCGTGCGATTGGAGCGCCTCGATCAAAGAAATTATTTTGTGAAAAGTACTTTGTTGATGCCATTTTCAAATTTAATCGTTACAATTATAGACATATACAGGAGGGGAGCCGTGCCCACCCCAGGATATTGGGTAGGTAACCGATTTGAAATTATACATAGTACACTTAAATAACTTCACACAAAAATAAATTCAATGAGTATGTTCTACATACTTTTTTTAACCTAACTACATAATATTATTATATTCCATTAATAATATTATGTAAAAAAGAAAGAGACGGAGATATGTATAAGACCTTAGACTTAAAAACACTTAGGTCCCTGGTTCAAACCCCGGTGTGTACTGAGTATGTTATTAATCTAAAAATGTACGTACATTTGTTTAACAAGACCACTATAATGTCTCGGAGAGCAAGTTAAGCTGTCTGTCCCAGTTTCACTATACCAACTTGTGAAACTGTTTATAGATGGGTTATTGAGTCTATCCAAACATCGCGACGAGCTAGGCATTTGTTCGATGTAAACTCATGCCATCGGCTACGATGAGGAGGGATTAAAAAACCCTGCGCTGGGTACCCTGAGGCCGTATAGGCGGTCTCAGGGTGTGATAATACAGACGACCTTAGGGTACCCAGTGGAGGGGTTTTAAATACTCGTCTACGCCTTGTCTACAGAGGCGGAAATACAACAGAAAGAACTCTTTTACAAGCGATGTGCGATGAAAATCGTTAAATAAATCCATAAGACCAAAAAGAAATACATTTAGTCTGAGTTGCACCAAAGTGTCCGTTAATGTAATTGTAACGATTAAAGTTAAAAATGGCGTCAAATGTACCAGCTGTCATTCAACTTTCAAAATAAAACTGGTACATTCGACGCCGTTTTTAACTTTAATCATTACGTTTACAGAAAGTTTATTTTGGTGCAATCCAGCCTTAATGAAATACGGAGTCAAGCAAGTGCAGGACCTACAATTTGCTTTGAGTTTTTTTTCTCCATTAGATTACTTTGATGGGATCGTTTTTTTATGTACGTATGTTAAACAGTTTGGGCCTTAACTAGATACATCGATGAGTTAAATGAACAATGCATGAAACTAAAAAAACGCACCCCGCGCCTACGTGGACGGGCACGGTTTTTACCTTCATGGAACAATGAGATAGGGTTATTACTTAAATGCCTATAAATTTACATGACGACTTTAAAATGTTGCACTTTGGGCTAATATAAGGTTATATTAATCCAATCGAACAACTTTTCCCTTGGCTTTCTCCATACATGTAATGTTAAAATGACCAATTTGTATGGGGAGGCCATTTTTTTTTATCATTTGCGACACTTAGTTCCTTGGAAAACATTGTTAGATTTGATCAGTAGAGCCCGAAGTACTACTTTCAAATTTACCCTGTAAATATTATTTTATTCTGACGAGTCCTTCAGCAGATATTACCCATGGAATTAATAAAACAAGCATTATTTTTTCAGATCATTTGTTCACTTAGCATAATAGGTATAAATTTAATTTAAAAAATATGATTTTTTTATTTTTTTTATTTATTTATTTAAACATAGCATTGGATGCAAGTCCATCAGCCGAAATCTTAACATTATTAATAAAATATAAAATTAAATTAAAAATAAATTATAAACACCCTATTTTTGTATTACAAAGGTAATTATATAAATATTTAAAACAGTTAGCATCACTCAGTATATTTTTTATTGTAATGGGGCGGAAGGAATCGGAAGGAAAATTTTACTAGATATATCTGCTGCCATTGTTGTCTTTCCAATTTGAAGTTTGAACATTTTAACAATAAATGTTCAATATCAGCATCAGCTTGATTACAATATTCGCATTTATTGCTATTTACTATATTAAATCTATTTAAATGTTTTGGGGTTTTAACATGACCTAATCTTAATCTAGATATTGCTGTAATAAACTCCCTATTACTATAATCAATTTTAGCAAACCACGGTTTTCTAGAAATATTACTCTGAATACTATAAAACCATTTTCCAATATTTTTAAATTCTACAAAATATTTCCAATATTCAAGCCACATATCCATTTTAATTTCTACGATGAGCATAAAACTGTCTGTAAAGGGTATTACAAAATTATCAATTACAATTTCATTAATACCTAATACTGCTGCATTATCTGCAATTTCGTTTCCAGTAATCCCTTTGTGAGCAGGAATCCACATTAATTCTACATTTTGCATACAATAATCATTAATTTCATTTTCATTCTCACGTGTTTTTAAATACATTTTATAAATTACTAGCTGGCCCGCGCAACTTTGTCTGCGCGTTTAAATTTAACCGTTTACGCAGCGTACGCTCTTAAAAGGAATAATTTTTCCCCGTTTTTGCAACATTTTTCTTTGTTACTTCGCTCCTATTAGTCGTAGCGTGATGTTATATAGCCTATAGCCTTTCTCGATAAATGGATTATCCAACACGAAAATATTTTTTCAATTCGAATCAGTAGTTCCTGAGATTAGCGCGTTCAAACAAACAAACAAACAAACAAACTCTTCAGCTTTATAATATTAGTATAGATTTCTTTAATTTCATAAATTAAATAATTTAATTTGTATTCTAATTTAGGCAATTGTAAACACTTAACAACACTAAGCGAATCAGATAGAATACGTATGTTATTATAAATATTTATACTATACTAGCTATGCTCGCGACTTCGTCCGCGTGGAAAAGTTATTTTTTTATCATACAAACTTTTATCGCCTATTTTATCCCCTTGGGGATAGAATTTATCAAAATCCTTTCTTAGCGGATGCCTACGTCATAACATCTACCTGCCAAATTTCAGCCCGATATGTCCAGTGGTTTGGGCTGTGCGTTGATAGATCACTATGTCAGCCAGTCAGTCACCTTTGAGTTATATATATATATATATAGATAAAGACACAATATTATAATATTAACTTGCTTTTTTATTTTTATCATCTATTATTTTGTTACGGGTAGGTATGTATGTATATATTATATGTATGTAGGATATGTATATTATTGTATATATATTGCTTGCTAACTCTCTTATTAATAACCTATTGTTAACTCTCTTATTTTTGACAACTACCTATCTGAATTATTCCTAGATTACGATGATAATTATATCGCATAAACAAATTAGCGCTGCATTCAACCGTTCAGTAGGGAGCCGACCGCGCGAGTGGGCCGCGCGGCATGGTATCTCGTTGAGCTACACCCCCCTCCCGGCTTGCCCGCAAGCACTGCCTCTCTCCCGCCGCGCCGGCCAGCGCAGAGAGCGAGTTGGTTTTGTTTCGGAGTTATTTATCATTGTAATCTTTAAAGTTTTTTGTTGAAATTAAGTTATGTCAAAGACAATTTTATTCACAATGAAGTACTCTTAACCAACAACATATTTATTTGAATAAAGATTAATATTATTATGTTGATACAACTTAAACAAATTATTTCGACCAAATTAGGTACCATAAAAACGGTTTTTGTGAGTTAATCTTAAAAGATAGACATATACTATCGCGGACTGTTTTTTAGATCATTAAAAGAGCTATTATTCTTTAATACATATTTTTTGTGTATCTTGAACCGTTTTCACGGCGCACGCAACGGAAGATGAAATAATTTCTCCCGTTTTTTACACATTTACCACTATATCTTTGCTCATATTGGTCGTAGCGTGATGTTATATAGCCTATAGCCTTCTTCGATAACTGGACTATCCAACACAAAAAGAATTATTCAATTCGAACCAGTAGTTTCGGAGATTAGCGCGTTCAAACAAACAAACAAACAAACTCTTCAGCTTTATAATATTAGTATAGAAGTATAGATAAATATTGTAGTGCCTGTTACTATTTATATTTTCTATACATACAGTTTCCCGAAAGATCCGGCATTAAAACGTAAATGGGTAGAGGCAATTAAAAGAGAAGAAAATTGGTAACCAACAATTATACCCGTGTAAATTTATGTACATTTGTTTGACAACACCACTATAGTGCCTCGGAGAGCACGTTAAGCTGTCGGTCCCGGTTTCACTATACCAACTTGTGAAATTGTTTATAGATGGGTTATTGAGTCTATTCAAAACATCGCGACGAGCTAGCCACTTGTTCGGTGTAGACTCATACCGTCGGCGCCGTAAGGCACCCGTGAAGATATATATATAGATATATATATATGTTCTGTACATTTTGAGGAATCAAGCCACGATTTAATTGTTATTCGCCTTTTGTAGTTTGCATCGACATTTATAACTTCCTCTTGGAGGTCGGTCAAAAATGTTGAGATTGCGTTTAGTAGGTAAAATGTAGTTTGTTGTGCATGTGTTTTAATTTAATAAATAATTTATTTTAATATACAAAATTATTTGTAAAAGATATTGGTAAAAGACTGGTCCTCGCCTCGGGTGACCTTAGAGCGGCGGCGTTTTTCTCACAACAAATAAGTTTAGTCATTCAAAGAGGAAACGCCGCCAGTGTCCTGGGCACTATGCCGCACGGGACCATTTTAGACAGTATTTTTCTTTTATAAATTGTGTACATACATTTTATTTATAGGTTTATTTAATATTAGTTTTATTTATTAGATTATTTTGCTTTAAAATATTGTTAGGTTTTAATTAATATATAAAGTAACGTATAAAGTAGGTATTTTAATTTATTGTTATATATACCTACATATTTTAAATCCACTAGTATTATAAATGCGAAAGTGTCTATCAGAGTGAATTTGAAAGGATGTACTTTGGACTAATATGAGGTTCTGCTGATAAAATCTAACAACTTTTTCTATGGAACCATATGTCGCAAATGGAAAAATAAATTGACTTCCCCATACAAATTGGTCATTTTAACGTTACTAGTTTGTATGGAGAAGGCCATTTTTTTTTCTTTTGCGATACATGGTTCCAAGGGAAAGTTGTTTGATTTGATCATATTAGCCCAAAGTATATCCTTTCAAAGTTATTGGGTCTATTCAAAACATCACGACGAGCTAGCCACTTGTTCGGTGTAGACTCTTACCATCGGCTACGACGAGGTGGGATTAAAACCCCTCCGCTGGTTGCCTTGGGGCCCGTGATGATATGTATGTGTATTACAATTGTATATCGATAAATAATTATTAATCTTTGATGATCTCTATAAATCCCAAAATATTTGGTTTATATCGATAAGTTATAATATTTGTTGTCGGTGGCAACACTATCGAAACTATTAAGTATGCAATTTAATATTTAGCTTTTTATAATAAAAAAACAATTCACTTCATAGACACGCGCACACATTCATGTTTGACAATAGCTAACTTGTATCTCTTTTTTTCTCAAGCAGTTTTTAAGTGTCAGACGCGTCGAGCTGCCATTTGAAGCCACACCTTTTTCCCCGTTCTTTATTTGTTCGACTCAGAAATTGGCGTCACCGGTATCGTACTATTATGAAACAATTTATGTATCATGCTTACTCCATTGGCGCGGGGCGCGTTTTTTTAGCTTCATGGGTCGAACATTCTTTTTTGGCTTTAATCGAGTTAAAATGACTTACCTACTCAAATTTTTGTTTGGGTAAAGGAAAACAATATGACAGGGCCACATTTTTTTTTGCCAACTTATATTATTTAAGTAGGTAAATAAATATTTAAAAAATAAACTTTTTCTTGATTTGATACTCTCTATTCTGTTAGCGATCAGCTATAACAAGTTTCCTAATATTAAAGAATGGCGATTCAATGGCTATCGTTAATATTATTGATGCCAAAAATGTCAAAGTTAAATCTGACAAAAACCTGTAAACCTGAAAAAATATTTAAAATTAGAAATCATAAATGTATGGCATTCGAAATTTAACGTTCACTGAGTTTTAGGGTTAGAAAATATGTTTTTATACAGAATGAACCGTTAAGGTGGCCGTCCTGCTACATATCTCGAAAGCTACTGGTCAAATATATTTAAAAGTTCTAATAGAACGAGCAATAATTAAGCTTTTATAATAAACTTCTCTTCTTTTTTTTTCGTCTTTATAAATTAGCAATAGATGACACTAAAATAACACGCTTCGCGGGCGAGTTTCTTTACACAGTAAACTGTAAAAATAGTTTATTGTGAATAAACCTTCGAGAACTACTGGTCGGTTTTATTTGATATTTGGAGTTATTAAGCCTATAATTTTATAGATCATGACAAAATTATAGACTTACTAACTACTCAAATTATCAAGTAAAACCGACCAGTAGTTTTCGACGGTATTTTATGTGGACATACAAACAGATGCAAAAACCGCCAAGTGACCTAGTCATGTTACGGTTTTAATCTGCGGGTTTTCGGGAGACTACTCCAGCGATTTCTTGTCGAGGTGGTAGTCTTCTTTCATGGAGCTTACGAACAGGCGATTGATTTGACGATAAAGCAGCAAGGAAATTAAAATAGACCCATAATGCAAATACGTCTTTGTCGCCACCTATTTCGTAACCGCATTATTTAGCCGTACATTCACCCCATTCATGGACTTTGCAGGTCTGCTTACTATCAAGTAGATACAAAGTCTAATGCCGTGATTAAATTTAAAAACAAGAGACACATGACACTCGATTTTTGTTTTCGGAAACCTAAAAACATGTAAGAAAAAAAATTACTTACGATTTCCCCAATCGAAAAATACAGAGGACTGACTAAACTGCCTTGATAAATAAACATAATTGGGTAATGTAGCACATACATTGCAAATGATAACTTCGCAGGTAGCTTCCACATTCTAAGAGAAAGAAACCAATTTATTGTATCTGAAAGAAAAGGAGAAATTAAGATTTAATTCCATTTAATTGTATTTACAATACCTACTTTTCTTTAACTTCATACTAGGTTCTATAATAAAAATTTTTGTGCTACAAGTAATGAGCATCAGGATTGAGGGGCTACATTTTGATAAAATGAATTTGATAATAATTCTTATGCCACTTATAGTTGAAACTCAAGTTTGTAAAAGTTGAAATAAAAAAATAAAGTATTTTTTTTCTTTTTTCAAATATTTCCGTTTATAGTTTTTTGTAGATGAGCATCAGGAGTGAGGCCACATTTTTTATAATAAGAATTAGCTAATAATTTCTAGATATGCCCGCAGATAGCAAAATTTTAGTTTTGTAGAAATATCCTCCAATTTGTAAATTTTTAAATAAAAAAGTTACATGGGATTATAGGCCACTACAAAGTGCACTTCAATATCTTCGAATCTATATACACTACTCGTATTTTCAAAGCGTTCGCAGCGAATTCGATGACGTAATTTGCTTTTTTCTGTGACGTCATCAAAAATCCAAAGCAAAGCGAGGTACTAAAAAAACACCTGTCAAGTAAATTAAGCTAGCTTTGTAAGCCTTTTAAGCAGTACTCAAACGTACTGTAAGTAGGGTTGCCGGACGTTAAGCTAGTATAAATAATTATGTAGATTAAATTTATTAAGTGACTGTGTTGTTTATCCAAAATTATCCACTATACCAGCACTGAAATCCAGTGTCACGCTACGTGACACTCCGGTTGAAGTAACTATATTGATAGGATGAGCTTAGATGTTTAATACCTGTTAACCTACCTGCATAACCATGAGCACATGCGAATATTAGCCATCCGATTGCGGCAGCCCACATGGGACGTTTGAAGGAATTGAGGAAACTGTCCAGGATCTGGTTATCGTAGTCAAAGCTGCTGATGGGATGTGTGATGAAGAAGACAAACGACGACGCCGCAACAGCAAGGCACCAAAATATTGCCACTAATATCTTTAATTAATAGGAATTTATATACTTATTGTATCCGGAGGTCATGGGTTCGATTCCCACCCATGGCAAAAAACACATACACATAGACAAGCCTAAAGCTTAGTTTGTGACCAGAGCAATATGTGTAAATTGTCCTACATATTATTATTATTGTTATTATTTTTATTAAAAATATATATAATATAGTGCCTTGGAGAGCACGTTAAGCTGTCGGTCCCGGTTTCACTATACCAACTTGTGACTGTTTATAGATGGGCTATTGAGTCTATTCAAAACATCGCGACGAGCTAGCCACTTGTTCGGTGTAGACTTATACCATCGGCTACTAAAACCCCTCCGCTGGGTACCCTGGGGCCGTCTAGGCGGTCTCGGGCGCCGTAAGGCACCCGTGATGATATGTATGTGTATTATTACAAATATAAATTTATAAGCGAAAATATAGGTAAAGTATTTACGCCGATTGCGTCATAATTTTCAAATTTTGTCCAAGTAGTTTATTTTATTTTACTTATTAACATGGCTGCAACTTTATTGTACAAGTTTAGGTAATATATTTAGCGAAAATGGGTCTTAAATAGTTAATTACTTTACATACCGGTGACAATATTAATCTTTTCCCTCTGAATAGGTGCAGCAAGTAACCATAGATCATGCCTACGAAGAACGGAGAAGCCCGAGTTAGAGTATTCACATAGTACTGCGTCATGTACGCGTCCAGCTCATCTGGGCGACTGTAAATACACTGTACTTTAAAAAGATATATATATTTAACAATACTACACAATAATAATTAAATATAAAAATATATATATAAGGACTATAACAATAGTAATCGAAAGTAAACCTAAACCTTTTTCCGAGAAAAATTACATATTTAATAATAAATAAATAATATATAAAAATTATATATTTCGTATAAAAATACGAGATTCCTGGGATTTTTTATATGAAAATAATATTCAGAACGATTTAATGGTTGGATTTTTTTTAAGGTATATCTTGCCACTAGTTTGGTATAGACTTAAAATACTATAGACTACGCCTAGGTAGGAATGTGCCCTGAAGCAGTCTAGACAAGGCACCCCCGATGGTTTGATTTTAAAAAAAATATTGAATGTGCGATTTCCTTGGTGAGGTTGGCAAATGTTAGCGGAATGCATACCGGCTCACAATATTGGTTTATACCAATATTTCGACTTACAGATTTCTATAAAGATCTGCCACTTTTCACTCGAAAGCACCAAAGTTAGAGCCCAGAAAGTGAAAGGAACTAGTATAACAAATATCTGAAGGATAATTTTACATCCCTCGGCTCGCATCACGACAGAATCCATCGTTCTACTTTTAACTCGACTCTTTCTATTCTCCGAACAGGGGTATCTTTAAGAGACTGGTGTATAAGCATTTTATAAATGAGTGAATGTGTCTTCTTTTTCTTTATTTTTTGGGCTCACTCTCTCTCTCTCTCTCTTACACATCCTGTGTTTCTGCTTTAAATAATTATTGTGTTGTGGGTCTTGCTATACTGTGCTGTTGCTGTAATATTTGCTATTGTATTATTATGCATGTATATCATTAACATAAGTATTGGTATGTATGTATATGTAGTGAGTATTAGTATATATATTTATATAATATTTGTATAGTCTAGTCTTTACGGTAGAAACTTTAGGCCCCTGGTCACCTGATGCTTTAGCATTTGCTCAATATAAATTAGGTGACCGTCGTGCTAGAGCCTACTGTTTCCAACGCATAGGGCTAGAAATTCAAAAAGGCAATGCGGCGCAAGTTCTCGGCATCTTCGCGGCTCCAGAGGAACTCAATGAATTATATTCATTAATTTAGTTTTTATTATTATCTAGCTTTTAGCATAATAGTGTTTTGTAAGTTTTAAAATAATAAAATTTACTAATTCTACAATAAAGATAATCTAGATATAATCATTAATGGGAAAAGTACACACCTTAGGCTCACAGGAGCTCCAGGCAACTCTTTGAGAAAGCTTATCACAGCTCCAACAGTAAGAGCTACGACCAGACCGATGCTTAGGGCAATCCATGCCATCCGACGGCTCCTGCTGAGCACCCAGAACAGCACTAACGGTGATATCCAATGAAGTTGCATATCTACTGATAGATACCAGAGTACACCTATGCACTGAAAAATTTATAATTTTCTAAATGTAAAAAGTTACTAGAACAGCAATTTGTAAAAAAAAAACACTATTCTACCACTTAAGTTTTCATCATAATAAGGTGAATGATCCTGATAATCTGTTAAAAAAATATAAAAATAAAAACTCTACATATATTCTGTATCTTAGGTGTTAATATTCCGGAATTATTACCGGTATGATTGTATACCGTGTGCGACTTCAGGGTGCCATTATTTTGTTCGCTTATGTATGATTCTAGTTTACGTTACTCTAGGTTGTAAAAGAAAGGTACAGTTAGAAAATGGAATGCTCCATCAACTTATGGATTCTTACAAACTAGACTTTTTGTATATAGCATTTTAGATTCGACGTCATAACCGCGCCCAGACGTGGAACATTATATAATAGCTGGTTGTGTTTATTCTATAAATTGGATAGTACTTAGTGAGCCCCATCTTTTATTTTCTAATCTTCCAATAACGCCCGAGACCGCCTGACAGCCCCAGAGTACATGGTTGGGTTTTGTTTTCACTTCGGTGTCGCCGATGGTATTCTGAATTTACATCAAACAAGTGACGAGCTCGTAGCGATATTTATATAGACACAAAAAAAAAACTTCGTTAAACTACTTGTACTATTATTTCTTCTGTGGTTAAACATAAAATTATACCAAAATCTGTATAAATAGCTACGCTTATGTAGTGTTTTTATGCTTTATTGTCACAAGCTAGGGTAAAATACGAAGAAACCGAAGAATGGTAGAATTAGAAATGAAATTATCTGAAAGCCTAAAATAAAATTAGAATAACCAAAGAATTGATAAGGAAGAACTTACAGGAGTTAATGGGTTCACATAATTCTGAACGTGCAGCAGTGTAGACCACCAGTAAGTGCGGCAAGATTCCACCTGCACTCCATTGCTAGCCCACATCGGGCCATCAGATACATGGTTAAACAGGGATGCTTGCAAAAGTACTACTATCGCGAGCAAGGGAAAAATACGAAGATACCGAAGTATGTAGAAGAATGGCAGATTTCGTATGAAATTCTCTGAAAATGAAATATATTGTACAATTGTAGTTTTTGTATTTTTAATTTTTAAGTTTACTATGCCTTATATTAGTAGAGTCACAGTATAGTAAGGTAACAGAATTATGACTCCATTCAAAACGGCCAAAACGACGCGCTTCGAGATCTCAGTATACTTTGAAAAACAACAGCTCTCACTCAGTTTGCTCCCGGATATGTATTTACTTCCGATAAATAAGGCACGAAGTTATCAACTGTATTGGTAATGATTTATTAAACTAAGCAAAAATTTTAAGAATTTATCCAGACTAGCTGCAAGTTGCAAAAGCGAGTCTGGTGCCTGGCTGCGTGCTATTCCCTCTCCCCATACGGGCACGCAAAAGCACGTATTTCGCCTGTACTTTAATCATTAGGTCCACAAATTTCAGACGGTAAAAGACCAGACGAAATGAGCTTTATATTAAATAAATGTGGACGTGCTTTGGTGCAACTTGTTTGTTTGGATACGCTTTGTCAAAGTCACGCACTTTTTGCTCAAGTGGATCGGTACTGCGGCGAAGCAAGTAGTACAGATTAAACGTAAGAAATACGTACGCAGAGCTCCTGAACTCACTCCTTGGGTCTAATAAAAAAAAGGCGAACGCAATCTGTCAATGCATTGGCATTGTCATCGCTCTTGGTTCCAATGCAATAAAGGTTGTTTCATATTAGGGGGCTGTTTTTGGTATTTCCGGTTGAGACAATATACTGTTTCTTTTCTATACTGCAGTCTCTTTATCTTGAAGGATTAGGCATTTTTTGCAATAAAATGAAATAGGTTTGAAATGAAATGTTTATTTTTGCAAGAATATGTTTATTTTTTTTAATTGTATTTAGATAGAGGATATTTAAACATATTTATATTACTTACTTCTATTGTATTTAACAGCGTTAGTGTAGACAAGTAGTAGCCCACTCAACAGGAAGAATGTATCCACTGATATAGGCACGGAAAGTAACCACACGCTTCTGAAGTCATCGATCCACTGTGAACAAAACAAGTACGTAAAGTAAGTAAGAACCCGGCTTTATTTTATATTTATATAGATAGCTCCTGAAGCCGCCGTGACCTGTTAACAGCTGAGTGCGGTGACTTCTGTGCTGCCATTCTCGTACAATTTTATGAGCCGTCCTTACATCCGGGAGGACGAGTTTAGTGGTCTCTCCTTGGGTCTGACTACTGTATTGTTTTTTTTCATGACTCGATGGTGTTTTCGCGGATTCGCATTTTGGCATATGACAACAGGATTTTGGCAAATTTTGCTGCCGTTTTTAATTTTGTATCTGTTTCTTTTGCCAGTTCATTCGCACGTTCATTGCCAGCGGTTCCCACATGAGCTCTCACCCATACTTACTTTACGTCTCTTCCTTCTGCACGTAGGCATGAGATGTGTTCTATCGTGTCGAAGGCAATAGGGTGATTGCGGGTAGCAAATCCAGAGTTAATTTAGAGTCACTGCAAATAGTGATTGTTTGAAATAAAACGCCTTCACAGGGTGAGGTCTTCGCTGGAACGGGACTCTCAGTTCTCCCTATCTGCTAGTTCATCCATGGGTCTGCCTCGTTTTATTAAAAACAATTGGACATTTTCTTTGCCCGCAGATCTAAGGGTAGCAGACCTGTAAAAGTCAGTGCGGCTGTTAGCGAGACCGTTCGGTAGGCCTTGCAGATCTTCTGAATGAAACCCCGCTGGATAGTATGCAGCTGTTTTTGAACCATGAGTTTATCCGCCGCAGGGCCCCACATGCTAGCCGTATCCCTGCCTGCTAGTTCATCCATGGGTCTGCCTCGTTTTATTTCAAACAATTGGACATTTTCTTTGACCGCAGATTTAAGGGTAGCAGACCTATAAAAGTCAGTGCGGCTGTTAGCGAGACCTTTCGGTAGGCCTTGCAGATCTTCTGACTGAAACCCCGCTGGATAGTGTTTAGCTGTTTTTGAACCATGAGTTATATATCCGCCGCAGGGCCTCACATGCTAGCCGTATACAGTATTATCGGCACCACTAATGCCACGTACTTGGTTTTTATGATGTCAGAGTTCAGACCCCACGTAGTCTTTGCTGCGCACGCCATTTACTTGTAAAATTATTCGTTACCTTCTGACATTGTGACCTTACATGGGAATTGAACGTTAATACACAAGCTTACGTCCATACACAAGCACAATAGGTGTTTTTTTTTTGTCAGTATCATTGCATTAGTTTTGTGGGGTGCGAATTTCAGTTTCCTGCTTACACCCCACTCGTAACTGCTGTAATATTTTCTGAGACAATTACCTGTTTTCCGCCGCGAAGCAAGCCCTTCAATTATTTTATGTATTAGGTAGTACCTTTGTCCTCCATTAAATATTCATTCAATTGACTAGGGTATATTGAAATATAATTAAGTATAAATTAAGATAATAATGATCGTATGCAGACAGAGCGCATGTATGTGTTTATGCTAATTTGCTGGCTAAACGATGCGGTTAGGAAATAGGCGGCAACAAGGACAAATTTTCATTACAGGTCTATTTTAAAAATATCCTCGCTGCTTTATCGTCAAGCCCGTTTCCTGTAAGGAGACTACCACAAGAAAACGAGGCAGTAAAAACCGGTGAACTCAAAGACTAAAACAGAAACATGACTAGGTCACTTGACTGTTTTTGCATTTGTGTGAGCGGTGGTAAAGAGACCGGTCAGTCGGCTAGCCAAGTTGTAGAAACCTTCCTCCCACCTAAACTGTGGGAATAATTATAATAATGGATAGACCGTCTAAGATAGAACATAAGATTAATAATCATGGATACACAATATACCATGAACTTATATAATATATATCATTACGGGTACGGGTACGGAGACCGTCTATACGGCCTCATGGCGGAGAAGTTTTAAATCCCACCTCGTAGTATCCAATGGTATGAGTCTACATCGAACAAGTGGTTAGCTCGTCGCGATGCTTGGATAGACTCAATAACCTATCTTTAAACAGTTTCACAAGCTGTTATAATGAAACTGGGACCGATAGCTTAACGTGCTCTCCGAGGCACTATAGTGGTGCTGTTCAACAAATTTACATAGATTTTTAGATTAAAAACTCATTGGTACACAATGAGATTTGAACCAGGGACCTAAGTGTTTTTAAGTCTGAGGTCTAACCAACTCGACCACCACGTATATACATATATATCATGGACTTACTTCTATAATATCAATAAGATTAGCAGCATTCTCCAAACTAGAAGATAAGGTGTGTCCAACTATAATCCAAATTATAGCAAATGAACGTAAACCATCGATGCATTCTAGAGTATTAGAATTAGTAGGAAAAGTGACTAGTTTCTTGGTGTTGTTGTAAGCAGAGAAACTCACTAATAACTTGTTAATCTGGGATGGATCTGAAATTAATTAAAGATTATATTTTACTTTTTATTTGGGTATTTTTATTAAACTGAAGTCATGACTATAGGTAATAGTCATTTATAACGAAGTAAAAGAAAAACCACATAATTTAGGCGGCCTGGTGGGAATGATCAATGCTGTCAAACAAGTGTTGGTCGATCGCATTCATGGACAATATATGTCTACATATTATTAGATAAATACAAAGTCACACACCGTGCTCTAACAATAATAAAAAAGTGCTAGTCCAGGGGCCTTATTCCGAGTTTTCAAACGCCAAACACGACAAGACGCTGCGCAAAATCTAGATATTGAAATATAAGTTCTATTTCAATGGAAATATAGTAATATCTTGAAATACACGAATTCTTTTAAGTTTTAACATCTTATGGGCATTGATATTTCAACTCTATATTTAATAGGATAGAACTTATATTTCAATATTTATAGTTTACGCAAAGTCCTGTCGCCTTCAGCGGTTGCAAACTCTGAATAAAGCCTCTGATTCTTTGAAATCAACCATTAGCGTATATCTCAGTAGAAGAACTAGTGTGTTTTGAACACTAAATAAAAAAAAACTAATCAGATAAGTGTTGGAAATGCGCTTATGTTATAAGTCAACTGAATTAACTGGATCTTAATGATAAACATATCATCAAAATGTGAAACTGTGTGAAATGTGAAACAATTGTTATCACTTGTCCCGAAGGTTGACTGGTAGAGAATGCCTAGTGGTATTAAATCTGCCTTTGTACAATTTTAGTGCAATAAAGTTTTTAAAATAAAAAAAAATACTGAAACTAATGAGATTTTCGATCGGTTGCAGTAGAGCAAGTTATAGGCATAAAATAAATGAAATAATAAATCTATAGGTGCATGTAGCACTACTCGGTGACAAATTTATCAATGATGAAGTGAAGGACCTAATAATAATAGTATGTAGGATTTTTCACATATTACTCTGTTCATACTGACTAGCTGAGCTACAAGTACAATGTTTATCAGAAACAATGAAACTTATCTCTATATATATTTTTAACATCCAGACCATGGAAAACTGTACAAATACTGTTTTGCCTTGAGTGGGAAGGGAATCGAACCTATGATCGCCTAATGTAACGCCAACAGCGTAACCACGAAGGCTTTCAATCACATAAATCATCACTTAAAAATATTTATTAAAAAAAAATATTATACCTTGTGCAGTAATAAACACGTAATACACCTCATATGCAGTGCTAATTATCAAAAGAATTCCAAATAACGTCAAAATTGTTCTGCAAAAATATATTATGTTATTTTTACAATACCGAGATACAATATAAAAAACATTACTATGAAAACTATTTGTTTCTTACACTGCTACAATATCGCCTGCCGTGAAAGGTTTGTCATTTGGTAGACGACAGAAAAGGTCTTCAAATTGTAAATCAATAAATGGTAAACTTTGTGATTGGTGATCAATAACCTCACGTGTGGTACATACTTTTGGAATGCATACACCAAGTGTTAGGCCTAAACCATCTAACGGACCAGCATCTCTGAAAAATATTAAATTTGGTTTAAGTGAGATGTCTCAATAAGTAATTTCATTGCCACCACCCTTTTCAGATGTATATCTTCTACCTCTACCTTTAAAGAACATATTAATATTTCGGAATCAGTATCTAGCTTTACTATATAGTTTATCCAAGATGTACATAAGTTCTAGGAGCTGTTTTACTTTCCAATACCCTGTGACGATCTTTTCTATCTTATTAGCCCTACTTTTTGCAAACACAGTACATAGTGTGGTGAAAGCACTCCGAGGTATTAAAAGTTTGGCCATTCTATTGCACTACTAAAAAAGAGATTTTCTAACCAGGTAGTATATGTTCACTGCGTATTATAATATAGAGCTTCAATCTACAGTTTATTATTGGCTGTTAGTTGTTTTCATTCTTGAATACGTTGAAATATGATTTGTATATAATGAATGTACTAATCACATGTCAAGCTCTAATAAAATAATTCTTACCTTAAATCGCCAGTTGTGAGTATCAGTTCATTTTTGAATGATTGATATTGAATAAACTTTATATTAGCAGAAATATGATTTGTATATAATGAATGTACTAATCACATGTCAAGCTCTAATAAAATAATTCTTACCTTAAATCGCCAGTTGTGAGTATCAGTTCATTTTTGAATGATTGATATTGAATAAGCTTTATATTAGCAGAAATATGATTTGTATATAATGAATGTACTAATCACATGTCAAGCTCTAATAAAATAATTCTTACCTTAAATCGCCAGTTGTGAGTATCAGTTCATTTTTGAATGATTGATATTGAATAAGCTTTATATTAGCTTCAATGTCAATAATTTTTAATAAATCAACCCGTTCTAGACTGTCTGGCATCACAATTTGGTTTTGACTCATTGGTACTTGTATAAAACAGAATTTTCCTTTTATAGTACTATTTTTTATTGGCTGTTCAATGCGAAGGCACTGATGGTAATTACCCCAATCGGCAAAGTTTAACGTAAAAATACCTCTTGGGAATCGAAAACCGGCATCAGCAACTATAAACATTTAAATTACAGAATATAGCGAAAGGGAATTTGTTGGTTTGTTACTCACTACTAAACTTTTAAATATTTTTGATTGTATTTAGTCGAGCTTGATTAAGTTATATTGGAAAACTTTATGTTACAAGTTTAAATTGCTGAATACTGTCTTCTGATAGAAGATTTCTTAACATAATCTCTCCTTAGTGCCTACAACGTAAATGGAACCTACTAACTCAAATTTATATTCATATCTGAAACATACTCCTTAATTCTAAAAATATATAAATAACATTATATTTTAGTTAAACAGACATTTACTTAAACTGGTACAATATTTAACGTTATCATTAGAAAGTCCATTAGAAGACTGCTACAGGTTAATGATAATAATTAGAAAATATAAATAAAATGTTTAGTTTACATTGTAAACGTAGAAGTGTATCCACAGATAAGTGATGGAGCTGTTCCTTGCACAATTCTTCATCTAAAACATTTTTATACAGATCTTGATCAAAAGCACTTGTACTTATTATAGACTCTGGGTTTGTTACATCAGAAGGTTTACTTAAAACATTACTAATACACACAATTATAAATATAAATAAACAATGTTTTTCGTAAATATTTTTCATTATTAAAAACATTTTAGTGTCTTTCGTGCTTTAACATTATTAGCGTACTGATAAGTTTACTTTTTATATCTTTTATTATGTGACCGTACAGATTAAATAGAGTACCAACACGTATGTACGTACCTATACTGATTATTACCTAGGTCACAAAATCAAACATAGTATGTAATAGTTCCAAATGCTTAAATTAAACACAAAAATAGTTGAAAAACTGGCTAAAGTAATGATTAAGGCCCGGTTTCTTGATGGATAGTCATCTCGACTAATTGTTAAATAATGACAGTTATGGCGTCTTTTATATGAAATTGAAATATGTTTTGACAAAAATCTCATAGAACACCCGCCATTTTTAACTATAGTAACGTAAACTAACCATCAAGAAACCGGCACTAAGACTCGTAAATTGAACGAGCAAAAAAAAACGCCATCGTCATCATAAAATAACCTAATGTATGTTTACACCTTCAGGATTTGTAAACAATACTCACGATTTTTGTTGTAATCATAAAAAATCAAAATCGTCACCTGTTCGGGGGGGGGGGGGGGGGTTCCACCTACAAACACTCAACATACGCCCCCCCCCCCCCTGGCTACGCCCATGAGATGCGAACACAAAGATAAACATATTAAATTTGTTTATATTTTTTTAAGGGATAGGTTGTGGAGTGCAAATTTACCGCTCATACAGATGCAAAAAACATCAAGTGACCTAGTCATGTTTCGGTTTTAGGGTGTCAGTTTAACTGTTTTTTTATGAGACTACTGCATTGATTTGTTGTCGAGGTAGTAGTCTTCTTTTAGCGTGCGGTTACGAAACGGACAGTTGAATTGACGATAAAGTAGCGAGGATAATAAAATAGACTCGTAATGCCATTTCGTCTTTGTCGCCGTTCATTTAGTAACCACATTATTTAATTTTAGTCGGCATAGTGGAAGCAATAATAGTGTTGTTAAACAAATAGATACAAAGTCACATTCCTTTTAAGAATAAAAAAACAAATGACTGACTTATATGTTAAGACAATATTTTTATGTAACGAACAGAGTAGAAATTTAAAGCTGAAAATAGGTACTTGCTCGGTCCCATAGGAAATTTACTATATATATTTAGATTTCAATTGTTTTAATATATATTTTTTTATAAATAAAAATAATTTTATTAAATAAAAGGAATTTTATTTTAAATAATGTGATTTTTTTATGGTATACACGTAACATATACTACTTATTTACAGATTAATCTTTATCAATGAATATTGATTACACTAAGCAAATATTAAAGATATTTTTTTAAGATTAAAGATAACATAATTTGTCAGCTTTTATCTCGTTTATAATTGTAAATGATTCATGCAATATGTATGGTTTTATTTCCGATAATTATCCTTTGGTTTCATTTAATTTTTAAACGAAATGTGAAACGATAAACCGATCAATGCTCAAAAAGTAAAACAAATATATAAAGGGTTTTTCAACAAGAACTTTGTTTTCTAAAACAAAATAAAACAAAAAAAATAGATAAAGATAATTAAAATTTTTATTGAATTACAAAGAGAGAGAGAGTTCGGCAATTATGAACGACCATTCACATCGCCGTAGATTCGCTTAATAAATTAAGGAACAACCCGTTGGTTTTACTGAAAAAAGTATTTTTTCAGACGAATCCCATTTTCACTTGTCAGGGTATGTCAAAAAGCAATTCGTCCATACAAAATGAGCTTTCGCACTTTAAATAATGCTCGACTACTGTTTGTCGCAGAATCGCTAGCCGAAGACCTATGCCTAGCTTACATATACAAACCTTCGTATATATATATATATATATATATATATATATATATATATATATGACAGACTCCGTAGACTAGTGGTTGCGCCTTTGGCGTTGTATCCGGATGTCGTGGGTTCGATTTCTACCCATGGCAAAAAATATTAGTACGTTTTTTTCTATACAGTTTGTCATGGTCTGAGTGTTTATAAAATATAATATGTAAATATTATATTATATAAATATTATGTTTATAAAATATAATATGTAAATATTATATTTTATAAACCATTGGGTGTTCTACGCATGCTGATCAGTGGGGTGCATTTTGAGTATGCTACTATATATATTATATATATGCTATATTGCATAAGTCAATCAATAGCTGTGCTCCTCTTTTAGATAATATTTAAGGCGTGGATATGATCGGTGAAGTAGGTCGCCTTGGTGGCTCTCTTGTATGGCAGATAATGATTGACAGGTCATTGGAATCAGCTAACCACCTAGTCTTACATTAGTTGGTTATGTAGTGTGTGTTCGGTTTGGTAGTAATTTTCATATTTCCATTCCATCGCGTTTAAGTTCTAAATCCGATATCGAGGTATAATATATATTTGTCGTTCTTTAATTAATGAATAGCTGCCTAACCAAACGCACTGTAAGACCTCATTGTTAAACTTTTTTTTTTACTATTCATAAATATCTGTAAAGATTTACATGAAATAAATGATTATGACTTTTACTTTGACTTTGACAATTAACAGTTTTTTTTTTTGTGAAACTATGTTTTTTTTAAATGCCAAAAAACAAAACGATTTTTGGACCGATTTTTCGCATATTACCGGTCAATTTAAAAAGCGCGCAATACCGACACATGTTAGAACAATCTTTAAAGAAAATTTTAAGCTCCGAATCGCTTGGAAAATCAAATTGTCTATATAAAAACAGTATTTTTTTTACAATAAATCGGTAGTTGTAAAATATTTTCAAAACTCACTTCTTTCTTAAGCCGAGACACTTTCACCAAATTTGGTTAAAAAATATAAATTTTTCACCGAGATTTCAAAAAAACTGGATTTTAAAAGTTTTTATTAAATAAATAATTTGTTTGTTAATACTTTGAGGTCCAACTGGATATATATACTTTTGTATGAAACTTTTTTTGATACAAACGTTTCCTTTTTTTTTAAACAAAATAAACAGTTTGGTCACCAACTTGGGCCTTAACTTCTTATGGCCCCCATAATGTCAGTTGTTTTAATTTTAGTGCATCGAATTCTGCGGAAAATTTCAGATTTTTTGCATATTTTTGATCTCAGAAACTGAAAATTAACATGGAGCTCGCCTATTATGTTTTACAATGCTCTTTATTTGTCATCTTTATGTCTTGAAAAATTAAACTCCTGGCTATTTGACTCTA
Organism: Monopis laevigella; assembly: GCA_947458855.1. NCBI lineage: Eukaryota > Metazoa > Arthropoda > Insecta > Lepidoptera > Tineidae > Monopis > Monopis laevigella. Next base: position 17,751,963 of record OX381587.1, read on the forward strand.
TTAAAGATCTAGCTTTTGACCTCTATTTTAAAATGTTGAGATTATTATTACGTACAAATTTCAACTTTCTGACTCAAATATTTCAAAAAAAATAATGTCAAATCATTGTTCCAACATTATTAATAATTATCCGTTAAAACCGTTTTTACTGATACAAACATCATCAGGAAATGATCTGTCAAGGTTGCGCGCAGTTTCTCAACTTATTTTTTAAAATATCAAATTCATATTTTTCGTCCCACCACCCATAGTTGATATAATTTTTTAATTTTATTGATTTTTTTTCAGTTGTACGGAACCTGAACAGCATTTTTATTCTCAGTCTAAATTAAAAATATTCCCTTAGACAGTAGGAAGATACTAGTTCTGTGGATATTCCAAAGTGTCTGTCTCTCTCAATATACACGTCACCAATTAAAAAAAAAGGTTGACGAGTTTTTATAAAGGATAGTTTTCACAAATTGCTCAAATCTTGCACTACGTGTCAAATATAATGATACTAAGTGTATACTATACTAGCTGGTGCCCGCTACTTCGTACCTAAGCGTGTTTATTAATTAAAAAATATTTGATATGGTTTTTTAATAGATATCTATTATTAGGTAGGTAGGTACTATGGTAAAGTAAACATGTAGACCATGGCTACCATGCCCACGCTTCATAAAACCCCGATTTATAGTAATAGTTATGGGTTTTAGTACTTCCCAAGCAACACAAATAGCTGCATAAAGGCTTTGGAGCCAATCTGATTATTTCCTAAGGTGATAAGTGAAGCGCTAGAGCATGCTCTGCAGCTCTAATGCAGCAGCTTTAGCGCCAGTTGGGCACAATTTTATGCAGCCTTAGGTTCCATTAGAACTGCACAAAAGTGGCATATAGGTGTTATAAGAGCTGCAACCAATTATTAACGCCTCTCAAACCCTCTTAGAGCGCTACCTTTGTGAACTAAATGACCCAATGAAAAGTAATCCTTGAGTTTTGTCGTTTTTTTATGTGTCTAAAGAAACTATTAAATATTAATATGGTTTAACCTACGAACAAGTGGCCATCATAAATATAATTATTTCTGTGGTACGAGTATTATTTTATTAAATACTCGCAACTAAAACGCTTTCAAGTTCACTGTGCATGTAGGTGGTGTTATTTGACTAAATTTTAAAGGGCTCTCAATATAACATCAAATTGTATAAAAATATGTATTAAAAACATATTGACAGTATAAAATCAAAAATAATAATAATAATAATATGTGTTTTGTCTATTTATATTTTGACAAAAATAAAGTTAATTTCTCTGAAATACATCGTATATCCTCTAAATTTTGCAAGTAAATACTATTTTTTATTGAAGAAGATGGCGTCCGTGCAGTGCAGCTTTAAGTAGTAGTTTCCTCTCAAATACTTCCCTTATGCGTGTGAAAGCACTAATTTTATCTCTACTTAAGCTACAAGTGATTTTTATTCCTCTAGTACAGCTTATAGTTCTTAATGGGCAGCAGTTTTATTCTTATTGCAGCCTAAGGTACTAATAGCTATATTTTGCAGGTTTAAGCTATACGTAGACTTTAAATTTATTTAGATTTAGAGTTCCTTAGTCATTAAAAAAATAATAATCAAGTAAGTACCAATGCAACACTTAAAATTGTAAAACTATATATTTACAAGTTGGTTTAGTGGGACGACCACCAAATGTGTTCTCCGAGGCATTATTTTGGTGTTGTTAAACAAACGAATTTAAACAAATTTAAAAACTCATTGGAACCAATTAACCATGAAGCTAAAAAAAGCGCGCGTACGGGCACGCTTTTTACCTTCATGCAATATACTTATTGTAGTATTAATATGTTATATAAAATGCCAGGTAAATTAAATTCTCTTTTTTTATTTTCACAATACCTTTTACAATAATATCGTTTTCTTTTAAATTAGTCACTATACACTTTTTAAGACCATTGTGCCAGTATTCCCCAGGTTCCACGAATGTGGTTGTTATTTCTCTCGGTGTATTAAGTAACGTTCGAAGGTCATTAGGCATAGCATTAGGTATCATTTTATTCAAAATTCGAAGTAATACTTTTAAAGCAAAATGGGTCACATTGTGTTTTAAAGATTAACTTCGGATTTCATCACAGCATTACCATGTGTTATGATGATTTTTAAAATACTCCAAGTTATGTTGATCATCGTCATCACTGTCCTCTTCAGAAATAGTGCAACTGTAAAATCACACAATAATTAAAGAATTTAGGTATTCACGCGTCGGTTGTAATTTTAGAATAATTAAGATCTTTAAATCAATCCAGTAGTTTTTGGGTCCATTTAATATAAACAAAAATATAAAAATACAAATCTTCTATCTTTATAATATTGGTATAATTTTTTTTATCAAATCTTCTCTCTTTATAATATTTGTATAGATAAAATTTAGCCAGGTCTATTTAGTGTAAGTAATTAATATAAAACATAACTCACCTTTCATCAAAAACAGTATCTCCGTCATTTCTTTAAAAAAAAGTACCTGCGGAATCTTCACTCATATTAGTTAAACTTGGTTCATTTTGACGAGCAGCAGATTCATCCAATAGTTCAGTCACCTTCGTGAATTTATGAAATTTTTCATAAGCCTTTCGAACATTCCTACGATAACCACCACTTTTCTTCATTAATTTCCATCGATTAGCATCCATTTATATTTTTTTTTAATAAAAAATCAGCGTGCAGCCCGTAAAACTAATCCAAATGCATGGACTGATTGAAGCTGTACCACGGTGCAGGTTAATGCCTTTGTATTACTCAAGGTAGCACTTGGTCCCTTTCAAAATATCTAATGCATTCTAAGGTAATATATATGGTATTTTTCGAACCTAAGTCTATATAAGAGTTATTATTACTTCCATTATAGATCATTTAATTGAAAGCTTTAAATAGTCTGTAAATATACCTTTTATACAGCTAAGCGGCGCATAAAAGATACAAAATCAGCTCGTATGCAGCTTTTAGGGTCAAAATTGCCTTTTTAACTCTCTACTAACTGCGTAAGTGGTAGATGGGTTTTAATATCACCTTCTATAAAGACGTAAGTGATAATCGGTTACAGTACTGTAACCTTTAGTTACTTTTATAGCTGCAGACGTTTTCAGAAGTTATGCAACTTCAAACTGCTTCCTGAACTCTTACTATACAACAAAAAGTTACAAGATAGGTTGCAATTTCCACTAGTGTGCTAGTTGGGTTACCTACCAATCACTGTAGTTGCTTAAAAGATGACATAAAATGTAAAATTTTACGAAAATTCAAATTTCTCAAAAAGTAAAAAAAAATAGCATCGAAAATAATTTAATGCAGTTTTGTATGTCATTAATTTAATGTTTCGTTGCTTCATAGATTACTTCGTGTGTTTAAAAACTTTTCTTAAGAGAAGGTTTAACCCTTTCATGCACAAATCTGATTATTAGGGGACAGGGGTGTCCCATTTACGTGACAGGGTTAAAATACACCCATACTGTAGTGTATATAACAACTTATGAATTTCCTGTAGGTTTATCAAAATATACCTTATTTTTCCCTGAATCTGATAGCTATCCAACTATAAAAAAATGTATATAAATCGGTCCGGTAGTTTTTAAGTAATGCCCCGACAGACAAACAGTACCCCTAGTGTGAGTTTTCTAACTATTACTTTGAATTTGAGTTAACTAAAATTTGTATGGGAATTAGTTCAGCGCTCCAAGCGGAAATTTTGAGAACTAAAAATGCGAGCGTGTGATTGGTCAAAATGTTAACGCAGTAGTACAGTTAACGCGAAAGTGAATGTTAAAAAAACTCACACTAGGGCTAACTACAGAACGGGCGCGTGAAACTGCGAATACCTACACTTAGTAAGTAGGAGTATATAAAGTTAATATTTCAGGTTTTAAGAATTTATACGCCTATGCATAAGCAGGTAGTGTTTCATATCTGTTACATGCATCGAAGTATGGGTGTTTATTGTATATAAAATATTGGTAGGTATTTAAATACTCTGGTCTATGTACCAACCCGCCTGAACCCGCATTAAACGAATAATATTAAATTATTATTCGTGCATCTGTCGCACTATTAAAATGTGGAATTCTCTGCCAGCTTGAGTGTTTAAATAGCATGATTATTTATTTATAGCATTTTTACGAAGATATCTATTTGTTTCGATTACTTGGCCCGTTTTCTTGACTGATGGATGGATCTTGACTACTTGTTAATTGATGACTATAAAGTATTTTATTTAACTAAAGATTATATTTAACAATTAGTCAAGATGACAATCCATCAAGAAACTGGACCTAAAACTGTTATTGCACCTTCAGTCGTAGTCTAGTTACCTAGAGTAAGAGTTACATAAGTAGCGATTTAAGTACATTTTAAATAAAATTAAAACTGTACATTTGTTTCACAACACTACTATAGTGCCTCGGAGAGCACGTTAAGCTGTCGGTCCCAGTTTCACTATACCACTATATGAAAATGTTTATAGATGGGTTATTGAGTCTATTCAAAAACATCGCGACGAGCTAGCCACTTATTCGGTGTAGACTCATACCATCGGCTACGACGAGGTGGGATTAAAACCCCTCCGCTGGGTACCCTGGGGCCGTCTAGGCGGTCTCGGGCGCCGTAAGGCACCCGTGATGATATGTATGTATAAAAATAAAATTGAATTAAAAATTTTGAATGTTAAAATTAGTTTAAATGTGTTCAATTGTTATTACAATTATTATAAATGTGTTCAATTGTTATTACAATTATTATAACTAGGTAAGTACACCTAATCAAGTAGTAGCTTTTATCTTTATACCAATATTATAAAGAAAGTAGATTTATGTTTGTAATAGGTGCCCTGCATAAGGTGCCTGCATGTAAACCCGGTTTTGTGCACTACCGTAGTTTTTGTACTCAAACTTTAGTTGACCTTAAAGAGTCTTTTGATGACAGTAAGATATAGGTCATTATAAGAAACAGAATGGATTGGCATCAAAAAAAGTTTTTATTTAAAATCATAATTTTCTTGGTACACTTTATCCAAAATCTGTGAATGCAGTTCAGCATATCTAAAAAAAATATGGATGGATCTACGAATATTTTCTTGTAACTATAAAGTTACAAGAAACCCGTCTCAAAAATCTAACCTGTATAAAAAAGAAAAAAAAAAACAGTCTAATTTGCGTTTTTTTAATTATCTATACAACTTCAAAGTAAAGTACTATAGGTTTCAAGTCTCATTGATAAAAACTACATTTATTTTCTCCATATCTCCTCCAACTTTTTATTTCAACAAAGCACTGAGTAATTTGTTGCAGATCATTAAGTAATATTTACAGTTCAATATAAATAACAAAATACAATTAACATTTATGTTGCTGCCACAAAACTGAAGCAAGTACATCGCTTGTTTTGTAGCTGCTTATTTATTTAATATTATAACTTTTCTTTCACGGTTGACGTTTCTGGGGGTGCATCGGGTGCCTTCTCGTAGTCTGTAGGTTTGATTGCCGCAGGGGGAGGACTTCTCTTTTTATCTGAAACAATAAATATAAATAAATAATGTTTATATTTATTCATTTTAGTTAATGTGCATTTACAAATGCAAAATCCAGAGGGCGCTACAGTCACTGTTACTTTTGTTCGTCATTAATTACTATGAAAACGGGTTTTAATTGATTATTTTTTACGACAATGTATGCAATGCAATAAAGACAGTACTGAAGTTAAAAACAGTGAAATCACCTGTAGTTGTTAAAAAGGTAGTTTTAAGTTTCTAGGTCAGTTTTGTTTGTAAGAAAGGTAAAACAAAAAACAGATCACGAATATGTTTAATAGCGAAAAAAAAATCAAAGTTTATATATTAGTTTTGTGTTCAACATGTTTAGTCGCTACCATAATACTATTAGGTAATAGTATATAACAAAGTGTGTCTGTCTATTTGGTAGTTAGAAATTAATGAACTGATTTCAAAATTATGTAGCGTAGTAAATTAATTCCCGAGCATCAGAGGCACTTCTCTTCCGTTATCATAGGATAATATTTATTATATATCCTGATGACGTGAAATATAGTAGTATATTGTTTAAATGTAAACATTTTTTTGAAGCTGCTCGGAATTAAATATGTAGGACATTTTTACACTATTTATATTGTCATGCTAGAAACAACAATATTAAGTAGGTAATATATATTATTGAAAATCACCCAGACCATTGCAAACTGTACAGGAAAATGTATTTACCTATTAATAGTGTTTAGCTATGAGTGGGAATCGAACCCACGGTCTCAAATAAGCTAGTATTACAGTATGGACTTTGTAGGCCTGCTCACAACCAGGTAGATACAAAGTCACATACCGTGCTCCAATAAAAAAAAGTTTAATCACGAACCTCCGCCGCCCAATAGGAGCTTTTGCAGTGTAGAGAACGGAGAGTCCACCGCTAGTGTTAACAGAAATGCCACAAAGAACGAGAATAATAGATCAGCGAAGAAACGATACATCTGAAAATAATATAAGTAAGTGGTAAATGAAAAATTGTTTTTTTTAAATGGAAAATGGATAGATCTTATACCGTAATATCTACAAGTTTTATTACATAAATAATATACACAGTAGTCTTTTGATATTTGAATTATAAACATATTTAGAAAATAGTTGTTCTGTACTGAAGGACAACTTGTCTTGAATTTGCTTGAACATATTTACCATGATAATATATTTATAATACATTGCTTGGTTTAGTTTGTTCTAAATAAATAATTCCAATTAAACCAAGCAATGTATAAATAAATATAAATTGTTAAGGTAAATTACAATTGTCACGTTTATAATAGGCCCCAGGTTGGTGAAGTTTGTAATTTGATAATAATTAATTTACAAGTTGTTTTATTATAGTGGAAAAAGTGAAGAGTATAAAAAGCACCTGGATTCTTCAGGTATGAACATCGCCATTTACCAAGAGGGAGCAAGATGATGAAAAATAGGAGATAAAGAACATTGTTAATAAAAGTCGCGATTGATTTAAAACATCATTACATCTGTTTTAGCAACTTTTTTCAAAAGTCTTAGCAGCTTTCTATTATCTATTAAAATACTCAATTAGCACATTTCATTAGAATTTATAAATAAGCAAATACAATTGGTATGCTAGAGGAAAAAAGGAGATCGGTTTTTTATCTATGACTAAATAAATGGTGGGTACCAATGAGTTTTTAATAAAAAAAAAATATGTACATTTGTTTGACAACACCACTATGTGCCTCGGAGAGCACGTTAAGCTGTCGGTCCCGGTTTCACTATACCAACTTGTGAAACTGTTTATAGATGGGTTATTGAGTCTATTCAACATCGCGACGAGCTAGCCACTTGTTCGGTGTAGACTCATACCATCGGCTACAAAAAGGTGGGATTAAAACCCCTCCGCCGGGTACCCTGGGGCCGTCTAGGCGGTCTCGGGCGTTGTAAGGCACCTGTGATGATATGTATGTATGTACTAAATAAATGTTATTTAAAATTCCAAACTATTTATCTTAAACAGTTTAAATATATTTATTTTGTCTAAACGGAATATTGAGAAATATGGCATCACGTGTAATTATAACGCCTGCAAAAACAAATTCGCCAGTGCTCTCTATCGCAATGTAAATGGGATTATAGCGCCTATATTAAAATAATTCCTATATTTATCATAAAGTAGAAGTCAAATTCCGATTAGACCTTACTATAATTCTTTGCAGTTTCTATTAATAAATCGGGACATATATACCTTATATTTCATCACGTACGGTAAACATTTTGGGGGCCTAAAAAATGTCCCCTTTAATAGGGTTTACTTTGGAATATTCAGCCGAAGGTTAGAAAAAAAAACGAGTAATAATATACTTACAAAGTTAGCAGTGGCATAATGCACAGGACTCAAAAATGTGCCTTGTACGAGATGCATCAAGGGAAAGTGAATCAGGTACATGGCGTAAGACAGCCTGGCTGGCAGCTTCCACATGTTCAGCGAGAGGAGCCAGTTCACGGGACCTGTATAAAGAACGAATGAACTAATGAACGGATCTTTATTTGCTTATTAAAACTTAAACCAAGACCTAAAAAAATACCATCACCGGTGCTGTTTTGGCTCCAGACAACTGTTTAAACAACCTCAGGGTACCCAGCGTAGGGATTGACCCATCCTCATTTCGCCGATGGTTTTCAGAGGCAACACCTAACAAGTGGCGAGCTTGTTGTGGTGTTTATGATGGTATAACCTCGTTGTATAAAGCGGTCACACATCCCAGGTCTGGCCTTCGTCATCTGCTTAACCTTGTTATCAGTTGTGCAGTGACTTAACCAGTGGACTGGAGCCACTTTTTACCAGGACCTAATAAGGTTTTTTTACGGGTGTATGGCATGTAACTTTCTATCTATCTATTGGTAAGCAGACCAACAAAGCCCATGAATGGAGTCCATTAATATTGTTTAACAACATTGATCGCAGTGTCCAGCTAATTGATGCGTTTGCGAAATGGACGGCGAAAAAGACGAATTTGCATGAAATATCCTCGCTGCTTTATCGTCAAACTAACTGCCCGTTGCGTCTGGAAGAAGACTACCAACTCGGCAAAGCTTATTATTATCACCAGCCTGTAAGTGTCCGCTGCTGGGTACGTGTCGTGAGCCTGGTGATAAATCGCGCAAAGTTCTGGGCACCAGCTATAAGTAGGTTTAAAATTAAGTAGCTGATATAAAAAAGGTTAATAATTACCTCCATATCCATGAACAGAAGCAATGATGATCCATCCCAAACAGGCAGCCCAAATACCTCTCATGTAAGCGTTCATGAAATTGTCCAGGATTTGGTTATCGTGGGTAAGTTGTGTAGTGGGATACGTCACAAATATTATACCAGCGAGCAGACCCATAGTCAGCAGCCAAAGGATACATACTGCAAACTACAAAATAAAAGTATTAAAATAATGTGATTGAACCCATCGATGGATTTTATTGGTCTGCTTACTATAAGGTAGATAGATGCAAACAACCTACAATGCTTCAATAAAATATAAAAAATGGTGGTATTATGACAGCCTTTATCTACAGTTTCAAAGTGCGCGAGTGACAGCGATAAAACTAAATAATTGTGGGGTTAATTAATTATTTGTTTTTCGTGTCAGTCTTTTGTTTTATTTTGTTATTATTTATTGATGCTGATAATAGAAAACTCTAAATACAACTTTTCAAAGGCTTCTTTACGCACTTAACTTACCTTTGGTATTTTAATTTTTCTTCCCCGCCACAAATGTAACACATAACCCATTATCATACCAACGCAGAATGGAGAGGCGCGAGCCAAGGTGTTCAAGTAGTAATGCCTGAGGTAATTATATGCTGCCTCAGTGGAACTGAAATCAAAAATGAATATTGAAATAATTTAGGTGGAAGAAAGGTTTCTATAAGTTTGAGCGGCCGGCTGCCGGTTTCCTTATCACCGCTTTGGAGAGTTTGTGGGTTTAATGATATTCAGGAGCCTAGTACCGCGATTTCTTGTCGAGGTGGTAGTCTCCTTTCAGGGTCGGTTACAAAACGGACTATTGGTTTCATGAATAAGCAGCGAAGATATTAAAATAGTCTCGTAATGTAAATTCGTTACTGCTGCAGCCCATTTCGTAAGCGCATTATTGTTAAACAATCTGTTAAACAATAATGTATTTATCGACCTCGTTGATGGACTTTGTAGGCTTGCTTACCATTACATTTGTGAAAATATTTATAGATGTTTGTAATGAAAATACTGTCTTCTTGACTTGTATGATCTTGCCCGGTGTATGAGATGATACACAAGGTGGGAATAAAATCCTGTTCTGCTGGTTACCCTGAGGCTGTCAAGGCGGCCTAGGTCGCCGCACGGCACCCGTGATGGTACATTCCATACGCGGCAATCAAACCCAGGGACACCAGCATCAATTCTAATTAATACGCATTTATAATACCCAGGTTCTAGTTACTGCATTCACTCACATGATGCTGCGAATTCGTGGATTGAGAAGAACATACTAGTAATACCTAGCCAAAGTCAAGTCAAGTCAAAAATATTTATTTCATGTAAACCTTTACAGGCATTTATGAAAAGTCAAAAAAAAAAAAAAAGAGTATATATAAGGTCCTGTGTGTACTTGGCCAGGTCGCCATTCCTCCCACAGACAAATGTTGAGAATATAATACAAAATAAACAAATCGTAAACTATTAAACTATTGTCCTTGCGGGAAGAAAAAAAAAAAAAAAAAAAAAACAACCCAACCGAACACACACTACATAACCAACCAGTTTAAGACTAGGTGGTTAGCTGGTTCCATTGACCTGTCAATCGTTGACTGCCCTGCAAAAGTGCCACCAAGGCGACCAACCCAACAGACCATAGCTACGCCCCAAATATACATACTTTAGTATAGGTAATCAAAATATACCTACAAGTAGATAGATAAAAGGTATCTTTTAGGGCGCAAACGCTGATCACAAGTCGATCGCCTCAGAGACACCCTGGAGAAAAAGGTACCAGCAAGTAAAAAACTCTGATGTTCCACATGTACCGTATCATCGGAGGAGCATGGTCCTGCATGGTTATTGACTTAAACCTATGCTTATAGCATGTGGTATATACTCTCATCCTACTGAAGAGCACGCGTAGAACACCCCAAGGCAGATATACTATCTTACAATATTGAAAGTACAGAATTACAGAACACAACATTTCTTTGATGCCAGCGCCGGTCTATCAGCAGAAGATTTTTCGGGATCTCCGCTTCTTATATGATAACAATCAAACGTGCGTGCCCAGCGGAGATCCAAGGCCCCCACAGCAGCACCCGATCACGGACGTAACGTATGTGTCAGCCATCCTTCTGCTCAACCAGGCCCTTAGGGTGCAGACCAGAACCCGGCACACGCGCCACCACTGCAATGACCTTCAAAGGAGAGGAAATCCGCTGAATACGTATACTACTACATTGCAGGGCCAAATACATAGCTGAATCCAAGGCCTGCATAAACATCAACTAGTTAAAAAAAAAAAAAAACCATGGAAATGTATTCTATAACTCTGTTAACAAAATAACTTAAAATAAATAAGACAAATTAACATAAATGTTAAGTAATAACTAATTATTACCTTGTAGAAAATAGTAAATATTTAAAATTAAAATAATGATAAAAGGTTATAGTAATAACAAGTTATTACCTCATCCAAAAATATATAAAAAAATATCTACCTATTGTAGTATAAAAATATATATATATATACCTATAATAGTAAGTATTATGAATTATTACAATATGACAGTTACTATATGTTAAGAAAATCTATAGTTTAGATCTCTATTAGTTTAGAGATTCCAGACGCAGAGAGGACTGATTCCAGACATCTCTGTCATTAATATAATCATTAACTTTGTAATACGCCTTGGCTATTAAAGTTTGCTTTATACAATTTTTAAATTTTATATCATTTAGTTCTATAATTGATTTTGGTAATTTATTAAATAGCCTAATACTGTTTATAAGAAAACATTTATTAGTTTTTTGTAATCTGAATCTTGGTATGTCAATTTTGTTTATATTTCTTAAGTTTCGGGTATGCCTATCTGCATTTTTATTAAACATATTATAATTTTTCTTAACATATAATAAGTTCTCAAATATGTATTGGGAGGGCAGGGTCATTATATCAATTTCAGGAAAGATTTCTCGAAGGGATTCCCGGGTCTTCATGCCGTAAATTGCTCTAATAGCTCTTTTCTGCAAGATAAATATGGTTTCTATGTCTGCCGCTGAGCCCCAGATAATAAGACCATAAGTCATAATACTATGGAAATAGGCAAAGTACACTAACCTGGCTGTTGCCACATCAGTTAATAGTCTGATCTTTCTGACTGCATATGCTGCTGAGCTCAATCTATTAGATAACGCGTTTATATGAGCTCTCCATTGCAGTTTGGAGTCGACTGTGATTCCCAAAAATACAGTGGAGTCAACAAATTCCAGTTCAGTATCGCCCAACTTCAGTGAACAGTTAATTACCCGAACGTTTGGCAAAGAAAATTTCAGGCACTTGGTCTTCTTAGTATTTAAAACCAAATTATTTGCTGTGAACCATTCAGAGACCATAGACAGAGTATTGTTTGCTGCTGACAATATGTTGTCTTTTCTATCAACTTTAAACAACAGGGACGTGTCATCAGCAAACAGCACTATCTGCGCTGTTTCTTGTACCATATGCGGAAGGTCATTGATATATACCAGAAACAGGAAAGGCCCTAAAATTGATCCCTGGGGGACTCCCATATTCACAAGAGATCCTTTAGATACACTACCATTAATGTTAACACATTGCGTTCTATTAGAGAGATAGGACTCCACAAGGTTTAACGCTACTCCGCGAACTCCATAGAATTCCAGCTTACCCAATAGAGTTTGATGATCTACACAATCAAATGCTTTAGACAGATCGCAAAAGACACCAATGAGATCCTGAGACTTTTCCCAAGAACTAAATATTTCCTCAATCAATCCAGTACCAGCATCTGTTGTATTTCTACCTTTTGTAAACCCATATTGACGATCGTGTAATAATTTGTTGATATTAAAATATCTTAATAGCTGACTTAGCATTATTTTTTCAAATATTTTGCTAAGCGCGGGTAATACGGAAATGGGTCGATAGTTAGTAGGGTCTGTTTTACATCCCGATTTGAATATAGGGGCTATTTTACTGTGCTTCATAAAGTCTGGGAAGACACCGTTATCCACACAACTATTATAAATGTCGGCTAAGATAGGCCCAATGGTGTAAATAATAGGTTCTATGTAAATAATAGGTTCTATAGCTAATATCCCCTAATCTTTTTTCTAACCAATTAAAAAAAAAATACTCGCTTAATTTTTTTTACTACTGGCGTAATCTATTGAAATTAAATGAATACTAGAAAAAATAATGAAAACATACTCAATATGAAGAAACGATAACGGGAAATCGTATACGAAGCAGTAGACGGTCACAATTATAAGAGACGCCAGAAGCGCCGTGATTAGGGAATAAAAAAAAAATTTGATATTGTTTTTTAATAGATATCTATTATTAGGTAGGTAGGTAAAGTAAACATGTAGACCATGGCTACCATGCCTCATAAAACCCCGATTTATATTAATAGTTATGGGTTTTAGTACTTACCTACCAATCACTGTAGTTGCTTAAAAGATGACATAAAATGTCAAATTTATACGAAAATTCAATATTCTCAAAAAGTAAAAAAAAATGCATCGAAAATATTTTTGCAGTTTTATGTCATTAATTTAATGTTTCGTTGCTTCATAGATTACTTCGTGTATTTAAAAACTTTTCTTAGGAGACTCTTAACCCTTTCATGCACAAATCTGATTATTAGGGGACAGGGGTGTCCCATTTACGTGACAGGGTATACCCATACTGTAGTGTATATAACAACTTATACATTTCCTGTAGGTTTATCGAAATATAATATAGCTACCTTATTTCACCCCCGAATCTGATAGCTATCCAACAATAAAAAAAAATATATAAATCGGTCCGGTAGTTTTTAAGTGATGCCCCGACAAACAAACAGTACCCCTAGTGTGAGTTTTCTAACTATTACTTTGAATTTGAGTTAACTAAAATTTGTGTGGAAATTAGTTCAGCGCTCGTAGCGGAAATTTTGAGAACTAAAAATGCGAGCGTGTGATTGGTCAAAATGTTAACGCAGTAGTACAGTTAACGCGAAAGTGAATGTTAAAAAAACTCACACTAGCCCTAGTGTGAGTTTTTTTAACTACAGAACGGGCGCGTGAAACTGCGAATACCTACACTTAGTAAGTAGGAGTATATAAAGTTAATATTTCAGGTTTTAAGAATTTATACGCCTATGCATAAACAGGTAGTGTTTCATATCTGTTACATGCATCGAAGTATGGGTGTTTATTGTAAATAAAATATTGGTAGGTATTTAAATACTCTGGTCTATGTACCAACCCGCCTGAACCGGCATTAAACGAATAATATTAAATTATTATTCGTGCATCTGTCGCACTATTAATATGTGGAATTCTCTGCCACCTTGAGTGTTTAAATAGCATGATTATTTACTTATAGGATTTTTACGAAGATATCTATTTGTTTTGATTACTTGGCCTGGTTTCTTGATGGATGGATGGATCTTGACTACTTGTTAATTAATGACTATATAGTATTTTATTTAACTAAAGATTATATTTAACAATTAGTCAAGATGACAATCCATCAAGAAACTGGACCTAAAACTGTTATGCACCTTCAGTCGTAGTCCAATTACCTAGGGTAAGAGTTACATAAGTAGCGATTTAAATACATTTTAAATAAAATTAAAACTGTACATTTGTTTCACAACACCACTATAGTGCCTCGAAGAGCACGTTAAGCTGTCGATCCCGGTTTCACTATACCACTATATGAAAATGTTTATAGATGGGTTATTGAGTCTATTCAAAAACATCGCGACGAGCTAGCCACTTGTTCGGTGTAGACTCATACCATCGCCTACGACGAGGTGGGATTAAAACCCCTCCGCTGGGTACCCTGGGGCCGTCTAGGCCTTGGTCGTCAAACTGCGGCCCGCGGGCCGCATGCGGCCCGCCGTCGATATTTGTGCGGCCCGCGTATTATAACAGATTTTGCAAACAAATTATTTTGAAGAGATACACGCTTACTCTATAAAAAGGAGACTACCACCGCAACAAGAAATCGATAGCGCCAAATAGCCACCGAGCGTTAATAAGGGAATAAACAAAGACCATGGTCGGTTTGGCTAATATTTTTGTTAAATTTTGCCACTAAATGGTTTGTCAATACATAATTTATATTTCAAAACGCGCATTAAAAACTATACATTCTGTCAAGAAAGTACTGAGATTCATTTATTAAAAATACTGTTGCACGTCGAAATTATTTTTGTCGTTAGGTGCATTTTCAGCCTTATTACAATAAATAAAAATTTCGAATGATTTGTCTTAAATTGTGCATTGGATTTTTTTGTGCAGAAGCACTGAAATTTTGACATAATTCTTACGGTTAATCGAATTTATCAAAAACACATGCATATGAGTGATACAGACAGGGCCCTAAAAACCGGTCGCGATGTGGTGGTAGATTGTTTGCTTCAATATGGTCGTCCATCAAAGTTTTTAACTGAGGCTCTACCATGGGTTTGCGCATTGTAGAAGCGTAACGTATTCATTTACGTATACGTGAGCAAAAACCAATAGGATCGCTTTATTCAATCCTGTTACCAAAAATAAAGCGGCCTAGTTCTCGCGATATCCCTAGAATCGGATAGATTCTCGCGAAAGCCGCGCCCACCAGGATCATCACGATCGCCGCATCGATTAATAAAAATGTATAGGAATTTTACTCTATGGGTAGACCGACGAGAAACGTCAAATCCCATACATTTGGCTTTCGATGGGTATTTCGATTCGTTTATCGATTGGTCTTTGGTAAGGCCCCAGATTTGTCGAAAGAAAAGTAACGGATCTTCCACGACGATAACGCGCCATCTCACTATTGTGAAAGAAACAAATCTCAAAAAATAAATATAATAAAAACTCAACAAATCTTATTTTAATAATATAATAAGCCGATAGATAAAAATAAAATATAATTTACACGGCAAGTACAAAAAATGCGTTTAATAATAAGTATTTTGATAATTTATTATTTAATAGGAAAGAATTTACTTTAAAAAGATTTTTTGTATCTACCTGATGGTAAATATTTTTTATAAAGCATCGAGGCTCTTTTAAATAAACTCGTAATAGAAATTCGTTTAACGATGACAGATTCGTTACCGAATTAATTAGCCGGCAAATATATTTAATATATAATAGGTAATGATAATCAATGCTGTTAAACATCAATGTAATGATCGACCCCATTCATGGATTTTATAGATCTGTTTACCATCAGGTAAATACAAAGTTAGATGCGCCGTGCTACAAAAAAAAAACGAACTGAATAGGTAGTATAAGTGGACAACACCCTAAGTGTGCCGCCCGACAGTAATTTGGTGTAAATACTTGGGTACATTTAGGTAGTACTAGGTACTTAGGTAGTTCTTGTAACTATAAAGTTACAAGAAACCCGTCTCAAAAATCCAACCTGTATAAAAAAGAAAAACAAAACAGTATAATTTGCGTTTTTTTAAATTAGCTATACAACTTCAAAGTAAAGTACTATAGGTTTCAAGTCTCATTGATAAAAACTACAATTATTTTCTCCATATCTCCTCCAACTTTTTATTTCAACAAAGCACTAAGTAATTTGTTGCAGATCATTTAGTAATATTTACAGTTCAATATAAATAACAAAATACAATTAACATTTATGTTGCTGCCACAAAACTGAAGCAAGTACATCGCCTGTTTTGTAGCTGCTTATTTATTTAATATTATAACTTTTCTTTCACGGTTGACGTTTCTGGGGGTGCATCGGGTGCCTTCTCGTAGTCTGTAGGTTTGATTGCCGCAGGGGGGGGACTTCTCTTTTTATCTGAAACAATAAATATAAATAAATAATGTTTATATTTATTCATTTTAGTTAATGTGCATTTACAAATGCAAAATCCAGAGGGCGCTACAGTCACTGTTACTTTTGTTCGTCATTAATTACTATGAAAACGGGTTTTAATTGATTATTTTTTACGACAATGTATGTAATGCAATAAAGACAGTACTGAAGTTAAAAACAGTGAAATCACCTGTAGTTGTTAAAAAGGTATTTTTAAGTTTCTAGGTCAGTTTTGTTTGTAAGAAAGGTAAAACAAAAAACAGATCACGAATATGTTTAATAGCGAAAAAAAATCTAAGTTTATATATTAGTTTTGTGTTCAACATGTTTAGTCGCTACCATAATACTATTAGGTAATAGTATATAAGAAAGTGTATCTGTCTATTTGGTAGTTAGAAATTAATGAACTGATTTCAAAATTATGTAGCGTAGTAAATTAATTCCCGAGCATCAGAGGCACTTCTCTTCCGTTATCATAGGATAATATTTATTATATATCCTGATGACGTGAAATATAATAGTATATTGTTTAAATGTAAACATTTTTTTGAAGCTGCTCGGAATTAAATATGTAGGACATTTTTACACTATTTATATTGTCATGCTAGAAACAACAATACTAAGTAGGTAATATATATTATTGAAAATCACCCAGATCATTGCAAACTGTACAGGAAAATGTATTTACCTATTAATAGTGTTTAGCTATGAGTGGGAATCGAACCCACGGTCTCAAATAAGCTAGTATTGCAGTATGGACTTTGTAGGCCTGCTCACAACCAGGTAGATACAAAGTCACATACCGTGCTCCAATAAAAAAAAGTTTAATCACGAACCTCCGCCGCCCAATAGGAGCTTTTGCAGTGTAGAGAACGGAGAGTCCACCGCTAGTGTTAACAGAAATGCCACAAAGAACGAGAATAATAGATCAGCGAAGAAACGATACATCTGAAAATAATATAAGTAAGTGGTAAATGAAAAATTGTTTTTTTTTAATGAAAAATGGATAGATCTTATACCGTAATATATACAAGTTTTATTACATAATTTTTTTTTATTTTTTTTTTATTTAAAAACTTTATTGCACAAATTTAGTACAAAGGCGGACTTAATGCCGCTAGGCATTCTCTACCAGTCAAACCTTTGGGACAAATTAAGCAGTAAGTAGGTAAAATAGGTGCAGTAAAATACATTTAAGAAATAGAGTATACAAATATTATACATACACACTAATGCTGACTACATATACATACATATCATAAACTTATTATATTACTTATTATTATAATATGTATGTATATTATATTAATAATATACATACATATTAATAAAATAGCAAATATTACAGCAACAGCACAATATAGCACTACCCACAGCACAATAATTATTTAAAGCAGAAACACAGGATGAGATGAGAGAGAGAGCGAGCCCAAACGAATAATAAAAAGGAGACACATTCACACATTCAGAAAGTGTTTATACACTAGTCTCTTAAAGATACCCCTGTTAGGAGCTTGTCTAATGTCCACCGGTAGATCATTCTAGAGTCTTGTTGCAGCAACAGAAAAAGATTTTGAGACAAAGGTAGAATGATGAGAAGGTATAGAAAGAGTTGAGTTAGAGGCAGAACGAAGGATTCTATCATGATGCGAGCCGAGGGATGTAAAACTATCCTTGAGGTATTTGGGAGTGTTAGTAAAATAATATACACAGTATAGTATAAATAATATACACAGTAGTCTTTTGATATTTGAATTTTAAACATATTTAGCAAATAGTTGTTCTGTACTAAAGAACAACTTGTCTTGAATTTGCTTGAACAGAGGCCTATTTCATAAACGTGACAATTGTAATATTTACCATGATAATATATTTATAATACATGGCTTGGTTTAGTTTGTTCTAAATAAATGATTCCAACTAAACCAAGCAATGTATAAATGAATATAAATTGTTAAGGTAAATTACAATTGTCACGTTTATAATAGGCCCCAGGCTGGTGAAGTTTGTAATTTGATAATAATTAATTTACAAGTTGTTTTATTATAGTGGAAAAAGTGAAGAGTATAAAAAGCACCTGGATTCTTCAGGTATGAACATCGCCATTTACCAAGAGGGAGCAAGATGATGAAAAATAGGAGATAAAGAACATTGTTAATAAAAGTCGCGATTGATTTAAAACATCATTACATCTGTTTTAGCAACTTTTTTCAAAAGTCTTAGCAGCTTTCTATTATCTATTAAAATACTCAATTAGCACATTTCATTAGAATTTATAAATAAGGAAATACAATTGGTATGCTGGAGGAAAAAAGGAGATCGGTTTTTTATCTATGACTAAATAAATGGTGGGTACCAATGAGTTTTTAATAAAAAAAAAAATTGGCATTTGTTTGACAACACCACTATGTGCCTCGGAGAGCACGTTAAGCTGTCGGTCCCGGTTTCACTATACCAACTTGTGAAACTGTTTATAGATGGGTTATTGAGTCTATTCAACATCGCGACGAGCTAGCCACTTGTTCGGTGTAGACTCATACCATCGGCTACAAAAAGGTGGGATTAAAACCCCTCCGCCGGGTACCCTGGGGCCGTCTAGGCGGTCTCGGGCGTTGTAAGGCACCTGTGATGATATGTATGTATGTACTAAATAAATGTTATTTAAAATTCCAAACTATTTATCTTAAACAGTTTAAATATATTTATTTTGTCTAACCGGAATATTGAGAAATATGGCATCACGTGTAATTATAACGAGTGCAATAACAAATTCGCCAGTGCTCTCTATCGCTTTGTAAATGGGATTATAGCGCCTATATTAAAATAATTCCTATATTTATCATAAAGTCGAAGTCAAATGCATGTTCCGATTAGACCTTACTATAATTCTTTGCAGTTTCTATTAATAAATCGGGACATATATACCTTATATTTCATCACGTACGGTAAACATTTTGGGGGCCTAAAAAATGTCCCCTTTAATAGGGTTTACTTTGGAATATTCAGCCGAAGGTTAGAAAAAAAACTAGTAATAATATACTTACAAAGTTAGCAGTGGCATAATGCACAGGGCTTAAAAATGTGCCTTGTACGAGATGCATCAAGGGAAAGTGAATCAGGTACATGGCGTAAGACAGCCTGGCTGGCAGCTTCCACATGTTCAGCGATAGGAACCAGTTCACCGGACCTGTACAAAGAACGAATGAACTAATGAACAAATCTTTATTTGCTTATTAATACTTAAACCAAGACCTAAAAAAATACCATCACGGATGCCTTTTTGGCTCCAGACAACTGTTTAAACAACCTCAGGGTACCCAGCGGAGGGATTGACCCATCCTCATTTCGCCGATGGTTTTCAGAGGCAACACCTAACAAGTGGCGAGCTTGTTGTGGTGTTTATGATGGTATAGCCTCGTTGTATAAAGCGGTCACACATCCCAGGTCTGGCCTTGTTGTCATCTGCTTAACCTTGTTATCAGTTGTGCAGTGACTTAACCAGTGGACTGGAGACACTTTTTACCAGGACCTAATAAGGTTTTTTTTACGGGTGTATGGCATGTAACTTTCTATCTATCTGTTGGTAAGCAGACCAACAAAGCCCATGAATGGAGTCCATCAATATTGTTTAACAACATTGATCGCAGTGTCCAGCTAATTGATGCGTTTGCGAAATGGACGGCGAAAAAGACGAATTTGCATGAAATATCCTCGCTGCTTTATGGTCAAACTAACTGCCCGTTGCGTCTGGAAGAAGACTACCAACTCGGCAAAGCTTATTATTATCACCAGCCTGTAAGTGTCCGCTGCTGGGTACGTGTCTGCCTGGTGATAAATCGCGCAAAGTTCTGGGCAACAGCTGTGAGTAGCTGATATAAAAAAGGTTACTAATTACCTCCATATCCATGAACAGAAGCAATGATGATCCATCCCAAACAGGCAGCCCAAATACCTCTCATGTAAGCGTTCATGAAATTGTCCAGGATTTGGTTATCGTGGGTAAGTTGTGTAGTGGGATACGTCACAAATATTATACCAGCGAGCAGACCCATAGTCAGCAGCCAAAGGATACACACTGCAAACTACAAAATAAAAGTATTAAAATAATGTGATTGACCCCATTGATGGATTTTGTTGGTCTGCTTACTATAAGGTAGATAGATGCAAACAACCTACAATGCTTCAATAAAATAAAAAAAATGGTGGTATTATGACAGCCTTTATCTACAGTTTCAAAGTGCGCGAGTGACAGCGATAAAACTAAATAATTGTGAGGTTAATTAATTATTTGTTTTTCGTGTCAGTTTATTTTGTTATTATTTATTGATGCTGATAATAGAAAACTCTAAATACAACTTTTCAAAGGCTTTTTTACGCACTTAACTTACCTTTGGTATTTTAATTTTTCTTCCCCGCCACAAATGTAACACATAACCCATTATCATACCAACGCAGAATGGAGAGGCGCGAGCCAAGGTGTTCAAGTAGTAATGCCTGAAGTAATTATATGCTGCCTCAGTGGAACTGAAACCAAAAATGAATATTGAAATAATTTAGGTGAAAGAAAGGTTTCTATAAGTTTGAGCGGCCGGCTGCCGGTTTCCTTATCACCGCTTTGGAGAGTTTGTGGGTTTAATGATATTCAGGAGCCTAGTACCGCGATTTCTTGTTGAGGTGGTAGTCTCCTTTCAGGTTCGGTTACAAAACGGACTATTGGTTTCATGAATAAGCAGCGAAGATATTAAAATAGTCTCGTAATGTAAATTCGTTACTGCTTCAGCCCATTTCGTAAGCGCATTATTGTTAAACAATCTGTTAAACAATA
The DNA here is from genome assembly GCA_947458855.1 of Monopis laevigella. Classification (NCBI taxonomy): domain Eukaryota; kingdom Metazoa; phylum Arthropoda; class Insecta; order Lepidoptera; family Tineidae; genus Monopis; species Monopis laevigella. The sequence continues at coordinate 17,773,401 of OX381587.1, forward strand.
ATGTATTTATCGACCTCGTTGATGGACTTTGTAGGCTTGCTTACCATCACATTTGTGAAACTATTTATAGATGTTTGTAATGCAAATACTGTCTTCTTGACTTGTATGATCTTGCCCGGTGTATGAGATGATACACAAGGTGGGAATAAAATCCTGTTCTGCTGGTTACCCTGAGGCTGTCAAGGCGGCCTAGGTCACCGCACGGCACCCGTGATGGTACATTCCATACGCGGCAATCAAACCCAGGGACACCAGCATCAATTCTAATTAATACGCATTTATAATACCCAGGTTCTAGTTACTGCATTCACTCACATGATGCTGTGAATTCGTGGATTGAGAAGAACATACTAGTAATACCTAGCCCTAATCTTTTTTCTAACCAATTAAAAAAAAAATACTCGCTTAATTTTTTTTACTACTGGCGTAATCTATTGAAATTAAATGAATACTAGAAAAAATAATGAAAACATACTCAATATGGAGAAACGATAACGGGAAATCGAATACGAAGCAGTAGACGGTCACAATTATAAGAGACGCCAGAAGCGCCGTGATTAGGGATATCCAGGCACCACGACGTCCGCCCAGGACCCAAATAAGTACCAATGGTGACACCCAGAATAACTGCATCTCTACACAGAGGTACCAGGTTACAGCTAGGCACTGAAAAATTTAAAACTTATTAAAATATAATCCAGCTTAAAATATTGGAAATCAAAATGTCATAAATATTTTTTATCTTATCAGTAATTTGATTAGCGGTTTATTAAAATTTCTTCCGCAATCTTTGCTAACATTAATTAGGTTTAGGTATCTTCAATTTGATTAGGACAAATCACTATTTATAAAGAATGGAGCGAATCAGAAATAATTTCTGACATAGAGTCCAACTTATCTTTGAGAAAAATACTGTGGGGATAATGAACAAAATATTTTTTGATTCTCTACCGCACTTTAGTAAATAATCATTGTTGAAGCAACAACATTCTAATATTTGTAGGTTCTTAGTATATGTTTCATCTATTTTTTAATAAAACAGATGAACTTTTAGAAGTTTTGGTTCAGTTATGTATTCTAAAGTTTTGGTTCAGTTATGTATTCTAAAGTTTCTTGATTTATTCTTTTTCGGGGTAAAAGTTAAATCACTACCCATAAATATTTAAATATAACTCTTACCTGATGTTCTAGATTCACATAATTTTGTAGAAATACTAGTGGTGCCCACCAGAAATTTCTGCAATTTTCGACGGAAAGGGCAAAAGTGTGCCATCGAGGTCCATCTGACATATGGTGGATGAGAGAAGCTTGAAGAAGAATGATGATCGCCAGAAGGGGAAACAGGCGCAGATACCGAAGGATGTAGAACAAATGTAATCTCTTCAGAAATGTTTCTGAAATAACATAAAATCTTAGTCAAATTAATGCATTTTGGAATGCAGTCGAGTAAATTATTAATTCGCTTTCGTTTACTCGACTGCTTTTATTTTTGTTTAAACATTAGTTAATGTTGCAGACAGATAATAAATTCAGCCAAATTAAGGCTTAAGAAGGTAAGTCTTTTTTATGTAAACCCATAATTTTATTGTACTCAAATGACAAAAATATACGAAAATCGGATTAGTAGTTCTCGAATTAAGCACACAATCGGATAGACAGGCAGTCGATACATTTTAAAGGCATAGAAGGATTAATGGTCGAGCTTTACAATTATTGAAAAACTGACGTCATGTAGTGATAACTGATAACATACTAAAGTGTGCACGTGAAGAAGAATTTCGTCTATGACAATTTTTTTTGACTATACATAATTGACAGCAGTGTTACTCTAGACTTGAAACGATCCAAATTTTAACTGTCTGAAAAAACAGTAGCATAAGGAAATTCCAAGCCTCTATCGTACGATTTATAAACGTAGAAGCAAAGCGCTTTTACACCAAGTCCGTGGAAGCAGAATTACCTATATTAGTGCGTGAACAATAGATAAATTGGGTTGTATCATTGCACAAAATTATTCCTTTGTCAAACAAACCTACGTCATGATAATGTTTATATAAATAATTTTGGCAAAAAAGTTGAAAAATCTTACTTTGTGAGAGTTTCCCCGCCGTAGTGTAGATTAGGAGAAGTCCAGTCATCATGAAAAAAGTGTCCACTGTGATTGGAGCGGCAAGGATCCAAAAACTTTCTACTGATAGCATCCACTAAAGAAATAAAAGACAAATTTTAATTACTATTACCAAATTGATAATGGATCCCATTGTTATGTTGTAGATATAAATATTATATCAATCAAATCAAATCAAATATTATTTATTTCATGTAAATCTTTACAGATATTTATGAATAGTCAAAAAAAAAAAAAAAAAGTTTTAACAATAAGGTCTAGAGTGCGCTTGGTTAGGCTGCTATATATATATTAATTAATAAAAGGTGTCATAAAATAAAAATATTAAAAAAGAAAAAAAAAACAACCAACCGAACGCACGCTACATAACCAACTAGTGTAAGACTAGGTGGTTAGCTGATTCTATTGACCATCCGATTATCATCCGCCATACAAGAGTGCCACCGAGGCGACCAACCTCACCAACCGTATCCACGCCTTAAATATTAGTTCTTTTATTATATTATTGTCATTATATTGGCTGTATATATTTTTGAATGACCATCAATCGCATTAACATAGTTATATGGATCGGTATCTTCAAGGGCGTAAACACTAGTTGTAAAGTCGATCCCCCCGGAGACACCCCGGAGAAAAAGGTACCAGCAAGTAAAAAACTCTGGTGCTTCACACACACTAACAGAGGAACACAGCCATTGAGTTACCGATATGCAAACAGCATATGGTAGCATACTTAAAATGCTCTAATCCTACTAAAAGCGTGCACAAAACACCCTATGGCAGATTATTTAACAGTATAGCAATTGGTTACTGTACCAATGTACAGACCTGAAAATACTAAATAGTACAGGCAATTTACTAAATAATAATGTATAATAACAGAGTACCTGTATAACGTAAATATAAATAAGTAATATAAATTTAAATATGTTCTAATTGATTTGGTAGGGAGGTAAATTGAAACTCTGATGTCAATTTACATTAATACATAGAGAAACTCAGCAATCTAGATCTCCAATTATGACTATACCTCAAATCCAAGAAATATATAAAATAACGTATTAATAAAACTAGATATTTCGAATGGTGTAGAACAAACTTTTTAACAAACGTAATAGCATAAAGTTTCCTCGATAGAAAAATATCGCAAAGATTAAATTTTTTATCGATACCCTATTACTTCAATATGGAGTAAGTTGTAAAGTAAAGTTATGTACATGTAAAATCTAGTACAAGGCCCAGAGTTTTTGTATAATTCAAAATATATTGGAAAGTTATAACAATAAAACTGTCTCTTTCCCAAAAAAATCTCGCTTTAAGGCAAAAGTACATACAACCAAGTAGTCAGTTAGTGGTTTAATTTTTACTTTATCTTCCCATACAACTCCATTGCTATTTTATTTTTATAGTTTTATTGGAGCACGGCATGCGACTTTGTATCTACGCTATGGTAAGCAGAGCTACAAAGCCCATGAATGGGGTCGATCAATACACTGTTGTTTAACAGCCCTGCGGCTAGATGCGGTTATGAAATGGACCGCCTATGAAAGACGAATATGCATTACGAGTCTAATTTAATATCCTCGCTACTTTAAGTTCCGTACTCGACAAGCAAGAAATCTATGTTATAGTTTCCTGAAAATCGGTGAATCCACAGACCGAAACCAAAACATGATTAGGTCACTTGACAGTTTTTTCATTTGTATATGGGCGATAGTAATGAATCAGTCGGGCGGCTTAGCACATTTATGCCTTCCACCCATCTATGAATTATTTTTATTATTTATTATGATTATTATACGTCACAAAGATATCTGTTGTATAGATTAGATACTAAAAAATACTTACGCCGAAAACATCAATAGGGTTAGATACAGTCATCGCATAAGTAGACCACACATGGCCAACCACTACCCAGAGCATAGCGAGGGCTCGTATACCATCCAGGCAGTGCAGAGCATCCGGGGCATAGTTAAACGAGAGCAATCGTCTAGTGTTCGTAAACAAAGAAAAACTACATAACAACGTGCTGGCTTCCTTGCGATCTGAAAATTAATTTATTTTATTACATACATACATATCATCACGGGTGCCTTACAGCGCCCGAGACCGCCTAGACGGCCTCAGGGTACCTAGCGGAGGGGTTTTTAATCCCACCTCGTAGTAACCGATGGTATGAGTCTACACTGAACAAGTGGCTAGCTCGTCGCGATGTTTTGGATAGACTCAATAACCCATATATAAACAGTTTCACAAGTTACCAACTTGTGAAATATATAAACAGTTTCACAAGTTACCAACTTGTGAAACTGTTTATATATGGGTTATTGAGTTAGTTAGTGGAACCGCGACCGACAACTTAACGTGCTCTCCGAGATACTATAGTAGTGTTGTCAAACAAATGCACATATTTTTTTTAATTAAAAACTCATTGGTACACACCGGGATATTATTTTATTAAGGAAAACAAATATATTTTTATTGTTTTTTATATATCTACCTTATGGAAAGCAGTATGCAGGTCTAAGAATAAATACAACCAGCACTTAGAACTGTGTTGTAAGAGCTGGTTTCATCCATTATGCCGGCTTAAGATGCCTATTCACGCTTCGTTCAAAGGACTCAAGGTTATAGTATGAAGGAAACACGCAAGCAGGTATATCGTTAAGGTTGTATTTATTAAGGCTTACAGTTTTTAAAATAATAATAATATAATGTAGGGTATTTCACACGTATTTCCCTAGTTACAAACTAAGCTCTAGGCTTGTACTATGTGTACTAGAAATAACTATACTAATACATATTATATTTTATAAACACTCATGGACTTACTCGTAAAATCTTACGAGTTCTTTAAGAACACTTTAGTTAAAATAGGTCTCTTTTACGCATATTATTTTTTTGTTGCCAAAAAAGAGACAAAACCTACTATAGGTATCTGAAGTGTTCCTCAAGGCCTTAATCAGTTTTTATAAATACCGAGGTCAGACTATGGCAAATTGTACAGCAAAGGTTCTAATTTTATTTGTTAGTTAATTTTATTTTAGAAGTGTAAAATTACTATTTTTTTAAATAGCTCTTACATTACTTTAAGATATATGGTATTATTAAAATACCATAATGTACTCGTGCTAGCACTTTTCGTTAGGTAAGTACAACATTATTCTTCCGAAAAAGTTGGTAACTCTCCTTTTTAAAATCTAATTTTTAAATCTCGAACACAATAAAAAGAAGCTACTGAAAAATCAATTAAAAGTGGCAAAGATATAAAAGATATGACAATATCTTCGAATTGGCAAATAATAAATTATATATCTACCCATATCATAAATTAAATATTTTATGATTTTGTAATATTAAAAGATTATATTTTGTGCAAGTTGTATTTGTTCATAATATAGCGTGTGGATATCACACGCTTTAAGTTTTTTTCGCGTATTCAGTGCATGATCGGTCTTATGATTAAATAATTAAATTAAATTACCTCGTTTCAGTATAAAGTTGTGATTGATATCATATGACGTACTTAGTAACAGCAACAGCGCAATAACTGAAAAGATTGATCTGAAAAATATACAAATAATTTTGATCAATGAACAATTGCTGGAGCTGGGCCCCGAACTTATGTTATCGTAGGTATATAACAAGTTGTATGGTACAAGTTTAGCAAAGGGCGGTCTTTGGCTTAGCGATTGAGTTTCTTGGCACGAGAAAGAGGATCGTGGTTTCGAGCCCCACCTTCTAGAAAAATTATCATTACAATTTTATCTTCATATAATAACAATCTATGAAAATATAATAATAATAAAATAAAATAAAAAATGGCACAATTATAATAAATAATTCCTTGATTAGAATACGAGTATTCGAATGACATATTATGAAGTAGGTATCTACGTCTAATATTTACATTATTTTGAAATATATTTGCTTATAGGTTTAGCAATTTATCATATCTAACATTATCTAACGCTGAATTATAATCGCTTATATAATTTGTTTTACACTTATATCATACTGAAGTATAGATATTTAATAAAAATAATTTTTTTGTAATAATAATATTTAGGACATTTCACACACAATGCCCTGGTCAAAAACTAAGCTCTTGGCTTGTACTATGTGTACCAGAAACAACGACACTAATTCATATTATATTTTACAATCATCACAGTAAAAGCAAACTTTAACAACGCACCAATATTAAGTAGACTATGTGTCATGAGTGAGAATAAAACTCCGACCTCCGGATAAAATGCCAACGGCGCGGCGTAACCTATTGAACTACGAAGGCGGTAATGTTCTTATTAATTGTTTTCTGAATACCTAGGAAATAATATTTAATAAAAATTGTCTAGATATTATTTTATGTATTCAAATAAAATTTAATATAGGTTTACTTACACAGCTACAATGTCGGCCGGTGAAAAAGGTTTATCATCAGGGAGTCGACAGAACTGCTCGGTGTAAGTCACATTAAGAAGAGTTCCATCAAATGTTAGAAAATTGATGACGTCACTAGTCGTGCAGGTCTTGGGGATGCAAATACCAAAGATAAAGTTCTGGTCTTCAAAGGAAATCTCTGTGCCAGCTCTAAAAGTAAACATAAACATATGAGGACACCGTTTCCAAATTGAATTAATTTGGGAAACATTAAAAAAAGCTTATAATCTTATTTGTGTAACTAAAGATGTATGTTATTTTTCAGGACATAATATTTTAAATTATTTATATATAATCAAAACTTTTCATTGAGAAACTAGGCAAGAAATTTATAGTAGTTTCTTGAGATAATAGGTCTAAAAAATATTTAAAACAAAAAAAAAAATAGCATAGCACGTGGGAATACAGCCAGTGTTCTCGGTACTTTTATTTAAGAAAATTTCGATGGTACACATTTTACAGATTTCTTTATCTGTTATAATAATTTTGTACTATATTTATTATTAATTATTTTATTTATATGCCTGATTAATTAATTTAATTATTTATAAGATTATTACCTTCCTTCAGCTAAGACTTGCAGCCTCTGCTTCACAGCATCGAAATTGCTTTTCAGTTCCATTACATCATTATCAACATTAACAATCTTGGATTCTTCTTGGATCCACGAGGGTATAGCGGCTCCCTGCACCACTGGTACTTGTAAGGAGCAGTACTTCCCTTGGATCACTTGTCCTTCATCGTTATGGTTCCTTATGGCAAGGCATTGATGGTACTGGCCCCAATCTTGAAGGTTTCCAGTCAACATACCACGTGGAATTCTAGCACCGGCATCGTGGACTAAAATTATTGTTAACTTTTAATGTCTAGTAAAGCATAAATAACTACTTAAAAAGCTCAATAATAGAAGAGAAACAGCGTTTGACTCTCCTTTAGAATTTAACCTGTTTTTACTCCTCTTCTCCTGAATGAAGAAAAATAAATAGTTATTTCAAAACTAAAATACCAAATAAAAATCATAAAATAGGTATATTTATCAATTCAATTTAAAAATGGAATTACCTACAAAAAATATTTTCTGAACTTTTTAAAATATTTTTTACCCTTTTCACTTAGACCCATTAGAAAATACCTACAACATTTTTTTTTCAAAATTCGGGATTTTAGTTTTAATCGAAAATGTTAGAATAATTACAATCTGTCTCCGAAATTCGGAACCAATTGTTTCCTAAAATTGGGATTGTAAGAATTCGGTGAAAATATTGAATACGGAATTAAAAATAATATGATTTTCGAAAAGGTTATGGTTTTGATAAAAATAAATAAGAAAGATCTGAAGCACCCGCGGTCGAGTTTTCGCCTGTCAGTATTTTTGTAGAGAGAGGAAAATAATTTTAATACTATACAGGCACTTAATATAATTGAACGGGACTCCCTGGAAAATAGTCTTAGATACGCTCATGCGATTGTGGCGGGGATTTGTGTTTATATACACACAAAGATAAAATACTAACTGGTACACAGTTAGTATTTTAATATAACTAACGACTATATCAGTAGGTACTTAATACAGAATATCATAAAATAACTATTTGTATTTTACTAATGAAGGGATAAGACATTTGTTACTAATATTAAAATAACAAAGCTCGAATTATAAAAATTGAATTAAATTAGATCTCCTAACTAGACGATATGTAAGTAAATACCCTTTGTAAATAAATAAAATACAATATAATAATAATACTTTTGCTATATTTCGCATATATATATTTGCCTGAAGACGCCCTAATAAGGCGAAATATAGCAAAAGTATTATTATTATATTGTGTTTTATTTATGTATCTTATTGAACGACCTATAAAAAATAACTAAGCAGCTACTGCAAATGAAAATATATAATTTAAATACTTTGTAAATAAATAAAGACTTACACAGCATTGATAGTAGATGATTTGACTTTATAAAACCTATCTGTTGAATACAAAGTTCTGGGTTCAGCACCCGCTCATGAAGATCGTTATCGAAGACATTACTACCGAATTCTTCTAAAATCCATTCTTCAGCACTCATACTATCGAATACCAGTAAAAACGTAATTAACTTTACTAAAACCATTCTAGTTGTTGATGAACCGTTCGTTAAAATATTCACAAAGCATTACTAATTAACTTCATTGAACTCAATGAATTCATTACAAAGTGCTATATTTAAATGTACATAAAGACAAATAATATAACATTGGTTTACTCTAGTTAATATAGTTAATTGTTAAGGTCGGTTCCGAAGTCTTGCAGTGGACGTTTCGTGATACATAAGACACTGAGGTCTTCCACTCTTGGACACCAGTTTACCACCAATGAAGGCTATGACCAAGAAGGTCAAACGTGGTTGTAAAGCCATGAAATGATACACGCACTGGCCACAATACTTTATTTACCACACTTATGGACTATATTACTCAAGGACACTTTATATTAATACTATTGTGGAGAGTAGTTTGGGAAAATGTCTGAAACTATTTATAGACTTTCTGTTTACAGTCGCACGATATAGATAATTATTGCAACAGCGCCATCTGTTTTGCTTTTTTTTCAAACTACAAATAAATTAAGCTATAATATGTCTAGCAACTAACAGATGTCGCTTAAGTGCCATCAAGAAAACATTTTGCTAGTTCTAACCAATTTATTTGCGTGGTATATAAACGTAGGCAGACTCATATATGCTTATGTTGCGTTGTTAAAACTTAATATGACTTTTAATGTCGAACCAACGACCCCAGCTTATAAGTAAGGGCGTAGATTTATGCGCTATTTAGATTTTTTATTTATAAAATATATATAAGTCCGCCTTTGTATTTTGTATGCAATAAAGTTTTAAATAAATAAATAGCTGACTGTATTGCATGTTTAATTAATTAAAATATATCAGTTTATATATATATATATATATATATATCTTCACGGGTGCCTTACGGCGCCCGAGACCGCCTAGACGGCCCCAGGGTACCCAGCGGAGGGATTTTAATCCCACCTCGTCGTAGCCGATGGTATGAGTCTTGGACTCTTCATAAATGCCTGTAAAGGTTTACATGAAATATATTTTGACTAAAAATGTCAGATATGATAAATTTTATTATTAGGAGGTATTTTTAGACATTTTTAGACATTTGGTTTATAAGGGCTAATGGCCTTATTCATAAAATCTTATTGAGGCCTTGAAAAACACTTTAGTTATAGACGGTTTTCTCTCTTTTACACATATCAATTTTGTTGCTAATAAAGAGACAAAAAAAAAGAGACAAAACATTCCATAAGTAAAGTAAGGACTCTGTATATAAAAGTTAGGTACTCGCTGAAGTTAAAACCTTAATAAGTAATAGAAAAACGAACAAAATTTGACTGGCCTTTAGAAATTAACCTGTTTCCACTCCACTCTGTTCACTCCAGCTCGAAAAAAAAAATTTTTATTGTAATTTTTATAGATTTTGTTGAGAGTGAATATATAAAAAAGGGTTTTTTAATAACGTGTTCAATTGAAAAAGGGTCAAAGTAAAAGTATTATATTTGAAAAGTTAGTTGAAAAATAAGCTTTCAAAAGAAAGCTAGAACCTTTCTTATTTTATTTTATATATAATTAGGTTTTAATTATAATCGAAAATGTCGGAAAACTTACCAACCTTCCCTGTCTCAAAATTTAGTAACCGTGAAAAAAAGAATTGAGGTCCATTTCTATTGAATTAAACTATTAATTTAATTAATATAATTATCCAAAAAATATCTTCCATCATCCAGAGAGGGAATGTGGCGAGTATATTAGGTACTTTTATTTCTAAAAATAGCTGGGACATGGAGGCCTTTTAAATATAGCTATAGGATTAGTTTTATTATCTTCATTAATATGACTAAAAAAAATATACTAAAAAGTGAAAGCTTTTTGAGAAAAAAATAAATAAAAGGATCAGGACCCTGCGGTCAATTTTTCGCACTTAACCATTTTTCTTTTTCTAAATACCTAAATACGTGGTGGCTGAGAACACAAAACACTACCGTTTTTAGGGTCCTGGTTCAAACCACGGTGTTTACCAATGAGTTTTTAATTAAACAATTTAAGTATATTTGTTCGACAACACTATAGTGTTTCGGAGAGCACATTAAGCTGTCGGTCCCAGTTTCACTATACCAACTTGTAAAACTGTTTATTGGGTTATTGAGTCTACCCAAACATCGCGACGAGCTAGCCACTTGTTCGGTGTAGATTCATACCATCGTCTACGACGAGGTGGGATTAAATCCCCTGAGGCCGTCTAGGCGTTCTTAGGCGCCGTAAGGCACCCGTGATGATACACTAATATACTACTCTACACTATTAGACGACACTGGATTTTAGTGCTGGTGGATTAGTTAAAATAGACAACGCAGGCACTTAAAATATTTAATCTGATTATAATTAATTAGTTTTGCTAATAGACAGATAAGATAATAAAGTTGTTACTAACAAAGTCGGGATTAAATTAGATCTCTGAAACAATAGATCTAGCTTTTGTTAATAAAAAAAAAACAACTTACTTGCAATACCAAACCTAACTGTTGCATGCATAGTTCAGTAGGCCTAGTGTGAGTTTTTGTAACGTTTACTTTCGCGTTAACTATACTACCGCGTTAATATTTTGACCAATCACACGACCGCATTTCTAGTTCTCAAAATTTCCGCTTGGAGCGCTGAACCATTTCCCATACAAATTTTAGTTAACTCAAACGCAAAGTAATAGTTAGAAAACTCACACTAGGGGTACAGTTACGAACCATTAAAAAAAAGGGAATGTAGGTAAATTTCCATTGAATAAAACTATTACGACTACTGAAAAGTGAAAGCTTTTTTAGAGAAAAAAAAAAAAGTTCAAAGACCCGCAGTCAAGTTTTCACACTTATCCATTTTTATTTTTCTAAACAAGTAGTTTGTAGAGAGCGTTAAAAATACATTTTCTTTGATTGATTTTATAGCTAAATTTCTGCGAATCGGTTTCGTACTTTTTGTCACGAAAAGTTAAGTAGTAGAAGTTTAAGTAGAACTTAGCATGAAGCATGAGCATTAGACGACACTGGATTTAGGTGCTGATGGATTAGTTAAAATAGACAACTCAGGCACTTAAAATATTTAATCTGAATATAATTAATTAGTTTTGCTAATAGACAGATAAGATAATAAAATTGTTACTAACAAAGTCGGAATTAAATTAGATTTCCTAAACAATAGGTAGCTTTTGTAAATAAATAAAAAAACAACTTACACTGCAATGCCAGTAGAGCATTGGACGTTATAAAACCTAACTGTTGCATGCATAGTTCGGGGTTCAGCACCCGCTCATGCAAATCTTTATCAAAGACATTTCTGCCGAATTCTTCTACATTCCACTCATCAGCACTTATACTACAAAATACCAGTAAAAATGTAATTAACTTTACTAAAACCATTATTTCTGATTAACCACTGATTAAAATGTTTACGAAATTATATATCAATGGACATCATTGATGAACTTCATCGACTCAATGAATTCATTACAAAGTGTTATATGGTATTTAAATGTATAATGACAGATAATGTGAGATTTGATTACTTTAGATAATATATATTTGTGCAATAGTATTGATATTTTAACAACGTAAGCAGATATGAGTCAGTGTCCATTTGTAGAGACATGTATATGGAATTTGGTATGATTGATTTGATTAATCATATTTTGGGATAAAGTAATCATGTTTGGTAGGTAATATTATCGCGTTATTCATAATAAGTAATTACGTTCTATATAAAATGTAGATATTTTTAGGATTCCGAAAAAAAAAATCATAAAAATCTGGGAGGAATTCTGTAAATGAGAGGACACAGTGTAGGATAAACTAATAGCTATTAATTATTAAACATAATATATTTAACATACAGGGGATTTTTTAAAGTGTACCTTAAATGCCAAATCCTAAACTACAAAGAATTTCGAGAGGAGTCTCGGGGCCGATTTTGATAAAAAATAAAATTGCATCATTAGATTTTTGATATAAATATTGGCTAGGAGAGCCAAGAATTGAACCGGTTGATTTTGTAAAAAAAAATTAACTGAATCCAGCTGATGATGTCGCTTATAAGGATCAAATGGTGGAAAAGTAACTTCAAACGGAAAACTAAAGGAAAGTGCTCCTTTTGAAGAAAATTAGTTTAATATTTTTAAGTCCTAACTAAAAGTTGTTTGAAATGATTAATAATAAGTAGCTAAATTAGCTTTTCTTACTTTTATTTAAAAAAAAAATCTGTTGTTTTCTTCAATAAGGATGGGGTTAGAGGAGCATTATTTAAAAAAAAAAAAATAGATGGTAAAGTAGACAACCGAAAATATGTTTTTTTTTTAATTAAATGTTTTATTAAAAATAAGCACTTTCCTTTAGTTTGCCGCTTGATATTACTTACCAGAATTTGATTCTTATAAGCGACATTATCAGCTGATGCAATAATACTAAATGATTTTTTTTTCAAAATCAACCGGCTCGATTCTCGGCTAGATTTTTGAAATCTAATAATGCAGTTTTAGTTTTTATGAATATCGGCCCCGAGACCCCTTTGAGCATTTTTTCACTAATCATTGTATATACGTGGTGGCCTAGTTGGTTAGACCTTGGACTTAAAAACACTTAGGTCCCTGGTTCGAATCCCGGTGTGTACCAATGAGTTTTTAATTTAAAAAATTATGTACATTTGTTGGACAACACCACTAAAGTGCCTCGGAGAGCACGTTAAGCTGCCGGTACCGGTTTCACTATACCAACTTGTGAAACTGTTTATAGATGGGTTATTGAAGTCTATTCAAAACATCGCGACGAGCTAGCCACTTGTTGTAGACTCATACCATCGGCTACGACGAGGTGGGATTAAAACCCTTCCGCTGGGTACCCTGGGGCCGTCTAGGCGGTCTCGGGCGCCGTAAGGCACCCGTGATGATACATATACATTGTATTTAGGATTTGGCCTTGATGGCACACTTGAAAAATTCACCGTACGAGTATATTAACAAATATTATCTTATTTTTTAAATTTTGTGAAACAATTAATTATTAATTCAATATACATATATTTTCTCTCGATTGTACAATAATTTAAAAATTAGAATATCACCTTTATTACATATGGTGCCAATTATGGCCAGTTGAATTTAATTGACATTAGTGCATACTATTCTATATCAGGACAATTTTGTTTTTCAAAATTTCCTGAAAAATAATAGGATTTCATAAAAGTGTCTGAACAAAGTTTATAATAGATACGTGCCAAGATCTATCGTACTTAGTTTTTTCCCGAAAAAACAAAAATATATGAGGTAAGGGGTCAATAAAAATGGCAGAATAAAATCTCTGAAGTTATCGACATTTTTGAAAAAAAAAATGGGAATGACAGGTACGTAATGACGACCAAATATGAAACAAATAATAAACATCGCACATGCAGGGGCCTTTTTCTACTAATTTGTATGGGAAATTTGTCAAATTTTAACTTTGACTTGCAGTTGATATTTACTAGTCTACATATGTTTATTTACTAGTCTACATATGTTAGTAGTATAGGCCTTTTGTTCCTCATCCTGTTCGTCAGCAGGGTCAACCGCTGTACAGGCTGAAAACCTAAAACGGGCCAAGTACGCCAGTGTTTTGAGCTTCTTTGAATTTATAGGTTTTGCAGCGGAAAGTTTTGGCGTAGTTCACCGGTGCCAAAGATTTTAGAAAATATCATTCGCGCGCCGGTGCTTTCTTTCTTCAAAAGGTACATAAGCCTGGAAACTTTAAAGTGGCAATGCTGCCGGCTTTCTCGGAATACTACCACACTCTGCCGGTCTAGATGAGTACTATCGGCTATAGGACGAAGACCTCTATTATTATTTAAAGTTTAGATAATTAAAATAAAATATTCACAAAGCTACAATTTTAAAAATAAAATAAAAATTACCGAAAAGTGGATAGTTTTTAATAAAAAAATATATCAAAAGACCCGTCGTTGGCTAATATACATACATGTCAGGCGTTCTAAAGATAAAAAGACCTGAAAACCCTCCATGCGATAGGTGATTAATTTAGAGATAATTTTCGGTTAGAGACGACCTTAATTAGTTTTTGATTAGCAAATAATATAATTGTTGATGATAATATCTTTGCATTGGGAAAATTCTTTTAAAATGTATGTATTTATATTAATATGTATATGCATAGTTCCCGACTAACATTGCACGCCGAAACAATTTTTTTAACAAATTTTTTTTCGAAAGTTATGCGTAAACCTATTTCTACACCCGACTATCCCGGTTCCTATAACTTGATTTTTTTATTTAGAGTTACAATTATTTTGAAAATTTTAAAGGTGATCTTACTAACGTCGGGGGCACGAAACGAGCGTTCATAATATTTGGCAGGAACAACATGGACTCTGTAGCCTGCTTACGTGTTAGATTTTGTTTTCACTTTTGTTTTTGAATTGTATAGCAGTTATATTATTCATACTTGCCCTTATGAAACTCCATTCTTCAGTTGGTCTGACACACGAAGGTATATAATATTGAGCCGCCCTAAAGCCTAAAACGCTTTTCAAAACATGATAAGAAGTCGCCCGCCATACAATACCAAAACAAAAGGTGAGAACAAACTTAACCAATCAATGTTCAAAGATGGCTTATATCACCGAATCATAATCCTCAATTTATTTAGTGTCTGCACCAGCTAACCACCTAGCCTTAAACTGGTTGGCTATCTAGTGTGTGTTCGGTTGGGTTGTTTTTTTTTTCTCCCGCAAGGACAACAGTTTAATAGTTCACGATCTGTTTATTATTTATTATATTTTCAATATTTGTCTGTGGGAGGAATGGCGACCTGGCCAAGTGCACACATGGACCTTATATATTTTTTTTTTTGACTATTCATAAATGCCTGGCAAGGGTTACATAAAATAAATATTTTTGACTTGACTTCTGTATTGTTTCATACCACGACGCCCAAGGACCTTTTAATATGCGTTACGATTCACATTTCCATCAATATATTATATAGATTATTGTTTAACAACATTGACAGCATTATGCTGGGTAACTGATGCGGTTACGAGATGGGCCGCGCTGCTTTCGGCCGGTCAAGCAACAGGCCCGACAAGGAGAGGTAATGAAAATAGGACCTGCCTTTTTTGTACGACATGGGCCAGGTTTCATAGTCAATGTTCAATTTTCTTATTTGCAAAAGTAATTAACTATATGCCTGAAAAAAAAATATATTCGGTTTCTAAATAACTGTATCCGGTGCAAGAAAATAAACATAATATTTTAAAATCCATACATCCACTTAAATTATTTTAAAATCCATCCATCGTCCACATTTTTTTATTTAATAACTTTTTATTATTTTATTAACTCTGTTACTAATGAAAGAAAAGACCGCACAAAAGTCAATAGTAGCATTCTAAAATTGCCCCTTATGTATAAATAAATAAAATTCTTCTTCTCTAAATAATGAAAAAAAAACGCCATAGGGCGCACCGTAAGGTATATGCCCGAAACCGCCTAGCTAGACTGCCTCAGTGTACAAAATGTGTGATGAAATATGTGTGTGAAAAAATATCAAAACTGTTTTTGACTTTTGTTTACTGGAACGGTATTTGTACCTGATCGTAAGCAGACCTACAAAATCCATAAATGGGGTCGATCAATACAACGTTCTTTAACAGCATTGATCGCTCCCACTATGCCGGCTAAATGAAATGCGGTTTCGAAATGGGCAGCGATAAAGACGAATTTCTATTACAACTCTCGCTGCTTTATGCTCAAATTCACTGGCCGTTTTGTAACCGTAACCTGAAAGGAGACTATACCATCACGTCAAAAAATGGATGCCTTAGTCTACTGATAACCGGTAAATCCATAGATTAAAACCAAAACATGACCTAGAACATGGATTTACTTGACGGTTTTTGAATCTGTATGGGCCGCATGCAATATGCGGTTCCATTGCATGCGGCCCATGTAGGCGTAACGAAGTAAAAAGACCTTTTTCCCACCAAAATTAGAACTAGAGTTCGCGTCAGATGTTTGGCCCAATATTCGTATTAGGTTTATTTGTTCAAAAAGAAAACATACAGTTACTATTAGATAATTAAAATACAAAACAATCAACACATAACCCAGTTAGGTTTTCATTGTAATTTCAGTTAGGTTGAACCCATATTGAGCGCATGAGCAACAACCAATAGGGCCGCTTTAATCAATCCTGTTACCAAAAATAAAGCAGCCCTATTGGTTGTTGCTCACGTATACGTACACAAATACGTTACGTTGCTTACAATGCGCAACAAAAAAAGTGGGAACATCAACTTTTGTGTATCTTTCAATATTCCAAATTTTAATTTAAAATCTTTAAAAATGGATGATAAAAAAATATATAATGCTATATATAAGTTAAACTAAAAATGGGGTATCTCTGATACTCCTGCTTTTCTTTATGGAAATCGAAAGTAAATCCACATAGAAGTATTTTCTCGAAGAACATAAAAAATCGGTCAATAGGATTAAAAGGCCCACTATGACTGCTTCGCTGGTCACGCTATGATTGCCTCGAGCTAGCCTAGCTACGCTCTAGGCCTTCCAGCTTGGCCATCATTGCAGCCCTTGCTGTCCTCGCTGTAAAGGTCTCGCCCTACGGTCTCGGCCTTTATCTCAGCTCGTCCATCAAATGCTGCACGCTGACCGCTGTGTCGGCCTGGAGCTGCGCTGTCGGCCATCATCAGCTCGACCAGCAAAGTAGTCATTATAGATGATTTTTATGGTTTTTTTATCAAACAAAAAATACAGTTTATATTAAAATTACCTTTATTTACTGCACACGGCTTATTTAGCTACCTGAGCCAGACAACATATTATTATGTCCAGGCTATAAATGTCAATTTTGGCTAAGATTATATTCAATAGTTACTTTGTATTTATTGCCAGCGGGGTAGGTCAAGTATATCCAATTTTAAAAACAATAAGTACACCAAAATATAAAAATAATTAGTCAAACTTTTTATTAGATAAAAAATAACAATTGTATTTAATATATTTAATTGAATCAGGCGTTATTTTGCGGAAGTCCATTTTATAATGATTAAAATTGGAAATTATGCAGTTTCTTCCGCTGATAATGTTGGTGTATTAAATTATATGTTACATGTAACAACACAAAGAAATATCACCAACAAAAGAACACTGTAGTCTTCGACACGTGTTTCGCCTCTTAACGAGGCATCTTCAATTGTATTTAAAATTAAAAACTAAAATAATAAAAAAAAAAGTTAATTGAATGAGCGCAGTGTTCCGAGGCCACTCGCTGCATTTCCCCGTTGTACAACGAAGCTGAATAAAGTACTCCTTACTTAAAGGGTCACTAAACGGAGCCTTTAAAAATAATTAAATTATATTTAAATATTATTTAAACTTAAATTGTCTTGCTAGCTGTACAATTTAAACAGTTCTTTATACAATTTTAAATTTCAGGGTAAAGAGACTTGCTTTTTCGGGACTAGCAACGATTTTTTTAAAAACCTACTATTTTGAGGGCAAAACAACGGAATACCTATTCTGGGCAAACAGGAAAATAATATTTAGGGGCAAAGTTTAGGGGGTAAACGGAACAAGCCATTAATTTAAATACCCTTGGCATCTCAGAAAACACTGACCATGACCTAGCTTTGACTGCTATTTTATTTCAGGCGTTGGTAGAGCCAAGTCTCATCCATAGTCTGAAATTCGGCTAACAAAAATAAACCCCAAACGTTTTTAAATACTGGGAGGATACGGTCTCGTTACCACCGCCCATACAAATGCAAAAACCGTTAAGTGACCTAGTCTTGATTCGGTTTTAGTATGTGGGTTCACTGGTTTCCGGAGACTACTGCTTCGATTTCTTGTCGAAAAGTGGAAGCCTTCTTCCGTGGTGCGGTTACGAAACGGTCGATTGATTTGACGATAAAGCAGTGAGGATATTAAAATAGATTCGTAAAGCAAATACGTCTTTGTCGCCGCCCATTTCGTAACCGCATCATTGAACCGGCATAATAGGAGCGATCAATATTGTTAAACAATCGATTAATGATCTGCAAGTGGATACATAGTCACATGCCGGGCTCCCATAAAAAAATGTAAAAAACTGGAAAATTTTAGGATAAATTAGGAAAAATTAAGACGGGTCAGAAAAAGTTCCGGAAGTCAAGCTAAATATATGATTTGAGGGTTTACGATTTGTGACTGAAATAGGTAATAAACTAAAATATATTCCATCGATATCTAATATCTAAAACGATCACAAATCATATATTTAGCTCTCCTTCCCACTTCCGGAACTTTTTCTGAGTAGTGTTGATTTTTTTTATTAACATAAAATTTCCCAGACCCTCCATTGCTAAGAATTTGTCATGAATTCAGGTATTAAAAAGCAGATTGGTAAAAGGTAAGCAATCTAGCCGCTCCGCAAAAATATAGTACATTAGTGCCGCGGTCGGCCTTCCAGCTTGGCCATCATTGCAGCCCTTGCTGTCCTCGCTGTAAAGACCTCGTCCTACGGTCGCCGCCGACAGCGCAGCTCCAGGCCGACACAGCGGTCAGCGTGCAGCACTTGATGGACGAGCTGAGATAAAGGCCGAGACCGTAGGACGAGGTCTTTACAGCGAGGACAGCAAGGGCTGCAATGATGGCCAAGCTGGAAGGCCTAGAGCGTAGCTAGGCTAGCTCGAGACAATCATAGCGTGACCAGCGAAGCAGTCATAGTGGGCCAAGGCTTGTATAGTGCTTTACTCAAAAATGCAAGTACCTAATCTAAATAAAACCAGCAAGTAATTTAAATAAAATATATATTATTTAACTAGAAATTTAATTAAAATGACAATTATGAAAAGGACAGTTACTAAAATTCAACACCGACTTTCCCGGTTTGATATTACTAAAATAGCGGTCGGCAATGTTTTGCCGGCCTGTTAGAGCGACCAGCAAAACTTTGCCGGCCACTCCTTGAAACAGAACGGCAAGGTCGACTTGGCTCAAACAAGGTTGTCAAAATAATGACCACATTACATGCATTTTTGAGTAAATATTCTCCTCCGTTTCAGTCAAGACAAGACAATTTTGAACTCCATACAAGCGCCCGGCGCGGCGTCTTCAATTTCGCCGCCCTTTAATTTTTTCCGCCCAGGAAATTTTCCCGGCTTGCCCCCTTTAGATCGTGTCCTGATCGTATCACTGTCATAATATAATGCCTACACTCCTTAATGAATTTAAAACACCGATTTATGGATATAATTTTAGGCTTTAGTAAGTACTTACATTATTACCAATTACTCTAGGTGGTAAAAAGTTGACATTAAACATCAACTTTCGATTTTAAGCGATGTTTTTTTCTCAAAAAGTTATTTTTAATATGTAGTAGGACAATTTACAAATATGCTCTGGTCACAAACTAAGCTTGTACTATGTAATGTAAATTAGAAAAGATTTTAATGTCATTATTATTATACTCAACTTTTCTTCATAAATTACTTCTTTCTATCTTTAAATATTTTCCCGAGAGACTCTTAAAACAAAAACATCTGTCAGCTGTTCCTACTTATATCTGAGCTTTCTGCAAGTATATCCAAATATAATAAACCCTTATTTACCTCCAGAACATAAAGCTATTCAACATAAATACCGTATACAAGTCCCAGACCAGTAGTTTTGAAGTGATGCGTTAACAAACAAACAGAATAGAAACATACAGAATCCATCTCGATCGAATAATAAAAAAAAACAATATACACACTTTTTCATTTACAATTTTATTAACGTATCGGTCCCAGTTTCACTATAACAAATAATGAAGTCCAAGTACTGCGATAATCTGGCCGCCTTAAGGCAGGTGCCTTTTTATTTAGCAAATGCGGCACCTACTCGTACCTATGTTGCACTAAGAATATCAACCGGAATTTCAGGAGTTTTAGAAAACAGCTTTATAATGGGTCCACGGGCCACCCTCCTCATAGTAATACATATAACACAAATAATATAAGATATAATTTTGTAATATTTTAATAAAAAAGTAAAAAAATATGTTGAAATTTAAAAAAATAATAAGTCTACATTCACATGTTTAATTGCTTTTATATGAAAGATAAGATAGAAATCTTTAAAAAATTTCAAGATTGCTTCCACGTTAGATTTGTGATTTAGTATATTAATAAAACTAAATTGTTGTATCACATTTTTTATAAGTATGACACATTATTTATCTTTATTATTTTGTTTTAGACTTTGTTATAGGACACATTTTAGAATTAATAATTATTTTTGCATTTTAATTTTAATTATCGTAATCAGTAATTTAGTTTATTTATATTTTTCCTTGTAAGAACGAGAGAGAATATTTTATAGATTATTTTATTTCTCTACGGGCTAAAATGACTTTGTATCTATTATATATTAACTATGTACAATGCCTATGAATCGGGTCAACCAATAAATTGTTGTGTAACAGATTAGGTCGTATATCTTGGTCTACCTTGACTGGCTCAATAATAATAATAGTACACGCAGTTGCAAAAAGCAGTATTAAGTATTACTGCTTTCAATTTATTGGTTGAACACATGCCGCATCGTCCGAAAATTGATAACAAATTAAATGTTTCACCCCCTATTGATGAGCTTGAGCGTAGCTCCGCCTCGATAGGTATCCGTTGTTCTTTAAACGACGAGTTTAACAAATAGCTATTATGAATAACAGTAATAATATGTAGGACAAATTACACATATTGCTCTGGTCACAAACTAAGCTCTAGGCTTCTACTATGTGTACCAGAAGTATCGATATAATACGTATTGTATTTTATAAACACCCAGACCATGACAAACTGTACAGAAAATGCGTACTAATATTTTTTTGCCTTGGGTGGGAATCGATGGAACCCACGACCTCCGGATACAACGCCAAAGGCTACTAGTCTACGGAGGCTGTCAAAATGTTCTCGCTATCAATGGTCTAGTGTAGCCACTGTATCAATTTATTTTATCTGCGTTTAGTAGCCTACTACATCTATTTCTGTCGAGGTGGTAGTCTCCACGGCACGTTTACACGGCAGTTAATAATGCATGCTTTGCAGCCGCCCATTTCGTAATGCCACGTTGTATGGAAATGTTGAAATTTTCATTTATCATACTCGTACAATTGATAAAGATTTACCTAATAGGATTTTAATTTTGTAATTGTCATTATGTGTGATTTAGATATGGATAGATTTAGATCCATTCTCTACTAAATATCGTTCATACTTCATAAAAAAAAGGATCATATTTCATAAAACTCTATAATTAAATAAATAATTTGAATTATTTCTTATTACTAAGAAATAATTCATTTTTTTTTTTTTTTTATTATTACGAGAACCGTTTAAACGGCCTCAGGGTACCCAGCGGAGGGATTAACCCGTCCTCATTTCGCCGATGGTATTCGGAGGCAGCTCCTAACAAGTGGCGAGCTTGTTAATCTAAATAACATTAATCTTTTTTACGCTAAATTATGGGCGTCGATAAAGACGAATTTGTACTACGAGACACTTTATACTCGATCGATGCATATTCTCTTGATCGAGTCTTTTTGTGAGTATTACGATTAAAAAAAATCGTTTATAACATATAAAAATATAAATAAAAAACAAAATAAAATTGAAAAACTGAATATAAAATAGAATCGCGAACCCCGCGTTCTTCATATAAAATGAGCTTTCGGACTTCCAGTAATACTCGATTATTGTTTATCGCAGAATTAAAATAATATTTTTGTCGGTCAGTGTATTTATTAATATTTCTGTGTTGGGTACATATTATTTTTATTTTTTTCGAAATCCGAAAAATTTTTTTTTTAATATTATATAATAAAAATATCTATTACCCACAACAGATTTTTTTTTTCGTACAACTACGAACATGAACAAAATAATTTAACTACGACTTACAGCCAAGTTGTAATATTGGAAGTACGCTTGTATGGACGTCAAGTCGACTACAGACCCCTTCAAATTCGTCTTTTTTGGACCTGCTTCGTAACAGCATCAATTACACAACAATAATGTACTGATCGAACTCGACTTTCAATTTTTGAGGAAGTTCATAGGCTATTCAGCTTCTAATAGCGTGATAGCTTTTAATAGCGTGATATCTTTTAATAGCGTAATAGCTTTTAATAGCGTGATATCTTTTAATAGCGTGATAGCTTTTAATAGCGTGATATCTTTTAATAGCGTAATAGCTTTTAATAGCGTGATATCTTTTAATAGCGTAATAGCTTTTAATAGCGAGATATCTTTTAATAGCGTAATAGCTTTTAATAGCGTGATAGCTTTTAATAGCGTGATAGCTTAAACACAGCGCACAGCTAAACCTCAATAAACTAAAAAACTAAGCAGCTTTTTCGAAATATGATTATTTTATTTATTTATTTAATACATTTCAGGTAAACTACCGGCCAACAAATTTATAGTTAATTATTTTATAAAAAAATATATATAAAAAAAATAAAAAAAAATTGTGCTGAGTAAGTAATAGTAAGTATGATGACAACTTAAAGATTAGATTTTTAAATATTTTTTATCTACACCTGTTTAATTATCTATATATGACAGATAAAATTAAGATATACATCTCTGATGATTTAAATATTGCTTCTACTATAGATTCGTGATTTATATCCAGTGTATTGATGATATCATTAAGCAGCGAGGCTAAATAAAGACTCGTATTGTAAGTTTATCTATTTCGTCTGCATTCCTAAGCCGGCAATATGCTGTTAAGGACACTGCATTCGTAATCGCGAACTCCGTGTTCCCCATATAAAATGAGCTTTCAGACTTCCAGTAATACGCGATTACTGTTTGTAACAGAATTAAATTAATATTTTTGTCGGTTATTGTATTTATTAATCATTCTGTGTTGGGGTATTATTTTTTTAGAAATTAATACAAAAATATTTATTACCCTATTTCATCATAAACACCGCAACAAGCTCGCCACTTGTTAGGTGTTGCCTCCGAATACCATCGGCGAAATGAGGATGGGTTAATCCCTCCGCTGGGACCCTGAGGCCGTTTTAATGGTTCTCGGGAGCCAAATAGGCACCCGTGATGGTATTTATTTTATTATTTATTACCCATAACAGAAAGATTTTTGCGTACAATTACAAACATGAAAAAAAATTGAACTTCGACTAACAGCCAAGTTGTAATATTGTTTGGGCGTTGAGTCTACTTCAACTGTATTGAAACAACCCCCAAAAAAAAAAAAACATTCCGTTACTATATAGTAAAAAAAATATTCAATAAGAATTATTGAAATTTGGAATTCTCATGGTTTGTTAGTTATGGTTTTCAGTATCTGTAGTATGAGTTTTCTAACTATTACTTTGTGTTTAAGTTAACTAAAATTTCTATAAGTTCAGCACCCCAAGCGAAATTTTTGAGAACTAAAAATGCTAGTGGATTGGTGAAAATGTTAACGCAGCAGTATATAGGTAACGCGAAGGTAAACGTCTAAAAAAACTCGCACTAGGGCTGACATGTTTTTTTTGTTTACGTTAGCTTCAGTATTTTTCGAACATTCTTTTATTTCATTTACTGTATATTTGTTAAATTAATGATTTTTTTTTGTGAGCAAAACACATAATATAATTTATTTCTTTCATTCGGTACAAAACTTTATTTGTACTGTATTAATCTGATTGCGGTAACAGGCAATATAAAAAAACAATTAGGATATTGATAAATAAATAGGCTTTTATTAATTACATATGGGCAAACATGCTCATTAAGAAAAATAGGCTTTTTAACATAAATTATGTATTACAAATTAACAGATCATTTTTTTCTTATTTTCAATATTGTTATAACTTTTCATATATTTTTCCATTCATTGAGTCTGCCTTTTCGACTTCATCTTTGGTTATTTTTGTTTGTGGTAGTGGTGCTTTTGGACTGCTTTTATATGCTGTAAAATACAAAGGCAATATTTATAAAAAAAGGTAGTATTTTTCAACGAGACTTCCTATAATAATTTTATTAAAGTTTCAAATATCTTCTGAAACTTTTTCTTTATTTTTGGGTTTCGCTTAAATTAAAAATATACTTTAAAAAGAAAACCTCATGTAGAGACTCAGAGGTCTTGCCATATTTAGAGTCTGTCCGCATGAATGTCTAAAGATCCATTGGTCCGAAATTTGGAATTATTATAGATCATAATTTTGGTTATTATTTTGAATGCCGGTTTAATAGTCGCGCAAAACAAATTTCTAAAACCTAATGGTATAATGGTATAAAATAATAGTATCTAAAACTGTATTACCTTCTCCAAATGCCAATTTTTGTAGAGTTGAAAATGGAGAATCCACCGCCAGGGTTATAACGTAAGACCAAATAAAAGTAACTAAGGTGTCGGCCATAAATCTATACATCTGCAATAAAAAAAAAAGTTATCGCCTTTGTACATAACTCTTGTTTACTGCGCAATTAAGTGTTTAATAAAAAGAACCGATTTTGAAAATTCTTTTAGTGTTGAATAGCCCATTTATCTAGGAAGGCTACAATAACTTGACGCTACGGCTAATAGGAGCGGAGCATCAATGAAAAATTTTGGGAAAACGGGGAAAATTTGTTCCTTCTAAGAGCTTCCGTCTGCGCAGACGAAGTGGCGCGGGTCAGCTAGTCACTTATAAAAAAAACATGTCTAAAAAACACATTGTAACAATAGATGGTTTAAGGTAGAAATAAAGCAATAGAAAATTAATTCATTAATATACTTACAAAATTCATTCCAGTGAAAAATATAGGGCTGACAAATGAACCGGCTATAATTTGCATTATAGGCATGTGGAACAGATACATGGCATATGACAGTCTGGCTGGCAGCTTCCACATGTTTAGAGACAGCAGCCAGTTTATTGGACCTGGAAATATAATTTTAAAAATCTTCAGAGTTCTAGATCACATACAAATAATGCACATAGAAATCAATGAAGTAGATTTTTTTTTGTAAACCCGATTTTGATTTAATATTACTGCAGTCGTAATCGCAAACTCTTTCTTTCTTTCTTTCTTTTTCCGTACAAAATGAGCTTTCACACTTACAGTAATACTCGATTATTGTTCATCGCATAATTAAAATTACATTTTTGTCGGTCGTTGTATTTATTAATCTTTCTGTGTTGGGTTATTATTTTTATTTTTTTCGAAATAAAAAAAATATATATTATAATACAAAAATATATAAAAGATCTTTGCTTACAATTACGAACATGATAAAAATAATAAAAATTCGACTAACAGCCAAGTTGTAATATTGGAAGTACGTTTCTATGGACGTCAAGTAGACTCCGGGCCCCTCAAGTGTTTGGGGTTTTAAAATGTTTGTAATACTATGTAGTAAACCGCAAGTTCAATCAAATACCTTTAGACAAAACTGAACTCAAGTATGGTGCTGATTATAATACAAAATACGATATTTTTATTACAGTAATTGTGTAATAAGTAAAAACAGAATTACCTGCATAACCATGTACACATGCAATAATTAGCCAGCCCAATGCTGCAGCCCAAATTCCTCGACCATAGGCGTTCAGAAAATTGTCGAAGGTTTGATTGCTGTACCCTGGCTGAACGATGGGGTAAGTGATAAATATGATGAAGGAAAAACCTGCAGCAGTCAATGCCCAAAATATCAACACGCAGATCTGTGAAAAATTAAAGTCATCATAATTGGTATCATAATTTTTTTTTAGTGGAGCACGGTATGTCACTTTGTTTCTACATAATGGTAAGCAGACCTAAACATCCATGGATGGGGTCGATCAACACATTATTATTTAACAGCATTGATCGCTCCCACTATGTCGGCTAAATTATGTGGTTACGAAATGGGCGGCAAACAAGACGAACATACATCATGAGTCAATATAAGTATATCAATCAAAACATTGTTGTTTAACAGCATTGATCGCTCCCACTATGTTGGCTAAATTATTTGGTTACGAAATGGGCGGCGAACATTACGAACTTACATCATGAGTCAATATAAGTATATCAATCAAAACATTGTTGTTTAACAGCATTGATCGCTCCCACTATGTCGGCTAAATTATGTGGTTACGAAATGGGCGGCAAACAAGACGAACATACATCATGAGTCAATATAAGTATATCAATCAAAACATTGTTGTTTAACAGCATTGATCGCTCCCACTATGTTGGCTAAATTATTTGGTTACGAAATGGGCGGCGAACATTACGAACCTACATTATGAGTGTATTTAAGTATATCTTCTCTGATTTAACATCAAATGAAACCCCGCTTTGTAACCACACCCTGATAAGCGCTACCACCTAAACTAGAAATCGATATAATAGTCTCAGAAAACATAAGGAAAAACCAGACTTCTTACAAGGATATAAAATAATGCAGTGAGTATTTTTATAATTAAATTGGGTGCTGAAGTGATAACGTTAATGTAAGGGAAAATGATAACATAAATACATAATTCACAAATTGAAAACTTTACAAAAATCGAAAGTGTTTCTTACTTTTGAAATTTTCACTTGTTGTCCGCGCCACAAATGTAACAAATAACCGATAATCATTCCCACAAAGAAAGGAGTGGCTCGTGTCAGCGTG
Organism: Monopis laevigella; assembly: GCA_947458855.1. Taxonomy (NCBI): domain Eukaryota; kingdom Metazoa; phylum Arthropoda; class Insecta; order Lepidoptera; family Tineidae; genus Monopis; species Monopis laevigella. Next base: position 17,800,706 of record OX381587.1, read on the forward strand.
TTCACATAGTAAATCTCAAAGTAGTCACTGATAGAATGGCCTTCTCTGAAAGAATAACAACATATTTTAATTATGGCGTTATTAAATTTTAACTAAAAGACAAAATCAGCGGAATATCCAGACTAAATCTTAGTTTTGACAAAAACCACGATGGCTGCAGATAATTGAATAAAATCATTTGGACGTACGGAAAAGATTGAAGAAACAGCTGCTTATGTCCTACTGGAATTGACATAAAAAATAGCTCCAGAGGTCCTCAGCAATGGTTTCACAAGTACATTAACGAGCTCCTCACAATATATGTATTAGTACAGGGAAAGACTAATAAAGTTATTTGATATATATTTTGCACGAAGAAAAGATAAATACAAATTAATTGTGCAATATCTTAATGGCTATTGAAAAGTCGGCCCTTAGATATCTATGGATTCACTGTGCCGCCGGTTTAATTGTGTGCAAGGGTGCCGAACTTCTGACCAGAAAGAGTAGACCGTTCTATAAAAAGTCCGTGATAATGTGAAGACTGGAATTCAGATTCCTACTAAACCTACAATTTAAACCTTACTATTTGCATTTTAGTGTTATGGAACTTACGTAATTCCCAAGAAAGATGACGGGAAGTTGTAAATGAAGCAGAAGACATTGACGCTGACAAGAGATAAAAATAGGCCTGCGCCCAATCCAATCCATGCTGTACGAGTTTTCCCACTTAACACACACACCAATACTAAAGGAGAAATCCAGAATAATTGCATTTCAACCATCATGTACCATGTTACTCCAAGACACTGAAATAAATAATCTTTATGTAAGTTATTAAGCAATATTAATATTATAAATAAACTAAAATTAGTTTAGTTATGTTCTTAATCTGTTTAATTAATGTTTAGTTATATTTTAGTTAGATTTAAAAAAAAGGGTTGGTTGCAAAAAAAATCATTAATTATTAAAATTTTAAATAATAAAAAAACTTGATATTACAAATACACTGTGCAATTTAAAAATACTTACAATTTGTGAAGGGTTGACATAATTAGCTACAAAGAGGAATGTACTCCACCAATTCTCCCTGCATAACTGTACTGTCGGCGCAATACTGTGCCAGCGAGGACCATCAGAGATGTGGTGAAATACTGAAGCTTGCATCAATATGGCAACAGCAAGTATTGGAAAGAATCGGAGATACCGAAGCAAATAAAACATGTGAAGTTTCGTTAAGAATTTGTCTGAAAATAAATTTTCAAAGATAAAAATGCAATGAAAAAATTCCTGGTGGGTGGGACTCGAACCCACGAACCTCGCTATCGCGGCAAGGCGCTCAACCACACAGACGCCCTCTATTAGCTTTCTTCTATTAACTCTATACGAGTGAAGTTAGAAGTCTTAGTTTCTAATACTAGATGGCAGAGGAGTCTGTTTTTTATTTTTACTTTTTACAGTATTTTATATTTATGCATTTTTATAAATTCCTTTATAGGAATTTAATTTTTTCATTGCATTTTTATCTTTAAAAATTTAATATAAGATTATCCTATAAAGGAATTTATAAAAATGCATAAATATAAAATACTGTAAAAAGTAAAAATAAAAAACAGACTCCAAAAATTAACATAGAAGTGAACAATTGTTAATTGTAACTTACATTGTGTCATTTTTCCTGCCATGGTATACACGAGAAGAAGTCCGCTCATCATAAAGAATGTATCAACTGTAAATGGAGCTGATAATAAAACTGTGGTTCCAGTAAGAGATGTCGCCCACTGTAACGAAATTAAAATTGGACATATAATCTCTAGAACCTAATTGAATAATTTGATTTTAGTTAATAATAATATAATTTATGAACTATTAAAATTCTAAAACATGAAAAGAAATTGCATTTAGTTACTGGCGGTCACCACACTAGGCCCAGTCTGTCCTGTGGGTACCACAATATGATATAATAATTTATTTATTAAAATTTGAAACTACATTTAAGGTTAAATCTGTTTGGTGCATTTATAATTAATAATAATTACCAGGAAATAATCGAGTATATTAGATATACCAGCAACGTAATTTGTAAATACATGCCCAAATATAACCCAAAGCATGGCGATAGCTCGGATCCCATCCAAGCAGTGTAAAGCATCACGAGAAGAGGAGAATGTAAGCAGTCTTCTGCTATTAGTATATACGGAAAAACTGCTTAACAGCTTGCTGACTTGTTTAGAATCTAAAAAATAATTATTGGTTCAGAAAGGTTGACATTAATATCTTTATATTTATCAAGAAGTGATGGAATCATACCTTTTTTTAAAACAACTGTTTGATATAAATCGTAAGCCGTGCTTAGCAACATCAGCAATCCAATAATAGAAAATACTGCACTGGAAACAATGAAAATTACTTATTAAAATATGGCAAAAACTTAAAATTAATTTAGAAAATATTTCATTTAAAATGAATATTACTTACAATGCAATGTAATCCGCTACGACAAAAGGTTTGTCATTAGGTAGTCGACAGTATTGATCAACGAAGGTAAAATTTCCTAATAATCCATTTAATGTGATAAAATCAAATACTTCTGTGGTAGTACATGCTTTGGGTATGCACATGCCCAAATTTAATGCCAATGCATTTAAAGCCGGATCTTCTCCACTTCTAAAAAAATATGATTATTTTCTGACGAAGAGCATAATATTCCACCAGCTCTACCATGAGTTTTTATTAAGCGAATTTACTATAGAAATCAACCAAAATAAAGTTTTATTTTAAAAATAAAGCGATCTTATTGGTTGATTCCTATCTATAGTTACTAGCAACTATAGTAAAAACTATTTGCAAAAACTTGTGTTAGAGCTACTAAACTTTTGAATGCAACAATATGAAGAAACAAACGAGTTTTAAAAGTTTTTTTATGACATTACATACCTTCCTTCCATTACAAGAGCATTATGTTTATTTTTTTCTAGATTGAGTATAGCTTCAATCACTTCTTCGTCCACATCTAGAAACCTTTTTGATACTTCAGACCAGGTTGCCAATGTAAGTTCCTGTTGGAAAGGAACTAATATGGCGCAATATTTTCCTTCTATAGCACTGGCATTCATACTTATGTCTATGCCTAGACATTGATGGTAACTGCCCCAGTCATTTAAATGCCCTGATAATATACCACGAGGCATGCGGAAACCTGCATCGTAAACTGAAACAAAGATGAAGTCAATATCTTGCAAAGTAGCATATCCATAAAAGTGATAAAAGTGAATTAATCATAAAGTTTTAATAAAAAAGATACAGAAAATGTTATATCACGCAAAAACAGGGAATAGTAATATATAAAAAAATCCTGTATTTATATGTTACTTACATGCAAATGAGATTCCAGGTTCTTCTAAAACCATATGTCTTAATTGACTATCGCACAACTCAGCATCTAATACTCTTTCGTACAAATCATTGTCGAAGGTAGAAGCAGATAAACCTTTAACACTAATAACAGAAACAACACATAAAATTCTACACAAACTTTGTAACATTTTTCAAAAATTTCAATAACAAAATTTAATTATTTAATAAACATCAGTAAGTTTAATTGCCAATTTGAAGATTAATTTAATAAATGATGTCTACTCATATTAATTTAAATGCTTATATATGATAGATAAGACACAGATATAAATCTTTAAGGGTTCCTAATATTGCTTCCACTTTAGATTTGAGATTCATATCAATAGAGCATATACTGTTTGATATAGTAATTGCCTATTTTAGGCATGACACATATATTTTAATCATTTAATTTGGACTTTGTATTATTAATAAAGTAAAAATTTAGTATAAATTAATTTACTATTAATAAATAATCGCCTCCTCAGGTGGTGATAGGAGGGATGGTCCTGTGCTTTCTTAAGGAGCATTATCAAAATGCAAGGAATTGTGTGGAAATTATTTAAAATTAATGTAATGATGTTGATGTTATATTTATATTATTGCAAATTCTTCCGCTAGTAATTAAATGACATGTTTCGCTTCTCCACGAAGCATCTTCAGGACTGAATTTTATTTATGATGGCCGAAATAAGTTGAGTATAGGTGAATTTGTAAAATAAATGTGTTCATTGATTAGGCTGTCTGTCGAATTTTTAATTATTTCTATATGTTCCCAAATATTTAAACGTAATCCTTTTTAACATGTACGTAGTATTTCAAAATTGTGGTTTATAGAATTTTGATGATTTTCTAGAATATGTTGAGCAAATTGTGATCTTTCTGGGTTATTGTTTTTTTATCGCCGCTGTATGTTCTTTATGGCGAATGTAAAAACTACGACCAGATTGTACAGTATACATGTCGCTACAATTAGAATATATTAATTTAAAATTATTAAATAAATAAAAGTATTAGATACTACTACTATGTACCTAGTATTTTTGGTGTAGGTATAAAAAAAACAAAAATAAGGAAGGTATAAATATAAATATATATTTTTAACGATACTTATATAAAGTTGTATGGTACATTAATAAAAAAATACTTCTTTTTCCCTTTGCAATATTTATATTTAGATTTTTGCAAAATTAATTTTTATTTAATGTTGTACCATAACAAGTGCCTTACGACCGAGACCGCTTAGACCAGCGGTTGTCACACTTTTCTGGCCAAGGGCCACAAGGACAATGTGGGTATCACAGTCGGGCCGCAAATTAAGGGTGATTTTTTTTGTAGCACGGCATTTTAATTTATCTACATGATGGTAAGCAGATCCACAAAATCCATGATTGGGGTCGATTAATAAAATATTATTTAATAGTATTGATATGGGATATGGTGGCGATAAGCCAGCTAAATGATGCGGTTACGAGTCTACTTAAATAGCCTCGTTACTTAATCGTCAAATCAACTGCTGAAACCGTATCCTAAATATCGATGCAAGAGCCTCAAGATATCGGTGAACCCACAGACTAAAACCGGAACATGACTAGGTCTTTTGTACCAAGTATCCCACGAAGTGGTAATTTAAATTAAAAAATAAGAAAATAGTCGGCAGGTGCCTAAGAGATATATCGGTGGCTGTTCGATAAGTTTTGTTGAGTTTTAGCGGAATTCGTTGTTTTGTTGAGATGATGTGTTATCGTGGTGCAAAATCTTAATTCAATAGTTAGATTTCAAAAAATCTAGTATTTTTTTTAATTTTTTTTTTTTTTTTAATTTTTTTTTTATGACAAATTACACATATTGCTCTGGTCTCAAACTAAGCTCTAGGCTTGTACTATGTGTACCAGAAGCAACGATATAATACATATTATTGACGAATTTGATCTTTCAATCGCTGTATAACGGTCACATAATATTCTTTATTTACAGTGAAACAGTCCTTCTGACAATTCCGATGCATAACGTCATGGTAATCGAAAAAAAAACTGTGAACATCATCTTTATAAAATTTTTGATCGACTTTGACGATGTATTTTTCGATTTCGGAACTGTAGGAACCGTTCCGAGTAAAATAATGTATTTTCACCAGTTAAAATGCATTTTATGAATGTGAGTTCGGAATTTATTATCTTTAGCACCTTTTTGCGATTAAGTTATTACCGAAATTTCAGGTCTTTCGGCCTGGCGGCCGTATTTCAGTGTACTGTACAACTAATACGCACTTGTTTTTGATAAATTTCACTCATATTTTGACTTAAATGTAACATTTTGAACCCTTCAGCACAATAATTTTCATTTGCACGATGCACAATTTAAGACAGATTGTTCGACATCTTTACCCATTGTGAAAATCGCAATCTAGCGACAATAATTAATCAATAATTTCGACGGGCAAGTTTATAATATGTTTCTAATGCCCGCGGGCCGCAGTTTGACGACCACGGGCCTAGACGGTTTCAGCCACCCAGCGCGCAGCGGCGGGATATTATTCCCACCTTGTCGTAACCAATGGTATTCTGAGTCTATACCGAACATGTGGTCACCTCGTCGTGGTGATTTTCATTGGATTTTATATTTTATATACGTTTTAGTATTAATTTAAATTTTCTCAGTATAGCCGTCTTAAGAAATTATGTAGGTAAATAATGGCTAACTTCACATTTAAATTTAATTCAATCCCGAGGCAATACCGGCGCAGGAGCAGGTTCTAATTGCCGTTGGAGCGATACAAATTATAAATTCATTACAGCCACTACAGCGACGGTTGCCGTGTTGTTGTGCAGAGATTTTTCACGGGTCTTCTCGGGCTAGTATTGTATAATTAGTGGTCCATGGTAATCACTGACATAGTCTTAATTGTAGATACCCTGGAGCGGATGACGTGCTTGTTTAATTGTGCACTTATCTTACTGGATTTCAAACGTTGGGCGCACTATATAATATGTTAAAATGCTTCATTGGTTGTTTTGATTATGTTAGTTTATTAGATTCCCACTCATGGCAAAAAAAAAAATATTAGGTTTTTTTTCTGTTCAGTTTATTATGGTCTGGGTGTTTATAAAAATACATATAATACCTAGTCTTGCGACACAGAACATATTTTTTTTCTATTGCAAATAACATTTATTACTTTTACAGTGTGTTAGTTTAATACATAAATATAAAACAAATTAAAATATAAAAAGCTTATTCGAAGTGGTCTCCATTAGCTGCAATACAGTCCTTTAAATGTTGAGGCCAGTTATCAATAGAAGCACTCTTTCCATGGGAAAATTCTTCACTGCCAATCGTATGGATTGTTTTAGGGACTCCAAATTATCATGGCGCTTAGAGAATGCCGGACTCTCTAAAACTTACCATAAATCATAATCCAGCGGATTAAGCTCGGGACTAGACGACTGCCCAGTCTTGAACTCTGATGAAGTGCGAAACGTTCGCTTCATTAGATAATACCCAGGTTGCACTCTGTCGACTATTTGGGAAGCTTCCTTAGAGCTTTGAGCATAAATACGGTCATTTTGTTTGTTAAAATGTTGCTCAATTGTAAAAAAAATCTCATCCGTAAAAATTTTTTTTTCTGTGACCTCCCTTTGCGTACCGCTTCAGTAGTTGTTTTGATTTTACCACACTATTCTTTTTTAAATTGTCAGTTAAAAAATGACCAGTGCGTCTCTTATAGGCTGCAAGCCCTAAGTCATCTTTTAAAACACGCGACATGGTTCTAGGTGCTAACTTCATCTCCCGAGATAAAATATTTTGCTTTCGGACAGAATTCCTTTGAATTCCTTCCCTTACTGCTTTGACCACCTTTTTCGTACGAACACTACGTGGATAGCCATACCTGTTTTCTGTCACAGACAGAGGAGGTCTCATTGTACCTATTAATAGCCCGATACACAAACATTCGACTAATACCAAGTGTATGGAGAGTTTAAAAAATTGGATTTGGCTCCATATCTACTTTGTGTAATCACAGCGATTCGGTTCTCTTTATCACCCCACTTCATTTTAATATCGCAAAACATTGTACAATGTATTGGCACCAAAATGAGAAAACACAATGAACAATCGTATAAAAATGACAGATTCCAAATTCAAATGTAACATTATTTATATTTTTTATTGTATATATTATAACAGTATTTATGGCCAGACTATATATGTATTGTCTATATGAAAAAAAAAATGGTCAACAATCATAACGGAGTGAGGTGCGAAAAGAAACTAGGGTAGACCAAGGATTAGATGGGAGGATGAGATTAGGAATTTTGGAGGTGCTTTATGGTCAAGAACTACTAAGGATAGGGCGAAATGGAGGTTGTTGGAAGAGGCCTATTTCGCAAGACATACTGAATACAACATGTTATCAGAATAAAGGACTATATTATTTTATTATGATTATATATGTATTATATCGTTGCTTCTGGTACACATAGTACAAGCCTAGAGTCTAGTTTATGACCAGAGCAATAAATACAAATCTATAGTAATATTATAAAGCTGTAGAGTATAGTAATAATGTAAAGTTGTTTGTTTGGTTGAGCGCGCTAATCTCAGGAACTACTCGTTAGATTTGAAAAATTATTTTAATTTTGGATAGGCCATTTAACGAGGAAGGCTATAGGCTACATAACATCACGATACGACCAATAGGAGCGGAGTAACAATGAAAATAAAAAAATAATTATGCTGTTATATTATATATGATGTTAATGAAGAAAATAATGATAATATTTATAATAATAGTATTAATGATAATAATAAAATTTAATAATAACATTTGAATCATTTCGAAATAATAATAATAATGTTAATTTTTAGTATAATTAATAATGAATAATAATTGTATTTTAATAATTTGTAGTAGATAATGTTAATCATAATTACCCACAATACAAATTATGCACTAAATCCTGTAATTCAACATCTTGTATAATGAGAATTTAAAATAAATGATCTTTCTTTCAGAAACCTGATAGCGCCATGCGCATAATTAGGAAAAAATTTTAGATTAGATATTTAAAAATCCATAATTAACTACATTTATATGTTTTACGCTGCCGCGCTGGTTCGAGGTATACGCAAAACTCGTACTAGAGTTCGCTTTGCGTTTTAATATAACAAAGTGAATGTGTATCCACATTATTAAATAATTTTAACAGCAGTAAAGAAAAAAAAATAAGCTTTGTTACTTATTACTTATATTTATTTGCCCAAAACCGACAACTAATCAACTTTAATGTCTGTGCTGGTTCCTTAGCCAAGAACATATGGATAGCTACCAATCCAAATCTTACTAACAAAATGTATAAATTTTGTGTTTCGGAATGACGTACACCATGGAATCGAAATGTCAATGTGCTATATTGGGTATCAAGATATTTGATTGATAGAGTTGTTCATGTGTTATTGGCCAAGGGGTGCTGATCATGGGTGCTCTGCACCCACTGATTGGCTTTTATGGGTGCTGGAGCCCCCGAGCACCCACCTGGTAGCATCATAAATAAAAAACAATTTATTTGAATTCTTTAATGTTGATAAAAAAATAGGCTTATTAACATAATTATTTATTAATCTAATTATTATTATAATGTAACAGATAATTTTTTTCTTATTTACAATATTTATAACTTTTCTTGTAATTATCCATTTGTTTGGTCTGCCTTTTCGATTTCCTCTTTAGTTATTTTTATTTGTGGTAGTGGTACTTTTGGACTGCTTTTATACCCTGAAAAAAGAAACATTTTTATTATAGCTAATAACTATTATATTGAATAGATAAGAAATTAAAATAATATGGGTAACAGTTTAAATAGAGAAACGATTGCTATCTAAAATTGCAAGTATATTACCTTCACCAAATGCTAATTTTTGTAGAGTTGAAAATGGAGAATCCACCGCCAGGGTTATGACGTAAGACCAAACAAAAGAAACCAAGGTGTCGGCCATAAATCTATACATCTGCAATTAAAAAAATAAATCAAAACATACAATAAAATTGTGGCTTTCCATATCGTTATTGAAAAAAAAAGTAATTGAAGACGCGAGAAATAAGTAAAAGAACTATAGAGTAATTTTAATTATCCCATAATTTTTTTGAAGGGGGAAAGGGGGTGATTTTTGTAACTGTGTTATATCTTAGGAACGAAGGATGTTACAACAGTGAAACTTTGTATGCAAACTCTTCTGATAAAATGATGTTTTGTTTCGTAATATGACAGGAATCATGAAACTTTCTATGTACCTATACTCTACTCTTCTTATATAACTAAGCGCCCCTTTTTTTCTATTTTACAAAATTCAATCTCTCTTACACAATTTTATAATATAGATGTATAACTATACGGCGCCATTAGTTCGTAACAATAGTTGGGTAAGATAGAAACTGTATACTAAAAATAATAATTTATTATTTTACTTACAAAATTCATTCCAGTGAAAAATATAGGGCCAACAAAAGAGGCGGCAATAGCTTGTATTATAGGCATGTGGAACAGATACATGGCATATGACAGCCTGGCTGGCAGCTTCCACATGTTTAGAGACAGCAACCAGTTTATTGGACCTGCAAATATAAACAAAATAATAGGAAAAAAAATCTTATCACTTACAATATATTTATTATTTTACGACATAAAAATATTGCATGCAGAAATCGTTGGGGTAGGAAGATGTTTTGTAGATAAATAGATAATTTGTGCAAGGTTCACACAAGCTAATTAAATGCAACTATAAAAACTGTAAAGCTTATTATAGACTGGAAAACTATTGAAGCATTTATAGAATGGGTTGAAAATCGGTTTAGAAGAATTAGTTAACCGCGTGACCAATAAAACAATTTGGGATCAAACTGAACTTTAATATGCTACTAATGGTAACAGAAATAAATATTTATATATTATTTACACATTTTTTAAATATAGTTGTTATGGTTATTAACAAGACATGCATACAATTTACAAAAATGTTAAATGAAAACAGAATTACCTGCATAACCATGTACACATGCAATAATTAGCCAGCCCAATGCTGCAGCCCAAATTCCTCGACCATAAGCGTTCAAAAAGCTGTCTAAGATTGGATTGTTGTACCCTGGCTGAACGATGGGGTAATGTATGAATATGACGAAGGAAAAACTGGCAGCAGTCAATGCCCAAAATATCAACACGTAGATCTGTGAAATAGTAAAGAACTAGTATTGGCAATGAAAGTTCATAAGTAGGACATAAAATAATAAAATGAGAATTTTTATAAATATATTTCAAAACAAAGTTGAAATATAGATAAACAAAAACTATAATTCAATTCACAAATTGTAAAACTTTTAACATCATGAAGCTGTAGGTAAACATAGATAAAATAAGAGATTAAAAATTAAAACTATTTTTTACCTTTGAAATTTTGACTTGTTGTCCACGCCACAAATGTAACAAATAACCGATAATCATTCCTACGAAGAAAGGAGTGGCTCGTGTGAGCGTGTTCACATAGTAAACCTGAAAGTAGTCCCTGTATGATTGCTGATCTCTGAAATAAAAACAATATATTTTAATTATAGTGTTATAAAATTTTAACTAAAAGGCGAAATATAAACGTATTATGAATCTGAGGTTAGGTTACAAACACTGAAGGCTGCAGGCAATTAAATATGTAAGAGATTAAAGAAACAGCTACCCAATTCTGCTGGATTTGGTAATACAAACAGCTCCTGAGGTCCTCAGTAATCCTTCATCGCATCTTCAGCTCCTCACAATTTATGTACTACAAGTACAGAGAAAGACAAATATTATTATATATCTATGGATTCACCGTGACTGTTTTATTGTGTGGAAGGGCATGCGGTTATCCCCAGAACTTTATACCAGAAAGTAGATTTAATTGGCCTTGGTGAATACAATTTCCGTTGCCCAATCGTGAAAAATTCTATCAAAAGATAGTGCTAAGATTTTACTGGAATTCCAAATTTATAATGCTCCTGCACTATAAACTTTAGTACTTGCATTGTTTTTAAGATACTTACGTAATTCCTAAAGAAGTTGACGGGAAGTAGTAAATAAAACAAAAGGCAGTAACGCTGACGAGTGATAAAAAGAGGCCTGCGCCCAATCCAATCCATGCTGTACGAGTTTTCCCGCTTAACACGCACACCAACACCAAAGGGGAAATCCAGAATAATTGCATTTCAACCATCAAGTACCATGATATTCCAAGACACTGAAATAATCAATCTTTATATAAGTTATTTAACAATATTATTTACTCACAGTTTTATGTTATGAATATAATAATAACATCTGAGAATCAAAGACATGGGACAAAAAGTCAGTAAGCTGTAGTGGAAGTAATACGCTATGCAGCAAGATATTGTTATATTCTGCTGTTAGAAAGCCTAGTTTTGGTATGAAAAAATATAATTGATTTTTATTATGTTGGAAAAGACAACGCGGTAGGCCCAGGAGGAGATGGAGAGATAAGTTAAAGAGAGAGCTAAAGACAGGAAGATATGGAAAGAGGGAAGGGAGACCTTTGCCCAGCAGTAGGACACAATAGGTTAAAAAATTATAATAATGTTATATTATAAAAAAACATTTTTAAAACCTTTGTGCAATAAAAATACTTACAGTTTGTAAAGGGTTGACATAATTAGCTACAAAGAGGAATGTGCTCCACCAATTTTCCCTGCATAACTGTACTGTCGGAGCAAAGTAGTGCCAACGAGGACCATCAGAAATGTGATGAAATATTGAAGCTTGCATCAATATGGCAGTGGCAAGTATAGGAAAAAATCGGAGATACCGAAGTAAGTAAAACATGTGAAGTTTCGTTAGGAATTTTACTGAAAATAAATAAAAAGCTTAATCCTATGAAATTAAATAAACAAAAATCTATACTGGTAGATACAATTTTTATAAAGGGTTCTCAAGGAAATCTGAAAGGCGGGATTGGCTAGAGTCCATCCCGCTATAGAAAGAGGCTATAGAACAATAATCTATTATTTTTAGAATTCGAGTCTTTCTGTTTGTCGAAGCATCACTAATGGGCTGTATATATATATATATATATGATTTTTATTTGTAACGAGGTATTTGTACCTGGGGGTAAAACAGGGTTTTTTATATACAGGTGTTTGTGATTTAAAAGTCACTTCTAATTTCTAAACTGTTTAGAATTTAAGACAGCAAAGTTTAAGTGAACACCTATAAGTGAAGTAATTTTGTTGTACTTACGCGTTGTCAATTTTCCTGCCACGGTATACACTAGGAGAAGTCCGCTCATCATAAAGAATGTATCAACTGTGTACGGGGCCGTTAATAAAACTGTGGTCCCAGTTAGAGATAGTACCCACTGTAATGAAATTAAATTAAAAATATAATCTCGAGAATTTAATAACACCGATATGATTTTATTCAAACTTAATAATAATTAATTTACTAAAATTTGAAATTTGAAAGGAGAATTACCTGGAAATAATCGAGCCTATTAGATATACCATCAGTATAATTTGTAAATACATGACCAAATATAACCCAAAGCATGGCGATAGCTCGGACCCCATCCAAGCAGTGTAAAGCATCACGAGAAGGCGAGAATGTAAGCAGTCTTCTGCTATTAGTATATACGGAAAAACTGCTTAACAGCTTGCTGACTTGTTTAGAATCTATAGAAAAATTTAATAATAGTTAAGAAAGTAATCTGTATATGCCTATACCTAAGAGTATCAGATAGAAAATTCCTGATTTTAATTATTTATATGTTGCACGAAGTGATGGAATCATACCTTTTTTTAAAACAACTGTTTTATATAAATCGTAAGTCGTGCTTAGCAACATCAGCAATCCAATAATAGAAAATACAGCACTGGAAACAATTAAAATTAATTATTATTAAAATCTGGCCTTTATAATTTAAAAAAAATTGTAAATGAATATAACTTACAATGCAATGTAATCAGCTACAACAAAAGGTTTGTCATTAGGAAGTCGACAGTATTGATCAACGAAGGTAAAATTTCCTAATAATCCATTTAATGTGATAAAATCAAATACTTCTGTGGTAGTACATGCCTTGGGTATGCACATACCCAAATTTAATACCAACTCATTTAAAGCTGGGCCTACTTCACTCCTAAAAAATAAAGTGCTTTTATTCTTTAATTTATTATGAAGAGCATAATATTCTGCGAAAACAGTAAGAATAACTTTATATTACTTAAGTAACAAATTAGCTTTATAATTTCCTTTATGTACCTTCCTTCCATTAAAAGAGCATTATGTTGAATTTTTTCTAGATTAAGTATTGCTTCAATAACTTCTTCGTCCACATCTAGAAACCTTTTTGATACTTCAGACCAGGTTGCCAATGTAAGTTCCTGTTGGAAGGGAACTGATATGGCGCAGTATTTTCCTTCTATAGCACTGGCATTCATACTTATGTCTATGCCTAGACATTGATGGTAACTGCCCCAGTCGTTCAAATGCGCTGATAATATACCACGAGGCATGCGGAAACCGGCATCGTAAACTGAAACAATGATCAGGTCTTGCAAAAATCCTATGCATCATAAGTATCTTGCAAAGATGCCTATGCTATGATGCATACCAATGAAAATTATATTTTTTTATAAAAAAAAAAAAACTTTAGAAGTTTAATTACACATTGGATAAAACTAAGAAGAGCAAGAGTGTAAGACATAAGTTATTGTTAGCAACTCCTTGTGTTAATACCAACTACAGACTACCACAGAAATTCCTTTGTGTGGAGAGTTTCACAAAAATCCAATGAACTCCCAAAAGATATCACACAAACACCTCGTCGATTAGAAGAGCTCTTACAAAAACTTATTTTGATGTTTTTTAGCATAGAATAATAACGTGCGTTATTATTCTGTTTGTTAGTTTCATTGCTTTTATAATTTTTTTGTTTTGTCTTATTATCTTTTTGTTTTGTACCATAACAATAAGTCAATATTTTGTGAAGATTTGTTGATAGCCCATAGCTATTTATATAATTATTGTTAATGTCATTTTACTGTAAATCTTTTAAATAAATAAAAAACAATATTATTTTATTTATTTGTTACTTACAGGCAAATGAGATTCCAGGTTCTTCTAAAACCATATGTCTTAATTGACTATCGCACAACTCAGAATCTAATACTCTTTCGTACAAATCATTGTCGAAAGTAGAAGTAGATACACCTTTAACACTAATAATAAAAACAGCAAATAAAATTCTACACAAATTATGTATCATTTTAGAAAATATTAAATAATAAAATTAAATAATTTAATAAACATTAATATGTTTAATAGCGAATTTGAAGATTAATTTCATAAATAAACTCTACTCACAGCGTATTAATTGCTTATATATAAAAGATAAGAGATAGATAAAAATCTTTAAGGGTTCCCAATATTGCTTCCACTTTAGATTTGAGATTCATATCAATAGAGAATATATTGTTTGATATAGTCATTGCCCATTTTAGCCATGACACATTTATTTATGATCTTTTAATTCAGACTTTGTATGATTAATATTGGGAGGATTACTGTTTTAATTTCGTTTAATCGCATTCAATTTTCATGAGAGGATTAGTTCTTTCTTTGCTCAAATAATTTTCATTCGATCTAGCGGGGATATGCAACCAGTGTCCAATATATAATATATATTTTTAATTATAATCCTTTATACATGTATACCTTATATTTTTTTATTAAAAAATACTTTTAATTTCGTAGTAAATTTATATATTTTGTTAAAAATAAATAATCATATATATATATTTTAAACTGGTATGGTAAATAACAATAAAACTTTTTAATTGTTTTCTCTTGAGAGAATTTAATAACTACATTTTAGTATTAGTTTTAAAGTTTACGCTTCTCAATAAGGAATTATGTAGGTAAATCAATTTCACATTGGTTGCGCGTAAGTGGACTGTATAATCGAGATGCGGGTGCTGTGGTAGATATATAGGTCGTACCTAAAGATGCACTGATACAAACAATATATAATAAGGTTAAGGAGATGAAAGAAAGGACCTACCTCGGTATTCAACACTCCAGGCACGTCCAGGGTTCAAATCCTTGTAAGTCGTATCCGTGGGTTCCAGGCACGAGTGATAGCACTTAAGATTGTGGGTTTGGTCGACTTCTCCGATTATTCTCGCGAGCGGGTATAGTGGGAGTCCGGAGCGGTAGTGTAAAACGAGAGCGGCGGTTTTTATATCGAATTTCGAGATTTGTTAGGCATACACTACTGCTTGCGTCACGAACTCATAAACGACTCGTTCTTTTCTCCCATACACTCATCGGTACCGAGCGAAAATGACCAATGATAGTTATAGGAAAAGGTAAGGTATATGGGCCAGTGGTCAAGAAAGAAAGGGATAGCTGGGGTCAGGTATAACACGGGCAAATTACATATTATAAATATCAGTACATAAATGTATACGACTCAATTTACCAGCATTACCGCAAAGCGCCTCAACATGCCCCCCCGCTTGAACTGACCCAGTTCAAAAGCGAAATATCAATAAAGATAGCAGCGAAATAATACACAAATATAAAATAATAGAGAAATTGTACACGAAAATAATAGCGAAATTATATACGAAAATAACAGCTAAATTATATACGAAATATCAAATTTATGCGAAAATAATAACGAAATTATACACGAAAACAATAGCTAAATCATACACGAAATAAAAAAAATATACGAAAATAATAGCGAAATTACACGAAATATTAAATGTATACGAAAGTAAAAGCGAAATTATACACGAAATTACCTAATATTATATGAAATTATATACCTTATACAATAGCGAACAAAAAAATAGCGAAATTTTACCCGAACTGGAAAATTTATACGAAACGATGGTGATATTATAGCGATTGTAATGTATTGCAACAATTACAATATAGAATAGTAATAAAATTATAGACGACATGAAAAACGAAATATGAAATAATGGCGGTGTATACAACATTATAAAATTAAACTACTAAAATAAAGAATCCACCAACTATTGCGATGGTAAAGGGCAAATCTTAACTACCGGTCTACGATAAAGACCAGAATTGGTTCGAACACTTACCACGCGTACTACGCCGTCCGTCCCGGGAAATGTATCTTCTACGATACCGAGAGGCCAGTTAAGAGGTGCGGTGTTGTCTGATTTTAGCAGCACAACAGTACCCTTTTCGATTTGAGGACTAGATTTTGTCCATTTGTTCCGAGATTGCAAAGTATTTAGGTACTCAAGTTTCCACCTTTTCCAGAACGACTGAACAAGATTGTCTACCAGGCGTTTTCTATTAAGAAGATTAATATTTTCCGAAAGCGGACCTTGAGTGGGAAGCGACTGTAACGGTGTTAGGGTAAGAAAGTGCGCGGGTGTTAATGCAAGAGGTTCCGCGGGGTCTGAACTTAAAGTTGAAAGCGGGCGCGAGTTCAAAATAGCTTCTATTTGAGTCAGAATCGTGACCATCTCTTCATACGTGAGAAGCTGATTGCCGACGATTTTAGCGAGGTGTGTCTTAGCACTACGGATGTTACTCTCCCAAATACCCCCAAAATGAGGTGATGAGGGGGGGTTGAGCTTCCATTCGATGCGGTTGTTACGAAGTTCGGTGTTAATCTGGTCCTTATACTCTGAGGACGTGGTTAGGTAGTGCATATCATCAAGACAAGTTTTTGCACCAACGAAGTTCGTACCACAGTCCGAGTACATTACCGAAATTGGACCGCGACGCGATAAAAAACGCTTAAAAGCGTTAAGAAAACATTCAGTACTCAAGTCCGAAGCCAGTTCCAAATGTACGGCCTTTGTAACCAAACATACAAACAAGCAAATGTAGGCCTTTATACTGCGTATGCCACGACGACGATAAGGCACGATTTGTAAAGGCCCTGCGTAGTCAACGCCGGTATGACAGAAAGCCTTGGCTTCCTGCACGCGACAAGCAGGCAAGTCCGCCATCAATGGAAAAGTTGACTTAGGCTTGTTACGAAAACATATGTTACATAACTGGACCCTTTTGCGAACAATATTGCGAGCAGACAAAATCCAAAATTGTTGTCTAATTAATGACATTAATAGTTGAGGTCCAGTATGTAAATATTTTCTATGAAAATGGTCTATTATCAAGTTGACAATATGATCGCGACCCGGTAGTAAGATCGGGTGTCGACTTTCGTAATCCAAGTCTGCATTAGAAAGACGTCCTCCGACGCGAAATATATTATTTTTATCAATAAACGCATTTAATTTTTGAAAAGCGGGAGATAATAAACGCCCTGTTTGGACATTTTTAAACTCTTGTGAGAAATGCACAAGTTGTAATTCCTTAACTATTGCTATTTCCGCCAAAGTTAACTGAGATACCTCAAACTTACGCGGTATTTTCTTAATGAAACGAAATACGTAAATAACAATGTTTAGTAGTTTACTCCAAGAGGATATTCTGGAGGCAAGCGTATATAGCAACGATGGTTCATGAGCGGCGATATTCACCAGCACGGTGGATTTTGCTTCGGGAACCTCACTAACGATATTGGCATCAAATTCATCCACTGGCCATGAGTGGACAGACGCGTGAGCGAAATGGGGTCCACAAAACCATAGTGGATGCTCAATAAGCTGTGCGGGGGTCAAGCCACGAGAAAGGCAATCGGCTGGATTCTCCTTTCCCGCAATGTGAAAAAAATTACAAGGGTCAAGGTATCCTTGTATTTTTGCAACCCTATTTGCCACAAATGTTTGCCAACGTGATGGCGCGGAATGTATCCAAGCCAACGCCACCGTGCTATCGGTGAAAGCAAAAATATTATTAATGTTACAGCGTTTGGAGTAGGTGTCGATAACAATGCGCATTAATTTAGCTAAAACTAAGTTACCACACAGCTCTAGTCTAGCGAGCGAAACGGTACGAAGCGGCGCGACTCTGGACTTAGCACAGACCAAGTTTATGACGTAGTTATTAGAAACAGGGTCGAAAATGTGTAAATAAACTACGCCACCGTACGCACTCTCCGACGCATCAGCGAAGCCTAAAACAGTAACCACGCAGTCTTTCGAAATACCTACGTGTCGCGGAAGTCTAATGCGCTGAAGAAGTGGAAGCTCCATTTCAATTTTCTGCCAGAGTGCGATTATATTTTGGGGCGGCGTTTCATCCCAATCAATGTTATTTTGCCAAAGATTTTTAATAATCAACTTGGCTAATAAAGTAACTGGCGCTACGAATCCTATAATATCCCATAAACGGGCTACTACCGACAGAATATTACGTTTGGTACACGAACGAGGTTCTAAGTTGACAGTAAACGTAAACAAATCCTCGGCAGGTAACCATTGAATACCTAGAATTTTTAAATGACTATCCGGGCTAAACTCGATAGCGTCGGACACGCGATGAGAGACCGGAATCGAAGCCATAACCTCAGGTGAGTTACTCGAGAACTTGACTAACTCAAATCCTCCGGCCAAAAACATTCCAATCAATTGTTTGGCGAGGTCGGTAGCCTCGGCGATACTGGTACAACTTGTGGCAAGATCATCCATAAATATGTCTCTCTCGGCTACTAAAGCAGCATCAGGAAATCGGGATTTTTCATCCGATGCGAGTTGACGAACGGTCCTAATAGCGAGATATGGGCTGCAACATAACCCAAATGGTACGCGGTTCATTTCGAAAATCTGCAAAGGTTCATTCTTATCAAAGCGGTATAATATTCTTTGAAAGCGCCTACAACTCTCTTGAATAATTATGCGCAAGTACATTTGACGTATATCCGCGCTTAAAGCGACAGCGAACGTACGAAAATTTAATAAAATTCGAAAAAGGTCATTTTGTAAATTAGGGCCGGTAAACAACAAGTCATTAATCGAAACCCCGGAGGACGTTTTCATACTCGCGTCCAATACTACTCGCACCTTCGTCGTAGTCTTATCCGACCGTACTACTGCGTGATGGGGTATGATGTATTGATAATCGTTCTCCAACTCCGAGGCGAACGCGACCGGCGATAAATACCCCTTCTCTAAATAATCTCTAAAAATGTTGTCATATTCCATTTTAAGAGACGCGTTTAACAACAACTTGCGTTCCAAAGAATAATATCTGCGCGCGGCGAATTTAAAACTATCTCCCAATAAAGAGGTATCGCGTCTGAACGGAAGTGTGAGTGTATACCTACCGTCCGAGTCCCGCGTAGTGGTTCTACAATAAATAGCCTCGCACTCCTGTTCCTCGACCGTGAGCGGGGTGACGTCAGGGACGTCTTCCAATTCAAAAAACTTACTAATATTGGTTTCAAATGTGTTTTCGGTAGTACAAAAGGTTCTAACCAAGGCAATATTCGACCGTATGACTGGCGCCTCGCCTACGACGATGTAACCTAACAAAGTCTCGATAGCTACAGGCTCGCCGGGTCCGCGAGTGATAGAATTACTGCGTAAAATACGAGCAAAAATTTCGGCGCCTAAAATCATGTCGACAGCTGAAGGCTTATGAAATTCCTGGTCAGCTAGCGGCAGGTCCTTTAGGTAATCCAATCGCGCTATATCTACATAAGTAGTGGGCAGCTCATTCGTAATACGCGTTACTACGAATGGCTGAATAGTAAAACGAACTGTGTCGTCAAGTCGAGAGCAGAGGGTCACACAGGTGGTGCCCTCAATGGGGTGGGCGATGTCACCAACACCCGCGACATGCTTAACAGCCGGGGGAAATATTTGCAGATCAAGTAAGTCGCAACAAGCAGTAGTAATAAGGTCTCGTTGCGATGCACTATCTACCAAAACACGCAATTGAATAATATTCCCACGCCTGTCAATAACATTACATAACGCGGTGCCCAGTAACACAGTTCCATTGTTCGCCCCAATCGAGTCGGGCATCGCTGCGGCGCACTGTTCATTGACGGCGCACAATGAGACAGCGCTCACGTTATTATCAGTTGAAGCCGTACTGGAAGCCGCCGCGATAGTATTAACCTCCTGCGCAAGCGAAGTCGATATGTCCGTAGTGGCGCGCGCATCGGAGACGTTCCCACCGAAATGAAGCGAGGTATGATGGTTACCTAAACAAGTACGACATTTATTTTCAGATTTGCATTTATTTAATCGGTGTAACGAACTAAAACAATTTAAACAAAGATTTTTTGATTTTACAAAATCATACCGACTACGAGGCGTCAAGCTATTAAATTTATCACATTTATATAGGTGCGAATGGTCACTATTATTGCAAAAGGTACAAATAAAGCTACTATTGTCTAAATTCACAAAACTTTTAGAAGTAGACGGTTTAGGCTGACTGAAATTCCTACCGCTAGGGGGCGCTTTCGAAACTGGTTTTATTATATTACCAGCGCGCTGCAATATACGCGATTGCTCACGCACAAACTCCACAAAATCGTCTACGGTGGGTAGTTTGGTATACTCGCGAATCGAAGATTCAAACCCTTTTACAGTTTCGATGTCCAGATTTTTAGAGCCTATATAAATAAATAAGAAGTCTAGCAAGTTATCAAATTTAAGTTGTTTGATCGCCGATATTAAACATGAAAATCTGTCGATGTAATTTTCCAGTTCGAGTGCATTCGCGTTATTAATATTTGGCAAGTTTAACAACTTCTCAAAATACGACGAGGCCAACAAGCGTTTATCGTTATACTTATTAACTAGTGCGTTCCACAAAACAGTGTAGTTTTCGGCGGTAGGTAGGAAACCGTGGCAAATATTTTGCGCTTTTCCGGTCAGTTTACCCACTAAATACTGAACCCTCTCGCCATCAGAAAGGTCAGCATTTTCGTGAATAACTGTCCTAAAGTTTTCATAAAACATTGGCCAGGATTCAATATCTCCGCCGAAAGAACATAACTCCAACCGAGGTAGTTTTAGATGGTGAGCACGACTAGTACCTACGATCGAGTGCCTTGGGGGTTCTGTGCTGTTTTGTGCCAAAATAGAATTCTCTGTATATTTAATCCGCGAATATAAGTCCTGAAAAGAATTCAGGGTATTATAATTTGGCTCAAAGTCAGGGTTCGCGGCGAATTCTAAGTCGATCTTTTCATCTAACATAGCGATGAACTCACCACGGATTATCTCCAAACCTGATGCTTTAGCCAAAAAGTTATCTGAATGCAATTTATTACTAAAGATATCTTTGGTAATACAATCGAAACACGATTGTAACTGAATAAAATGAGACGCCATTTTCGCGTTAACCTTTTTTAATGCTAACCCAGTTCTTTCTACGGGTGCCATTTTACCAAAATATACCTACTGAATACACACTAACGAATAAAAACCTAATCCTGATTCACGATAACCAGAATCCGGCTCGAAGGACCAATTTGATGGTTGCGCGTAAGTGGACTGTATAATCGAGATGCGGGTGCTGTGGTAGATATATAGGTCGTACCTAAAGATGCACTGATACAAACAATATATAATAAGGTTAAGGAGATGAAAGAAAGGACCTACCTCGGTATTCAACACTCCAGGCACGTCCAGGGTTCAAATCCTTGTAAGTCGTATCCGTGGGTTCCAGGCACGAGTGATGGCACTTAAGATTGTGGGTTTGGTCGACTTCTCCGATTATTCTCGCGAGCGGGTATAGTGGGAGTCCGGAGCGGTAGTGTAAAACGAAAGCGGCGGTTTTTATATCGAATTTCGAGATTTGTTAGGCATACACTACTGCTTGCGTCACGAACTCATAAACGACTCGTTCTTTTCTCCCATACACTCATCGGTACCGAGCGAAAATGACCAATGATAGTTATAGGAAAAGGTAAGGTATATGGGCCAGTGGTCAAGAAAGAAAGGGATAGCTGGGGTCAGGTATAACACGGGCAAATTACATATTATAAATATCAGTACATAAATGTATACGACTCAATTTACCAGCATTACCGCAAAGCGCCTCAACACACATTTTAATTTGATCCAATCCCGAGGCAATACCGGCGCAGTAGCAGGACCCCAATTTTGTTTCTCCAATTAACTTACCTAATAGAATCTAAATCGGATCATAATAGAATTACACACGCTATTATTTGACAGTTCAGTTTGTTAAGGCAAAATGGTTAGCAGAATACGAAATATGACAAATTAGGCTCTAGTTATGAAGTTGATTTTGCTATTAAATTATAGTCAATTTAAAAGATTAAGGCCTAACATATTATAATATACGTTAATACCATATAGCGACTGCATGAGCAAAAGTTTCGGAAGGGGATAGGGGTAGCTAAATATACGTTTTAGGGATTGGATATATTATTGTTAGCTTATGCATTCAATTGAAAAAAGTTAAAGGTAAAAATTTTACATAAATAAAAAATCTTTTATTTTTGATAATTTTAAAAATAATTGAGAAAAATGCTTCCACATTTTTATAAAGGTAATTATGGTTAAACAAATAGGCAAAAATATTTTTGTGATTTTAATATCGATATTTTTATATAAAAGCATTTTGTTAAATAATTAAAATAGTTAGTTTTAATAATAATAATCGGATTTGCACACATTAATGATTCTTTAAAATAGGTTTTTTTTTTTCTAAATCAAATTTGATTTGATATATTACATCGGAAAGCAGCTATAAGAAAAGGATTTGGATGCTTCTGGATTTTTTAAATTTCTGACAATAAAATGTAAAAAGTTTACCCATTGAAACCTAGGTAATGTTTTTTTTTGCAAGGATTGTCCCATGAAAATAATGAGTTTTTTTTAAATTCATGATATCTTTTGAATGGAATGTCCAATTTATTTGAAGGATTAATAGCAAAGTATTAATAACGTGGTCTAGTTTTTACTTGCATTTCTATTCATACATAAAGAAGTTGTTATAGTGACATAACTATAATAGATAGTTATTATAAAATTTTATTTGTAGATGTTATTATGTTCTCTAAGTCTGTAGTACATTATTTTATACTATCGTCAACAGTTTTCGTACCACACGCGATGTAAAGTTTATAGGTATTTTTTTTTCACCTTTAGAGATCCATAATATGCTTCAAAATAAAACATAGCCTATGTTACTTACTCAGTGATAATATAGCATTCTATTAGTAATAGATTTTTAAAAAATCGGTCCAGTATTTTTTGAGTTTATTCGTTACAAACAAAAATACAAATCTTCTCTCTTTATAATATTGGTATAGATATACTCGTATAAGAGCTTGTCTTGACTGATAGACTGACTTACCTATAATCACCCTGTAGCTAGGAATATAAAATTTTGACAGTAGCTTCCTTTTGTAAAGTGATTTAAGAAGGGAGTCTTCAAAATTAAAATTCCAAAGGGGTGAAAGGGGGTGGGTTAATGTTTTTTAGGAAAGTTAATATCTCAACAATGGATGGTGCTACATTTAAAAAAAAGATTATATTTTAGTCCATAAACGGGGTCAATAAATAATTGTTCTTAAACAATATTGATCGCTCCCACTATGCCGGCTAAATGATGCGATTACGAAATGGGGGGTGACTATGACGAATTGCATTACGGGTATATTTTAATATACTCACTGCCTTATCGTCAATTCAACTACTCATTTCGTAACTGCACCTTGAAAGGAGACTACCACCTCGATAAGAAATCGATGCAGAAGTAACCTGAAAACCGGTGAACCCACAGACTAAAACTAGGTCACTTAACGGTTTTTGCATCTGTATGGGAAGTGGTAACTAGACCGGTTGGACATAATTGAAATTTGGTGTGTAGACTTTTCTTAGATAATAAAATAATAGGTATTTCAACATTAAAAAAAAAAAGGAACTGAGAGAAAGGAAAAAAAAGGAGGTGATTTTTCGAACTGTATCAAATCTTAGGAACGATGATTGCTTCAGCCGTGAAACTTTGTGTGTAGACCCTTTTTATAAAACTGTTTCACTCATTATCGAAATTTTATTAGAATTTAGATTTTAATAGGCGAAAATTAAATTGTGTTTTATTTGTAATATAAAAGGAACTATGAAACTTTATTATGTATTATATTTGGTACTCTTATTATAAAACTAAGCATCACGTGTTTTACTATTTTTTGATATACGGCCGGGTGAACAAAAGATAAGAAGAGACAAACGCCCTTGGAAAGAAGGTTTGGTAAATGTAGCGGGGATAGTGGAGAGCATGAGTGGCAGATGTTTTTCAGCTCTGAAAAGAGTTTAGTATGGTGCCAATTACGCGTAATGTTGTTTTGAATATTTTGTTAAGTGTTTGTTAAAATGTTTAATTACTTGCCAATAGAAACGTTTTCACCGTGTGTCGTTACAGTGATAATTTATATAGCAATAAAAAAAAACATTTATGTTGTTTAATTTACGGATTTTGAAACTGTGATAAGTTTTGATAGGTAAATTTGTTAGTTTATAGTATACTGCCGTCACAAAGAAGAGAGACGTATCTGATGAAATGTAAAAAGAGAGAAAATAAATAAATAATATTTTAAAATTTTCATGGCTTTCTGTCTTCATAATATTTAAATTTTGTATACAATTCTGCCATTGCATCTATTAGGCTTTAAAATAATACATTTCAACTATTATTTTGTAAATATTTTAATAATTTATTTAATAATTTAAGATTTTTACTTCTTATTTAGTATAAAAAAATAAACAAAATAATGGATACTATGTTAAAAAGGCGCATATACTATGCGTCTATTTTGCTTAGTGATAGGCTTAAATTTTAATATTTATTACTTTTAAAAAGGTGTATGACACTGATGTATATTTTTTATGTAGTATTCAAGCAGATATTGCAAGCAAACTACTACACTTGAAATGCTTCCAAGAAGAAGTTCCTCCTTTTTTATAATGGATAAAAAATATTTAACATTCTACAATTATTCAATTGGCATTTCTACCATTTTCGCCGCATATTTTTTCAAAATCCTACGTTAAAAAGTCATATCTTCACAATGACGCCATTTTTCCTTAGTGGCACTAAGGAAAAAGTTAAGTATGTAGTTGCGTCTGTTTATCAAATTGTAATGTAAAAACGCCTTTTTATTTATTTAAAATATTATTTAATCTCCCAAAAATTAGGCGCTTATAATCATAAATGACTTATTTTTGTAGTATTTAGTAGACGCTGCTTTGTTATGTAGTTTTCAGTTCTTCATTCTTTAAATGCGCCTTTTTTATCATTGTTATCTCAGGATATTGTGCTGCAGTAAAAAATATAAAAATATTATTAGATGCACCTTTTTCACTGATTCCAAAACTGCAATTAACTTTATTTTGTAAAAAAAATTGGATGCGGCCTTCTTGCTTATGACGGCAGAATAGAAACCAAAAAAAAACATTATAATCCATTCATTATAACTGGCTTCCGTAATTTTAAATTTATAATGACTACAAAATACTACACTGAACTACAAATTTCATGTTTCTATCTCAAATGCTTGCTGAAATAATGAATTTTATTATTTCTGTAATAAACTTATACCTCCTATTCCGAACAGCATTTGCACTTGACCGCGAAAAACTAAAATTATTACTTAAGTAATTTAAGTTTTAGCGTATTTTGTAAGTTTCTTCTTACCTAATCATTGAAGAAAAAGAAAAGAATAAAAAAAAAAATCCTCCATAATATTTTAATGCAGTTTTATATCATTTTAATATATCCAACATTGCTTCACTGATCACTTTTTTGTATCTAGTGTATTTTAATATATCCACCATTGCACTGCCCCCGTAGCACGGCCACAACCAAGACAAGACATGAGACCGTGTCCGTTGACAATCTTTCACATCAGTCTTATCCTACAGTCGTAGCACGGCCACTTCAAGATAAGACTCATGTCTTGTCATGAGTTGCTTGAGGTATTGGGTGTAATAAATCTCTAGCGCCGCCCGCGACAAAGTTTAACTTTTTTTAATCCTTTATTTTCTAGTAAAATAAAAGTGGGAATTACGGAAAAATAAGCATTATGATAATGAGGGAATTTTGGGAACATGGGAACAATTTTTTTAAAAGTAGTGTAAAGGTGGGAAGGTTAAGCAGATGACAACAGGCCGGTCCTGGGATGGGTGACCGCTTTATACAACGAGGCTATTTCATCATAAACACCGCAACAAGCTCGCCACTTGTTAGGTGTTGCCTCCGAATACCATCGGCGAAATGAGGACGGTTTAAAACCGTCCACTGAGTACCCTGAGGCCGTTTAAACGGTTCTCGGGAGCCAAATAGGCACCTAGTGACTTTAGGCCATACCATAGGGACTTTTTCCTACTTTTTAAAAAAGTGGGAATTTTTCCCACTTTTCATTAATGACATCTTTCCCCAATACCCATGTTCCTATAATTCCCACTTTCCCAAAATAAAATTATTCCCTAATTACTACTTTTCCAAAATAATCAAACAATTTCACGCAAGATTTCTATGTCACCACATAAAGCAGAACGTGATAAAAACCCGCCATAATAGTCTTTATCGATGTGACAAATCTTTAAGTCTTGGGCTCCCATGCTGAGAAGAGTGAATGAAAACAAGACTTATACTTCATAGCAAGATTTTGAAGTCTTGTCTTGGGAACCCGTGCTAGCAAAATGTCACGCCACACCGTTTTGACGTTTGCTCGCGACTTGTACCGCGTCTTGGGTTGCCCGTGCTAAGGCTACTGATTTGACACTTTTTTGTATCTGGTGTATTTTAAAAGATTTCCTAAGAGGCTCTTAAAATACAAACACCCTGTATATCTGCATCCTCTGTAGGTATATCAAAACGAGTGTCATAATAAAAAATATTGTTCTCATTTTAACAACGTGTTTTATTACAGAAAGCATTATTACAGAAATTTCTAGGAAATGTATACATTTCCCAGCATATATATGTATGTATTAAACTATTTTTAAAACAATATTTTACACATTTTCTAAATAGCTTTGAAATTGTATACATTTCCTAGGAGTTGTATACAATTCCTAGATTTTATATATTTCCGGTAACTAAACACCTTGACCATGGCATTACAATAACTTCTTAATATTATTTTGACTTTGTGTAAGAATCAAACCCATGGCCTCTGGTATGATATTTACGAGTCAGTATTTATTCAGAAAGTAATTATAAAATTGTATAATACTTTTAAATGTATTTTTTGTGAGGATCGTTTCTAGATCTATTACAATTAATTTGAGCCCTAGTCACCACACTAGGATTCCCTGTGTCATGATGACTAGTCTTTTTCCTTACCATTTATAAACTTAATTACAAATAAATAAATAAATTACCAAAAACAAAATCCTAAAATAGGCAATAAACACTTTAACAGATATCTAAATATAAAATAAAATACACACCTAACCACTCTACGCTATAGCATGCTATTCTTGGATCTTCATACTGCTATCCATCAGGTGGATGTGAGGATTTAAAAAAATCATACTTCCATGGTGATAACTTATTTTAATACCAGTTAACAATATACCTCCATTATTAAGATAACATGAACGCATCGTATTTTAATCCTTTGATAAGCATATTTTGTAAATAGAAAACGTAGAACACTTTAAATCAAATATTCATAAACAAAAATAGGCAACAAACAAATTGAGGATGAATTCTAATTCAAACTGAATCCAATCTTCTAATGCTATAAAATTAAAATCTAGAAATTTCGTTGAAAAATTTAACCTTGTAGTTTTTATGTACAAACGGTAGCTCAGACATCATATTAAACTAACAGATAACAATCGGGTTAAAGAAATTCTCACAAAAGAAACCGTATTCGAATATTCAAACGATCCTTGAAAGGACATAACTACTCTTATTTCGAGACTTGAGATCTACCATAATATCGATCGCGTGCCGATAGAGTCGTGACCCAAATTTCGTTACTCACTAATTTTGGGAAGAATTCCATTTCAAATTTCGATTATAGAAAGGAAGGTATCGTTTAACTAAATCTTAAGATAGTATTGATGCCCGGAGAAGAAACGAATTTAACTCGAATTAGGATAGTTGCCGTCGTGAGAGATTTGTTATGCTGAGAAACATTTGAATAAAGGTTAAAAATAAAACACCATAATTTGTTTTTATGTGTTTTATGATATGCTAATTATTTAAATTCGATGCTGTAGAGACCAAGCTCCTCTTTTGAGTCCTATTGTTTTTCATGAAAACTAATGCATGTTTTTTTTTATTATTAGAGCACTGCCTGTGACTTTATATCTACCTGGTGGTGAGTAGACCAACAAAGACCATGAATGGAGCCGATCAATATTGTTATTAAACAACATGCGTGATTATGAAATGGGCGGCTACATAGAAGAATTGCATTACGAGTGGATTTTATATATTCTCGCTGTCTTATTAATTCAAACACCCGTTTTGTAGACCGTAGCATCGGATGTACATAGTGATAGTTATGCTAGTTTTTATGTCTCTTCCTACATATTTAGTAAAAAAAAATTAGAAAGCGCAACCCTATACCTACTTAAATATTTTAAGTATTATATATTTTTTGATGTACGTCATTATATAATATATTATAGATAATATGTTATTTAATAGTAATTTCTATAAAAGATATAAATTGTCTTATATCGATTACTAAACGTGTCTAACATAAATTGATTAAGCTGGACTTTGAACCTATTGTACAATTACATATTGTATGATACGTTAATACATTTAATTTATTTTATCAAACATTATAAATTACCCATAATAAGTACTTACTTAGCATGACTTTTACAATTTACAAGAAATTATAAACCAACTTAACTGGCGATGTCAAATCATCTACCTCTATAACGTCCAAGAACTGACGCAGGGCATAATGCGAAGGCTTCTAGTGCTACATTCAGCCTTCAAGCCGAGCGAGGCAGCGCCCATTGTGCTTGATTTCATTCAAATAGGGCACCTGATGAATACATCGATATATTTCCTCCCCAATTATCTGAATTATTCAAAGCAATTAAATAGAGATTTACGAGAGTTCTCGTCACAAGCTAATGAACTGAGACTCCCTTATTAGTAATTTCGTGTAGGCATGCACAAACACGGGGTGACTTATTTGGCATTTTACCCGCGCGGTCCTCTCGAGTAATATCTTTACCGACGAATAACATCCTAACACAAATCTTTAAAGACTATTTCTTAAACCTTCAGCTCTTAAGTATAAAGTTTAAAATTCTTTGAAATTTTATAAGAACACTCGGATCGCGGACAACGATTTTCTTGTACGAATCGGAGATTTAATCATTTGCTTAAGGAGGGGTATTTGAGGCGGGAATGTCTGTAAACAATCGACTCCTGGTAGGGTTTACAAGTAAGTAGGGTTACATCTAATTAATTAGTGAGTTATGATCGCATTGTCCAACTTATCACGAAAGAACAATAGGCACGTGTTTTTCACACGACATATTAGTATTATCTTCGTATTATAAGGATTTGGGCTACTTATTAAATTCACAAATTATTTTTAATATTTTAAGTGTAGCACAAACATATTTTGATCAATTAGGTCGAGTTGCTGTTAGCGAGGTTAAAGTAAAATCATCGGTTAAAGTAAAATTAGTAGTAATAAAGAAAGTTTAAATAAGAAACGTGATTTTCAAATATAACGTAAGTTGGCTGTAAGTAGGTATAATAAGGTCTTCCTTGATTGATTTTAGGCCCTAAACACATCAATCCATTCTGCCGATGCATAAACTTTATAAGGTGATTTAAGGAATTGAGACAGCTTCCCCAGCTCTGCAAAGTCTTGGAATATTGTAACAAATCCGTTCCTAAGATCGGTCAGAAATTTTTAAAACTGCATTGTTACTACAGAGTTTTTCTTTTTGTATTCAAGAATTGTTGGGAAATTAATAAATTTTTGCCTTGCAATATATTTTTGGAAGATATCTTGCGTCGTAAATCAGACACGCTTTGTATCAAGTCACAAACTAATTTTCCATTTCCTTGTAACTCTGTGTTTAGCGCATTAAAATATTTCAGAATATCTTTCAAAAAAGCCACAGCTAGCATATTGCACTCGCTTGTTATGAACTCCAACTCGCTCGACTTAACAAACAACAGTAGCAAGCGCGTCGCAGTTACTTAAGGACCCTGCATTCGTAATCACGAACTCCGCGTTCTCCATACAAAATGAGCTTTCGCACTTTCAGTAATACTCGATTACTGTTCGTCGCAGAAAATAAATTAATATTTTTGTTGGTCATCGTATTTATTAATCTTTCTGTATTGGGTTATTAATTAAATGTTCGATTTCTTTTTTTTTATATTATACAAAAATATTTATTACCCACAATATAATGATTATTGCTTACAATTACGAACATGATACAAATTATTAAACTTCGACTAACAGCCAAGTTGTAATATTGGAAGTACGTTTGTATGGGCGTCAAGTCAATGGATGTACAAATATTTCTTTGTAAGCCCTAGCTCTTGTTTTCAAGTCTAATCAAATCACATAAGTTATAGGTATAATAATTCCACGTGGCTATTAAACCTATGAATATAGCGCTAGTTCTATGAAGTATAAAACATTTCGCGGTCCTAGGTTCGACCTTTCGCGGTCCTAGGTTCGACCTTCCGCGGTCCTAGGTTCGACCTTCCGCGGTCCGCCTGTTGCTGACCGCTGCCCTAAGGCCCAAAATCCCCGGTCTAATAAAATAGATAAAAAAATGTCGCCCTTATTATACACCTGTATATGTGCACACTCTATAGCTCTGTCGAAAAATTATTTACACTATGTGCTTTACAGGGTCTCAAACTATCTCCACTACTTATCTCTCCATTTTATTATTTTTCCAAACAAAAAAAATCTAAATCGGTTTAGCAGTTTAGGCGTGAAAACGTAACAAACAAACAAACAGAGTTATTGTCGCATTTATAATATTAGTATAGATAGCATGGATAATAACATTTAGAATATTTTACAAAGATGTAACATTTATATAATAAAAATAATAATAATATGTAGGACAAAATTACACATATTGCTCTGGTCACAAACTCTAGGCTTGTACCAGAAGCAATGATATAATACATATTATATTTTATAAATACCCACGTACATGACACGTACAGAAAAACGTACTTATTTATTTCTTATTATAAACAATACATTTATATTATATTTTTATTTATTTGTCTTATATACGTGGTGGCCGAGTTGGTTAGACCTTGGACTTAAAAACACTAAGGTCCCTGGTGCGAATCCCGGTGTGTACCAATGAGTTTTTAATTAAAAAAATATGTACATTTGTTTCACAAAACCACTATAGTGCCTCGTAGAGCACGTTAAGCTGTCGGTCCCGGTTTCACTATACCAACTTGTGAAACTGTTTATAGATGGATTATTGAGTCTATTCAAAACATCGCGACGAGCTAGCCACTTGTTCGGTGTAGACTCATACCATCGGCTACGACGAGGTGGGATTAAAACCCCTCCGCTGGGTACCCTGGGGCCGTCTAGGCGGTCTCGGGCGCCGTAAGGCATCCGCGAAGATATATATATATATATTAACAGGAAAATTGTAATAAAAATGTTATGTATTTATTGTGTGGGAATCGAAACCACGTCCTCCGTACAATACCAACTACGAACATCCAATGTGCCTATATTAATTCTATTGTTATTCGATAATCTAGGCTAACGAAATACGTTTTGATATGATTAAAAAATCAAACTAATGTAATCTTAATAAATAGATTACAGTTAAGTTTATTACTTATCTTATAAATATATGATTGATATAAAAACAATTTGATAACAATTTCGCAGAAATGTATGACATCCTTAATCAAGTATGCGGTCATACTTTATTGTGGTCTAGTGGTTATGTCGTTGGCGTTGTATGCGAAAGTCGTGGGTTCGATTCCCAGTCATGGCAAATAATACTAGTACGTTTTACTACTAGTTGGTGTCCACCACTTCGTAAAAGCGCGTTTATTAAAAAAAAATACTGTAATACTGGTGGCCGAATTAGTTAGACCTTAGACTTAGAACACGGTTCGAACCCCGGTTTTAATCTAAAAGAATATGTATATTTGTTTAACAACACCACTATTAATAGTGCGTCGGAGAGCACGTTATTGCGTCTATCCAATCATAGCGGCGAGCTAGCCACTTGTTCGGTGTAGACTCATTCCATCGGCGAAGTGGGATTAAAAACCCCTCCGCTGGGTGCCCTGACGACGTCTAGGTACCCGTGATGATATTTATATTTATTTATAATAATAAAAAATACCATCACGGGTGCCAATTTGGCTCCCGAGAACCGTTTAAACGGCCTCAGGGTCCCAGCGGAGGGATTAACCCATCCTCATTTCGCCGATGGTATTCGGAGGCAACACCTAACAAGTGGCGAGCTTGTTGCGGTGTTTATGATGAAATAGCCTCGTTGTATAAAGCGGTCACCCATCCCAGGCCGGTATTGTTGTCATCTGCTTAACCTTGCTATCAGTTGCGCAGTGACTTTACCACTAGGCTGGGGCCGCTTTTTTTAATTTATGTAATTTTTAATTTTTGTAATTTTAATAAAACACTATTATTACTAAGGTAAAGTAAACATGTTGATCATGGCTACCATGCCCGCGCTCAATAATGTATAAAAAACCCCGATTTATAGATATCTAAATGCTCCAGTGCAAAACATACAGAATCCTTTTTATCCCTGTTAAGTGTGCAGTTATGGAATGTTGCTGCTCACTTTATACTTCTTTTTTACTAAATAGTCTTTTAAAACATTAACATTAGAAACTCATGAGCAGCAGTGGACTGATTTTGATTCTATTATTTTTGGGTTAGGATTCTTTTTATCCCTGTTAAGTGTGCAGTTATGGAATGTTGCTGCTCACTTTATACTTCTTTTTTACTAAATAGTCTTTTAAAACATTAACATTAGAAACTCATGAGCAGCAGTGGACTGATTTTGATTCTATTATTTTTGGGTTAGGATTCTTTTTATCCCTGTTAAGTGTGCAGTTATGGAATGTTGCTGCTCACATTTCATAACTGCACACTTAACAGGGATAAAAAGTATCCTGTACCGAACCTACGTTTAATTTCACAAGCATCAAAAATACTATAGAAAATAATACAAAATAGAATAAGACCAAAAATTTTGAATAGGGTATTTGACTCCTTTTTGAAACCCGTTTTATATGATTCTCCATTACATAAATAATCACACTACATTGATATTTCCGGGATGACTACTCTATTATTAATAAAAATCAAAGTTAAAGTTTGAATTTCCACAATGGCGCTAAAAACGCTGTTTTGCAGACTATGTCAAGTGTGACGTCACGCGCAAGTAAACATAATAATACACAGATTATTGGTACGTCTGAGTACTGCTTAAAAGGCTTACAAAGCTAGCTTAATTTACTTGACAGGTGTTTTTTTAGTACTTCGCTTTGCTTTGGATTTTTGATGACTGTACAGAAAAAAGCTAATTACGTCATCGAATTCGCTGCGAACGCTTGGAAAATACGAGTAGTTTATTGTATATGTAAATTTTATTTCGTGTTATCTACAAAAGATATACATAATTTAGTTTAAAATAAAGTGAAATATGTTTTTTTATGCCATTGTCTGATAGGATCACCATAATTTATAGCATATATTTAATGTAGTCAAATAGCCTATTTTTTTCGGCCAGATCAGTATGAATTTAGACAGAAAAAAAGGTAAACGAAAAGCTATTTTAGCACTTAGTGTTATTATATATAAACGCATGGAACTAGGCCTTAAAACACATATAGCTTTCATAGATTTAGAAAAAGCTTTCGATAAAGTAAACTGGAAGAAGATGATGGGAATTTTAAAGAAAGCAGGATTGGATTACAGATACAGAAATATACTATATCAATTCTATAAAGAACAACAGACTACAATAGAGATTGGAGAGGAAAAACATAAAGCTAAAATAAAACAAGGTGTAAGGCAGGGATGTCCACTCTCGCCACTAATATTTAATATTTTTATAGAATGTGCCATTAGGAAAATAAAAGAAAAAACCGAGGAGAGCATCCGTATTAATGGGGAATATTTTCATTTTATTAGATTTGCAGATGATATGGCAGCAATAGCAGAAAATTCAAATCAACTTGAGAGACTTGTAAAAAGAATGAAAGACACATTTCAGGAATTCGGACTCAATATAAACATTGATAAAAACGCTCATTACATCCAAAACAACACCAGTACAAAAAATAATACATTTAAATAATAAAGTATAAAATAGGTAAAACAGTTCAAATATTTAGGCAGTTTAATAACAAGTAACTCTAGATGTACCCACGATGTGATCACAAGAATAACAATAGCAAAACAGGCATTTAAAAACAAAGCCATTCTGTTTAGATCCAAAATTGCAAACAAAGTAAGGAAAAGAATAATTAATGTATGGAGTATAGCGCTATATGGTTGTGAGGCGTGGACTTTAACACAGAAAGATAGAGAGAGGCTGGAAGCGTTTGAAATGTGGTGTTGGAGAATAATGAAGAAAATCAGCTGGACAGAGAAGAAGAAGACGAATAAAGAAGTGTTGACAGTGGTAAACGAGAAAAGATCATTATTGCAAGTAATAGAAAACAGGAGGGGAAGATATTTGCGCACTTGATACGGAATGACGCTTATCTAAAAACAATAATAGAACGAAAGATTGAAAGAAAAAAGGGAAGAGTAAGGTAGAGAAGAAGGTATATATATCAGTAAAAAAGAAAATAAGCGTCACTTCGTACAGGCAGGTCAAGATGTTGGCCGAAAATAGGCAGAAGTGGCTATTACAAGAGCCTAGTTCTTAAATTTAAGAAAAAGTGTCCAGTTGTGATTTTATTTCATTTGGCATTAATTTTATCCCACCTGAATTTAAACCGTTAAAATAACGCATTTTTTTCTCAATACCTCTACAAATAGTAAAAAACATAATTGCCCCAAGTGGGAATCAAACCAACGAATTCAATCTAATGACCGAAAACCAACACATCATAGGCGGTCAGATTAGAACATTGTGAATTTTTTCCTTATTTTTTATTCAGGTTTTCCTTCTAGTGATAAGAGCGTGGCTATCAGTCATGTTAGATATAGGAAGAAATATTGTCAGTCGTATCGGCGATTACGCTAATTAGCCGGTTTCGTATCGGTTACACGATCTTTGTTGTGATTCTATACCAAACAAAGCAAAAACATATCCATATCAATTTTCAGTATCGCCTATTAAAAGAAAAAAATACTATATGGGAAAACCTCAAGGGAATCTTACAAACCTTTCACTTTAGAGGCTGTCCAATTTGCGATTACGTTGAATACATATATATACTATATACGCTGTAAACTCCGGTTCAAATTACGAGTATATTCGAATATATTTCAAGTGACGTCAATCGCGTCGGGTATTGTCTTTGGGTCGAATAAGACTGCTCACGGAAAACAGGTAGAGGAGTGTATTCGGCTGTCAGTGTATACCAACGGGATATAATTTAATATAGAAATACCTATACCAATTTGGATCGTTTACACGTTCGTGAACGTATTTCTTTATACTGTATTCGATTTAAGCGCAAATTGAACCGCACGACGTTTATATCATTGGGTATATTTACATTTTTTTATTATTAAATCAAAATGGTTTTAAAATAATCAAAGCCACAACATTTTTCCTTTTGCTACCCGTTTCTTGATAAATTCATGATGACAGATAGACAATAATAAATACCATCACGGGTGTCTTTTTATCTCCCGAGAACCGTTTAAACGGCCTCAGTACCCAGCGGAGGGATTAACCCGTCCTCATTTCGCCATTAAATAATAAAATAAACTTTAGTTATCAGAAACTTAATTTAACAATAATATTTTTGTGGTTCTCACTAGGCTAGGCTGTTCCAGTCCTGTAAGTCCGGTAAGGCCAACAAGTTAGGTTATATACACTATACAGGTAAGATTATAGACATTATAGACAAAATACAACATAACATTTTATTTTATTTGCTATAAGATTCAAGTTAAAAAAGATTTGTTAGATCAGATCGGAATTATTTACAGAGAGACTTAATTCTTAAAATAATATTTATTTTTTGAATTTAATATCAGAACCCTAAAAATGTATAAAAATAACATTAAAAATATAGGTCTTCAATTTCACCTACACATATTTTGTGTTTCCCGGGTCCCTTATATTCAAACACATTCGTGCAAACCTTTTTCAAACGGGAAGGAAAATAGGCGAATGCATCGTCAAAACACGTACACTCATTCGCAAATACCGTCCTACATTTATGGATTCGCGTATTCTAGGCATTAGAAAATTGTAAAGTAGACACCAGAGACACGACCGTTGTGTTCGCTTTATTTTGAAAAAATATGGAGTAAACATTACACACATAAATAACAAAAGAGTTTTGGCATTGCCTGCAAATAAAAATACTGTAAATATATCAATATTATATTATTATTTATTTTATATGTATTTCGTTTCAGAATAATCATAAAGTACAAATGAGATAATGAAAATCTCAATATAAGATATACGATGTACGATGAATGCATCGATTCGAATTGTGGAAAGACAGTTTTAATCTTGGCGTTGGGGATGATCGATGTTGTTCAAACATTGGTGTTAGCATCGATGTCCGATGTTTATCATATCTAAATATCGATGTTGGCCAATTATTATTTGCACACATTGTTAAAATTTACCTACTTGTAAAACAGTCGATTTATAATAAATTAAATTAAAATATGTGTTTACATAATCATATTTTTTTATCCAAAAATCTGATTAGAACTGTAACTATATAAAGCAATTTATACAAAAACCAAAAGCCTATAATATTATTTATATTTATTAGACAGAATTTGTGAGAATATTTTTTACTTTAACAAACTGTTAGTGAGAGCTTGGGGAAGCTGTAGTAGATGATTGGCAAATGGCATTTATTATTATCATTTATAGGGCGTGTCAAAACCTACATTTTCGTATCCTTGTTTCTCGACATAGGTTTCTTAAGAATACTAATTCTCATTCTTATCTCAAATCCCACTTTCAATTTCTATGCGACACTCACAATCGCGACCTCTGTTCTACTGATAATAAATAACCTATTAAATATTCCATCACATGCCTCTACCAAGTATTACTCATTTCTTATTATCACAGTTGGGTTTAAACATAAATTGTATTTATTTAACTATATTATTTATGTATTTTATGTAGTTGTATATTTGAGTATGTACTTATATATATACCTGGATGTAGTTCATGTATTTTGCTTTCTTTTTACATTACTCTGTGCACCCTATATTACAATTTTCATTCTTCCAAAGGTTAGATAATGCTTAAGGCATTAAGCTCGTCTTTGTACAAATCTTTTGTAGTGCAATAAAGAATTTAAAATAAATAGGTATCTTTAGTTGTTTGATAACAAAGTTGAGTTGATTGACACACAAATCCAAAGCAGCATAAGAATCGAACAATAACTTATTAAAAACCCATACTACTTGACATCACAGAGGGCTAGGCAAATCGGGCAGCGTAATTATCGACAGCGATGCGCGCCCACCGGGATAATGTCGCATTGTTAATTGTGGGGCGGTTTTATCTCGGGCGGATCTTTTTGCCAACGACTTATCTGCGGGCCATGACCACCACAAACCGTCGCTTCTGGCCTTAAATACCGACGTTTTGCTCGCAATTAGCACGGGAGATATTAGCGAAATTCTTTGGAATACCGACTTGTAATCAATGGAAAGCTTTTAAATGGCGCTTTTAATGCGTTTTCTTTGTATGGCCATTCCTTGGTAGGTCTATAAGTTTGTCAGTGATCGTGGCTGTATCTCGTGTTGTTTGTAGGGCTTCTTGTAGTGAGAAATGTACGGAATACATTGTAAGAGCTAAATGTGCAATTTGCTTACAACAAGTAAACATGTAATTTCTTTGCTCGTCTGTCTCATTTTTACTGAGTAAAGTGGTGGTTGACAAAAACAGGAAACAAAGAGACGAAAATTGGACTGAATGGCCTACATACAGGGTGAATTTGAAAGGTTGTACTTTTGACTAATATGAGGCTCTACTGATCAAATTGAACAACTTTTCCCATGGACCCATATAACGCAAATGCAATTTTTTTTTGAAAGACCCATATAATTTTTGGTCATTTTAACACTACCAGTTTATATGGAGAAGGTAATTTTTATGAATAAATGAAAAACAATTTTTGAAAGACCCATACAAATTGGCTATTTTAACAATACTAGTTTGTATGGAGAAGGATTTTTATTTTCATTTGCGACATATGGTTCCATGGGAAAAGTTGTTTGATTTGATCGGTAAAACCTTAGCCAAAGGACAACCTTTCATCTCAAGTGGGTCATCATGTAGGTGTATCAAGTGTATTACTGTAATGACTATTTTTGTAATGACTGAAGTTCCATAAAATACACTTTTAGGTCACATATTTTTACCAACTTTAAAGAACACAACTCGTCTGGAATACTTGTTTGTTTATATTTTAGTTTTTAACTTGTTGTAAAAACTTTTTGTTTTATTATTCAGGCATACACATTATTTAAAGGTTTTTATTATAAGCGTAACAATAACAGCTCACACAAATTTTATTCAATTTAAAATGACAGAATAAAATAAAATAAGTTCACTTATAAATATTAATACGATTTCCCATAAAGCTTACAGTAGCTTTTTCTTCTTTTTTCATGCATGCAGTGGACAGACGGGACAATTAAGTAAAATTAATCTTAAAATTGAATTCTCGTAACTGGAGGCTAAGGCGTCATTACTCAAGACACTTTTCATTAAAAGGTGGCAGTCGCTCAGCTTGCAAATCATTATGTACCACCACACTGAACTGATTGCACAAATAATTGCAGGATACCATTTCATTTCTTTACAGTAAAGTTTTCTTTGGTGAATATTCTTTAAAAAAGCAAATTCTAAAGATATAATCATGGTGAGTGGGGCTTGAAGCTGCGACCCTTGGTTCGCAGCAAAGCGCTAATTTCTGTATTTTCTTCCAATTCTGTATTAGAGTGAAGTTATTTTTTATTGTCTTAGTTATGAATACTATATGTAGATGGCAGAGGAGTGTGTTATTTGTTTTTGCATTTTCATTGTTTTTATTTATTTTAATAAATTCCTTACCAGGATATTTTTATATTGAAACTCTGACTTTAATCTAATAGAGAGTGATTGATTAAAACCAAGTATATAGAGGGCGTCGAATATCTTTAGCAAACCAAAAAAAAAAAATTTTTTAATATATATAAGCATAAATAAACTATCGGGTTATTGAGTCTATTCAAAACATCGCGACGAGCTAGCCACTTGTTCGGTGTAGACTCATACCGGCTACGACGAGGTGGGATTAAAATCCCCTCCGCTGGGTACCCTGGGGCCGTCTAGCGGTCTCGGGCGCCGTAAGGCACCCGTGATGATGTATGTATGTAAACTATCATCTTTTTCAGTAATCAAAGCATTAGCAAATCATTATTGTTATTTATAGATTTATTTATTCTTTATTGCACGTAAAATACATAGGCAAGCTTAATACCTTGTGCGCTTTTGTCAGAATAAAAATTGTATTCCGGTTGCAACATACGAACAAAAACATAATAAATATACAGGGTGAATTTGAATGGGTATACTTTGGTCTAATATGATGTTCTACTGATCAATACGAACAACTTTTCCCATGGAACCTTGTGTCGCAAATGAAAAAAAAAAATTCTCCATACAAACTGGTAAAGTTAAAATTATCAATTTGTATGGAGAAGGCAATTTTTTTTTTCAATTGCGACACAAGGTTCCATGGGAAAAGTTGTTCGTATTGATCAGTAGAACATCATATTAGCCCAAAGTACACCCATTCAAATTCACCATGTATAACAAATAAATGATAGATATGTAATAATTGTAATTGTCATATAAATACTCGTATATAACAGAACAGTTAAAAAACTAAATTTATTTAGTTTTAGAATTCATGACTACCTGTCTATTTGTTTGCTCTCGCATCTCTTAATAACTACTGGACCTATTTACACACAGCTTTTGTTCAACAGCAGTAAATTCATATAATAGTTTAGCCTTTCTGTATTTTTAGGTATATGTAGAAAACACTAAATCATCTTAATTATAGTACTTGAATTCACTAATAATTTAAGATAAATAAAAGATGTCGCGTAAAGTTTTACTTAAAAAAACGACATAAAAAATGCATAGTGTAATTGCGAAGGTGCTATCAGGATGCGTGCCGACATGCGAGAGCAGCCCCCGGGCCGGAAGCTGGCTCCAAATTAAATGGGAGCCGTTCGGGTATGTAAATGGGAGCCGTTCGAGTATGTAAATGGACGCGTAATCGCAGAAGCTGCCGCGCTCCTGGCGATTCTGAGGCTGCGATGGTACAAACCACAGAATATGTATCAGGTTAGAAGGGTGGAGTGGAGTGGGCAATATTGGATATCTGCATACGGAGTATTTTAAGCATGAGTATTGGCTTTAGATTATTGCTTTGAAAGCGTTTATTTATCTGTCCTTAATGCGTTTAAACTGTATTATTCAAAATATAAAAGCAGTAATTTCACTTAACTCAAGGCCATTTTGAACTGAAAAACTGTCGAATTCATATATTTCATTTTCATGACAAATAACTTAATTATTTTCTTTGCAATGCACTAACATAAAATTATTAAGAAATAATTTAGGATGTGTTATTATAAAAGGTTTAAATGTAGATTTTTTTTGTTTATGATAGGTTCCAGTATGATAATATTATACTGGAAAAAATAAATGTAATGTATTGACGTTTTAGACAAATCTAAAAACCTTCACGAATGCACCATTCCTAGTGAGGTCACGCGCAATTTTTACTTAATACGATATAAAAGGCAGGTCTACTGATTAAGGTCTCTGGTCAGGAGGCTTCGATGGTACAAACTTAGGTTGCATTTGGTATTTATAGGCTATTAATGTTACGGACCGTCCTCACGTTTTATGAAAGCACCGAATTTCATAGCTTTAAGCTCTGTTGGGCGTGACGAGGGTGAATTTACAAAATTGGTGATTATTTTCAAATTTTTATTTGTATGTTTTCGTTTTTAAGGTTTTTTCTAATTAAGATTTTATGTAGGTATAGTTGAATTGACTAATATATTACTTTGGGAGGCTCGAGGGGCTTTAGATCTAATAGGTAGAGGATGTACGGATTAGATCTTTCCGTCCGAACAATGGAAAAAAAAGATCATTAATAGGCTATTTGACTACTTTTTGAAACTCGGTTTATATGTTCCTTCATTGCATAATAAGCTCCCAAATGTAGTGACATTTATATTTCAAGGATATCTGCTCTATTATTAATAAAAATCAATGTTAAAGTTGTTGAAGTTGAATTTCCACAATGACGCTAAAAACGCTGTTTCGGTAATGGTGCAGAGTGTGACGTCACACGCAAGTAAACAAACAAGCACAGATTAAATAAATAGAGAGTACATAGAACGTAAGCATTAATCAGTCGAGAAAACTGTGATATAATCTGAGTATTGTTTACTTGCGTATGACGTCACTAGTCGTCAACCAATCAAAGATGTTATTGTCATAGATAAAATAAAAAATGATAACAAGTTTAAGCAGATGACAACAAGACCGGCCTGGGATGGGTGACCGCTTTATAGAACGAGGCTATTTCATCATAAACACCGCAACAAGCTCGCCACTTGTTAGGTGTTACCTCCGAATACCATCGGCATAATGAGGATGGGTTAATCCCTCCGCTGGGACCCTAAGGCCGTTTAAACGGTTCTCGGGAGCCAAATTGGCACCCGTGATGGAATTTATTTATTTATTTAAAATAAAAAATAATATTCAATTTTATTTCGTGTAATCTAAAAAAAATATATATAATTTAGTTTAAATTAAAGGGAAATATGTTTTTTTCCGTCTTTGTCTGATAGGATGACCACAATTTATAGTATATTTTTAATGTAGTCAAATAGCCTATTCAGCAATCGGCATGAATTCAGCAATCGGAGTGATGAACTCACTTAAAGTACAGTACCCCTAGTGTGAGTTTTCTAACTATTAATTTGCGTTTGAGTTAACTAAAATTTGTATGGGAAATGTTTCAGCGCTCAAAGCGGAAATTGTACGAACTAGAAATGCGGTCGTGTGATTGGTCAAAATGTTAACGCGGTAGTATAATTAACGCGAAAGTAAACGTTAAAAAAACACACTAGGGCTACAGAGCATATGGAAATCACTAAAAGCGCAAAGATACTACTCATGCTGCTGCTCATCACAAATGTGATGATCATTCAACGTACTTATTTTAGGAAGCATACAAACTATGCGCTTTGTAACACGGACTTCTACGACTCTAACCATACGTATTATGACGATTTTCATTAGTTTTGGTGATAGTACAACAGCCAATATGAGGATCTAGTCTCTTTTCGTACATTTTCCTA
The DNA here is from genome assembly GCA_947458855.1 of Monopis laevigella. Classification (NCBI taxonomy): domain Eukaryota; kingdom Metazoa; phylum Arthropoda; class Insecta; order Lepidoptera; family Tineidae; genus Monopis; species Monopis laevigella. The sequence continues at coordinate 17,843,597 of OX381587.1, forward strand.
CTTCTTTCAGTTGGTTCCTTTTATTTCTCCTTCTGCGGTCAAAATATAAAGAGATTATTTTATACTTTACGTTCATTTATCCATATTTCTTATCCCTTTGCTTCCCCCACGTACTAGTATGCTTTCCTACTACTAATGTGTAATTTTCTCTTATTTTTCGTGATTCATCCCACTATTCCTCATACTTTATATATATGCTTTCCTCATATATGCTTTCCTCATATATGCTTTCTTACGACTAATATGTGATTCATCCTAATATGCTTTCCTCTTAAGGGCAATGCATTCGTAATCGCGAACTCTGCGTTCTCCATACAAAGTTAGCTTTCGCACTTCCAATAATACTCGATAAGGTACCTACTATTTGTCCCAAAATTAAAATAATATTTTTGTCGGTCATTGTATTTATTAACATTTCTAGTTTGGGTCATTTTTTTATTTATTTTTTAAATCTGTTTTTTGAAATATTATATTAATGTTTTTTTTTATTCACCACAACAGAAATATTTTTGCGTACAATTACGAATATAATATAAATAATTGAACTTCGATCAACAGTCAAGTTTTGATATTTGAAGTACGTTTGTATGGGTGTCAAGTCGACTCCAGGGGTGCAATTCTCGCGCTTTCGACATTCATCTCGATTCAATATATTTGAACAAAAAGTGACTTATGTCGAAAAAAACACTAATTGCGTATTCTCGGAATCTCACTTTCGATCTATTCGAACCGCCTGCCCTCGAATACGTACGAGTGGTCGTCAGCACTCGAACTTGCAATGTCGAAAGTAAATTATGTCCGCCATTACACAATTTGAGATTATTTTTGTATTGTTTTCAACTGGGTATTTGTTGTTATTTTTCATTAATTAATATTGATCAGTTTGATCAGTTTGGGAAGCAAAGTGTATGGAAAGATTCTCTCGAGAAGAATGGAAATGATGACTGAAGGATTACTTTGGGAGGCTCAAGGAGGCTTTAGATCTGGTAGGGGATGCACGGATCAAATCTTCTCCCTCCGTAACATCACAGAGAAGTTCCTGGCCGTAAACCAGAAAGTTTTCTGTGCTTTTATGGATTTGGATAAGGCGTTTGACAGAGTTGTAAGAAAGGAGCTGTGGGACATTTTGCCTGATTATGGTATTAATGACAGTCTCATGCTGGCTGTACAATCCTTATACAAGAATTGTACAGCAAGCGTACGAGTGGATGGCATGCTATCTCCCTGCTTCAATGTCAATATTGGCGTCAAACAGGGATGTGTGATGTCCACCAGACTGTTCATCTTATACCTAGACAAATGCCTGCAGAAACTGAAAGAAAATAGATGTGGGATCAAAATGGGTGATAAGTTGATTAAAACGCTATTGTATGCAGATGATGCTGTACTCATTGCATCATCTCGGCAAGAGCTTCAATCACTTGTCACAGATATGAAAGATGGATGTGTTGAAAGAGGTCTCCGAATAAATGCGGGAAAATCTAAGGTGTTAATATTTGAAAGAAACAAGAAAACGAATGCGACGATCATGGTTGATAATGTGAATCTAGAACAAGTGTCTGAATTTATATATCTGGGTAGTGTATTCACTAGGGATGGTAGGTATGAAAAAGATATTGAAAGGAGAGTGAATAGTGTCAATGGCGCACTGCGTTATTTGGTGGGTAGTTCAAATATTACTACAAAAGCAAGACTAGCTATTCATAATGCAGTGCTTGTCCCAACACTATTGTATGGGAGTCAGACCTGGGTATGTCAGGAGAAGGATGAAAGTAGAATTAATGCTGTAGAAATGCCCTCATTGCGACGAATGTGCGGTGTTAAAATAACAGACCGGATCCGCAATGAGGTAATTCGATAACGAGTGGGACTGAATGAAAGTATAGGCATAAAAATGAGGAAAGGCATGCTCCGCTGGTTTGGGCATGTAGAAAGAATGAGTGATGAAAGAATGACGAACTAGATATATAAAAGTAAGGTGAAGGGTAAACGTGGCCGTGGGAGACCAAGACACATTTACCATGATCAGATTGAAAAGGTTCTAAAATATGGTGCAGTTAAAAGTCTCCGAAATCGGCGTGCATGTATGCGAAGAGTTATGACTGTGGACGAGGCAAAAGAAGAATGTAGAGATAGAGACAAGTGGCGCTCGGTTGTCTCTGCCTACCCCGTAAGGGACCTGGCGTGAAGATAAATAATAATTTGAGTAAGTATATTTTTAGAATTCGCTGTGAAGTTTTGTTACAAATGTAGTTGAACAAGCAAATCAAATTATTAATATATATAAAATTTATAAAAAAAATCATTTTTACACACCCAATATCTAAGATTAAAACAAATATTTTTTTTATATAAATAAATAACTGTAATTATATAAAAAAAATAAGTACCTAGGTATTTTTTTAATTTAAATATAATATCGTATTTTAATTGAATATATCTTACTTAATTGAAAAATGGAACGTTTTATTGTAAACTTTTGCGATAGGCATCTTAGTGTTTCGAAAGCTGCGTAGAATAGCATTTTTAGCGTTTTTCGACATTTTTTACCGAGATTTTACATTCGTCACTTTAAGTCGCAAGTGAATTATTAGAGTGCCACGAGAATTTTTTTTTCTTACTTTTTTTACTATTTATTCCTACGACCTTCCTTCCTATTCATAAACATAACTAATCAATAAAGATAATTATCTTAGCAATTTTAGTTTTCTTTATAATATTGCCAGAAAAAGGAGAAAATATATCAAACTTCGAAACAAAGGGATGGCAAAGAAAACACAAGAAAAAAAACAGTAACATTCATAATAGAGATATGAGCCCAGGGGATGATTTTGGGATAAGATGTAAAGTTATATTTATAACTATTATATTATTTACTATCTGACACGCGAAACTTCGTCTGCGTAACTTTAACCGTTTACGCAACAAAGCTCTCAATAGAAACAATTTTTTCCCGCTTTCCCAATACTGTTTATTGATGACAAATAGTAAAAAAAACAACATCCAATCCTTTGAACATAGATTTATCCCCACCTCACTTTCGCAATTTTTTCTAAGTCGTCTTGATTTTTCTTAATTTGCTTATAATACACGTATATGTATCCTTTTTCCGTAAGAAATTATTATGTTTTAAACATTATTGGCCCTATAAATTATTTATATACCTTATCCATTTTCCACCTTTGAGAGAGCGACATTTTTGAGTTAATTGTTTATTTAAAGCATTGCTGAAGTTTTCTCACTCTCAGGTACTCGAATCTAATGACCAAAGTTGATTCCAGACAACCATTATGGTTCTTATGGACTTTAAGCGTTTATTTTATTTCCAGATATATTTTTGTTTTATAAATTTGAACGTCATCGTCAAACATGTTATTTATATAAGGGTTCAGTATATTTTTTATATCACGCCATGAATCATCAATTCATCACTCTAAGAAACTTGATCGTCTTTGTCGGGGAGTGCCATAGCACCCTGGCCCCCCTCCCGGATCTGCCACTGAACTCTATTTTACTTACCTTACCTTTGAATATACTTATTAAATCAAGTTGTTCACTACTTGTATCAAGTTGGTATAACAATAATATTATTGAGGAGTTATGTGTGGTAAGCCAGTCAAAGGGTCGGCCGTGGGCATACATTACGTTGATACGTAATAAGTCTTAGCGAGATGAGGCCGACAAATCCGCTTATGTCCGGGCGGTACTGACGCGCGGCCACACTAATCCTCAGGCGACTTCGGTTGATTGACATACTTAACATCTTTTTACAATTCAAATATCACAAACGTCTTTTTCATTTTTAGGGACCCGTGAGGTTTTGAAAGATTCAATCAAATCAAATCAAATTCATTTATTTGTCAAAACAAAGGTACAAGATGTAGATGTTAGGTATAATTCAATTAGTCCGCTTTGTTTTACCTTACGGTATACAAATATTAATTACAATAATACTAAAATCAACAAACATTCTCCACATTCAAAATATGGAAATTACAAACAAGTCAGTATACAAATGAGACCATGATCAAACAAATGTTATTTTATCATTTAAAAATTCTTTAATTGTATAATATGTTTTGTCAATTAGTAAATCCCTAAGTTTCTTTTTAAAATTATTAATGTCAAGTTGTTGTATTTCTTTTTGAATTTTATTATATATCTGTGTTATGTTTGTTTATATATTGTTATTTATATTGTGTTATTATATATCATACCCAGCACACTCTTATGTAAAAGGGCTGTTTTGCAAGTTTTACCGTATATTTTGATGCCTTCTGCTGTTTAAGTGATTTTGAAACAATTGTAAATTTGATTTAGCAAATGTAACTATTTCCAGAATGTAAATACGGGTAAAGTTAATATTTTTAATGATTTGAAATGTAATGATTAATAATATCGGTACCGAAACTCGAGCTTTCCTTCGGGAACTCGGTAAACGGATACTCTCGGAATGCGGAGATCCCAAGTGCCAAAGCTAACTGCATCAAATAATTAGTATTGCCATTCAACGTGACAATGCAGTAAGTGTGTACTATTATTTTGGTTAATTTTATTTTATTAATGTTAAATTTAATTTCTTTTTTCTTGAATAAAGTTATTTTGAAAGATTATTATTGAGATACAAATTTCACAACAAAATTTATGAAATTTTATTTTTCCTTTTTGCACAAGGCGCAAAGCAAGAAGTGTCTCATAAAAGAAATATATATATGAACGAGTTCCACTTTTTTTTTTAATGTTAAAAATAGCGTTTTTATTTATTAAATAATTTAAACCAAACGATTGATTTTGTACCAAACTATTATTGGGTATTAATTTGTAATTAGGTACAAGAGGAATTTTAATAAATTAAATGTTTAGAAGACTACTGCAATGAATACTTTCAGACACAAGGGGTATAAGGAACTATAACTAATGTATTAATAAAGTATTAGAAAGAGCTGTTTAAAAAAAAACCTAAATTGTATAAAAATTAATTAGAATTAGATTTTTCATATAGTTATAACATCCATATTTCATGTTTTTATTATCAAAGACTGTATATTTCTCAACTGAACACATGTGTGTCCAAATCTTCGTGTCCAGTTGACTTCTAACCTATATAAAGTGTAGTAAAAACTATGTTCCAATACCTACTAATTAGTACAAAAAATCACTAAACCAAAGCACAATAAAGCCCCATACAATAACTTGATTGCTTTGTTATGAGAACAAGCATAAGGCACGGGGGCGGGGCGAGGGATTGGCCGACGAACACGCCCCCTCGAGGCCCCGCCTTGCGAGCTTTGTGAAGCTTTCGGATGCGTTCATTGTTCGTGTGTGATTTACCGTACGAGATCTACTGAATGCGTTTTTATTTTACTTTTGTTTTTGTATGGATTTGTTTATGTTTGTAAGAAGATAGTTTTTTAGTTTTATTTTTATGTATTATATCTATTTTTCTACCAGCTAACCTTTGAGAGAGGGAAATATGCTTAGGGTGTAAAACTGTTTTGAAAAAATAAATATTATATTTTTTTGTAAAAGTGTTTGTTATTTCTTTTTTATTTAAATATAAAATTATTTATTTTCAAGAATAAAAATATTACAAAATGTATTATCTATAACCTATATAATAAAAAATATATCTATATTCTATATATAATACCTACAAATTAGTACCAAGGACACTAGTTGCATTACCACGCTGGATTGCAATGCTCATCCTCTGAACAAGGTACTTCTTGATCAGGGGATCTCCAGAAGCAATTTTTTTTTCCTAAATCGTGGATAACTTCACTAGCATCCTCGGACCATGGACCCATCGTCTCAACCGAAAATGCCAAAAACAGGTATGAGTTCAGGAGCTCTGCGTACTTGTTACGTTTAATGTTGACTTCTTGCTAATTAATATCTATTTAATTTTGTATATTTTTTTGTTATTTAATTCAATTTATTAGTATATATTTAATAAAATAAATAAAAATATTTACGTGGTGGCCGTGTTGGTTAGACCTTTGACTTAACTTAGGTCCCTGGTTCAAACCCCGGTGGTACTAATGACTTTTTAATCTATAAATTTACGTACATTTGTTTAACAACACCACTCTATAATGCCTCGGAGAGCACGTTAAGCTGTCGGTCCCATTTCTACTTTACCAACTTAATAAACCGTTTCTAGATGTGTTATTCTATCCAATCATCGCGACGAGCTAGCCACTTGTTCGGTGTAGACATATACCATCGGCTACGACGAGGTGGAATTAAAAACCCCTTCGCTACCCTGAGACCGTCTAGGCGGTCTCGGGCGCCGTAAGGCACCCGTGATGATATTATTATATATATGTATACCTACGTGGTGGCAGAGTTGGTTAGACTGCTTAAATCAATGATTCTTTTGGCAAATAAATTATTTATTATTATTATTAAAAAGCACTAATGTTTTTACGTACCCGATTCAAACCCTGGTGTGTCAAACAGATTTTCATGTAAAATGATAAATGTTTTAGGTATTTTTTTTTCTATGGCACCTTATAGAATACGTTTAGCTGTCGTTCCCAGTTTCAATATAGGTACCAATTGTTAAATGGGTTATTTGTGCTATCCATAAACTACGATGAGCTGACCACTTGTATGGTGTGCTGGCAGCTGCACCCTGAGGCCGTCTAGGAAAAAAAACTGAATTAAAATATTTTATTTAACTGAAATGTAAAACTTCTGATAAAAGCTGTGTCAAAACATTTTGATGTAGAGACTTCAATAAAATCATCAACTTAATAGCGCTCAGACTTTTTCTGTCCTTTCCGGTATAGATAATAATAATAATAATATGTAGGACAATTTAGATATACATATTGCTCTGGTCAAAAATAAGCTCTAGGCTTGTATTATGTGTACCAGAAGCAACGACATAATACATATTATATTTTATAAACACCCAAACCATGAAAAAATGTACAGAAAAAAAACGTACTAATATTTTTTTGCAATGGAATGGGTTAAAAAAAAATTTCGTTCCTGTTTATAAGACTCCACAATCGTCTAGACTCATGAATAAACGCTGTTGTGTAAATGTTCTAATTTTATGAACGCGTTGAAGTCTAATGTATTAAAAAAGTTTAATAACTTTCTTCACAGAATAGAAGAAATTTGGTATATATATTCGTTAATGAATATAAAATATAAATATCAGAACAGCAATGATTTCCTTTAAATCCAATGTTGAAACAATTGACATAAAAAGTGGTTACTTGACCTCTCAAATTACGCATTAATTTTTGACAAAAATTCAACTATTTTCAATAAAGTAACAAAATCGGTATCCTTTTTTTATAATAACTATTTAATGTCATGGTCTGGGTAACAAAAATCTGAAAAAATGTAGGTATCTATGTCGTTGTTTCTGGTACACATAGTACAAGCCTAGAGCTTAGTTTATGACCATAGCAGTATGTGTAAATTGTCCTACATATTATTATTTATATATCTCAAAAAGGTAGTAAAATGGTTACAAGATAAGTCATACTAAGTAGAATATGAAACTAATACTAAAATCATAGACAGCATAGTGCGAGCACCCAATACGTACTGTTACTAAATAACATTTTATTATCATCCCTATACATGAACTTTGTAGATCTGTCTACTACCCATGTAGATACAGAGTCATATGCCGTGCTCTAAAATAACTCTAACAATACTAATTCTAGATTGCATAGCTTTTAAACTGGTTTAAAAATCATTTATTACAATAAAAAAAAAACAATTGGGTGCAAAGATGTAACATTTTTTTATTAATATGGTATGGTTCACACAAGAATGTCTGACTACGGCAGGTGTCGCGCCGGTCGTCGACTCGTTCATATGACGTTCAGCATTTCAGGTTATATACCATCCTTTGATAAGCAATTTTTGGTCTTATACCACAGCTCTAAGATCGACAGTTCTGTGGCCAAGGCTGTTGGTTTACGTGACATTTTACCCATAAGCCCCCGTGCACCTTGATTAGTTTCATCTGCAGAACATTTTTAATGTTTATCTAAGTAATTACCTTTCTTATAACCCAATCTAATTAGCAATGACGTGTTATTAATGTCAGCCTGCTATTTTATTTATTTAAGTAATCTAGACTCTATGAATAACTCCTTTCCATCTGTATAAATTTAAGGAAAAATTTAATTTTTCTAAAATATGTATGAAAATTTTGCTTACATAAAATGGATTATCTGCTCGTAATTTAAGTAACCGTCTCAATTAAGTATTTTTTTTACATTTTGGACTATTGTTAAATGGAGAAGAATTAAAAAAAAACAATTTTAGTTTAACTAAATAATTATCCATAATTTAGTTAGTTTTGATTATGTAATATATACAAAAGAAAACTAAAAATATTAACATATTTAGCTAAAAACCTATAAAATAAAATTTCCACTTTTAGTTTATTTATAAGTTAAAATTTATTAATATTGCAAGTGTAAAATATTGTAAAAATTTGGTATCCATTAAAAAGTTTATAATTAAGTTCATCAATAAAATATAAATTGAAATTACGATGTCTGATATTAAGCTAGCACGTTGCATACAATCAGATGCGCATGCGCACGTGTCGGGCGCTAAGGCTGCTCTGAGGCTCTGCGGCAGGCGCGTCCGTAGGCAGGTGCCGCCCGGTGGAGGGGAGAGCACCTTACTTCTCTCCTTTTTATTATAATACCGAGCAAAAAACTGTAAAGGCGATCACGGCCGGCGCGGCTAAGGTCAATGTTAGCGCGGCTCTTCCTTCAGTGCACGTTCAGCGAAGCTCGCGCCATATCGAGCGCTCTCGCCGCGCCCGATCTCGCCGTGACTTACTCATTTACAAACTTACGTCATTTAACTCCTAAACTCTTCTATTATTGAGACTATTTTTAGTAATAATTTTCTAATAGACTTTAAAAAATTAAGTGAAGTTATTTATTATTAAATATTATCTGCGTCGATTCCTAAAGACACCGAGACGATCGACTCGTCGTCATCTCGGTCTATCGATCACCGACGTTTGGGTCGCCGCAGATAATCGGGGTGACATTCCCGCGACGTGTGTTTGGCATTTTTATAATTTTATTTGGAGACCGGACTGCCATGCTCACTCATTATCGATGATGAACGAGCTCATACCTCCAGATAATCGTACCGCTTGAGCACACATCGATTGAAAGATACACATTGTTTAAAAAGACTATGAAAAGACTGTAAAAGATGGAAACTTTGGTGTTGATTCCTCAAGAGTTGAGTCTGGCGCTTCGTCCGGGTGGCGCCAGGGGAAGGGAAGCTTCTGTCAGCGTGTGGAGTTCTGCTGAGATGCCCAGGGGAGCTTTACTGTACCCGTTCCAGGGGACCATACGAATTGACAAGCTTCATGTGTACTCCTACATACCTGATCATGACGTAAGTACTAGGTTTTTAAATTAAAGGGCAGAATTTTCAATAGTCAGATAGAGTTATTTAAAAGGTAACTTATATAGAGATTTTTTAAAGACATTTGACAGTTCTTTATACAAGTTAACTGTCGTATAATCTGATGATTGAAAAATCAGCCCTAAAAAAATTTTTTTTTTGTGATAATTTATGTTTTGGTTTATTTAACAGATATTCTTATAACATTCTTATTAGATTCTAATACCTCTATTAGATAATAAAAGTAGCATAATATGTAAAGATATGTATATTAGTTTGACGCTAATATAAAATTTAAATCGCTAATTATGTCCATGTTTGATTTGGCGCCTCTGTTGCCGCCAATATATTTGCATGATTGAAAGATCAATAAAAAACCTTCTGTTTGGTGACAAGTGTGAGAAATTTAAAATATATTATTTATTTGAATATTCTTGTTTAATTTATTGTAGGTGATTTAAAATAAAAGATATCTCAAATAAGTAGTGATTTTGTAAATATTAGCAATATGTTGTAGATTTATTTATAGGAATTAGATTATAAAATACAATTTATAAATACAACAAGTAAATAACTCAACGACTTTTTTATTGAGTTAAGTAAAGGCTTAGTAATAGTAATATTAAAAACAAAACGTACAGAATTATCTAATAACAATAATGAAATATGGACGCACTTAAACTTCAGGAAATTTTCAGAAAGATACCTTCAATATAAATATTTTAATGTTATTTAATATCTGTAATTAATTATTGGTTATATTGGGATGATATCATTCTAATATTTGAATTGAATCCATATATATATGACCATATACTTAACGCAGGTTAAATGTTTATCAATGACTATAACTATGGATAATTGGAATTATAATAAATTTACTATAAATGGTAATTGCTATAAATCAATTAAAGATTGTATTGTATCGGTATCTTTTAATATTGACTCAAATAAATATTGTATACCGTTAACTTTGAAAATTTTAGAAAATAAAAGAAAAAAATTAGGAAATAGAATATACTATTTTTGTTTGAAAATGTGGAATACATATTTTTTAGTAAATACTCTACATTAAAAAAAAAATATATATCAAAATTTATTTAACATTACCAGGATAATGTTTAAGCCAAGAACAAACCACTAAGTGATACCCAGTGGTCTATTGTGTGTTTAATATAATATAAAAAAACAACGTAGTTTTAAAAGTTCTTGAACAAACATTTATTGAGATTACGATCCTGACTGGCTACTTATCTACTGCTACAGGGTTGCGGTTACAAAACATACTAAAAGTTGTATAATCTTGGTCTAACGGATGCACTAACCATTAAGTTATATAAATTATATATTGCTTTATATTAATTTATTCCATAACTTTATATTTATCAATAAAACTTGTTAGGTGAATTATTATAGCAAGTAAATACTAGTTTGGTAGATTTATCTAGTTTGCCTTCAGACTAAAAAATAAACGAATCTGTCAAAAATATATTTAAAACTTAATAAATATGGAGATGTAAAAAACAAATTAAATAGTATGGCAACTCTGCCTGAATGTGCACACAATGGGATGTTCTTAATATTTTTTATCTAATAAGATTATTTAATCTAAATTGAAACAAATATTAATTGCGATATAATTTATATTTAAAAAATGTATATTTAATAAATAAAGGCAAAATAATAAATAAAGTAGTAAAGTATATTAGTATAATTGGAAGTAATTTTATTGAGCCAAACTTTTTTTGTTGATTTTTTTTTCATTGTTTGTTATCTACTTGTGGATTGTGTTGTAACTAGTATTTTAATTATATAAATAATTATAGGAGGGATTGAATAATAATAAATACCATATTAATATTTGAAACTTTAAAGATGTAGAGATCAAAAATATTGTAAAATGTCATATCAAACCTTTATTATCAAGTGTAGGTACTTAAAATTACTACTACGTGAACTCACCGTTTTTAAATACGTTCCGAAAGAATTAATACTAAAAATAGACACATGGATTAAGGAGAAGTAAGGATCGCAAAGATCATTAGCTTATTATAAGCCTATATATAGAAAAAAAGCACAAAGTAGATATACTTACATATAAAATAAACATTATTTATGCGTTTATAATAACTTAATTTAAAAAAAAACCTGCCCCTTTGTCCTGCCTTGTACTTATACATTATATTTTTTTCCCGTAAATTTAAGCTGAATATCTTAACCGGATATCTTTTAGTTGTTTTATCTCCGAGTAAATATCAAACAATCAGCATTATATATTTTAATCTAGGTAATCTAAAACCGACTGGTTAATTTTACCTATTGCCTTTAATAGTGATATATTATATTATACTTTTAGATACGTGATTGATAGATTGTATACGTGGTGGCCGAGTTGGTTAGACCTTGGACTTAAAAACACTAAGGTCCCTGGTTCGAATCCCGGTATCATTGGTACACACCAATGATACATAATTTTTTTAATTAAAAACTAATTAAAAAAATTATGTACATTTGTTTGACAACACCACTATAGTGCCTCGGAGAGCACGTTAAGCTGTCGGTTTCACTATACCAACTTGTGAAACTGTTTATAGATGGGTTATTGAGTCTATCCAAAACTTCGCGACGAGCTAGCCACTGGTTGGGTGTAGACTCATACCATCGGCTACGACGAGGTGGGATTAAAATCCCTCCGCTGGGTACCTTGGGGCCGTCTAGGCTGTCTCGGGCGCCGTAAGGCACCCGTGAAGATATATATATATATATACTTTTAGATAATTAAAGAACCCTTTATAGTAATTTAAATTCGTTAGGATATGTAATTGACATTGAGTTTTTAGGTTTTTTCTCTTGAAATTAAAATTATTATTTAGATAATATATTATATTTTCTATAAACGTCGATGACTTTGATACTTGATTCTATGTATTTTACTTAACATAGAATAATATTTTATATCTATTATATTTTTAAATATATATTATATTATAATATATATAGTTTAATATACATTGTTGTTAAATATTTTATTTAAATTATCAATAACAGTCTAATGGCAATTTATTTACTGTAAATGTCAATTGTTGTAGATCAATTAAAAAAGTATTTTATATAATGCATTACAGTGAATAAATGGTAGTTTTTATATTTTTAAATAATATACCCAAATTAATTAATTCAATACACAAAACATAATGTAATACCATTAAATACATATCAAAATTTATATTAAAAATAAAATAAAAATTACCTTTTTCGATTTTAATAATCGCTTAAAGATTTCAGAATATAATTTATATTTTTTATTTATTTATTATGTCTTTATACATATTTATTACATACTTACACACGAAAATAGTCTATAAATTTACCGATTATCGGTAAATTTATATTTATATAATGTATATTTCGGCTTTCGAGACTATTACGTTGCAACGTCTGTCTATCTTTGTATATTTCGCTATATTTCTAACTGGCCATCCATATTATTTTATTCGATTTAATAACATCCATAATATGCGTCATAAACTACATTATCATTTAAAATACAGTCAAAAGTTACGGTTTTAGTCTGTGGGTTTACTAGTATTTTATTGTCTAGGTGGTAGTCTCCTTACAGGGTGTGGTTACGAAACGGGTGGTAGGATTGAGAATAAAGCAACGAGGATATTATAATCGTATACTGCATCATTTAGCCGGCATCGATCAATGTTGTTAAACTACAATGTACTGATCGACCCCATTCACGGTCTTTGTAGGACTGCTTATCATCAGATAGATACAAAGTCACATGCCGTGCTACAATAAAATAAGCTTCTTCAATAGTCTTATCGTACCAATAGAATTGCTAACTATAGACGCTAGTGATAATATCTCACCAAAAACACAGGTCATTTATACTGTTTGCAAAATAATGCAAATAATTTATATATATGTAGTGGTGGCCTAGTTGGTTAGACCTTGGACTTAAAAACACTTAAGTCCCTGGTTCGAATCCTGGTGTGTACCAATGAGTTTTTAATTAAAAAAATTATGTACATTTGTTTGACAACACCACTATAGTGCCTCGGAGAGCACGTTAAGCTGTCGGTCCCGGTTTCACTATACCAACTTGTGAAACTGTTTATAGATAGGTTATTGAGTCTATTCAAAACATCGCGACGAGCTATCCACTTATTCGGTGTAGACTCATACCATCGGCTACGACGAGGTGGGATTCAAACCCCTCCGCTGGGTACCCTGGGGCCGTCTAGGCGGTCTCGGGCGCCTCTATAGAGCTAGCGTCTCCATTCATCAATACTCATGGTAGAGCTGTAGGTTACATGTTAATAGGGTATTTTTCTCCAACAAAATAAACAATCCGGTGACCACAGCCGTCCGCTCATCTAGTTTTTACATTATTGTTGTTTGTAAAAACATAATAATATCGCCGCAACTCGTCCGGAAAGATATCGGTAACTGGAAAGATATCGGTAACTCGACACCTTGTGGTTACCGCAAACTACAGACTCACTTTGTAGTTTACTAACTCATACTTTCTTTATTTGTTATTTTAAATATAAAGTATATTCCTAATTTTAATATAAGATGTCGAGGTTTTTTTAGTTATTTATTATTTTATAGATTCTTATTTTTTTTTATTAGGTACCTACTTTATTTTTATTTAAAACTAGCTAATCCGCGGAACTTCATCTGCGTAACTTTATACGTTAATGCAGTTTATGCTCTCAAAAGGAATATTTTTTCCCGATTTTGCAACATTTTTCATTGTTACTCAGCTCCTATTGGCCGTAGCGTAATGTTATGTAGCCTATAGCCTTCCTCGAAAATGGGCTATCCAATACTATTAAAACAAAATGCTAACCAGTAGTTCCTGACATTAGCGCATATAACCTAACAAACAAACTCTTCAGCTTTATAATATTAGTATAGATAACATTTTGTCGTTTTAAAATTAAAATCGTTTATTTAGTACATAAAACACGTGGTGGCCGAGTTGGTTAGACCTTGGACTTAAAAACTCTTAGGTCCCTGGTTCGAATCCCGGTGTGTACCAATGAGTTTTTAATTTAAAAAAAAATGTACATTTGTTTGACAACATCACTTTAGTGGCTCGGAGAGCACGTTAAGCTGTCGGTCCCGGTTTCACTATACCAACTTGTGAAACTGTTTATAGCTGGGTTATTGAGTCTATTCAAAACGTCGCGACGAGCAGCCACTTGTTCGGTGTAGACTCATACCATCGGCTACTGTCGGCTGGGTACCCTGGGGCCGTCTAGGCGGTCTCGGGCGCCGTATGGCACCCGTGATGATATGTTATGTTATGTGTGTAGTACATAAATACACGACAGGGGATGGAGTCAGTATTTACTTGCGTTAGCTGACCCCGTTCTTTTAAATATATATTTATCCGGTACACGTTGTTATCATTTTTGATTGTGAACTTATATTGTGAACTTATATTAATATTACTTTTAATTTAGTTGTTTTAAGCTATTCATTTTTGTAAAGTAAGTAAATTTTATTAATAGCATACAAAAGCAGGTAACATTATAGCATTAAAAACATATTTCCTACCTATTAAACCTTTCTAAATAAGTAATAAATATCTATTTCTGAATAAGTTCTAACAAAACGGTCTAGAAGTAAACCTAACCGAATTACATTTATAAAAAAAAAACTAGTTTTATAAAATTAATTAAAGGATTTTTTTCTGAATCTGAATCAAAGATACCATTAATTATCAGGTACGTAACTGTTCTAATGACCACTAACAGTTTTAAAGCTGCCAAAATATATTCGATTTGTTACACTTAACCGATTAAACTACTGATTTACAAAAAATTTTCTTAATTGCCGAAACGGTACATAATTTTATTACTGAACAAAATTGGTAATTTGAACAACAAGATTGTTCAGAAGTGGAGCTACTGTGTGGAGGTACCTTACTGCATTTCAATATCACTTTTTTGCTTCTCCCGAGACCGTCCAATACACTTACGAGTATTTCGAATAACAAACTGAACTGGTTAGGACCGAGAGAAAGGTTGTTGCCGAAATGGTGCTGAATATTTATAATTTATATTTTGGTTTGTTCAAAAAAGTCTTATTTTTGATCAGTTTTGAGAGTGGTACCGACCTGTATGGGTATTCATGGTGCGGTAACTTTTTGAGAATGAAATTTGTTTTGGTGGATTAGCGGTCTGAAGTTACTAATACGTTTTCTTAATTTAAGTTGTATTGTTATAATTCCCTGTCACTTTGAACAAAAGTTACAGCTTCTTTTAAAACCCATCTTCACTCTTTTCTCCTCAATAATCTAAACTGTTTTTTTTTTTACTGTATGCGAATTTATTTATTTGTGTATAATGTAATATACTACCAAATTTTTTTTTTACATATTATTATACTCGTATTATATATTTGCATTAATTAGCCTGTTTTTGGTAAATCTCCTGGTAGCCAAAGGTTAGGTGATAGATAATGCCTAAGGCATTAAGCTCGCCTATGTACAATAGTATTAAGCTTTTGTGCAATAAAGAATTTTTCATTCATTTATTCATTTTTCAATTTTTCATTCATTCATTCCATAATAGACTCGTAGAGTTTAGAACAGTTAGATCAAACTTAACATTAACACCACTTTGCCAAATTGTTTTGCCATGTCCATAGTAATTTCAGAAGATTTAAATCAATGTTTTAGGTAAAAAACACCTACAAATTCAATAGGTTCTCTTTATAATTAAAAAGGTAAATATGACGCGTGCAGCCAGCATGGGGTAAGCTTGCGTGAAATTGTCTCGCATGTGATATATGTGGGAGGTCCATCATGCCTGACGCTAGACCGTATCGCCGGGGAATTTGTCAACAGACACATACATAAATATCATCACGGTTGCCTTATGGCGCCCGAGACCGCTTAGACGGCCCCAGGGTACCCAGCGGAGGGGATTTTAATCCCACCTCGTCGTAGCCGATGGTATGAGTCTACACCGAACAAGTGGCTAGCTCGTCGTGATGTTTTGAATAGACTCAATAACCCATCTATAAACAGTTTCGCAAGTTGGTATAGTGAAACCGGGACCGACAGCTTAACGTGCTCTCCGAGGCACTATAGTGGTGTTATCACACAGATGTACATTCTTTTTAAATTAAAAACTCATTGGTACACACCGGGATTCGCACCAGGGACCTCAGTGTTTTTAAGTCCACAACACCACTATAGTGCCTCGGAGAGCACGTTAAGCTGTCGGTCCCGGTTTCACTATACCAACTGGTGAAACTGTCTATAGATGGGTTATTGAGTCTATTCAAAACATCGCGACGAGCTAGCCACTTATTCGGTGTAGACTCATACCATCGGCTACGACGAGGTGGGATTCAAACCCCTCCGCTGGGTACCCTGGGGCCGTCTAGGCGGTCTCGGGCGCCGTAAGGCACCCGTGATGATACATACATATTATTATTAATCAATATCCTTACTTGACAATTTAAAAGGATTTATAGCATGGAGTAAGCATGTGTGTTATTAATGCACATGTTTTGCATTAGCGGAATTCGCGAAAAAATCAGATTACGTAAGAATACACTCTTAAATACCTAAATAGGATAGATTGGAAAATAAAGCAAAAAGAATTAAAAAATAATCAATGAGTTCAGTTGGCAATTAAAAAGGTAGATATGTGTACACACAGCATGGGGTAAGCATGCGTGTAATCGACTCGCATGTGATGTATGGCGAGGTTCGTCACGCCTGACGCGAGTGTAACGCCTCTTGCGGAAGGTGTGTTTGCCAAGTGTTAGTGAGCTAAATAGTGAACAAAGTACACATTAGTGACACTTCAAAAATAGGGGAAAAAAGTGTGGTGAGTAGCCTACCATGAGTTTTTGTTCACTGGGGTTACTATAGTCGCTAGTAATTATAGATAACAAGTCTTAATGGTTTCACTACCTATAGTTACTTAGCGACTTTTAGTACGTTAGCAAAAAGTTTTTGCTAACTCATGGATGAAAGAAAATGATTTTTTTTAATGCCTGACTTGCTAATCTTTAATTCAGAAACCTCTAATAAACATATAAACAATACATACAAAAAATATAATAATTTCGTATTGTTCCTATTAAGTTTAACATAAAATAAACAAAAGCCCTTTATTTAATTACATACCGATTGCCACCAAAATTAGGAACATTAAAAACTTATACCTCACAAACGTTTCGTACGTACGTAATGTTAAAAACACATAACTTTTTCCAAAGCCCATTGTAAGATTAACATAAGAGCACAACGACCGCGAGAGTGTGCGAACTCCTAAACAAAGTGTAAATTTCACTGCGACCCCTGTAAGAAGTGACAATAGGTATTGCCGCGTACCATTCGTTAATTAGCACTTGTTTCAGTTTACTACGAGGCGTTCAATGAATGATAGCGGCGGGTATATATATGGTGGCGGTTGAACGATCATAAAAACCTGACAAGTGAGAAATCTCGTTCGTAAGAAGGTTCCCATTTGTTTTTCTATAAAAAAATTTTTGGTTTTAAGTTGTTTTATTTTTGTATCAAATTAGATTGTGTTTTCGTTCGATTCTGTTACATTCGATTTTTTTTCTCGCTATTTTTTTCGATAGTTAATTGTCTTTATTTTTTTTTTATCAATGTAAAGTAAAATTATTCATTCTATTTTCTATTATTTTTCTTATCTGTCAACATTTTATTAAAATTAAAATCTTTATTACTCACTTATACCTCTTTATATTATTCTATACATAACAAAATGATTTAAAATTAACAATTTAAATCCAATAAACTAGTATTTCATATGGACATATAGTTATTATTATTTTGGAACTCTAAAAATGTAGAGTTGCGCACGCGCCGATCAGCTACCCGCATTTCGTTACCTCTTTGTACTTCTCATCACAAGAGTCTCATTAGAAATATTTTGACAAGAGCCATTTATAATTTCATTATGTAGTCTTCAATAGGGTTCGGCCCTTTGTACTGTTTGCGGTGATTATAAAATTGAGATCTCTGTGCGTCGTGAACTATTCTCTGGTATCCATCATGGCTGATTCATATTTCGAACAGGTATTCGAAATTCGGTTTTGTAATTAACTTTCGTTATTTTTTAAATTTAGATTTTTTGAATTGTCTATTTATTATAGTAACAAGAAGTGGTTCTCACTTAATATATGCTATTAATAATAATATGGTCATAAACTATGCTCTAGGTTTGTACTATGTGTCCCAGAAACAACCATACCTTCAGTTTCGTTGTTTCTGTTATATTTATATATATAATACCTATTATATTTTATAAACACCCATACCATGGAAAACATCAGAAAAACGTACCTACTAATATTTTTTTACCATAATATAATATCTCAAAGGTTTGACTGTCAGATAATACCCAACGGTATTAAGCCCACTTAATAAGCTTATAAATATAAAAAATAAATTTAAAATTAAAATCATTATATTAAATATCATTATATTAAATATCATTTAATAAATTATGATAAATATTATTGTTTAAGTACATTAACTAAAATATTTTATATTAGTATATAGTTTTATATGAACCACTAAAACTCACCAATTTGTAACAATATTTATAAAAGATTAATCTAACCGAAATCATTTGATTTAATTATAAGTTGAATTAAAATAACAATTGGCTTGAAATTAAATAATTATATAACGAACGAAATGGCGTGTGATCTAAAGAAACAAAGAAATTTGTGGTGCGAAGAGTACCGCTACCGGAAGTAGTATATTACGACTTTACCAGTTATGTTTTCCCAAAAACAATACCTTTTTATAACTAGAAATTTAAAACTTTCCTATTTATACAAATGCAAACATTACACATATATATAAACAACACATACGCATATATAGGTACTTGCTTACGTGTTTATAATTCACTAAAGTTTTTTTATAGTTTTTTTAAATAATGATTTTATATACTATAATAATATGATTTTGTTGTAAATTAATGCTAATCTGTGTGTTTTTTTTTATGAAATAAATAATAGGTGTAACATATTTTACAATATATATATAGCTGTTTAAATTTTGTGCCTGCACATTAAGTATTAAACAGAGTTTCATAGTTTGAATATGGGCCAAGTAAATTTAATAATAGTGGTCCATAATGGAAATCCATTATGCTTTTATAAGAATAATAAAAAAGTGCAAAAACTATTCGTGCACTATATAAAAAAGTAAATATAACTATATAATAAATATTTACCTAATAATAAACTAACGGTTTAAAACTCATGTCTATGTTAGAAATATTGTTAATTAGTTTTATTCATAATAGCCAGTTATTTAGTAACTACCTATTTAGTTTTACACAGAATCCGCACAAGATGACAGCATTTATGCTTAAACAGAGAAAAAGTGCGCGTAAATATCTCACGGATAGCGCCAATAGCACATTGTTTGTTCGAGAAAAGCGAAAGTTCTCTGAATATGTGGTAATTAGACAGTTTGTTCAACCACCAGCTGTTGCATCATGTGCACTTTTTCTGCAAGCCTGCGGACTTTGAACTTGTGAACAATACATCTCGGATGTGACAGAACTGATTAAACAAAAACATATCACGCAACAGTCAATGTGTTTAAACAAATATATTGTAAAAAGTTGTTGTTTGTCTATTGTTTAAAGTTCAAGTTGAAGATTTTCAATAGCGATGTGGTATTTTCTTTAGTTTGTGAAGATTAGAAATAATATAAAGATCGTAAACAGGAAATTGAATCAGGTCTTTTAGGGTAGAAAAAGTGGTCGGCAAATGATGTTGCGTATTATTTCAGCAACGATTTGAGATGAAAGAAGCTGAAATTTGGAACATTTGTAGGTATGTTGGATCTTTGCATTTTCTGTTGCAATTATAGGTCGAAAATAATAAAAAACTAAATTAGTAGGTAGAGATTTTTCTAATTTAAACTTTTTGCCTCAAATGGTTATTGTAATGATAATTTCATTGTGAAAACAACTTAAACTTTCCTTGGGAGCATTTTTAAAATATATTTTTTTCAACAGTTTTCTAGAGAGTTATTAAATTTTTCACTAAAATATATCAAACCGTCATGAAAACACCATAATATAGACCCTGGTTTTATCTAGTAATTCCTTTTTTTTTTCAATATAGTCAACGAAGATAAAATTATATAAATAATGTTATCATTTCAGTTCGCTAACTGTAGCTAAATTCAATTAAGGTTAGTACTAATAAAATACTAGATATAGCAAACATAAATTCAATCTAGGTACTGCGAGTAGATAAATTCAACATAAAATACGATCAGATAGGTATATAAAAATCTTAATTGGAACAAAAAACAATAAAAGCAAAAGACAGAAAACTCAGGAATAAACCCAGTTGCGAAGATGGTTAAAATTATTTTACTGCTAGCGATATCCGCAGCTATTCCACGATCAATTTCATTCCAATTTTGATATTGACTTCGAATCGTAGTTCATCATTAGAACTTCTGACAAGCGTCTGCGCATACCAAGTAATTACATCCATGTTTTAATTGACGAATCACGAAAACTGTGAATGATTTATGTTGGGCAAGTTGGTTATGAGTCTGTATAATTAATCCGACATAAACGAACATTTAAAAAATGAGTTCTAACTAAGATAGGTACTTCTAGAGATTCGTTATGGTTACTGGCGAGATCCGACATTTTGGTGTTATAATACTACATCTTCGCACAAGGTTATACCTAGAGGGCGTTCGAAAGTTCTCATATATTTTTGAATTTTCTGTGCGTTTTCTCGAGGAAAAAAGACGCAATATAACACATATAGTTCACAAAATAGTATCGGTTGCTTTTTCCCGGGCGTTACAGGGCCTAAAATTAAATTTAATACAATCGCATTATTATAGAATTACAATTGCTTAATTTGTCACATTTCGAAAAATAAATCACATTTCGAAAAAACTAATTTGTAAAAATTCAGCGTGTGTGTTTCTAATGATTTTTTTTTCGTTAATTTAAGAG
Source organism: Monopis laevigella (assembly GCA_947458855.1). Lineage (NCBI taxonomy): Eukaryota > Metazoa > Arthropoda > Insecta > Lepidoptera > Tineidae > Monopis > Monopis laevigella. The sequence goes on from OX381587.1 coordinate 17,865,034, forward strand.
AATTCCGGCTAAGGTTATTGATATTTTGTAGGCCATAAAGCAACACATTTAGTTTATTATGATCATTGCTAATGTAAATATATGCATTATAATTTGCAATTATTTAGCAATTCCAATTAATATTATTTGTTTGAAACTTAATTCCTAATCATTTACTATATATCATACACACTAAAACTATTAATTTACACAGCAAATAATACAAACAATTATTATAATATTATTATAAAAATTGTTTAAATTAATTAAAAATAATTTAAACAACCTTTTGGCAACATTTTTAGGATCCGATTTAGATCGTCTTAAAGCCTCTATAACACCTGAGTCTGGGTTATGGCTGGATGCACTCCCTTCTCCTTCACTGGGTACATTTCTAGATGACCAGTCGTTAAGAATTGCTATGGCATTACGGTTAGGCGCGAACATCTGCCAACCTCACCAATGTGAATGCGGAGTGCAAGTCTTAACGAACGGCCATCATGGATTAAGTTGCAGTAGAAGTGCTGGGAGATTGCCTCGACACCATAACCTTAATGACATTGTTCGCCGTGCTCTGACTTCAGCAAACGTCCCCTGTATTATTGAGCCCCGTGGGTTAAGTAGAATAGATGGAAAACGCCCAGATGGGTTAACGCTTGTGCCGTGGCAGAGAGGGCGAAGCCTTATCTGGGACGTCACTTGTGTTGATACATTTGCGGCATCACATCTTCAAGCCTGTGTAGGCTCAGCAGGGGCGGCTGCTGAAGCCGCAGCCAAGGCGAAACATACAAAATATCAAAATTTAAAATCTGATTATTTATTTGTTCCATTTGCTGTGGAGACAACTGGGGTTTGGGGCTCTGAAGCCAAGGAATTCAGCAAAAAACTATGTGCTCTTCTAAATGAGATCACTGGAAATTCCCGGTCCGGATATTTCTTTAAACAAAGGATATCACTGGCAGTACAAAGAGGTAATGCTGCCAGTGTTATGGGAACCTTCGGGCCGGGACAGAATCGGGACATAGTGGATATTTAATCTTTTTTTTATTTTTATTTATTTATTTTTTTGTTAAATTTTCCCCTGTATTTTTAATGTTTAGTTTTAGGTTTTAGTTTATATTGATTTTTTATAAGTAAAAAGAAAATTGTATATTATTATATTTTATATATATTTTTTTAATTCACAGAAAGTAAATCGACAAACTTAGCTTTTCATTGACGAAAAACCTTGAAAATAGTACTTTAAATACAGTTTTATAGGTATTGATGAAGAGGGCCAGATTTTCGCATTATTTACAGTTTTTGTCACCGAAGCCGCGAGACGCTCGTCCTGGGGATGTATTTCACTTGTATTATTTAGAACGGCAGCGATCGCGGCCGTCTGGCTTTGTCTTTGACAGATTTATGTTCAGACTTTCTTCGTAGAATATGCAACTATACGTCAGTTTGTTTGCAGTAGAAATCCACCGTTTTATTCGCCGTTTAATGTTTTAAAACGACACGTAGGTCTTAAAATGAATCACCTAACATACGCTAATATAATGAATCGGATGCAAATACAGTAAACAACCGAAGAGCATTGGAAAGAGGTCGTTTAATGCGAGTCATTGCGACGACGCGCCGACGCACCAGCTCGGCCAGCCATGTGTTTATGCGCAATAAAACTGAAGAATTCATTAGTCCTTTCCACGGCTCGAGATAGAGGAGGTTTTCACTGCCCGAGTGGAACATCCAATCGCGGGAGGAATGAATTAGCAATAAATAGGAGTGCGCGGGCGCGGCGCGATACTCTGGCGTCCGGTCGCGACGCGGTTATGACCGATCATCCGCGCATAAACACAGAGCGCATTCCTTCATTACCGGACCGCGTACGACACGAACGGATGCGGCTATCCTAGTTATAGCGCTCGCGTAGATTGCTAACACGATAGTTTCCTATAGGTAAATAAAGGTAAAGTAATTAACATAATACGATCGCATTTCGCCGCTATTTTACGAGGCGAGCTTTCAGTTTGCATAATAACGAGAGAAAAGGGAACGCAGCGCTAGAGGCGCGATCCCAAAGAGTCGAATGGCAATCGGCGTTGTCGATGATGTATGTTCATTAGATGCGGGGCGCGGAGAGGGGGCGCGGTAACATTATCATTTTATGTTTACGATGCCATATCGCGTAGTTTATGTTCGGGAAGGCTATGTAGAGCGAGAGATCTGTCCGAACTGCCTCCTACATTGTAGCCCGCGGCCGGACCTGCTGTCCCTTTGCCGGCGAAAATATTATCGAGTTTTAATCTTAACTGCACAAGTGGAGCGCATTACTAGTCCGACAGAGATAGCTGCGACAGTTTATCCGCTTCTCATCTAAATATCATACAATTTCGATGCTAATCCTTTGATAATGCGGGTTCCTGCACTTAAAATTAGTTACATATGCGAGACAAGCGCGTATGGGCATAGAAAGCTGCCAGAACTTAGCATTTATAATACTTGTATTTTAAGATGTTTAATTGTAGCTCGATAAAGTTATCTAGAAGGTATTTGAAATAAAAATAAAATTAGCAATTCTATACATACCGTTTTTATTACTATTCGAGAAACTAAATATGATATGAAAGTAGTTGAGCCTAATAAAAACTTCTCTTAATGTATATTTCACTAACAAGTATTTTACTTCTTAATTTCTAACGATCCATTATATTGTCAACTTAATGTTTCAAGATGAGATATGTTGGTCAATAAAATTAGATCTAGATTTCATTTGGTAAGTATATAACGAGGTTATTTCTTGTCATAAAAGTGTTATGTGTATATCAAATCATCAAAAGTTCGCCGCCTGGCCCCGGCCTGACCATTCCGAATCCAAACGACGTGTTTAATGTAATTCTTATGTTAACGTAGATCATTCGCTTTTGATCATTCGATGTTTGATAGACTTTGACTACTGAATGCTTGATTTAAGTATACTTTTATATCTTTTAATGTAAAGTTGTTATTGTCTAATCAGACCTGCGCCGCTCACTGTGACGACTTAAATAATTATAAGAAAACTTATTAAATAACATATAAAAACACATTAAGAGGAGTTAAATTTAATTGTCCATTTGAAGAGGTTCGAACAATAGGTGATTAGGTTTCTTTATAGAAAGTAGTTTGATGGTTCGCCACGGGATCGCTATTGTGTTCGCGAGTATTCGAATATGGTTTATTGTGAAGGAATAGCGGACGATTTTCGATCAAAGGTCACTCGGAGTAATCGGAGAAAATATTGCCGGGGACTAACAAGGGACCATCTGTTTTCAATTAATTAAATTCTTTCAATATGGGCATCGAGCTGCGAGATCGATTAGAGATGCCTCGTTCAGTGGTGAACCGGAATTGTACGCGCGTCCATCAGCGAAATCAAATGCCTTTCATAGATGAACCTACTTTTTTAACTTACATAGTCTGGTTTAAGTATCTGTTCCTCAAGTTCTCATCTTTGCTCAAAAAATATTTGATTGTAAATATGTTTACAAACCTTGTCCGATTGAAAATCGTGATGTTTTCTCTATTAACTTGATAAACTATAATATGATGTCCAAAGCTTACCGTATAAAATTACGGGTTTCAAAGTTGTTTAAACCCTATTTTGAGTTTCAAATAAAATTGAATTACTGTTTAATCAAAATAAATCAACTTTGTCACGATATTTATTTATAAAATAAATTTAATTTATTTCTTGGATTGTGGAGATCTCAAATCCTGCTACGCTTATTTAAAACGGAAATGCTGTTAGCGTATTAGGTACTGCACCAAGCAGCCTTATATACAGTGTTTTGTTTTTAATTTGGTTTTTGTAAATTAATTAAATGCAGTATCATAGTTTAACGTGCTCTTCAAGGAAATATAGTAGCGTTGTCAAAGAAATGAACCTTACATAAATTACCTGTACTTCATTCTGTTATTATTGTTTTGTGTTTATTAAAAATAAATTAATAATTACCAAAAAATTTAACGAGAGCAATCTGCCGACAAACTATTTATATAGTTTGACAGATAAATACTTGTAAAATTCTATATTTTTTGTTGGTTAAATAAAGCTAAATAAAAAATTATATAACTCACTGGGGATTAAAAATAATTATTAATAAATTTTTAAGTCAAAGCTCTAACTAACTCGGCCATCACGAATATATAACTTATAATAATTCAGCAGTTTCTCTTTATGTTAATAAAATACCTACTAGCTATATAAAATTATATAATGCTTAAATTTAAACAAGTAAAGCTAGAGGCAAAATACTAGTACCTAATGATGGAGAAATGTGAATGCGGCAAAGTTGTTTAAACTTCCGACTCTCTCAGCGACCTTGCGCAGGCTTCGATGCTGGGCGGCAAAACACCGACTGATAGAACCCGCAAGACATTATAATCTGACAGTTTACTTGGATAGGAAATAAACAAATAAAAGCTATTTTTAAAAAAGATTTTTAATTTTGTTACGAAATATGGAAATATTTTTTCAAAATCTCAATTGTCCTCTTAGATATCTTATAATAAAACGAAAATGTGTGATCATCGCATAATCACGCGTCAGTAAGTAATTAATTTTTTTTAGATTCGATTAGTTATTTAGTAAATTATTCCCAAAAAATGATTTTTTATAAATATATTTATTTATTTATTTTAATTAATAGAATAAATATATAATTTATTATATTAATTAAAATAAATAAATATCATCACGGGTGCCTTACGGCGCCTAGATAGCCTTAAGGTACCCAGCGGAGGGGTTTTTAATATCACCTCGTCGTAGCCGATGGTATGAGTCTACACCTAGCTGTAGCGATGTTTTGGATATACTGAATAACCCATCTATAAACAGTCACAAGTTGGTATAGTGAAACTTGAGCCGAAAGCTTAACGTGCTCTCCGAGGCACTATAGTGGTGTTGTTAAACAAATGTACATTAATTTTTAAATTAAAAACTCATTGGTACACACCGGGGTTTATACCAGGGACCTAAGTGTTTTTAAGTCTTAGGTCTAACCAACTCGGCCACCACGTATATTATACCCTATTAACATTTAAAAAATAATGTACCCAATTTTTTTTTTAAATGTAAGTGACTCTGTAAAACAAAAACATCCAGTATATAAACCTACTTTAATAAACTTGATAACAGTGTAGTTCTTAAAACTGACACTAAACATGACACTTTCTATCATCTTTTTTATGTATGAACTTTAGTGTTGCGCATTCTAAGCAAACTTTTAAGCAAAGTGGGCCTGAGTTATGCGTTCGCCTGCCTTTTATCTTAACAACTGGCCAGTATATTATTTGAGCACAAAACAATTTGTAGCCTCCGAAAGCGCTTTAACTCATAGCTGTGGCAGCCCCGGTTAGACAATCATAACACCTGACGATACAACTGTTATTTATTTAACTATTACTTATGGTTAGCTGATGCTTTACTCGTGTTAGTTATAGTGTGGGTTATAAATAATTAAGAAATACTGTGCAAAGCAATACGGTTAATAGAATGGTATTATTTAATTTAATTCGTAAGCATTTGTAAGTACGTGGTGGCCGAATTGGTTAGACCTTGGACTTAAAAACACTTAGGTCCCTGGTTCGAATCCCGGTGTGTACCAATGGGCTTTTAATTAAAAAAAATATGTACATTTGTTTGACAACACTACTATAGTGCCTCGGAGAGCACGTTAAGCTGTCGGTCCCGGTTTCACTATACCAACTTGTAAAACTGTTTTACTTAAAACTATTAAACTAAATAGCGTGAATTCTAGATACAAATCGATTTATAGTCGAGTTCTTTTCGAGGTGATAGTCTTCTTATATGGTGCGATTACGGTTATTTTAACGATAGTTGCGATATTAAAATGGACTTGTAATGCAAATTCGTCTTTGTCGTCGCCCGTTTCGTAACTGCATCATTTACAGATCGGCATTGTGGGAGCGATCAATGCTGTTAAACAACAATGTATTGTTGGACCCGTTTATGGATTTATTGGTCTACTTACCATCACGTATATAAACATTCAGATGACGTTCAGCATGAAAAAAAAAAAAAAAAAATTAATTTTTGTTGTTAAAAAACGAAAATGATTATGGCTTCATAAATTTGGTCAACGAGCTAGAATCCCTAATTCTCACACCACATCTCATTGAGGTTTCCATTTTTTTTTCTATCTGCACCTGGCAGGTAGACCATTTTTTATCTCTCTACTTTTTTTCGTCCGACTTTTACTTTGTAATTTTTTTTTCTAATTTGCACAAGTGTATAATACGAGTTTTTATCAAGTTAATGCTATTTCGCTAATGGTCTTTTATCCGGTGGTTATTTTTTTCTCTTTTATAATGATTAAATAAATGATCAATATCCTTTTTATATTATCATTATATAAATTATTATTATTTTGTGTTTTAATTTTATTTTCATTGCAAATAGTAATATGTAGTTTTTTTTTATTATTCCAATTTAAAAGAAAAAAATACAGTACCTATTTAATAAAATTAAAAATAAATAAATATGTAAATGTTATATATTATGTTGCATGAGCTAAATAAAATTCAGTAAAAAAATATAAAAATGTAGTTTGATTTTATGGGTTTCATTAAAAAATATGTTTCTTATTTTAATTTTTGACATTAAAATTCCTATTATGATGTTTTCAACGATTTTAAAAACTGAAGGTATCATTATATTTTGTTTGTATTTTAATTGGAATCGCTTCTATTAGTATATTTATTGGTATTTTTTGGTTTTGAAAATGAACCTTTAGTACAAAAGACTTCAACGCTCACAAAAGTAAAATTGTAGAAATTTTCTTTTGCTGAGATCTCTTAGTTGCCTTTATTTTTATATTATCAATAACGGTAAAAAAATCTCACCTTTTTTGAAAAAATAAAATTGTTGTTTCTTTATTATGGAGTAGGTAAATGACCTGCCAAATCATTTCCGTTAGCAGAAGTGTGAGAATCTACAAGACTAATAGTTTTTTGTTTATTTGTTAATACATCTTATAGATGGACATCAGTTCTCGATTCATATGCAAACGATTTGACATGATCACCGAAAGCTCGCATGAAATTATACAAATTAGATACCATCAATATATTTTCTATTGGAATATAATTTATTATCGACAATGTGATTTTAGAAATTTTATCGTTTTTAAATCATCATTAACACCTAATATTTTAAGACAAATATTCATTAATAACTTCGCTTAGATTCATTTAGGTTCAATATTTTAATGGGAAATATTTCGTTGGGTAATATTTGTTATTATTATTCAATTGGTAACAAGCTACTAAAATGAATTACAAATCAATGAATTAAAATAAAATATTTCGCAACAATTTTTTTATTTTTATTTTTTTTTCAAATAAATTTTGTCTAATAGGAATATCTAGTAGCTTGAGTAGCTTAATAAGACTTTTAATCAACTAAAAAATATATAAATATAAATCAAACACCTATCAATAATAAAATTAATAAAGAATACATTATCAAATATTTACTAATACTAATAAATACAGTTGTAGAATACCCAATAATCAATTTGACACTAAAATTTATGGTGATGGTATTGAAATTTGACGTAAATTTATTCAAATATAGTCTGATAATTGTAAATCGACTGTTTATAGGTGTAATCATTTAGACGCGCAGGTCTATCAATACATCACGCGTTGGATCGCCTGAGATTATGTATTCTAATACAATTTGTCGTGTCAGTCACGACTGTGGGAACCTGTGAGAACCTATTTGGTACCAAATACAGTGCAGAGTTCATCCGGACGTGAGAGGTCAAACACACCACCTAGTGGGCATCAAAGTATTAATTAGATTTAGAACCCAAACTCACCCAACCGATTTGCTTTACTAAACATAATGAAAAATTACACCTCTTTGATTTATTGATTTGTTATCTAATGATTTTGATGGACGAATAACAGCAGATTTTGTTAATAAACTATATCTTCTATACATAGTGTAAACCGAAGTTTCGCTTTCCGCGTCTGTACGCTTATATCTTTTAAACTACTCAACGAATTTTAAGGCAGTTTTCACCTATATTTAGGTAATCTCTTTCGGAAGGTTGGTATGTAAAGTACATAGTACTGAGATATATGTAATTAGTCATCTGTGCGAACCTAGTTCAATATAAAGTGTAATCTTTTTGATAAAATCTTTCTCCGGGTAAAATATTTTTTTGAGGTAACACGATTTTTTTCTTGAAATCATGTATTTTTTTTGTGTTAGTTAAAGAATAATATAATTTTATATACCAAATGCCATACTTATAGTAATAAAATTGATATTTAGCGAACAAAATTGTTCATTAAATATCAGTACTGAAAAGCTCGTCCATATAATACATACATATCATCACGGGTGCCTTACGGCGCCCGAGACCGCCTAGACGGCCCCGGGGTACCCAGCGGAGGGGTTTTAATCCCACCTCATCGTAGCTGATGGTATGAGTCTACACCGAACAAGTGGCTAGCTCGTCGCGATGTTTTGAATAGACTCAATTACCCATCTATAAACAGTTTCACAAGTAGGTATAGTGAAACCGGGACCGACAGCTTAAGTGCTCTCCGAGGCACTATAGTGGTGTTGTCAAACAAATGTACATATTTTTTTTAATTAAAAATTCATTGGTACACACCGGTATTCGAACCAGGGACCTCAGTGTTTTTAAGGTCTAACCAACTCGGCCACCACGTATATATAATAAAAATCTCAAATTAAACTGAAACATACTCGTAACAAAATTGAATGTTAATATCAATAAACTATAATACTAGCCAATAAACATATATCACCCGAATTAAAGCCTCTTCAGTAACGACGTAATAACCTGAACCCGCAGACAGAACTTGTCACCGCTTCATTATTATTAACCGTGTAGTTATTTCCTTTAACGAGTTCTTAATGTTGCTATAAGTACGGAAGAACAGGATAATTAGTATTGACAAATGTGAGAAGTATACTTTTACCGTAACGCTGTCGTCACGTCACAACAACGTCACCTCCCAGTTAGCAGTCTAGTATCATAAATATTGGATGGGAACGTTGTTTTGACTAGTGTGGCGGAAATCAGTTATAAATTGGTCGGTCGCGATCTCGGCTAGCTCTAGCGCTTCCTCTGGCGCCTTATCGTTACTTATTTCCTGTGTCTGAAGTATAAATCTTTAAATATTAAGATTCCCACGGAAATGATATTGGATCAGTGGCGATCTGGTGACTGTTTAATGGGCGACATTTAATTATGTGTCCCGTTAATATGTCCACAATGGACTTCGATCGAATCAGACGATTATATCAGTTTCGTGGGACATTTTTTATGGGCGCTTTCTGATGACAAAACTGCGGATATTATAACGCTTAAAAAATATTGATTTCGGAAATTGAAACCTGATTGAATAGGAATATATTGAAGCGCTTTAGATATGAAATATCATACCGCGGTGCGGTATTGGTTTGCGGTGAAACTGGAGTGTCATGGGCAAGGTGGCATTGTGGCTACAGATGAGCTATTTGTATATATTACTTATTATAAATATATATATATGTATCATCACGGGTGCCTTACGGCGCCCGAGACCGCCTAGACGGCCCCAGGACTCAATAACCCATCTATAAACAGTTTCACAAGTTGGTATAGTGAAACCGGGACCGACAGCTTAACGTGCTCTCCGAGGCACTATAGTCGTGTTGTCAAACAAATGTACATAAATTTTCAAATTAAAAACTCATTGGTACACACCGGGATTCGAACCAGGGAGCTAAGTGTTTTTAAGTCCAAGGTCTAACCAACTAGGCCACCACGTATTATTGTTATATAAAAATATATAACAATATAATAATTGATAATTTATATAATTTTATTAATTTGCTGTTATAACCTTGGGATCATGGTCTTCGAAGGCCAAGAAGTTTGCCAAGTCAAGTAGTTACCAGCGACTATAGTAAACACAGCACAACCTCATAGTAGAGCCACTAGTCTTATCCTTGATTATGTTGAAATATCTATGGTATTAACTTAATATATTATTAACTTGTTGCGCTTTATCGTTGTATCCGGAGGTCGTGGGTTCAAGTGGGAACTCATGCAAGAAAAAGTACGTTTTTTTGTACCCCCAATTTGTCATCGTGTCTGAGTGTTTATGACATATAGTATGTATTAATATTGTTGTTTCTGGTACACACAGTACAATTTAGTACAACAGCTTAGTCTGTGATTAGGGCAATATGTCATTAACGGGCTTCATTACAAAAAACCATCTAAGCGACAGTAGTAAATGATGACTACTCACCTTGTAAATTTACAGTCGTGAAAATACTTATAGATATAGATACCTAGATAAGCATTTTATTTATATATATTACACAAAATAGCGATTAGTTAGCAAATTAAGATTATTTAATTTGTAGAGATTGCAGACTGATATGAAAAGATACGCGACAAAGATTAAAATTATAATTATTAACTGCGAGACTTTTAACTTTTTGAAATGTTATATTTATAAATAAGTAGTTAGATAATATCTATAGTGTATATTAGTATAATAATATAGGATGCAATAAAATATCTCATAAAAATATTGCTAACATAACTAATGAGTTCAAAAACTTAAAAACAAAAATATAATAAAATATTTATTGAAAAAAATGATAGGTAGTTAATCTGAATGTTAGCTATCAATTAACCTAATAATCTTAACAAGCCATAATTCTGATTCAAAATTCAAAATAAGCAGAATTTTTTTCACGCTTGGTTAAGAAATTAATTGTTGAAGAATGTAAGTGATAAAACACTGACCTCCCTGGCCCCACCAGCCACAGTTAGAACGACTTCGTGATGAGGAACCTCCATAAAATACTCAACGAGGTAATTCAATATACTCTAACTGGTGCTGTACTAGATCAATAAGGTACCATTATTAGTTGTTGCATTACAGAGCTATAAGTTCTGTTCTATTAATAATTTATTATGCCCTTGTTATTTGAAGAGATTGTGATTTTCCAACGGGTTGGCGGTTTATGATATTAATATGTATTAGTATCATTGTTTCTAGTACTTAACATAAAAGCCTAAAGCTTAGTTTGTGACCAGGGCAATATGTTAAAATATTCCACGTAATATAATATTCATTGTTAAAGGAAAACATACTTTGTTCTTTTAATTAATAAAATAATTTATATTTTATTAAAAAGTAACACAGCCACATAATGTTTCTCTACCATGTGTATAGTCAAACTTATTAATATTATTATGATCTCTACAAAAACGAAAAAGAATAAAAATACAATAAACAGCTAAATAAGCCAGTAGTCCATACAGATAGGCTGTCTCTCTCGCGAACGTCCTCGGTCCCTACAATTTGTCTCAGTACAAGTTCACTTATCGAACCAGATTCCGAGAGTACTGGTCTTGAAATATGTTTACGCTTTACTTGCTCTATGCTATGAATAATTGAGAGAATTTATGGCCCAACCTGCACCGCAACTATTGCCTACCGATACCGAATCTTAGCTACGTATTCTATAAGGACAGCATCCTCACTAAATTCTCATCCTACTTTCTTCCAAATTTTAACTGTGATACGTTGCAAAACTAGAAACCAATTAGGTACGTGAGAATCACTGATATATTTATAGACAATATTTATAGTATTCTAAAACCCGATAATAACTGACTACGTATTTTCACACGGTTGCAAGGTGATACAATTTCTAAAAAATCATGTTTTAAACCTGAGACAGTGGAAGAAAAATAAACTTGTCGTTTTAATGGTGCAAATAAATTTGGAAGAAGTTGATCGCTGCGGGCGCCATTATATATTTTAGCGGCTTTCTTTTTGTCACATTTGATACGTTTTCTAAATACTGTGGCCGCTGATTTATACAGCAATTATCCGGCGGAACCTGATGCAATCTAGTTTGGAATTGACGGCAATTCGGCAGCGTATAGTTATCTCTAGACGTAGTTCGTTGGTGAAAAGCTGAACTCGTAAATTATGGCATAAATCAATTATAGCGGCGTCTTCAAACGGCAGTTAGAGTGTACTCGACACAACCGAATGGGAAATTTATGGTTTTTTGGTAACGTTTTGGTGTCGGCGGCGGACGGCATACGGCACTGACGCTCGATAAATGTCTCCACTTATTTACTGTCCGCGCCACTCACAAATGCGTTATTTCGCTATCGATACATTAATTATAATTGCTTTTGCAACTACCTATTAAATTTAATTTCCTGTTCTATCATTAAAATTTATTAAAATTTTGTCAGTAATTTATGCGCGATCCTAATTGGGAACAAAATGAAGACTCGTAGGTGTAAGAAATATATTTTTTAATTTTTGCGAAGATGAAGGATCGGTTTATTATTTTGAGAGCCGTGACTGATTGGAGCTTAATTAATTGTAGAGAAATTAATTTACAACTGATTGAAAGTTCAATAAATTATAATAAAATCTGTTAATTAAAAAATATAGAACAATATAAAATGGAATGTTAGTTAATAATAGTATCAATTTAAACTAAAACAGAAGTTATGTTAGCGGCGTCACAAAACAAAAACAAACGATGAATAAAAAATCCAATAAAAATGAAGCCATAAATTGTCGCAACGCGGTGTGTTTGGTCTCATCTAACAAATTAACAGGCGATTAGGCTACCGATTCTGATTCGAGTGGTGCTGTGGCGTCGCTTTGAGGGCACTTTAACAAATAACCACGATAGGGAAACCAATAAATATCCAGTGACGACTCTCTGATGCTCGATAATGGAAAAAGGAACTCAATTACGTCATTGAAAAAATACAACTTTTGTCAAATATTTTGACTTTTGTCAAATTTATGCCGAGGTAAATTCTTTAAAATTAAACGTATCATCACGGGTGCCTTAAGACTGCCTGGATGGCCTAAGGGTACCCAGGGACGGATATTCTGAGTCTACACCAAACAAGTGTCTAGCTAGTATAGTAATACTGAAGGTGGTACGAGCATAGTAGAACTGGAACCGTCAGTTTAACGTCCTTCCGAGGCACTATAGAAGAGTTTTCTTTTTAGCACGACATGTGAGTTCTGTAGGCCTAGTGTGAGTTTTTTTAATATTTACTTTCGCGTTAACTGTACTACTGCGTTAACTCATCTTGTTATCATATACGTGGTGGCCGAGTTGGTTAGGCCTTGGACTTAAAAACACTTAGGTCCTGGAACGAATCCCGGTAATTTTTAATAAAAAAAAATATGTACATTTGTTTTACAACACCATTATAGTGCCTCGGAGAGCACGTTAAGCTGTCGGTCCTGGTTTCACTATACCAACTTATGAAACTGTTTATAGATGGGTTATTCAGTCTATTCAAAACATCGCGACGAGCTAGCTACTTGTTCGGTGTAGACTCATACCATCGGCGACGAGGTGGGATTATAAACCCCTCCGCTGGGTACCCTGAGCGGCCTCGGGCGCCGTAAGGCACCCGTGATGATATGTATGTGTATGTCATCTTGTTAGTTAGTACACACTGCGGTTTATACCCGTGACATGAAAGGGGTATATATCTACTGCCTTATGAAATCGGGCACCAAGTCTATGAAAAAGTAAACTAAAATTTAAAATAAGTGGTACATACGAACGTCTGTACCTAATTACAGCAATCACAAGTTATGTTTAGGCACTCGTTATTAGTAAGTAGATAAGATACATTTCATATCGCGTCTCAAATTAGCATTCTCGGCTGTACCGTTAGCCGATACAGATTCGTAGTCGGGTTTATTAATAAGCAAATCGAGTGGTTATCTAGGAGCGGAGAATGCTAGCAGTGATGGTGTAATTTTAAGCTTCCGTTAATATCGATATTGGAACATAGCCGGGGATAGTATCCGATGTACTTGTAATGTGACGGCCATTTAATTTTGTTAGCTTGCATTCAAATTTGTTGCATAATTCATATCACGTGAATGTCGCGTGTTACTTCCGTGACTGCGTTAAGTTTTTAAGTGAAGTTGATCGGTTTTAATTTCTGACCAGCTGAGACTGGTCAGAAATTGTCAGCTGGTTTAGGTCGCGCCATTAAATTTAAATTAAGTGGATTGTTACTTTTGCTCGGGTCATAAGGTTGTAGTTTTATGTGATTTTACATTTTGAACTTTCCTCTAGATTTGGGGTTCCAAATGAAAAAAAAAATTTTCAAATCCGTCCAAACAAAGAAGCCATTCAGCTTTATATTATTGGTATAGATATGAGATTTAAAAAAAAATAACAACAATAGAAAAAGATAATAATAAAAAAAGGGTCCAAGACAAAAATTATGCGAGAATTCGCAACTAACATAATTTTTGACATGGACCTTTTTCTATTAGAAAAAAAAAATGATTTAACCCTTTTGTTACCATATCGTATAACAAAATGTTCTTCAAACTTCGCAAATATCAAGCAAATTGGAACAGATATTCAAGAAGACAGACCGAACTAAGATTATAAAAAAAAATGTTTTAGAACTCTAATAACGCGACTATTATATACTGGGATTTTTTTAATAATGATAATATTTTTTTGATGCCTTCATCACTTTAAGAACCTTAACAGCTTACCTTTTTTAAAATAAAAAAGGTACCCACCTAGGTAAGTATTTTTTTCTTCAACAAAAAAATGTCCGAAAAATAAATTATTATATGAACAAATGTCTATATGCCTAAAATTTCTCCTACAAACAAATACATAATAAGTCTTCGTATCTAACAAGTAAAACACAATTAGACATGTATAAAATATGCTTTACTTCGTGAGTTTAGTATGAAAGTTAACGTGATTAGTAGATCTTTTTTGTTATTGTATAGGCTACACTAATAGGAAAAAATACGTGTTTCATTATTTTCATCATAGAACACAATATAACAATGTTATCACCGTGACAAAAAACATCCAGTATAAGTACTTTGTAATATCAAAGACGTACTAAACCTGTCTCGAGTTTGCGGCTTAATACTTTACTAACTACTAAGTAAAACTAGTACCTACCTAGATTTATAAGCAAACGCTTTGTCGGATTGAGATGTCGCATCAATAGAGACCTACGATATCTTGTCCTACAAGATATAGTATACGCGGGCCCGAGTCCCACTTACAAAGCGGCCGTCCATACATCGAAGCCGGGATTATCGATCTAAATTCGTATCGATAGATAGTCCATTAACGCGTAGAAAGTTTGCGTGAGCGATTGCTCGCATCGGAGCTTCGACATAATGAATATATCCCAGCGCAAACAACCTAGATTCTTATAGATAGCCTTCTATTTGCGCATCGATAGATTCAATAGATTGTATTCGATTTTTTAATTCGTATGAAGTAATCAATCTGTCATTAACATCCTGTCCGAGTGTGTATTATTCTAGTTGATGTTTCTTTATTATTTTGTCTAGTTGATTATTTGTTAAAAAAATCGTGAGTGAAATCTAATTATAATAATAGAAGCCCTGTGGTGTAGAAAATTATGCTTAGACAAGCTTTTAAAGTATTTTAATTTCTGCTGCTTTTCAAGTGTTAAATAGAATAAGTAATCGATGCGTAATTAGAATGTAATTAGCGAGTGCGTCTGGTTTGCGAGGCGTAATTGATGCTAAGCTGAGGATGAATGGGTAGTTTTATTGAGTACCTGTTCCGACTGACTGAGATACTTGTGCCACACTCAATTTCTTAATTGAGCAGGCTCTTGGAATAACTTATCGCGTCTGTTTATTTTTGTCGCAATAACACGGTTTTGTCGTTACGCGGCCCGCAATAAACCTGCGATTGGATCCTCGTACTTTACGCTTATTCATTGGTTCGTGTCCAAAGAGCATTTAAGCGTTGTGCCTTTTGTAAGCAGATATGTCAATAAACCATGTACTTTACTAGTCTAAGAATTTTAGCTTCTTGTCGGACGTCTATTGGGTATTTAATGATGCCTTTAGGATCATTTTCAGCATGTTTTTGTATGTCGATTGGTTTTAAATTAGGGCTTGAATGTGAGCATTACAATTTGTATTCTCTGTTTATTACCTACCTTTAAATGTTAAATAAAATCGTGTAATATTTTTTTACAATGGGTGGAAATTGAATCCACGACCTCCGGATACAACGCCAAAGGCGCAACCACTAGTCTACGGAGGCAATCAGTACTTTTAAACTTTGCATACGTGGAAACCAAGCGGGTTAGACCTAAAGACTAAAAACCATTTAAGTCACGGGCTACTAGTACACTAGCTTACGGTGCGGCGCCCAAACGGCCTCAGGGTACCCAGCGACGGGGTTTTATTCTCTGCTCGTCATAGCCGATGATATTCTCAGCCTATACGGAACAACTGGCCAGTTTGATGCTTTCAATATAACTTTCGATATATGTATACGCAAATTTTTAATGATTTTCATATTTTAGGATATAAAGGTAAGTAGGTACGAGGAAGTGAACCCAGCACCTGAGATACAAGTGATGAAACTTAGTTTGGGAGCTGGCTGAATATTGTACCTAAATTTATATTGTAATAAATAAATTGTTTTGTATTGAAAATAAATAAATATAATGTCTAAGTTATATTCATAGAATGTATATGTATGTATGTATCATTACGGGTGCCTTACGGCGCCCGAGACCGCCTAGACGGCCCCAGGGTACCCCAGCGGAGGGGTTTTATTCCCACCTCTTCGTAGCCGATGGTATGAGTCTACACCGAACACCACTTGATCGGTGTAGACTCATACCATATCATAGCTCGTCGCGATGTTTTGAATAGACTCAATAACCCATCTATAAACAGTTTCACAAGTTGGTATAGTGAAACCGGGACCGACAGCTTAACGTGCTCTCCGAGGCACTATAGTGGTGTTGTCAAACAAATGTACATATTTTTTTTAATTAAAAACTCATTGGTGGTACACACCGGGATTCGAACCAGGGACCTAAGTGTTTTTAAGTCCAAGGTCTAACCAACTAGGCCACCACGTATATTCATAGAAATGCGATAAAATTCAATATACTTAGATACAATTAATTTTAATTATTTTAAAACGCAGTTAACACGTTAATAGCATGCTATTAATGTGTTTTTTTTTATGTGATGCTTTGTGACGATATGGTCACGGTATTGCACGGCTGGGGTGGGTGTTGGAGTGGAAAATCGCTTGTCACGGGCTAAGTGATTGTGCTAATAGTCACGACGCGGCTAAAGATCATCACGTGTTTTTTTAATTATAATTGGTTATAATAGCTTTATTAGGTTTAATAATTATTTAATGAACTTTTTTTTATTTCACAATTAACACTTTTTGTTACCCAAAATTATATACCTCGGTACTTTAATTGTTTTTTTTTCTTACAAAAGTGTTATGTATTTTAAATGAATACCTACCTAATAAGATTTTCTAGTAATACTACGTTGTTAATAAAAAAAATAAACTATTAAAACATCTTGATATTAAAATTTAAACAAAATATTTTTAATTTGTTTGCTGTATTTAGTTATATTTATTGATATTAGTTTATTTATAATTGGGTAATTTATAATTGTCATACAAATAAAATTTATGTACTTTATTAAATAAACATTGACAAATATTTAATAAATAAAGTAACAAACAAAAAATCTTTAACAGATATACCTATATATTGAGTCAATATTTTTTTATTAATACTCGAAATAAAAATTATAAATTAAATTTTGTGAAATAGGTATGAAATGTCTTACATATTAATAATATATCTACCTTATAAATAAAATGGTCTTAACCTATTTATTTATAAAGTTGATTTAATAATAAACAAATAAACATGACCAGTATGATGTCTATTAAGGATTCCAATAGGTGCCAACGAGGCGTGTAGGCATAGCAGAGGGTGGTCACATACCATGTAATAGGCAGTTTGTAAGTTATCATCATTAACGCAGTGTTTACACCCCTGTCATCGTATGTTTCAATTGTTTAACATTGTTTGTATCATGGACTAGCAATGCCACGTTGTTTCACTCGCTGTATACAAAATTGTAATTTTAAAGAAATTGAAAAGTGTCCCCAGCCTAGTGGTTAAGTCACTGCGCAACTGATAACAAGGTTAAGCAGATGACAACTAAGCCGAACCTGGATAATGGATAATGAAAGCAAACAATGTTTATATATGATTAAATTATATTATTATATAGCTTTATATATAGTAAATCTAATCCACAATAAAAACAAATATAATACTAAGATTATCCCTATATATTGTAATTGTAATTAACTATGTTTTATGATAATGATGTCTGACAGTTGGAAGCAATGTTAATTTTTCAAATTGACTTTTATGATTTGTGGAACCATAAAACGCGCTGCTGTATCAGAAAACTATAGGGTCGCATTTTAATAAATACATTTTGCATGCTTTTGTGGTATTTTAATTTTATTTAATAACAATAAAACTGGGTACTATTTTTTTTTAGTATTATTATTTTTTTGTTCGCCATCCCTTAAATACCACAACTAATTTATCATATTGTTGAATTTATTATTGATTTAAGTGTTGTAAAAAAATATATTTTATTTGTCGCATAGCAAAATAAAAAATACACGTAGGTAAAACATAAAATAATCAATGAAATCTCCCTTTTGCACTATTCAAATTTTGCAATTTAATTAGGTAAGTGCCGTTTATGTTAATGTGGTTAAATGGTGTAAAATAACGCATAAGAAGATCAGTGCATCGAAATTATTAGCAAGTTTTTAGGATGTATTATAAAATCAATTTATGAAATTTATCAGTATTACTATCTACTAAAGTAGATTTTTAACTGGTTTTATAAATGATTTGATTTAAAAATAAATATTATATAAATAATATGACAGAAAATTTCAAATCCAAAAAACCTAGTTTTTAAATAAAAAAACTTACTCCACGCATTTCATTGTCCATTCATTCACAAGTCAACATGCATGCCGTGGGCTACTAAATAAAAGTTCAGCATAAAGCCGGAATGACGCAGCGATTCGAGGCAGCACTAAGTGCACCATCATAATTATTTCTCCATGAAGAATTCCTCAAAATTCACCCGACATAGTTAGCATTAAGCGATTAAGTCTTAGGCAGAGATCTATGAACACTTAGGTCTCTTATACTATGTATCTTGTTTTGTATAACTGTGCAGAATACTAATATTTAGACTAACTTCAGTGCATAGTTATAAAAATGGTATATAAGATGTGGATGATATACAGATTTTTAGTAATAAAAGCATGCTATAATCCAAATATTCATGTTATAAATGAGAATTCTGAGATTTTGAGTATGTTTTTATCACTAGTTGCAATAATACTACTACCTTTGCAAGTAGTAGTATTATTGCAAGTTTAAAATTTAAAGCCAACTTGACCTAAACTTTAAACTCTATATTTTTTTATATTTATTTGTACTAGGCAGTTAGAGTTTTTGTCGTCGATTAGGATCATACAAATCTAATTAAAGACTGATAGGGTCTTTATTATCAGGCAAAATATTTTCGTGTTAATAATATTTTTACGTTTGCTTATTTTTATTTATAAATATTATTTTGATTTTCTACAAAACATACGAGTATGTATCCATCTATGCGTAGTATTAGCTGGCTTTTAATAAAACACAGCCTTACACCATTTAGCCGCAACGCGGGTTCCTTACTTTACTGAAATGGAAAATTTCACTTCAATTTAACGCTGTGGATTACCGTAAAATCAAGTTACATTCCCGTTTTGTGGTCAGCAACGTCTTTAACAGAATGTTTTTTTTTGTGTCTATCAAAATACAGATGATAGTTAAGAAGTATATACTTTGATTTCTTTATCTACAACTACTTTTGCATTGGTATTTACATTTTGTTAAAAAACTTTGTTACACTTAATTTATTATATAAAATTATAATTTGTAAAATTATATATTTTTTCATTTAAATTTGAACATACAAATATTGCTCTACTATATACTAGAATAAGTCTTCTTTGATCAAAGCTTGCTCCCATTCCTCTGTGAAAAATCTCAATCTCAACCCAAATAGTGGAAGGCAGCGTTGCCTTAGTGGAACGCAGAAAAAGTTCTCTCAGCGCTACCTACATTCAGCGGTTTAAAAAATCTCGCAGTTAAATATTAACGCTAGTATGTAGGCAATAACAAAAAAATCAGAACGATAAATACATACAGTTGTAGATATTATATACATAAACAATAAACATATATATACTTAAAAGTAAATATAAAACCTTAAAAACCAGCAGCCAATATTAACCTGTCACGACAATAATGAGGGGGTTTGTGTAGTACCTATTCATTTTGGACTCCTATTGGTTTATTTTTTGCTGGCAAAATTCAAGTCGCGCGTTCGGTACGCTCACAATTTCGACGGCGAGACGTTCTAATTGTGCGAAATAACAGGGCTTGTAGACGACCACATTGGCCGACAGTGGCAATCTGCTGGCCCAACAATGCTTAATTGCATTTTAATTGGTGATTCGCGGGAGGGTGCTTCTGTACTCACTATATCACGTGAAGATACTTCTTATTTTTTTTTATATAGAAGTAATTATGGTTTAATGTGGCTTAGGATTTTTCTAATAAAATTTTCTGAAATAACAAACCTTAAGAAGCCAGGAAAACATGCGCGAATTTGACGATCTAAAAACGTCTAAACGCTTAGTATTTAAAAAAAAAAAAAAAAAAAACGTTATTTTCTTACTTGATCCTAGTTACATAGTCTAGTTATAAAATTTCCTGTGCCCTAAGACAACCATATTGGCCAAACGTGGTAATCTGGTGGCCCAACAAAACTTAATTACATTTTAATTGGTAATATTAGTACATTTTTCTGTGCAGTTTAACATGGGCTGGGTGTGTATAAAATATAATACGCATAAGTATCGTGGTTTCTGGTTACATAATATAAGTCTAGAGCCTAGTTTGTGACCAGGGGGCGTTATGAGTTAAATGGTCTATTATTATTATAACTATTTGAATAGCATAGGGAAATTTATAAATACAAAAATCTCAATTTTTAGCGTTTTTAATGGAAATATTTGGGCTTTGGTCTCCATCAACCGAAATTTTTTTGGAAAATTATATTCATAGAAGCTTATTGAGATCTTGAAGAACACTTTAGTTCAAGTTTTGTCTCATATTTTAGCAACAAAAATTAATATCCGTAAAAGAGATAAAACCTATTTTAATTATAGTGTACTTTAAGAACTTAATAAGTTTTCTATTAAGAAGGCCACATATTTTTTTTTTTTTTTTTTTTTTAATATGTAAGACAATTTACACAAATTGGCCCATATAAGTATAGATGCTTCTGAATACCAACGTGTAAAATCATACTTCTTCCACGGAGTAACGAGAGACTGCGAATCAATCTTTAAAGTATTTTGTACCTTAGAAAAGGAAGATTTATATGTTTTTGTTTTAAATTTAAATTCTATATTAAGAAAAATATTTTAAATTAATATATTTATATAGTATACATATATTAATATGAGCTTATTATATATAATGTAAAATTGTTGGTCATGCGTGCAGTATTATAAAATATAATGCACGTCGAATCCGTCGGTGTAAGGTATCGGAGACGTCGACTTGTCGGTGTCACGATGAGTGGACGGGTGTCGGTCACTCACCAAACCTTAAATTAAGGCAAGGTAGAAAGCGCTTCCTAAAAGCTCTCTTTAAATACATGATAAAGAATATCATGCATTTATTTTGTTTTTTATTCTATTGCAATGTCGTTTAAATAATTAAAGTATTAAAGAGTTATGTCGTCAACAATTTTGGTTTATTTTACGCTTTTTTTATCATTACATTGCATTAGAGCCCCCTTTCTTCTCAAAAGTGCTGATTACTTTTAGATGGGATGGGACGCTCCTGCTTATATAAGAGCTACTGTTGTGTAGAGACTGCAATAAAAGTTTTATTGTTAATTTGCTATCATTAAGTTTTTTTTTATTGGAGCACGGCATGTTACTTTGTATATACCTGATGGTAAGCAGCCTACAAAATCTATGGATGGGATCGATTTATGAATTGTTGTTTACGTTACGAACTGAGTGGCGAATATTCTCTCGTGACCACCATACAAATGGAAAAAGCGGTAATGTTTGGGTATTAGTCTGTGGTTTTCACCGATTTTCCAGAGACTACTGCATCGATTTCTTGTCGAGGTGGTAGTCTCCTATCATAGTGTGGATATTAAAATACTTTTCATTTAGCAAACCGCATCATTTAGCCGGCATAGTAGGAGCGATCAATATTGTTAAACAACAATGTATTAATCGACCCCATTGACTTTGTAGGTCTGCTTATATACCGTCATGTAGATAACAAAGTCACATGCCGTGCTCCAATAAAAAAAAAAACTTAAAGATAGTAAATTAACAATAAAACTTTTAATGCGATCTCTACACAACAGTAGCTCCTATATAAGCAGGAGCGTCCCATCCCATCTAAAAGTAATCAGCGCTTCTGAGAAGAAAGGAGACTCTAATGCAATGTAATGATAAAAAAGCGTAAAATCAACCAAAATTGTTGACGACATAACTCTTTAATACAACACAATAAAAACGACATTGAAATGGCAATAGAATTTTAATTAGATTAATTTATAATTTGACTTAATGATCTCACTATTTTTTAGTTTTTTGCTCGTCTTTGTAAATGGCAGATTTTATTTATGCTAGCAATTATGTTGTGATTTATTTATTAGTCTAATGTTGTGATTACCTATGTAAATATTTATTTGATATACACAGGATGAGTGGGTGCTTTATTAGGTATCATATTTAAATAATAGTGTAATAAGGATATATGAGAAGGTTTTAAGGTGGGAGGGGGAGGTCTCTATAACTTCGTTACACCGACCGATTCCATTACATACAGATGCAAAAAACCTATTGATCTAGTCATATTTTGGTTTTAGTCTATGGGTTCACCGGGTTTCAGGAGATTATTGTATCGATTTCGATTTTTATTATTATTTCTTGTCGAGGTGGTAGTAGGTATTTTTGAGTGGGGGTACGATACGGGTTAAGTTGCGTTGCAGCGAGATTTAAATATAATTATAATGCAATTTCGTCTTTGTCGCCCGCCTTTTTTGTAACCGCATTTATTAGCCGGCATAGTAGGAGCGTTATATATTTATTGATCTCATTCATGGACTTTATAGGTCTGCTTACCAAATAAAATAGCCGGTAGATACAGAGTCAAATAGCCTGCTTCAAAAAAAAAAATATATTAGGATATTAAAATAGACTCGTAATGCAATTTCGTTTTTGTCGTCCGCCCATTTCATAACCGCTTCTATTATTAATAAGTGCTGTTAAACAACAATGTATTAATCGATCCCATTCATGGACTTTATAGGTCTACTTACCATGAATTAGATACAAAGTCACATGCCGTGCTCCAATAAAAAAAACAAAAAAGTCGATATGTAGATATTTTTAATCGACTTCAAAAAAGGACCTTATATGGTTGTTGTTTTTTTTATGTATGTTCGCTTTTTAATATTAGTTTTATATTATAGGTTGAATATTTTTTACTTATACATTTCAATTGGTGTATAACTATATGTATAACTATATAGTATACTAGCGGTCCGTCCCGGCTTTGCACAGGTTTGTATAACTTTAACTATATGCTCAGCGCACGCCACGGAAGGCCTCAGAAACGATACTTTTCCCCCGTTTTTAAAACATTTTTGGTTACTGCTCCACACCTATAGGACCTAGCGTGATATTATATAGCCTATGTTACTTCTGAATAATGCAGCTTTCTAATGGTGAAAAAATTATTGCAATCGGTCCAGTAGTTTTTGAGTTTATTCATTACAAACATACAAAAATACAAATCTTTCCTCTTTATTATATTAGTATAGATTTTTATAGGAAGGTATATTTTATTATATTTTTGTTTATTTTATAACTAAATTGAATATATTTTATATATCAAATATCATGTGATATGACATAATATTTTTAACTTATTTTTAATTTAGCGTTTAGCTAAATATATTAAAAATATAGTATAGTAAATTTTAAAAAGATAATTCCGTCGAGTACCTACATATGGTAGGTCCTGGTACATTTAGCTGTGTTGGATTGGTCACATTATTGTATGGCCGGCGACTCCCTCCGGATATATCCTGACCGGCTTACAGTAATGTCTCGCCATTATACTTCACCCTCGGCATTGCGCTCTGTCTTCATTCATACCATACATTCGAGACTTAAGTGGAAGTGGGCAGGTATACCAAATGGTAGGTACTGTATGTCAGAAACGAATGAAATATACTAATCGTGTTTGTGAAGAAAAATACGATGACTGTTTGTAAATTATTTTTTAGTAGCTTTGCCGGCGACTGTTCACCTGGAATTTGATGTATAGCAATTGAACGTAGAGTGATTATATTTATATTATATTTTATATGGATACTGAGTAACATATATACCAGGCTTTACTTAATCTGTGTGCAAAATTGTATACAAATCGATTTATTCCCGATTTCACCAACGATTCCCTAACTTTAAAAAAGCCCCTAAATAAGAATTTTGACATATTTGCTATGAAACAACTGTCACCTTAACATAGTTAGGGGCTCCCTAGAATTGGTAAAATCGGGCATTGGTCGCTTTGGAGTAACATGCATCCAAAGTTTCATATTTATAATTTAATATAAAAGTATAGATATAAACTACCTTATACTCTTGGATTCGCACGCATTTAAAAGTAGACCCTTGTTTAGCATATGAATACATATAATAATAAATATTAACCACTAAGACAAACTGTAAAGGAAAATATTGTTTTGACTTAAGCAGGAGTCGAACCCACGAACTCCGATACAACGCCAACTGCGTAACCACTAGACCATGAAGGCAGAGTTTTTTTTTTTTAAAGTAAATAAATAGTATTATCCAATTGTTATTGCTTGTAGCATTTTTTACTAATTCAGTCGAATAGGCAGAAAGATATATAAAAAAAAGACGCACCGAGCGATCCCATAAAGCACATGCATAAAAAAAAGCGTGAGCAACTGTAAAAATAATATTTTTAAACAAAAAACATGCTGTTTTGAATTTAATAATGAAATTAACCGCAGTGCACATTCGTCCATTCCAAAGCAGTCAAGTGCGCATATAATTTCGCGCAAGTGCGGTAAATAACCGCTTCGGGCGACGCATCTGCGCAATCTTGTAAAATTTTATACTTCCCCCAAATTTCCGTGGCTTCACTCGGAGTCCGCAATTTGTGAAGCTGCTGTTTTAAGCATCGTTGTTTCTACATAAAACTTATTTGCTTTATGTTAAAATTATGATTGAAAACTTGATGTTGCTTTTGAATATGGATATTGCAAAATTAAAATTTGAATTATTTTTTTAATTTTGTAATACAAAAATTTGGGAAAAACATTGTTCGTATCTATCAAAATATTAAACTTGTTGTTAATTTATTGCAGTTTATGGAAATAATATGTGATATAATGAATAATTTCTTCAAAGTTAACTCTAAATAAAGTAAAGTCTGATAGTATTTTTTAAAGTATACTTATTATTATACTATTACATTTAGTATTATATATAGAGCATCAGAGTTTAACAGTGTATTAATTTATAATAATATTTGGTATTTTATATAGAGCATCAGAATTATATTAAACAGTGTGTTAATTAATTTAACATAGAATTATTCCAAAGTATTTATATTTATACTGGAGTTTTTGTAAATTTTTAAATTTTATTAAATATTCATATATACCTTCTTTTAGAACAAACGGGGAAAAAATTGCATTTAAAGAGCGCGTGCTTAAAATATGCATACCTTTTCGTGTTTACGCCCGAAGTCTATTCGGTTTCCGTTACACGTTGTAAATAAAGCTCCTTAGAATTTCTAACAAATGTGTCTAAATAACAAACTATTGAGAAATCAGAGTAGCGCACCTAACTTTGCCCGAAGCGCTTAGCATGTATCAGTCGTGATCGCTCCAAAGCTTTGAGCGCGGCAAAGTTGGGTGCTTTTGTTACGCATACGCCTTCTGGCCCGTGATTACCTCTCATTTATAATAAACAATGTCGGTAGCCGACACAAATGTCGGACTCTTACCGACAATTCAGGTGAAATGTCGACAAAGAGAGTAAGTACATGTTTAGGTACGTTGTGAGTTCTGAGAAATCGATACAGTTGGTCGATTTGTTTTGAATTTAGAACGCTTTTCGAATTTAGATTTGCAGTTAGGTAAATGAAGTGATGAACTGCGGTAGGTAGGTGGTAGGTTAAAAAAAAATGTCGATCTTGTCATGTAACTGCATATCCCTAACATGATAAATATATCGGTTATGCAGTCCATGAATAGACAAACACTAACACTAATAAGTATCACCAATAGTTAGTTAGCGCCTAGTTTTTTTATGCTTCGTTCGAATATCTCGCAGGTTTATGAGATAAAAATAACCCTCGCTGGCAACTTATTCCGTTTTTTTATTGTGCGACAAAGGTATGATTGATCGGAAATTTTAGTCCGCGATATGGAAATCTGGATGTGGAAAGTCAACTCAACTGCCATTTTGTATTTATTTTACACCTGCACCTGTAGGCTTCTTCTAAAAAAGATGAACAGCTAGTAGATAATGCCTTTAGGCATCAACCTCGTCCCTGTAATAGTTTTAAACTTTTATACAAAAAAAAACATTCATACATTAATTTCTAAGAGTACCATCCCGATTCCTGTAATAAAATTAAACTTAATCTAAATATAACGATATCAAAGTCTTAAAATTTATAATAAGCTTAATTCATTTCCAGAAATTGTTACCGACTTGATGTAGATACGATTATTCCCAAAATTATTTTCGTAGAATCACAACGGAAAGTTATTTCTTGATCAGAGTCTAACCCTTAGCACGTGAATGCTTTTTACCCGTTCGTCCTGCTTCGTCCCCATAAATAACCATACCGTTACCAGACCGTCCGAATTTGGGCCTCCCTCCCCTTTGTTCGTCAACTTTTTGCCCCAATAAAAGACACAGTATAATTCTTTAATGTTCATGTTTTAGCCCAGAGCGCACCATAATAAGAAGTCGACTCATCCAATACAAACGATAAATTTTTATTTAATTGACCAGTTAGAAAGCCCTTGATTGATCCTGTTTTGGTTTTAATCAATCTCTTAATGGAGCCTATCAAATTTAATTGACATCAATCGTGAGTGATGTAAAAAAATGAATTGTTTATTGAGATGTTGATGATGGATTGCATCGAAAATGTATCGAACAACATCGATACAATAATAGTTAATTAATTAATACATTATTTATTACTTTACAAACTTTGGTTTAATAACAAAATAATCAGACATGAACTGTACCGATGTTAAAATTCGGAATCAATTAATTTGCAATGGGATTAAGAGATTAAGAAATTCAGTTAATAATGTAGTTTAAATAACTAGCAGTTAGATAAAATTGGTTTTTGAAACAGTGGACAATTTATTGTTGGTACATATAATATATATATACAAACAATAATATTACCATATTAGGGGAGAGCAGACATCATAGAACGGCTTCCGAAAAACTATAGCTAAAAAACCTTATAGAAAGGAAAAACTTGCTACGATATTATTTTTATAAAAAATTTGAGCCGCGTGACGCGATGAATAAATATTAGGGTAAGATAATATAGTTAATAAGCGAGTCTAAAATTATAGACTAAGAAACATAATTCATTATTTTAATTAAAAGGCAGTCTGACGTCGAGAACTCAATATTTCTATATAATATAATTTAAAAACCAGTTAAAAAAAAACTAAAATAACCATTTTTTTTCTCTTTAATTTCGGAGCAATAAATCATATCTTATTTTGTCCTACCAAAAATATTTTGTGTAAAACATAAAGTATTGTAATATATCACTTGGAACAGTATGATAATACTAAACTAAAACAAATTGAAACCAGTAGTGGTAGAAAAGTAATGAAAGCCAGTAGTGGTGCTGCCGGCGTAATGATGCTAAATTGCAATCTGTACCACCGAGGCAATGCTACACGTGAATTATCAGCTCGGGCGTTTATAATTCACATCCCATTAACCTGTGCCGTGTTAATGATCTCGAGCATTTTGATTTAAGATCACATAATACTACAAACTTATGGGAC
Source organism: Monopis laevigella (assembly GCA_947458855.1). Taxonomy (NCBI): domain Eukaryota; kingdom Metazoa; phylum Arthropoda; class Insecta; order Lepidoptera; family Tineidae; genus Monopis; species Monopis laevigella. The sequence goes on from OX381587.1 coordinate 17,893,204, forward strand.
TCATTTTTTTAACATTTCACAGTTAATTTGAGTTATTTCTGAATTCGAACGTGGAGAATTTGCAGATGAGACAAAAAATGGATTTAATAATCCCAATACTCCCAATGTCCGCCAATTGTTGGGAATAAGAAAAAAATAATATCTTGGAGGCACATACAGAAGGGATCAACGCCTTATAACTTTTAATAAATTTTGCCTGCAATTAAAAAAAAATATATGCGGGATCCAATAAAAAATGTTAAACTATGTCATGTTATGATCTTAAACAGTTTTTAAAACACGCCACAAAAACTAAAAAGGTAAACAAATAGTTAAAATTTAAATCCAGTAACAGTTCTAAAAAGGCACTTAACGAGTAAGTCAGAAGTTCAATCAGCACGTCGGCGTGAACCACTCATTTCTTGGCATAAATTACATGTGCATTTTCCTAATCGGCATTAAGCCAAGAGCTTTCAAGTAACCGACGGGTTAGAGGGTTACGCTCAAATTATGTGAAAATTAGTCCGACATAATTTCAATTCGCGACCCATAACTACTTGTATATTATACTGTTCTGCTACTTCTGAATTAAGCGCATTAGCATTTCATACTTGTACTTCAAGTATTTTACCATTAAATACTTAATTATTTGTATATTAATTACCAGCTTAAACTTAAATTAACATAATATTATACAATTTTAAATTAACTAGTTGTGTTGTCATATCCTTAATTATTTTACGTATTATTGAAGGTTTATTTAAATTTGTTTTTATTTTTGTTTCAGATTCGACATCGATTTGGGTTATTTGATGAAGTTTGTACTTCGGGGGGTGTCCAAGTCCGCCATTGTAATTGGGTTAGATTTCTACGAGTGTCCGAACATTATGGACCTCAAGTAAGTTAATTATAGCTATACTAAGAGTAGGAAGTATTTATGTAATGGACAGACGATTTGCAGGATAAAATTAGCTAATGGCGCGTCTTAAGACCTAAATCCAAGAGTAGACAGCTGAGATGATACTTTCATTGTAATTAATCTATATACACGGGTTTCAATCAATATTGAGGATTTCTTCTAACTGACTCTTTGTATTACCGGATGACTATTAAGAAATTAAAAACTCGTTAGTGAGAAATTAACATCTCCGTGCTAGTTTTGGACCAGGGTAAAATAAATAAAAATAAATACCATCACGGGAGCCTATTTGGCTCCCGGGAACCGTTTAAACGGCCTTAGGGTACCCAGCGGAGGGATTGACCCGTCCTCATTTCGCTGATGGTATTCGGAGGCAACACCTAACAAGTGGCGAGCTTGTTGCGGTGTTTATGATGAAATAGCCTCGTTGTATAAAGCGGTTACCCATCCTAGGCCGGCCTTTTTGTCATCTGCTTAACCTTGTTATCAGTTGCGCAGTAACTTAACTACAAGGCTGTGGCCGCTTTTTTATATTTTGCACAGCAAAGATTAAGTTTAACTAATAACATCATAAACAGAATTGATAAAATATATTGAATCTCAGTATTACTTAGATTATCTCGGTTATCCGGAGACATCGATTTCTTGTCGATGCAGTAATCTCCTCTCAAGGTACAGTTACGAAACGGGCGATTGATTTGACGATAAAGCAGCGAGTATATTATAATAGACTCGTAATGAAAATACGTACATGTTGCCGCCCATTTCGTAACCGCATCATTTAGCTGGCATAGTGGGAGCGATCAATATTGTTAAACAATAATGTATTGATCGACCTCATTTATGGACTTTGTAGGTCTGCTTAACATCAGGTAGTTACAAAGTCACATGAAGTGCTGTTTTTTTTTCTGACAGGCTTAATTTCTAGCATGCAGTGCGATTGTTACATTGTAATTTTATTACCACAGGTCAATTTAGTATGTACCAAGGTAAAAGGAGAACCAGTCTACGAAGCTGTGAGACCAATATCAGTTCATACAGAGCTGGTGGTATACTTCCTACCTGAACGACCCGAAGAACTATTCTTCGTCAGAATGAGAAACAACCTGTACAGACAGACTATGGATTCCATTTTAGAAGGTGAGATTCCGCTGGGCAAGTAAGAAATTCTGCCTATTCTAGGGTTAGGAAAAATATATGAATACGATCTTTGGATTAGATCTACTTAGGCTAGGCACCACAAGGACCTTTAAATACTACATAGTTATAAGTTATGTGCAATGATGTATTTTTTTTAAACCTAAACATTTAACAGATATTTTATTTAAAACTGGGTTATTTCCAATAATACGAAAAGGGTTTTACTAAATTTATCAGTAAGTTACCAGCTACATAAAGGGAAATGAAATATAACACATGGAACACTGCACTAGGTATATGTAATTATACCATAAAGAGTTAGACATTTTGGCAATTAATAATAAGCCCATATGGGACGATTGTTATCAGCACCTTTCTCTAAATGCATCAAATTTAATTACCAGCAATTATGGGCAGTGAAAGTCGGCTGGTCAGCGAGTAAACGTTGGAGATTGGGAATTTATTATCATCTCGCCGATATTAGTAGCATGCCCAAATTGTATAGACAGCGATTATAAAGAGCGGCACCTGTGTCTGCACACCAAAATCTTTCTGCTATTTTTATGTGCACTCTTTCGCGGGCTCGTTAAGTTTGAGGCTATCGCTCGTTCGCTTTTATTATCTATAAAACGTTCACTTTTATGTCTTTATATTTGCTGGGATATTGCAGCACTAAAGATGTTTATGTAGTGGATGGCTTGCCACTTATGGTAATAATGCTCTTCTTATGCAATTGCTTTCATTAACTATTTCAAAATATGTACTTACAACATTTTCTCATTATCGATAAGTGATAAAAAATCTGTAGATATAGTAAAGTTTATTATTATTGTAGGTATATCTACAGCAATTACCTGATGTGAACTATAATCCATGATCATTTAATTAGCACTTAATCCAAATAAGGACAATTTTATTATTAGAAAAGTCTACGCACTTCCATATCGTGATGAAACGACAAATCTATAAAGTGATTGAGATTACGTAGCGATAGGGGGAACATGGTAGTGCGTTGATTTGAGATGGGAGATAAGCGGCTAGACGAGATCTGGTTCTCGTCAGCGCCGGAGGACATCGCAGCCGGCGTTAAGGTCGTGCGAAAGGCATCGCCGAACGTGTGCGGCACTGTCTGGCGGCTTCTTCAAACGACATTCTTAGTCCGCGACCGCGTCTCAGTAGCTGCAGCAAACGGGCCGCGGTCTCTTTTTTCCGTCCGGTGCGATAACAGTGCGGCTTCGTTTAATACGTACTCGATGCGATCGCCGGAGATATTGATAATAACGACTGTCGCAGCCAGGCGGAGCTTTCGGCCCTGGAACGATACTGAATTGACAATCGGTCTCCGTTACGCGACGGAAGTGAGGATAAGTGGACGGTGAAGTTATCGGTGGCGATCGTTGGAGTCGGTCATACCATATCGAGGAGTATCCTCGGGATCTCCGGTCGCGCGGAGTTACATCTTGCTATTGCCAATTAATTCGCCGCCTCTCGGCTGCAACCGACATCGGTACATGTCGCTCGTTAATAACGTCCACCTGATTTATTGGCGGCAATCTTAGCCAACATAATTAAATAACATAGAAATAGAGAATTCGATATGTAGATTTAGCGCTAATGTCTTTTTCTCTGATAAAATCTTTTGAGTTTGTGCGAAAATTAATAAAACTAGAGAAACTGTTTATTGGAATGAAAGTATTAATTAGTCCGAGAATTTACAGTTAAAACAATTTATGGCTTGTAATATAAGTATTGATTTTGTAAAAAAATACTAACAAAATTGGTATGTTTCACAGATTCCCCATTAGATCTGTCTACATCATTACTATCTCGAGTGTTACTACCAATATCGCCTCCAAGTGGCACTGAAGATGAGCATAAGTCTATATCTGGAGATTCCCTTGCTTCGGCGACGTCCACTGGATCATCCACTGAGCTGATGGACGCTGGAGTCGTGACAACGACTCCGCGCGTCCAACGACGTCCACCGAGATCCGAACGAGCTTTGTTGCCCTGCGAAGTTTGTGGAAAGGCCTTCGATAGACCATCATTGTTGAAGCGGCATATGAGAACCCATACTGGTAAGTATTTCGATATAATACCTTTTTGTTGGTGTTTCTTTAATATGTATTTATTAAAGAATGCAGCTAGTTGTTGGATAAAAATCCATAGCTTTTTTTTTAAGCTTGAAAATTTTAGGCTTGGTGTATGTAGCCATTTGCACAAATTTCTAATATTTCATTAAATATATACATCTATTCTTTCAGCAGCACTTTTACACTATGTCTTAAGAGATGGAATTAATATTGATAGCATTAATAGCATACCCATATAAATTCCTACGACACCAGCATCATATTGTTGTTTGTCTTCCTATCACTGAATTTTATCAGTAGGTTCTAGAACCCATAGAAACTTCAGAGCGACTAAAAGAAAACGCTACAGAATAAATTTCGAAAGTTTTTCGTAATAAATAGCCTAATATTGATTGAAGGTAACTGTAATAATTTTCCTAATCCACAAACTAAAAATAAAATTGATTTCACTAGATCTCATTCGAGGTCTGTATTCTGGTACACATAGTACATTAGCATAGAGCTTAGTGTATGAAATATCCTATAAATTAATTTTTAATGCCTGTTTTCCTACAGGAGAAAAACCCCACGTTTGTATGGTGTGCAATAAGGGCTTCAGCACATCCAGTAGTCTCAACACCCATCGCCGAATCCATTCCGGAGAAAAACCTCACCAGTGCCAGCACTGCGGGAAGAGGTTCACTGCCAGCTCCAACCTGTATTACCATCGGATGACGCATATAAAGGTCAGTGCCATTATTCAGTCATATAATGTTTTCAGTTGTACTTTTAAGGCGGTAACAGTCTTCAACGACCTTGGTCTTATAAATATCTATTATATGAAGTATGGTTTTTAAAGAATTTAATATTAAACTAGCTGACCCGGTGAACTCGGTATCATCTATAAGTTAATTCCGTAAATTTCCAAGAGACTTGCCTTATGATTTATTTATGGTCATCTTAAAAGAAATTGATACGGAAAATTGTAGTCGCTTAAACTAAAATAAATAGTGACAGGTATAATAGTCACTAAAATTGTAGTTGTATTGTATTGTTGTCGAAAGGTCAAAATAATCATCATAATAAACCCTAGAAATAAACAATCGCGAAGTGTAACGTCATTGTAGTATTTTTTTTTTACTTTTCTTTATTTTCTTGTAATATTTACCTTTTTAAACTATCCCATTATTCGTAGTAGTGAACAAAATAAAATAAAAAATATTCAAATCGGCTATGCCTATTTTGAGTCGCGAACGGCGATTCATGTATATTATATAGGTATATAAATAAAAAGTATTTCATTTTTATTTCATTTCATTTATTCACATATTAATAATAAATATATAATAACATTAACAGCGGGTCCCGCACTAGGATAACCTGTATCGCGGGTACCCATAAAAAGGTTTTACAATATTTCCATTGATACATACATGCTGCCGAATAACAAATTTTGGATTTATTCTAGCATTATAAAATAAAATTACATTATTATTTCTGTTACAATTCAATTGTAGTAACAGACATACCTACTATAATACGTATAATTTTATGGTTTCGCAATAATATAAAACGTTTCTTAACATTGTCATTTTTGTTAAATATTTCGAAAAACAAGCGGTACCCCGCGGTTTCACCGTCCTTTACTTTAAAATAAATGGCATCGAAAATCAAATATTTTTATAACGACTATCTTTCTATTGGCGAAACAATTTTTGAATATAGTTTTGAATTTATCCAGAACAAACAAACAATTAAATCTTTTCTCTTTATAATATAACTATAGATATATAATTAAAAAAGGAGAAAACTGAAAGATCTTTGGACAAAAGAGTAGAAAAAATATTATTTCTTTTGCAAAAATGTAATCAAATACCTTATTTGTAAAATAAAATTAAGCGCCATTTTATTTTATAAAATAAAAGACACAAAATACTGTTTATCTTTAACATTTATTTTAATTGTAATCCTATATAATTGAACTGCTATTTACGACTTTAGTTTTTAAGTCGTAAATAGCTGTTCAGGTATTGTTTTCCTTAACACATTTTATCATTTTATTTAATCTTTATATTGATTTAAAATATTTTGGCTTCCGTTATCTTATGACTCATTTTGATTAGTTTATCAATTATTATACCTATAATGTACCTAATATATTGATAATTATTACATCTTTTATTTATTAAAGTTATATACATAGATAAAAAAGGTGAATCAATTCACAGTTATTATATAATATATACATACATGTATAATATATACATGTTATGACTTTAGAAGGTTATATTTTGAGCTAATATGAGAGTCTCAACTGGTTAAAACAACATAAAAATCCCATAGAATCATGAGTTGTCAATAAAAAAAAGTCTAGCTTCTTCATTAAAATTGGTTATTTTAATATTACTATTTTGTATAAGGAACCCAATTTTCATTTTCATTTGCGAGACATAGTTCCATGGGAAAAGTTGTTCGACTTGTTCAATAAACCTCATATTAGCCCAAAGTTATACGTATATACGTGGTGGCCGAGTTGGTTAGACCTTGGACTTAAAAAAAAACACTTAGGTCCCTGGTTCGAATACCGGTGTGTACCAATGAGTTTTCAATTAAAAATAATATGTACATTTGTTTGACAACACCACTATAGTGCTTCGGAGAGCACGTTAAGCTGTCGGTCCCGGTTTCACTATACCAACTTGTGAAACTGTTTAAAGATGGGTTATTGAGTCTATTCAAAACATCGCGACGAGCTAGCCACTTGTTCGGTGTAGACTCATACCATCGGCTACGACGAGGTGGGATTAAAACCCCTCCGCTGAGTACCCTGGGGCCGTCTAGGCGGTCTCGGGCGCCGTAAGGCACCCGTGATGATATGTATGTATGTATGTAGCCCATAGTTCAACCTCTCACAGTCGCCATGTAAATCTACAAGTAACTTCATATAGCTTACTACAAAGTTCATTACTATCTTTAATAGCTTACTCTTAGGTATGAGAAATGCCAATGAAAACAATCAGAAGCATTGTTCGGAATAAAAACTGTCATTAGCGGTCTCTGGTGAAGCGGAAAATGGCATTATGCGCACGCGCCACCTATTGAAAAACTCGAGAAAAAAGTTGATGACTATGTTAAGTAAATGAAACAAAGCACGCGCGGTCAGAAGCTGCTGCCTTAAATTATGATTACCATGAATGTAATCTACTATCGCTTATTATTTGTGTATCAGTGCAGAAGCGTTTGCATCCGGATTCCAGCGTTGCGTTAGTGCGCACGCCACGGCTAACCTACTACCACCTGTTTAATCTCATATACAATTACATATTCATTTGAACTCTCTTATTATTATCGGATAGTGAATGGATACTTATATTTCATAACGGTAGGTAGTTTAGTTTCGTATGTAATCTATACATTGGCCTTTTTTGTTATTTATTATAATACTAAGTATGTTTATATATATATATGTATGTTTATAGTAATCACAAAATTTTGACAGCACTATATATATTATTGTAGTAAGGCACGTGATTTTGTATCTACCTGATGGTAAACAGACCTACATAGTCTAAGAATAGGGTCGATCAATACATTATTGTTTTACAGCTTTGATGGCTTCCACTATACTGGCTAAATTATGCAATTACGAAATAGTAGCATGCATACATACATACATATCGTCACGGATGGCTTACGGCGCCCGATACCGCCTAGACGGCCGCAGGGTACCCAGCGAAGGGGTTTTTAATCCTACCTCGTCGTAGCTGGTGGTATGAGTCTACACCAAACTATACAAAAGGCTAGCTCGCGATGTTTTGAATAGACTCAATAACCCATCTATAAACAATTTCACAAGTTGGTATTGTAAAACCTACAGTGTAACGTGCTCTCCGAGGCACTATAGTGGTGTTGTCAAACTAATGTACATATTGTTTTTAATTAAAAACTCATTGGTACACACCGGGATTCGAACCAGGGACCTAAGTATTTTTAAGTCCAAGGTCTATCCAACTCGGCACCACATATATAGTATATGAAATAGTACCCGATGAAATAAAGATTAAATTACATTATAAGTCTCTTGAATATCCTTGCTACGTTATCGGAAAATCAACTCCTTATTTCGTAAGCGCACTCTAAAAGAATCGGTAAGGTTTTCAGAAGCCTATTGAATAGCTTCTTTCAGGTGCGGACTAAAACCAATACCTGCCTAGGTCACTTGAACTAACTTTTAAACAACATTTTTATAACGTTTATAAACTAAAATATATACATTACACAAACAAGTTTATAATAAAAGAAAAAAACACAATTTTAATTATATTTGAATGTCAAATATTTCTTATAGAAATAAGACTCTACCTAGAGTAGATAATCCGATTACATGTAAGACTGAAGCCTTCTTAATCGATTAGATATAAAAGTGAATTCACACCTTTTAAATATTCATTTTATATATTGCAATAGATCTTTATGTGGCAGCCGTTTAATGTTTTGCGCAGCCAATGGACTGAAAATGAATATTTAATAATATATGTAATAATGATAATAGTTTTTGGTTCGCTCGCAGGTTACGCATTTGACGTTGTATGCGAGGTTATATCTAGGGGTATAGGTCGTGGGTTCGATTCTCACTTACGGCAAATAAATATTAGAAGGTTTTCTGTACAGTCTGTAGTATCGTAGGTATTTGTAACTAGTGCAATATTATAAAATGCCAAACGTATTTTTATTAAAGTATATTGTGTTTTATTGTTTACTTATTATATTACATTTACTTATATGATGTATTATATTATATAGTACATTATATATTTAATACATTACAGTTTTTATATCACGGTTTCAAATCTCGTTTACATAGATATTTTGAAAGAGCGCTAAAAATTTTTATTGATAACATCACCTTAGGTGCACCCTTCGTACATAATAAGCTGTGTTTTCCCCAAGGGTTGAATGAAGCATTTAATTATATTTATTTGCAATATTACCAAAATTGTAAGAAAATATAATTAAAAAAAATACTACCCAGTGTTTTAGTTTCTCCCACCTTACATTGTGGTGGTGGGAAATACGTATCTATACTTAATTTTTGGTTTTAACCTGTAAGTTAATCGGTTTTCGGGAGACTATTGCATCGATTTTTTGTCTAGGTGGTTGTCTTCTTTCATGGCCCGGATATGAAACAAGCATTTAATTAGACGCTAATGCAGCGCCAGTCTATTAATGAAGAAACGTAATGCAAATTCGTCGCCCATTTCATACCCACTTCATTTAGCCGGCATAGTGAGAGCGATCAATCTTGTTAAACACCAATATAATGATCGATTGTTGGTCTGCTCAACACAAAGTCACATGCCGTGATCTAATAAAAAGAAATGTTTTAGGGAAAATATATAACCTAAATATTTTGGACTTCGACAAGAACTTAGTTACTAAACAAATATACGTGTGACAAGGAAAATTTGATTGTCATTGTTAAGGAGACTAAAATAAATTATGTTTAAAATGATTTGTGCTTTTCACTAAAAAAATAATTTCTAGCTGAGATACCGTCTGATATACCAGGTAATCTCGAATGGTCTTACTTTGGACTAATATGATGTTCGCCATAATATATGACAAACAAGTTTGTCAACTTTCATATTAAATAAATATAGTTGTCGGTTTATGACAAGGTGCTAAAATTTTGTCATTTTACTACTTTGTTTTAGTTTGAATTTTATTGGTAACTAAAAATATACCTATTATCTAGTAGGTGCTACCTAGAGGTATAATTTTTAATTGCTTACACCATAAATATTTATTTATAGACATATAATATACATATATAAAAAAAATACCGTTTTCACGAATAACTGTTGGCAACACTACTTTGGAACGTATTCTTGCGGCTGATGGAGTTGTTTCCAAACCATAGTAAATGAAAAAATATAAAAATTCGGTTCATTTTGGTTTGTTTCGTCTATAAGCTTTACTGATTACTTTGACGAGTGATTTAACCGCTACCACGCTTTGAAAGAAAGAAAGATACATCTTTCAGCAACCCGGGTTTAAAATCGATGTTTTAGCATTATTATTTGTATATATTTCTATAAATAATAATAACTATAAATTATTAATATCAACAGATACCTTTATAATAAATACTAACTGTGCCTCGCAGTTTCACCCGCTGTTTTCTTTAAAAGAAATCGGATCCAATATGTATCCTACTCACTGATAATAGAGATTTCTATTAGTATAAGTCGGTTCAGCAGTTTTTGAGTTTATCCGAATCCAGCAAACAATCAAATCTTTTTAAAGCAATATTAATATAGATATATCAATAAAATAAAATAAAAATAATATATAAAATAGTAACGAATAAATATTTGTACATTAAATATGTATATAGGTTTGTAAATTTGCATATATTTTGAACATTAGTTACAAATGAATGAACCCATTGTATGGACATATAAATCAAGACATATATTATATTATGTTAACGTCATAAATAGTAGAACTGACCATGAATGTATTTATTTCATTTCGTGAGCTGTTTATGTACGAGTTGGAGAAAGCGTCTATTGTAAGCTGTAATATACGATAAGCAGATGTAGTCTGCTCACTAGATATTGTAGATTTTTACATATATTTATACTTACAATGTTACAGAATCCCTTTATACTTAGACAGGATTGAGATGTTTTCAGGAGACTACTACATCGATTTCTTGTTGAGATGGTAGTTTTTTTATGGTGCGGTTACGAAATTAACAGTTAAAATAAAACAAATATCATCATGGGTGCCTTACGGCGCCCGAGACCGTCTAGACGGCCTCAGTGTACTCAGCGGAGGGATTTTTATTCCACCTCTTTGTAGCCAATGGTTGAATCTACTTACACAGAACGAGTGGCTCGTTTTAGATAGACTCAATAACCCCTCTTTAAACAGTTCCACAAGTTGTATAGTGAAACTAGGACCGACAGCTAATGTGCTCACCGAGGCACTATATTGTGTTGTTTAACAATGTACATAAATATTATAAATTAAAAATTATTTGGTACACACCGGGGTTTGAACCAGGGAATTAATTTGAAGCCTTAGGTCTAACCAATTCGGCAATAAAGCAAAAGCGAGGCTATTAAAGTAGAGAAATAATTACTAAAATTGGACTTAAAAATACTTAGGTCCCTGGTTCGAATCCCAGTGTGTACCAATGAGTTTTTAATTAAAAAAAATATGGACATTTGTTTGACAACACCACTATAGTGCCTCGGAGAGCACGTTAAGCTGTCGGTCCCGGTTTCACTATACCAACTTGTGAAACTGTTTATAGATGGATTATTGAGTCTATTCAAAACATCGCGACGAGCTAGCCGCTTGTTCGGTGTAGACTCATACCATCGGCTACGACGAGGTGGGATTAAAACCCTACCGCTAGGTACCGTGGGGCCGTCTAGGTGGTCTCGGGCGCCGTAAGGCACCCGTGAAGATATGTATGTAGTAATTACTAATTCGTTTTTGTTGCCGCTTCAGTTTGTAATCGCATCATTTGCCCGGTATAGTGGGAACTATTAATGCTGTTTAACAACTATATTTTGATCGAATTCATTCATGGATTTTGTAGGCCTACTTCACTTCCGGTAGATTCAAAGTTACATGCCACGCTTGTAGGTACATACTTTTTTTTAAATTATTTTACAAACAATATAAAATACCTTAAAATTATAGATTTATTAACTTATATATTATATATTTTTTACTAATACCTATTCAAGTTTTTTTTTAAGTAATTAACGAACTCAGATTTTATTGCGTCACCGCTTTCCTAATACATAAAACTTCCTGTTATTTCCATTTTTTTAAGTTATAATAAAGTTATTATTATTTCTTTGCAACATCCGCAATTACATATTATACAGGGTGAATTTGATTGGATGTACTTTGGGCTAATATGATGTTCTACTGATCAAATCGAACAACTTTTTCCATTTTCATACTTTCCAACCATGTGTCGCAAATGAAAAAAAATATGGCTTCCCCATACAAATTGGTCATTTTAATATTACTAGTTTGTATGGAGAAGGCAATTTTTTTTTCACACATGGTTCCATGAAAAAAGTTGTTCGATTTGATCAGCAAAACCTCATATTAGTCCAAAGTACATCCTTTCAAAGTCACCATGTATATAACAAATGTCGTAACAAATAAAAGATTGTTCCCTGAAAATATAAAACACGTATATAACATGTTATGACTGAAACATTTAAAACATTAAAGTTTATCGAATTAAAATTAAGAAATATGTACCTAATCGTATTTAATTACTTATATCATCTCAAAAATAAAAAAATTGATGCTTCTATTTTTTTTAAATTATATATCTTTATAAATTTAATATTTTATTTAATAAATTGTTAAATTTTTCACAAAACTACAAGTGTAAATTAAGTTTATTTTGCTGTGTGTACTATTATTATTTATATATTTTATTTTATAGTGTATTTATGGTTATAGGTTGTATGTAGTTAATTTTTAAATGTTCTAGTTTTTTATTATTACCTATCTACCTACTTATTGTTTATTTGTCCCGAAGGTTGTGCTGACAGAGAATTCCCAGCGGCATTAAGTCCGCCTTTGTACTTTTTTTGTGCAATAGAGTTTTTAAATAAAAAAAAAAAAAAAAAAAAAAATTTTTTTTAGATATAATATATTAGGTTAAAAAAAAAAACTTATTATATTTTTGAATAAATGATTTCCATATATATTAGTATAATAATAAGTAGCATTTTAAAATACAAAACAAGTTACATTATTACATATTTTTTTTTTAAGTTATATTACATTAGTCTATTAAATTTAATTGATTTTTATTATGAATCTCAATTTATTTTAAAAAATAATTAAGAAGTAAAATTTTAGTGTATATATTTTTAATTATGTTTCTATCAGCTTCTTATCCCTAAAAAGTAACGTGAAGGATATTTTTTTAGTTCTTGATATGGACGAAGGGATTAAAAGGGGATACATGTCTCTTAGTTATCACAATGCATGGCGAAGAGGCTTTGAACCACAGGCTTTAAACTAGATTGACTGAATGCATTGCTCTCACAAAATAATCACTATGGAATTCTGAGGTAAAAGTACATTGCGGGTCGAATAAAGAGTCTAAAATTTTGATGAACAGCAAATAAAGTTACTTGTACCCATTGTAAAGCGTTTTTATACTATTATACTGGGTGTTTTTTAACAATGATAATATTTTTTTGATGCCTCCAGTATCACTTTTAGAACCCATTTTTAAAATAAAAAAGGTAGGTATTGTTTTTATTAAAAAAAAAAGTCCCAAAAATAAATTATTATATGAACAAACGTCTATATGCTTAAAATTACTCCTACAAATACATAATAAGTCTTCGTATCTAACAAGTAAAACACAATTAGACAAGTGATAGGCTTTAATTCGTGAGTTTAGTATGAAAGTTAACGAGATTTGTAGATATTTTTTGTACTTTAAGTTATTTATCTTTATGTTTTTATATAGGCGACACTAAAAGGAAAAAATACGTGTTTCATTATTTTCATCTATGATGACACAATATAACAATTTTATCACCGTGACAAAAAACATCCAGTATAAGCTGAAAAAGAAGCTGTAAAAGATACAGGTCATGGACCCCAGCTTAATCCTGAAATAGGTATCTGATATTTTTGACAGGAGGAGAGGAAAAGAGCACAAAAGATCAGTTAAGACCATAGAAACACTGATTATAAAGTTTTTGAGCACAGAATGTGACTTTTATACAAAGTCCAGCTAAATAAAGCGGTTATGAAACTGGCGACAACAAAGACGATTTTCCATTACGAGTATACTTTTTTAGTCCTTGCTACTTTATCGCCAATTTAACTGCCAGTATCGCTAACTGACCCTGAAAGGAGACTACAACCTCGATAAACCATCAATGCAGTAGTCTCCTGAAAATAGGTGAACGAAAACCGAAACTTGACTAGTTCAGATAGTTTTTGGTAGGTAACGAAACTGTCGGCGGTTGGCTTAGCAAAGTTATAGAGACCTTCCTCCCACCTAAACATATAAAAATCTTAATAATGTCATCCTTTTGACAAAACACGTCGATTGCTCTGGTCGGCGTTCCGTAGCGCACTAAGATTGTTAAATCGTAGTTGCTGCATGGCTATACTAATAAAACTCTACCTTTCTAAACAAATCAGTTTTGCCTTTTCTGTAGTTTGAAGGGATTGAGTAAATTATACAGGAGAGTGACAATCGGTGCGCGTGTGATGTGTGTGAATCGGTTCATAATAGTCTGCGCTCGGATGGCTCGGACGGCTCAAACAATTTGAGTATAGTTAGGGCAACTGTTGAGTTGAATTGCTTAATATTTTAATTTGTATGGTTTTTTAAGCACGTGATGCGGCACTTCCAACATAAATAATAATTATCTTATATATTTATATTTCTATAAATATTTCGCCTCTTTTTGCACGGAGATATAATAGGGAGGTGCCCTTAAATCGCCTTTCCAGTTTTGAGAACAGAAGATGGCCGCCGTCATACTAGTATTAAAACAAAAGTGAGAACACATGCAATCCGTGAGCGTTGATTGGTTGAAGTGAGAACAGAATATGGCGGCAATGAACTCGTTTGACATTTCGTTTTATAGGCCATTTAAGGCACTGCCGTTTCCATATTTTGTTATTAGTTTCATGGTGATCAGTGACATTGAGTGAAGGTCGTTGTCATAAATTATGTCTTTTTGTACTAGTAAAAGATAATGGACTATACAGTTTTGTATTTATATTTGTAGAAAAATATATCATAACCTAGCCCGTAACAGATAACATCATCAGCATGTTATGCCCATTATTGGTTCGATATGAATAAAATAACAAAATATATTAGACAAAATATAATGCATTACATTCAGATCAGAATTATAGTATGCACCAATCTGCCTATATGGCATAAAAGAGCTTTCTTTATTATATAAATCAATAATAAAGTAGTCAACAAAGGCCGAGCTGCTAAAAGCGTGGTAGCGGTTTTAAATCGCTTGTCAAAATTATCAGCGAATATTTTATTTTATGGGAAAAGAGTGGCGAAAATAATCCGGTATGAGACTTTTAACATATTTTATGTCATTTATTTTGTATTGTACCAAAGCTCAAAACTTTGATTAATTACAATAACAAAAATAAAATGTAGGGAATTTCACACATATTGCCCTGATCACAAGCTAAGCTCTAGGCTTGTACTAGGTGTACCATAAACATCTATTCTAATACATGTAATATTATTTAAACATCCATACATATACATGATCATCAAATTGCACAGAAAAACGTCCTAATATTATTTTGCCATGAAATCTTATCTTTATATAATTTGCTATCGAGCTTAAATCCGCCCACCCAAAAAAAAATACAAAAAATATTAATATAGGCAATATTTATTTAAATATACATTTTACTGCAAGTCTATCAAAATAGACTTATGGACATCAGTAGTTGCCCGCAGCTGTATTATATTTACCATTGGCACCTCGTTAAGGCTCTGACCACGTCTGACTGGCATCTGCATTGTCCCCACGAATCAGACCTGCATTGTTTTTGCACATGCAAACTACTTAAATCACATTACCGTATCATCTCTGTATATTTATAAGGGATCATATTTATTTACCTATTTAATAACTGTACTTATTTATAATTGTATATCTAATAATATTATTAAAAAAAACGGATTTATCATTTTATATTATAAAGGTAGCCGACTTTAAATTAACGTAGCGGTTAAAGTTTTAATCGCTGTGACAATATAAAAAAAAAACTGAAATATTTTACATCATAAACATATATATATATATATAGGTACATATATAAGTCACTGTAAAAGTAAAATATTGGTTAATTGTAGGCACTTATTTATATTTTTTTATATTTATAACTACTCGTAAATATACATGGTGGCCGAGTTGATTAAACCTTATGTGTAATAACACTACAGTTTTTGGGTTCAAAAAACCGGTAGATAACCATCGGCTAGGTCAAGGTATAAAACCCCACCGCTGGGTACCCTACCCTAAAGCCGTATAGGCAGTCCCATATACACAGTATTTTAACTCGGTTTATCATAACCTCGCAGGCAATCAACTATATTAATATTAATATATAGCCTTTTATTTAACTGGATTAACATAGTTTTTTTCACATTTATACATTATATACCAATTAATTTAATAATAAACAATTTTTTTTTAGATAATCGGGTTAGCAGTCTGTCCTTTGACATAGGCCTCTTCCAGGCTGACCATTCTCTTCTGTTTTGTGTTTTTTGTTTCCAGTTGATTCCCATTAGACTTCTAAGGTCATCATCCCACCTTTTGTATGGTTTTCCTTTTTTTTCTTTTTCCATCCCGCGGGTACCACTCAGTTATTGATTTGGTCCATTTATCACGTTTCTCTCTTATCATATGCCCTACCCACTTCCACTTTAGTATCGTTATATTCTGTTTAATATCTATTAAATTGTTGTTTCTCTTATGTTACTTGCTCTTATTCTATCTTTTTTATTAAGACCCAGCATACTCCTTTCCATTCATTTTGACAGTTTGTCTAACTATATTAATATAATATACACTAAATTAATATCTTTTTAATACTCCACAGAATGCCTAGCCATTATTAACCAAAATAATGATTATTTAAAGGAATAGAAATAATTAACATAGTTAGACATAAATACAGCTAAGTTATCTCAGAAATGTACCCTACTTCAATGCAATCAGATCAATTACACAGCAAAGTCTAAACTGTGTCTGTTATAGTCATTGTTATGCGGTATTCCTTATTGTCGCATCGCCGTTGTCACTTATCCACTCGTTATGCTGCGCTTGCGTTATTTGTTAGCTGCCAGAAGCTCCCGTCCGAGCCTGTCTCCAGCCGTCAATCAGCGCCTATCTGCCGACAGCACCCAATAGACAGCATTTGTCCCGCAAACCTGCCACTGGCCACAAAGCCTTCCCGTCACCTGTTCCGACACCCGGTTATTAACATTGCCATTAAAACGAACCAAAACCAGACACTTTCAGATGAACTGGTTTATTATTGCTATATTTTGCCAAAAATGTTTAATGGTCGATCGTCTTGCCTAAATTAATTGTGTCTGTTTCTAGAGCGACTGCTTTAGATTTATCATTTTCATTTTCTGATTTACTGACTTTTATGGGTTATATTTTGTGTAAAATATCGAGTTACGATTATTGTTTTCTTCTACGACAAACTTGTCTAACAATTATAAAACTTGTATTATTTATTTATAAGTATTAAGTTATTTTTTACTTAAAATCAAAAGCTTATTAGAATGGTTCACGATATTTAACTTAGGACCGTATGTAAGCTAATAATGTGTACAGAACTAGAGTGCTAAAGAATGTAACCAGCACATCTTATGATATGCCAATCGATCTGCAGAATAGGTATCTGGAAGACTGCAAATATTATAATAAATTTAAGAGGTACTTTATAGAGACGATGGATGTGTCTAGCGTTTTTATGTACTACAAATAGTATAATAATAATAATATATATTATAAAGCGACTCCCCGTACTTATATAAACCTTAAAGGTTTTTAGTACGGGTGATTACTAATACTTTTGTATATGTAATATGTAATAAGCATTAAATAAATAAAAAATATATAAGGTTATTTAGCATTTGACCGTCTCTGTAGACTTGTGGTTGCGCGCCTTTGGCGTTGTATCCGGAGGTCGTGGGTTCAATTCCCACCCATGGCAAAAAAATATTAGTACGTTTTTCTGTACAGTTTGTCATGGTCTGGGTGTTTATAATATATAATATGTATTAAATCGTTGTTACTGGTACACATAGTACAAGCTTAGAGCTTAGTTTGTGAACAGAGTAATTTGTGTAAATTGTCCTACATAATATTATTATCATTCTTAAGATTAATACCGTCATATATTAGAAGTAAAACATTTAAGAGTGCTGTCAATCTGTATTATTGACCTAACAGCATAACTCTTCCAATCATACGAACGAGGTAAGTTAAACCTGAGGGATCCAGAGTTAAGAATAACTAGCCTTTACCCTAGAAGTTATACTGGCATAAAAACAATGTTATACCTAATGAATTCTATACCATACCATGAGATATACCGAAAATTGAGCATTTCCCACGCATCGGGTACCGAACCATGCGAGCGTGTCACAGGGCACCAAGACGCCGCGAAGACGTTTGTGGGCACCGAAGCGTGGATTCACACGGTCACCGCCGGCCGTGTGTGAACCAGTTATTGTGATACCCATGTCCAGCCACCGTTCTGCTGATCTTCGAACCGTATGCGGTTACATAGTCAGAGCTTTTCTCACTGATTGTGAAACGTGTTACGCTTTCTCTGTTGCCGTTTTTATGTAACTTGAACCTCTAACTTGGGTGCGTATTGGCTTATTGATGACGTATTTGACACCAGTTACAATATATTAAGAACTATAAGGAAAATATATTCGTACACAATCCTAAAGTTAAGCTGGTAGATAATGGCATTAAATCCCCGTTTATATAACTTACCGTTTATATATTATGCAATAGTTAAATCATAAATAAATAAATACTTAGTTTATGACAGAAGAATTAAACTTTAAATTATATGCTTAATAAATATATAATTCAAAGTTTAATTCCCGGTCAGTTTTATATTCTAAAAAAAAAAAACAATTATGAACGTCTTGCCATACTCCATTGACACCTTCTGATGCAAATGTTATGTGTTATTTCAACCAAAGACATAGATCAGTATTGTAGTACCTGTTATTTACGGCCGTAGAAGATGTTCTGCTAAAATTAAAGCAGCCATGGACAATCCATTTTACGAATGTACCAGGAGAGCAGCAGTCTGGGTGGAACAGTGACGGCTTCTGAAGTTTGCCTCCACCACACAATGTAAATGACGACCACGACCAATAAGTCAAGAGTGTAGCGACCAAGAAGAAGTTATTGTTCATGAACTATTCTAAAACGACCTAAATCCAACAATAACGAACCTAAGGACTCCTAACCTAACGATGATAAATGATATAACTTCGTAAAGTGTACACTGTTCATGCGACAGACTATAAACTAACAAACAAGGATGTAACGTGTGAACAATCGCAATAAAAACTATAATAATAGCATCTACATCTATTGTTTGTCGCATCAAGGATAACGCGTTTTTCCAACATTTCGCAAAATGTGAAGAAAAACGGCATCACGCGTTGGAGTCGATCTATAATACCTCAGATTGTTTTATTACGGATATAGGTAATTAGCTTATAGGGACTTGTGTAATGTATTGTCAACTGGACTCATTTACTTTCCTGACAAATATAACTTATTATATATGGTTTTTTTTTATTGGAGCATGACATGTCCATATATCTACCTGATGGTAAATAGACCTACAAATTCCGTAAATGAGGTCGATCAATACACTGTAGTTTAACAGAATTAATCTTTCCCACTATGCCGGCTAAATGATGCGGTTAGAAAGACGAATTTGCATTACGATTTTACTTTAATAGTCTAAAAATATTTGCTTAAAATAGTTTTTTTTGTTAATACAATAATCTAATAACGATGAAACAGTACATCTTAATAATAAATAAAATAATTATATTAAATTATAAATCTCAAGCGTCTAGATTTACCTAAAAATATTAATTAATAACAATAAAAAAGACAAATTAATATGCTTACAAATAAATAAAATTATCATAAAATTCTAATTTTTAAAATTTATTACAGCAATAAAAGGATGATTTGATTTTAGCACGTTTTTTTTTTTTAATTTGCTTTAGCAATTAAAGTGGACTATTGTTTAGTATAATGTAAGTTGTGCATCACGATACATTATGTAAATATAAAGTGCTATACTTACCGTAGTGATGTTCGGGAAACGCTATGCAGAGGTTACCGTGCTCGTTTCCCATAACGCCCTTCCTTAAGTTTTTAACTATGACCTCATGTCCACGACTCAAGAAAATCACACAACACTTCTTCGATGTTTTAGGGTTGAACATTTTTACATGTATTGTTTTTTTTGTTTTTTTGTTTATAAGTTATAGGTATATAAATAATATTTTAATCATATGAATAAAAAGTGTAATAATGTATGCAAATTATTTTTAAGTATTAAAACAACGAAATAAAAAATAAAAAAATTTAACAAAACTTCAAATAAAAGCTATATTTTTATATTCATAGAAAATAAACTATTTTGTGATCGAAGGTGTTGAAACACAATTATAAAGCCGTGTTAAGCTTAACCCAATGAAAGTCAAAATCATCATAAGTCAAAAACAAAAAGGATAGTGCGCAAAAAAAATTTTGGCAACCCTATTGACTTTCTTAAGGAACACCTGCAATTGACTGAGTGTGTAGTTAGGAGTCGCACAGGACCCCATAAATTGCCCAGGGCTACACAAGGTCGGGTCATTGTGGGAACCTGTCTCCTACGCCCTGTGTGCAAGGAACTGTGACGTCTCGAACGATGACATGGTTCTTTGTCTGCTGCGGTTTAAAAAAAAACAATGGTTTGCCTGAAATCAATTTTGTTTAGGTAATTTTAAATTGCGTATAAGTACAAAGCGTTAAGTGACATATTTCGGTTTTAGAGTGGGTGCACCTATTTTCAAGAGCTTAATGTATCGATTTCTTGTTGAGATGGTAATCTCCTTTCAGGATTAAAGCTGCGAAGATATTTAAGTCATAATGCAAATTCGTCTTTGTCCCCACCCATTTCGTAACTGCATCATTTAGCCAGTATAGTATGAAACGACCAATGCTATTAAACAACAATGTGTTGATAAATTCCATTAATGGTACAAAGTCCATTAATGGTCTGCTTGTCATCATGTGATACAGTGACATGATGTGCTTCAATAAAATAAAAGACACAAGCTGATTTTATCTCACTATTTTGAGCATACATAATTCATCACTATCATGCATAATTCTTATAAACAGTAAGTCCAGGATATACTTGTAATTCCTGGCAAGCTAGTTAACCTGTGTGTTACCTGGGCAGAATATTTGTTTCTTGTCAGAGGAACCCTATTTAATATCTACATATTAAGGATATAAAAAATATGCAAATTACATAGATATATAACAAGGTGCAAAATAACTAATAAATATAAAGAGATAAATACAGTAATAAGACAATGGGATCCCCAGTGCATGCGGAGTGCCACTCAACCTCTGGCTCTTCAGTTCTCACGCTCGCTTATTGAAGACCCCTGACTTTTCCGCGTCGATGCGCACGCGCCGAGATATATGTTTGTATATGATTTAGTGTGTAATTGTACGATAATTATATTTTTTGATGAGTTAATTTAATTGTTTAATTTATAATATTTTTTTTACAGTAGGGTGTTGTTTACTAAAATAATATTAAAGTATTTACCTATTGTTAAAAGCTTAGTTTAACACATATTGCAAGCTCTAGGCTTGTATTGTGTGTATCAGAAACAATTATACTAATGACATGTTAAACACCCAGGCCACAGAAAGCTACAAAAATAATAATAATAGTGTTATGCCATAAGTGACATCGAAGCCATGATCTGCTGATTGGCGTTGTGCTAATACAAATAAATAATAATATGTTCGAAAAAAATAAATAAAAAAAAATAGTTAAATCAAAAAAAAAAAAAATTTAATCAACTGTATAAATTATCGACAACCGTCAATAAATTATTAGACATATCTATGAATTATATTTCAGAAAAAATACACACAATAACAAAATCACAAAAAATCTTCTTTCATATTTTATTAATATTCTTCTAAAAATAACATCTTGAATCCAACAATAAAATTTAATCTCCTTTAATATTTAATTCATTCTAAAAGCAAAAGAAAACATTCAACAAGATTTAATTACAAGGCGAAAACGACAAGCGCATATTGTAAAACAACATTGCACCCGTAACACCCATACCAATTTAAATATGGAAACCCGTATCTTCATTAAGGCTTCGAAAAATAAAAGAATCGTAAAATCGTAGCTTGGTTTGCACGATCGCGGCTCGGCCAGTGCAGCAGTGGCTGGAGGCTTTATCTACGCCAAGGAGTGAAGGTTGACATTATCTGGCACTCTCGAATGTATCAAACTTTGAGAGGATCGACTGTACTTCTTGTTTATAGAATGCGCAATAAAACAAAAAAAAAACACTTGTAGTTTTACGTGATAATGCTGCCAGTGTAATGGGAATATTTGGGGCGGGGTTAGGATCTGGTCACGGTGTTTTTTTTTAATATATATTATATTCCACCGTGTATATGTATATTAATAGATGCTATTTTTTGATGTTATTGTTAGTGTTGGGTAGTATTTTTTTATCATTATTTAAAAAAGAAATAGGTTTCTGTTTATTTATTAAATATTTTTTCATGTGTATTTGTTTAACTCCATAAATAAAACTTTATATAAATAACAAAATTGTTTTATAATTTATGCTAAGGAAGATGAATATGATATTTATTTTTAGACTCTACTTTGGTAAACACTTAAAGTATTCATTCAAAATTTATAATGAAAAGATATAACTTCTTTTGTTCGAATCTGGCTTTATTTAGATCTTCAAATAAAGTGGTGGCCGAGCCAGCTAACCACCTAGTCTTAAACTGGTTGGTTATGTAGTGTGTGTTCGGTTGGGTTGTTTTTTTTTCTCCCGCAAGGACAATAGTTTAATAGTTCACGATCTGTTTATTTTTTATTATATTTTCAACATTTGTCTGTGGGAGGAATGGCGACCTGGCCAAGTGCACACATGGACCTTATATATACTTTTTTATTAAGACTTTTCATAAATGCCTGTAAAGGTTTACATGAAATAAATATTTTTGACTTTTTTTGAGGTTCAAATACCGATTATAATTTAAAACAAAATGGATTTTTGCAAAATTATCAACACCACTGTTTGTGCCACGAAAAGTAGCTTTGGCTGTTGGTTCTAGTTTTACTATATCAACTTGTAAAACTGGGTATTGAGTCTGTACAAAAATTGCGCTTTCTAAGCTTGTTTAAGTTCAGCATATGAAAATGAATATTAAATACGTTGGACCGAGATGTATAAGGCGCTAAGTAGCCGCGGTGCTTTGCTCGGGCCGGCTGCCACTCACGAGCCCTTTATCTCTCGCCTACGTCTTTCATTTCTTAGCTTAAGTCATCGAAATTATTATTTGTTTTAAATATTCATAATTTTATTGAGTATATTTTTATAGTTAATATGCATGTTTATCGTTCGAAAAGTACTTAACTTCTTTTTTAATACTTAACTTCTTTTTAATTTAAAAAAATCCTAATGATTCGAGGTATAAAGGTTTTTCAATTAGGTATACCTCCTTTTTTATATATTAGTGGTAGTAGTTGTAGTACCTAGTAGTAGGGTCTACATAATACTTAATACATTAAATTATGCGATTCAATTAATATTGTATGCAAGCGTTATAATTTATAATAAAAACAATTGTGTTAGATCGGAAATAAAAAAAATAGAAAGCAAGAACTAGGCTGACCATTTACAAAAATACATATATATATACATATATCATTACGGGTGCCTTACGGCGCCCGAGACCGCCTAGACGGCCCCAGGGTATCCAGCGGAGGAGTTTTTAATCCCACCTCGTCGTAACCGATGGTATGAGCCTACACCGAACAAGTGGCTAGCTCCTCGCGATGTTTTTGAATAGACTTAATAACCCATCTACAAACAGTTTCACAAGTTGGTATAGTGAAACCGGGACCGACAGCTTAACGTGCTCTCCGAGGCACTATAGTGGTGTTGTCAAACAAATGTACATATTTTTTTTTATTAATAATTTATTGGTACACACCGGGATTCGAACCAGGGACCTGTGTTTTTAAGTCCAAGGTCTATCCAACTCGGCCACCACGTATACCAAAATACATATCTAATTATTAATTAGTAAATGAGTAGATAGTTATTAATGGCATGGCATCAATAATTAAAAGGACTTAGATATCAGGTAAAGTTAGTTCTGCTTGTGTTAGTGTACGTCGTATATGTAGTTAGGTACAGGAATACGAGCAGCTGTAAGTTTGAAGCCGCCTGTATCAATCATACGTTATCGTCCTTTTGCTGTCAACCGATGCTCGGCCTGTGATTAAATTATTTCATCCGACTCGCCCTTAATGAAAAGCCAGGCATACGCGCGAACGCATACGCTCATAATCAAAATATATCGAACCAACCAAGATTATACGAGCCATCAATTAAAACCGACTGAGAAATAAATGAAGTATGAGCTGATTACATAAACATTGTAGATTGATTACTTTACAGAGTGGTAATTAGAGATTATACTATTCGAAACCGTTTCACGCTCCAGCAATCATTTGATCATCCTACAATCTTATTGTCTGAGATATATTGCGTACGCCACCGAGACGTATTTATAAACCTATTGTAAAATTCCCAGGTAGGACGAAGGCATATACGTAATGAGTATCGGACGGTAATAGGGTGCAGCCTACGGCAGTCTCTAAACGCTAGTGCAGCATCAATTTATTTCGTTAAATTAACTGAGTCAGATTGCATTTGCATTTGATTAGCATAACGGAGGCCTCGGAGCCGCGTATCGGCGCCCATACGTCACTGTTCGAGACGAGATACACTCTGATGTTCCTTCGTTATTGAGAATCTTGCACCGACCACTTTTTGTCGGGCTTCGTGATTTATCCAGCGGAAATTGTCTGCCGGCTAATGGCTCTTTGTTTATTGATTTATTTATTGCAATAAGCGGCAGCTTCTGTCCGGGAGCCGAAAGGGAGTCGACCATCCTCGCTGGGAAACGATCGTTTATGAGTCATATCCGCGGCTGAACCAGTAAAATGCTCGTAATCGCAGTTAATGTTCTAGTTCTAAATCTATTCCGCTTGATGACGGCGGGGAGGTAATTGGTTCACACGAGCCGCAGCAGATCGGCGCTATGGTTTATTGAATTAGTATTATTATCCACGGTGCGCAAGCGCCTCGATGTGTTGATATTCCGCACATGAGTGACAGTGGTCGCCGGTAATCACCACGCCTATTACGGCTGCGGAGGTTCGATTTGTCGTGGTAATATGATTTATGCACGCTCGTGTGACTCCCGTCGTCTCCCGGTGGTCATTTGCGGTGCTTTGACCACAGTTAATGTCGCCCTGATGATGATGCCCGGTTAAATGAACGGATGCCGTCGGTTACTCACTGTTGTCATATTCTTAATGCAACATTTGTTTCCCTTAATCATCCTTGTAGTTGAAAACATTTCATTTATTTTATTACTATTTAGTTCTAAACTAAATACGCAGTATCTGCAATTAGCTATTTCGTATATCTATTACTCGATGGTGTCTTGGATACACCTGTTCAACGATTGTCGGTTCTTTTATTATCTACCGGTTTGCTTCCACCTCAGCTTGCAGCAACGTCAACTCCAGTTCTTGTCTTGCCGACATTATCTACAAGAGATATACCGGGCTCTTGATCCAGAAAAAAAAGCAATAAACAATGTATGATGGATGGAAATGCTAACTGGAATCGTACTTCGCAGCTGATCGCCGCCCGTCTTGATTGGTTTTTGCAGAGTTAAGCTGTTAATGGAGGCAGCGTGAAGTGTTTACGGGGTGGTCTTTTCTTATGCTGAATCCGCACGGGTTATCTTTAGAATATACTACTTATTATTAATGTTTATTGTTTTTGTGATTAAAGTGTAGACTTATGCGATTTTTTTGTATACATTGTCATTTTTTTAAATTTTATTTAAGAGTAAAGCGTACTCACTTTGATTCCAGTTGATATTATTTTCAATAAAAATATTATTATTTAAAGATGATTCATAAGAAAAAGGGTTTAGCATTTTGTATATAGGTAGAATATTGGACAAACCAGTATGGTTTTTTTCACTATAATTTAGGTACTATCCTGTTGAATCTACTTTCGGGTGGTAATTCTGGAGTTGGCCTATACACGCCACGATTAGCTTCTGGCGCAGGGAGTTCCTAC
This sequence comes from Monopis laevigella, assembly GCA_947458855.1. Classification (NCBI taxonomy): domain Eukaryota; kingdom Metazoa; phylum Arthropoda; class Insecta; order Lepidoptera; family Tineidae; genus Monopis; species Monopis laevigella. The sequence goes on from OX381587.1 coordinate 17,919,398, forward strand.
AATATGCTGTAAAATTCAATTCAATTATATTATGTATTATAATAATGTATATAAATACTGTATTATTTAATAATGCAATTATTATATCTGATAATGCTAACCTTTAGAGGTTGGTTATTTATTCTGCTTCAAAAAATACCTTTTTTTTTTCAGGCTTTCTTAATGTCATATAAAATACCAATCTTTATGTATAACAAAATAAATAAACTTCTTAGTTGGCAAAGTATAACAACAATATAAATAAATTCACTTACCGTGCAAATTATTTATTTATCTTTGTTTTTATTGTCAACAGGAAAAGCCGCACAAATGCAGCTTGTGTTCCAAGTCGTTTCCAACTCCTGGGGACCTCAAGTCGCACATGTACGTGCACAGCGGGTCCTGGCCCTACAAGTGTCACATCTGCTCCAGGGGATTCTCCAAACATACCAATCTTAAAAACCACCTTTTCCTGCATACTGGTTAGTATTTATGTTAATTTATTTAATCATCCTATATTATTATTATTTATTTTATTTTATTGGAGCACGGCATGTGACTTTGTATCTTACTGATGGTAAGAAGACCTACAAACTCCATAAATGAGGTTGATCAATACATTGTTGTTTAAAAATATTGATCGCTTCCACTATGCCGGCTAAATGCTGCGTTTACAAACTCGGTGGCGACAAAGACGTATTTTTGCATTACTAGTCTATTTTAATATCCTCGCTTCGTCTGCTTAACTTTAGGTATGAGGGAGATATAAGATCACATGCTGTGGTGTTATAAAAATAAACTGTATACCTACTCTTGAACCTAATAATGTGTTAATTAGTTTTTTAGGGTTCAGAGGCTCAACTATGGTTTTGCGCATTGTAGCAACGTAACGTATTTGTATACGTATACCTGAGCAATAACCAATAGGAGCGCTTTATTCAATCCTGTTACCAAAAATAAAGCTGCCCTATTGGTTGTTGCTCACGTATACGTATACAAATACGTTACGTTGCTACAATGCGCAAACCCATGGTAGAGCCTCTGTTCCGAACCCTTTTGGAATAACTCAACGTCTCACGTACAATCAAGAAGTTTTTTTTTTATATTTAATAACTACCCTCATAACTATAATATTAAACGTACGGGCAGTAATATAATAATATACTTAAGCTGCGTGTATACCACCACGCCATCTGTCCTGGAATCATATTCGTACAATCTCTACACACTTGTTACAACCGTCCATACAGATGCAAAAACCGTCAAGTGACGTTGTTTAGTTTCGGTTTTAGTCTGTGTGTTCACCGGTTCTTTAGGAGAGTTCATCGATTTCTTATCGAGATGGTAGTCTCCTTTCAGGATGCGGCTACGAAACTGGTGGTTGAATTGATGAAAAGGCAAGGATATTAAAATATATTCGTATGCAATTATTAGCCCATTTCGTAATCGCATTATTTAGCCGACATAGAGAGAGCGATCAATGTTCTTTAACAACAATTATTGACCCCATTCATGGATGTTGCAGGTCTGCTTACCACCAGCTAGATACAAAGTCACATGCCGTGCCTCAATAAAAAAACATCTATAAAGAACAGTCTCGTTCGGCTTCGAAATATTTCATTCATCATAACTATAACTAGTCTTTAACTTAACTTTTTAAATACAATAAATAGTTATAATATTAAATATTTTTTTTTCCTTTTTGTTAACAGCCAAACATCAAAGGAATGCAGCCAAAGAAGCAACCTGAAAGACGACCTTCTTTCATCAAAATTACAACATAAAACATTCCGTCGAATTTAAAAAATAATCTCAATTGTGATATTAGCTATACATACACTTAAGTGTTAATTTATTCTTAGATTTATTTATATTAGTTATTGTTAACTAATAACTGTAAATATTTTTTTCTTTTATATATGATATAGCATATAATATATAAATTGTAATTATTATATTTAATTTTTAAAATTATTTAAAACTTATTATAATTTTATTATATTTTTTTAGTATTCGTACAAGATAAAAATAATAATAAAATATTCTAAATTACCTTGTGGTATACACTAACTTAATTCCATAAATATTTTTGTGGTTTTTGAGTAAAGGAAGCGGATTCTAATTAGGTATTTTTATTTTAGATATAATAAATATTTAATTAAATTAAAGTTTTTCATTTTGTCCAAATGAGTAGTACCTTTATTTAATTACTATTTTTATTTCTACAAATACCCTTTGCGGGCGCGAAGCCCGCATCGACTACGACGCCGCGCGCCCTCTACCCAGTAAACAGCACAACGGAGCGACGCAACTAAGTAAAAATGCATTTTTGTATTTTTTAGTCAATCGAGGCGAACACACGTTTTTGCATAATGGTAAAATAAACGCACAAAATAAATCAAAAACTTTAAAATTGGTGAAAATTTTCCTCTAATGAACATCCTTGGTTTTATTTCTACAAATACCCTTGGTTTTTTTATACAAATACCCTTTGGTTTTAATCTTCGATCAGTTGTATTTTTGATAGAAAGTTTTAATATAAAAATCCAATATACGTGGTGGCCTAGTTGGTTAGACCTTGGACTTAAAAACACTTAGGTCCCTGGTTCGAATCCCGGTGTGTACCAATGAGTTTTTAATAAAAAAAAATATGTACATTTGTTTGACAACACTACTATAGTGCCTCGGAGAGCACGTTAAGCTGACGGTCCCGGTTTCACTATACCAACTTGTGAAACTGTTTAAAGATGGGTTGTTGAGTCTATTCAAAACATCGCGACGAGCTTGCCACTTGTTCGGTGTAGACTCATACCATCGGCTACGATAAGGTGGGATTAAAACCCCTCCGCTGGGAACCCTGGGGCCGTCTAAGCGGTTTCGGGCGCCGTAAGGCACCCGTGATACATTTTTTTACACATGCCTTGGTCACAAACTTAGCTAAGCTTGTACCAGAAAAAATGCTAATACATATTATATTTTATAAAGACCATGGCAAACTATACAGAAAACCGTACTAATATTTTTTTGCCATGGTTGGGAACCGAACCCACGACCTCCGGATTTACCATTATTCTAATGTGTTTTTATGCTATATGCCGTGCAAAAACAAATATTTGATAAGTAAATTAAACTTATTTATACTAGAATTTTTCTTTGACGGGAATCGAACTCACGTCCTCCGGATACAACGCCAATGGCGCAACCACTAGTCTATGGAGGCGGTCGTATTTAGGCAGATGAAGTCAATTTCGTTGAATTTAAATTACTTACTGACAACTGAAACCTACATTGACATTAAGAAATTGGTTTTAAGGAGAAATGTCAAATAAGAACACTACTTCTAGATTCTCATAGTGTGGAACGTCCTGCTGCTAGATGAACTGGTTACCTGCCCAGAGTAGCAGGAATACCTTTTAAAAGGAAGGCTTATGTAGGTATAGTGATGTGTTCCAATAAACTGATACATACATCACGGGTGCCTTACAGCGCCCGAGACCGCCTAGACGGCTCCAGGGTACCCAGCGGAGGGGTTTTAATCCCACCTCGTCGTAGCCGATGGTATAAGTCTAAACCAAACAAGTGGCTAGCTCGTCGCGATGTTTTGAATAGACTCAATAACAGTTTCACAAGTTGGTATAGTGAAACCGGGACCGACAGCTTAATGTGCTCTCTGAGGCACTATAGTCGTATTGTCAAACAAATGTACATATTTTTTTTAATTAAAACTCATTGGTACACACCGGGATTCGAACCAGGGACCTAAGTGTTTTTAATCCAAGGTCTAACCAAATCGGCCACCAAGTATACAGGGTGAATTTGAAGGGCTGTACTTTGGGCTAATATGAGGTTCTGCTGATCAAATCGAACAACTTTTCCCATGGAATTATGTGTCGCAAATGAAAAAAAATGTTGGCTTCCCCATACAAATTGGTCATTTTAACATTAATAGTTTGTATGGAGAAGGCAATATTTTTTTTCATTTGCGGCACATGGTTCCATGGGAAAAGTTATTCGTATTGATCAGTAGAACCCCATATTAGCCCAAAGTACATCCTTTCAAAGTCACCATGTATATCAATAAACTGATAATGAATTTTTTGTTTTAATTTGCTTCGACTCTCAAGGTAAATAAGTGTTACACATGGTGCTTTTATAAGGTTGTATACACCACTGATCAAATTGACTGAAAAACTTGTCCCATTGAACCATGTATCGCAAATGAAAAAAAAACTAGCAATTGTAGAAACTAGCAATGTTAAAATAACCAATTTGTATGGAGAAGCCAACAATGTTTTCATTTTCGATGAATTTTTTTTTATATCATCAGTAGAGTCTTATATTAGCCCAAAGTATAACCTTGCAAAGTCACTATGTATTTAAGATGACAAAATGACGTGTTGCCGTAATTAACAGACCATTAAATCTATTTACGGGATAAGAATCAATTATGTGATCAGACCAACAGTTCTTTCTGATACCACAAGAGTAAACAATACAAAAAGGTGTAGCAAAAAACGATCTGACATATCTATAGAGTATTAATGCGCAATACAGACGACAGTAATTTCTTCCATAACATCTTGCTAATCTTAAACATAGAGAATTATAATTACAAATGGCGGCAATCTATTGTTTCATATTGCTTATTGCTGCAAAAACTTCGTAATCACTGCAATAGAACACCCGCATTTATTGACGAGCAAAAAACACATAAATGATGTCTCTGGGCATGCGACGAGACTACACGCAATCTTGTAATTTCTTCTAAGGATAGTTGTGTATATTTAAATATTTGCATATTTATATATACTTCCTTTTCTTATTAACATGCAATGAATATTTGATATGTTTATACAAGTTTTGCAATAAATTATTATAACAGAATGCATAGAATAAATTGAATTATCGATACTCGGAGATCTTATAAAGGATTTAGTATTTTAGTAGAAATTATTTAATATCTTAATTGAAGTAATTTTAGAAGAAAATTTTGTTCGAATGTGGAGATCAGAAATACAAAATCAGCATTAGGTACTCTACCTGCATAAGTAGAGATCTTCATACAGTATTTTATTCCATAATTATTATTTATCTTTTACGTTTTCTTTTATTTTTGTATATCTAAAAAAGTGAAAATTCTACCATCTAACTGCAATTTTTGGTGGTGGGTATTGAAAGGATAGCGGCCTTCTAGACAAACTTACACCTTTTTTAAACTGTTCATAAAATACATGTGTAATAAATAACTTTGAAAAGAATAATAGACAAATTCACCTATAACTTTTTTAACGATTTTCAGGTAAGAAAGTAACAATTATCTATACAAAAAGACATTTCCAATAAACTTATTGTGGTTTCAGAATTTGGACCATATCCTATAAATTTTGGATACACCTTACTAAAGCATTAACAACATAGAAACACACCCGTATAAATTGTAAAAGGATTTATACACTTAGAAGTGTAGCAGCATTTCTGCTAGCTCTTTATCTTACACAAGGGCATGTCCCGTCCCACAGTACGCTCTCGGCTCCCGTGCCCGCAGTATTTTCACGGCAACTGGACAATTAAGACTTAATACGTCGGCCTGTGGTTGTTTTATGTAAATAAGGACGATGGCCGTTGCTGGTCGCGTGTGGTGATCCACCTACACAAGCCTGTACACAGCGGAATACGCCCGCCAATCTTCTACTAGCATCCAATATGCATGGACTTTATAATTTTATTGAGTCGTTATGTTTATGCAATATCGATATAAGATATGGATTTGATGGTCATTTTTTTTCTATAATTTATTGGGCTTTGAAGTATTTTTTGACAATGTAACACAATTTTGCTGACATTGATTGAAGAATCCGTGTTTGGAGTTTGAAAGGCGATACAAATCGAATAAGAGTAACACGATATAATATGTATTTTTTTTCAAATAAGTTGGTAACTATTTACTAAGTATTTATATATTTTTTATATGATCATATAGCTTAATTTAAATAATAATTAACAATATATGTAGGACAAGTTTCACATATGGCCCTGGTCACAAACTTAGCTCTAGGCTTGTACTATGTGTACCAGAAACAACTGTATAATAAATATTATATTTTATAAACTCCCAGAAAAACGTAAATTTTTTTTTGCATGGGTGGGAATCGAACGCACGGCTTCCAGGTACATCGCCAGAGTTGCAACCAAAGGTCCTCCTTTTCTGAGCATGTACCCAAAATACTTAAGCAGCCCTTTGAAGCAATTTTCGTTGTAAGAATTACGATCTGGCACGTTGTTCTCCAGAAGCACCTATTAATAATTTTCCAATAGTTCATTTTCTTTTTTGCATTTGAAGACCGATGCCTATATCATAAGAGGGGCTTTGATTTTTGTATTTATAAATTTAAAAAAAACAAATAAAAAAATAATTAAAAATTTGTTATTATTTATTTACCTACTTGATTTTTTTATTTATTTATACAAATTTAAGAGTGCATTTAACAACGTTTATAATAAACTTAATACAATAACAATATAATAAACTTAATACTTAGAGTTAAATCAAAAAGATTAACAATTAATCAAGCCTTGTGAGCCTTACCGCAGACATATCCAACCGTTACCTCCATGATTGACTTACACCGCATTACCAACATTATAAATCTTTACACGGAAACAATTATAACATTTATCCGACATTGGGTGGTCCAAGCCAGCGGATCACCCAAATTATTGGTCTATACCCCGTTCGTACTCAATTTCGATCGCTTGCTCACCAATCGCCCGCGCAGTTCCTATAGTAGACTCTATAAAAGACAATTAGCCGAGTTGATTTATGCGTTCACAAACTCAAATTAATATAATAGAGTCTTCGTTTTGATACAGATATTCTACTTGCGGCAAAATGAACATTTATCATTGGCGTCAGCGATGATTGGTTGGTAAGCCACGACGGCACCCACACAATCTTAAACCTCATTTAAATCATCTTGAGAATTTACTAAATTGAGAAGTTATTCTTTTCGAATCTTTATAAATGTCCGATAATTTATGTTATTAAAACTCTTGTTATTATATATAATATATATTTACTCATAAGTATAATATTTAAATTGTTACAAAAATAAGTCTGTAAGCTGATGGCATGGTTAGTGAGCAAGAGCGTTGGCGGCGGACATCGCTGCAGCCAAGTGAAGTTGTTCGATTACTGCGGGTCGCTCGGACGTGCGATCGATCAGTTTTTTGTTATCAGAATGGGAGCAATACTCATCAGATAAGGACACAAAAAGCCGATGATGGTCCCCGTACACAAAGGCGCCACCTCGGCTTCGATTACCTCCTATGACAAGGCAGTTTGCTCCGAACAACGACGCGCCATAAAGATCCAAACAAGTTTTGTTCCATTTTGTTTGAGCGTTATTAGATTTTTTGTAATGCTGATATTGCTTTGCTCCTGCCGCGGTGATGGAGATCTATGGCATTGTATAGCGTTGGCTCGCGATGTAAATTGTTGGTTTAATCGAACTTTTTATACCTACGACCCGTTCAATTTGTATCTTTGTTTTATTGTACTCTGCGATCGTCGAGAATAAATATTTATTTCGTTTTATCTTTAGAGCTGATACGGTATTCATCGGTAGTATTCGGCGAAAGCGTTATTACAACAATTTGTTTAACAATAATTTTAGTGAAATCGATGTGCTCGGTGTTAATTAAACAATAAATGAACTTAATCGCGATATATGATTTAAGAGCTGACAGTGTGAACACCCGTGAACCTATCGAATCGAGTCCTTAATAATCTCGATTAAATATACGATCGCTGCTTGAATTAATCGATAATTGTTCATAAATCATCGATGTTCGATTTGCACAAAGCACGATCGTGCTTGCGCGCTTGTTCGCCGGGGTGCGAATGCTTAATTTATCGACTTCTGAATAATATTGCAGGATGGCGTGATCTGGGAACATAACGCGCTGCTCACTTCAATCCCTGCTTATGAACGAGCTGGAATCTTGATATGTGGTGTGCACAATATTGTGTAAACCTTACTTATGCTCCTCTATATTAGATGATCAATAACTTTATGCCAATTTTATATTAATGTTAAGATGGTTTAAGTAATCCGGATTTGATAAATATACAACCGGTCACAAATATAAATTTAGTTTTTTTATTCATCTTCTTCTAAAGACCTTAAACCACACTGCCAACTTTAAAATTATATATAATTTAAAAACCATCTCTCAGCTCAACATCAGCAGCATGAATAAACACAATCAAAGGAACCTGTACTTCATGTAGTATAAATCTGCAAAAACAGTGATTGTAACATTGAAATTGTTATTTGCAATTGTGGATAGCAAGTAGGGCGGCCGTGGACGTCGGCACGCGCGCTCACCGCATGGATCCATTTCCTATAACAGGCGCAGACTCGTGGTTATTGTTTGCTTAGCCATCATTGGTTCGCGCCTTCCCACAAACTCACGTGCAGAACCAATTACTGGTAGATTAGAATTATTTTGTTCTAGCTCTTCTGTTTTGTTTGTTTTAAGTTTAAGTTTAATGGCTGATGGTGTTTTGGGGTTTACGTCGGTACGTGAATTGTAAATGTTTTATTGTTTGTTTTTCAGGTACATAATGTCTAAGCATTATACTCTAATGTTAAAAAAAATATGATAGTAGTTATAAGGGCTTCAGTGTAATAAGTTATTCTTAATTTAATTTAAAGTATATACACGTGCAGTGTATAATTTAATTGGACATTTAGTAACACTTACATTAAAAAAAACATAAATATATACTAAAATAACAAATTGTCCTAAGTCATCATCATCATCATGCCAGCCTTTCGCGCGCCACTGCTGGACATAGGCCTCCCCCAAGGATCGCCACAATCACTGGTTCTGCGCTGCCTGTATCCATCGGCTTCCCGCGACCTTTTTCAGGTCGTCGGTCCATCTTGTGGGGGGCCTGCCTCTGCTGCGTCCTCCAGCACGCGGTCGCCACTCGAGAACCTTAATGCCCCAACGGCCGTCCGTTCTGCGAGCTATGTGGCCTCCCCATTGCCACTTAAGTTTGGCGATTCTGGAGGCTATGTTGTCCTAAGTATTTGATTAAAATAAAACCAATAAACTGACTATTTTAAAATATTAACAAAATTGATGATTCAAATAAAAAAATGTCGTACAAGAAAAAAATGTGACAGAGCACAATATATATATATTTTAACGACGAACAAAAGGCCTGCTTTAATGCACAAATCGCAAGTTTGTGATGGTCTAACGCCCAATAGATAATCCAGTCGTATTTTGCTCATTGTAGTTATCCCACTTATAAGTCGTAAATATTGCAACCTCTGTTTCTTTGTTCGTTTGTTTTGTACTTTTGTTGTTACAACAAAACACGGTTTAAATGGTATCGTGATGTATTTAATATTGAAATGGTGAAAGTAATTTGGTTTTGTAGATGATATGATTGCGACGGATTCCGATGGGCCTACAATTGGGCCTTTTGTTCTAATGAAATGCTGTTAATGAAAAAAAAATAACGGTTCAAATCGGAGTAACGTGTTGAAAATTGTTACAAGATAGGTAGGTACTGTAACCCCTAGTATTTGGAACGCAACCTATGGTACTGGCTGGAGAGGGCTGACCATATTATTCTTAAATTAATTTCCTATTTTTAAATAATTTGAAGGTCCACGGACATGTGACGGGAGACAAGAGAAGGAGTAGATAATTGGTTCGGGCTAGGTTAGACAAAGCAGCGTATTCCTGCAGTAATTTAAATATATTAAAGATACATATTAATTTGTTAGAAATAATCATATAAATGATATTGGATGGTTATTCAATAAAACAAGTCCAAAAATAATAAGAGTTTAATTTATTTCCAAAGAGTTAGGTCGGTAATGTAACAGTCACGAAAACGGCTGTTACAAATTGGTGGAGGCGCCGGGTAAACGAAAAACACGTAAGGTAAAGAAAACCCATAAAAAGGTACATAAAGGTATAATATTGAACATTGTATGTGAGTGCATAGAATCGAAGAAAGAAAAATAAGTGATTGTCAAACGGATGTCAAGAAAAATATATATATGGAGGAATGAAGAAATAATTTTAAATAAGTAATCTAAAGGAGTTTTATATTGGTAATTGTATCGGTGATCAGGTCAGTGGTTTATATTTTATAAAAATGGCTCAGTTGAACTATTTCTCGGGAAATAATAATGAAGACGTTGAGGAGTTTCTCATATCGTTTAACGGAGTCGCGGCATTACATAGGTGGGATGATATTCAAAAAAAGGCAGCTATAAATTTGTATTTGAGAGGTCCAGCGTCCGCATATTATAACACCATTATCAATGAGTGTACAGACTTTAATGAATTGGCTTCAATGCTCAAACAAGAATTTAAGTGTCAAATATCATATGTTGGACTATTCTTTACTTCACTGCAAAAAGATATGTCTTTATTGGAGTATTATTACAAAATATGCGCTTTGGCGAAAAAAGCGAAAGTAGAAGATGAGAAAACTATATGTGATACTTTCATAAAGGGATTAAATGTTAATCACAAACAACACTTTGCGTATCAGGGACGATTAACATTAAATAGAATAAAAGAAATAGTAGTGCAATTCGACAATATTTATTCAATAAATGGTAGCACAACATATAATTTAGTAGGAAAAATGACAATACCAACGCAAGGTAATTTTGATTATAATGCGTGTGGGGACGTTAGTCAACAATACTATAGGAGTCAAAATTCACCGCAGAATTATAATTTTGTACCTAATACGTATTACACTAATAATTATAGATACAACAACGAAAGACCGAAGACGCGTCCGCATAGCAGATTCGTGGCACCAGTACGGAATCCGTACATACAAAGGCGTGAGCATGTATACAACAGTAACAGTAGAAGTGGACCCAATCGAGTGAATACACAAGTGGAACGAAGTGTTACCAGTGTCGTGGACAACAGTGCCAGTGTACAATATGGACAGGTGGACGATGTGGTGACTTTAGAGCGAAATGAAATCACCCCCATAACAACGTCAAATTCAGGTCAGTGTAATTTTTCACCAACGTCTATAATAAAAAATTCAGTAAATTTATTAATAGAAAATACCGAGTCTGTGATTAATAATAGGAAAGATAGTAATAATAGGAAAAAAGTAGAGATTAAAGAAGATAAAATATTGATAATTGAAGAAGAAGTTAGGGAAATAGAGAAAATTGTTCATACAGAGCCGATAATGGTACATGAAGAAGATAATCAGGAGATGTTTTATGAAGAAAATAATGTTATAGATTTTGAAGAAGTAGAAGACAAACAATCAAGTGTAGTATTAAATAATGATTTAGCTGATGAGGTTCCCATTCCGAGTTTAGAGTCTAGGAATGTTATGCCGATAATGATAAATAAAGATTTTGGAAATGAAGTCCCAATTTTGGAGTTAAATAATGACGTGTCTATTTATAATCTAGGTAGTAATATATATACAAAAACAGGTGTTGAGAAAAAGCTGTATGACAGATTAATACATGTAGGTTTAGGTTATAAGGTAGGGTTAGGTAGTGAAAATAAGAATTTATTTAATAAGATGATAGGATTACAAAGTCCATTAAATGAGCATCCAATGAGACGTAAATTTAAAATAACTATGTAAATAGTATGTATATGTTAGATTTCAATAAAAAGAAAAAAACAAAATGGAAATATAAAAGAATAATTTAATGTTAGATTAGAAAGTTAGTTAAATATGCTTAGTAAATATGTTATTTATTGTTAAAGTTAAAATATGTATATATAAAAATGCATAGTTAATAGAATATTATGAAAAAATATATATAAAAGAGGAGAGTTATAAAAAAGAACAAAATATAATGGAATATATATATAAATTAATCAATATTAATACATATTTAAAATAGATTAGGTATAAGGTTGTTTATAGGTTATATAAAAAACTTAGGGTATAGTCTTGTTAAATTTTTTAATTGTATTATTATTTTGTTTATTAAAATATGTGTAATGTTTCATGCGAACGAGAGAGAAAAAAAACATGTGCTGTCCTTTCGAGCAGCATAAGATGGCGAGGCGATGAAGAGAGAAAATTTGACGAGGGAGCGTGCTAGATAGCAATTAGAGATGGGTGTCTGGATGATGATGTTTCATGCCAGAAAAAGATGCAGAAGTTAAGTATAGAGTTTGATGAGTAGTTAGCAAAAACATGTGTATGACGTGAAGGAGAAGCGTGCTATTTGATATGGTTGCTGCGAGTGAACATATCCCTAGTGATAGTTTATCTCAGTTCTGATTTGAACACAGTATATCAATTCAACATGGAACGTGAATCTTTGATGTTAATAAAAGCATGCTAAATAATATCTTTATCATAGAGAAGAATATTTAAACAAAATAAAATAGTTTATATTAAATGTGGATAATATGTTAAAGGTTGGTAATTTAGTTTAAAAAAATGTGATTGCTATAATGTGATAATGTTTGTTTATTATTATAGCGACATCTATGGGCATGATGTGAAAATAATAGTTCTAATTTTTATAGATAGATGGCGTGATTTTATAGATAGATTATTTTGGTATTGGAAATAGAGGTGTGTTTTTATTAAATAGGTTTTATGAATGACGATAATATTAATGTAGTATGATTTTAATTTATTAAATCAATTTTGATTGATTTTATTTCAAAATATTGAGATATTTATTAGGTATTGACAAAATATTGTTGGTTATTGGTGTTTTTTTGTATTTGTATATGTAAATAACATGTTGCTGTACACAAGATTATTAGTTTCAGATTATGGACACTACAGGGACTCATAATGACAAGTGGCAGTGTTGTGTGTGTAACAAAAGAAGATGTGTTTTATATGGTTTTTGTTGTAATCATAGACTAAAGATTTATTTTTTTCATTTAATAGTTCTAATAATATTTTAATTTTATTTGCATTTATTATTAAAGTCTATGATATAATGTATAAATATTAGGATTTTGATATGTTAAAATCATTAGCTTTGCTTTAATTTTATCTTGTACCTTACAAGATATTCAATATAAATCACTGAAAGTTTAACTATCGGGATGACGAGGGTGCTATACGTTTTTTTCTAGTGGGGTTTTTAGTATAGTAAATTCATTTCAATGATAATACTTAGTTAATTGATGAAGTGAAAACCGAGTTGGTTGACTAAATGGGTATATTGAATTGAATGGTACAAGACAGACCTGCCTCGTTATAACGATAGAAGTGATTAGGGTAGTAAATAAGACTAGTCCCCTTATAGGAAAACAAATTAATATGTGACGCGGTTAGGAATATTTATTTGAGGTCAATCATTTCCTTGGACCTGATATTTTTGTCATTTTTACTTTACTTTCCTACTTATTTTCTAGTAATTAATTCAATGGATATTCTTGATAGATTATTTAATGAAAAATTCTCTCAAGAAGTACCAATCGAATCTTTTAGGGGGGGGGATGAATGTAACCCCTAGTATTTGGAACGCAACCTATGGTACTGGCTGGAAAGGGCTGACCATATTATTCTTAAATTAATTTCCTATTTTTAAATAATTTGAAGGTCCACGGACATGTGACGGGAGACAAGAGAAGGAGTAGATAATTGGTTCGGGCTAGGTTAGACAAAGCAGCGTATTCCTGCAGTAATTTAAATATATTAAAGATACATATTAATTTGTTAGAAATAATCATATAAATGATATTGGATGGTTATTCAATAAAACAAGTCCAAAAATAATAAGAGTTTAATTTATTTCCAAAGAGTTAGGTCGGTAATGTAACAGTCACGAAAACGGCTGTTACAGTACTTAGACAAATATTATTTGTATTGTTTATGCTTTATTTTTTCTAGATTAGCAAATCTGGAAAATTGCCAAGTTGAGGAAAATATAGAAGAACCGAAACATTACTATAAACTCGTAAATAAAACCCGACTGCTTAGAGACCTGTGTTTCATATGTTCTACGCTGCAAAGATATACGATACACCGTGAAAAGGTTCCCCAGAAATGCGTTCTAAATGTTGTACCAACAGAATCAATAACAAAACACTGCGGGAGTTGGGAAGTCAAGCAATGCTTATGCCTAATTGTACCATCATCTTCTTCGGATACATATCGCGACGTGGATATATTAAGTAAGGGTATAAGGGGTTAAGGATACGAGATTGGGCGGTATTACAGATGGACTGACTAAATTAAAGCAGCCATGGATGGTCAAGAGTGTAGCGACTGAGAAGAACTAGAATAAACTATAAAAAGATAATAATAATTTACAACTAGAGAAATAAATAGAAATTAATTACGGTAAATAGTTCAGTTCGTTCATTCCAGATAATGTTGCTAACATACCGAGAACTGAAGCGGCATTGCCTCGTTGAATTGCCAGGCTAATATTCTGGCATAAAAATGAGCGAGCCCGGGTATCATTAAGTACTTCATTTAGTGACCAATTTGATTTACCAGCTGCTTCGTGTCTTTGCTCCAAGGTCCAAGGGTCTCTACTGCAAAAGCCGAAAATAGTTAATAATCTTCTAATTCGGAATATTTCTGTTTTTTTTTGGTTTTCGGCTTTTGCAGCAGCAGAGCCAGCGAACTATATGATGATATGTATGTTATGTAAGTGCGTAAACCCTTCAGGCTTTAATATGGAAGAAGTAGTGGGAACAAAAATGAACTAGATTCAGTAAAGGCAGTTAAGATTTTTGCCACACCATGTACGTCCTTTAAGATGACTTAAGTGCACTACTATTCTAATCTACAGTTTCATTGACTACCAGCTCATCATATAAAACCAGTTAAGAAATTGTACCAAGACACATCCATCCAATAGCCCATACTCGTCCCAGCTTACTTTATCTATGTTGAATTTTGAAACCTAACTTAAGTTCGTTTAAGGTTCACTTTTGTACTGTGTGATGAAGCCTGGTTCAGTACCTATCCTTTCATTACGTTAAACTGTAGCATTATGGTAGAAGCAGCGGTACCAACATTTATTCCAATCACTACTTTACACTTGATGATTATTAGTCTGAAGCATAAATTACCGGAATTAGGTTATAATTTTGTCTTAACAGCAATGATTTTCGAATCGCTAAGATATTATATAACATTAAAATATAGAGATATAATATTAAAGTTTTGTTTGAATATTTTGAGGAATAATTATGATTATAAAGTTAATATTACTATATTGTTTATATTATCTTGCCAAGACCGTTAACTAAATGTTGTTAGGTTTATTTCCGGCACATATCAAGAGTTTTTTTTCCTAAATACTGTACTGAGATTTTATGCAAAGGTAATTGTCCTGTACTACATGTACTATAATTTCTTCTGTGCCTGTACTGTAGTGTAAAAATGATAGCTTGTGTAAAAATGAATCAAATGGTTATTTGTGGTGATCATCAGTTAGTTTATTATCTAATTTATTTAACAAAATATTCTTGTATCGTTTCTCACACGATTGATATGCTAAGTCAATTCCACTTATTTTAACTTTTTCGTGCTACGAACACAACAAAAGCCATTCCAAAAGTTTACGGAATTTATATATTTATTTTTTACATTTAATTTAAATCCCATCCACATTCTTATTTTTATATTTTCCGTTTAAACAATGAAAATAACCTCTAAAGTTTTGTACACGAATCAAAAATCTTACCAATTCGACAAGGCGTTGCAATTATAGGTCAATTCTCCTGAATTAAGTACCATTGTAAAGAACATGGAAAAGATTTTAAACGGCACTGCATCTTATTAGCATTGTAATTTATTTTAGAAATAGGATCTTTGTACTATTTATTATTAACAATTGTTAATACATATTAATACACATGGTATAAGATATTTATTTTTTAAATTATTTCTGATTAAGTATTTTTTCAAAATGATATATTTTTTGATAAACAAGTACTTTGATTTAATTATATAAGGAACACGAAATTAGTTAACGGTCGCAGAGCGGTTGCGCGGGCGAAGGGTCTGTAACAGGTGAACATACACCTGCCCGGACCCCAGTGTCCCAACGGTCTTAGCCGGTTCCTTTGTGTGATACTGCCTTAATGTGTGGAGCTAATAAGGGAATTGCTATGTCAAGATGTTTTAGCTGTGAGACCCTAGGGAGTTTAAATGGCGATGATGTCATTTGTGGATGTCGATGAATTGCGTTACGGTAAAAGACAATTAAAGAATTTGTAGAGTAAATTTCATTTGTGGTTCTAAAGGTCATAGGTATCTTGGAATTATTGTTGTTAATCAGTAAAATGTTAGTTGGCAATTGTAAAATCTTTGGAGTTACCTATTATTTCTATTTAATAAATTGTAAGTTGACAATTATAATATATTTGGATTTATTGTTTGTTTTCAGCAATTGTAAGATAGCAATTCTAATATCTTTGGATTTATTGTTTCTATTCAGTAAATTGTATGTTGACAATTGTAATTTCTTTGGAATTATTACAACAATTCGGCAAATTGTAAGTTAACAATTGTAATATCTTTGAAATTATTATATCTATTTAGTTAATTGTAAGTTATCAATTGTCTCCAATTTTTATGGAGTTAATAATATGTCTCTCTTAAGATGTTTTAACTATGAGACCTTATCGATCTAAAATCGTGAAAAAAGAAGGCCTAATAACTGGCCTTAACAATATTTGTAGCTTAGGTTACAAACTAAGCTCTAGACTCGAACTATGTGTACCAGAAGCAAAGGTACTAATATTTATTTTATAAACACCCCACTGTACAGAAAAAAAAGTCTAATATAATTTAGCATGAGTGGAAATCGAACTCACGACTTCCGGGTAGATTGCTAACGACGGACCACAATTTGCAGAAGACCTAAAGTAATAAATCAGACCTAAATAAATCAGATTGACACCATTTTATAAATAATAAATTGTAGTTAACCGTTAAAAGTTTTTATTATTTCTTAGCTTCTGTTACAGTTATATTACTTTTTTCCCACAAAACCTTAATTAAAGTGAAATCGAAGCAAATAAACGTATTAATTATTGAACATGTCACAATAATTTACAACAACCACAGAGATAATTAAGTAGCTAATGTTTTGACAAAAGTTAATAATATTATATGCACGCACTAAGTATAATTCGTACCTGCCAGAGAATAACTTTATGTAACTCCAATTGCTTAGGTGTTCTTACCGGTAATTGTGAAACAGTAGGTAACTACTGGCCCGGGGTATTCTGGGGTACAAAAAACACCAAGGCGTGCGGTTAAGTAGATAAAACAACAGCAACCGTCAAATTTTCTCTCGACATTAATCACCCAAGTCGATGTTCGTTCTGTTGGTACTTATTCGGGTGACAATAATTTTTGAAGAATTTAGGATAATAATTTGGTGATATAATCAATCAAATACCTACGGAAATCTTTTTTATTGGAGATTTTTTAAAGGTAAACTTACAAAGTCCATGTAGTAGTCAATAGCAGCATTGGTATGCTAGGAGCACACCTATGCCGGTTAAATTATGTGGTTACGAAATGGTCAGCAAGAACACGGATTTGAATTACGATTCTTCTTGCATTAATATCCTTACTGCTTTATCGTTAAATCTACTGTCCGATTCGAAACTGAAACCCACAAAAAGACTACCACCTCAACAAAAAATCGATGTATTAGCTTTCTGAACCCATAGACTAAAACCGAAAAATTACTAAGTCATTTGAAGAATTTATGCAACGATGCCTGTCGGCTTAGCGAAGTTATTTAAGTTGTAATAAGTTCTAGGTTGAACTACTAGTCAGGATGAAAACTACTGCAACGGTTTCTTGTCAAGTTGGTAGTCTCCTTTTTAAGTGCGTCTACTAAACCTGATGACAATGCTGATATAAAAATGTATAGTTTGACCCCATAGATCTGCTTACCTTATAAGTAAACGTCATCAATCACAGGACGTGCTGCAATAAAATAAATTAATATATAAAAAAAAATATATAGAGATAGACGCTTCTTGAGTGAATATTTTATATGAAAATGACCTTAAAATTGAAAACAGAAAGTGCAGGGGTAGATGGATATATTTAGTTAAGGAACTCTAGAAATTTGGGAATATAATTCAAATGACAGGTGTTCAAGCGGTATATAAATTAAAGATATTTTCTTGCCAATACTGTATATTTAACGTCTTTTTTAAATGCTTTTGTATATTAATAATTATATAGAGGTTTTAACGTATAAAAAACCACATTGCGCGCGACATCCACGGGTGGCGCTGCTGTGGCATAAACAACAGTAGCTCTAACACAAGTTTTTGTAAACAGTTTCTACTATGGTCGATAGTAACCATAGACAGGTATCAAACTTTGGATTTGAATGAACCAAGGATTGCTTTATATTTAAAATAAACATCTCTTTTTTGTTGATTCTTAACTACATTATATTATAGTTATAGTTATTATTATAGTTACTAGCGATTATAGTAAAAACTTGTGGTGGATAGCTCCAAATATTGTTGGTTGATTTTATTATATATGAACTTTTCCATTTACGCGACTATAATTGCAAATTTATTATTATTGCTAAACCATTTACACGGCTCTCCTCTAGAAGACTGTAAAATAAATTGATTTGTCCGCCAATTGTCATAACGTGTGCTTACCCATCCGCATGTCGAAGCGATCGTGCACTTTCTACGTAACGGTCGCGAGCGCGGCGCGTGCGGACGCACCTGTCGGACCCCTACGTTTGTAGCCACTTCATGCCTATTTACTTATGTATTCACTTGTAATGCTATGACAATAGATAAGGTTTAATATTAGCAAAAAAATATGGGGAAAAAAAATGGTGGGTAATTTTTACCAACTTCACAAGAACAATTCTACCTGAATTTCTAAGTTTTTAATATTCTATTAAACTAAAAAGGTGTGCGAGGTCGCCGATATTTTATTTTTATTTTATTTTATTAAATAGCGAGGGTATCAAAATAGATTTAGCATAGATTTAGCCGGCATAGAGGGAGCAATCAATATTATTAAACAACAATATATTGATTGACCCCATCATGGACTTTGTAGATCTGCTTACCATCAGGTACAATCACAAATACCGGGATGCGTTTTAGCCCCTGAGAGCGACTAGAAGATGTTTGTTAGACTCAGTAAAATTAAATAATTATTTTTTCTTCTTCTAACTTCAAGGTTATCAGTATGGAATAATCTTTAACCATATTTTTTAATTTACTTCTTATACCTACACTTTTAAAAGACCTTCGGAAATAAATTAACTCTGAATGAACGTTATTGACCGTTGTGTTTCAACCCTCTTTCAACCCCTCGTTTATTTAATTGCGGATGCATGTTGGTGGATACCTGTCTCACTACCACGTGCCCGACCTGTTTATTACAGCACAGGTGGAAATTATAGCAGAAAAAAAATAATCGACAAGTACCTCCGAAAACACGGCTGCGAAGGGTTCCGATCTTATTTTTTTTTCTCAAGAACTTTTTGGTAGGTATACTATTATATTATGATCCATATTTGGGTATGCTAAATAAATATTATTATATTTAAATAAATATATTTGCTATGGCAATAATCTGTATTGCCATAGGAAATATAATACATTCTAAATGAATTGACAAAATTAATTTGTAAGTAGGTATATCGATTTTATGAATTAATGTTAATCGCCTATCATGCTAAGCCTTTTAGACCTTTTTCATCTGAGCCTATAAATACATTTTGACTTATCTTCTTTTTAATGTAACAACAGGTTCAACAACAACATACCAAATGTGGTTCATTTACATTTAAGGGTTTATATACAAAAATACATTAAAATTAATATTAAATATATCTAAGTATCCTACAAAAAAAAATATCTTCTAGTATCTGCCCGTGTGGCATAGTCGCCAAAATGCTGGCAATATTACCTTGCTGTATAATTATACTAATTTTTTGCACGAGTACAAAGCCAGCCCATTCGTCACCAGAAAGTAGATCAATAGTGAAGACAATTCCATTAAGAGTTGTCTTCCACACGGCCACGGTCGTAGTGTCTCCACTTTAAAAGGCACATGTGCTTCGTCAGTCAAAAGTCGCGGCTCCCGCACACCTATGAATTCTAAGTAGATGAGACGGTGCCAAGGTGTCTACGCAGGTGGCATCCCACATTAAGCACCGACCCATCTTCCATGGAATTAAAGACACTCCGTCAGGTCTCTTACCGTCACTCCGGAACATTCCCGGGGGTTCCAGAAATGTCGGAACATCTACGACGTCAAGTGACCTTTGTGAAAGTTCATGTCGGGAGAAGCGACCTCTAAAGTGAGCAATTATCCATAAGGGTTTTTTTTTATCGTCAGCCCACTATAATTAAAATTGGTCTATTATCATTACACTGGTTTCGCCAGTATATGGGTTGACAGAGTATTTTGACTTGAATTTATAAGTATATTTAAATTCAAAATGATTTCACCGGATGGTTTCAGTGGAATAAGGACCGAAAGCTACATCAGCATCTGACGGAAAACATATGAATGTTAAATTTAAAGCTCTTTAAAATGAGAGTAAATGTTGTTACTTGTAGCTATCCATGAAGTCACCGTGCCAGGTCCAGATACCAGGGCCATCGCGTGGTTAGGGGAGTGCTCGTGTTTCCGGACTTGTGCATGACAGGGAAGTAAAGGCATGTAGCCTTTCATGATATCTCCACTTCACTATGTTCAGTATCATCTCTATCCAACCACATACTATATATACACAACTGTTTGCTTGGAAACGTCCATAAGATTTTCGTCGGACGATCTTGAAAGTCCAAGAGGGTCTTGGAAAGAAAAAGACTTGCTGGTATTCCTCATACACCGATGTCCAATAGATAAAGTTTAGTTTTAAAGTTATTTATTATAGGGTCGTTGTTAAGACACCTTAGCAACTTCACATCTTCTAAGGACCGATTAACGGGGAACGGCGCAAATATAGTCAACGTAGTAATAGCTGTTTGGGTAGAAACTATGGGGGTCATGGGCCCACATATATTAATTTATAATAAAAAAGATCAGATCCTATTGACGTCACCTTGATTATTCAAAGATGCAATGTAACCAATGTTCTGGGCAATATGCCGCACGACAAGTGTAAGAAGATTTTTTTTTAGGTAAGTATTTATTTATTTATTATTATTATTAATTTCATTTGAGTGAGTTAATGAATATTTTTTATTTAAAAAAAAAGGTGCATAATATTTATTTATTTAAAATTAAATGCATTACTATCCGGAGTAAGTACATTCTAGGTAATTTTTTACGCGTCGTTTATTCTTGGTGTGTTTAAAATTTTTGACATAATTTTTGCTCATTAGACCTTTTGGTTATTCCATTATCAAGTTAACTAATAGTAAACTTCCATACCGTCAAACTTGAAACTGCTTTGTCACCACAAATTATTTGGGAACAGATTGAGTAAGGGTTACAAATCCATTTAGAATCACGATTCTTGGGTAAAAGTCACGGTTATTGTTAAAAATTCTCACGGAGCTCGTGCCAGGATCAATAGGCTTCGGTTACTCGAGTAACTCAATTTTTTTATAATTAAAAAAATATGGGTTCCGACAAGGTGCGCGGTCGGTGAAGCGAGGCGAATCTATCCACGCGACAAGAAAATACGCGTGATCGAGTTTTGTATTTTGTTTTAAAATTTATTTGAGTTGACAAAAATAAAAGATTTTAAAACACTGATAGTGAGATGTTTTTTGTAGATTAACTTGCACAATTTGTTGTAATGTTAGCAGAGTGGTTTTTAAAATGGTTCCAATAAAATAATACATATTGGAGCAAGGCATGTGATATTCTACCCTGATGATACCTACATACTTTATAAGTGAGCTCGGCGTGCATTGTTGTTTAACACCATGCCGGCTATTATAAATATGTGGTCACGAAATGGGCAGCTGAAAACACGGAATTTCCATTACGTATCCTCGCTATGGTATCATCACTTCGACAAGGAAACGACGCAGTAGTCTTCTAAATACCGATGAACCTACTGACTAAAATCAAATCATCTAAAGTTTTCTTCGTCTAAAAAGAAAAAAATACAAGTATAATACGTACCTCGTTAAACTTGGAGAACTTCAGCGAAGTGAGCGTTAACTTCTAACTTAAGCTCATCAATCAATATTCGGTCTATTTCACCACAATCGTACTAATTGTTTAATACGACTACCAGTCTGCTGTCAATATTCAAAAGCTCTAAAAAAACTCACAATCGATATATACAAAAGGCGTAATTTATAAAAATAGCCTGATTGTTCCGTCTTCCCGCTTCCTTTATGAATACGTAATATAGGCAGCATATGTTACATGCCACATGGTCGATGGACCGTATGTTATTGTACGTTTGTTACTATTGCTTACAATTCTACTAATAATAACACATACTTACTTATATTTTTTATTAAACCTTTTTTTTAAAAAGGAGCTCGGCATATGAAGGATTTTTTATAAGTATAGCTGTTATCAACTTTAATCTTGTTAGTAGGGTCGTTTAGGCCGGTATATCACATTTAGGGGGTTATTTACAATAAATGTCAACGATTTTAATATAAGTAATAGTTATAATATTAATTATTAATATGATTCATTATTATTATTTACTATCGGTTAAAATTATACATTTCTTGTAGATCCTCCCCTCTGAATTTCCAGCGATATTTGTTGGAAAAAATTGGATGGTCCCCAGATGCATCAATTAAAAGTTTTCCAAGATTAATACAAAATTTTATTGCATCTGGTGACCATGGTCCCAGAGTTTCCACCGAAAACGCTAGAAGTTCATAAGAGGTAGCTATGTTTCTTCTATTTTTTTTTTTACATTTAGGTAAGTAAAGCTGCAGCACCGGAGGATTTTGAAGTAACTTTTGGTGGATGGGTATTATAAATTGGAATAATTTACAGTCAATGACTACAGTTATTAAATTAGTTTGTAGTTGTGAAAGCTAAAAGATATATATTATTATGTAGAGATTTGATTCAGGGATATTTCCATTAAAATAAATTTCTGTCACAATGTTTTTTATTTTTTTTATTGGAGCACAGCATGTGACTTTGTATCTACCTGGTGGTGAGCAGACCTACAAAGTTCATGAATGGGATCAATCAATAATTATTCTTAAACAACATTGATCGCTCCCACTATGCCGGCTAAATGATGCGATTACAAAATGGGCGGCGACAAAGCTATTACAATTGCATTATTAGTATATTTAAATTTACCCGCTGCCTGAAAACACTATTAAAGTAGACTCGTAACGCAAATACGTCTTTATCACCGCCAATTCGTAAGCGCATCATTTAGCCAGCATAGTGGGAGCGATCAATATTGTTAAACAATAATATATTGATCGACCTCATTCATGGACTTTGTAGGTCTGCTCACCACCAGGTAGATACAAAGTCACATGCTGTGCTCCAATAAAAAAAAAAGAAAAGTAATTACACTTCACAGCAATAGCTACTTATACCCTAATAACCCTGGACTAAAGATTTGACCCGACCATTTCCATTAAGCAAAGTGCTGTCAGACCAGCCCATCAGGAAAGCGCTTTACCTTCCTACCTGCTAAATTGTGAATGATACACACCAGCACGCTTTGACCCGCAGGTCGACACGAGATGGAACAATCAAATCTGATTGAGATTTCGTTTGCTTGTTTGCTTTTATTGTCTACTGTATTAGGTTTTTTTATTATTAAGATTTTTTTTTATTGAGGCACGGCACTGACTTTGTAACTACCTGATGGTAATCAGACCTACAAAGTCCATAAATGAGGTCGATCTATTTATTGTTGTTCAACAACATTGATTGCTTCCACCATGCTAAATGATGCCGTTACGAAACGGGCTGTTGCAGCGAGGAAAAAAACATCTACAGCAGTTCACATATCGGCATTACAGGCAATGGTATTACGTAGCCTTATATCAAAATGGCGGCGGTTCCTTCTGGCGTTCCCCAGGGGAACCTTCTTGGTCCTCTGCTATTTATAATATTTATTTCTGCCATCAATACTTATTTTCAGAATTATTTCTTTATGCAGATGATATGAAAATACCTATATTTAAGCAACAAGATACTAAGGATCTTCAGTCTGACCTTGATAGATTAGTAAAACACTGAAATATGAACTGCCTGGATCTAAACATCCCCAAGTGCTATCACATGTCATTTACTCCGATAGTCTTCAGGATGGGCGGTGGCATCGCTAGGCAAACCGATCGGTTGACCTAGCGAAATTATAGAGACGTCCCGACTAATAAACATTTACTGAGTAAACTTTTCGAGTCAATATTTTGGATAAGAAAGTGATAATTACTAAACAATGGTCAAAAAATATCGGGTTGTTATTATCTAAATCTTTGATTACTTTACTAATAATACACAATATAATATAGCTACATAAACACAGATATATCTTAAGCAAAATAATCACGTACAAGATCCTTTATTCAGTCGCATTGAGTTGGGATCACGCGAGTAGCGATCTTCATTTAGATAAGATGGCCACACTACACTACGCTACTTTGTTGATTAAAGATACTGATATCAGTCTATATAGCTTTTATACGATTGTTTTAAGCTTTCTTTAGCAAATTAGGAGATAATAAAATATAAATCAGTATTATTTGGCGTCATCGTGATATGTTTTTATTTTTATAGGAGCACAGCACACATTGTATGTATCTGATTGTAAGCAGGCCTAAACAAAGTCCATGAATGGGGTCGATTAATAAATGGTTGTTTAACAATATTGAAAGCTCTCACTATGCTGGATAAATGATGCGGTTACGAAATAGGCGGTAACAAGGACGAATTAGCATTTCGAGTCTATTTTAATAACATTTTCGCTGCTTTATTGTTAAATCAACCGCCCATTTAGTAATTTTACCCTGAAAGGAGACTACCACCTTGATAAAAAATCGATGCATTAGTCTCCTGAAAACCGGCGAACTAAAACCGAAACCTGACTAAGTTTTTGCATTTATTTGGGCGATCTTTGTCATGATACTAGGATATATTCATCTTTATTTGTCAAAAAGGCTAGGGTCAACCAGGATTATTCTGTTTCTCTTAATACTTGAACCGTGACCGCCTCCGTGTATCCGGAGGTCGTGGGTTCAATACCCACTCTTGGCTAGCAAAAAGGTAGTATTTTTTCTGTACCTACAGTTTTCCACGGTCTAAGTTTTTATAAGATAGATGAATTAGTATCGTTGTTTCATGTAGCATTGTACAAGCTTACATTAGTTTGTAACCAGCACAATGTGTAAAAAAAATCCCACAATTTAATATAATTATTTTGGTGGATGGAAATAGTTGTATGGTCCAAAGATCTTTGCCTTCCAAAAAAAGGCTTTCGCTACCAAGTTCGGCAACCGGATTCGTATAAATTGTTTAACAGCAGCGTGAATATGCCCCGCCCACTATATGATATATTATAACTGGCGCAATCAGTAATAAAATTAAACACCTTTTCCTATTTCCTCTGAGTGATTAAGTGTTTATTGTAAGCAATCTACAGGTTTTTGTGAGCTACCTGTGAACTAAATTTGGGCTCGGGATTTTAATTTAAGCGACTCGTTCTGTGAGAAAATATGTTTTAGCTTTCATTATGAACCAACATTTTTTTAGCTTTATACTTTGAGTTAATATGTACTAAAGGATGTACTAATCAAATCGAACTTTTCCTATGGAACCATGTGTCGCACTTGTAAAAATGGCTTCCCCATATAAATTGGTAGTTTTAATATTACTAGTTGTACGGAGAAAGCATTTATTTTTCATTCAATATTTGACCGCCTCCGTAGACTAATGGTTGCGCCTTTGGCTTTGTATTGGGAGGTCGTGGGTTTGATTACCACCCGTGGCAAAAAAATTAGTACGTTTTTCTTTACATTACTTTACTTACCTTTTTACAGTTTGTCATAGTCTGGGTGTTTATAAAATATAATATGTATTAATGTCGTTGTTTCTTGTACACATACCTAGTACAGTACCTAGAGCTTAGTGACCAGGGCAATATGTTTGCAATGTTCTACATATTATTATTATTTGTATTTTGGTTGAGTAGAGAGGGTAGTGAACACAGTGCAGGTGAGAGTTCAAAAGGCCTTTAAACCTACTTCGCGGTCTCAAGTCCGGGAACGCTGCAGTTCATTCCCCTGCCTTTCAACCACGCGATGGACCCGGCACCCGCACGGTGAATCCATGGTTTGCTAAGAACATTGTCTCTCTCATACAACAGTCAAGATACGGGGAACCCTATATCGTTACGATTCCGCTAAAACGCACAAAGCGCTTTACTTCTATTTTTTTTTAATCATACGGTAGAGGCTTGGAACTCTCTTCCTTCTGTTTTTCCAGACAGGTTACAGTCTGGACATTTTAAATAGGCTCAGAGTAAGCGTCCCTGAATTCCATTAATAAACCCATTCATAGAATTTGTAGATAGGTCTTCTTGCCATCACAGGCTCTACCATGGGTTTGCGCATTGTAGCAACGTAACGTATTTGTATACGTATACGTGAGCAACAACCAATAGGGTGGCTTTATTTTTGGTAACAGGAATGAATAAAGCGATCCTATTGCATGTTGCTCACGTATATGTATACAAATATGTTACGTTGCTACAATGCGCAGACCCATGGTAGAGCCTCAGGGCATGCCTTCCTCTAAAAAAATGATAGGATAAATTCAGAATACCAGACTGATGAAGCCACAGACAGAAGCTAGTATTCCACAAAAATACTTTCTAAAACAATAAAGTCAAAACTCATATCTCTTTCTCCAGTCCATTCACAAACGAAGCTATTTCAAATGCCTGTAATTTACGTCGAGGAACTATAGTCTTAATTTGCATGTACATACGATGCAGTCCGTTTATGGCTATACAATTACAGTAGTGCCTCGCAATTGGATATGTTGGTAGGTAATAATTTGGCACGTGTGGTACCGTTAAGGCTGCCATACATCGACGGTCAGGTGTTAGCGTGAATGGTTACCGCCCGCGGGTCCAGACCAATTCTCAGATAAGGCTAGCTATACACGTTACGGTATAATGGAAAGGTGACCTGATGCACAGGTAAGTATTGATGATGATTGATCCAGCTTATTTATTTTACTATAATGGAATTAGAAGATAGAAAGTTTGGCAAATATACTTCTAAACAGATTATTTTTAATATTGGCCTCCGTAACCAACCCACTAGGTTGTTGTGCCCGGAAGTCGTGGGTTCGATTCTCATCCAAGGCAAAAAAAATATTAGTACATTCTTAATTTTAGTTAGTTTTAGTTCTTCTTGACCCGCAAACTGTACAGAAGCTCAGGTATTTATACAATTTAATATGACAATAAGATAGTTGTTTCTGGTATATGCTTACGCCGGTATTCATAAAAAAATATTGAGTCCTTGAAGAACACCTTAGTTATGAAAGATTTTGTCTTTTTTTATTAGCAGCAAAATTTAATATGCGTAAAAGAGACAAAACATTCTATAACTAAATGTTATTCAAGGCGTCAATAAGTTTTTATGAATAAGGCCATTAGTTTTTGATCAGGGTGATATGTGTGAAATTCCTAGATATTATTTTACAGGTGTACTTTGTACGAATAATGTTTAAAAAAAAACTATTGTCTTATTTTATGTGGGAGGAGTTTCTATAACTTCACTAGCTGGTTTCATTACCACCATCATACAGATGCAAATACTTGATCATTCAATTAAAAGTAAATTACAGGTCACGCGCGGTAATTACCGGAAAAAGGTTTAGTGTGTGGCCGGCTTAAGCGCTCGCTTCCAAATTTTATGTATAAACCCCGCCTGCCCATATGGAAGATTTGATTCACTTGAATTTTAATTTATTTTATGGCGTTATAGTTATTAGTTTAATATAACAAAAATAAAGACATATCACATATTTTTATGGTTCCTTCTGGAAAAATCTATCCGGATAGAGATAAAGACTTTGCTTACATATTTTCTTAATATACCTTAATATACCTACGTGGTGGCCGAGTTGGTTAGACCTTGGACTTAAAAACTATTAGGTCCCTGGTTCGAATCCCGGTGTGTACCAATGAGTTGTTGACAATACCACTATAGTGCCTCGGAGAGCACGTTTAGCTGCCGGTCCCGGTTTCACTATACCAACTTGTAAAACTGTTTATAGATGGGTTATTGAGTCTATTTAAAACATCGCGACGAGCTAGCCACTTGTTTTGTGTAGACTCATACCATCAGCTACGACGAGGGTCGAGGTGGGATTAAAAACCCCTCCGCTGGGTAAACTGGGGTCGTCTATGCGGATGATAATATATGTGTATGTTAGTTTTTTCCAAAATCTTCACCTAAACCTATAGGTACGTATTTAGATTTAGGTATTTGCTCCACGTTCGCGCAACATGATCTGTAACTTTTTCAAATTTAAATTAAATCGGACAAATTTCTAGAGATTTTGCAAACAGACGAGCAAGTAAGGATACAATAAAAAAAACGGCTACTTAAAAACTACTTTTATAGGCTAAAGGTTACGCATTATTTACGCAACCCCTACAAAGCAAAAAAAAAGTCCGCGAGTACGACTCTCTGGCTGTATTTAACGTTTAGCATTACTAATATATATGTAGTAAGAGTGGGATCTCTTAGGACATAGGACTTGTGCTTGTGCCTGATTCACGCTCCGGTGTCATAAATATTATATTAATGAATATTGTGAATTATCATTAAGCTTTTGTGAGTAATAAATGAATTATTGAATTATATGTCTGCATTAGCCAAGGCCCCCCTCTGTTACCCATCGTACCCTTCCGCGAGGTTCATGGCCCACAGGTTAAGATACTAAATACTAGAAATTAAGGCATTAAATAATACAAAGGTTTTTGTACTGTGCGCAAAATATATGAAACACAAATATTAAAGAGGATCTAAGAAAAAAAAAAGTTGGGATATTCGTATTTTGCTATAACTTTGCTTATCTTAAAGGTTGTTTATATTAATAATTGTTTTTTTTTTGTTATAATATTTGTTTTTAGTTATAATCTTGTTTTTAGTTGGGGATCGAAAAAATAAATTAAAAAACAATTATTTGATTACCAAACAGTGAAAGGTTTAAAGAAAAAAATAAACAAGATCGGAAAACACTGGTGGGTTTTCTTTTACGTTTATTAAGACATTGTTTCCATTGTAATGTTTGTTAACGACCAAGTCTTACCAAATAAATAAATTAAAATTACCAGTTTTAAAGTATATTAAGTTTTATTTATTTATAATAATCGGGTGCCGTATAGAGCAGACTTAAACGCGTGACCACATGGCGGATAATATTCGAAACCTAAATCGAGCAAGAGGCGAGCTCCAATATCTAATACCCAGATGTGTTTATTGTGAATTCTAATGAGTTGCGTAAAAGCCTCAGGCGAACACTAGTCTTCTTTATAATATTATAATTTAAAGTGAGTAATAAAATAAGTATTATAAAATTCAAAATAACCTGTTTGCTAGTGTAATCAATTAAATTATCTGCCTCGTCCGTTCCTAAAATAGTGTAGGCGAGCCAATTCATAATTAAAGTGAGAACGTTACCCGATATCGATCACACTAATGCAGTGTAACTGTCTGCTAACATAACTTACTGTATCTTTCAATTTTCGTGCCGCCCACTGGCGCGCAAACAATATAGAAATGTGCCTTGGGCTATTACAGTTACCTACAATTTTAATAGGTTGTTTTTAGGGTAACGTGTTTAATACACTATTATAGTTCCAGATGTGTGTAGTGTTTATACACTACACACATCTGACATTATTCATTATTCACATCAGAAATGCGAAAAGAAAATAGAAAAATAAGAAGCCCGCAATGATTTCTGGTTACCCCAAAACTTGGCATGAATAAAAATAAATCCTGCCTTCGTGATCGGTGGTTGCACCATTGGCATTGTATTAGGAGGTCGTGGGTTCGATTACCACTCATGGTAAAACAATATTAGTAGGTTTTTCTGTAAAGTTTGCCTTGGTAAGTATAATTAAACTTAGGTGGGTGGAAGGTCTCTATAACTTCGTTAGGCCCAGATGCAAAATTTTTCTATAACTTTTACCGACCCTTAGGGTTTTTTTAATTTTTGGTAGGTAAGGGTATTTTTGTTTTTTTAATTTAGGGTTCATTTGTAATATTTATTAGGTCTTTTCATATTTATAATTATTATTTATACTTATTATTTGTTTTTGTTTTTTCTTGAATAAGTTATATTATTAGTTATAATAGTTTAATCTTTGTTATATATTATACAGCAATATTGTCATGTTTACGATGTATATAGAGATTAAACTGTCATGTTCACTTATAATAACTCAAAAATCGAATGAAGACTTCTTTCTTCGGTCAAGTTTCGGTTGTTTATTGTCTAATACGAGCTATTAAAGTCGTCGTGTATAGGAATATAATAAATTAATGCTATCGGCTATGCTCCTGGCTTAAACATTGTATTATGGTTTAACGAAATATAGTCCTTATTGCTTCTTGAGGAAAGCATATTTTACATTGTCCAGATTGGTAATTTACATACCAAATTTCAATGAGCTTAATTTAGTTCATGTTTTTAAAGTTGGTACGGCAGTTATGGTTACCATCTACGTGCGATTTGCACCGTTTTGCCTGCAGCCAAATACCTATATGAATGCAGGAATTTTAATGTTTTAAAATGATGCTTTTTTTTTATTTTTGTTCAATTTAAAATATCTATACATATATATAATTTATCTATATATATATAACAAAAACAAAAAGCCGTGTCAACGCGGACCGTGGCGCTTGAGATTTTTTTAAAAATTAATATCTTTTGTATATTCAGGTCGATTTTGATGTGATGATCTAAACGCAAAATGTATATATCATCATAATAAAGTAAATTATCTTACAGTAATTATATTTAATCCAACAAGTGACTTTTAAGTGACAAACGAATAAAGAAACCGACAAAAATAAAAAAGTTTTTTTCATTCTCTCTTTATTTCTTCCAAGATTTTTATTCAATCAAATTTCTACAATTTTTTAAATGTATAGATAGATTATATACATAGCACACTATGCTATAAAAATTAAAAACTATTACTTGTATGCCACAGAATGTATAACAGAACTAAAGTGTGTAAAGATTTTAAAAATCTTAATTTTAAATTTTATGGATTACTTTAAAAATGAGTAAAAGCAAATCAGTTACCCGATGGCTGTTAAATTCTGTTTATAAAAGTTTATGGTGGCGTTTTTCCAAAAACTATTAGAGTGAGCGGTATCATTTATTGGTTAATTGGATAAATGACCGAATTGGTTTAAGATCAATTTTGTGTCATAAACCTCCCGGCGCGTCTCTTAAATAACTATGTTTATATTATTATTCTAATTATTGATACTATGTTTAATGTTTTTTTCTGTAGTTTACAATAGCTGACCTTAAGAATTGAGAAATATTTATATAGATAAAGTAAATTCTTTTTTTTTTTCACTTTAAATCATTTCGGTTTGGTAGTAATTTTCATATTAAGATTTCTAAATTTAAGTTCTAAATCTGATATCGAGGTATAATAAATATTTGTCGTTCTTTTAATAATGAATAGCTGCCTAACCAAACGCACTCTAAGACCTCATTGTTAAAATTTTTTTTTTTTTTTTTTGACTATTCATAAATATCTGTAAAGATTTACATGAAATAAATGATTTGATTGATTGATTGATTTCGCTTTGGAGGATTTTAATGTGTTGATAAATCTGACGATTTATAGGTCGAGTTCAAACCCCGAAATATACCAATTATAAAAGAGTTTTTTAATCTGAAAATTATACGCACAATAGTGCCTCGGAGAGCACGTTAAGGGCTCAGAGGCTCTACCATGGGTTTGCGCATTGTAGCAACGTAACGTATTAGTTTACGTATACGCGAGCAACAACCAATAGGGCCGCTTTATTTTTGGTAATAGGATTAAATAAAGAGATCCTATTGGTTGTTGCTCACGTATACGTAGACGAATACATGATGTTGCTACAATGCGCAAACCCATGGTAGAGCCTATGTAGTCGAGTTGACCCCCATACAAACGTAGTTCCAATATTACAATTTGGCTGTTAGTCGAAGTCCAATTATTATTTTTATGTTGGTAATTGTATGCATACATCTTTCTGTTGGTAATAAATATTTTGGTATTATAAAATTTAAAAAGTTTTTTTTTCTGAAATAAAATGGCTTCCCAATATAAATTGGTTATTTTAATTAGTTTATATGGAAAAGGTTTTTTTTTTAATTTGCGACACATGGTTGATGGTTCCATGGGAAAAGTTGTTCGATTTAATCAGTATAGATCCTTATCTTAGCCCAAAGTAAAACCTTTCAAATTTTGGCTTCCCCATACAAATTGGTCACTTTAACATTACTAGTTTGTATGGAAAATATATTTTAATTCCATTTGCGATACATGGTTCCATGAGAAAAGTTTGATTTGATCAGTAATACCTCATAAGCTTAAAGTACAACTTTTCAAAGTCAATATGTTATATTTTCAATGTGTAGATACAAAAGTCACGGCATGTGAATTTGTATCTACATGATGGTAAAGAGACATATAAAGTCCATGAATGATCGTTTCAACTAAACTGACTAAATGATGATCTAGTGGCGCTGTTTCAGCGCAATCCTTGACACATATTTATATTATATAATAAAATCCTAAAATTAATTTTGTTAAGTATTATGTAGTAGTTAGTTAGAATTATTCAAGCATTAAACATAGACCCCTGACGGCACTGATTTCATAAATCTTATCAGACGCTCCAGCTAAGGCTTAACTCTTGTAGCAACATCACTAACTAGCTCATGTTATTATATAATACAAATGCGCCTAATCGTTTTACAAAAAATAAATATCTTTTTGTTTAAATAAAATAAATAAAAAGTGGCAAATAAAACAAGGTTAAGCAGATGACAACAGGCCGGTCCTGGGATGGGTGACCGATCTATACAAAGAGGCTATTTTATCATAAACGCCGAAACAAGCTCGCCACTTGTTAGGTGTTGCCTCCGAATACCATCGGCGAAATGAGGACGGTTTAAAACCGTCCACTGGGTACCCTGAGGCCGTTTAAACGGTGTTCGGGAGCCGAATATTTTACTTTAAAATAAATAAATCATCATCATTCTTGTGCCTTACGGCGCCCGCGACTGCCTAGACGCCAGAGGAGGGGTTTTAATCCCACCTCGTCGTAGTTGATGGTATGAGTCTACCTACACCGAACAAGTACCTACAGCGAATAAGTAGGTACCGTTTAAAAA
Organism: Monopis laevigella; assembly: GCA_947458855.1. Classification (NCBI taxonomy): domain Eukaryota; kingdom Metazoa; phylum Arthropoda; class Insecta; order Lepidoptera; family Tineidae; genus Monopis; species Monopis laevigella. The sequence continues at coordinate 17,952,759 of OX381587.1, forward strand.
AAAAAACTTTTAATGTTCTGATAATGATTTTCTTTAATAAAGTATGATCTGATAGACTTTTATAATTAATATTATTATAAAATTAAAATAAACTATTGTTCAACATATATTCGTTTAATTATTATCCTCAAATTAATATTATCAAAGTTTATTTGCTTACTTTATTTTTCGTCGTATTTTTATCATTATAATTCAATAAACCCTTATTTGTATTTGAAGATAGATTTTAATTAAATCCATTTTTTATTATTAAAGTACAAAAGACTCTACGAATCTCTTCAACATTTATACTACACTCATGATTTAGAACCTACTATAAGGGATATGCTATGGCATAAAAAAATAATATTGTAAAACAAAACTTGCATTAATAAGTTTAATTTCTCCGGTCACAGTGATTTAAATTCATACAAAATATACTTTTTATTACAAAATATTTTTAGCAAGCCCATAAGCAGTTTCCGAAAATGACTCTCGCATTATTACATCATTAACATAATGCACATTTTGTTTAACATCAAATTTTAAATTCGGACCGTACTTTATGAATAAAACATATTATATAAGCAAGTTGAATTTGTAATTATGTAATATATTAGTTTTTAATATGTGTGTTATTGTGTGTGGGGTACTGGACATTAGTTATATACGTAAATCACATTGGTATAAAAATCTCATCATTGCCCAATCGAAACTATTGAAGCTTGAAGTATAAATTTAATCGGTGGCTTTTTAAAAAAATGTTTTTATAGGAGCTCGGCGTGTGACCCTACATCCACCTGATCGAAAGCAGTATGCAGGTCCAAGAATGAATACAAACAGATCTTAGAACTGTGTTGTAAGAGCTGGTTTCATCCATTATGCCGGCTTAATTCACGCTTAGTTTAAAGGACTCAAGGCTTCCTTTGGTATTGGTATATATATAATTTACAAATAGATTTTGATGACGTCAGAGTACCATATGATTAGGGTGCTATGCGAAACAATCTGATATTATTATCTATAATAAATATTTTAGATATAATAAAGAATAAATGAATGAATCTTTATTTGCATAATTCAGAGTTTACAAGTTGTTAAAAAATATATGTATACAGTTTCATCAGAATTTACCCATGAGGCGTGCAAAATCATTATTAAATTATTTATGGAGTAATATGCCTATCAATTAGATATAAGTTAAGCCTCTTCTTAAATATATTTAAATTGTTAATATCTCTTAGTTCCTTTGGCAGGTTATTAAAAATTCTGTGGGTCATACCAAATAAACTTGTAACTCATTGATTGACTTATTTATTTATTCCAATACCGTTTTGTATACATAACATATCTTATATTTTGAGCCGCACGGGCACGTTTTGGGTACTTGAAACACGTGAACATTGTAATTATGTAGTTCAAATAAATAATAATAATATAAAGGATAATTTGCACATATTGCTTTGGTCACAAACTAAGCTCTAAGCTTGTACTATGTGTACCAACAACAACGATATAAAGCATATTATATTTTATAAACACCGATACCATGACAAATTGTACAGAAAAACGTACCTGTCTTTTTTTTTGCCATGGGTGGGAATCTAACCCACGACCTCCGGATTCAAAGCTAAAGGCGCAACCACTAGTCTACGGAGGCGGTCAAAGGTCAAATGTCTGCCATTTTTAAGGTTTGGTCCAGGGATTTGTTTAAAACCAATCTCAACCGAAATTGCAACTTCTTAAATTGAAAAGGCAAGTTATTCGGAATAATAGGTGGGTATGCGGGAGATTAAAGTGTCTTATAGCTTCCGTAATAATGGTGGCTTTTATAATGCTACTACCCAGCTCTGTGATACGAAGCCTGGTGCCGTTGCACAGTCTGGCTATGATCAGGTTCAGTACCAGCAGAACTGGAACGCTTTTAAGTTCCAGCTTATTGGACAGCACACCCGTTAACTTCAGGGAGTTAATAAATTTAACAAGGTACTATTGTCATTAGCCATCACAGTGTCTATGGATGCGCATTATTTTGAATCGCCGACGATTATGTCTTTATTTTTTGGTTTAAATTATCGACCCACTCGGCCTTTGGCGACAGCACTGCCCTCTCACCTACCATCTATTCTTCATATTTTTATTAACATCCAATTCGGGAAAAACGTGCATGATAAGTTTATCCTCTGTAGATACTGGATGGGAAAATTATTCAGAAAAGCTAATTTTCTTATCAGCGACCGATTTCAGACAACCCTCTCCAATTTGCAGCAACTTATTAGCAACGACAAATGTTTAAATTAAATGGTTATGCTATTCCACGGGAACCGTACATTTTCCGGGATTAAAAGTAACTTATGTTCTATTTTTCTTTGTTATATGAAGAATATTACTCACATATTATTCTGATCACAAACTAAGCTCTAGGCTTGTACTATGTGTACCACAAACAACGATATTAATATTAATACATAAATTTTATAAACACCCAGACCTTGACCAAACAAACTGTACAGAAAAACGTACTAATATATTTTTCCTATGGGTGAGAAATAAACCCACGACCTCCGGATATAATGCCAAAGGCGCAAATAGTCTACGGTCGCGGTGTATTTCAGGCATGAAGGTAAAAACCGTGCCCGTCCGCACGCCGCTGGGCGCGTTTTTTTAGCTTCATGGTTTCAGGCTATAATCTATTTCTGTGCCAAATTTCATCGACATGAAAATAGCCGTTTTGGCATGATTGGCAAACAAATATCCACCCAAACTTTCGCCTTTATAATAATAGTGCAAAGTAATAGATTTTAGCTGTAAAAACAAATGAAAATCTTTCTAGACCTTTGATACAAAAATAAATCACACATCGAAATCACCAATTAGGGGCGCGACGGATGTACAATAAAAAATAAAAAGAGGTAGCATTTTAAATGCCATCATGCGCAGGTTTTGATTACCTTGACGGACTACCAGAGTGATTTGTGGGCTCCTCTCTTCCCATAGGATATTGCGATCCTTACAATAATTACTAGCCCGGCGTTTCATTACGGCATTACGTGACAAGGGTCCAAGTCTGGTGTTTGCAATCCCGCCGTAGAACCCATTAATCCTGTATGATTTCATTACGCATAAGTATATAGTTTGATATTTAATTATCTATGTATAAGTTTCTTTTTAGGTTTACTGTTTTAATAATACTTACTTATTGTAGGTACAATTAAGCTTAATATAAGATTTTAACCGCCTCCGTAGACTGGTAGTTGTGCCTTTGGCGTTGTATTCGGAGGTCGTGGCTTCGAGTCCCATCCATGGCAAAACATATATTAGTACGTTTTTCTGTACAGTTTGTCATGGTCTGGGTGTTTATTAAATGTATATATATATATATATATACATTGTATGTTACTTGTTATTTTATATTAAAAAAAAACAATAGGTAACATAGCTCAAAAAAGAGTAGGTAATAAAGCCGCGTGCCCAAAACACGTTGTAATTCGACTCATACCGCCACAGCCAGAACGTGCGTGATGTATTCACTAAAATAGTCAGTAAATTATTTATGTCAGTCAGTAGCCATAATTATCATTAGCTAAAAAACAAGTACAATGAATCTGAGTATTATTACGGTAATTCTGTCGCCCCACGTGTCTCAAGCAGCTGGCGAGAAGCATGCAGCAACAAAAAACTCGAAGTAATCACGGGCGAGTCATGCGATCCAACGCCATAGGCAGAGTCGAGGGCTACTGTATGAATTGCAGTGGCACCGAAGGATAAACTGGTTCGGTAGCCGAAGGCACACGTATCCAGTGGGATGTTAAAATAAAAAGAACAGACTGGCACGGCTTGATTGTAGTAGAAATATGTACACGTATAGCTGCTACTAATATTTTTTCCGATCAGTCTGAAGCAAAAAATTGTGGAGTTAATCATATTGTCTTAGACGAGTAAAGAAACATCTTGAGAGTACTAAAGTTAAATAAGATTAAGTAAATTTGATCAGACTTCCACATCTAAATTGTAGTTCAACTTAGAAAAAAATCTAGCCAAAGCTATTACTCAAAAATAACAAGTTGCAAATGATTACTTCAAAATTTTAGGTACACCAGTTTCAATTAGAAGAATAATATGAAACTAGTATTTTTTTCTTATAATTTACCAATGTAAGAGTTTTTAGGAATTCATTTCTTTTTTTTCCACCAACCTAAGATTTTTCCGCCTGAAATTTCGCAGATATTTTCTATGGGTCTCTATTCGACTTTTATTGATATTCACATTTTATGACAAGGCACGAGTAAGGCCCAGTTTTTTTAAACATCTAACAAACTTAGCACAAACAGCATTCCATAAGACTTATTAGTTGTTTTAACTAAACCATTACTCAAATTAAGGCAGAAAAAACATGTCAAATAGATATGATGAAGAATATGATAAAATTAAACTCTTATATGCGTAAGGTTTATATTTGCTCATCAAAATCTTGTACCAAGTACAGTAGTTAACTTGAAAGTCTATACTTATTGTTAATAGACATTGCTCTATAAAGCTTACCTATAAGGAAATTTAAAGCGCGCAATATGATTGAAAGTCGCCGGTGGTTTAAGGTAGCCGGTATTCGTTAAGGGGTAATGAACGGAAGATGTGTTAATGGAGCTGAGATGCGTATGGCCTGGGGGGCGTAGACATAAACCAGAGGAAAATGATCCAGGTAGAAGGGTAGAGTTGGCTTGAAACTCGTGTTCATAATACGACAGACTAGTCAAAGATTTTTTCTGGCTGCACAGAAAATTTGAAAATTATCTTGTTTTGCTATTAAGTTTAAATAAAGGGTCTTCATAGAGGAATTTTCTATATCTACTACTGTACTTTCTGCTTCTCCCAGAGTATGTGGATGAAGCGCTCTGTTTACATGTTGGATTTATGATATCACCGTGCCTTCCGGGAAACAGATTTAAGGACATCTTGTTTTAGCGTTGCTGCTAGCCATCACATGAGTACAGCAATTATGACCAGCTTTATTCAAGATATATCTGTTACTCTACTATTGAGTCGCAAAAGTATTGTCTGTTTAGAGAGTCTGTTTCTTGAACTTTTGAAAAAATATTTTTATTGTGAATGTACCATCAAAGCTAAAACCGTCTCGACGGCCTCAGGGTACCCAGTGGGGTTTTGTTTACACCCCGTCGTAGCTGATGTGTCTACACCGAACTTAAACTAAATGCCTAGTGTCATAGTAAAATTTAGCCACGCGCATTTTTGACATAAGACCATATAGTAAGCCTATCTTCCAATTCTGGTCTGTGACTCAATCCGTCTCACAACTACCCGTATCTGGGAGCTGATCGAAATTAGCCGCGTTCCATAATCGCCTCAGGCAGGCCTTCGAGGGACGTCCTCTTTTATCTCGAAAGATATCGGTATAGGCTCCGGATATTGCATATGGTTCTATAGATATACTATAAGCGCTTATGTACTTGCTTACTTGAGTACTTGATTATTTGATGTCATGAATTTTTCTGATGATTTAATTTTAAAAAAATAAGCTAATAGGGAACTACTTATAACATTTATAATTTGGATAAATATATTTAAAATTATAAATATCGACTTTTTAGGATGGTCTCCAGAATAAATTAAACGTTTACCAATTTTTTTTCATTTGGACTCAGGTTCCTTACGGGATAGGCAAAGACAATGGAGCTCTATCTCTACATAATGCTTTTGTCCTCTCCACAGACTTTTCTTCTCATATGCACTCGGACGGAGTTTTTTTTCCAATTTAAAATCTTTAATTTGGAATAATTAATTTAATTTAGGTATTTAGGTGGGAGGAAGGTCATGTCTAGTCATGTTTCGGTTTTAGTCTGTGGGTTCATCGGGTTTCAGGAGTACTACTGCATCGATTTCTTGTCGAGGTGGTAGTCTCCTTTCAGGGTGCGGTTACGAAATCGGTAGTTGAATTGACGATAATGCAGTGAGTATATTAAAATATACTCATAATGCAATACGTCATTGTCGAAATGGGTACGATAATAGGTTGAATTTCGTAATCGCATCATTTAGACGGCATAGTGGGAGCGATCAATATTGTTTAAGAACAATTACTAATTGACCCCATTCACGGACTTTGTGGTTCTGCTCACCACCAGGTAGATACAAAGTCACTTGTCGTGCCACAATAAAAAATAAAAAAATCAGGTAATATTCGTACGTTCTTATAAATAACGTCAACCATTTTACTAAGCAATAAAAACAACTATACTATTAATCATTATATTTTATATACCTACTCGTACATCCAAACCATGGATATATATAAAAAAACTAGCTCTAATATTCTTTTGCCAGGAGTGGGAGATGAACCCACGACCTCCGAATATAAAGCTAACTAAACCACGGATTATTTTTAATTATTCTTGATTTTTAAAACCTTACGTTGACATCATGTTAATTCAATAGGAACAATGAACGAGCCAAAGGGTATTAAATAATATATGTAAATATATTAAAATGCAATTCATATTTGATTTTATTATAAATATATAATATTGACATTTGACATTAATTAGAGATTAACGCGAGCGAATCATATCTTTTTCTTTAATTATCATGTCAAAACCCCATTCGTTTACTTAGCCAAAGATTAAAAACTAAAATCTTTATAGATAACCAATCTACTTATATATTTTTAAAAATTAATATTAATGTTACTAAATACTTTAAGACGTAGAGTCTACTTTGTTATAGTGACATAAAATATTATGAATAAATCTTTATAATGTAAAATAAAACCGATTTTTAAATAAGCTTATATTTTTAACGAAGTGTTGATCTTGAAAATAAACTCTTGAATACATTATCTATATTAAAATAATAGATAACATTATAAAACCTGCAAAAGTAGTAAATGTATTAATCCAGATTGTCTTAGACTAAAATACCAATAAGATCATTATTAACATTTCTTTCGGTAGATATAGTTTTTGATCCAAAACATCCTAATCTAATTCATTGTATGGGGCTCTGCCAACTTGTGGATGTTCTCTCCCTATAAAAACTAGGTATATTGTTTTACAAAAAACTAAGGTAAGTAACACAAAATGTCATATACAGTTTTAATTTCAAGAAATTGGAGTAAGTTATAACAATTTGTTTAAAGGAAATGAGCAATTACCCTTTGTATAATTAGTCTATGAGTGTTATTTTAGAGAGAAGGCCTATGGACCATAATCATGCATCAGGGACTTCTTGTACATAATTCGATTCGTATTTCTATCACACAATATAAAATTTAAAACACAATACATCTTTCCTTAAACACAGCACGAAAGATAAGCATATGAAAAGCGTAATGTAAACCTACTTTATGGTTTTGTAAGGGAACGTATATGTAAAGTATGCAGGTAGGTTGGTCGCGTCAATCTGACAGGTTAAGACGTGGTTTCCGGTCTCAATATCTAATTTACAGGTAAGCACTTTAAAGGATGCTGCGTAATCGATGTTTGGTGTGACTTATACACTTATGTACGACGTACGTGTACTTAGGTATTACCGTAAGTCCGCGGCTGAGCAAACAACATACATTTTGATTGAAAGAACAGGGTTTTTAATAAATATTTTACATATATATATATATATATCATCACGGGTGCCTTACAGCGCCCGAGACCGCCTAGACGGCCTCAGGGTACCCAGCGGAGGGGGTTTAATCTCACCTCGTCGTAGCCGATGGTATGAGTCTACACCGAATAAGTGGCTAGCTCGTCGCAATGTTTTAAATAGACTCAATAACCCATTTATAAACAGTTTCACAAGTTGTTATAGTGAGATCGGGACCGACAGCTTAACGCGCTCTCCGAGGCACTATAGTGGTGTTGTCAAATAAATATACATATTTTTTTAATTAAAAACTCATTGGTACACACCGGGATTCGAACCAGTGACCTAAGTGTTATTAAGTCCAAGGTCTAACCAACTTGGCCACCACGTATATAAATATTTTAGGTTTTATAGAAAACCCTTTTCCTACCCTAATGTAATAATTATTATAGACAAAATTTTATGTGTGAGTGATTTAACGACATCAGTAGCTCAAATTCAGATTTTATAGATTTTTTTTCGACCAGCTTTGAGTCTGCGAGGTTGAAGCTAGCAAGGAGTTTTTTTTCTTCTTCTGTAGATCCTAACCAATAATTTTACAGTATTAATCTATTACGATGTTTTCTATTTATATATATTACATACATATCATCACGGGTGCCTTACGGCGCCCTAGACCGCCTAGATGGCCCCAGGGTACCCAGCGGAGGGGGTTTAATCCCACCTCGTCATAGCTGATGGTATGAGTCTACACCGAACAAGTGGCTAGCTCGTTGCGATATTATGAATAGGCTCAATAACCCATCTATTAACAGTTTCAAAAGTTGGTATAGTGAAACCGGACCGACAGCTTAACGTGCTCCGGCACTATAGTGGTGTTGTCGAACAAATGTACATATTTTTTTTTTAATTAAAAAATCATTGGTACACACTGGGATTCGAACCAGTGACCTAGGTGTTTTTAAGTCCAAAGTCTAACCAACTCGGCCAACACGTATATAAATATTTTAGATTTTATTAAAACCCTTTTCTTACAAAGTCAAAATCATTTATTTTATGTAAATCTTTACAGATATTTATGAATAGTAAAAAAAAAAACGTTTAACAATGAGGTCTTAGAGTGCGTTTGGTTAGGCAGCATTCATTAACAAAAGAACGACAAATATTTATTATACCTCGATATCAGATTTAGAACTTAAACGCGAATGGAAATTTTAATATGAAAAATACTACCGAACCGAACTCACACTACATAACCAACTAGTGTAAGACTAGGTGGTTAGCTGATTCCATTGACTTGTCAATCATTATCTGCCATACAAGAGAACCACCAAGGCGACCAACTTCACCGACCATATCCACGCCTTAAATGTTTATTGTAAATAACTAAATAAACTACCCTAATGTAATACATATTATAGACAAAACACTTGTATGTGGCGAGCTAGTAGTAGATTTAACAAGATCAGTAGCTCAAATTCAGATTTTTATAGATCTTTTCTCGACCAGCTTTGAGTCTGCGAGGTTGAAGCTAGCAAGGAGTTTTTCTTCTTCTGTAGATCGTAACCAATACTTTTACAATATTAATCTATTACAATGTTTTTTATTTATATATATTAATATATACTTCTACTTGTAACTGTCTTATTTCTATGTCAATTTTATATTTGTGAAGACCTTCAATGATCCTTAGTTTTTGTGCTATTTTCTTAATCTGTCATCTTGTTACCGATGGTTTTTCTAAAACAAAAATAAATAAAAAAAGAACCCTACCACAATACAAGATATATATATAAAATATTAGTGTATTTTTCCAAATTAATTTTCATTGTTTCGTACAGCAACGAGGTAGTTATATACGAATATTAACGTTTGTGTAAATTGCCTTTTGATATTTAGCATCCCTTTTAAAATAATCTTCCTTAGGTGGATCTTCCTTATGCCTAATATGATATCTAACATTTCTTAAAAACTCGTTGTCAGGTCAGACAATAAAATTAAGACTTAAATTTAAGGAAGAATTAAATCGGCCTTAAATTAGGTGTTAAAAAACTAAAGCATTAAAGTTTTCACTATCGAATTTGAAAGTTATTACTACACAACCGAGGCGCGGTTCAGCATTTTTAGTCAGTTTTTAAATAAAGAATTTTAATAAGTGCCGGGAGCGGCGTATGCGCAGCCTCTTGGCCGGTAGCCTTTTCCTTGATTATAGTAATCCCGGTCTACCACTGGTCACTGTTATTTTCTCCGGGTAACGTCGGTATCGATTTCATTAAACCGGCCCTTAAACATATAAATCATAATACATTTTGATGAAAAGCTTACTAACGACACGTACCGGAGCTCTTGATCTATTAATTTATTTTTTACTGTGCTTGTTATGGCTTGTTTTTTTAGGGTTCCTTAATGTAAAGTAAATAAAAAAAGGAGCTTGTAGAGTTTTTTTTTTTCATTCCCATATTGATTGTTTGATTATAAAAAAGAGTTAAATCTTCGCGCATTAATTGTTTGATAAAAGATGTGCTTCAAACAAAATCTAAAAGTTATATTATATGCAATTTTAGTATATTGTATGTAAGATAGTACATAAGCAAATAATTAACAAAATAAACCTAGACCTTAGAAAAATATTTTTCTAAGGCCTACACAACGTGTACCTACTCCAATATTTGCAGTGCATGCTGTTTGAGAATTTCGTAGACAGTAACACCTAAAATAATTAAAAAATGTACCTAATTTACCATATGCGACTCAGCTGCGCTCACATATACGTTTTTGAGCGCAACTTAGTAAATACTGTTGATGTAAATAAATAAATAATATATATATATATATATATATATATATATATATATATATATATATATATATATATATATATTATGTGTTATTATGTGTTCTACTGTTGATGTGAATAAATAAATAATATATATATATATTATGTGTTATTATGTAGTTATTTGATTCCCGTTATAAATACTGTTATAAATAAACGTTTCTAATCATGGAGCAATTTTGATTTACTAATAAAAGCTTTTAACAAAAAAAAAGAACTGCCTTAAAAATCACTAAAAAGTTAAAAAATAAATAAAAAGGAAGTCTTAGTCTGTTTTATTTCTTTTTTATTGGAGCACGCCATGTGACTTTGTATCTACCTGATGGTAAGCAGACCTACAAAGTCCACGAATGGGATCATTCAACATATTGTTTTTTAACAATATTGATCGCTCCAACTATACCGGCTAAATGAAGCGGTTACGAAATGGGCAGAGGCAAAGACGTAATTACATTACAAGTCTATTTTAATATCCTCGCTGCTTTATGGCCAAATCAGTCGCCCATTTCGTAACCGCACTAAGAAAGGAGACCACCACCTCGACAATAAATCGAATCAGTAGTCCCCGGTAAACCGGTGGACCCACAGACTAAAACCGAAACATAACGGTTTTTGCATCTGTATGGGTTATAGAGGCCTTCCTCCCACCTAATCTGGATTTGCCTTCACGCTAGGTCGTTTGCGGGATAACTAGAGAAAACCGAATGCCACTTGTCTCTACATCTTTACATATTTCGTTTGCTTCACCCATAGCCATAACTCTTCTAATTGTATTAGACATACTGCTTGTCCTTTTAATTCTTTAAGTCCTTTTTCTGTTAGGTCCTTTTAATTCCAATTTCTGATTTCAATTCTGGGATCATACTTTAACTTGTATCTTTGAAATACCTAAATAAATGAATGGGAGTGATCAATATGTTGTTGTTAACAGTATTGGTCACTCCCACTCTGGCAAAAAAAAACTTGAATTTCTCAAATTCTCTTTCATAATAAGTATATGTACCACCACGGCGTGGTACATTATTAGCTTTATAAGAGAAATTAAACCATCCATTACGGCCTCAGGGTACCCAGCGGAGGAATTAACCCGTCCTCATTTCGCCGATGGTATTCGGAGGCAACACCTAACAAGTGGCGAGCTTGTGGCGGTGTTTAAGAGAAATTAGTGGCTAATATAAATCAATATTTGATTTTTGTTATATTTTTGGATAAAATTTAATTTAGTTATATTGATAAACGCCTATAACATCATTATTTAGGCAAAACAATTAACCGCTTCGACAATTTAAAGTCGATTACCAACAGCAACTAGTCCTAAAGGGCCAAATAGCTAATTTCGTATGAATGTTTTTTTTTTTTTTAAATATAATTACTTCTCGTATATATTACTCTTCAGTATTAAATTATATTTATTATTTGATGTTCCCCCTTTTTGTAAATAAACAAAGAAAAAAAATGCGTATTTGGTATGCGTTTTACCTTATACCAAATTCTTTCGAATACGTATGTGTATTAATGAATCACTAATAATTTTTATTATTTAAAATATTTAATTTGCAATTCATATTCAAGTTATTAAATTTAAAGTGGTATTTTTCGTGCTTTTTCAATGATTTCTATAGTAATACACATGGGCAATTATTCAGGCCTTAACTTGACAAATAAAAGTTTTAACAAAAAATTACAGATCTTTGTGGAATATTTCAAACCAAGCAATAAGTAATCGAACCATACGTATTGTACTGAACTATTTTCTCTCTATCATGAGAGTAGACGCATATGGCAACAAATTTCTTCTCTATGGGCGCATTTACAACAACGACGTTTGAATAGAGCGGTGTTCCACAACTAGTTAATAATTTAATCGGTCGTGATACAATTATTATTGTAATGGGCTCCTGGTCTCCGTTTCGATAAACAAGTTGCATCGCCCCCTATATCGTAATTGAATCTTTCTGGCGCCTTATTGCTCCCAGTCTAAGAGCTGTGGATTCTTGATCGTTAGGCTGGTTGTAGACTTGCAAAATTTTAGCGATTTATTGCTCTTTCACAGATTTTTTTTTATTGGAGATCGTTTTTATTTTTATGTTAGTTTGTATCTACCTTATGGTAAGCAACAAAGTCCATAAATGGGGTCGACCAATTTATTGTTATTTATCATCCGGTTAAATGATGCGTGTACTAAATAGTACCTTTTTCGTACCTATTTGCATCACATATACAAATTTTATATATACTGCGTTATTATCAAACTAACCGTCCGTTTCGTAACAGCACTCTGAAAGTAGACTTCTAACTCGACAATAAATCAATGTCGAGTTAATCAATAAAGTAGTCTTCTGAGAATCGGTGAACCCACAGACTAAAACCGAAAAATAACGAAGTATATTTAAAACTAGCTGCCCATCCCGGCTTCACACGGGTGTGTGTCAATAATTTGCCAGAAAAAAAACTTTATTGTTTTGATTATTTTATGATGAATGTTGTAAAAATTACACGTTCGTAATGGGAATATTCCTTAGTAGGTATAAAATGAGACCAAATATTCCAAATCCAAATGAAATTTATTAATCGGTAAAATGTAAAAGATACATAATATAAGAAACTAAACAACTGAACGTCAATATGTCAACTCTATCAATATTTTTAAAGATCTTCCTATTGTCGTCTATCCCATTCATTGTTCCATATGATTTTTCAATCATTTTATTTTATACAAAACTTATCAATTACAAACTTTATACAATTAATTTTTATTTATACGTAATATTTATATCATAGATAAATTAGATAATAATAATAAAAATATATAGGATAATTCACCTGGTCAACAACGATATATAACTGTATAGAAAAACATACGTTTTTTTATGCCATGGGCTTAAATTTTTAAACTTTATAAATTTTATTTTTTTAATACTTACATTTAAAAAATAATAAGAGGTTTTTTTTTATATCCTTAATGCTTTATCGTCAAATTAACTGCATTGCACAACAAAACGCACCCTGAAAGGAGACTACTACCTCTATAAACATCGATTAAGTAATCTCCTGAAAATCGGTGAACCCACAGACTAAGCCGAAATATGACTAATGTAACTTGACGGATTTTTCAGCTGTTTAATGTTAAATGTAAATGGTAATAAAAACTGGTCGGTTGGCCTAGCGAAGTTATAAAGACCTTCCTCCTACCTAATTTTATTTCGAAAATATTTTATTACTAATACATACAATACATACATATCATCACGGGCGCTTTACGGCGCCCGGGACCGCCTAGACGGCCCCAGAGTACCCAGCGGAGGGGTTTTTAATCCCACCTCGTCGTAGCCGATGGTATGGGTCTACACCGAACAGGTGGCTAGCTCGTCGCGCTGTTTTGAATAGATTTAATAACCCATCTATAAACAGTTTTATAAGTTGGTATAGTGAAACCGTGACCGACAGCTTAACGTGCTCTCCGAGGCACTATAGTGGTGTTGTTAAACAAATGTATATACATTTTTAAATTAAAAACTCATTGGTACACACCGGGATTCGAACCAGGGACCTAAGTGTTATTAAGTCCAAGGTCTAACCAACTGGACCAAAACGTATATTATAAGTAGTTAATATATTTTAGCTAAATATTAGTTAACTGCATGGTTAGTTACTAGTTATGCTCGTGTACAGCTGCCTTTAGATCCGTGAATGCGTGATCGGCGTCGCCGCATTGGTACAGCGGTTTATGGGGTTTCGATCAGATCTGAAATTGCTTTTGCAGTGGACGTTTGGTAGATGATTTGGGGCCCAAAGTACTTCAGTGGGGATCTTTGGTTGGTTGATGATATTTATCAATTGATTTCTTATGTATATAGTTATTTATTTTTATATATTGTATTGTATTGCTTACACTCGTTAGGGAGGTATGAATTTTTATATTGAAAATTTTATTGATTACACAAATTACGAAAGACAAGAGAGAAATTGCGCCCGCGCAGGGTTCCGAAATTCTCTCTTTTGCACCTGAGCTTATAATTTATTCTTGACTAAGTACAACCTTTCGGATATATGGGGTTCTATAACATTTATAAATATTTTAAAGTAAATATTTATACGTGGTGGCCGAGTTGGTTAGACCTTGGACTTAAAAACACTTAGGTCCCTGGTTCGAATCCAGGTGTGTACCAATGAGTTTTTAAATAAAAAAAAATATGCACATTTGTTTGACAACACCACTATAGCGCCTCGGAGAGCATGTTAAGCTGTCGGTCCCGGTTTCACCATACAAACTTGTGAAACTGTTTATAGATGGGTTATTACAAAAGACAGACTGGATTCCCAGGTACCAGTCTCAAAAAAAGGTTCCTTATATTGCGCAACCTTAAAAATATATTTGATAATAATACTTTGCAGAATTAAACCATAAAATACGAGGTAATATTTTTTTATAAATCTGCTAATAATAATAATGAAGATTAAGCAAAAAACAAACTCATAAAGCATTATTCATATTTTAAGAAAAAAAATCATTAACGTAACATTTCTATTTACCAAAATAATAAAACAGGTTACAGTAAAACAACAAAAATACATTAACACTCGAACCATACAAAATGACATCCCATAAGGAGCCACGCGGCTACTTCAAAGCGAAAACCGACCGAATTTCACAAAGATAGCATTATGGATTTAAAATGCCAAATTCTTTTGTTTCTACTTTGGAGACGAGGCGGCTTCGGTCCATACAGTAGCTGAATACAATACTCCAGTTATTTATAGGCCCATGTCGGCGAGTGGAACGCCGCCGTACGGTCCGAGTGTTGCTCTCTGAAAGAAATAGGGTAGCGAATAGCGTCGGAGAAAGGCTTTATTTTTATCCAGATTTATCTATAAAGCTTATAATATTTATCTGATTTGGAGCGTTTTAAATGTGCTCTTAAAGTTTCAGACGAGTAAAAATTTGAAGTTATAATATATATGTATATTGTTCCCGATTGATTGATCTAGTAGATCGGTAGGTTAAGCAGATGACAACAAAGCCGGCCTGGGATGGGTGAACGCTTTATACAACGAGGCTATTTCATCATAAACACCGCAACAAGCTCGCCACTTGTTAGGTGTTGCCTCCGAATACCATCGGCGAAATGAGGATGGGTTAATCCCTCTGCTGGGACCCTGAGGCCGTTTAAACGGTTCTCGGGAGCCAAATAGGCACCCGTGATGGTATTTTTTTATTGATCTACCATACAACTTAATAGGATTGTACTATATGACCTTGTAGGATTACTTTAATTTAATAAAGTGCGAATGAAAAATGTTCTTGTGAAGAATTGCTATATGGTAACTGCTGCTGTATATACGTATATGGTAAGCATAACGTATGGTGTAACCAATTTGCCATATATTAAAACTAAATTGGTTTATTTTTACTTGATTTGAGAATTTCGTCGAGGCTTAATCGTTAAAAAAAAAAAATCGTTTGTACTATAGGAATAAAAAAAATGTAAGCAATTAGTTGTCGGCCCAGTTTCATTATACCAATTTGTGAAACTGTATATAAGTCTATACAAAACAAAGTGACGAGCTTACTACTAATTCAATGTTGACTCAGATCATGCTATGACAAGATTGGAATAACAACCCTTCCCCTCCTCAGGTTAGGCAGGTAACCTGAGGCCGTCTAGAGTGCCATAAGGTGATGGCACTACAGACCTAGACTACCGATAGTTAGATAGGGTCTCAATAGTTTTATTGCCTAAATAGATTCCTTTCTTGCCTGTAATTTCTTCTCCTAGGTAAATACTTTGATTTTCATTTCAAATATTTAAAAAACCCGGCTAGTTAAACAAATTACAATTTACAGTTGGGATATGACAAGCATAGTTATATAATTTTGATCATTTAAAGGTACTTAAATATTAACCGCCAATAACCACCTCCGTAGACCAGTGGTTGCGACTTTATAGAATTCGGAGGTCGTAGGTTCGATTCTCACCCATAGCAAAAACATACTCGTATATATTTTCTGTATAGTTTGTTATGGTCTGGGTGTTTATAAAACTCAAAGTTTATGGCTTTTGGTGTCGAATTTTCGGGAACACTCTGCCCAAAGAAATTTTTGAAATAAAACATATTATTTATATCGTTGCAGAGCTTAGTTTGTGACCAGAGCAATATGTGTAAATTTTCCTACATATTATTATTATTATTAATGTCAAATATAATAAAGTTTTGACATGGCTCAATAGATTGGTCAATATATAATAATACTCGTAGAAAAATCGTTTCCCAGCAGCCAAATTCTGTTTCTTATAACGAAAACATTAGCTTGTCAAAATAACGAAATCCTTTATAAATGACATTCAACAATCAGCAACAATAACTAAAAAAGATATGTACGTTATTCCCTTGTGTTACAGGTGCTTTTGCTTTAACAGTTTTTATCATTCTACGTGGTGATAAATGTACTTAAAGGATTTAGTTGTTTTGGCAATCAAACGTTACCTTTAAAAGAATATGGTCGCAGGGACGAAAAGTACTGTGTTTATCAACTTCTCTGTACCCCTAGTGTGAGTTTTCTAACTATTACTTTGCGTTTGAGTTAACTAAAATTTGTATGGGAAACGGTTCAGCGCTCCAAGCGGAAATTTTGAGAACTAGAAATGCGGTCGTGTGATTGGTCAAAATGTTAACGTGGTAGTATAGTTAACGCGAAAGTAAACGTTAAAAAAACTCACACTAGGCCTTAAGTAACTTCAAGCGAGTACGCTATAAAGTATTATAAGTATGAAAAATGCTAAAAAACAAAAGAAGAATGCAGAAACAGAGAAAACTAGCTGACCCGCGCAACTTCATTATATCCGCGTAACTTCGTCTGCGTAACTTTAATCTTTTACGCAGCGCACGCAACGGAAGTTCACAAAAAAAAAATCCGCCGTTTTTACAACATTTTTCATTGATGCTCAGATTCTTTTAATCGTAGCGTATTGTTATATAGCCTATATATAGCCTTCTTCAATAAATGGGCTATCCAACACTAAAATCATTTTTCAATTCGAACCAATAGTGCGGAGATTAGCGCGTTAAAATAAACAAACTCTTCAGCTTTATAATATTAGTATAGGTTTTTTTTGTTTCTTTCGAAAAAAGCGTGGATTTTTCGAATATTATCATTAAAAAATAATAACTAATAAATTTATAATGAGGGACAGCCCTTATACACTTTCGATACCCCCTATATCGTTGTTTAGGAACCAGGAGACAATCTACCGTTTTAGGATAACGGGACTTGTGGGACCAAAAAATTGATGTCGCTTAAAAACAAAGCCTTTTAGGAGTTTTGTTTTAAAAAGTTTTTAGCATAAAGTGTTTGTAAATAATCTGGAGTTCATTAGCATTTTTAGGATTAAGCCTAATTTAGTTAGCCTTGAGAATAAAATAAAATTGTAAAATGCATTCAGGACATTCTAATAAATAATATAAAATTATTATATTTTTTTAAAAATGTATAATAAAATTTTATTCAATAAAATATACAAAAATTAAAATATAGAACTAACTAATAACTAGTATATATAAAAACATTCTTTAAGTTCTTCCGATGCTGCAAACGTGTTCAAAATACTTAATGGATTGCCCCCATTAACATATTAATCATTAAATCCTTATATATATAATAATAATAGTATTTTATGTGAAGGACATTGCCCCGAGATTGCCCAGGTCACAAACTAAGCTCTAGGCTTCTACTACGTGTACCAGAAACAAAAAAGTAATACATATTTTATTTTATAAACCCCCAGACCATGACAAACTGTACAGAAAAAACATGCATTAACGAACATATTTCAGCACACGACGGCTAAGCACTAAAACTTATACTAGTTGGTTATGTGACGTACTTGAATTAAGTTGGGTTGGATTTTTTTTTCACACAAAAACACAAGTTGTCGTTCCACTGCGGGTTTAATTTGAAAAATATATTTTGCTAAGACCAATTTTATTAGCACAGCAGCATTCATAGCCTCGATAAATCTACAAACTTTATACATATTGCTTTTATGAATGAAAATGTTAAAGGCCGGTTGCATCATCTGATTTAACGAATACATTTACGTTGACATTATGATTAAAACTGAATTAAACTTAAAATAAAATTGGAATGAAAAAAAGTTTAACATTAATCATAACCGGTGAATTTTGACTGATCAAAATTATAGGTACAAAATTTTATGCTGCAACCAGTATGGGTTGCATGTCAATGTAATCGTTATTGTCACCGTAGACCGTAGATGTATGAAAAGGGTGGTCGTGGGTCTTTGGTGAGAGCCTGTAGAAAAAAGTTGTGTCTGTAGTTTTATACTTTTCTTAACCGTAACGTATACGTAAATGAATACGTTACGTTTCTACAATGCGCAAACCCATGGTAGAGTCTCTGACCGTTTGACCTTGCTTGTTACGGTAGCTGTAACGTTGATCAGCCAAAATTTGCCGGTTATGATTAACGTCAAATTTGATAACTTTTTTGGTGCAACCCAATTTTGGATATGTTCTTTTTACTCTGTGGTTATATTTACCCTTATACTCTGTGTCATAAAGCGTCAGTAACCACATCACTATGAAATTATTTGATGGTGCAACCCGTTTGGAGTAAATGTAAATGTTTCTGTTCATGTCACCGTAAGACGTTAAAATTAATTGTAACTTTAACGTAGACTTTTGGTGCAACTCACCCTTACTTCATTTTATCGACTATTAAATTATTATGATAACTTTATGCTAAGCCCCAATATATTAGGTTTTTTTAACATATAATGTCTAACACTCGTTTCCTAGGTTGTATCTTCAATTCCAACTCCTTTCAACCATGGAACGTCTATTTCATTCTACAAAGTCTAAAATCAAGAAAGAAGGAATGACACAGACGTTATTTAAGTAAAAAGTCGAGTGGAGTACACAAATTAGAATGCAGGGGTTTAGTGTACGTTTGGCTAAGTTACCTATATATTATGTATCTCCCATATTATGATATCAAATATCTGAGTTAGTATGAGTATTTCATATCAAAATTAAAGATGAAGAAGAGATGAAAACATTTGTTGATGTGTATGGGAGGTATACTAATAATATAGTAACCCTAAACGCACGCTAACCCCTGTATTATATCTATGTCATTTCATATTTTTTTATTTTACACTTGATAGAATGCGACAGACGTTCTTCGGATGAAAAGAAGTTGGAGTTGAAGACCTTATAATAATATGTTAAAAAAAGCAATTTAATAGCAAACATATATGATATGATGGACTCAGATAGATCATTCCCAAATTCTATTACCAGGATGACTTCTACTGGATCTAAAAAAAAACTATCAAAATTCTAATCTAAACGCTTCTTTGTTCAAATAAAAGGGGAAATTCTTCATAAACCATACTTAATATCAGCCAACAGGAGGCCCTTTCGACACGCTTCACATAAAAATGAAATAGATTAGCCTTTTCAATACTTAATCGATCATTCCTCGATATCATATTTAACAATGGATCGATTGATCGAGGCACGGGCTGCTGGATGAAGAAAGCTTAGTCTTGATTGGATATATATTGATTTTGGAATAGCATGACGATGATTTTGCACCGTTGGGATTGAAAGGGTTGGGCTGAGCTCTGGGACCGCTTAAGGCGATTTAAATTGCTAAGAATGCTGAATTTACTTCTTTATAATGAAAATATTTTATCATTTGTAATGCCGAATTGATTAAAAATGTTAAAGATGATTTCTTTAAGATTTTATTATAATTCATTAGAGCAAGGTTTTTTTTTTCAAAGTTTTTATTATATTTTGTTGAGTTTCAACATACAAATACTATTGAAAAAAATATAGTTTAACATGAAAAAGTATTTTTATAAACACCGCGACGAGCACCGTGGTTGCACCGTTGGCGTTATATCAGGAGGTAGTGGGTTCTGTTCTCACTAATGGCAAATAATATTAGAACGTTTTGCAGTAAAGTTTGCCTTGATCTGGGTGCTTATGACGGTCTCAGGGTACTGTAGAAATTTATTATCACATCGTCGTATTCTGTGTATACACTAAACAAGTGGCCAGATTGTCGGTGTTTTGGATAGCGACATACGAACATGTTTATCATTTAATTTGAAAATTCAAAGAAACAAACCGTAGCTATTTATCTTTTTTTATTTCTATTTTACAATGTTTATTACAACACTTCCTTATATTATTAATAAATTAGAACCATTATTCTGATTTTATCCCTGTAGGCAGCGGGTGACTTGGTATAATTATATATTAAGTTAATTATTAAAATATATTTCATTTTAATAATTAACTTAATATAAACGTTTTAAAGAAACAAGTATTAAAAAAAAGACCTTAATCAGTAGTCATTACCTCTATCGCTCACATAGAAAATTTAACTACAGTCTAACGACATGATCCTTATAGGCGCCCCTAACTTATAATTTAGCCAATAGCAATTTTAAACATACTCCGAATTTAATGTTGTTATGTTAGTGAGATAAAAAACTCGTTTCTGTCATTATCCCTAATAAACAGGAGATATCCTCGAAGCTTTAATGGTGTGGCCATTATGGGTCTAATGCCAAGATTGCTTAGCGCCCGAATGACGAAGCCTCGGGCGTGGTGACGCGACGCCTGCGCCGGTGACGTTCTGTCGCGATCGGTCACTATGGTTTTGGAAAAAAATGCTACTCGAACCTGTAATTTTGGAAGCATCATAGCTCAAATTATAACTAAATTAGTTATAGGGTTTGTTATTAACTGAATATTTCTGTTTCATGGAGGATTTTTTTAAAATTTAAATAAGTATAGGTCTCTATAGCTTTGCTAGGCCGGTTTCGTTACCATACAGATACAAAAACCGTCAAGTGACCTAGTCATGTTTCGGTAGCAGTTTATGGATTCAGCGGTATTCATGAGACTACTGTATCAGCGGAGGGGTTTTAATCCCACCTCGTCCTAGGCGATGGTATGAGGTCTAACTGCTCTGAACAAGTGGCTAGCTCATCGATATGATTGGATAGACTCAATAACCCATCTATAAACAGTTTGATAGTAAAACTAACACCTCTTGCATTGATCGGCCCCATTCAATGACTTTGTAGAGCTGCTTACCATCAGGTAGAGACAAGTCACATGCCGTGCTCCAATAAAAAAAAACTTCCTCCCACCATGTTTTGAATAATAATTACAGTCTAGTACATTGTCATGTACTTAACTTAAATAATTAAGTACATGACTTTTTTTACTTTACGAGCAACACGATATTTTTTTTCTTCTCCAAACCACAACATGCGTACTTATAGCCCCATTATCATATTCATATCATATCATATCACAGCGTCAGGCCGAGCATCATGCTGGCATTATCGCGTATGCCCATCGCCGCTCCAATTAAAAATTATATATTACGTCAATCACCCACTATCCGACCAGAAACTGGGGGACAGTTCGATTATCAAATGTCATTTAATTCAAATGCCCTGTGAAGACATCTTTGTGGGTACCAAACTAGAACCTGATTATGCATTCAATAAAACCTGTCCAATCAATAACATGATTTGTTATTGTGTATTCACTGCCTTCGTTGTCTAGTGGCCGTTGGTGTTATATCAGGAGATCTTGGGTTCAATTTCCCACTCATGGCAAATAGTATAAATATGTTTCCAGATACAACGTCAATGGTGCTGTAGGAAAGGAAAAAAATATAAATTAATTTAGGTTATATTTACACTACTAAGTCACTACCTACATTTTATTTACATTGTTAGTTAGAGGAATAAGGAATCACTTAAAGGTATATTTTAGGGAGCGCAAGGAAAGATAAATTAAAGAGTTTATTACACAGGCACAAGGGGTAATCATTTTGGTATAGGAGCGTGTGTCGCCTATTAGAAATATCACTCGACTGCTAGGTTCGCTTGAGCTACTGCTCGGAATAAACAAAAGAATAAATAATGTTTTAGAAAATTTTGAAATATTTTAATGTACTTATTTGTAGAACGCGGGTTGTGCTCCGTCTGGCCTTCTTAAGAAGCCGGTAAAAGGTTTCGCGATCTCGAGCGTCCAAAAACGTATAAATGTTGTTTTCAGTGATATCAAAGTTTATTTTTAATGAAAAAGAACGTAGCGGTGTAAATATTACTTACTCGATCCTAATTAGATAGTATTTTTATAAAAAATATATTAACTTTTGAAAAGACTCCCAAAGTTTGATTTATGATTCTAAAAATATTACTTTAGTTCTCTTTTTAAAACTAAACAGATTTTTTATAAGGAAATTATGTAATTAGGATCGAGTAAATAAAATCTACACCTCCATATTCTTTTTTTTAACTGACAACAACATTTAGATGTTTTTTGTCGCTCTAGTTCGCGAATCCTTTTCCTGCCCACTTAAGGGTAATTCCCATTGAGGTGGATTTCCCCACAGTGCAAGCAATAGATCACAAGACGGCCATCTCTTCATTATACTCAGATACATGTACATATGGTATAGGTACGCACAATGCGAGTAATTTAACAATAAATTTAATATATAGAGACACTTATTGGGCACCATTCAAATAAAACCTCTTATAATAATTGTGTTTACATGTGACCATTGTTCTAGGTAGTATTATTAATATTTTGGTAACTTTTTAACTGCATACCTACTTTTTTTTAACTGCATACCTACTTTATTTTAACTGCATACCTACTTAATTTTAATAAAACCAAAACCTTATCTTTTAATTTTGTTTAGTGTAAGCTCGTATTGCCATGGCCGATGATGGGGTGGGAATTAAGCTCTGTAGCCCTAACTATACTACCGCGTTAACATTTTGCCCAATCACACGACCGCATTTCTAGTTCTCAAAATTTCCGCTTGGAGCGCTGAACCATTTCCCATACAAATTTTAGTTAACTTAAACGTAAAGTAATAGTTAGAAAACTCACACTAGAGGTACTGGATATCCAAGGACATCTAAGCTTACGCGGCTTCAAGCTCTCACACCTGTGGTGATGCATACGTATACCTATATAGTAGTACGTGGGGACCAGAAGAAAATTATTTTATAAAGAAATTACTCCAAAGCTTGTAGGCATTTCTGGTGACAATAGAGCTGCAGTTATTTTAGCCCCAAAATCAAGTATTCTCATTCAGAGTGGAAATGTTGCCAGCTTATTGGCATGGACAATTGGACACCATACTGATAGACGGTAATTTGGATGAAATATTTATTTTATAATTAGGTTTAGGTTTAGAGAATCTTTATTTCCAAAAAAACATTACATTGACTTATACCTGAAAATTATAACAATCTAGACATAAAACATTCTAGTAGTGGTTTATATTTGCTCGAACATAAATAAATATATAAAAAATATTAAATATGTATTAAGCGTGCTAATTTATCATTAGTTTTATTTTTTAGTTTTTTAGGTCCCTGGTTCAATTCCCAGTGTGTACTAATAAGTTTTTAATCAAAAAAATATGTACATTTGTTTGCCTCGGAGAGTACGTTAAGCTGTCGGTCCCAGTTTCACTATACCAACTTGTGAAACTGATGGGTTATTGAGTCTATCTAAACATCGCGACGAGTTAGCCACTTGTTCGGTGAAAACGCATACCATCGGCTACGACGAGGTGAGATTAAAAACCCCTCCGCTGGGTACCCTGAGACTGTCTAGGCCCTAGGCGGCCTCAGGCGCCGTAAGGCACCCGTGATGATATATAAATATATAGTTTTATATTAATTGGTTTATTGTTAAACGTTCCTCTCCCTGCAGTAAAAGAAATAAACTCAAAAAATCTCCGACCCAAAAGTTTAAATTAAACGAACCCATACCATACATACCTAGATATAGATACGATAACAAGCTATAATTAATATCCCTTCATAATGAACACAGACATAGTTCCAATAACAGTGGTCGGGCTGAGTAATAGTCGTCCTTGGTGCGTGGGCTTATCTGGATCTCAGTAGCCTATGGTTACGACTTCACGTACTTGTGAATCATGAGGTTAGCACAACCAGTATGCTGTGCTAGGGCTAACTAAATGGTAGAGAGGACAACATATACTTAGAGCTGATGTTTTAATCGTCAGATAAAGTTAAGTCAAAGTCAAAAGTCAAAATCATTTATTTCGTGTAAATCTTTACAGATATTTATGATTAGTAAAAAAAAAAGTTTATCAATGAGGCCTTAGAGTGCGTTTCGTTAGGCAGCTATTCATTAACAAAATAAAGATAAATATTTATTAAACCTCGATATCAGGTTTAGAACTTAAACGCGATAGAATTGAAATCATATACCTAATGAAAAATACTACCGAACCGAACACACGCTACATGGAATCAGCTAACCACCTAGTCTTACACTAGATGGTTAGCTGATTCCATTGACCTATCAATCATTATCTGCCATACAAGAGAGTAACCAAGGCGACCTACTTCACCTACCTTATCCACGACTTAAATTTTTGTTAACTTGTATGAAGAACTGTCAAATTTATTTGTTCTCCATGCAAGTTATGAGTTGAATAATTTTGTCTTATGATTGAAATATCGACCATTAGCTTAAAACATGGGTTGTTACAGAATACCTACTATGTATACGGGTTCAAGTGTTATTTTTTGGATCCGATCGAAATACATAAAGTTACTGACATAATCCAAAATAAATTTGAATAATTTTCATTACAATATTGGAGCTCTTTAAATTTACTAAAGTGTTGGAATATTGAAATGAAAATTATTATTTATTTAATTATTTCAAAATGGGACTGAATGGTGGGTGTACAATTTTCATTATTGTTGTGCTGGGCGAACTTCTATAAATTACACTCATCATAAACTATAAGTGCACTTGTCGTGAATTTTTCGCCATATAGAATAACTATTGGAAACCGCAAGTAAACCTCACGATTCGTGAGCTCGTATAGAATGTAGAGGAGAACCACGTCGCGATGCATTATTATCTACTTTACTTAGTGCGGAGCGACGACGATTCGACGACGGTGTTGCCTTATACTTTTTCGATCCGTTCCCTGATCTAGCGTTTGGGAATAATTTTTCTTTTCTGCTTGATTTTGCCTTAGACTCTATATACATTTTAATAATAAAATACCTAGTTACTACGTAATACCTATTTATTTTTCAATTACAATTTATATAGCTTATCGTCCTTAATTGGTGACTCTGAATGCTGTTGCCTCCAGGTGGATGCAGATCCATATATTGAATTATAATAATAAGTTTATTAGTTTTATTACAGATTTCTCAATTTCGTTCATTCATACAACACCCTATTCATCAGTCATAAAATAAATCTTGTTACCCACCCTGTTAATCAGCCATTAAATAATCTGCTGATCAGTCATAAGACACCCTGTTGATCACTCAAGAATCACACTCTTAACTTTAGTTTACGATCAGGTGGATAAAGTAGTGAGTTTAGAGTAGGTAAGAGGGCGGATAAAGTAGTCACATAGTACTGCTAAAATAATAAAAAATAAGCATTCTATAGCCTTCATAGGCCTACAAGGTAGCTCCGGGCAAATGACGACGTGATGCGCTGCGCAGGAGTCGCTACAGCATATGAATGGATGTGTGTACTTACTCACAGATTACATACTACACTCCATTCCAATACGAATAAGTAACAACTAGGTGGGTAGTTATTGATTTTAGGGTTCCGCTTATAAGAAAAAACTAATTAAAAAAACATATTAGATAATTTTCAGCCTGTATCTAGATTTTTTAAATGGATTAATAATAATAATAGCGGATTTTCATAGAACCGGTCAATAACAATTTTGAATAATTTTATAAATTAATCTGTCTCGTTTTTTTATATATTATATTATATTCATAATTATTATTATTAAATGCATTAAAAAATATCATACAAATTTTGGTTTATTTACATAGTAAACATAGTGATTAGACTAAGACTTACTTACGCCCGGTTTCTCGATGAAGTATTTTATACTTGTAAGTACTTACTATTATTTCTTCTGTGGTATTAAAGTAAAAATTGCTGATTTTAGAAGGAGCTTTGAAAAATATTATTGTCAGGTCCCTTGAATTTTTCACGTGGAAAGGCAACAGCCATGCACTAGAAGTTTTTGCATTAAGATTTAATATACATTAAAAAGTTCAACCACCTTTTCTGTTCATTGAACCTTATTTATATATTATATTTGTACGGAACCATAATAGGCAAATAATAATATTTCATTTCAACTTATTCTGTGTAGATATTATGAATGCCTATAATATAATATACACATTTATAAGTAGGTATGTATATAAATAATATATAAACCATACAAACGGTGGGATGATGACTTTAGAAGTCTAATGGGTTACTGGAAACAAAAAACACAAAACAGAAGAGCATGGTCAGCCTGGAAGAGGCCTATGTCAAAGGACCGACTGCTAACCCGGTTATCTAAATAAAATTAGTTTATTATTAAATTAATTTGTAAATAATTTAAAAATGTGAAAAAAAAAAAACATGTTAATTCAGTTAAATTAAGGCTATATATAATATAATAATGTATAGAAATATACTAGCGCACTTGCTGGTAGGTATCTGCCTACCCCGAAAGTTCCTGGCCTAAAGATAAATAATTTTTGAGAGATCGAGACCTTCTCACGGGACTGAGGCTCTACCATGGGTTTGCGCATTGTAGAAAAATAACGTATTCATTTACGTATACGTGAGATGTTACTCACGTATACGTAATTGAATACGTTTCGTTTCTACAATGCGTCAACCCATGGTAGAGCCTCTGGTACCATGGGTTGAAATACTAATGTATTACTATACCAAGTTTGAAATAAACAAGTAAACGAAAGCGCCATCTATGAAATAACTCCGTAAACTGTTCCACTACCACGAAACTTTAAGCGCGAAGAATATTCGTCTAATTTAACTTTAAACTTGACGTGAGCTTTTAATGTTCAGGGTATCCGACAGATGGCTATATTTTAAAATAATAACGTTTATGTTGAATGTATATATAGGTTTAAAAAAATATGTAGCAAGGTGAAAAATAAAATGCTCGTGTTATTTTCTAAAATTATAAATATCATAAAGATTTATCATACACAGTAGCACGGAAACTTTGCCAACAAAAGAGATAAAGTTTACTATACAAATAAAAAAAAAATAGGACATTTCCTACATATAATATTGTCCTTGGTCACTCACAATTCACAATTAGGTTAGAATAAGGAACGCGACATGTGACTCTGCATCTACCTAAAAGTAAGCAGTAAAATTGAAAAAGATATATTGTGAATATTGTATGTAAAGTCATTATCATTGTTGTTTAAGTTTAGGTGGTAAAAATGTCTCTATAACTTTTTAGACCGACCGACTGGTCTCGTTACCACCGCCCATACAGATGCAAAAACCGCCAAGTGACCTAGTCATGTTTCGGTTCAAGTCTGTGGGTCTTTTTCCTTTCTTTATTGGAGCACGTCATGCGACTATGTATCTACCTGATGTTAAGCAGACCTACAAAGTCCATGAATGGGGTCGATCAATACATTGTTGTTAAACAAATATTGATCGCTTCTACTATGCCGGCTTAGTGATGGAGTTACGAAATGGGCAGCGACAAAGACATATTTGCATTACGAATCTATTTTTATATCATCAAATAAATCACCCGTGTTGTAACCGGACCAACTTATCCCATAGAACCATGTACAAAAAATACGAAATTTAGAAATCGATGGCAATTTTGACATCGCAGTAATATTAAGTCATCTGCTGTTATTAAAAAATCGCACCCCAGAATATTATTTATGAAATGTCGAATATAAAAATAAATGAACAAAGAATCAATCAACAATAAAAAAAAATTGAATTCTTGTAGAGTATCCCATTTTTTAATTGTTCCTTCCTACTACTATAAAATAACCCTGAACCGGTATCTCAAGCCAGCACAGTGGAGACAACTAAAAGACTTGTTATTTAATTATGTCTTTTTGTAGTTTTCATTCTTGAACTTAACATCCC
Organism: Monopis laevigella; assembly: GCA_947458855.1. NCBI lineage: Eukaryota > Metazoa > Arthropoda > Insecta > Lepidoptera > Tineidae > Monopis > Monopis laevigella. Next base: position 17,981,206 of record OX381587.1, read on the forward strand.
GGTTACCATCAGGTGGGTGTAGTATAGTGAGTTACATGCCATGCTCTAGTAAAAAAAAATCGTGAAATCCTGTAGACACTCACAGCCTGTACCCCTGGTGTGAGTTTTCTAACTATTAATTTGCGTTTGAGTTAACTAAAATTTGTATGGGAAATAGTTCAGCGCTCCAAGCGGAAATTTTGAGAACTAGAAATGCGAGCGTGTTATTTGTCAAAATGTTATATCTATACTAATCTATATCTATACTAATATAATAAAGAGGAAAGATTTGTATTTTTGTATGTTTGTAATGAATAAACTCAAAAACTACTGGACCGATTGCAATAATTTTTTCACCATTAGAAAGCTGCATTATTCAGAAGTAACATAGGCTATATAATATCACGCTAGGTCCTATAGTTGTGGAGCAGTAACCAAAAATGTTTTAAAAACGGGGGAAAAGTATCGTTTCTGAGGCCTTCCGTGGCGTGCGCTGAGCATATAGTTAAAGTTATACAAACCTGTGCGAAGCCGGGACGGGCCGCTAGTAGTTAATATTTTGACCAATCACACGCTCCCATGTTCAGTGTAGCCACAAATAAAAAAATTAAAACTTATGATGTATTCAGATTTTAAAAATTAAAAGGAGACATGCATTTGATATAAGATTTAACTTTATTTCGCTTTATTGAATCAATGAAAAAATATTGATTTCACAAAAGCTTAAGACTACTGCATAGGCGAGCTTAATCATGGGCGTAGCCAGGATTTCATATTGGGGGTTAAGCCTCGTAATTTTATTTATTTATTTTCATTGCTAATTTATTAGAACTTTTATTGTTTTTTTCTTAAGCAAAAAAAAAGCGCAATCGTCGTAATATCACTTAATATGTGGTGTCTGTTTTAGGATTTGCATAAAATTTGGTTAGAATATTATGCATTATTGGGGTCTTACCAACTCGGCCACCACGTACACTAGTAGACAATTAAACAAATATACACACCATCAAAAATAATTGGTCAAAAGTGCTGCCCAGTAATAGTAAAAATTATAAAACTATAAATTTTTTTTGTTACTTTGTTATTTTTGTGGCTTCTTAATAAATAACTAAAAAAAAAACTCAAGCTTAGAATATATATTCCAAGTGTATAAAAATCATGTAGATATTTAATTTTATTGTGTAGTTTGTGTAGTTTGTGTAATTGTGACTGGTAAAAGTGCTTATTAAGCCCAATTACGGAAATAAATAATTTAATTGACTATAGAATGTATACCAAAGCACAAAGTATAGTACCTGCTGTGTAGTAGTCACTGTATAACTTAAGTAAAATGCAAAAAACATCAATTAACCTACTCGTATGTTTCAGTTTTAGTCTGTGGGTACACCGGTTTTCAGGAGATTACTACATAAATTTCTTGTCGAGGTGGATAAAAAAATGTATATTAAATTATACAAGTAATGCAATACTTCTTTGTCGCCCACCATTGCGTAATCGCATCATTTAACCGATATAGTGGGAGCGATCAATGATGTTTAAGAACAATTATTGAATGACCCCATTAATTTTGTAGGTTTGCTTATCACCAGGTGTACAAAGATACAAAGTCACATGCCTTGCTCCAATAAAAAACAAAACGAAAAAGTTTATTGTTAGATACAATTTGGGGATCGAGCCCATTCAGCTTGTTGTATTGTTTTCCACAAGGTTGTTTAGTTGTCGTGCAAATGCATCAACATCAGCTCAGCTCTAAGCCTCACCGTTACATTGACCTAGTGCGTGCGCCGAGGGATTGCCGCGACAGTACTCGACTCGTCCTCGCCGCAAACGCACCATGTTCTTCGAAAGCTTCCTACTCAACTGTGTCGTGATGGTAGCCCTAATCCTAGCCCTTCTCTACGACTATATCACTAAATTTTTCGGCTACTGGTATGTACGAAACATTCCCTACAAAATCCCTATCCTGTGCTTTGGCAGCGATTACCATCGCATCTTCGGACTTCAGGATACCACAACCATGGTCAACCAATTATACAAGCAACACCCTAAAGAAAAATACGTTGGGTACATCAAAGGAAGAATCCCGGACCTCATCGTGCGCGACCTTCGGACCATCCAGGACGTCCTCTCCGCGGACTTTGCTCATTTCGACAACAAAGGACTCTGTTTGGATAAATCACCGGATATTTGCATAAGAAACAATTTATTTTACCTCGAAGGTGAAAAGTGGACTCTGTATCGCGAACAAATAGAAGCCATTTTCAAAAACTCCGCTCGTCGGGACCTTGTGTACGATAAGATTAACGAGAAATACTCCGAACAAAACACCGGTAAAGTAAATATCAACAAATTTCTGGCAAATATAATGGACAAACTACTGGCGGATAATATTGTCGGAGACGATACTGTACAACTAGTAAAAAGTATAAGAGTTTTATTACAAAAAAGAACATTCAAAAACAAGGTAAAAAATTACTTTAAAACTATATTTCCATCTGTGTATACAATTTTCCATATGTCAATTTTACCAATAAATTTTATAATGCGAAATATATTATGCAAATTTAATTATAAAACAGATAGCATTTTACAAGTTACAGTTATGGAAGCAAACAAATTAATGAGAACATATCCCGCGTACAGCGACGTCGACGATACAATTTCTGCTCTCAGTATAATTATAGGAGAGGCATACACTCCCTGTTACTACGTGATTATTTCTATTTTGTATGAGCTCTCAAAGAATATCGACTGTCAAGCGAAAGCGAGGGCGGCAATCAAATTATCTGCGAAAAGCGTCGGTGTGACGGAAAAAGGAAATGAGGATTACTTGGACAGAGTCATAAAAGAGGGAATAAGGGTACATCCTCCCTACTCCATTATACACAGAAGGTGTATGAAAGGTTATAAGATACCTGATAGCGATATTGTTATAGATAAGGGTGTAACGGTGACTATACCTGTTGAAGCTGTGCATAAAGATGAAAATTATTACGACAAGCCTGAAATATTTGATCCGGATAGATTTTTAGAAGAACCGAAGCAAGCTTTTTCCTATATTCCTTTTGGAGTTGGTCCACGTAAATGTCCTGGTAGGTAATTATTTTAAATAATTAAACTTTAATGTTAAGTATAATTAAAGAAGATTTTATGGCAGTGATTCTAAGTAATGGTTTGTTGTTATTAGAAAAGAGATTATAGTTGCATTTTACTGTTAACATTCGTCATAACATCCGAGCGAGCAAATTACTTTGGTCTCAATAAACTTTCACACTCGTATACTATGCAGTTAATGAATTATAGTAGTGCGATGCATGAGTTATACCAGCATAATAAATGAAATATGTTTAGTAATAAATAATTAAGAAGAACTATTTTAGGGCATTTTTTTTTTTTAATTAACTCTGTAATGTCATTTTAAATTAATCCAAACTTTTAAGAACATGATCTTTTAGCGGCGGTTAACACTTTTAACCGACTCTGTGGAGCAATGTCTAAATTTCATAAATCACTTTAATTTAATTGTAGGTAGTTAATTTACTTAAAATAAAAGTGCTAATTTTAAAATGGAGTTCTGTTTTTAATATGAAGACCATTACACACATATTGCCCTGGTCACAAAATCTCTAGGCTTCTACTATGTGTACCAGAAACAACGATATTAAAAGGTTAATATTATATTTTACAAATAACTAGACCATGACAAACTGCACAGTAAAAGATTATTATTATTTAAATAGAGTTATTTTTTTATATGATGACCATTACACACATATTGTCCTGGTCACAAAAGCTCTAGGCGTGTACTATGTGTACCAGAAACAACGATATTAAATCATTCATATTATATTTTACAAACACCCTGACTATGACAAACTGCACAGAAAAAGATTAATATATTTTTTAGCCATGGTTGGGAATTGAACCCACGATTTCCAGATATAATGTCAAAGGCGCAACCACTTTTCTTATAACAATAATTGAGCAATTATTCTAGGATATTTAAGTTGTTTTTTTTAATTAGATCTATAACTTTGTCAGTTTAAAATGATCCAAGTCAGAATTGATAAATTAGCTATCAAAACGTATATACGTGGTGGCCGAGTTTGTTAGACCTTCGACTTAAAAACACTAAGGTCCCTGGTGCGAATCCCGGTGTGTACCATTGAGTATTTAATTTAAAAAAATATGTACATTTGTTTGACAACACCACTATAGTGCCTCGGAGAGCACGTTAAGCTGTCGGTCCCGGTTTCACTATACCAACTTGTGAAACTGTTTATAGATGGATTATTGAGTCTATTCAAAACATCGCGACTAGCTAGCCACTTGTTCGGTGTAAACTCATACCATCGGCTACGACGAGATGGGATTAAAACCTCTCCGCTGGGGCCGTCTAGGCGGTTTTGGGCGCCGTAAGGCACCCGTGAAGATAATCAAGTCAAGTCAAGTCAAAATCATTTATTTCATGTAAATCTTTACAGATATTTATGAATAGTCAAATAATATGTATGTATGTATGCTATCAAAAACATTAATTCGAAATTCAACATTTTCAGGAGCAGAAATAGCACATAAGGTGATACGAGGCATTCTGTCTGCGATTCTACAGCGATACCAGTTGGAGCCCTGCAGTCTCACCCCCGAGAGACTCGTCTATGCAGATTATAACTTTCAACGAGTTCTGGCCCAGGATTTGTGGCTTAATATAATACCATTGGAGCACTGACTTTTAGCAGACGATTTCAATGAAAGATTTATAATTGAAAGGTTTGTTAGCATATAGACAGAGCTTTACAGATTATCTTTCTCGTGTTATTAATGAAATTGAAATTAAAAATAAACATTACAACATACGCTATTTGCACATATTGCTCTGTTCACAAAATAAGCTCCAGTCTTTTGTATGTACTATGTGTATCAGAAACAATGATCGGAAAATTCGTATACAAAATGAGATTTACTGGCTACTGTTTGTGAGTTATTTTAATTATATGAATTTAAATAACTCACAAACAAATATAATGTATGTGTTATATGTTAAATTATATGTACTTTTGTTTTCACCGCTATTCTTCATGCTGTTGTTCCCTGTTTCACTATACCAACTTGCAAACCTGTTTATAGGTTTACAAGTTGGTATAGTGAAATATCGTGATGAGCTCGCCACTTATTCGGTGTAGATCTAGAATACGTGGGGGGTCCATATAGAATTTAAATTCTAGATGAACCCCCAACAACTTTAAGGGGGTCCAAGAGAAAAAAAAATGTTATAAACTGTTTCGTTATAATGCGTTTCATTATATAGCTGAATATCCAGGGACGTGCTTTCGATAGATTATAAGTTTCGATTCCACACAAATCAAAAACCTGTACACAGAGTAGATGTTTGTTATTCAGATCGACCAAAAAATTTACAAAAAAGGTATATTGCTTAAAGATAAAAATGTCTATCTTCTTACTTTTTTTTTTAAATAAGGCATTATTTAAATCATTATTACTATCATACAAAAATATGCAGGGGAAAGAGTTTTTTATTTTAAAATTTTGGTAGTCAAAAAGTTTTTTTTTGTGTTTTCTATGTACGAGTATGTACGGGAGGAAGTACGATTTTAAAAATTATAATAAATAGACATATTTTTTCATTCGGTGAAAAATGTATTAAAAAAAACAACTCAATTAAAAAACTTTTGTCCTTTCGAATAAAAATAAAAATACTGTTACAAAATATTTTATTACATGTTTTATTATTACATAGTCTATAAATATAATATGCATTAGTATCGTTGACTCAGGGTGCACATAGTATAAGCATAGAGCTTAATTGGTGACCCGTACGCTTATTACGCCGTACGACGTTAAGCTAAAAAACGGCCCCAGCCTAGTGGTCAAAGCGCAACTGATAACAAGGTTAAGCAGATGACATCAAGGCCGGCCTGGGATGGTTGACCGCTTTATGCAACGATGCTATTTCACCATAAACACCGCAACAAGTCCGCCACTTGTTAGGTGTTGCCTCCGAATACCATCGGCGAAATGAGGACGGGTTAATCCCTCCGCTGGGTACCCAGAGGCCGTTTAAACGGTTCTCGGGAACCAAATAGGCACATGCGATGGTTTTTTTTTTAACGTTAAGCTATACTTTAACCAAAATGACGTATTTATCTGTCAATTTTCAATGTCACAAGGTTTGCATTACATCAGAATTGCATTGTCGATTAAAGTTTAGCTTAGCGTGGTGCGAGTAATCACCCCTCAGGGTATACACAGAGTATGATATTTATACATATTATTATTGTTTATGACAATGTTTATATCAACTATATCTAACGGTTAATAGTAATTAGAGTTTTATTTTTTTTTAATTATGATTACTTAAATATAATAATAAAATAAATAAAGATATTTAATTAATTATTTAATGAATTAACCCATTAATTACTACATAATAAAAAAAAAAAAATATCCACTATGTCCCGACTCTGTCCCGGCCCGAAGGTTCCCATAACACTGGCAGCATCACCTCTTTGTACTGCCAGTGATATCCTTTGTTTAAAGAAATATCCGGACCGGGAATCTCCAGTGATCTCATTTAGAAGAGCACATAGCTTTTTGCTGAATTCCTTGCCTTCAGAGCCCCAAACCCCAGTTGTCTCCACAGCAAATGGAACAAATAAATAATCAGATTTTAAATTTTGATATTTTGTATGTTCCGCCTTGGCTGCGGCCTCAGCAGCCGCCCCTGCTGAGCCTACACAGGCTTGAAGATGTGATGCCGCAAATGTATCAACACAAGTGACGTCCCAGATAAGGCTTCGCCCTCTCTGCCACGGCACAAGCGTTAACCCATCTGGGCGTTTTCCATCTATTCTACTTAACCCACGGGGCTCAATAATACAGGGGACGTTTGCTGAAGTCAGAGCACGGCGAACAATGTCATTAAGGTTATGGTGTCGAGGCAATCTCCCAGCACTTCTACTGCAACTTAATCCATGATGGCCGTTCGTTAAGACTTGCACTCCGCATTCACATTGGTGAGGTTGGCAGATGTTCGCGCCTAACCGTAATGCCATAGCTATTCTTAACGACTGGTCATCTAGAAATGTACCCAGTGAAGGAGAAGGGAGTGCATCCAGCCATAACCCAGACTCAGGTGTTATAGAGGCTTTAAGACGAGCTAAATCGGATCCTAAAAATGTTGCCAAAAGGTTGTTTAAATTATTTTTAATATTTATTGTGTCCCATTGACGCTGTGAAGACAACTGGATCTCCGGCAGAATTTCAGACGTCGATCTAAAAGCCTCCACTGATTCGAGTAGATATGGAATCTCAGAGGTTGCACCTAAGTCGGGTAAAATAGTAGTGACTAGCTCTGAGACCCCATAACAAGAAGCAATAAAGGCAGGTAAACAGACATCCGAAACTCTGCGGATTCCGATGCCACCGTATCTAATAGGGAGTGACGCCTGATTCCATTGAGATTCTGTTAAACTGATATTTAAAACCAAATCAACACAAGATTTCAATTTGTTATCTATGCTATAAATTAAATTTGGAAATTTCCAAATAGGTGTTGTCCTTATTAAATAAGTAAATTAAAATTATAAAATAAATTGAAATCTAAAATAAAACTAATACTATAAATAAAAAACATTATTTAGTGCTAACGTGTCAGGAATGGTGCCAAGAAGGCTGGCATCGTTTCCCCGCTGAATAGCCAAACTTAAGCTTTAACAAAAATAATTGCCAGCCTTCTTGTCGCCTGACCTCTCTATCAGACGTCCAGATAATTCTTTGGTCAAGTCTTTGGCTGAAGGACCCCAGGTTCCCATCGTTTCGACCCAAAAGGTGCAAATATGTAACTTTTGCTAAGATTTACATATTTACACAGTTTGAGGTTTTTAGCAGAATTTGCTGCTGCCCCTGCACTCGTGGAGGTCAACCGTACGTGAGATGGTGCAAGTGTGTCAACACACGTTGCATCCCACAACAGCGATCTTCCGAGTTTCCATGGTCCAACTGTCATGCCGTCGGGTCGTTTGCATTATCCCAACAGGTTCTAGTATTGCGGGTACTCCAGCAGTGACAAAAGCCCTTCGGATAATGTCATTAAGGGCAGTGTGTCTGGAGAGGCGTCCGGCGCTTCGGCCGTCCATGGTGGCCTAGGGAATCTACAGGTTCACCACATCGGCACTGATGTGGATGAACGATGCGGGCACCGAGACGAAGGGATACTGCTATTGTGAGTGAATTTTTGTCTAAAAGTGTTCCAATAAAAGCTGAAGGTAGTGCCTGTAACCAGAAGCCTTATTCTTTTGAAGAAACGGCCGAGAGACGAGCACGCTCTTGCAAGTTATGTGAAGATGATAATAGGTTTGCATGTGTGATTTTGCAAAGCGGCTCGTCCCAAGAACGCTGAAATTTTGATGAAATGGGTTGTTATATCTAACATAAGTAGATATTTATAACGGAACTAGCTTTTAACTATGGTTTCGCAAGCATTTTTTTTCAGCTTTGATAATGAAAAATTATGCACTTTTGGTAAATGTAAAATTTTAAAAGATTGATATTTATTTATTTTTTCTAGTAAATGACACAACATAAGTTGTGTTTTCTTCAATTTATGTTTTGTCTAACTAATGCAATAAAAATATATTATACCTTACTAGCCTTTTGATTGATGTATAATAAATACTCCCTTTTGAGGTTCTGTAATTTTTTTAGGAATCGTTTTTGTGCTACTCAAGTCTCAATCAGTCTGGCTGTCCGTCTGTCCGCATCAAATATCTCAAAAACTACTGGCCAATTTACGTGAAATTTAAAATCGTTATGTAAACGAAATTACTAGAAACGGATTTAAAACTCAACTTTATGCAGTGGAAGTTGGTGCAAGAGGAATTCCAGCAAAGTCTTTGCACCGTCTATTGAAGGATCTTGGCCTTCCGAGATCAGCCGTCGGAACGGAAGAGTATTTTTTATTTATTTTTATTAGAGCACGGCATGTGGCTTTGTTTACCTTTTGGTAAGCAGACCTACAAAATACATGAATATAGTCGATAAATACATTGCTGTTTAACAAAATTGATCGCTCCCACTATGCCGGCTAAATAATGCAGTTACGAAATTGGCGGCAACATGGACGTATTTGCATCACAGGCCTATTTTATTATTCTAGGAGCTTTATTGTCAAATCAATTGTCCGTTTACGAAAGGAGACTACCACCTCGAGAAGAAATCAAAGCATTAGTTTCCGGAAAACCGGTGAACCCACAGACTAAAACCGAAACATGACTAGGGCACTTGACGGTTTTTGCATCTGTATGGGCGGTGGTAACGTGTCCGTTCGGTCGGCCTAGCGAAGTTGTAGAGGCCTTCCTTCCACCTAAAATAGTATAATTTCAACTTATAGGCAATAATCAAATTATGGCGGACTTTCCATAGGAAGGCTGCCATAAATAATTTAGAAAAGGTATTAATAAGTATATTGATGTATTACATTGGATACATAGAGATATTTGCATTGAGACTTTAACTATAATTTGAAATTACCTTCTTTGTTTCGGATATTCTTTATATTAACAGAATAAATTTTATGCCATATTTGCTTATTAGTAGAAATTTAACTACTTATAGTTTACAATACATTGCTCTGTTTAACAAAATTGATCGCTCCCACCACGCCGGCTAAATGATGCAGTTACGAAATGGAATATTTAAGTCAAAATAATAATAAAAACAACGATACATATCTTGTCTATAGATCTATAAAGGCTTATATAACTTTGCTTATTTTTTTTTATATAACTTTGTTTATTTATTAGTCATAATCATATAAATAAATACGAAACAAAAAAAAAACAATGAAAATAATACCTACTGTTTGTTCCTTTTTTTCGTACTTCAAAAACATAAAAAAAACATAAGGTTATTACTAATCTGAAATCAAGCTGATAATAATTTAATTAAACATATTTTAAGACAGTACCTAGAAGAAAGCAATACTTGTTAGTATGTATAGAGAGCTTTGTTAATTAAGATTCACCTTCCAAAATAAATCACGACACCCTGCAAAATATATACCTTGGTTCTGTCAACAAAGAGACAATAGAATATCTCTGACAGGTAGTCATCAAAAGGCTTCACATTATATATTTTTGTGAACGTTCATAAAAAGGGTGCGATATAAAAGAGGACTACAGTGCCGCGTTGATAATGGCATCTGTCACCGAGGCTGGTCGGTACATATAGACTTAAATAATTAGATAGAGCACTTTGTCTTATGTAGAAATGTTACGTGCTTTATTTTTGCAAGCAACTTGATGTATTGTTTTAAGATCGTAGACTTAAAACTGGAGGACACAGGATCGATTTCCGGTGAGTTTTCTATTTTTTTTTTATTGAAGCACGGTGTATCTACTATCAACCTGATGGTAAAGATACCTATAAAGTCAATGAATAGGGTCTATCAATACATTGTTGTATAACAATATAAATCGCTTCCACTATGACGGGTAATTGATGCTGTTACGAAATAGGCGGCAAAAAAGACATATTTGCATTACGAGTTAATTTTAATATCTTCCCTGATTTACCATTAACTCGATCGCCCGTTTCGTAATCATCAAAGGAGACTGCTTCAAGAAAACGATGCAGTAGTCTGCCATAAACTGGAATATAAGAAACAATCTTGAGTTGTTCTACATATCGTATATAGATTTTTTTAAATCCTGGTGGGCGGGTTTCGAACCCACGATCCTCGCTTTTGCAGCAAGGGACTCAACCACTGAGCCGACCAGGTTTGAGTCACGCCTTACGAATTTTGTCATTGCTTGTTATCTACTTATATACAGACGCCCTCTATGTGCTTTCTTAGAAAATAAATAAATAAATAGAGTGAAGTTAGAAGTCCTAGTTTTTAATACCTTCTAGCAGAGAAGTCTGTTATTTGATTTTACTTTTTTCAGTATTTATATCGTAGTACCACCACGCATATCTCGTGTCTGCTTTTCTATCCCGATATCTATATCTCCTAACTGTGGGTACACAAACGGGCTCTGATTTATTACTCTCCCCATTCAGATATCCCACTTTTCAGACGTTTTCTTTCGTCGTATGAACGATGAGTCCACTCAATAAACATAAAGGAAGGCTACGCAAAAATATACTGCCAAAATTTTTGAATTCATATAAAATCATTAATAATAATAAACAAAAAGAGTCAAGTGCCATTTGTATTTGTGCTATAAAGGTTCTGCACCAATTAAATTACTTACCTATATAATTAATCACAATTGATTGTGACTTGTTTTCAGTAGACAAAGAATTGAAAAAAATAGTTACTGTGATATCAATCAAGATCAATAATAGATCCTTAATTTTATTGAAAGTAGGTACTAAAATGAGGGGTTAATACTTACACGAGGTCAGAATTTACACGGACGGTTTAAAAACAGAACACGAAACAGGCGCAGGAGTGTACTCACACTTGGCACATATGCTTCCATCTTCCAAGCAGCACTCTGCTATAGCCATAATAGAAGCAACAGCTACAATACGCGTAAGTTGAGAAGTGCCCGTTTTTGGAAGTGATCTATCCAATATGCGATGGGATATTCATATGTATAAAAACAGAAATCAAAGTTGCTACTTATACAGGGTGAATTTGAAAGGATATACCTACTTTGGGCTAATGGAACCATGTGTCGCAAATGAAAAAAAATTTAGGCTTCCCCATACAAATTATTTATTTTAACATTAAGAGATTGTATGGAGAAGGATTTTTTTTTCCTTCAAAGTCATTCTGTATAATACAAAATATTATATCTTAATATCTGGACGAACTAGCAGTTTCAGCCTTTTTTTAGACCAACATACTGCTATACTCTTAACGTTTGAAGAAAGTCATACTTACTACTAACTATTCCGTGTGGAACACACATCCCAAAGTCAAACTCACAAAAGAAATTCAGTGGAAGTCAGTGCGAGAGGAATTCCGGCATCGTCTTTTGAAGGATCTTGGCCTTCCAAGATCAGCCGTCGGAACTTTTATAGAAAGCGTTTTCAAGATGGCGCTGACAGGATCTTATAATTTTGTTTGGGTGTGTAGTGGGTAGTACACAGTGAAGGGTAGAGTTGATTTCAGAAAGGTCTATAACCATGCTTTGCGGTCTCAGGTCCGGGAACACTACAGTACCCTTCCCTGCCTCTCAATCCATGCATAGCTAAGCATATTGTCTCTCTTAACAAAGGTTACAGAAAAGTATGTCCAAATTTTAATTTTGTTCTAAAAACCTTCTGAAATTCACGCAGCGAAGCAATTAGAATGTATTCTTAACTTATGTCACAATTTTATTGTGTAATCTGTGGAGCTATATGACTATTTCAAAATTTTACTACTTTAAACAATTTGAGATTATTTCTAGTCAGATAGTCTTAAAGACACAGTCTAAGCTTTAATTATATTTTTTTAATGTAGATGAAACCCTAAAATTGGAGTCTCCAAAATACCATCTATTAAGTAGACGAATGTCTTGGATACAACGGACCGAATTTTTAATCAAAAGCGACGAAGCGGATGATATTATTTATTCTTATAAGTGCTGTTTTGCGTTCGTAAATAATTTATATTGTTTTAGGAATAACTAAGTTGACCTCATTTTTCACTTTTCCTTTATCATTTGTTAGGGAGAAATATAATTATGAATTAAGTTGCCTGTAGCGACGGTCTCAAGAATAATTTGGGTGACACGCTCTTAGTCGACTTAGGTTAGTGTAATTAAAAAAAAATCTTTTACGTCTAGTTACTTGTAGTATTGTGAGTATATTTTTAGAAGTAAAGCAAAGTATTTTTTTTAAGTTTTTCTTAAGTCTTGAAAAACTTGAAGAACATATTTAAAACTTGGATCATTAAATATTTTATTTAATATGGCAAACATTAAATAAGCAAAAAATAATTGGAGTTCAATTAAAAAACAGTTAAGTATAAAACACACATACATTGTATTAAAATTTCAAACTGTATATTTTTTAATAATGGAAAAAAAGATAGGCTATCTAAAAAAATAAAATGAAAAAAGGTATTTAGTGTTGTATTTTTTTATTATTTCACTTTAAATCTTAAAACGCAATTCTCGTTTATTAATGAATTTTCTCGTGCTTCCAAGAAAGTGTGAGTAGAAGAGATTGTATATCTGGAACGCTATAAGATAAGATTTAAAGTTTACACCTTTGGAATAAAAAGGTTTATGTGAATTTATTGTTATTAATTTTTAGTATATTGTATTTTCAATTGATAATAGTTTAATAAAAACTCGATTAAGCATGTTACTTATTAAAATTAATAATTTAGATAGACATATCTAAAACGATTACAATCACTGCCAAATTACCAGTTTATAAGATTACCTACTTTGGTTAACTTTTCGCAGTCAAATTGTGATGAAGCGTAGCAACAAATTACGCACGGGTTAAATAATTCAGGCGAAAGCGTGTATCTAATAAAAGTTTCAGGGCGGCAGATTGGGCGGCTGAAACAGGTACCGTGCGGGGCTAATCAAATATTTTTATGATCCACCGCTGCTTTATGGCTACACGACTGATGAGAAGAATTCCAATACATTCATCTCATAGTATGGGTTGTTGTTTATTTATTTATTGCTAGCTCCGTCCGTTCGTACCGGTTTCATCCGCTGTTTAATTTAAAAGAAATCGGATCGAAAATAGTCGTGAAATATTTGTTTAAATCGGTTTAGATTTTTAGTTTGTCTAGAACAAAATCAAATCTGTTCTCTTTATAATATTAGTATAGAATACATTCTGCCCGCGTTTTTACCGTCTGGAATATCTAAATCGATCATTTGTAATAAAAATAAAAATGTATTTATTAGAAGATCCAGTAAAAAAATAAAACAATATTATGTTGAATTATATACATAGTATTGGTTTTGTGGCATAAATCCCCAATTTTATACAAATCGGCTCAGCCGTTTTGAAGATATTAAGTAATAAACATCTATATAGCCACCAAAAAATATCTTCTAATTCCTTCAATCTAATTATTGTTTATCTATTATTACTATTCTGTATATAATTATGTGTAAGTATATAAAGCAAATATTATGTATTATTTATTGTAATGTGTATATACCTACTTATCTAAGTACCTATATTACTTATTTATGTTACATAAGAATAAGAACAGTCCTGTCACACTTCTTTTTATTTTGTATAACTTTCTGTGAATACGCTGTTGTCACATATGTATGTATTTTGTTAAAAATCTGTTTTCTGTTAATATCTGTATGTGTCGTTTGTATTCAATAAATCTTTAAAATAAAATACTAGGATATCCACTGTGGTGACACTCTGGTAATATTTATATCCTAGTATACAAAACCTTTCCCTGTGCGTATAAAGTAGCATGTATGTCAAACCAGACTTATACAAAATGGCTTAAACGTTTTGAAGATATTAAGTAATAAATATCTAGATTTTCACATATATAATACTAGTATATATTACAACAACAATCAAAAGGCCATGGGCAAAAGCTATAAAATGTATATCTAATAAATCTATATAAAAGCTTAAATTTCTAAATCTTTTCCGAAATCCGCACTTTATTTTAAAATAGCTGACCCGCGCAATTTCGTCTGTGTAACTTTAACCGTTTACGCAGCGCACTCAAAAGGAATAAAGTTTTCCCGTTTTTCATTGATGCTCTGCTCCTATTCGTCGTAACGTGGTGTTATATAGCCTATAGCCTCGATTAATGGGCTATCCAACACTAAAATATTTGTTTAATTCGAACCAGTAGTTCCTGATATTAGCGCGTTCAACCAAACAAACACACTCTTCAGCGTTATAATATTAGTATAGATTAACAGATATTGTCAAATGTAGAACTACGCGCCCTATATATACCTGATGGCCGAGTTGGTTAGACCGTATAGACTTAAAAACATTTATGTCTCTGGTTTAAACCTCGGTATTGTAATGAGTTTTTAATTAAAAAATGTATGTACATTCGTTTAACAACGCCATCATATACCTATATAAGGTATATGATGTACATACGCAATTAATCAATTTGATCTCAATTATTGGTCAGTATTTGTCACTCATTTACATAGGTATAGTACGTATGCTACGTCAACCAACACCCACATTAATATCTGTACCTAATTTTAAAACCTCATTTATTATAATTATTATATTATAGATTTTAGAAATCCTTTGTAAGTTTTGATCAAAACGAAATCTAACGTTATTCGAATACGTATAGAGCAGTTAAATCCATTTCAAGAAACTTTATGAATTTATTTAACTAGTACTATAATTTTATAGTGTAAACAAAATGAACACTATTTTTATTTTATGAATCAGTGTTTTACGGAACATTTTAAGATATTAAAAACTAACAAATTTAAAAAATTCAAAGTTTTTTTTTAGTACTGAATATAACTTTTGCGGTTACGAAACCAGCAGAAAAAAAAATAAGCAGAATAGGAGACTGTTGACTAAGGCATAATTCGCCTATGTAGGTACTTTTTTATGTGCAATCAGAGTAAGAATTTAAATAAAATCAAATCTGTAAAAAAAAATATTGCTTGGAAAAGTGGTTATTTTTTGGTTCATATTTTAGTCGTAACAGATTGTTTAATCTCAAGGGTTTTTTTTATGAACGCTCTTTGTTAAGAAGTTATGGTTCATCATAAAAAAATATTTTATAGCTTCACATTAAAACTTTTAAAATGTACCTACATTAAAAAAAAATTAATTTTAAATGTCATTCCCTTGTTGATTGAATTATTAAAACTTAATTTTTCCACCTCGACTTTATTTTACTGAATTTTAAGTCTTTACCAACCAACTCGATATTTTTTTTATTATTGAATTAATTTCACCAAGGTGTTCATCATGTATTTCTTTTTTAATATGTAGGACAATTTACACATATTGCTCTAGTCACAAACTAAGCTCTAGTGCTGTATGTACAAGAAATAACGATATAATAAATAATATGTTTTATAAACACTTAGAGCATGACAAACTGTACAGGAAAACGTAGTAATATTTTTTTGCCATGGGTGGGAATCGAACCTACGACCTCCGGATACAACGGTATATATGTATCATTACTGCACCCTAGACCGGGGCTTAGGGTACCCAGTGGAAGTTTTTATTCTTATCTCGTCGTCGCCGAAGGTATTATTGAATATTGATTATCCGAGAACGAGTGTTTCAACTTTACACTTATTTAACTTTATATTTAACCACTTGTTTTAGTCGTCCCTATTTATTAGCTTTATAGATCTACTTACCACTAGGTAGATACAAAATAGGAGAACTTTCGAGAAATAATATCTTTGGATTATGGAAAAAGTTTAATTCCTAGAAAATATTATTTATAAAACTTGATTTCGGTTAGATGTTCATTAAAGAATTATTCAATATTATTTTCAGAATTTAAGCTTTAGCGAAATGAGGATGGGTTAAAATATCCCTCCGGCTGGGAACCCTGAGGCCGTTTAAACGGTTCTCGGGAGCCATATGGCTACCCGTGATGGTATTTCCAAACATTAGCCAATGCAAAAAGTTTTCACAAAGAAAAATAAATAAGTATTACCAAATTTTTCTTTATAATAAACTTTAAAAAAAAAATAACACCAGCCTTATCCAATCCAACCTACCCATAACTACCAAGAAAATGAGGGGTCGCGTAATTTAGAGGGGCATAAACACATTACTTTCCATTGTCGCAAGTCGGCTCACTGGTAATGGAGCCAGTAGAAGTGTCCTGATTTATTATTACACTTCATTTGGTCCCGGTAATGTGTCCCGGTGTCATAATTCCAAAAGATAACTCCTGACTGTAGAAGGTACCAACGCAGTACTTTCGGCAGATCAAGACTAATGGAATATTATTACTCATAGTGTTGTTTTCTTTGGATGTAGTGTTTTGTATGTTTGTCTACTTTATTTCGAAGTAGTAAGATTTAGTTTCTTTAGATGTTTTATTTATATGCAAGCAGTATTTTTAAGGATTGGAATATTATCAAAAATATGACTTAGATGAACCCTGTGAGACTCTGCTATCTGTTTGTCTATCCACATAATTATTACGAACACAAATACAACATTTCTTTATTTTCCAAAAGATGTAGCTACAATTCGACAAATCCATCAATTTAAGTTAAAAAACCTATGTTAGAAGAGACCCACTTTAACAATTATTATCTAGGAATTAGTGAGTACTCTGTACTGATGGAATTATGTAGGTGCGAATGTGTGGATTGTGTGTTGACTATGTGATTGTGTGTTGACTATGTGATTGTGTGTGTTGATTACGATTTACTTGCAATTTGGAATGGTTCAATCTTATAGACCGACGTGTACGCAAAAGGTTCCGTAGAAACTATTAGCTAATCTGTGGTAAAGGTTAAATAAAGTTAAATTTAAAAATGTTGAGAAAAAAGTAAACTCACAGTTTATTCGTTGTGTCAGAAGATCATGGGTTAGTTATTTATTAATTTAAATATTGTGTTATAAAGTATAATTTATATACCTAACTGTGCCATAATTTTTTTTTTATAAAATTATGTTGTTGTCCGTATATTATACTTCTTGATATGTATTTTTTCTCTTTATAACAGAGAATAGAAATAAATAAATTTGATTGATTTGCTTATTTTGACGTTTGCTGTTGAAACGATAGGCTCCTGGGCATAACAGCTAAAAGCTTTTTACCTATAAACAAATTGTTTCAAGACTCATCGTCGTCTCTGGAGTATTTTGTTTCGGAGAGGAAATGAAAAATGTTATCCAGCGATTTGGAGGAGCGGTTTTTGTATGCAATAAATACATACAAAAAAATGCATTGTAACGGAACAGCGATTTTGAGAAGCATTTTTTTGTATGTATTTATTGCTTTTTTTATTACTTGGTTTATTTATGATTTTTTTTTACCTAAATTGTATGTATGTATCATCACGGGTGCCTTACGGCGCCCGAGACTGTCTTGACGGCCCCAGGGTACCCAACGGAGGGGTTTTAATACCACCTCGTCGTAGCCGATGGTATGAGTCTATACCAAACAAGTGGCTAGCTCGTCGCGATGCTTTGAATAGACTCAATAACCCATCTATAAACAGTTTCACAAGTTGGTATAGTGAAACCGGGACCGACAGTTTAACGTGCTCTCCGAGGCACTATAGTTGTGTTGTCAAACAAATGTACATACATTTTTTAATTAAAAACTCATTGGTACACACCGGGATTTGAACCAGGGACCTAAGTGTTTTTAAGTCCAAGATCTAACCAACTAGGCCACCACGGCCTAATTTACCTAAATTGATTTTGTATATATATACTCGTATATATATTGTGTTGGTATTGTGTATTTTATTTTAAGGTTCAATTTAGTTTTTACACAATTTTGTACCCATATATACCTACTAATTTTTTAAAATGAAAGTAATAACATATTTTCCTGTGTCTTTAAGTGAATCTAAATGTCTCATTGTTAATTTTATTCTGGATCGTTTGAATAAGTATAAACGAAGGTATCGTTGCATTTATTTTTTATTTAGATTCAGGTTGAATACCTCACAGAACCGCAAATGATTGTCGCCGTTATGACTAACTCCGTGATGCACTCTAATGACGCTTGGAATTGAGCGCGACGACGCTGGTCTTATTTAGTAAATGTTTTTTTTAAAACTAATTTATCTTCTTAAGACAAGACAACTAAAACAATTATAAATCAAACACCAGAACGTTTATTCCTATGTATATCAATGGTACATCTACTAAATTAATGTACAAAATTCATTATATATCTTCCGCTATTGGTTGTCACAGGGTGATCCCACTAGCTATTTTCAGTAAGTATAGCAATTTATTTCATTTTAAATAAACTAAAATCTAAATTAAATCTTTGGTATCTAGATAATGGCACATTAGGTGATGAAATATATATCATGTACAATGGCTTTAATAAAAATAATAACAAAGTGCTCTTCTATTGGTCTTCATTTTAATTTTGAAAAATGTGAACTATACATTCCAGAGGCCTATTTCATAAACGTAACAGTTGTAAATTACTATAACAATTCATAAGACATATTGCTTGGGTTAGTTTGTTAAAAGTAAATAATTGAAAATAATCTAAGAAATTAAATTATGAATAAAATTGTCATGGTACAATTGTCACGTTTATGAAATAAGCTCTAGAAGTGTACAATCTAGTTAGAAGAAGGTAACATTCAAAAATTTAATATTTTGCAGCCTATTTTTTATATTTTTTATGAATAGTTAAATTTAGACCATTTTATACTTAGTGTACCTCATTTTATGAATATGGTTCGAATTAAAAGCTATATGTTAGTGTACATCACGCTACAACAAATAGGAGCGGAGGATCAATGAAAAATTTTGCAAAAACAGGGAAAATTTATTCCTTTTGAGAGCTTCAGTTGCGTGCGCTGCGTGAACGGTTAAAGCATAACTCTAACCAGACGAAGTTGCGCGTGTCAGCTAGTACCTTTATATACATGGTGACTTTGAAAGGATGTACTTTGGGCTAATATGAGAACCATGTGCCGCAAATGAAAAAAAATATTGCCTTCTCCATACAAACCAGTAATGTTAAAATGACCAATTTGTATGGGGAAGCCAACTTTTTTTTTCATTTGCGGCACATGGTTCCATGGAAAAAGTTGTTCGATTTGATCAGCAGAACCTCATATTAGCCCAAAGTACATCCTTTCAAATTCACCATGTATATAAATACATTTTTACTATCCAAAATAATTTATCAAATCCGTGACGGTTTTATTTAATTGTTAAAAAATCCTTATTGCACAAACAAAAAAAAACATATGCGAGCTTAATGCTATAGGCATTTTCTACTAGCTAACCTTTGAGAGAGTGACATATTTCACTCTCTCAAGGGTAATTAACTATTATGAAAAATATATATATATATATATAATATCATGGTGCATAACAGGCTTGTACTATGTGTACCTACCAGAAACAACGATATACATACATACATATCATCACGGGTGCCTTACGGCGCCCGAGACCGCCTAGCGGAGGGGTTTTAATCTCACCTCGTCGTAGCCGATGGTATGAGTCTACACCGAACAAGTGGCTAGCTCGTCGCGATGTTTTGAATAGACTCAATAACCCATCTATAAACAGTTTCACAAGTTGGTATAGTGAAACCGGGGCCGACAGCTTAACGTGCTCTCCGAGGCACTATAGTGGTGTTGTCAAACAAATGTACATAATTTTTTTAATTAAAAACTCATTGGTACACACCGGGATTCGAACCAGGGACCTAAGCGTTTTTAAGTCCAAGGTCTAAACAACTCGGCCACCACGTATATAATACATATTATATTTTTTATTATAATTATTCATTATTATTTAAATTACTTTTTTATTCGAAGTAACATTTTACAAAATAATAAAAACTAACTCAAATTAAAATAATAATAAAAAAATCCCTACTTACTCCAAAAAATTAAAGAAATATTTTTAAAACACTCAGACCATTACAAACTGTACAGAAAATGCAATTATAATACAATTCAATTTATTATTATTTTATTGCTGAATATTTATATATTGATGAATGAATGTTTGTTTTCCCTGCCAGTAAATTTACATTGTTATAACACAATACTACACAGAATAGACTTACGTTTCTACGAGTATAACTAAGTTATTGTTATTTTCTACCTTGAATGCAAATTGTAGGCTCTAACTTTTATGTTTTACGACTTGACTTAACTGCTGTTAGGTCAATGACTTTTGAATAAATCTAGCGGATTTGTTCTATGCTATAGGTATATAATATAGAGGATAGGTATAGGTATATAGTATAGGGACGCCTATGTCCAGCAGTAGACGCGTGAAAGGATGGTATGACGATGATGATAGGTATATATGTAGTATTAGGTATACTAAATCTATTAGGTAAAAGACGGTGACATTAAGAAGCCAGGAAATGGAATCGCGAACTCGAGCGTCTAAAAACGTATAAGTTTTCAGTGATATTAAAGTTTTAAAAAAAGAAGAATGTGGAGGTGTAAATATTACTTACCTACTTGATCCTAATTAGATAATCTTTTAATAAAAAAATCTATTAAACTTTTGAAAAGACAACCAGAGCTTGATTTCTGGTTCTAAAAATATTTCTTTAATTGTCATTTCAAAACTTAGCAGAATTCTTATAAAAAAAATATGTAATTAGGATCATCAAATTGCCCGTTTGTGATCTCAAAGGAGACAAGAAATCGATGCGGTAGGTATAAACCAAAGTATCCTCAGACCAAAATATACAAAGATTATGCAGTCCATGAATAGGCGCCACCAACGCAAGAATCGATAGATGCGACGCTGGTGGAGTTTACTATGTCAGCTTTTTAAGTTGCGAATTCACGAGGAAAGATACGCACGCTGGCAATGCACAAAAATTCCACTTTTTTATTACATATAAAACGTTTTGTAATTTTTTTTAGTCCTTAAAGGGATTATATCCAACGGTATGTGGTGTTTTAATAAAGCAATTAAGCTCAAGAAATTATATTTTTAATTATTCATATCCCCTAACCTAAATAACTAGCATCTTAATTGAAACAGTTTATCTTAAATACGTTCCAAGAAACAAACAACATACGTAACTATACAAAACTTCCCAGGATGTCAATTAGAACTTAAGCAGTTTTAAGAAAGGGTGTCCCAACCCTTATTTAATGGTAAATTTCCCACGTTTATTACAACAATATGGTCATTATCCACAAGTTGCTTCTGTGGGCGGACTTCTCAACTTTGTAACTAACTTAGCTAGAGCTACCAAGGCGGGCGTGGGCGGGCGGCTGCATACCAAGATTTATGGTTGTACTGTACCTACCTCGTAGTACCACCCGAATAGAAAAGTATAGAAGTATATCAATGCTTAACATTTTATTTGTAGGAGATATACATAGTGACTTTGAAAGGTTGTACTTTGAGGTTCAACTGATCAAGTCGAACAACTTTTGTCGCCTAAAAAATGCCTTCTCCATACAAACTAAATAGTAATATTAATATTACCTATTTTAAAAGGGAAGCCAATTGTTTTTTTTTTATTTGCGACACATGGTTCCATGGGAAAATTGTTCGATTTGATTAGTAAAGCCTCATATTAGCCCAAAGTACAACCTTTCAAATTCACCTGTATATAACTGTATAAAAATTGGAACCCGAACAATCACGGAGTCTATCGATTACGAATCAAATCAAATCTTTATTCACAGAATATGGTTTTTATTTATTTAGGTATAGTGTTAATTTCTTTGCTGATTGAAATAATAACATAACATTTTAAAAAACAATTTAGCCTAGTGGAAATAAGTTCAAAATGCAAAACAAAATAAACTTAAACAGGTAACAGGGGAACCGCGTTCAGGTTTTCTTTTAGGCCAACGAATATCAATGGCCATACAACGCGGAAATGCAGTTAGCGCCATGGGCACATTTTCTAATCCCTCGTTACCTCCTTAAATGTAATCTAAATGACATCATTTAAAAAAAAAAATAGTAATAATTATTAGAGTTATAAAAAAAAATAGTTCAAAATTAACTAACAAGGCACATGATTGGTATAATGTTAGCGTCCACATTTATGTTTCTTACAAAATAACGTTAGATTGTCAAAATAACGAAATCCTATAAGTACATTTGTCACCACACGGAAAGCTAAAAACTGTCAAAGCAAAAGCACCTGTAACACAAGGGAATAACGTACATGCGTTTTTTAGTTATTGTTGTTGCTGATTGCTCAATGGCATTTTTAAAGTTTTTTGACAAGCTAACGTTTCCGTCATAAGAAACATAATGTGGCCGTTGGATCACATTATTTTCTACCTAGTGTGCTTTTCACTTAATTTTGAACAAAGATTAATTAAAACAACGTTCTACAAGTAGGAGCTGGCGTACAACGTCTTTATTTCGATTTTTTGATAAATTGTATTCCTTTTTTTTGGACACTACATGTCACTATATTTATGATGCATTTTTATAAAATCCTTTATAAGATAAAAATGCAATGGAAAAAATCCTGGTGGCGGGACTCGAACCCACGAACCTCGCTATCGCGGCAAGGCGCTCAACCGCTGAGCCAACCGGGTTCCAGTTTGCCCTCACGAATTTTGTCATTGCTTGTTATCTACTTATACACAGACGCCCTCTATTAGCTTTCTTCTAATAACTCTTATACGAGTAAAGTTAGAAGTCCTAGTTTCTAATACTAGAAACTATTATATTTATGATGGTAAGGAAACTCATTTCCACTATGCCTGCTAAGCAAGCGTATTAAAATTTAAGATTTTGGATTTTGGAGCAGACTGATCCCTGTAATATAGGGCACAGGGATAAGGTATTTAATAAATTATCAAGCAAAAAAAAAAATTCTGGTTGACGTATCTATACTATCCTATGTTGATAGTTCGTAGTTTGCAGTCGCTGCTTGGAAATGATTCACATACTAACACGTCTAAATAAGATGAATCGCTAAATAACTCCGAGCGAATCTTAAATTGCACCTGGAACGTATGTTTACTCCGATGTGGCCTTAATTAGATTTCTCTTTTGAAAATGGCGTCTCGTAAACATGTCGTTGAAAACGTGAAAATTTTCTCAGAAAATGATAATGTTTTAATCTAAATGCCAATTTATAATAAACACAAAACTTTAGGAATCAATGTAAATAATAATAAATTTCTTTATTTCTAGTAAAATCCGCAAATTGTATAGTTGTATGATAAAAAGAACATTCTAAATATATAATAATAATAATAATAATAATTAATAATAATAAATTATAGCACAATTTACACATATAGCTTTTGTCACAAACTAAGCTCCCGACAAATTGTACAGAAAATGAAAAAAAAATTTTTTGGGTGGAAATCGAACCCACGACCTCCGGATACAACGCCAAAAGCGCAACCACTGGTCTACGGAGGCGGTAAAAAAGTTATAAAACAAAATGTAATTTAAAGTTACCACATACAATTAATTATAATAGGAATCACGAACTTAACAGCACTTATTTAATCAAAGTTTAAAAATATAAAATGTATTACTTATTCGATATTAATAAACCTAAGCACCGACCTACTAAAAGTCAAGTGTAACTTGAACCCACAAAACACATTCGAGTGTGCACATACAAGCTACATAGAGCTGACTACAAAGTTTCCCCAAAGGCAATAACTGTAAGTGCATCCAGAGTGCATTACCGTTAACGCGGGTCGATCTGTATTGGAGTTTTGTTGTTCATATTAACCTGAACTACTTGCGCTAGTTGCTAGTAGTTCCGACCATAGACTTGTATAACTATATTGGAGCTGTGAATAGTTTCAAGACTGCTTCGCGAGTGCTTTCTTTTTTATAGCCTCGCCGATGTGACGCCAGTTTATAAATAATTAGTGGATCCTGAGTGTATTATGTTACTATTAACGCGGATCGATCTATATTGGAGTTTTTTTGGTCAGATTTACCTGAACTACTTGCGCTAGTTTCGATAATAGACGTACCTACGAGTATATAAATACATTGGCGCTGGGAATCACGAACGCGTGACTTTTTATAGTCCCGCCGATGTGATGCCAGTTTATTAACAATTTTTGCATCACAAAGATTCCGTTAATGTGAGTACAGTATCTCTGTAGTAATAAACTACAGAGATACTGTATCTCTGTGAATGCAATAATTATTAATGTATCTCTGTGAATGCAATATTTATTAATAAACTTACTTCACACAACGGAACTGTAAAAAAGTAAGGATACCATTAGACTCACATTAACGATATCTCTGTGACTGCAAAATAGTTTTTTTATAGTTCCGCCGGTGTGATGCCAGTTTATTAACAATTATTGCATACACAAAGATACCGTTATTGTCGTCTTTTCTTGACCCAAATTCTATAAGTTCATATTGAAAACGCGTTCCATAAATGTTCTTTCAGAAGGCGATGCAAACAAAGACTTGCTGGAAAAGCCTTAATGGTGAAAACTTGACAGAATTCAGAAAAGTAACTTTAACTCGCAGTACAGCAACGCGTTGTGTGAGTTGTGTCGCCTCTACATTTCTAAACCTAATCTGTTTTCTATAGTTCCGACGCCACTACTATGCTAACTACTATTTGCATCCCCTATAGGTGTATGGAGAATTGTACTTCTGTAGAGTTTTGGCGGAATTTCGATATTGCTTTTTTATCTGTATGCGTATAAATCCATTGTTAACGTGCTGAGCGGAAATAATAGTAGGTATATGAAAATATCATTGAAAGGTACCGTTTTTTATTATTTCGATTCCTAAATTTTATTTCCCTCGTTTAATATGTATATAATTCGGTGGGAAAGTTTGATTACCCACTTGTATGTACTTTCTGGGTGAAAAAAATACAAATAAAATCTTGAATTATTCTCCGTGGACGTGGTTGCGCCTTTGGCGTTGTATCCGGAGGTCGTAAGCTCGATTCCCACCAATGGCAAATAATATACCTACTTACGTTTTCCTCTACAGTTTGTCATGGTATTTTATTAAATAACAATTACTTTTCTTATTATTTTTCATTTCATATTTGAATACCTAACCTACAATCCCTACTTTTTTTTGAAAAGTTTTATAACTATTAAACCAAATTACTACAATTCCAAAATTAATTTTCTGCCACCTATATAAATTGTACTAAATATTTTGGTCAATTCAATTTAATCAATTCTTTAATAAAGTTAAAAGTCTAAAGGTTTAAAAATATTTTCTACATTAATTTTCCAAGCAAAATATATACTTAAGCACTCGTATATCAAAGCAATGATGCTTTAATTCACGCAAAAAAGATGAGGTGGAAGTGGGCTGGGCACATAACCAGAATGGAAGACGGACGATGGACAAAAGTAATAACAGAGTGGAAGGGACCAGAAGGAAAGAAAAGAAAAAAAGGGAGACCCTCAACCAGGTGGGGGGATGATGTAAAAGAGGTTGCAGGAGAAAATTGGAAGGAACTAGCAAAGAACAGAAGCAAATGGAAAGAAATGGAGGTGGCCTATACCCTAAAAGGGACTTTATAAATGTATATATTTTATAAATTGTTGTGTGTTTGTAAATGTTAGTAATTATAAGGAATAAATGGCTGAAATAAATAAATAAATAAATATCAAAGCAACAATTAGCAATGTTTCTCAATTGTGTTGCTTACAGACGTAAATCCGACGTAGTTGGAAACTAAAAGACATTAAAATAAAGTAACAACGGAACGGCGTCTGAAACCTATAGTCTAGTCGTTACGGGTTTAAGTCAATATATACGGCTAAAGTTAAACCATTGCAAACCTTGTTTCAGGGAATATTCAGGGAAAATAGCTTTAAAAGTAACCCATACGAACATAAACATTTTTATAGGTTTATTTGTTTAAATAGAATGTCTTTTAAAGATAAAGATAATATGTAGGGCAATTCACACATAGCGCTCTGATCACAAACTAAGCTTTATGCATGTACTATGGGTACCAGATATAATAGATATTATATTTTATAAACACCCAGACCATGACAGACTGTACAGAACATGAAGCTAAAAAAATGCGCCCCGCGCCAATGGAGTAAGTATGATACATAAATTGTTTCATTATAGTACGATATCGGCGTCGCCAATTTCTGAGGCGAACAAATGAAGAACGGGGAAATAGGTGTGGCTTCAAATGGCAGCTCAACGCGTCTGACACTTAAAAAACTGCTTGAGAAAAAAAGAGATACAAGCAAACTTGAATGTGTGCGCGTCTCTATGAAGTGTATTGTTCTTTTATTATAAAAAGCTAAATATTAAATTGCATACTTAATAGTTTCGATAGTGTTGGCACCGACAACAAATATTATTACTTATCGATATAAACCAAATATTTTGGGATTTATAGAGATCATCAAAGATTAATAATTATTTATCGATATACAATTGTAATACACACACATATCATCACGGGCCCCAAGGTAACCAGCAGAGGGGTTTTAATCCCACCTCGTCGTAGCCGATGGTATGAGTCTACACCGAACAAGTGGCTAGCTCGTGCGATGTTTTGAATAGACTCAATAACTTTGAAAGAATATACTTTGGGCTAATAATAATATGATGAAATCAAACAACTTTCCCATGGAACCATGTATCGCAAAAGAAAAAAAAATTGCCTTCTCCATACAAACTAGTAACGTTAAAATTACCAATTTGTATGGGGAAGTCAATTTTTTTTTCATTTGCGACATGGTTCCATAGGAAAAGTTGATAAATTTTATCAGCAGAACCTCATATTAGCCCAAAGTACATCCTTTCAAATTCACCCTGATAGACACTTTCGTATTTATAATACTAGTGGATTTAACATATGTAGGTGTATATTACCAATTTGTATGGGGAAGTAATTTTTTTTTTCATTTGCGACATGGTTCCATAGGAAAAGTTGTTAAATTTTATCAGCAGAACCTCATATTAGCCCAAAGTACATCCTTTGAAATTCACCCTGATAGACACTTTCGCATTTATAATACTAGTGGATTTAACATATGTAGGTGTATATATAAAAATAAATTAAAATACCTACTTTATTAAATTAAAACACATGCACAACTAACTACATGTTACCTACTAAACGCAATCTCAACATTTTTGACCGACCTCCAAGAGGAAGTCATAAAAGTCGATGCAAACTACAAAAGGCGAAAAACAATTAAGTCGTAGCTTGATTCGTCAAAATGTACTGAACATACACGGGTATGTTTGTTGGTAACCAATTTTCTTCTCTTTTAATTGCCCATTTACTTTACCCATTTACGTTTTAATGTCGGATCTTTCGGGAAACTGTGTATGTATGGGTTTTATTATTATTTTTTATTAAGGTTTAATATAAGAAAAACATGTTAAATACACACTTGAAAAACGTGACACTAGGTACTTTTTTTAAATACTAGTTTCTACACAGCTTTAATGCACAATTAACTATTTTTCCGACAATAAAAGCGGAGCTCTTTTCTACTTTCTCCGCCGAACGCACAAATCAGACTGAGGGTGTAAAAAATGTGAAAGTGTGTGTGAGTGACAAATTTGTCACTCGCACGGCACCCTGTAAATTGAATGATGCTTACTCCAGTAGCGGCGCGCGGACGGGCACGGTTTTTACCTTCATGGTACAGAAAAAAACGTACTAATAGTTTTTTTGCCGTGGTTGGGAATCGAACCAAACGACCTCCGGAAACAACACCAAAGGCGCAACCACTAGTCTACGGAGTTTGCTTAGCTTTTGGAGGCTTCTATGTATGTATGTGGTGGCCGAGTTGGTTACACCTTAAAATCAATACAGTTTTAGAAGACGGGTTGAAATTTCCCGGTGCACCAATGAGTTTAATTTATTTTTTAAATCCACATTTGTTTGACAACATTACTAATAGTCCAGGAAGTTTCATTATACCAACTTACTGTCTATAGATATATAGGTTTTGAGTCTATCCATATACCTTGATGAGCTAGCCACTTGTTTAATGTAGACTCAGAATACAATTGGTTACGACGAGATGGGAATAAACCCGCCCTTAGTACTTAGATGTTTTTAATTATGTTTTTATAACTAGAGTGAATATTTGAAGTGATGTTTGAGAAATAGCTGAAATTGCGAAACATTATCCAAGGAGTCTTGCGAAACATTATCCAAGGAGTCTTGCGAAACATTATCCAAGGAGTCTTGGATCGATTTTGATAAAACCTAAGCTGTATCATTAGATTTTTTTAAAACTTTACTAAAAGAATCATTCATACCCGTTGATGTTGTAAAAACACCATTAACCCGTATATCAATAGCTATGTCCCCCGCAGTTTCACCCGTCGTCGTTTAGTTTAAAAATAATTAAAACAAATCGGATTGTAAATAAATCTATTGCCCATGTTCGTCGCTATTTTCATTTCATTGATCTTCCTGATTATGCCCATGCTTTCTATAAGTTATATATTTTTTATAATCGGCTAAGTAGTTTTGAGTTTGTCCGAAACAAATAAACAATGAAATTCTTTTCTCTTTATAATATTAGTATAGACATACAGGGTAAATTTCAAATGTCTACTGATCAAATAGAACAACTTTTTCCATGGAACCATGTGTTGTAAATGAAAAAAAAGCGGCCCAGCCTAGTGGTTAAGTCAACTGATAACAAGCAGATGACAACAAGGCCGGTCCTGGGATGGGTGACCGCTTTATGCAACTAGGCTATTTCATCATAAACACCGCAACAAGGTCGCCACTTGTTAGGTGTTACCTCCAAATACTATCGGCGAAATGTAGGTCCACTGGGTACCCTGAGGCCGTTTAAACGGTGTTCGGGAGCCAAATAGGCACCCGTGATGGTATTTATTTATTAATTATTATAGTACAACCAAGTACAACCTTTCAATATTACCACGTATATTTTTCTTAAAGCTTACATCGCAGTTTCTTGTTGTAGTTTTGTGTTAAATAGTGGAGGTACACTTGAAAAACTCACCATGTATGTGTAGGTATATATCACAGTCTTTAAACTCTTCAATAGTCCAGCTTATATGTCGATTTTATGAATGTCCATTAATAATATTTATTTTATTGACTGTCAAGATATAATCGTCATGCTATATTTTATTTTATTTTTCATATTAAAAAAAAAATGTACCTATACTTACACAAATAGAGCTGTTTTAATATTCTTTCATAAGTGCATATTATCAAGATCACGATCGGTTGATCGGGATCAGTATAAAAAAATAACATAAAAATATGGAGAAATAAAACAGTTCGTACAAAGAACTTTTAACCCTTTGAAAGCTGTGCTTTAAGTTATTCTAAACTTATCGTAAAGATCTCGACAGGTGTACTTCAAAGCTACCAGATGTCTTTGATATGATTTACTTTGATCTGTTAAAAGCTCCCCATAGATATAGAACCACTATATCTTACCAGTAAAAACATACTTTGGTTTTTAGATATAATAGTCTTAAAGACATTTAAGGACAAAAACATTTTGATTAATAAAATAAATTAGACAAATTAATAACAATCAATAAAAAAGTTTAATAAAATTATATCACACATTTCAAGTAAACTATCATAAAAGAATAACAAGGTAACAATAATTTTATTAATTCTACATTATCAGTTCTTTTGTAATCAATGCTTGCCGTGGTGGAAGCCCCAGTCTTTGTGGTCCTTATGGCCGCCCTTCTTGCCGTGGTCGTGGTGATGGTGGTGATGCTCCTCATGACCGTGGTGACCCTTATGGCCGTGATGATCTTCATCGTAGTGGTGCTTGTCATGATGACCCTTCTTGCCGTGATGATGTTCATGATGGCCGGAGTGATGGTGGCCGCCCTTCTTATGATGTCCTCCCTTATCTTCGTGATGTCCGTGATGGTCTCCATGCTTGTGGTGCTTGCCTTCTTTATGGTGATCGTCGTAGAAGTGATGATCCTTGTGGAATGAGTCCTTATGATACTTCTTGTGGTAGCCGTCAGTTTTTTCTCCCTTATCGTGATGTTCCTTGTGTCCATGTTTGCCTCCTTTGTGGTGGTGTCCATGTTCGTGATGCTTGCCGTGATGATCGTGCTCATCATGGTGCTTCTTGTGACCGCCGCCATGTTCGTGATGATGTCCTTCGTGATGATGTTTGCCATGATCGCCGTGTTCACCTTTGTGGTGATGGTGGTGACCTTTGTGTCCTTTGTGACCTTTGTGGCCATGGTCGTGATGATGATGAGCATGATGTTCGTGCCCACCGCCTTCTTCGTGATGGTGCCCGTGATGACTGGCAGCGGGAACCAAGTCGTGTTCAGCCTCTTCTTTCTTGGCACTGCATATTGCCACTAGAAACAGTACGCCTAAGACGATTAGTAACTTCATATTGGTTGTTTGTACCACTATTGAAGTGGTAAGATCGATGACTGACGATTTATTTGACAGGTTGACTATTTATAGGTAGGCTAATTGGATCTGAGTGAGCAGTTTGATTTGAGGTGGGGTAATAATTCTGCAAGTGTCGCGATATCAGCCCGCAATCGTTCAGGGACAAGTTCGCGGTTCATTGCCCGGCTCGGTGTTGCTCTTTGTTAATGTAACTCTCTATTAACAGTTGTGGTGACGACCATGTCTGAACTTGGTAATCTTTGTTATTCCTCGTACTAAGTAAATATTAATGTGGACTTATTAATATTAAAGTAGTTGTATTAGTAAATGTCAATTTATTACGTTTTTTAATTAACTCCATTTTTTTTATAAGTATTTATATTTTACGAAATATACTACTTATGAAAATTAAATTAACTTAGTACTCATTTGAAAGTTGACCTAGAGAATGTCAAAGCCAAGAGTAAATATGGAAAGTCAGCAATGAGCAAATGTAACAACTTAAAATGACAACAATTGTGAATTTGGTCTGGGACAAGGCCGTCCCACAAGGGCAGTTCGCGGAGCTCGCAGTGCCGTCGGAACCGTAGCGGCTGCAGGCTTTGCTTATTGTTGTTTTGATTAAATTTGGACATGTTTATGCAGATTGGGGCTTTCATAAAAAAAAAAAGTTCCAAAAGAAACGGCTTTATTTTTGGTTAGTTCATATAACTAGGTGTAACTTTCTAAAGTCTCATATTTAAGGTCTATATTAGTAACAATCAATACATCCAGCGTTGTTTATAAACATTTAGGAGATTTTTTTTATAGGTATTCTAAATCACTTGCATAATATTTTTTTAACTAACGTTTGATTTATATTTTTTAAAAATACCCCAAAAATAATTTATACTTAACGCTAAAATATAAGTTGGTTAAAATAAATGCAATAGATCCAATATATTATCGTAACATGCAAATAAAAAGCTCTTCAGGCACGGGTCGGGGACTGCAGCGTGAGATTGGAATAAAAATTAAACGACTCAAATTTTGAGACATTTTATAATAGGTATATATTTTGTTATTCATATTTTATTTTTATTTATTCATAAGTTAGGTAAAATACATTTGCATAATTTAAATAACATATAAACTAGGTATCTAAATATTTCCCCTTTTAGATGAATAATATGTTATATTTTTTCTTACACAAAGAAGTTTCTTTTAGTAACGCATTGTATAACAGATAAGTAACAAATTTAACTTTAAGGAAGTAAACTTTAAATTTAAGGAATAATTTAATTACTGGCCTTTAATCTCCTTATCTCCGCCTTAACCTGAAGTCGTAATACATAAAATATCTTCTAAAGGTATCTTATATATGAAAATTATTTTAATAAAATAAAAAAGAATAAAGTATAACTCAGGAAATTATCGAAATGTTTCGGCAAAACATTTATTCCATCCATAAACTTTCTATAAAATTATCTACTCAAGAAAATTGAAAAAGTAAAACCTTCAATCTACAAGATTATTGTCACGGCAATCCATTACCATTCGAACAGAAAAGACCAATAAAAAAGTTGTTAGATCCGCAGAATTGCAAATAGAGATGTGTCAAAGTTCGAGACCCAGATTTGTCACGTCTTATCGAGGAGCACTTTCCTTCTCGTTTCGTATAAATCATTTGAGAGACGTAACGGCACTGGAATACATCAGATGCTCGAAGGGAACTTTTTGCACAGACAGCTCTTATTGCCTTTCTTTTCAAGAACCCTTACTGTATATAGTATAGTTTTTCTGTGAAAAATTACACTTTGATATTCTTTGGAGTGTGAATGTGAAATTTTATTGCAAAAAGAAGGAATATTTTATTGTTTCTGACTTCTTTATAGGTAATCTCCATTTAATATTAGGGTTTACCCTTCATGGGCAAGTTGTTTTACTATAAGAAAAAATAACATCATAACTACCTACAGTGTAGGTACTGTGACCGAAGATATGATTTACTTTACTTTTCGGTCACCGTACCCGATTTCCTCAGATAACTCCTCCAGATATTCTTTAAAAAACAACTTTATACCTTTCATACGTTTATTTTTATATTCCTTTTATTTCCCTATAGAATATAATATCCCTGCGAAGCTATATAAACTTAACCTGTGAGGATTAATCGCGATTTCTATTCGTTTTTATATTAAATAAATCAATCACACTTCCGTCGTGTGTCCCTCTATTGATCTCTGTTTTTCCTCTTTTGTTCCTTCGGTTTGTTCTGTTCCTGCCACAAATGTCATAAATACTCAAATAAGAAAACTAACAATATATATGGCCAGTAGTAGCCTTACTCTACAATAGAGAAGGTTACAGTACCTACTTTTTTGTAGATCCCACACCGTATTCAGTAGTATAACGTAACGTATTTCTAGCAAAAAAATATCTCGAAATATTTGGGCATTGAGCACCTTGTAAGCTTGTACGCAGCTTTACTATGATCTTCTTAAAGAAAATTCGTGGGATTACAAAAAAATCATAAAAACATAACCAATGAATGTCGATCTAGGTATGTCAATTGAAAGCTTTATATACGTGGTGGTGGCCGAGTTAGAACACATGCGGGCTTTAAAACACTTAGGTAGCGGGATGAAACTCCAGTGCGTCCTAATAGGAATAAAAAATAACTAAAAAAATGTTTAACAACACTGTTATACTGCTTTGGAGAGAACTACAGATCACGCAACGAGGAGACACTTGATCGAAGATTCAGAATATCAATGGCTACAAAGAGGTAAGAATAAAAACTCCGTTTTATAATTAAAGGCCTTTTGGTGCCGCAAGCCACCCGTAATGGTCGCATAGTGACTTTAAAATGTTGTAATTTAGGCTAATATGAGGGAGGCTCTACTGATAAAATCGAACAAATTTTCCCAAATTTTGATTGGGAGTAAATTGTAATATGAAATACTCCCAAATCCTTCATACTATTTACTCTACAAAGTGGTAGATTGTGGTGACATATACATTTTTAAATTAAATTATATTGCATTTACATAAATTGGCTTTTAGATATGTTTAAATCTAACTTAATCAGCAGGCAATCATGTTATAAAGCCAGCTATTGGGGTCCTCTCCTGGCTGAAGAAGGCTAAATCTTGTAGATTATTAAATATTTTAATATCGTCAGCAAACAAAATATATTTACAGTTCCTAAAACATTGGCTGATGTCGGATATGAAGATTACAAATAATAACGGTGCTAAAATGGAGCCTTGTGGAACTCCCGATGGACTAATACCTATATATATAGGGTGAATTTGAAAGGTTGTACTTTAGGCTAATATGAGGATCTACTGATCAAATCGACCAAAATCACCATGTATAGTCCAAGCCAAGGTAAATAAAAACTATTTTATAACTTCAGGATTGTAAGTAAACTTTTTACCATTGCGAGTTATTCGTTTCCAAGTTCCCTAGAAGACTGCATTTGTTGGGAAGAATTTTGAAAATAAATTTAAAGCTTGCTTTAGAATGTGCAGCGCCGCACAATTTATACACAAGAGTATTTTCCCAAATACTTTCTCGTATATGTGGACCTTTATGAACTGCTAAGTTCTGTGCCTCTAGTGAAAACGGATATAAGTCTGAAAATGGTCAAAATGAGATTTTTATACCAAAATGATCAGTAAAAAAAGACGCGTACATTGGTGTAAACGAATCTAAGATAGCTATTCATTTGACGAAATTAGAGTTGTGTAAAACGGTACAATTAGCACATATTTTGGATATAAGTGTAATAGTATTTTTATAAACGAAATAATAATTCAGTTTTTTTGTTCCAATGGATTTAATTCTAATTAAACTGCAGAATTTCATTCCATAGTACGTGAAAAAAGGGTTACCAGTATTTATATTTTTTTAAGTTGTTTGTGTGCGAAGGTTCTAATGTAGATAACACTCTATACACAAAAAAAAATGTATTTTATAGCCAATAACTTAAATTATATCATTTCTCACAATTAGACTTTCAATCCTTTTTAGGTGTAAAAAGGGTTATTTGTATTTATACATTTTTAGGTTGAATGTGGGCAAAGTAATAAATGTAGATAGATCTCTTTACACAAAAAAAATACATAAATTATTGCCAATAACTTAAATTATATTATTATACACAATTATTCAATTCACACAACTTAATTTATGGCAAATAAAATAAAAGAGTTAATGTGATTGCAAAGAAAGAGTATCCGAGAAAAAGGAAAAGAAACTCCGCGCGCTTATACGCAATCCTCAGTCGCACGAGTAGTGATGTGCTGAGTCGTCATTTTGTGTGATCGAATCAACTCGAATAGTTTGTTTATTATTCGGATCCTGACTCGAGCACAGTACTCGAGTTTTGTTTGGGATTCGAATGTGGAATCGAGTCCAGGTTTCGAGTCCAGGATTCGAGTCTGGAATCGAGTTCAGAAGTCTTGGATTCAAGTTTAGAATCCGATTACCGAATATCTACGAATATCGTTTAATGAAAGATCCTTTTGTGATCAGCCGTCGGAACTTTTCTCTCATGGAACATGTTTCCAAGATGGCACAAATAGGATCATATAGTATTTGGTTGAGTATAGAGGGTAGTGAACACAGTGCCGGTGAGAGTTCAAAAGGCCTTTAAACCTACTTCGCGGTCTCAAGTCCGGGAACGCTGCAGTTCATTTCCATGCCTTCCAATCACGATGGACCTGGCACCCGCACGGAGAATCCATGCATAGCTAAGAACATTGTCTCGTCTCTCTTAAAACAATAGTATGACTACGGACTCCAGGGGCCTAATTATAAAACAGCGACAGCGATAGCGGTCTGTCAATGCGATTATAATTTGAGTTGTCATCGCTTTTATTTTCAATGCAATAAAGTCTATGAAATCTCCAATTACGATAGCGATCTGTCAAAATTTCGTTTTATAATTCACCTCGAATATTTTTCTTACTAGTTGATCAAATTGCTGAAGATAATTAATAAGAATCTACAAGTAATGTTATCTCATGGACAAAAATATTATTGCGATTGTATAATATTTTATAGATATTGGATAATATGATATGTAGTAAATAAAATATCAAGATGTTAAAATAATATTATAAAAATTTACATGCCGAAAGGTGATATGTACCTACATACACCATATATTATAAGACCTACCTATGTTGGCATATTTTAAGTGAATAGAGACATTCTTAAGTACTTTATTGAGTACTAGAATCGAGTCAACTAATGGTCGGATTAATAATCGTTGCTTAGCCTGAGCCATTGCTTGGAACTGTCAAAATTTTATTTTTTCATATGCAATTTGACAGTCCGAAGCATCGGCTAAGTATTAGCAATTGCTTAGCAACGACTATTAATCCGACCATAAGACTCGAGCACCAAAATCGAACGCCAATCGAATGTGGCGTACTCGAGTAAAATAAAATGAGTATTCGAGTAAGCGAGTCCAAAGCAGGACTCGAGTCTGACTTGAGAAAGCAGAGAAAGAGGGGTAAATCTCCGTTACCAACCTGACACAGAAATATTCCCCGGTTGTACCTACAGTGGTGCAATCCCTGTACCAGCAGAAAAAAAGCGTGATTTACTAACTCTGCTTCCGCTAATTAACCCAAGTGTTAAGAGATTTCTATAATAATCTCTTGGTAAACGATGCACGGGACACCAACCCTTTATAGGATGGTGATGGATTTGATGAAGATTTTGATTATAATAATATGTAGAATAAATTTCCTAACTTGTTTTATTAATTTCTGTTTTATTTTTATATATTTATAATAAAGTTTTAAGTCTGGTACATTGCTATTTTATTAAATTATTGCCCAATGCCTACGTGAAGTAAATATAATTAAAAAATAATATAAATACATCTAGACATCATACATCAGACTAATACCACTTGACACATAAAAAAATATGTGACAAGTGATATAAGTAACTTTTTTATTAAAATTAACAAGAATTGCAGGATCAATTTAAAGATATATATTAAACAAATAAACTTTACTTAAGAAATAGTGGTCTAATAAATAAAATACACAAATTATGCAACATGCATTTCAAATGCGTACCCTTTTTCACTAATATATTTAATTCAAATGATTAGTGAGAAAGAGCATAAATTAACTTGAGTTTTTTTTTTCGGCTGGATATAAGTCTATTTTTTTTTTTTCGTTTTGTTTATTAAAATTTTATGATTGCCATTAGAAAAAGCATAATTTTTATTGTGATTCTACATATTTAAGAACTTTCTAGCTATAATAAAACAAAAGTTATGTCAAAATAAGTTCGTTTTTTGCCTGGTGCTAAGTGTTTTTTGCTTCTCCTGTAAAGTTGCATTTTAAGACTTGTATCTGTTTTCACTAGAGGCACAGAGTTCTGAATGCATATTTAAATAAAGTTTTCGTTTATATTTAGGTTTATTATATTTATTTTATAGCCTTTGATATATATATATTATTTTTTTCAAAGTCGCCCTAACAACACGTTCATTAGCAACTACAATATAACTAATTTAACTTAATAAAACAACTTAAAAAGATCCATCTATTATTAATTATTTATTATATATAATATAATTTTATTAATAATTGATGGATCTTTTAACGTTAAATTTAGTGATAATTTGTAAGCTATAATTTATATACTTTTATAGATATCTATCAACTTAAGTAAATTAAGTACGTTACTACAGTTATCTGAGTTTAGGCAATCGCAAATTTTGGGTGAAATTTTGTGTTATTCTTTTCGATGTCATATTAGGCATTCAATTTATTTATTTTTTGCTGAAAATTTACTGTCTTTGTTAGTTATATATAGCTAACCCTATGAAGCAAAATAAAATGACATAAAACTGCAATAAAATATTTTTGAATTTATATTAACTATTTGAGGAATATTTGTTTTGTTTACAAGATTTTGATTTTGGTAGGTAATACACTTACTAAAACAAAAAGCCTAGTACCTAGATATTCTTTTAGTTTTCATAAATATAGCGGTCACGTGAAAATTCTGTTCGCGCACTTAGGGTCGGATTAATAGTCGTTGCTAAGCATTTGCTAATGCTTAGTAACGACTGTCAAACTGCATATGAAAAATCTAAATTTTAACAGTTCCAAGCAATGACTCAGGCTAAGTAACGACTATTAATCCGACCGTTAGAGTTCCATATAACGTAAAGTAAAGTTGATTAAGTTCGCATTTGTACATAACTTTTGTTTACTGTGAATAAAGTGTTTAAATAAATAAATAAAATAAAGATAAAAGGAGAGAATAATAATAATACTCATATAATAATATGAAAGAGATACTGTTTTTTTTAATGTATTAAGGTACCCATTTTTTAAATAAAAAGATTTATATATATATATATTTTTCATTTACATTGCCCGAAGAATAAATTATCATACGAGTATGAACGCCTATATGTTTAAAATGACTCCAACAAATACATGTATTGTGTTCGTCTCAAACAAATAAAATACCTTCAGACAAGTGGCCTCAATCGTGAGATTAGTATAAAGGTTGAAGTGATTTGTGTACCTTTTTTGTACTTTAAGTCATTTTCTCTTAGTGTTTTTGTATGGAAAATATTACTAAAAGGAAAAATACCTATTTTATTATTTTATACAAAAAAACACCCAGTTTTATATACTTTTAACATCTACAAATAGGATCTCAATTACAAAAATTAACTTACTTCAATATAATCGTACTCGCATCGTGACAGAAACACACTCGCATTTGTTTTGGCAGTTTTTGACGGGCGATTTGATAGCAGAATACGTAATGAGACACAGCATTTTTTTTATTTTTTACATTAAGCTATTATATATTATATAAATATAGTAATATTATTTTAAAATAAGCTATTAATACCATCATTATTACAAGAAAAAATAGAACATTTCACAAATATTTCGGGACAGATACAAAAGTGAAATTAATTGCAAAACATTATTTATTCACACACAATTAGATATTTAGATATAGGTATCAGGAAAATTAAAAGTATAGCTATTATGGGTTTTTTGTCTTCAGTGTTTCGGGTATAATTTTCAAATTCTTTCACATCGCCATTCACAGGCTGAGATTGGGAATACCTATTCCTGAATTTCACAGATGTCCGTGCGGATGTGACGTCAATTTGGGCACCATAAACTATCTTGTTCGAAGAGCGCGGGGCGGTTTTCACGGCACAACTTCCTAAACGAGTTGATTCGCAGGTCTTTTGCCATATATAATATTCCATCAATAAACGAACCTTATGGTCTATCATGCGATGATTTTTTTTTTCATTTGCGACACATGATGTAAATGAGAAAAGTTATTCAATTTAATCAGAAAAGCCTCATATTAGCCCAAAGTACAAACTTTCAAACTCACCATGAATAGTAGTAATGTTAAACAAATGTATTATTTATTACTAACTGACCCGCGTAACTTCGTTTGACTAACTTTAATCGTTTACGCGGCGCACGCAACGGAAGCCAAAAGGGACAAATTTTCCCCGTTTTCCCAACATTTATCATTGGTACTCCGTTCCTATTGGTCGTAGCTTGATCTTACATAGCCTTGCTCGATAAATAGGCTATCCAACACTATAAGAATTTTCAAAATCGGTTCAGTAGATCCAAAAATTACCCCCTAAAACCTCCAAACTTTACCTCTTTATAATATAATATTATAGTGTAGATAAACTCTTAGGTACACA
The DNA here is from genome assembly GCA_947458855.1 of Monopis laevigella. Classification (NCBI taxonomy): domain Eukaryota; kingdom Metazoa; phylum Arthropoda; class Insecta; order Lepidoptera; family Tineidae; genus Monopis; species Monopis laevigella. The sequence continues at coordinate 18,020,880 of OX381587.1, forward strand.
CTGGCGTTTTAAGTGATAACATAAAACCTAAAGTCTTCGTCCAACCACCTCGGCCACACTTAAAACGTAAGGCCTTTTCTTTGAAATAAAAAACGACCTAGATCAGATAAGATAGAGCACGGTCTATTCATTTATTAGACGAAAGAACGATATAAAATTTACATAATAGTCGCATTGAATTTTTTCATGGTAGCCAATATCGCAATTTATGCCACCTTTACGACCGATGTTCTCCCCAAATGAAAATACAACTTTGACAAAGGGATTGGGGTGAATAAAACTTGGGCTGTGTTCTAGAGATAAACCTTTTCTTCCAACTCATAAAACTTTATATAGAAGGTAGGAGGTGACACTCCCAAAGGCATAGTTTCCTAACACTTGGGATTTGATAAAAACTTTTTAAATTTCCTGAATAAACACGAAACGGAAATGATGTTGTGGGAAGTAATTTTTTAATCGTATTTTTAGAGCGATGCAGATGGTGTTTTATTTACCGAAAAATATATACTGGAGGAATTGGTAAAGGAAATAAGAAAATTATGGTATATTCATATAAATATTAATTAACAATTTGACAAGTACCAAAAAAAAATTAGGGAAATTTTATAAATTCTATATTTTTAAATGCATGTTTTATCGATTGTCACATCCATGAATTATAATTATGTTTAATTTGGTATTTTTATTTATAATAATAACAATTGAAGGTCGTAAATTATATATACTTATATTAACTTAAACTTGTAAATATCAACTTTAAGTATACTTTTAATATAAGATTTTAATGTAAATAAAAATAAATTTCTTAGAAAACTTAAAATAAAGTTAGGAATTTTATAGTAGAAGTAAGTAACCTTTTTCTTTTCGAGTTACTTTTTCCCAAAATAAACTTGTACATTTGTCTTAGAAAACAATCTCCTAGCGAATGCACAGTATTTTTTTCACCTGCGACTGAAACGACATTTGTTCGCAAACTCATATGAGAAAGCTTCTTTAACTTTATATTTCTTTATTACGCGCCTGAAATATTTTGTCGCCTTTTGTTTTCTTTGAATACATTTCAGGCGACTTTCAAAGCAACATGGGTAGGTATAATGTAATGTTCTTGTTATTACAAAAACCTGATAAGAAAATAAGTTTGCTGAATATTTGCTTATTTATCTTGTATCGTTGAAGGAGAGGTAGTATATTTTTTAAATAAATAATGTTAGTGTTCTAAATGATGTTTTCAAAAAAGGAATGCCTTACTTCCGCCGAGACGGCCTCAGGGAACCCAGCAAACCAACTGGGATCGACAGCTTCACGTGCTTGGTATTGTCATGTTGGTCTTGTCATTGATACAAACCAAGGTTTGAAACCGTAACGCAAAATCTATAGTGTTTTAAATCTAAGGTCTAACCTACTCAGCAACTACGTATATACCCACGTAACAATTTTGGTTGGTATATAATATGTTTATGTATTGCCTGTATTTAAAACACTAACCTGAGAATATTTCACACTATCAAACGTAAGTAGAAAGTGCCTAAGGCATTAAACTCGCCTATATATAACTTTGCGCAATAAATAATTAAAATAACACATACACTTAAGTTTACACAAAAATAAAGCTTAACAAACAATAAGCAATAAACTTAATATACGTAGGCTTAAAATTAGATATATAACTGAAACCATAAGACGTTGAAGTTAATTGGCGAGTAATTGGTCGGGTTGACGTAACGCGCCGCCCGACTGGAAGCGGTTAGGGCGGCTGGGGCTGCTAGGGCGGCGGAGGCTGCTCCTTGGTGCGCACGAACTCGCTACCACTGCTATTGACGGCACTTAATTACCAGCAGCTGATTGGAAAAGCACACTTAGTTATAATTGTACGACTTATTTATTATATTTACCGGTAGACTGGCTTCTGAAAAATATTTGTTTTTGTTGATATTACACACTTGTTTTTCATTTTATTGGAACACGACTTACAAAGTCCATGAATGGGTCGATTTATATACTGTTTTTTAACAGCATTGGTCGCTCCCAGGTAGTTGACTAAACGATGCGGTTACGATATGGCTATATAGACGAAATTAAATGTCTGTGTTATATCGGTCTTTTAAAACATATGCGGATAAAGCAAATCTATACTAATATTATAAAGAGGTAGTTTGTGGGTTTGGTAGGTTGTAAGGGGTAATCTCTGGACCCAGTTTGAAAATTCTTTTAGTGTTTCATAGCCCATTTGTCAAGAAAGGCTATAGGCTATATAACATCACTATACGACCAGTAGAAGCGAAGCATCAATGAAAAATGTTGGGAAAACAGGGAAAATTTGTTCCTTTTGAGAGCTTCCGTTGCGTGCGCTGTGTAAACGGTTAAAGTTATGCAGACGAAGTTGCGCGTGTCAGCTGGTTTGTAAGTAAATATATAGTTAAAAAATAAGGTATACCTACCAATTGTAAACTGCATCTAGGGCGCAGGTTTGTACCTTGTAGTAAATCGCTATTGCTGCTATTGACGGCACTTAAAAAGCTATAAATGCCAGCAGTTAACTGGAAATGCACACTTATTAATAATTGTTTAATTTTAAACTTTTACAATTTTACTGGGTTAAAAATATAAGTCAGGCGAGTGAAAATATGAATAAATAAAACATATATACCAATAATCAATAACTTAAATTATAATAGGTGTTTACACAGCTAATATTCATAGCTTTTATACGCAAAGATAATGCCATGAATTTATCGGGAACCCGCAATTTACAGCGATATGAACCATTTATTTATTATTTATATATAGGTATATTATTTATATATATATATATATACAAGTATTATTCCTGCCTAGTCCTTGATTCAAACCCCGGTGGGTACCAACGAGTTTTTAATGAATGAATGAATGAAAAATTCTTCATTGCACAAAAGCTTAACACTATTGTACATACGCGAGCTTAATGCCTTAGGCATTATCTACCAGCTAACCTTTGGGAGATTGACCAAACACAGGCAGAGTGCTATTTAAAGCAATATATAATATAAAATACAAGGTATATATATAAATTATTAGGTAATATAACAATACATACTGGTATTATAACATATAACATGTATACATAAACTTAAATAATAATATATAGACATACATAAATAAGTAGATATATATACATACATAAATAAATAATTTCGCATACTTACAGTAAAAAAAAAAGAAATGTTAACAGTTTTGATTATTAAGGAGAAAAAAGTGAAGATGGGTTTTAAAAGAAGCAGTAGTAACTTTTGTTCGTATTGACAGGGGAAGATTGTTCCAGAGTGATGCTGCGGTTACTGTAAAAGAATTTGAATATTTCAACCAGATATTAATTTTAATCTAAAAAAATATGTACATTTGTTTAACAACACCACTATAGCGCCTCGGAGAGCACTTTAAGGTGTCTGTCCCAGTTACAGTAGGTACATCAACTTGTGAAACTGTTTATAGAGAGATAGAATAGTCTATCCAAACATTGCGATGAGCTAGCCACTTGTTCGGTGTAGACTCATGCCATCGGCTACGACGAGGTGGGATTAAAAACTTCTCCGTACTTTGTAGTCTCTTTTTTACAGAGTAAGCATGCTATTTATTCGATTTTATCGTTGCTTACCATCAGGCAAGATTAAGGTCAAACCCAGACTGTTTATAATAATAAAAAGTTACTTATTATGATTGCCTACATGTACGAGTGTACAAAGAACATCGAAGAATTTGAACAATAATATTATTAAATAAGACATTAAAAAATAAATATTTGCAGTATAAATCCTTTGTTACATCTAATTTGGTACATCTTTCTAAAAGCTTTCCAAGTAAATACAATTTTTAAATAAAATGACAAAAGCCTTTGTACGTGGCGAGTCCGTTGATTTCGTTATGACAGGGTAAATAAAACAAGAGAAGCAACAGGCAGGGGAAAGCCTGAAGAACAATGAGCTATGTACACGAATTATTGTTTCTATGTGAATCTTATTTCAATGGGGTAGTGTCTAAAATTTAAAGTTTATAAGCTACAAATGTTGGGTTATATGCACTTTTATTAATTCTTAATAATAATAAATAAATATCATTACAGGTGCCTTACGGCGCCCGAGATCGCCTAGACGGCCTCAGGGTACCCAGCGCAGGGATTTTTAATCCCACCTCGTCGTAGCCGGTGGTATGAGTCTACACCGAATAAGTGGCTAGCTTGTCGCGATGTTTTGAATAGACTCAATAACCCATCTATAAACAGTTTCACAAGTTGGTATAGTGAAACCGGGACCGACAGCTTAGCGTGCTCTCCGAGGCCCTATAGTGGTGTTGTCAAACAAATGTACATAATAATTTTATTTCAAAAATAAAAAAAAACTCATTGGTACACTCAAACCAGGGACCTTAGGGTTTTTAAGTCCAAGGTCTAAACAACTTGGCCACCACGTATATAAATAGCAATGTTATTTAAACATATAAAGAGAAAAAAAAATATGGCAATTAAAATGTGAATATTAAAATAATATTTAAGTTTCAATGTTGTCGATGATTTCCATACGCACGATTAAGGTCAAACGCAACCTCTATCCATTAAAACAAAACTGATAAGTAGATAATTAAAAAAATAAAACGCTGATATCGCATATAATATTTACTCAAGCTGTATTTATTTTTACATTATTTGATGTCAAAATAATCAATGTCAGAATAATTATTAGAAATTTAAAAGGTGATAAAGAAAAAAAAATATACAAATTTGAATCGATTATACCAGCACAACCTACATACTTACCTAACGTAGGTTATACTTTATCTAAATAAGTAAAATTAAATGCGTATATAAGGTTTATAATAAAGACAATGAATACGCTTAAGGAGGTGAGGATATCTTAAGGATTGTTTTCTTAGACTTCTTAAAAAAACGGAATTACCTCCCTTACTGCTAAATTCCTCCCGAAAGTTTGAATAGAGTGGCCTAAAGTCAATAAACACCCACACCAAGACAAACTATACAGTAAACACATTCTAATATTGTTTTCCCAGATTGCGAATCGAACCCACAACTTCCTAATCAACGCCAACGGCGTAACCAATAAACAACGGAGCGCTCAAAATAAATACACCACTAATTGGACCTTCTACCAAGGCGGTCTAAATACAAAAAAGTTCAGCTTATAAATCTCATTCCAAAGGCTTAAGTTAAAAACAGTAACGTCGCCTCAGAAAGACAATAGCGCTTGTGGCTGTTACAAAAACTGAATTAGAGTTTGTTGGCAGTGGATTGGATAGTAGTTAACTGCTGAATCTAGCTGCAGGCTTCAGGTAAACGAGCTAAATTAATCTAAGCCCGGAAGCGGGCGGGCGGCATTACTCAGGCGCCGCTCGATGGCGCGCGTCGGCTGCCTCCACCTTTTCACGGCCTACACACAAATCCTCATTCAATTATCTAAATAAAACTGGATCAGCTTTGTGATCCCTGGAACGGTAAAGCAATTTGTTTAAGTACAACCCCCATGTCGCTGTGTTTGCACAATTTTCGCTCAGAACAAGGTTGCCCTTTGAATAATTATCAGTTAAAAATGTTTTTGCGTCTCAATTTTTTGAGCCTTAATAAATCTACAAATAACCGGAAAAACGGGAAAATTCAAAGGCTCTGAAAATAGAAAATTCTCCGTCCAATTTTCATCAATCTTTGACAACAGAGAAAATGTTTCGTGGGATTTCATAATATTATTGACACGGTAACCGTTCACTTCAAAGTGGCCCGGAAATGGGAAAAGTTTTGAAAGTGGACGCGTCGAATCCACGTAACGCAGGTAATCGCGCGGCTGACGAGGGTCTCCATTGTCTCCCCGTACTGACATTGAGCACCTGAGCCCTCCTTTGCGTTCCAAAATTGAAATATTATTCTCTACCTGGCGCGCCTATCCCGTGTCACCTGCTCGCTGACCTACAAGAGATTACATCGCTTTCAATTGATTATACTTTTGAGCATCAAAGCGAATAATTTTACAATTTGAATACATTACCTTTTACTTTACATTATCTTTACCTTTTTGTTGTAAATACAAATTATATACCACAGACTATTTTATTCGTATAATAGCAATAAAATATAAATATCTTGAACCATTATCATGATATTTAAAAGAACAATTCAGTAGGCCCTATTACTCCTACAATATTAAGCTAAACGTTAATCAAAATGTCGTAGTTGTCTGTCAATTTTTAATGTAACCAGGTTTTAGCTTAGCGTTGTACGCGTAGTCACCCCATTGGTTAGATAAATTAATAAGGATTGAAAACACCTAACAACACTTTGCTTCCACATCTTTTAAATCGTGAAATTCGTTTAAATCTCTTTTACGGTCAGTTACAATACTTTAGAACTAGGGAGTTACTTACGGGATAAACGTGCTTATCATCAGGCATAACTGGGAGCAAAGTCTGTCAATAATATATATATATATTGCGTCCAAACTCGGAATACGGATAAAGTAAGGATTAACAGCTTAAAAAAATGTGTTCTTTGTTTTTTCCAGGACATTTTAATCTCTAATGGACATTCAAAGCGCTCGACTGTATTCGCACTAAAGCTTACAAATGTCTAGATCTCTCTCTTTAGACTTTGAAACCAAAGTGTGAAGCTTACCAGAGTGTCTAGACATGCTACGGATTGACCCGGTCGTGTTTTGCAGACGTCTTCTGCACTCGGCTCTGTTCATGTTGGAACACGAGTAGCAGAAATTACTACTCAATGTTTCTGAGGAAGTTAAATATCACGAAGAGCTTAGTTTTTGGTGCTGAAGACCTGTACGAATTTGGCAGAAATTTTGTACGAGGGGTGTTTAAATAAAGGAGACAATGTTTATCACTCTCTCAAAGGTTGTGTGATAGTAAATATCTAAGGGATTAATAATATGTATGTAGGACAATTTTCACAAATTGCTATGGCCACGAACTATGCTCTAGGCTTGTACTATGTGTACCAGAAACAATGATATAATACATATTATATTTCATAAACACCCAGACTGTACAGAAAAATTTACTAATATTTATTTTCCATGGGTAGGAATCGAAGCCACGACCTCCGGATTTAACGTCAAAGGCGCAACCACTAGTCACGGAGGCTGTCAAGCTAAGCTCGGCTTTGTATATTTTTGTGCAATAAAGAATTTTAAATAAGTAAATATTTATTGAAACTAAAAAATAATACTAGTTGGCTTTGATATCTGATAAAGTTTTTTTTCTGTAAAGTAATGCACCACATACGGTAAATATATTCCAGTTTTCAGTCACGTTATATAGAAAGGCGTTGCCATATTGTCCACACAAGTTGCAGGTAGGTGTGTAGATTTTAATTCAACTAATAGGGTTGGTCTTTTAGTGAAAGTTGTTAGTATTAATGAGTAGGACCTGTGTAGTAGACATGTTAGAGTTGTGTTTTCTGTTTACATTATTCTTTTTTTGAAATCTGATAAACCTTTTTTAATATTACTAATAATATTATTTAGGTATTTATTACAACTGAAATATTTTTACATCAACATATAAATATTTTTTTTTTATTTTTTTTATATTATTTAAATATTTTTGTAAAAATACGTCGCATGCATGGGGGCAGCGACGTGGTGGCAAGAAAGACAGAGAAGGTTCTAATATTGGAAGAAAGTATGCAGCACTGCGACTAAAGAACCCTGTCTACCTAAATACCTAGTCTATCTAGGTTTATGTCGGTGACCTACATGATATCCAAACACCACGATGAGCTATCCACTTGTTCGGTGCAGACTCATAATACCATCGGCCGTCTTGGTGGTCTCAGGCACCCGTGACGTAACTAAATCACGATTTTTTCCGTTTAAAATCTACAAGGTTCTAATATTGTATATAGGGTATATATTTAAAGTATGACTTATTATAACTATTACTAACAAAATACCTACGTATGCCCGGTTCGTTGGCATCGGTACCAATTACACTTGATCTTGGGTTCAATTCCCAAATCGACGATTAAGTTCAACAGCGGTTATTCAGGTATAATACCTGTAGATATAATATAGGTATAGATATCCATAACCTGGTTTATGTTTTCAGAAATTGAATACTTATCATTGCTACTACACCTTTGTTTGTTCGGAATTTGTTTAGGTGAGAGGAATGCCTCTATAACTTCGCTAGGCCGACCGACCGGACTCGTTAGTCGTTACCACCAGATGCAAAAATCGTCAAGTGACCTAGTCATATTTCGGTTTTAGTCTGTGGGTTCACCAATTTACCGGGGACTACTGCATTGATTTATTGTCGAAGTCGTAGTCTCCTTTCTTGGTGCGGTTACCAAATGGGCGAGCGATTTGACTATGAAGCTATGTATATTTAAATAGACTCGTAATAAAAATACGTCCCTGTCGCCGCCCATTTCGTAACCGTCATCATTTAGCCGGCATAGTAGGAGCGATCAATATTGTTAAACAACATTGTATTGATCGACCCCATCTATGGACTTTGTAGGTCTGCTTACTATCCGGTAGATACAAAGTCACATGCCGTGCTTTAAAAAAAATAGTATAGGTTCCCTAAATGGGTATATTATTTTATTTGATTATATATGCCAATAATAATAAAGCACATTTTGGAGATAAGACAAATTGTAATTTGTCGAAACAATTTATTATAAAGGAAGAAAGAAATGTTTAAATATAATTTCTATATGCAATATAGACTTCTATAGGGTATTTACCGTATCTACAGGACAGTATATTATTTGTTTGTTGTTAATATTTATATAACGATAAATTGTTTAACCTGTTGCAACGTAGGTAAGAATATTTTTCTTCAAAAAAAAAAGTCCGAAAAATAAATTATTATATGAACAAACGTCTATATGCTTAAAATTACTCCTACAAATACATAATAAGTCTTCGTATCTAACAAGTAAAACACAATTAGACAAGTGATAGGCTTTAATTAGTGAGTTTAGTATGAAAGTTAACGTGATTTGTAGATCTTTGTTGTTATTTATCTATAGGTGACACTAAAAGGAAAAATACGTGTTTCATTATTTTCATCATAGAACACAATATAAAAATGTTATCATAGTTAAAAAATACCCAGTATAAAACAATATATTATTGAAAAGTTTTATAGAACAGTGATATACCTAGTTCCAAAGTTTTTAATATCACTGTTGATGTTTACAGGGAACTAGCTGTTTAGACTCATAGCGTCTTTTCTCTGACATGACTGTTTGCTCTTTAATCTTTGATTTAGCATCATCAATAATGTTGACTATTTTAATCTGATGATAATGATCACCAATATTTATTGTAGTTTCTAAGTTTTAATAACATCTTTGTAGTTTACATGGAATTAAAAAGCTGTATAGACTTATAGCATCTTTTCTCTGACACGTTCGTACTTTAATTTTTGAAACAGCATTATGTTGACTATTTTAATATGATGATAATGGTCACCAGTTATTGTTGTAACCTATATGATGTTAACTGTTTCAATATGATGATAATGGTCACCAGTTATTGTTGTAACCTATATGATGTTGACTGTTTTAATATGATGATAATGGTCACCAGTTATTGTTGTAACCTATATGATGTTGACTGTTTCAATATGATGTTAATGGTCACCAGTTATTGTTGTAATATATGATGTTGACTGTTTCAATATGATGATAATGGTCATCAATAATTGTTGTAAAGTAGTTTCTGAGTGTTAATAACACCTTTGTAGTTTACACGGAATTAAAAAGCTGTATAGACTTATAGAATCTTTTCTCTGACACGACTGTTTGCACTTTCGACGCCTTTCTGAGTGGTTTCGCAAACAACCCTAAGTGCATAGCCAAGTTGTCATTTAAAATGTAACAGATGTACCGTCTCGGTAACTTTGCTTTTCCATTTATATATTAAGCGCTCGCTGTGGAGTATAAATAAATTATTATGTTCGATACTTAGTGTATGAGAGGTTAGGTTAAGTATACACTGTGTTAATGTGTAGCGACGCGACGTTCATCGTATCTCGTACCTTTAAACGCTATATTAAAAATAAGTATTATTAAAGGGTAAAGGCTTAGCTAAAATTCGAATAGATAGTATTTATCGGGACACACGAGTGTAAATAATTTGCCAGTCCCTAACCGGCTTTTAACATTTTATTGTTTCATTTTTAATTTAAATTGACTTTAAATATTATAATTTTTGTTTTAATATCATATTCTTGGTTGTCAGCGATACCAGCCACACATTTATTTAAAATATATTCAATCATGAAGGATTGAATATATTGCATACTGTTTTGGCATGTTTACAAGTAGAGTTCTTTGGCAGCCGTGATGGTTTAGATCTGTGGTGATAATTTACGTTATTTAGGTTAATTTCTTAATATAGTCCATTATTTAATATTTATTCCTTTTACCTTTCTACATATAAACACCATTCTTGCATCGCCCACAACGGTATTCAGGTCTTCATAAGCGGGACTATATTTTTTTCCTTAAACTCAACATTACCGAACTACCTTAACATCCTTTCTTCGTTTCTTAATGGTATTGGAAAAAATAAATGGATATAATATGTTTTATATAGTCAGCGTGCACATATTGCGCTGCACAATGTATTTATCGCCTAACATCGTATCGAGTTTCGTGATACTGAAGCAAATGCCTTTCTTCGCAGGTTCTAATGTATTTCCAGAGTGTAAGTGGCTGAAAAAATAATAAAATATATAGGCAGCTTGGTTCCTAAATATAAGATATAGTACTCAGCTCATTTACAGATCGAGTTTCGTGATACTGACGCAAGAATATATACCTAGTCAGCCGGGATTGTCTATTACGTATTTAGTTTCGAGGTACTGAAGAAAGTACCTTTTACCGTAAGCTCTAATTTACTTCAATTTACAATAATTAAAAGATTTAAATTTTATATAGCCAGCATGCACGTTCTTAAATTTAACAGGTTGTTTCAACTCAATGTATTTACAGCCTAACATGTCCCCAGTTTCGCGATACTGAAGCCAGCGTCATTTACCGCAAGTATTTATTTATTTCCAAGGTGTTTATGTAGATAAATAATAGGTAAAAGATTTAAATTTTATATAGTCTGAAGATTAATGAACGTAGAATGCACGTTCATTAATTTTACACTTAATACTCAGAACAATATGTTTATATAATATTGTCTATCACGAGTATCGAGATACTGTAAAAGGTGCCTTTCACCGCAAGCTCCAATTTATTTTCAGGCTGTAAGTAGATATAATTTATTTCCAGGGTGTAATGAAAAGTTATTATTTTATATTTGTCTGTCATATTATTATTTATTTATATAATAATAATAATAATATGTAGGACAAATTACACATATTGCTCTGGTCACAAACTAAGCTCTAAGCTTGTAATATATGTACCAGAAGCAACGATATAATGCATATTATATTTTATAAACACCCAGACCATGACAAACTGTACAGAAAAAACGTACTAATATTTTTAGCATGGGTGGGAATAGAACTCACGACCTCCGGATACATCGCCAAAGGCGCAACCACTAGTCTACGGAAGCTGTCAAATATAGCTGATATAGTCAGCATACACAAATTAAATTTCTTAAATTTTAGACGTAATACTCAGCAGAATGTATTTACAGCCTAACACGTATCGAGTTTCCTGATACAGAAGCAAGTGCCTTTCACCGCAAGCTCTAATTTGGTTCCAGTGTGTTATTGGATATGGCAAGCGTCGCTGTTGTATGAGGAGCTAGGTGTGTTGTGTCAACTTCAATAAGATTACAGTAACAATTGGTTATATAAACAGCTTTATTAAGTTGATATGTTTTGGGTACAATTTTCAACTGCTCCAGTTGTATATTTTAGTACATAAGATAAAATTATCGGTGCATATTTCTAATAATCTGTAAAAGAACTACCATTGTAGAGGAATAAGATGTTTATTAAAGTTATTAATTAATTAGTCTCCATCTTAAATAAAAATAAATCATTTCTAATTTAACTAGAATAACTCCCATATTCTATTATTGTAAGTCTTATTTTCAAAAGTCGAGCCTTTTTATTTATGGAACGTCTGTTTTTTCTATTAAAACTGCTACTTAAAGAGAGGCTATGACAGACATTCCTCGAGTGAAAAGTGGAGTTGAGATTTAAACTCAGACGGGAGTAATTATATTCAACTATTGGCAGTAAAAGATTATATTTTATTATTAAAATCGACAGATACATCAAATGAAACTTTAATCGACCTTTTTTGAGATAATAGAATAAATACAGAAGTGCCCTAAGCGCTAAAATCGTCTTTCGAATGAAATGTCAAACATATTCGTTGCCGCTATATTCTGTTCTCACTTCTTGGCCATTGATTGGTTTTAATATTTTTTGCTTTGATTTGTATGGTGGGCGGCAATCTCTGTGTTCTGTATGTTTGATAAGCCAATTTAGGTCTTAGGGAACATCCCTATAATAATATAGTTATTATTATTATCTTATGTTAATGGCCTCTACGCGTGCGCGTAATTTTGCCAGTATCAAGTGCGGGTATTTTTTTTTTTTGAGAATAAAGTGAAAGTGGGATAATAGGATGGAATAGGGAAAGGACTAGGTTAGAATAAGGAATGGCCACATGACCGTATGTAAACATACGGTATAGTTATGCCAGTATTATGTGAAGGAGGAGCAGTGTGAAGTTGGCGGCCATAGTTAGCGGCCAATTATAACCCGACCAATTTAAGAAGTCAGATTAAAACCATCCTTAGATTAACTATTATGTACATTTTGACATATAATTTTGTACCTGAATCATATGTCTAGTTAGTAACTAGAGTGGCATGTCCTTAGGAAAGGATTAAGGGGGTGGGTTTGAAGTAAAACTCTACTTTTCCATATAATGAATAATTTTGTCTGTATCGATGGCCTAGAAAAAAAGTATCAAGTACAGACTAGATTAATTTTATACCTAGAGCATATACCTAGTTAGTAAATAGGGTGACATGCCCTTAGGAAGGGGTTAAGGGGGTGATTTTTAAGTAAAACCCTACTTATCCATATAATTATTAATTTTGTCTGTATCGATAGCCTAGAAAAAAAGTATCAAGTACAGAATAGGTTTATTTTATACCTAGAGCATATACCTAGTTAGTAAATAGGGTGACATGCCCTTAGGAAAGGGTTAAGGGGATGTTTTTAAGTAAAACTCTACTTACCCATATAATTATTAATTTTGTCTGTATCTATAGCCTAGAAAAAAAGTATCAAGTACAGACTAGGTTTATTTTGTACCTAGAGCATATACCTAGTTTGTAAATAGAGTGACATGCCCTTGGGAAGGGGTTAAGGGGGTAGTTTTTAAGTAAAACTCTACTTATCCATATAATTATTAATTTTGTCTGTATCGATAGCCTAGAAAAAAAGTATCAGACTAGGTTTATTTTGTACCTAGAGCATATACCTAGTTAGTAAATAGGGTGACATGCCCTTAGGAAGGGGTTAAGGGGGTAGTTTTTAAGTAAAACTCTACTTATCCATATAATTATTAATTTTGTCTGTATCGAAAGCCTAGAAAAAAAGTATCAAGTACAGACTAGGTTTATTTTGTACCTAGAGCATATACCTAGTTAGTAAATAGGGTGACATGCCCTTAGCAAGGGGTTAAGGGGGTAGTTTTTAAGTAAAACTCTACTTATCCATATAATTATTAATTTTGTCTGTATCGATAGCCTAGAAAAAAAGTATCAAGTA